>OY821761.1:41516234-43916234 GCA_963682095.1 Potentilla sterilis | reverse complement strand
TTGTTCTTCTGGTCTGCCGGCTGGAGGAAACTGTGATTGTTGATCCTGATTCTCCATTGTGGTCCTAGCTGCCCATGCCCTAGCCTTGGCTGCCCAATCTTGTTCATTGTTGTGGGCTACAATCACAAAACAATGAAATTAAAACCCACTCATTCCATTCCCAGCAACAATTTGGCAAGCGGAAATAAAAAAGCTGTATACCAAACTAAAACCTTAGCAATTACATTGAAAAATACTATGAGCACTACAAAATGTACTGGGAAACTTACCTGGATAATCCCATCCTTGGTTATTCGGTCGATTATGAGCTGCCCACTCCTACAAGCATTTGTATTAAAATTATTAACATACAGAAAGAAAAAAAAAAAAAAAAAAAAAGATGCAATGCTTGCTCTCAACCATGACTAACAATCAGACATAAAAAATCGAAAAATAAACACACGAAAACTCAAATCTTGAACATCAAATCTTCAATGCACAAGCATAGACAAACCTGATTGAGCTGCTGAGGATGATAAGACTGAGGAGGTCCGTGAGGGCGAGATTGAGGGTGATAATGGTAAGGAGGCGGAGCATAAGAGCCCGGCGGGGGAGGTAGGTGGTCGGCATGAGGTGGAGGGCCCCAGTGCTGCTGCTGCGGAGGAGGAGGAGGAGGAGGAGGCGGCGACGGTAGTGAGTGGTACTGGTACTGGTACTGGCTCTGGTTTTGGTTCGGGTACCACGCGCCTTGCTGCTGAGGGAGTGGTGGTCTTGGCGGTAGTTGTTGTTGGTAGTGGTAGGGATCCGACGTGGCCGGCGGAGGTGGCGGAGGTGGCGGTGGCGGCCTCATGTAGTGCTGCTGGTGCGGTCTGTATGAATCCATGCTCGACTTTTTGCTCTTGGTTTCTGTTTTGATTTCGGTTTTAATGTTCTAAACGGGTAAAGAGGGGTTGAACCAGGGTTTGGGCAATTAGGTAAAATCAGGGGAACAGAGGAAGCTTTTCGTTTGACGCGGGTAGTATGTTTGGGCCAAAACAGAAAAGCTCATATATTCTGCCCCGTTAGCCCAATCATTTGTAATTTTCTATTGTTGTTATAGGTAGGGTTGTGTGTATCTGTGCTTTTAACTTTATTCTACACTTCACAATCAGTACACAAATTCGATAACTTTGTTGTACAACTATATTTCCTGAGGATTACACTAATTGCAATTTTTGCTCCATCTATACATAATACATCTGAGCTTTCTAAAATAACACTTCAGATGATCCAAAATTAGGAGTATGATTCCGCAGATTTTCGTTCAAAGCAGCATGGTTTCTGTGGAGATGGAGATGACTTTGCTATAACAACTTCATGTTGTATACTTGTAAAACTTCCTTCGGAGTTTTACTTCAATGCCGCTGCGACTGTTTCAATTTCAAAGTATGTGCCGGCTGTGTGAAAGTTGCTTCAATCTCCATAGTCCATACCGCATTTCATCAGAATTTGAGATACCAAAAAAATCATGCCACTGCATCAGCTTGTCTTCTAGTTAGTCGTGCATATAGGCCATCCTTGACGAGCAGCTCACTGTGATTGCCACTCTGTGCAACAGAAAAGATATAGCAAGAGCTAGCATGAGAGTAACAACAAAAATCTGAATCATGCTAAGAGGTAGTGAGATGTGGGGATTCTTAGAAGTTCAAATATTTCTTTTTACAAAATATTAATGGAAAAAAAAAAATATAACAGAAAGCTTATGATGGATAGTATTTACAAAAAAAAAGGACTAACCTCAACAATTTTACCACTATCCATGACCATTATCCTGTCAGCAGCTTGTACGGTAGAAAGCCTGTACAGAGTGAGGAACCTGACATTCAGTATCAGTATTACGAAAATCAGGAGACAGTTTAAGAGAAACCTACCTGTGCGCAATTATTATGACACTTCTCTTGGTTGTCTTGTCTCTTCTGACAGCACGAAGAACACCCTGGACATAATGGAGAATAGTACATCAAGCTTAATCTTTTAAAACTTACGAGTATGGGGATGTGCGGAGCTCATTGCCAGAAGTGCTTACCCTGACATTGTGTTCACTCTCTGCATCCAGTGCACTAGTTGCTTCATCAAGGATCAAAATGGTTGGATCCCTAAGCATGGCCCTCGCAATTGCAATTCTTTGCTTTTGCCCCCCACTGAGTAAATCATCATCAACAATTGTTTGATAACCATTGGGGAGTGATAAAATGAAATCATGTGCATATGCCTGCTTCGCAGCCCATTCAACATCCTCCTGTCCTATATCTCTGTTGCATCCATATCTGATGTTTGAGCTAATGTCTGTGCGAAACAGTTTGGGTTCCTGTTTACATGCCAACCGTGAGACAAAAAGGTCTACCCTACCTGCTAATTTTCATGATGGAAGTAAAATAAGAACCTGTCCAACAAATCCGATTCTTTCCCTCCACCACATGATGTCCAACTCTTGTAGAGGACAGCCATCAATCAAAATCTGAAATCAAAAGCAATACTGAGGGGAAATTGCATTTATATCAAATAGATCAATGACCATCACCACCAATCTCATAAACCTTTCCAATTCTCTTTGGTTTCTTTGGTTACTACTGATTGAAGCTAAAAATGATTACCTGACCACTTGTTGGCTCATAGAGACGGAGCAAAAGATTCACGAGTGTGCTCTTTCCACTACCACTAAGACCGACCTATAAGATTATAGGTTGCAAAGTCAAGTGCTTAACTTTACAGGTCATAGTAAGAAATCAATAAAAGAGCATCAGGAACACTTACTATAGCAACTACTTCATTAGGTTTCACGGACAAGCTGATATTTTGCAGTACAGGTACCTGTTTATATTAGCATTATTAATCTTGTAACAAAGAATCGTACAGTCAATTTCATATTCAGCTAGGATAGTCAAATCAAACAGGTGGATGATAAACATTGTCAAATAAAGTATTAAAGATAAAAGTATAAATGTGATCTCTATAGTTAATACAGCTACAGCCACAGAAAAATGAAGAGTTAACCAGATCATATACTCTGTTATGGAACTAACCGTTGGTCTTGATGGGTAATAGAAAGAAGTATTTACAAACTCAACATTTCCAACCAAATTTTGTAACTTTGATCCTGCCACAGAAATAGAAGATCCAATGAATTAATACTAAAAAGAAAAAAAAGTAGAACAACTTCAAGTACATTAATACTGAAATACATAATGTGACAAACTTTATAAGGCCCCAAAAATATGAAATGTATATTTAACATGCAGCAACATCTTTATATAACAGTTCCATTGAAGATCAGAAGTTTCTTGCCTTTTGATGTAAATTGGTCACTGGGCATGAGATCCATTAATTGGAAGACTTTTTCACTTGCCCCAACAGATTGCATCAGATTGGATAAATTGTCACCCACCCACCATGTTGCATAAATTAACCACTCACTATACAATATGAACTTCGTCAATTTCTCTGCTGTGATATGACCAGATAGAATAGACATCCCTCCAAGCAAAACGGCAATGACCTAAATATCATTTTTGCAAATCAAAGAAGGAAATTAACAACAAGAAGATAGGTTCAATAAAATGAAATAAAAACATTCTATGTTTTAACTGAACTGATATTCCTTTGTTGATTGGGAACGCAATGTCGCTATCTGATTACTAATATCATATCAATTAAACCGCTGAAAAGTATGGACCTGGGTTGAATGGTAAAGAGCGTTGAAGCTCAAGTTCCAAAAACCATAAGCAGCACTTTGCCGTATGCTTATATCCGCTAATTTATCTAACCACAGTTTGTACCTAAAGATCACACAGAAAAAAAATACCCCCGTTAACCACTAGTCAAATACGTTATATATATTATTTTCTTGGTTGCCTATGCCAACATTTATTAGTTATTACATACATAGTTACATCAAAGGATCAACAAAAATGATTGATACAGTATACTAATGTAGCATTTATACCTTCCAAGTTCTTGTTTTTCTGTTCCATAAACACGGACAGTTCTCACCAAAGAGAATGTCTCTTGTGCAACCTACATGTGATGAAGAAATTGTGAACGTTTACAAAGTTGTGATCAAAATCTTGAACAAAAAAAAAAAAGACTAAAATGTTGCTTATTCTACCTCATTGGCAGAAGCAGTAAACTCCTGAGTTAGTTTTGCAGCCTTCTTCTGGTATCTACGGAAAAGGAAAAAGTTTACACCTCAACTTTCTCAAAAATACAGTAAGAAAATAAAACAAACAGGCCTTGAGAGCAATTTAGATAGATATTATGTGAATTCTCTGAATCTAAATATCAACGTCTTCAATGAAGTCAAAGGGTATCGTGTTGTTCTGAAACCTCAACACCAAAGACAATTACTTCCCCGTTTTCGTAAAGCAAGTGACATCAGTTTGCAACTTATTAGTGATGTTCAAGAGACACCGTTCTCTAAAGTCAGTCATTTTTTGTTGCTAGACATCCTTTTCATAAACCTCATATTGACCAATAAATTGAAAAGTGACATCATTAGGCATGGCAGTTCAGCATATATAGTAAGGAACTAAGGATACCTAACAAAACAGTAAAATAGTCTCACCGGCCGTAAACCAGCATAATTGCAGCTAGAGTAGAGCATATCACCAATACAGATAAACCAAGGGGACGTGATAATACTAACAAGTAGATCATTGCACCTACTCCCTGGAAAAGAACAAAAGAAAATGGAAAGTAAAGCAGAGAATGATTAGGCAACTCAGAATAGATTGATAACTTAAGCAGTGACTTTACCTGAAGAACATTTCGCAGTATGAAATTGAGATCATTTCCAATAACTCTCGACACTTGCTGACAATCTGCCCCAAGCCTACTTGTCAAATCACCAACTGTTTCAGTGTCAAAAAAGAATATATCCTACAATGGAAATACTGCAGAATAAGTCACCATTTCAACATATCTAGATAGCAATAACTTCACACAAAAAAATAAACGATATCGAATTACTCTTTTTAAGTATGCAAAAATGTAAGTTCTTCAGAACCTGAACAAGAAGTGAAGAGTATAGTGTTTCCCTCATGCGTTTGACCTGAAAATGACATTAACGGATCCACTAAGCAATAAAGGAAGTTAAAATTCAAATTAGACTAAAAGAGTATCTATAAATAAGTTTCATTGCATAAGTTGATCCAATTATGAGAGTGCTGATGTCATTGGTGATTCTTTGTGATTCAACAGTGATTTCAATTCTGATTCGCATCGGGAAAAAGAACATGATAAATCATGGATGAGAAACTCACAAGAATCATATTTGCAATGCCAAAACAACATCCTCGCAAACCACTGAACGTGCGGAAACAGAGTATGAGGTCAGCATTGTATCAAATCACTAATCCATGGAGATGATTCATATTACAAATTATCCAAAGCTAAATGTTTCATTCATAACATGCAAAGATTTCGTCGCGAAAAAAAAAAAAAAAAAAAAAACAAATGCAGCTTAAAAAATAAAGAATTAGGGAACTTAGTCCATACAAGATTTTGACCTGCAAATTCCTGAAACAACACACAGAATCACCAACAGCTTCACATTGTGCCGAAACACGGCGACTTCGCCGCTCTGTGCCGAAAAGATCGACGCCGTCAGGTAATGCGGTATTGATATCTCCGATAGCTGAAATCACCGAATGCACAAACAACTGTCAGTAAAAACAATTACCATAGCTAAACTAACTATACACTGTGAAATTAACAGAACCACGAACCGCGGCGACAATTAGGGCGGAGAAAGCGGCGACGATAACCCAACGGTCCTGAGAAACCAGGCCCCACATCCGAGTAAGAGCGCGCGTCACAGTCACCGGCTTCGCGAAAATGTCAACGTCGGCGTCATCGGAGAAGCTCCACCAAGCTCCACCTGGCAAAACCGACCGGAGAAAGCCGAACAGCCGCCGGAGCCGCTCGAATAGCTCAACCTCGGTTTCGTCGCTTTTCTTTGCGTACTCCTCCGCCGCGTAGCCGTTAACGGACGCCGATTTAATCGGCGAAAATCGAGGGCGTCGGGCATTGGAGAAATGAAAGGAGAGAGAGACTCGGCGGTGCTTGGTTACGGCGGTGGAGGTGAACTGGAGAAGCTTGTGGCGGTGGTTGGGATGAAGAAGGGGAGACAGAAATGGAGGTTGGGGATTGCAGAGGGGACGAGCCATGGTGGAAAGAGAGAGAGGCATTGGAGCTATGGCGTTTTTTTGAGCTTGAAAATTTTGTTAAATAGTGGTGGTGCTGTGTTTGTGTCGTGTAGACGAAGAAGAAGATGTGGAGGTCGAGAGTGCACACAACTATTACTCGGTTGCGGGGACGTCTGACTCATTAGGATATACCTCCAAAACAGCTCCCAGTAATTGGCGCGTGGTAGTCCTTCGCTGCACCACGACGGTTTCTATGCCGTCGTTTTCAGCTCCGATGGCCAAAATTCTCAACAACAAAAGAATTCTCTTAAAATTTAGTAATTTAAAATATACACCAAAAATTATTTCTGAAATAATCATCAATTCACACTTATTTAGCGATAATGTTGGTCAAAATTCTCTAGCATGTAACCTACATATTTAGTGTTCGAGTCTCAATTTTCATCGGCCGGCCAAAAAGTTTGACATCGGTTTAAAACGCCAAGTTCATACACTTGGAGCATTAGTGTCAGTTTGTAAAGATAATATTGTGAATTTCAATCTAAACACTAACTAACATTACTTAGGTGACATCAAACATGAATCGGCTAAAATTTTATTAATTGTTGAGCATTGAGTGATGCATTACACAAATTTTTTTAAGTTATTTAGTATATTGTTTCTGCACAAACCCTGGGGCCTGGTAGATACAGATGAATCCAACTTGATCTCCTGCAAACCTGTTTACTAAGGGGAATACCGGGCGGGCCGGTCTTCTCCTCTCCGATGCCTAAGTCAGTATAGTTGGAATATATAACTTGAGCACGTATGTAAGCGGTGAGAGAGATAGTTACCTATTAATGAGGGTAGTTGGGGCCCTTATATAGGTGGCTGGGGGTGAGGGCTGGCCTCACCCTTCGATGTGGGACTGGTTCCCTTCAAAGGGAAGTTCTGGTGACCTCTTTGGCAGGCTGGCGCCCCCGGTCCCAGGGTCCCTGGTAGCTGGATAGACTGCTGGACCCCGAGGCCGGGTGCTGGTGGTTCGGTCCTGGGCCTCGGGCCCGGCCCTGGTGCACTTGATGCGGGTCTGTGGGCCTGCTGTAGCCCCTCTGCGGCTACTGTCAACAAGTCCCCCAAGTTCCCGGTCAAGTGCAATCTTGAATGGGGACTTAAAGTCTGTCTTGCTCTTGTCCCGCAGACCCGCAGGGTTACCAATCCAACGGTGCCCAGTCCCCCAAGTCCGGATTGAAGATTGGGAGTGACCGGGCGTTGGGCTGTGCTTGGTATGAGGCAGAGTTGACAGGACCTCGACCGGGCGTTCTGCCATATCGAGACGAGTCCCGGATGTACTTGCAGTCTGGACCTCGACCGGGCGTCCTGCCATATCGGTGCGAGGCGGAGTTCACGGGACCTCGACCGGGCGTTCTGCCATATCGAGACGAGTCCCGGATGAACTTGCAGTCTGGACCTCGACCGGGCGTCCTGCCATATCGGTGCGAGGCGGAGTTCACGGGACCTCGACCGGGCGTTCTGCCATATCGAGACGAGTCCCGGATGAACTCGCAGTCTGGACCTCGACCGGGCGTCCTGCCATATCGGTGCGAGGCGGAGTTTACGGGACCTCGACCGGGCGTTCTGCCATATCGAGACGAGTCCCGGATGAACTCGCAGTCTGGACCTCGACCGGGCGTCCTGCCATATCGGTGCGAGGCGGAGTTTACGGGACCTCGACCGGGCGTTCTGCCATATCGAGACGAGTCCCCCAGTGAGATGCCATGCAGCCGGTTTGAATGATACGCAACCGGTTATGTGCCAGGGTACCGGATGGATGGCTCATACCCGGAATGATTTTCTCGAGGCGGTTGAAAAATGGTTGGAGACTGCATAACCGGTGAGAAGCTGCAGAGCCAGTTGGTTCGAGGTTGGCTTTCTGGGGAAGCGAGGGGAGTGGACGCCTCGTTGTGCGCTCCTATCTCCCCCAACTGTCGCTTGTAAGTGGGCCAGGTGGCGGAGTGGGAGTTTCAGGCGAAGTGGGATATCGACAACTCCATTAAGCTTCGAGGCCTGCATCCCGAGGAACTGGCCTGTAATCCGGAACCGGGTTGGGTTGCCGTTTTCGACGATCAGTTTCGACACGGACTATCGCTGCCGTCATTTGTCCAGTACATGCTGAGCTCGATAAAGCTTTCCCCGGCCCAGCTTCCGAGCAACCAGTGGAGGCAGCTGCTTGGTCTCGGGTGTCTGTTCAGTTTGAGCTATATGGACTGGCCCACGGTTAATGAATTTCGGGCGCTGTACAAGATTTCCTACTGCAGAAAGGCCCAGTGCAGCGGTTGTGTGAATTTTGCCGCGCGGGACTTCGGTCCTGCCATCACTCATCTGCCGTCGACAGTTTCAGATGTCTGGAGAAGGTTGGTGGTGCCCGGGGTCGATCGATCGGGAACAGACGTACCGGTTGGTCGACTTGGAGAAGCAACAGATATACCCGCTGTTTACTTGCTGGGACCACCTGAGTCGGAGCTCCTATAATTTCATCCGGTGGAATGTGCTGGAGATATGCGGGATGGGGAGGAAACCTGGTAAGGTATCTTGCACTGTTTGTCTTTGCATGGTTGCTTGTATTCTGACTGCTCGGTTGATCGGTTTATAGCTAATGCCCCCCGGCTCGCCGTTCGGAGCGAGGAGACTGTCGAACCAGACGAAGAGCTTGTGGCCCCGAGGTTGATGGAGATGGGGGAGGAGGCCGCGAAAACCGTTATTGATCCGGTTAACCAGAAGCGCAAGCAGGCCTGTGCCGCTCGTGTTTCCGGACTCTCACTATGGCAGGCGGCCTGGCGGTGAGAATAACTCCCCACTCCTTATCCGGGAAGTGCGCTCGGTGGCCCTGCCAGGTGCAGAACCTGTGGCGCGACTGATGGCGGTACGGACCTCGCGGGAGAGGGAAACGGTAGAGACGACCGGGTATCGTCGAAGCGGCCACGGCGAAGCTCCGGCGAAGAGGGCGAGGACGTTTGATGCCGGGGCGTCAAGCTCGGCTGCACCGTTCGAGCGGGTAGTAGCTCCGGCCGTGGAAGTGGGCGGCCGAAGGAGTCAAGGACCGGAAGCCGATCATAGTTCCGGGCGTGGCTTTGGTAGGTTCGTGGCATCTGCCATTGAAACCTTGGGACTTGATCGGGAGGGCCCTGGGACGGAACAACCGGGCAAGAGCAAGACGAAGCCCGTGGAACTAGCTCTTCGGGTAAGTGTTTCCTGTGCTTCCTTTTTCCCTGGAGTGATACGAGCCAATGTTCCTTTGTTTACGTTTGGCAGCTAGCTTATAGCCTTTATGCCGCAGAGCCCAGAGGGGAGTCTGCTGCAGTTTTGGAGAGGCGGGTGGAGGAGCTGAGTGTGCAGGTGGACGTGGCGGAAGCCAAGCTTGCGGAGGAAAGAGAGGAGGTCGGTCGTTTGAGCGCCGAGCTTGTGCGGGAGAAAGAAGAAACCGCTCGGTTGTACCATGAACTCTCGCGGGAGAAGGAGGAGGCCGATCGACAGGCTGTTGCCCGGGGAGGGAGGATTGCGGAGCTGGAGGCGAGGGTTTTGGAGCTGCAAACCCAGGTTACAGTAGTCGCCAAGGGAAGGGAGAAGCTCACGGAATCCCAGCTTGCTGAGGTGGCCGATAAGGCTGTCGACGACTTCCGGGAGTCGGTGGAGCTTGAGGAGATGCTGGAGGAGGCCCGGTCAAAGGGCATAAGTGATGCCTATCTAGAGTGGAGGGAGAAAGGATGGCTTGATGCTGAGCGGATGGAGGCTGACATAGCCCTGATCGAGATGGTGGAGCAAGAGTAAGCTCTAAAAGGTGGCGGGCCAGGGATTGGGGGCTCCGGAGGCGCTAACTAGCTGTTTCTTTTGGGCTTGCCTATATGTGTGCCTTGTAACCAGCTTTATTGATGATGAACAAACTGCGTATTGCAATACTGATGCCAATTATACTATTGTCCCTTTATGAGCGATATTACTTAGGATAGAACCGCAGGTGCTGAATATTCCAGGGGCGGGTGGAATAGATGCCATCGGTATCTATAATGTGGAATGTTGCTGGGCCCACAGCTGCGGTGATTTGGTAGGGTCCTTCCCACGTTGGTTCCAAGGCCAACGGTTTTTTCTGGATTTTCTTCATGACCTAGTCCCCCACTTGTAGCTTCCTTTCCCGGACCTTTCTGTCATAGTACCGGGCGACCCGCTGCTTGTAGGCTTGGTTTCGCATATGCGCTTGGTCGCGCCGCTCTTCTATAAGGTCCAGGTTGAGCCGTACACCCTCGGCGTTTGTTTCGGTGTCGTAATTCTCGATCCTGCCGCTGGGTATGCTGGTCTCCTCAGGGAGTACCGCTTCGCTCCCAAATGCCATGCAGAACGGGGTCTCTCCTGTTGCCTCTGCTGCTGTTGTCCGGATGGCCCATAGTACCACGGGGAGTTCCTCGGCCCAACATCCCTTCTTGGCATCCAGCTTCTTCTTGAGAAGGGTTTTGATAATCTTGTTGATCGCTTCTACCTGGCCGTTGGTCTGCGGGTGTGCCACTGAGGCAAACAACATCCGGGTCCCCATGGAAGCTGTGTACTGGATAAGATCGGCATTATTGAACTGTGTTCCATTATCCGTGACAATAGTCTGCGGTACCCCGAACCGGCAGTAGATGTTCTTCCATAGAAATTTTCTCACTCGCTCCTCGGTGATCTTTATCAGAGGTTCTGCCTCGACCCACTTAGTCTGATAGTCCACTGCTACGACAATACAAGTACGCCATCGTAGCAGTGGACTATCAGACTAAGTGGGTCGAGGCAGAACCTCTGATAAAGATCACCGAGGAGCGAGTGAGAAAATTTCTATGGAAGAACATCTACTGCCGGTTCTGCGGTACCCCGAACCGGCAGTAGATGTTCTTCCATAGAAATTTTCTCACTCGCTCCTCGGTGATCTTTATCAGAGGTTCTGCCTCGACCCACTTAGTCTGATAGTCCACTGCTACGATGGCGTACTTGTATTGTCCCACAGCTATCGGAAAAGGGCCAATGATGTCTAATCCCCACTGCGCGAACGGCCATGGTGCTAACAGGATTGACAATGCGACTGCCGGGGCATGGGGTGCAGAGGCATACATGTGGCACTTGTGACAGCCGCCTGTAATTTTTCTTGATGTTGCTGCCATATCTGGCCAGAAGTACCCCGCTCGGAGCGACTTGTGGGATAATGACCTTGCGCCAGAGTGATTACCGCACACTCCTTCGTGGATCTTTCGCATGATAGCCTCTCATGCCTCCTTTGTCACACACCTCAGCTGGGGGAAGCTGTGCCCTCTTCGGTATAACTGGCCATTGAGGAGACCGTACCGGGCGCACCGGAGGTGTAGCCTCCTGGCCTCCACCGCATCCTGGGGGCTGGTTTTGTCAGTCAAATACTTGACTATTGGATCCATCCAGCTTGGTGGCGCTTCTTCCACCGCAAATATCTCGGAGATGGTCTTGCTTATACTCGGCTTCTGGAGAGTTTCAATTTTAGCTCTCCGGTACTCTGGAGGGTAGTTTCCGGTTGCCAACCTTACGAGGGCGTCCGCATGCCTATTTGCCTCTCGGGGAATGTGCTGGATCGTGGCGCCATGGAACGGCTCAATCAGGGTTTTGGCCAAAGCCTGGTAGGAGGATAGCTGGGGTTCATTAACCTCAAACGACCCGTTCATCTGGTTCACCACTAAGCTGGAGTCGCTGTATATGTCCATGGACGGGATTCCCAGCTCCTTGGCCAGTTGCAAACCGGCTATGAGGGCCTCATACTCGGCAGCGTTATTTGAGGTGTTGAAAAGGAACCGTAAGGCATACTCGTACGATTGGCCATCGGGCGAGGTTATCATGACACCGGCCCCGCTCCGCTTGCTCGTTACGGAGCCGTCGACGTAAAGCTTCCAGCCGTTGGGGAGGCCTGGTTCGATCTTTACGGTCCGTACTGCCTCGGTGTCCTCGTACTGGGTGGGGTGCGCTTCTGCCACCATTGGGGTGAGCTCACATATGAAGTCCGCAGCTGCCTGTCCCTTGATGGCCGTTCGCGGGGCATAAGTGATGTCGAATTCTCCCAGTTCAACTGCCCACCGCACGAGCCTACCGCTGGTGTCTGGTTTTTGCAGGATCTGCCGCAGAGGGTGATTGGTATATAAGGTGATGGAATGAGCCTGGAAATAGTGTCGGAGCTTCTTGGCACTAACAATCAGGGCCAGAGCCAATCTCTCTATGTCGGGGTACCGGCACTCGGCTCCAGTAAGTCCCTTTCCCGCATAATATACCGGAAGCTCGAGCGTGCCCTCCTTCCTGACGAGAGCCGCGGAGACGGCCGTTTCGGATGCGGCTATATAGAGGTATAGCATCTCGCCCGGCACTGGTTTGGATAGGAGAGGCACTGCAGACATATATGTCTTGATAGATTGGAATGCCGCTTCATGCTCCGCCGCCCAGTGGATTTTCCTGGTCTGTTGTGCCTTGAGCAGTTTGAAGAACGGGGCGCACTTATCGGTTAGGCGGGAGATGAATCTGGCCAGGGCGGTTAACCGGCCGGTCAGCATCTGGACCTGGTTTCTCTCCCCTACCGTTTCCATATCTAGAATTTCCTGGACCTTCAGCGGGTTGGCTTCTATCCCTCGCTGGCTGATGATGTGGCCTAGGAACATGCCCTCTGAAATCCTGAAAATACACTTCTTCGGGTTCAAGCGCATTCCGAATTTGAGCATCTTGCCGATGACTACGGCTAAATCCCGGACGTGGGCCCCTGCAGTCAAGTTCTTGACCAGCATGTCATCTACGTAAACCTCTACGGTTTTACCCATTTCTTCCTCCAGCATTCGGTTCACCATCCGCTGGTAGGTGGCCCCGGCATTCTTTAGACCGTACGGCATCCTCTTATAACAGTAGGTACCTCGGTCGGTTATGAATGATGTGTATTCCTCATCATCCGGGTGCATCCTAATCTGATTGTACATGGCGTAGGCGTCCATGAAGTTGAGCAGCTTAAAGCCGAACGTGGAATCTATAAGCTGATCAATTCAAGGGAGCGGGAAGCTGTCCTTTGGGCACGCCCGGTTTAGGTTAGTGAAATCCACGCACATACGCCACTGGTCGGTTCCCTTCTTCGGCACCATGACCACGTTAGCGAGCCAGCGAGGGTACTGGACTTCCCGGATGAAACCATACCCTTCAATTTCTGTATCTCTTCTCTGATCGCCTCATACTTTGCCGGGCTGAATGACCTCCTCTTTTGCCTCACCGGGAGAACGTTGGGCAATAAATTTAGCTTATGGACGGCTATCTCCGGGGATATGCCTGGCATGTCCTCGTAGGACCATGCGCAGACCGAACTGTTGTCCTGGAGGAAAGCGATGAGCTCTTGCCTGACAACCGGATCGAGCTGTGTCCCTATCACCACATTTCGCTCCGGGTGGTCTTCCGAAATGCAGATCGCTTCGGTTTCTTCCACGGCTGAAGGTGGCTCTAGCTTTTTCTTGACTGAATCGGAGTCATCGCAAGGGTCGATACATAGATCCGGCACTGGCGCTTGCTGAGTGGTCGTGAAGACCTCGGTCCGTTTCCTCCCGTGGGTCAGGGCCTCCGCATAATATTTACGGGCGATCCTCTGGTCCCCGCGCAGGGTAATGACACCGGCCGGTGAAGGCATCTTCAACATCAGCATATGGCCGGTTATAAATGTCTTCAGTTTCCATAACCCTGGCCTACCGATTATGCCATTGTACGTCGACAGGCAGTCCACAACGATGAATTCAAGGTGTTCCTTCTTTGTCTTGTCTCCCTCGCCGAAGATCAATGGCAGGTAATCCGATCCCAAAGGCTGGACCACCTCACCGGAGAAGCTTATAAGTGGTTCGTTATCCTGGGATAACTTATTCTTCCCTCTCTGCAGCCCTTTGTATGCGTCTCGGAACATCACATTGACAGAGGCTCCGGTATCGATCAGCATACGGCTGGTTATCCAGTGGTCTATTTGGACCGTGATGAGAAAGGGGTCGTTGTGCGGTTGGATCAGATCCTCCGGCTCTTCCTCCTCGTAGAAAGTGACCGACTTCCATCCGGTTTTGGCGGCTTGGCCGCTTCCTCCTCCAAAGGCATACACCTCTTTCCCCCGGATTGATCTTAAGCACCGCTTCTTCGAGCTCCGGGTGAGCTGATCTATATGGCCCCCGCTATGTATCATGTTTATGCTTCCGTGCACCTCGATCCCTCCGGGAGGTCGGGTGCTTATGGTTCCTACTTGCCGAGCTCCCGGCCGGTTCTCTCTTGGTTCTCCCGGGCGGGCTCGACCGCCTACAACAGCTCTCTGGGGTCTTGGATCGCCAGTCCTGCGGGCTGGATCTTCGGGCTTTTCTGCCGGCATAATGGCTAGGGCCCGCGGTGGTCGTTCTACTGGCGCAGGCGCCACTGGCTGTGCCGGTCGCACAAGTGGTGGTCTCCTCCCCGGCCGAGAACTGTTGTCACTGCTTCGTCGGGGTTGCCACTCCTCCCGTACCTCTGCTTTCCTGGTGGTTATAGGCGCACGGCTGCGATCTAGCCGCCCGGTCTTGCTCTCACGGGGAGGTGGCGACAGTAGGTCATTCGGTCTTCGCTTGGGTGCCTTATCCCCATATGTCTCGTGGTCCGCCTGAGCATGCCTGACGGCCACGGTCATCAGTTCATCATATCCCAGCGGCTCCTGTACTCGCAAGCTGTACGAAAGTTCTCCGGGTCTTAACCCCTGCTTGAAGGCCATCCCCGCGATCTTCTTGTCCAGGTTTCTGACCCCGGCCGTAGCGATTTGTCACCGGTTAACGAAGGCGCGTAGCGGTTCGTGGTCAGTCTGCATGCAATCAAAAAGGATCGCTGACGTTTGGACTGCCCTGGCCCTGAGGACGAACCGGCCGACAAACTTATCAGCCAACTGCTCGAAAGTTTCGACTGAGTTCACTGGTAGTTCGTAGAACCAACTCAACGCCTCCCCTGAGAGCGTCTCTTGGAACACGTTGCAGCACGTGGCATCAGAATAGCCCCTTGTGCCCGTCTGCGACTTGAAACTGTCCAGGTGCTGATACAGGCAGCTCGTTCCCGAGTACGCCAGTTTTAGGGGCCTTAGGCTACCAGACCTTCCTGATTCCCTAACCCGGCGCGGAAAAGGTCCAAGACGCTCATTGAATCGTGCACTGTCCCGCGGTCGCCCTGCTTTCTTCTCACTGGCGCCTAAACGGTCCTTCATGTCCGACACTGAGGCGGAGAGCGTTTCGAGCGTCCTTGCGGTAGAACTGTCCTGCTCGCTTGACGCCTGGCTCGTGCGGTACGGTAGCTCGACCGGACCTGAGTTTTTCAAAGCTTCCGAAAAGAGAGGCGTGGGCACATATACGGTCCTTCTTCTTCCCGTGGGCTGTCCCACTTCGAGGTGCGGGAACTCGCTAACCTTGCTTGTGGGCCGTGACGCCGGCCGAGGAGTGCCCGGCTGGCCTTCTTTTCCCAGGGCCGTTCTCGACTTCTGCCTTCATCTTCTTTATTTCCTCTCCCGCACCATACCGGTCGGGGTTCTCTGAATCTTGGCGACCGTGACTTCTGTCTTGGTCTGGAGAAGGGGCGAACCTCGCACCGACCTCAGCCTTTATATTACGGGCCCGGTCGGGGATCTGAATTCGCTCTGATCTTCCGTCTCGGTCGGGAGAAAGGACGAACCTCGCACCGACCTCAGCCCCTATGTTTTGGGCCCGGTCGGGGATCTGAATTCGCTCCTTCAACCGTCCGGTGCCAGTTTTTATCTTCCTTCCTTCCATGGCTTCTGGACTGCGTATTTAACTATCTTTCAAAGGATCGATCGGGCTCTACTCCCTGGTAGAGCAATGCTAACTTTTCTCGTGGATCAAAAACTGTTCCCACAGACGGCGCCAATTGTTTCTGCACAAACCCTGGGGCCTTGTAGATACAGATGAATCCAACTTGATCTCCTGCAAACCTGCTTACTAAGGGGAATACCGGGCGGGCCGGTCTTCTCCTCTCCGATGCCTAAGTCAGTATAGTTGGAATATATAACTTGAGCACGTATGTAAGCGGTGAGAGAGATAAGTTACCTATTAATGAGGGTAGTTGGGGCCCTTATATAGGTGGCTGGGGGTGAGAGCTGGCCTCACCCTTCGATGTGGGACTGGTTCCCTTCAAAGGGCAGTTCTGGTGACCTCTTTGGCAGGTTGGCGCCCCCGGTCCCAGGGTCCCTGGCAGCCGGATAGACTGCTGGACCCCGAGGCCGGGTGCTGGTGGTTCGGTCCTGGGCCTCGGGCCGGGCCCTGGTGCACTTGCTGCGGGTCTGTGGGCCTGCTGTAGCCCCTCTACGGTTACTGTCAACATATATTATTTTGACTTTTTTCTTTTTCTCACTAAAAAAATGATGGCAAAATGATCTACTACTCTAAGATCGGAAGCAATTTTGATATAGCCCATCTTCAATGAATGTTTCTCATAAACTGGTGTTCGAAATAGAAATCTTCTACCATTAATAAAATCCTTTCAGCGTCCGCTCCATTTGTACTGTAAAATGTTTTCACCCGACCAACCACATTAACTATTGTTTTTCTCATTTGAAGTATCGAAATAATTTGTCTTTCAATAAAGACTAAAAAAGAATATTAATCAAATTAAAGAAATTTTGATAATTTGACAATTTACCGCCGGTGGCGTGTATTGTGTGACAAGTCAAAAGCGAACTGTAGTCGCCGCACGGCTCTAGCCTGTGAGACGCCACGTTCACAGCCTTGACAATAGGATTTGCCCTTAACCAGATTCAGAATCTACGCCCCAGAAATTTGAAATTCCAAGTAATTAAGCGCTAAATAAAAGGATCTTTTCGTCATAAAAATAACCAACGGCGCCAATATCAGCGGGAATCTCATATCTCCCTCTCCCTCTTTGTCTCTCTCTCTCTCGACTCTTCCCGGCACCAATGGCCGTAGTTCTCGGAAACCTAGCTCTCTTACTCGACGTGACATCACCACGGACCATATTACCGGACCGGAAATCTCGCTCGGTGTCGCTGGACGCTTTACTGAACATAAACCTCAGCCTGCCGAAGCGGGACCCGCACAATCACAGCCACGCATTTAACGGCTTCACCGGCGGGAAGGGGTTTGACTCGGACGGTGGCGGCGAGAGTCGGAGCCAGCGAGTGGTGGTGGCGCGGGGGAAGGCGAATTCGAAGTTGAACGGGGTGGACTTTGGGAGGGACGAGGAGGGGAACAACGGTAATGGATTTGGGGAAGGGGACGGGGAGGAGGAGGCGGCGGCGCCGGTGGATTGGGAGAAGGAAATGCGGCGGAGAGTGAAGGAGATCGAGGAGAGGAGGGAGCTGGAGAAGAAGGCGGAGGAGTTGCAGAGCCGGATCGAGGAGGATTATGAAGATGATGGTAGAGAAGAGACGGAGGAGGAGAAGCGGATGAGAGTCAGGAAAGAGCTCGAAAAGGTATATATATTTATATATATGATCTAATTGTTTAGTTTGTTAAGCGAGATTTGCGTAATCAATTAATTTAAAAGTCAAGTTGATTCTTAGACTTCAGAGATGTAGCTTTTAGGTAGCTTAGTTGGATTTTCCGATGTGTAGCTTCTTCATAACTGAATTGGGTAAGAGAATGTATTGATAGATAGTTTGTTGCTTTAGTTATGCAGAGTGTTTTTGATTCCAAGGTATATGTAATAGGTTAGATTGTTAATATTGTTGTGGGATGAGAGCAGGTGGCTAAGGAGCAGGCGGAGCGGAGAGCCACCGCACAGTTAATGTTCGACTTGGGACAGAAGGCTTATGGGAGGGGGATGTATGGTCGCGCCATTGAGTTTCTAGAAGGAGCACTGACAATCATTCCGAGGCCAACGTTATTTGGTGGTGAGGTAGGGTTAACGAATCGTGACTTTGAGGATCTGGTTTTGTAGTTGTGCAAATGCAACATGTTTAATTGAAAGTGGTGTTGTGGTTTAACAGATACAAATTTGGCTTGCTATGGCCTACGAGGCTAATAAGCGCCATGCCGATTGCATTGAGCTTTATAAGCAATTGGAGAACAAGCACCCCAGTGTCAGCATACGACGCCAGGCTGCAGAGCTTCGCTACATTTTGCAAGCACCAAAGATCAAGATTACACGAGAAGAGATGGTAACCATACCACTCATTGGTTCTAGTTATGACAGGTATTTGTTCTTTACCTTCGACCATGTCATGATGTACTTTTGCTGTGGTCCATCTTCTATTCTGTCATCAGTTTCTGTGTTTCCTCTGTCCTGCACTCCTGCAATGAGCTACCCTTCTCTTGTATAGAGCTCCAATTCTCAGTTCATACATAAATCATATTATCTGCTCTCATTTTCAAACATCTCAGATATGTAATCGAACAAAATTGATCATTAAATCTTTATATGAATAATGATAATGAAAATAGAAATTTGACAAAACTTGAATCAGGATCCCTGTAGATTGATCACCTTGAAGTAGATGTTAGTGCTCTTAATTATAAATTGGAGTCTGTCTGTTGTTGTGCTTTGACCTTTCCTTCCACATGCACTCTTCAGTTGCTTGAATCTTTTCTTCCTTCCAACAAACACTTTCTTGCACAAATTGGACAGGTCGATGAAGTTGTTTCTATCTTCTTTCTAGGAAGCAAGAGTTGGCAAAATTGTTAAGTAAACAAACTGAAAATAAACAAGTAGATGTAGTTGCTCATTTCTGGCGATTCCTCATTAGTTTAGTTAACTGATGAGGTTATTTGATGCGTGAGTACTGCAGCTATGCTGGAACGTGGAGTGATAAATACAAGGACAAAGATCAGAGGAGCAGTGGAACAATAACCTATCAGACTCCATCATCCAAAGACTATTTTGGGGACTTCATGGTATGGCGACCCCCAATTGGACTAGAGAAAAGCCAAGCTTTCTGGATAGCTTTGACATTATGGTTGGGTTTAGTTGGAGCTGCACTCTTTATTCAAAGTTGAAATATACAAGGATTACAGGCAATGTAAATTTGTAATGGTATATGCGAGTAATTGATGTGTTTACCATGTTATTCATGTAATTAGTTTGTTGTTGCTGTATTTAACACGCCAGCACTGTATATTTCATGGTGAAAATATTAAATGCCTCGATTTCTGTTCTAAAGCTTTACAAGTCCAGGAAAGTATTTTTGAATTTTGACATCAACGAAATATGGACGTCTTTTGGTAGAACTGTAGAAGATATAGTATTTCAGAAAAGTGAGGTATGTGGGTTTTTTTGGTATAGATATATGAATTGCTTATTATTCACCGGAGACCATTTCTGCTACCTGCTGAGAAATAAAAATGGAGGAGTCATTTCCAATTTTAGTGTATAATTTTCACTTTCAGTAAGCCTGTAAGCGTGATGACAGTGCATTATATGAGCATGTTGTTTGTGCATACCATTGATACCATGCTCGTGATTGATCTTTAGTCTGGTGCACCCATCTCGCATTTTTGTTGATCAATGAAATTCTAACCACAACCGATCATATAATGACAAACAATTCTAACCTTAGCAACAATTCATATTGCGTACCCAAATCTCAAACAAACAATGCTTATTTTTATGTTTACACTATACATTTTAGGTATTTTAAGATATTGATGTAAATTAAATCTTTGTATTATAACTCACTCACTATTAATTTGAGATTAAAGTAAAGCAGCATCCTTATAATTAGAAACAAATTAAAGAATACATTATGTTGAACTATTGTCGCTCATAAGCCAACTTTATTGTTGATAGTATCATTGCTTGCTGCGTAGATTGTACTAATTAATAAAGTTACCCATCATTGACAATGGCTCTTAATCATCATGGCTTGACTGTTCCACCATTGCTGGTTTAGTTTGTAGTCCTCGTACCTGAGTATATGAGAAGAAGGAAAGTATTCTCTTTCTAGTTTTGTAATGCATTATTTTATGGAAGGAAAAAAAAAAAAGGACAATTGATCATTCCAGACAATTATTCCAGACAAAAAAAGGACAGGTGAATCAAGTCCTTATTCTTTCATTGTATTTATCATTCACAACACATTATTTGATTCTATTAATTTCAAATTGCTAAACCACCTTCCAGATGGTCAGTAATTACGGGTAGTGAGAAAATGACGAATTATGTAAAAAGTTTCAATGACGACGATTGTGTTGTAGAAATGGTGTTGGTGGTTGAAGATGGGGTGCTTCACTTCTCCAGTGTGATGGCGGAACGTTGTTTCTACATTTTACTTTGGAAATCCATTGTTTGGGGACCCTTAGAGTATGATTTCTCTTTTAGGCCTCCTGACCAGACTTGGTTTATTGTTATTATTATGTTTAGTTTAGTTTTTATTTATGTTACACGAGATTACTAAAAGTATGAGATTATTTTGCTGCGTGAAAATGCTTTCTCAATATGACACCGATGATATTCGGTTCAACTGTGCCCTTAACTTTAATAGATGCAAATTGAATAGTGTTGGATGTGTTTCATTGCTTTAAAAAGTAGAATTGTTTGGCTGATAGCATTTTTTAACATCCCCACTCAAGTAAGACTATTATGTACAATTTCACTGAGCATTAAAAACCAACGGAATGAACGAGGCCGATATTGATTGGGCTTGTATAAGCCTACCGTGGGCCCACATCCCTCGGTCCAAACCACCACGCCTAAACCTAAGGGTATAATCGTAAACCCCACACACATCTCCACCACATAAATATCCGAAATCCCTCGCTCCCAGCCTCTTTGTGCCGCCGAACCCTAGGCTGAAACCCTAGGAGTGTTAGTTACAGAGAGCCGCCGCGAGAGAGAAGATGACGACCCGATTCAAGAAGAACCGCAAGAAGAGAGGCCACGTGAGCGCCGGTCACGGTCGTATCGGGAAGCACCGCAAGCATCCCGGAGGTCGTGGAAACGCCGGAGGCATGCACCACCACCGCATCCTCTTCGACAAGTACCACCCGGGGTATTTCGGTAAAGTCGGTATGCGATACTTCCACAAGCTCCGCAACAAGTTTTACTGCCCCATCGTCAACGTCGACAAGCTGTGGTCACTCGTCCCCCAGGAGGCCAAGGACAAGGCCACCACGGACAACGTGCCCCTTATTGACGTCACTCAGCATGGCTACTTTAAGATCCTAGGGAAGGGGAAGCTTCCGGTCAACCAGCCTGTAGTTGTCAAGGCCAAGCTCATCTCCAAGGTCGCTGAGAAGAAGATTAAGGAGGCCGGCGGCGCCGTTGTGCTCACCGCTTAGGTTTGCTGTTGTCCTTTTTCGGAATTAGGATTTTGATTTATGATTGTTTACTTTTGTTGTTCTAGACTGCCTGGAGACAGCTAGGTTATGTTTAATGCCTTTTCATATCTATCGGATTTGCTTAATTATCTTGTGTTTTTTTTTGTTTCGTTTTGATTTTTTTTGGTATTGATGGATATTGGTGAGTTTTGGTTTATTCATATTTGCTGTGCTTATTGGTAAGCCTGTATTGTGTCTTCAGCATGATCATTTGTTGATCTTGTCTAATACGAGACCTTGATGGTTTGCTGATCTTGTTTAATATGAGACCTTGATGGAGGGGTCTTACTGTTTATTTGGTTGTCCTTTGCATAGAGTCTCAGGATTTGAATCACATTTGTGTAGGGATTTGCTCATGTAGACTAGTAACTGTGTGCTATTTCTTTATATACGTTGATGTCTAGTTAGAGGAGAACAAGGAGAAACCTGTCTGGGATGACGAAATTCTGGAAGTAAAGGTTTCATTTCTTGCACTTAGAGCATCATGATAATTGGGATTGCTTGAGTCTGTGTTGTACTTATTTTGATCGTGTTGGCCCCCATTCAATTGTTGGATTTATGTGTCACCTGATCACTGATTATGGTCTATTTATTCTGCATGAGTGATTCTATAATATGCTTTCAACTAGGTTGCCAGTCATAAGCACAGGGTTGATGTTTTCCTACTTGTATGGTTTTGTATCCTGTAAGGTGGAACTCGCCTCATTAACTGTTCCACCCAGGGTTTTGCTTTTACAAAGTTATCATATTGGATGGTCTTATAGATTGCATTGGTGAAAGTTTTATGTAGAGTTTTGGATGATGCTGGATACACAATCATTTCAATGTTCATGCTGTTTGAAGTGTGTGATGACTTCATTTTTTTGGTTCTCTGTTCTGTAGTGTGTGATGACTTAATATTTTCCATTCTCTGCCATGGCAGTCACCGTAGACTTGAATGATAATCATAACTACAACGAGAATATTATGGTTTTCAATGCCAACAATAAATTTCACACATCCAACCGATCCCAAGAGTCATCTTCCTATGTGAAATGTCAAGACCAAGAACTATTGGGAATGTCTTGTTCCCTTTACCAATCTGAATGGGGAGGTTTCAAACTTGTGACCCCTTTGCTTGGAGTCACCAAAATTGAAAAATCGAAACTGCAGTCGTGCTGTTGTTCAGGAAAACTAAAACCTTCTATGCCATTGCCAAAGATACATTGTGTTCTTCTGGAAACTTGAACTTGCTATGTCATTGCGCCGTTATTCTATTCGACTTTGGGATTGTCTGATTGGCCTCCCCATTTCTTTATCCTGTCTTCAGCCATAGAAGCCTGCAGTTCAAGAGATAATCCCAGTTTATGGTATATCTCAATAACTGACTTGGCTGGATATTGATCATGTGATAAAATCCCTCACCTCGTTGTTCCATTTCGACTGATAAACCAAGTAGAAAAGGACACATTCTGAAGAAGTGTCCCCGACAGCATTTCAGTCCAAATCCCCTGCAAAAATGATCCAAGACGCCTTACCCAGTTAAGGACCTATACTCGGATTATTCACTACTCGACCTATACTCGTATAGTTAAGGACCTATACGCCTTACCGTAAGTCCATAACAGCCCAGTCAAATTGGTAACCAAAGAGTAAACCCAAGGGGTAGCCCAACTATATAGTAACAGCCTGTGTTTATAGAGGCTTGCCACCCTGCTCCAATTGCAACACCAGAGTGCAGGTTGAATGTTATTGATGACAATGCAGGTTGCCAGCAAGGAAGTGAGCTGCACCACAAGCGCTTGAACGTCCGGATCAGTTGAAAACAAGTCTGGAAATTTGTTTCGGCTGAGTATGAGGATGAGTGAGAGGAGAACAGCAATCAGAAATGAAGATATTACGGCCACTACTAGCGAAAACTTCGCTGTTCTTGGATGTCCTTCTCCTAGTTCATTCGATACTCTCACACTGCAAATTATCTTAAACTTCATATTCAGTTTGAACAAGTCTATGTTGTGATTGAGAAGTTAAGATGTAATTTGGCTATTGTAAGGTCTTGAGATTGACCGACCTTACTGCTGCATTCATTCCAAAAGACATCATGACTGCCCATCCCATTATGTTCATGCTGCAAAATTCGACAAGGGCGTATATACTCAACATTACTCGGTTATCGAATTTATCCGGTATTCATCAGCTCCAGGAAGAATGTGTGAATTTCCATGGGTAGTCTGAAGTTGTATCAACAAATGTAGCAGAAGAAGAGAGCACTCTCCATATACATAAGCCATCTACTGAAACTTCTGCATTCTTTAGATATCCAGAAAAGTGGATCAATGCCGAAAAATACCATATTTCCAAAACTGTACAAAATTTGAGAGTAGACAAATTCATAACTCACTGTCACAACTAATCCGATGTCTGCAGAATTGCAGTGATGTTGGAAATGCCTCATCCATTGTCACAAAATTAAAGAGTAGACAAATTTCACAACTCAATCACAATTATTCTAAAATTTGCAGTGAAATATTAAGAATGCATCATATAATATGTTTCATGTACAAAAAAACTCTAGATGGTACACCAAAATGTGATTCACTTAGCATTATTTAAAAAAAAAATTAAAAAAAAGTTACAAACACACAAAATTTTTAGAGATGGACAAACCAGACCATGACCGCCGATGCAAGAGACAACTTGACAAACCCCCACAGACCTTCGAAGGCCTTCCATGAGAAACCAGTCCACGCCCGACCGCAAGTCCGGAGAAAATATATACCATCTGAGACACCACCGTGAGCCACCATGATGCGTTTAGAACCACCGCTGCGTCCACCAGTCCCTAACCGAGCTTCAACATCAGCAGCCAGTTGAACACAATGTGAAATATCAGCGCCACTGCCGCGATCACCGACATCACCATCATCTTGCTTTGTGATTGCAGAAACTTGGATAACGGAAAATACATGGCAAACGCGAACAGTTGGGGTATCATGTAAATGGACAACTCCCCCGCCGCCCTGGATATCGCCGCTGTCTGCCCTATTCCGTACAAAATCTGCTGAGCAAATATGTAGAGAGAGCACACTACTGCAGGGCACAAATGAAGCGACGACAGTCGTCGCTTCGAGGGAAAAGTCGTCGCCTCGGATCTGTACCGACGAAAAGTCGTCGCTTCAAAGTCGTCGTTTCGACACCAGACGACAAATAATGGACAACAGGTCGTCGCCTCAGAATATCAAGCGACGACTACAAACTTCGTCGTTCAGTATGAAGCGACGAATATTCTGTGTCGCTTTCTATCTGTCGCGACGAACTTTGATTCAAAATTCGTCGCTTAGTGTCACGTTTCACAGAAGGAAATATTGAAATATAACATGGAAGCGACGAAGGTTGCTTGTCGCTTCAGATGTGATGCGACAAATATGGATCAATATTCGTCGCTTCGTTCTGAGGTACAGATTGGAAATACAGGTTTCTGGTCAGTTTTGAACGCATTTCAAGATCGATAAAATAACAGAAAACCTACATTCAAATCACATATACCACACATCCAACATTACACACACACATTACATTAGCAAACGTTTAAAATTTTATTTAAATCTACAATATGTTACATAATTACGATGACGATAATCCTCGGGAATGTACTATAATATCCATCTAGCTACAAAGCTATTTTAGAATGAAAAAAAATTGTCCTAATCAAAGTCATCAGCGGGGATACCTGATGAAGCACATGAGGATTTGTCAGGGAGTGGAGCTGTTTGTACCGTAACGGCTTGGGCCGCTATCAAAGTGTGGATGTGACCCTCCGTCTCTCTCATACGTTGTTGCATCGCTTGGTTCTGTTGGATGGCGGTTGCTAGTTGGGTCCTTAACTCCTCATCTTTTTTAGACACGCGTGCACCGCCTCTTGGTTTTGGCGAGCGTCTTAATGCACCCCCTAACCCTGCAGAAATGGTAAAAGAGAAGTCAAATAAAAAACCATTTTGTATCTAAAAACTAAAACTTGCCAAAGATTTGGGTGAAAAAATAAAGTACCTCGTCCCCGGCTTCCCACCCAACTCCTTCTCGACTATCGCCATCTGGTCGTCGACGCTAATGTCGCCCATCACCTGACTGCCGCCCGCTTCATCACTCACTCGGCTAGCACATAGCTCGTCCATCTTCCTCTTCACCGCTGCCTGCAAATAAAAACAATTATTAGATTAGGGTTATTATACATTTTAATTCAAAAAAACCGAAATCACAAGCCGATATAGAAGTGACTCACCACTTTCTCTTGCGCATTCTGCGATTTTTTATAAACATCGCATACTGTCTGCAGTATAGGCGCAGGATGCCCTTTCTCCTCGTTTGCAGTGACCCGGTAGCTGTAGGGAGTGGTGCCGGAGTGGTGGTTGATTGCATACCCCTTCTCCTTTCCCTTGTTCCGGTTAGCCGCGTTCCGGACACACATCCTCTGCAAAACACAAAGGATCATATAATTAATATATCAGATTAGGGAGAAATTGGACTAAGCGTGTAGCTATAAATTAATATTCATTACCTTGTAAGCGTCGTCCTCAAAGTGGGCTTTGAGGTACTCCCACTGCTCAGGTCGGTGGATGAACTCCCAAGGCGTCGCCTTTGATACTTCGACGTAGTGAGTATGACAATCGTACTTCCAATCTTTGTAGATCTTTGCTGCGGTCTCGTCGATGTATCTCCACATGTCTGTCTCGGTGGGAGGGAGGTCATACCACATCTAGTAGAAAACAATTGTTCAAAAATGCATTAGAAATTGAATATCATATTTCAAAATTAGAAATATTGAGAAAAAAAATCCGAAATTATTCTAAAATAGAAATTTTACCTCCATATAATGGGTAAGTGCATCTCGGTGCTCCTCAGCCAGTTTTGCATATGAATGCGCCAGCATTGGCACTTTGGTCCGGACGGCGCAACCGATGTCTCGAGACATCAATGTCCTCCACTTCAACTCTTTCGGACCCTTATGCTCTTCCGCGTACACAACCTTCAGAGGTTGGTTATTGTTTAGCCCCTTCAAATATACCGTCTTTGTCCCTGTGATGATGCCAAGCTTCTCATTCTCCACTTCAACTCTTTCCGCCGTTGACATATTAACAATCTCTGCCAATATAATGCACAAATGAAACAATATGCAATAGTAACATAATCCTGCAACTCCAATTACTGAATCATTCCTTTACTACTCTAATATGACATTTTAGCGTGCAATTGTTCTATCTTGAAACAAACAATATAACATAATGCAACTGCTATATACCTTTGAAATTTTAGAGCTACAGAAGAATAGTCCATACCTCCATATGCCCAACATGTTTCATAATCACATGATCAGATATATTGGATGAACTCCAACTTCACGAGTTAATTCAGTCCCTATTGGGCTAATATGGCAAGATATTTCAAATCTTAAAGCAATTGAAGGTTTAGAACCACCATTGTTTGGGGCCATCACAAGCTTAAGAGTAACACTATATCAAGGTACACAATACTACAAGAAGACATAAATTACATCATTATAATTATCTCAAATACATATATATATATATAATTACCTACATATTTTACAGGAGAGGTGATAGGAACAGCCACCAACGATAAATGCATTCTCATCAATCCACATATATATATATATATATATATATATATATATATATATAATTACCTACATATTTTACAGGAGAGGTGATAGGAACAGCCACCAACGATACATGCATTCTCATCAATCCACATATCCAGTAGGAAGACGGCTACAAAGCAGAGTAAGTAATATTTTTTCCCACAAAAAATATCCAGCTTACTTCTATACCTACCAGACCATTTCCATAAAAATTGGCATGAAACATTCTAGGTTCTCTACACCGAAAGATAAACTGGAATTACCATCCCAACATTCGGAGGCAGAAAGCATCAAAACAATTTCAGAACTATACGAATTGGACCCTGAACTTCACATGGTATTAAATAAAAGCATTCATTTTAGTGAAACTTCTTTCACAAAACTATAACGCCTAATACTGAAACATATGTGTTTGCAGAATGAAATTGTCCCCCATGCAAAGCGACAATACTGAGGTTTTTAAACAAAAATGGCTGGTGGTATAAAGCGTGCTCGGCTCCAGATTGCCTCAAGCAGCTTAAACCAAAAATGGTGATCAATTAGAATGTGTGGTGCATAGGGCTCAAAATCCTCTACCATGGTAAATTCACATTATATATATATACACACACACGGGCATGTTGAGTAAATACACTATCAAACACAAGCACCAGACAGTGTAACCATGATAAGCAAAGACACTTATCATTACCAAACAGAGAGATAAAGTTTACATATGAGATCAAAAAAAGTAATCTGTAAAAATTGCTTTGCATTACATAAAGACACAATCATACAAACACACATACATAAGCACAAAGATCACATTTTTATATCATTTGTAAAAATAAAACTGAAACTCAACATCATCAATTTACAGATCAGTATCACACAAATTCAACACCCCCACCGCACAAAATCCAGTAATCCAAAAAGCAACAAATCCTTATATCAGTGTTCCCACAAAGTCTGAAGTCAATGTGCAAAAACTAACCAATACCAAAGAACCTGAATCAAATTCAAATCAGAAATAAATTATATGTTTACGCTTACCCGGCTGCTTAGGACCCCTTTTGGTCCGAATGCGTAACGGAGGACCGACTTCGGTGTGCCCTTCCACGACGGCAGCCCTGGCTCCAGCGGTGGCGCCAGCGCCAGCTCTGGCTCCGCCAGCGCCGCTTCCAGCAGGGCCCGACCCCAACGCGTCTGTTTCGTCCAAAGACGGGGCCGGTACCAAGGTCCCGACCGCCGCTCCCGTCATGTTTGCATTTGGCGTATCCGCCGACGTCGCCGCCGCGGTCGCCACTCTGGCGACAGCTTCTGCCGCCATCCTCTCCCTCCTCGCCTCGAGCTCCTTCTTCCTCTTCTGAGCACTACAACCAGGTGTCATTGATGATTTGAATTAGGGTTAGGGTTTGAAGGTCCGGATTTGGGGGTTTTAAATTAGGGTTTATGGTGGGATTAGGGGTTTCGATTTTGGGGGTTTTTGGTGAAGAAGGATTAGAGTTTAGGATTGAATCGAAGGGATTGGGGATACGGGTTAGGGTTTCGGGTTTAGGGTTTAGGGGAAATGAGAGAGAGAGCGGGAAATGAGATAGAGAGAGATGTTGAAATCGGGCTAATGAGGAAGAAGGTTCTGAAACTCAGGTTATATTAGATATGAAGCAACGACTTTTGGCTTAACGCGTCGCTTCAATTTTAATGAGCATACTTCGTCGCTTGATTTGTGTCCTGCGACGAACTTATTTTCAATATTCGTCGCTTCATATGAACTGAACATATAAGGATTATGCTTATATATATACATAAGTTTTTATTTAATAATAGTATTATTAATAGGCGTTAAAAATTACAACAATACGTGGTTAACATCATCATCATCATCATCATATTACAACCTTTAACATATTAACAGTAGTCTTCCTCTTCGTCGTCCCCGCTATCATCGTCTTCATCTTCCTCGTCGTCATCGAATTCATTGTCTTCATCTTCCTCGATCTCATCGAATTCATCGTCTTCATATTCCGATGCCTCACCGTTTGATTCTTCATTCTCTTCGTGTACTTCTAAATCGAGTTGGAGATTAGATGTATCAATATGGTAAAATTGCATTGAACTAAATGTGTCCTCTTGGTAAGGCTCTGGAATTTGATTCCCTGAAGGAGGTCTTCCACCTTCTGTTGCTAGTACTTCGGCACTGTATACATTTCGGTGCGACATTTCTTGCACCACTTTCCAAGTACCACCTGCCATAGGATCGTCCAAGTAGAAAACTTGTTTTGTCTTGACATCAAGACAAAATGGTGAATTCTCATAGTAACTAGTATTTGTATCAACTGAGATCAGACCATGATCTACCTTGATGGTGTCAATGTCTTCGGCGGTCTCATCGTCAGTGGTGTTGTGCCATATAACTTTGAACAATACGACCGAGAGATTGTCTGGATAACATACCTCGACTACGTAGTCAAGATGGCCATAGAAGTGTTGGGACATGTTTCCAGCTTTCGTGGTTAACATCACCCCGCTATTTTGAGTCACGAGCCTTCGATCTCTATCGAATGAAACATACTTGACACCGTTCACATAGCACGCCTTATAAATCCGAGTGAATTGCGGACCTCGAGCCAATGACCATATTCCCTTGTTATAATTAACGTCTTGAGCATCACGACGACGGGTTGTCTGAAAAAAAAATGGTGTTAGTGTTATACCATTTAGGGTTTAGGATTTAAAAAAAAAAACATCCCTAAATTTTCGTACATATCTTAAGAACCATCGGTGGAAACTCCTCCTCATGAGACGCTCGTCATACTCGTCACCATGTTTCTGTATGTACATCTGCAAATGAGTGTAAATGTACTCTTGAGCCTCTTCTGTATTGGTCAAAATTTGCCAATGAGTCTCAGCCGTTTGCTCCTCTGTTAACCTAATATTTTCGGTAGTATCCATAATACACGGCTGAACTAACTGCGAAACACAGCTAATATTCCATATTAGGGGATAAGGCTGTTCTACATCTTCCAATTGTAAATAAGACTTACAGTACGTCACCGACTCTCATGATATGTATCTTTCTGCAATACTCCCCTCCGGATAACGTGTATTACTCATTGACTGTTTATAATCACCTAATTGCCTATAAAATTATGAATATAATTAGTGCATATACCTTTCGTTAGTGTAAATTTAGTTTGAACAAATGAAACATTTTTTGTTAGTGCATATACCTTTCTGTCGGATACATCCATGTAAAATGTACTGGGCCTGTAAGCATAACTTGTTCGGGAAGGTGAACCATGAGATGAACCATAGAGGTGAAGAAATGTGGAGGAAAAATCAACTCTAAATTGCACAGAATGATCACTATCTCATCTTTCATTTGTGCAACCTCAGCCTTCTTCAATTCCCTAGCACATAATTTCCGAAACCAATTTGACAATGCTATCAATGGCTTCACGACGTTATTTGGTAAAAATCCTCGGATAACCACTGGAAGAAGACGTTGAAGCAGGACATGACAATCATGCGTCTTCAATTCATAGAACTTATTCTCGGTTAGTTTCACTTTATTTCTCAAACTTCTCGCATAGCCAAGTGGATACCTAACACCGCGAAACCATTCGAATACTTCTTCACGGAGATCCTCTTCAACTAAAAAGGGTGCATGAGGAACCTTTCCCGTCCTCTTTTGAGCTTCCGAACACCACTGCCTTTTACGGATTTTCCTTTTCTCCAACGCTTCGCGGGCCCTTGGACCATCCTTGGTCTTCCCTTCAATTGCAAGAATGGTGGCAAGGATATTATCACCCACGTTCTTTTCAATGTGCATGACATCTAAACAGTACCTGTGTAACAAAGATGACCAATATGGAAGGATCCAGAAAACGCTCTCGTGGGTGAAACATTGTCTGTTGTTTGGATTATAAGGGACATGAAAATCAGGATGCTGGCTAAGAGTGGCGTAACGGTGTGACCTAATTTCCTCCAAGATTTCATCCCCGTCCATATGAGCTGGTCTTTTTCGCCACTCTGGCTTTCCATTAAATGTCAAACTGGATCGCATTGGTGAATTCTCGTCAAGCCATTTCTGATGCCCTTCATAAACGATTCTCCCACAAATATGCTCCGTCGTAAGCTCATGTAGACAAATTGGACATGCCTTGTACCCTTTCACTGTTGAGCCTGCAAGCATCCCTAAACCAGGAAAGTCACTTATCGTACACATCAGCGCTACCTTCATCATGAATACATCATTGTCCACTCTGTCAAAAGTAGGGACTCCATTTTCCCACAAATCTTTGAGCTCGTCGATCAATGGACGAATGAGTACACTAAGGCACTTTCCTGGAGATTTAAAGCCAGGAATCAAGACGGCCAGCATATTATATTCTTTCCTCATACACATATTAGGGGGTAGATTAAATGGCATCACAACCACCGGCCATGTACTATGCTGGGTTGTCATTGTTCCAAATGGACTAAAACCATCAGTTGCCACTCCAAGCCGCACATTTCTTCCCTTAATGTCGTCGAAACCGGGAAATGTCTTGTTAAAATGTTGCCATGTTTCTCCATCAGATGGGTGCCGGAGGGTACTTTCATCTACTCGCCTCTCCTTATGCCATCGCATATGTTTTGCTGTGTGTGGAGACATAAACAGGCGTTTCAACCTTCGAGTGATGGGGAAATACCAGATTACCTTTTTTGGAATGACATCCGTATCTGGCTTATATCTTTCAGCACCACATACTGGACAAGTCCTACAGTACTTATTTTCATCCCCCCTGAATAGGTAACAGTTGAATTCACAAACATGAATTTTTTCATATCCAAGGGAAAAATCCTTCAGGATTTTTGTAATTCTCGAATAACTGACAGAGAAATTTTGCTTTATAAAAAACTTATGCAACCATCTGCACAATTTATCAAGACTCGTATCCGACCGTCCGTGTTCAACTTTAATTTCCATTGCATGTAATATGGCACTTAATACAGTTTCTTCACTCCCTTCATATAATGGGGTTTGAGACTCCTTTAGAAGCCTTTCATACTTAGCATAATCATCATCTACCATGTCATTGAACTGAACTTCAGTGTTTTCTTCAACGACATTATGCGGTGCATCTGCATGGTATCCAGGATAGTATGGAAATACATCTTGTATAATCTCCACAGGCGGGATCACTGAAGGACCGGCAACACTGGAAGCCTGGACTCTGTCTTGAAGCCACTGTCTTCGTTTACTGATCATTGCCGGTTGACCAGAAACTTCTCCGTGTAGGTGCCAAACTGTGTAAGTCGGATCCAAACTATGGTGCAAGCAGTGATGATAAATCTCTATGAGTTTCTTATAATAAGGACCATTTCTGCAAACTGCGCACAGACAAGGGAGAAATTCGATTCCAGCAGTGCGAGCGGAAATAAAATTGATGAAGTTAACTAAGCCTGTGTTGTAATCAGGGTGTGTAAAGTGAAGATTCATCCAAGATTTGTCGGGGACATCATCCATGTTTCCTGTCATAACATAAACAGACAATATGCATAAGGTTAGCACATAACATTGATGATACAATCAAAACTTGTCCCAACACTTCTTCTCCTTATGCCTCCGGGTTGGGTCCTATCCCCTTCAGGCGAACACGAGTTTGTTGATCATTTTAGTATTCATGTGGTTTCAGCTACAGTTTTGGGAAATTTCGGCAGCATCTCCCTACAGTTCCTCAAGTGCACAAAAATCTAAACAACCTAATTTGCACTCGAGGAACATTGTAGAGAGACAATATCGAAACTATATCCCAAAACTTAAACTTAAACCACATGAATAACAAAAGGATCAACAAACTCGTGTTCGCCTAAAGTGTCCAAAAATGGGACAATTCGAGAATCAACAACCCATCTCGATTAACTAGATGCGTTGTTGATTCTCAAACGGGAGTTCTAAGCTGATAAACACCACAATTATATATAATACGAAATAATAAATTTACACACGGCACCACACTCCCTCACTAAGCCACTCGCATGTTTCAAAAACCCTAACTACCACAATCCACACACAACACAAACCAATTACATCGTTAACTAATAATTTCAACCTAATCTGCCATAAAATTCACAAAATTTCAATAAATTGCACTATTTCAAGCCATTTTAGTTTCACTCAATTTGGATTTAACTAAATTTCACAATTACACTAAAATTCAATGTCACTAAAATTTCACAATTTCACAAACTATCCTAAAAAATCTCAATTTCACCAAAATCAACACTAATTCTATCATATATTCAAACACCTAACCCTAAAAACAACAAAAAAACACATTATAAACCAAATCCAACTCAAGATATCAAACACTAAATTCAACAAATCAAACCCAAATATGGTGATTACAATGAAGAGGGGAGATTATACTAACCTATAAAGCAATTGGAAGAGAAGACCCAAGAAATTAGACCCCGAAATTGAAGAAATCAGCCGATCTGCCCTTTTTTTCGCAGATCCGGAACAGTTTTTTTTCTCAAACTTCAACTTCTGAAATCTGTTGAAGTCGAGGGCTTTATAACAGATTTTAAAACATGAAGCGACGACTATTGCTCAAAACTCGTCGCTTCGTTTCATATGTCAGCGACGGATATTGACGAAGGTTATTAACTTCGTCGCTTCAATATTAAGTCCGCGACGAAGATTGAATATTCATCGCCACACTTTACAGAACATGATCGGAGGCGACAACATACCTTTATTCGTCGCTTCAATAATTTATGAGCGACGACTATTGATCAATAGTCGTCGCTCTCGTTTTTTGAAGCGACGAATTCTATATTGGTCGCTTCGATGTGTTGAGGCGACAAACTGTGGTTTTCCCTTTCCAATCTTCGTCGCCTCAATCCTTTTTTCCAGTAGTGGCACAGCACTACGCCGGTGGCGTTGAGGATCAACCATGAACGCTGCATGTAGATTCCTAACATGCCAAGCTGTCTCGCCCCGACGGCTTGGCAGCACAGGGTCTCGAGCACGCTCCCCATGCCGAGCTTCGATCATGGACAAATAATTAGACGAGATTAGTTTATAATCCATTCAAGTACGTACAATGAAATTTTATGTTTCGTATAAAATTTGATATGTTATGTTGTTAGAGGTACAATCATATTAACTTACTGGTGTTTTCGACATGTTAGTTGTTGCATATCATTGTACGTTGTTAGATAGCGTATGACTGAGGGTATGAGTGTATGAGCTGAATTAATATTAAAAATTACTGCTGAAACTGGAAATATGTGAATACCAATGCGCCGTGCATAATCCAGAGATGACTGAGTTCTCGACGGAGAAGGCAGCAAGGTTGATGGTGCTGACCTGACTGGCGAAGACCTGAGTGACGGCGTCGAGAGAGTACTGGCATAGTGAAGTGAAGATGGCGGGGCCGGCAAGAAACCAATGCTTCTTGGATTCTCGGTTGAACTCTCGGAAGTAGCCACGGACGCCATTGATGGGTGGAATGTCGTCGGAGTCGGAGTCGGAGTCGGGATAAAAGGTGGTGGTGGAAATGGAAGAAGGGCTTGCAGGTGCAGGGAAGGACTCTACGTTGACATGCGCCGGATGATGATGGTGGTGGTGCTGTGGACTTTCCGCCACCTAGTCAATTGGCGACAAAAGCTGTTTATTCTCCTCCATTTGATGATCGGATTAGTATTGGAATAGAGCTGGGTGCTTGTATCGGTAGAGATTGGTATGTTTATATGCTACTGTCTCGGCTGCCCATTTTGGAATAAAATTCCATACTATAAAAAGTAAAAATAAAAATAAAAAAATGATAAGGAAAGAAGTCAAAGAACACATAATAACACCAAAGGGCAAAGAATAAATGGTAAGAGTTAGGTGTTGAGTGATATACAAACCAACAGTAGGTTAGAAATCTGATACAGAAAACATATACGTTTGGACATGAAAGTTATAAAAGGAAAGCAATCAAGTGCCTGTGTGTGGAAGTAGGCCATAGATACTAGACTAAGCAAAAACTGCATGTATTGTTAACTAGTTGCTACGGTTGAAAGTTGTATATATGAAAGCAAATCAAGGTAGCTAGGGACTATGGATCGAGTATCTATTTAGTGCAAGTTTGTTGGAAACTATGAACCAGCATGATCGCTATATTTCAGTACAGGTTTGTTTTTTGGGGCTGACCGGGACCGTGTCAAATAAGGAGTCAGCCCGGCTGTTTGTTTGTTTTTAAGAAAATGTGATTTTTCTTGTTTTAAACTAGATTGACTAATCCATCCAAATGGTTAACATGGCATTTCAGGAATGGTTTCTGCAACAAGGTTTATGCTATTTGTTGTTCTTCTGTAGTGTGAGATGATTTCAATTTTCTTCTTCTCTATGATGGTAGTATTTGATTGATAATCATGAAGTTCAAAAAGAATAATGGTCTCCGATGCCTACAGCGATTGTAATACAGAAAATAGGAGGCATCTTTGCTACCCCCAAAATCATTGCAGATAAGTTGACACAAAACTATTGGGAATATCTTGTTGCCCTCCAAAACCCCTCGCTCTGTTTGAAAAATTATATTTGCAGTCGTGCTGCCATAGATGCATTGCGTTCTTCAGGAAATTTATACTTTCTATGTCATTGAGCCATTATTCTCCTTGCCTTTGGGATTGTCTGATTCGCCTCCCCATTTCCTTATCCTGTCTTCAGCTATAGAAGCCTGCATTTCATGAGATAATACCTCAGTCTGTAGGTTGTATCCTTTTTGGCTTAATGTTCTTAATGTTCTTGCTAATTGTGCATAGAAAAATAATGTGTTCAATTCCCTCACCTCTTTGTTCCAGTTGGTCTTGTAAACCATATAGAAAAGGACACAAGTCTGTAGAACTGTCCCTAACAGCATTCCGATCCAAATCCCCTGCAAAAATGATCCAAAACGTCATACGCAGTGAGTATCTAAACTCAGAGTCTTCACAACAAGACTAGGCAGACAGAAAGACTTACCATTACACCCCAATCAAAATAGTATCCAAAGAGTAAGCCCAAGGGTACCCCAATTACATAGTAACAGCCTATGTTGACATAAGCCACAAAAGTTTGCCATCCGGCTCCAATTGCAACACCAGAGAGTACAGGTTGAATGTTATTGATGACAATGCAGGTTGCCAGCAAGGGAGTGAGCTGCACCACAAGCGCTTGAACTTCTGCATCACTTGAAAACAAGGTTGGATATTGGTTTCGGAAGATGATGAGGACGAGCGACATGAGAACACCAACTAAAAACGAAGATATTACGGCCACTACTAGCGAGAACTTTGCTGTTCTTGGATGTCCTGCTCCTAGTTCATTCGACACTCTCACACTGCAAAACATTGGAACTTCATTTTCAGTTTGAACAAGTCTGCAGTGATGCAAAGTTAGGATGCAATTTGGCTATTGTAAGGTCTTGAGATTGACCGACCTTATTGCTGCATTCATTCCGAAAGACATCATGACTGTCCATCCCAATATGTTCATGCTGCAAAACTCGATAAGGCATATACTCAACATTACTCGGTTATCAAATTTATTCAAGATTTCTTAAGTTTTAGAAGAATGTATGAATTTCTATGGGTTCTCCGAAGTTGCATAACAAATGAGGCAGAAGAAGAGAGTACTCACCATATGGATAGGCCATCCACTGAAACTTCTGCATTCTTTAGATATCCAGCAAAGAGAATCAATGCCATGAAATACCATACTTCCAAACTGCACAAGATTTGATATTATTTTCACAACTCAATGTCAATTAATCCCATGTTTTGTAGATTCTCAACAAAAAAGGAAATACCATGTTTTGTAGTGAAATATTGAAAATTCCTCATACAATTCATGTTTTATTTATTTGATGAGTCCGACCTGCTATATCACAAAACTTCTCCACCCAAAAGTTACTTTGGGATTTTTAGGTCTAAATTTACAAATTAGTAAAGGTTAACATCGGAAAAACGAAACAATGAGTAATGAATGTTCATGATGATATGGAATCACCTTGAAAATAAACGTTTATGGTTAATCGGGATACATATCTTCATACTGAAGTAATTAACTTTGGACATAGAAATTATTAACGTTTATTACCCGGTTAATAATATTAGTTAATGGGCGTACATGACCAAAACCCACTTTTTACATGGAATCCGATATAAGAGAGAAACCGTTTTTTTTTTCTTTTTCTTTTTTAACTAGTCACAGTACGTAGGAGACTAGGAGGAAAAACAAATAAATGATTGGGGATTATTTTACGATGGTCAGTCTCTTTTCTGGCCGGGCCATCTTTCTGCATAGGCTAAAGTACTAGTGGTCCGATTGCATTTCTGTCTCTAGTGGATAGAAACCATTCCTTTTTTTTTTTTCTTTTTCTTTTTTTTCTTTCTTTCTTTTAGAGCTGTCAAAGTTCTAAAAGAAATCAAGTTCTTTGTGCGAAAAGTAGTTGCAAACCCTCACGATAATGAAGGTGATGGATTTGAATATGAACTTACCAGAGCATGACTGCCGATGCAAGAGACAACTTGACAAATCCCCACAGGCCTTGGAAGGCCTTCCATGAGAAACCAGTCCACGCCCGACCGCAAGTCCCGGTGATTATATAAACCATCTGAGACACCACTATGAGCCACCATGACGCGTTCAGCACTACCGCCGCGCCCACTAGGCCCCACCCGAGCTTCAACATCAGCAGCCAGCTGAACACCGTGTGCAATACCAGCGCCACCGCCGCGATCACCGCCATCACCATCATCTTGCTCTGTGATTGCAGAAACTTGGCTAACGGAAAAACCATGGCGTACGCGAACAGCTGAGGGATCATGTATATGGCGAACTCCCCCGCCGCCTTGGATATCGCCGCCGTCTGCCCTATTCCGTACAGAATCTGCTGAGCAAATATGTAGAGAAAGCACAACACTACGCTGGTGGCGTTGAGGATCACCCATGAACGCTGCATGTAGATTCCTAACATGTCAAGCTGTCCGGCCCCAAACGCTTGGCCGCACAAGGTCTCGAGCGCGCTCCCCATGCCGAGCTTCATATACAGAGGATTACACGAGATTAGTTTCAGTTAATATCTATTCATGTTACAGTAAAACTTGGTGTTTCGACATACTTTCTGATATGTTACGTCGTTAGATATTCAAGTAAAATGGAACTTGGTGTACGTTTCGGCATAGTCTGATATGTTATATTGTTAAATATGGTACGAGTGTATGAGGTGAATTATATTGAATTCACAGCTGCAAAAAATAAAAATATTTGAATACCAAAGCGCCGAAGCAGAATCCAGCGATGACCGAGTTCTCGACAGACACGGCGGCAAGGTCGATGGTGCTGACCTGGCCCGCGAAGACTTGAGTGACGGCGCCGAGAGAGTACTGGCATAGTGAAGTGAAGATGGCGGGGCCGGCAAGAAACCAGAGCTTCTTGGATTCTCGGCTGAACTCTCGGAAGAAGTCACGGACGCCATTGATGGGTGGGATGTCGTCGGAGTCGGGGTTGAAGGTGGTGGTGGAAATGGAGGAAGGGTTTGCGGGTGCAGGGAATGAATCTAGATTGTCATGCACCGGGTGATGATGGCGATGTGGAGTTGCCACCACCTCGTCTGTTGGTGACAGAAGTGGCCGCTTATTCTCCTCCATTTGATGATCGGATTGGTATTGGAATAGAGATAGGTTCTCGCAATAGGTAGAGATCGGTACATTTATATGCTCGTCGGTCCATTTTGGAATTTTATTGAATAGTATTAAATAGATTCAAAATAAAAAGACGAGGAAACTAATTAAACATCATATAACGCCAACCATATATTCTCCGGTCAATTTGGGTGTGGGCTGTGGAGTGAAATAGTAATTAACCGAAACAGTAATCTTTGACATAAAAGGAAACAAAACTGTATATATGATAATGCATGTTTGACCGAGCAAAAGCTGCTCGAGTTGGTAAGTTTTAGTGTGAGAACCTCTCATACTCATGTTCGAATTTCACAGATGATAATTAAAGTTAAATCTCAATTTTTTTTAATAAACAGAGGAAATAGAGCATTCTGGTAGTCTTCTAATGGGAATTAGTATATGAGTTTAAAAGTCTCTAAAAATACTGTGGTTGATTTAAAAAAAAAAAATGCCTGTACATACAAAAGGTAGGGACTAGGGAGTGGTAACTCGGTGCAAGTTTGTTGGAAACTACGACCAAGCTAGCTTGCTGGTCGTTATGTCTGAAATGGTAGATGGGTGGTCAATTTCACAAACGACATAATTTATATATATATACTTGATTAGTTTTTTGGAAGGACTTAATTTTTATTTCAAGAAAAGGGAAAGTTCGACAATGCAGTACCACTTTACAGTCTTAACTAGAATTTGATTAGGCATCTCACAGTTGGTTCAACATGAGTCGTGTTCGTGTTATAGATCGAGATCAATGAGTATACTGGCGAGGCAGGGGGCCGGGAGTATGAGCATCTTATAGAACATGCTATAATTAGAATCTGATTCTGCAATACTATTTAAGTATCTATAGAATCTAATTCTCTGCATATCACATTTAGAACAATGAGTTGTGTTCTTGTCATTGAGGATGCAAAGGTAGACAAACACTTTCCTAGTAACAAGTTCTTGTTTGTAACCGCCCTTGTAAACAACTCTGCAGAAAATTGGAACACATAAATGGAAATAGGGTGTCTGTAAATGTGGTGGAATGTACAGTTTTTATCCTTCACCGAAAGATTATGCACATAGCCACATTATACATGTGTGGTTGTACGCAGTGTGCCCTTCAGTTTGAGCTACAATTCAGGATTCTCGGTGGGAGGTATCGAATAGGACTGAATGGTAGAGAAGGTGGTGCCTTCAATTTGCCCTTTGCTTGCTCTGCCCCCTGTTTCTGGTGCGCACTAAATTAGCTAGACTTTTGTGTGCTACTTACACAAGCCTAATTTATTAAGCCCCTAGCTGATCACAAACATTTAGTTTCGGTATATATGTTGTAATCTTGGTGCTGCATCATATCTTCACAGAATTATACTCTGTATGTGTACAGCAGTTTCCCTGCATGAAGGTGTATGAGTAAACTAAAAAGATGATCCATCTTGTTCACAGAATTATCCATCTTGTTCTTTCTTTTGGTAGAACAAAGAACTTAATTATCATGGATAGCAGGGGACTGTCTATCTGATTTATAATTTGAGAATGAGTAAACTAAAAAGATGATCGATTAATCCAGAAACAATGGTTGTCTATGTCTAGTAGAATTCATAACTCATACAGCGATTACAAAATTTCTTAGCTCCAAAATTCATCTTTCAATGCCAATATATCAAAATGGCTCTTGCTATTCATTTCGTATTGTAGTAGAAGATTGGCCGCCTGACATTGAAAAACAATAATTGCAAATTGCGCCGGTAATATTTTGGATATGACACCTTTCTTCCTCATAAGTTCCTAAGTAGTCTACACCAGTGTTCCTCGAAGACGAAGCTATAGTCTTTTGACTAATTGTTTCTATGTCGTTGCAATATTGTTGCTCTCCTTGTCATTACGATTGTCTGATTTTCCTCCCCATCTCTTTATCCTGTCTTCTGCTATAGAAGCCTGCATGCATAACACATAAATGTCTCAGTTTCTATGGAGTATATCCTTGACTTGGTTGGAGATTTGGTGAAATTCTACTTCATTGTATCAGCATGTAAAATAGAAATGTGTGTCAAATTGATCCCTTTACCTCTTTGCTCCAGTTGGTCCTATAAACCATGGTGAAAAGAACAATAGTTTGAATGCATGTCCCTATCAGCATTCCACTCCAAATACCCTGCAAGAATGATCAAACTCAGTGAAACTTTTTTTCTTCACTAATTAACACTCAAAATGTTAGGCAGGACTAGATAGATAGAGACTAACCTCAACACCCCAGTCAAAATAGTACCCAAACAGTAATCCCAAGGGTACCCCAACTACATAGTAACAGGCTATGTTCACATAGGCCACAACAGCTTGCCATCCTGCTCCAATTGCAACACCAGATAATACAGGTTGAATGTTGTTGATGATAATGCAGGTTGCCAGCAAAGGTGTGAGCTGCACCACGAGAGCCTGGACTTCCGAATCGCTTGAAAACAAGGCGGGATATTGGTTTCGGAAGATGATGAGGATGAGGGAAAGGAAAACACCGATGAGAAAGGATGTTATCACAGCCACTACTAGTGAGAACTTTGCTGTTCTTGGATGTCCTGCTCCTAGTTCATTGGACACTCTCACACTGCAAAGTTGATCAATTCAGCATTAATTTGGTATGTTGGGATTGGGAAGTACTTTAGAAGTGAATTTTGGTATTGTAAGGTTTTGATGAGATTGACTGACCTTATTGCTGCATTCATGCCAAGAGACACCATGATTGTCCATCCCAATATATTCATGCTGCAAACTCAGAGCATGAACCCAAATGTTAATTATTTCCATGGGTACAATAAGTAACGACAGTGCTTCTCAAAACTCAAAAGTTTTTACCAATATTGTAGAGAGAAACAGAGTACTTACCATATGGATAGGCCATCCACAGAAACTTCTGCATTCTTTAGGTATCCAGCAAACAGAATCAATGCCATGAAATACCACACTTCCAAACTGCACAAGAATTGAAAAAAAAAAATTTTAAAAAAAATCAAGAGCTCTGCGTTGCATGATTAACCATGTGAGGTGGTCACTAATTTTCACCAAAAAATAAGCATTTGGTGTAGGTATTCAGGAGGAAATAAAGGTATTTCTATCTATAATATAAAAGAACTTCTAAACTCCCACACTTCACAATATTGTTTCTTTTTCTTCGTATTTCATGAGTCGAACTCATAATCTCATACTTAATAAAGAGAAAATATGTCAGTCAATACTCCACAATATCATGAGTAAGTTGACATCAAACATCAATACAATATTTTTCAATAAATATGTGTGATTCATTGCTAATTTGTTCATATCCTAATTATATATTTTTTGGTCAATTTTCTCATTAGTATCTCTAAAGTAATTATTGAATAATTTCTAGTTCCTTCTTCAAAAGAAGATTATTCACTTCATAAAAAATATAAATTATGTGTGCTGTGGCCACTCGTTAATTAGCAAAGAATCTACAGGGTGCCTGGATATTAAAATGAAAACGTCAGACAATCAATTCTTGCCAGGACCCGTTAGGAAGATTCAAAAGAGAAATGACCTACATGCAACTTTCCAAAGGGCAAGTCTTTCTATTTTTCTAAGCAAACATCATGGATTCTCTGCACAAACCAGAATGACTTGTATAATTAATTGGCACGCACATCTCGTATAGGCTAGCTTTGACCGTCGGTTGTGCAAGTGAAGGTATGAAATTTGCTAATGCAAGTGAAGTGTAAACAACCTATACTAGGCGTAGTGGGACATGCGCATTTAGAAACTATAGCATAAACTGATCTGAAATGCGAATGTAAACCATACAAACTAGTCAACTGAAGAGGTTTTGGGGTAAAAACAGTAGTATGCAGTCTGAGAAAAATGTAGGGAGCTTGTGGATTGAGACTATACTTACCAGAGCATGACTGCTGAAGCAAGAGACAACTTAACAAACCCCCAAAGACTATGGAACGCCTTCCACGAGAAGCCAGTCCACGCCCGGCCACAAGTCCCGGAAACAATATAACCCATCTGCGTCAGCACTATGATCCACCACGACAGGTTGAGCACCACCGCCGCGCCCACCAGCCCCCAACCGAGCTTCAACATCAGCAGCCAGCTCAACACTGTGTGTATGATCAGCACCACCACCGCGATTACCGCCATCACCATGATCTTGCTCTGCGACTGCAGGAACTTGGTTATGGGAAAGTTCATCCCATACGCGAAAAGCTGCGGGATCATATAGAGAGCGAACACTCCCGCCGCCTTTGATATCTCCGCCGTCTGTCCTATTCCGTACAGAATCTGCTGAGCAAATATGTAGAGCGAGCACAATGCCAAGCTCGTTAGGCTGAGGATCACCCATGAACGCTGCATGTAGATTCCTAACATGTCCAGCTGTCCGGCCCCAAAAGCTTGCCCACATAACGTTTCAAGCGCACTCCCCATTCCAAGCTTCAATCACCAAAGTTATAGTTCAAATTAGTACTAATACAAGCGCAGACCATACAAGTTATGTTGTTAATAATATAACTGAACTTTACTGTTAGAATGGATGAGTACCAAAATGCCGAAGGAGAATCCGGCGATGACGGAGTTTTCGATGGAGAAGGCGGCGAGGTCGAGAGTACCGACCTGTCCGGCGAAGATTTGGGTGACGGCGCCGAGAGAGTACTGGCATATGGAAGTGAAGATGGCGGGCCCAGCAAGGAACCAGAGCTTCTTGGATTCTCGGTTGAACTCTCGGAAGAAGTCACGGACACTAGTGATGGGAGGGATGTCATCGGAGTCGGGATTGAAGGTGCTGCTGGAAATGAAAGAAGGGTTTGCTGGTGCAGGGAGGGACTCTAGGTGGTCATGCACCTGGTGATGAGAAGCTGGCACCACCTCGTCTCCCGACGATAGAAGTGGCTGCCTATTGTCCGCCATTAATGGGATGTATCTGGTTAGAGAGTTCTTAGGGCTAGTGTTAGAAATGGATTCGCATTCTGATTGGTAGAGATTGGTACATATAGCTAATTAAGTGCCCGGTCGGCACATTTTGGAATAAGTACTTAGTCGGTCAATATACTAAAACAGAGACGTATTCGGCGGCAAAATCAAAATCCATAGTGAAGATCGATTTATTTGGGTGTTGAGTGAAATATACACCAACAGGTCAATAGTACGAAAAAATTTGCTACAACAAATCTCTATTAAGCATATGTTTGACTTGGAGATTACATATGCAAGCAAACCAAAGTTGACTAATCAAACTATGGAAGCTAGCTACTATATAAGCTTGATTTCTAGGAATGATGGAGATAAATGCGCAGCTATGTATTAGGATAGACAAAATCTCACTTGGTATATACTGTATAGTATAAAACATCTGATTAATTGGTTGTGGAATTAATTTGATCATACAAAAACAAATTAAGGAATGGGGTTAGAAATTGACAATGAATACTACAGTCAAGTTTTTTGAAAGATGTTGCTAGAGGAAATTAGGAAGCGTTATATACGTAATTCATGTCACCAACCACACAAATTCTGGTACCACGCACATTAGTAAATTCTGGAGTTGTACGTAATATAAATGTTCTTCGTTGAATTGTTTTATGTTATATATAGAATATGACAGTCTTTGATCGTTTATGTATAGTTCGATCAATTATAAAATTAATTCTTTCTTCAAGTGTATAAAGCCAAAATATTAGTTATTCTAGAAATTATCTAAAAGATTATGTACTTGTTACTGACTTCGTCCAATCTTGCATATCTCATCCAGTTTAATGTAGGTAGTATGCGTTCGTGTCATGTCAAAAGAACAAAATATCTTCCATATTGGAGATATATGGTAGACGTACTTAATCAATGACACACAAATAGCTCAGTTTCGTAAGGATTCCCCTGATTGCCAACGAAAGAAAGAAGGAAACCAAAAGAGAGAGAGAGCGAGACAGAGAGAGTGAGAATCGAATCTACCCTAATTAGTCTATCAGCGAACTTCTTTGCAGAATATACATACAAAAGACAAGTAGTAATCATGCATGTGTCCATTACCAAACGGTAATATATAACGAGATAATATTGCATGCAACTAGCTAGTCGTATCTTTATGTGACCGATCGCGTACCGAACAGCCCCATGCCACTCTATTTTTGAGGTTGTGATCGAGGGTTGTTTGGTATACCCTCCATTCTTGTTTCAAGTGAGAGCAAAAATAAAAGACGTCGACGCCTCTTTACTGATTATTACAAATGGAGTACACGACGTCTACGTACGTACGTGTATGCAGAATACATATCTTGGATTCATCTGACCTGTATATAACATTACGAAAACTGAAGTAGATAAACTTGCAGAACAGATGGCGTCAATAGGCTGGCCGGCGTTGGACCATATATATGTGATGATCTCAGATGACAGATCGATATATATTCAGCTCAAGGATTACTTCTGAAGAATTAATTAAGTCTCCGGCCGCATGGAGAAGAAGATAAGTATTAAATTTTAATTTCATCATGACATGCACAAGCTTTGAAGCTTGCATGCATGTTAATTGTGTTGGACACTACGATTTAGGAGAGTAGTATACAGATGATGTACGTGTATTCTGTTGAACGCAGCTCTACTACTGGAAGCACATGCATCCAAGATTCCAAGAAGAAGTGATGAGCTCATGACATGAACAAGTGATCATATTCTACCGCATGCAGTTAGTGAAATCGATTAAATGGGGCATTGACGCCCTTACGATATTTATTCTTCAATTGTCGTGATGAAAACATGTGCAGCCCGAGGATAGTATTTTTCTCTTTATTTTGATAGAAAACCTAGCTACCCGATGGACCCCAAAAATGAAATACTTAAATGCTATACGTAATGAAAGGAATAGGATGTCTTTCACGTCAGATTGTGATCAATCCAGGCCTTAGATCCTCATCGGGGAAAAAATTCCAGGCCTTAGGTCGTTTGGTACACCTCACATTCTTCGCCCAAGTCAAAAGGTTTTAAACTGGGGCAGATTAATATGCAACTATCTTATAAATTATTTTGATCACATTAAATCAGCAAAGTATATCTAGAATATCTGGAGCATATATTTCGTTGGTTATGATCATATATATTTGACCATATAAGTTTAAGGAGATATACTTGTCGGATGATGATCATGATCAACTAATAATTAATTTATAGCTAGTTTGCCAGAACAGAAAAACTAAAATGATATCGATTAGATATTCTGCTGATGAGGATATATTTGCTTGCGATTTTCCACTTCAAAATACTCCATCCATGAAACTATCGATTAAAACTAATTAATTAACTGCATGCATGCAAAATATATAAATTTCAGTCGATGAGAAACGTTAGTTGACCAGTAGCTGCTATATCAGTGTCAACGTACTCGATTTTAGCTATAGCTAAAATCGGGGGATCACTAATGTTTTTGCTGTTTATTAAAACCATGTGAAAGGCATGCATGATTAACTTATGCAAGTTTCTCTCGACTTTCGAGTTTGGAAGAGTGGAAGTGATTAGTTTCACGTTTTCAAAGTACATCTACACCAAGTAAAATGCATTAATTCTTTATACCTGACCTAGGATAAAATATGTAAACTCCATCGATCGAGTTGGGTCGTTATCGAGTTGCGAAGAAATTCTGATGAACGTCGATAAAGAGGTGGAGGAATTCACCTTCCCACTGATCCCAGTATCAAAATTTGATGAGTATGGGGGTTAGGGATAGCTGGATATGCTATTACATTTTTGATCGACTGTTGAAGCATCCATGAGTATATAAGTACATTTGGCTACATATTAATATGTTTGGACAAGATTGAAAAGAAATTATAAACCCTAATAACATTCTCCGGAGACAGATACACTACAGTACTGGAAAAAATAAAAATTCAAAAGCGTTACAGTTAACCTATACTGCAAGTAATTAAAAACAGAGTTAACTAAGCTATTCAACGTTGCATTCACTTAAAAAATTTCTTACTTTACACTTTTAATACAACCACCATTCAACTGCTGAACCACCTCCGATCCTACTTCTCTCAAGAACGGTAGTTAGCAGTCAATCACAGGTTTCAGAATATTTCAGCCAGTTTTGGCGAAAGAGATCGAAAGAAAATGATACACAGAAGCCAAAATGGATACGTAATCTCAAAATTGCAGGCCAAGCAATCTCCAAGTTCTTAGCCCTAAGCATATATTGTGGCGGACAATGAATAAAGACCAGGGTTTCTGTTTGAATAAGAACTACGCACGACTTTGTTTGTTTGATTGTTTCCCTTTCTAAAGTGGAATGGTGGACCGTCGCTTTTGCCCCACAGCTAGGGCATGGCTCATTCTTCTTGTCCATTGTTTCTCAGAATGAAATATATAGTTCTGGGACAACAGTCATCATCATCTTGACAATGATTAATAACAGAGAAATTATATACAACTACGAGCATTTGTTCCCTTCTTAATCCGATCTGACTAGGACGGAAGTCCAAACTTGGGATGCTGATCGATCATAGTATTCATATACTCAAAAAAGTTGGAGCCTGCAAGCAATGTCACACTTTAAACTACTAGCTAGCTAGCTAGCTAGCTAACAGTCCTTCCCGTGCAGCTGGAGGAAGTGAAACTCTTATATTTCCCACTCTTGTTTAATTTATGCACGAGGCCAGTAGCTAGTGAGTTAATATTGTGTTTAGTTCAAGTGTCTAGAAATTGATCGATTTGACCAAGCTAGACTATCGTACCATGAAAATATTAATTGTGTTTTCAAATATGCAGGAATCTACTGTTGAGATATTTGAACGATTATTCTTTTTTTACCCACGAGTTAAATGCAAAATGGATGTCGCAACATATCCTTTTTTTACTCTCGATTATTCGAGTTTGGATTGAATTTAGCTAATTCGGATTCTGAAAGGAACAAGCTAGGTTCTAACTTGGTATGTTCGGCTACTAGAGTCTCTAGAAAACTCAATCATCAGACATTTGATTAAGCTCAAGTTCATATTCAGTTAATTAGAACTTTGTTGGTTGTTCGTTTTGGAGTTCATATCATTAGCTATAATCACGACTACTTTAGCTTTAGTTGTCTGATGCAAAGTGATTGAAACGACTACCGGCCCATTTAGCATTTCGGGTTGATTCAAAGAGGTTGTTGGGCTTCGGCCTACTTAGTCATCAGCAGTTGTATACACAAAAACTATTACTTGGGTCCGAATTTGGCCGATAAACTTTTTTTGTTTTTGGTTTTGAAAGAATGCCGATAGACTTATGGTCGTGCGATGCACCAATCATGATCATCATCATTTTTTTTTCTTCTTCTTTTGATGCCAAAATACAAACAAAACCCCGAGGAGAGGGAATAGAACCACAATAAGAATGTACTGAAATAAAACTTCATCTGAAATGTAGTGACTGATAGCATTATTACGTAGAAACTAATACGTATTATAATTTTGTAGTTCATAAACTGAAATTTACACTCCTTAATTCTTATAAAAGGTAAGACGTCTTATATATTAATCTTGATAACAACAATAATATATTAGATGCTAATGTTTATGTTATATTTGTCTAGATGGAAATTAACCGATACTTGTTAAGCCGAATATGCATATACTACGATCACTTTCGTGTTTATTGTCAAATGAGTTCACTAAACAACACGGTATCAGTATTACAATTGAATAACAAGAGATTGATGTGAAGATACGGTAACATTGGATATAAAGCTGATAAGGCATGCCCATTGCCGGCCTTTTACAATATACTTTCTTCTTGCTTACATTTATCACTAGCTAGAAGCCTAGTACTCACTTGGACTATACTAATGTCATCCCTGTCTTACCTACTACGACTAAACTGTATTTATCTAATCCATGAGCAAACCTGCCTAGCTATCCCTGCAAAACGCACACACATATAATATATAATCCATCAATTTTACAATAATAAAGCTACGTAGCAGTTTCTCTATTTACAATTAACCCTATTGACGTGTATGTGAGTGTGACTAGTATCTCTGAGCTTAACAATAAGGTGTGTTTAACTCAAAGACGGAATTAGAGTTAGATATTAGCTTGGGTTAATCATTCAAATCTGATATTACAATGGATTAATATTATACAGCCAAGTGAAGTCTAGACTACTATCCCTATATGATTAGACAAATTAGAGGAAGTTTTTCGGGCTAGAGTCCTCTTAGCCCTCCAACTATCCTCCGTCCCTAGCCTAACTTAAATAGTGTCACATCTGTTTCTTTAGGGCATGATGATATGTCAATGATGTAATGCAATTCTAAGAAACATATTATAGTGAGGATGGCATTGCGGAAAAAACTTGGTTAAATTAAATAATAATGTAAATACTCATTTTATTTTATCAAAAAAGACACATGACTTCTTCTGATTGAGTCTTGTCAGCTCTAGCTGACAAGCCCATGTCTGCTAAGTCCCTTCCTGGCGTTGCAAAGCTCTATTTGAAGAAGCCCGCTGCCTTCTCTGTAATGTGTTTGCTTATTCTTTTTTCTCGTAACTTGTGAGAGTGTGTTTGCTTACTCTTGTTGGGTCAAGAACAATAATTTCACTATTTCAGAGCATTGCTGTCATCCACAGTTTTGGCAACTTGTTTTTGGCATTGCTTATGAGGATGATAGCCTAACAGAGCTGGTGATCTATGTCCTTATTATGAGTTAGGTGATATACAGTTCATCACTATTCAGTATCAAATAACAAGTTGGGCAGTATTTTATACCTTGAATTAATACATACCATTCTGGGGGATTCATCAAAACACCCACTATTCAGCTTCATTTTTCCTCTAGTAGTTTTGGGTAAAAGAAAAAAACAAATCGATACTAAGGTTATGTTAAGGAGAAAGATTATATGGTACAATAATGTATTGATACATCAAATGAGTAGTTTAAACTTTGAATATAGAGATAGGCTAATTCTATCGTATATGAAAAAAAAAAAAAAAAAAAAAGATAGCCCAGCTCTATGAACTGTTCTCACACTAGTACCTATATACTTAACGACTAGTCTCACACTGATACCTATATACTTAACGATTATGCTTTATTATTGACACAATATATGTATTTTAAACGATTGTGTTCGATTAAAGATAAAGTGTTGTATTTATTTTGACGATCAAACTATAGAACATATAACTATAAATTGAAAAATAACAATTAATTCATCTCGAAATCGTCATCACTTAACACCATCGTCACTAACTAGCCTCACATATGCAAAATACAAAATACTTATTAGAGTTGAGACATCAAGATTTCTTTTGATGGAAATCATACTAATTTGTAGGACTTTCCTTTGTTGGTCTATGGTTCAAATCAAAATTTCTAGTTTGAAAGAAACATAAAGATTAAAATGGCGTTACTCATGGGAACTACAGCAGTAAGACAGAGACAGAAAGGACCCGACAATGGTTAGTAGACACAGAGATCAGCAGAACTACGTCTCTTACAAGTGGGAGCTCCTATCATTTCACTCCATACCTCCCTTCTTCCCCAAAACCCACACTTGGAAAACTAATTTTAAACTCCCATAAGTAACCGATACCCGCATCTCTACTCTGCTCTCCATCATCTCTGATCAGCAACGCTTTGTTTTTCCGGTGAAACAGAGAGGGAGGAACAGAGTAGTTGAGTTCGTGTTGGCTGACATTGCTGTATGTCACTGGGAACTAACTGCACTCATAGTTACGACTACGGTGGTGGATACTCTCAGCTCGCTAACCCTTCTCAATGGCCCCAACTCCGGAAAAAGCGACGCCTCCTTGTTGCCAAAGCCCTCCACCTCTATCCTCCCAACCCATTCTCCAGCTTCACACCGCCTCCTCTGCTCCATCAGCCGATCCGGCCCAGGATCCGATCCAAACCCGAGCCTCAGCCCCGCCGACCCTGATCCGACCCCTCGACTCCTCTTCAGCCAACACCTCTGCCGCCAAAGGTGCTTCATTATTTACTTTTGGCAGTGATCATGAGATAGAGTTTACTTTTTGCCATGTCTTCTCTGGGGTCCAAAATGTTTCACCAAGCACCTCTTTTGACTTCCAAAGTTACGTGCTTTTGCCTAACTGGTGAAAATTAAAACAAGAAGAGTAAAATTTTTCTAAAGATATTTCAAGATTAGAATGATGCAGATTGAAGCAGAGTTAGAAATGTGTCTGTTTAAGTGGAACTGTTAGCTGATTGTTGTCGATTTGGTTGTTTAGGCATCCCAGTCATGTTGAGGGCTCAATCCAGCCATCCATTGGAGCCTTTATCTGCGGCTGAAATCTCGGTAGCCGTGGCCACTGTCAGGGCAGCTGGAAAAACCCCTGAGGTTTGTTACTATTCTTACTATCATCCATAATGTTTGTTCAGTTTGGATCATTGATTTGATGATTTGATCATGTGAGGAATTTAGAAAGTGATTGTTTTATTTTTTTATCAGGTGAGGGATAGTATGCGCTTTGTTGAAGTAGCTTTGGTAGAACCAGATAAGCGTGTTGTGGCATTGGCAGATGCGTATTTCTTCCCTCCTTTCCAGCCATCATTGCTTCCCAGAACAAAAGGAGGGCCTATGATTCCTAGTAAGCTTCCTCCGAGGCAAGCCAGGCTTGTCGTTTATAACAAGAAGTCTAATGAGACTAGTGTTTGGGTTGTTGAGTTATCAGAAGTTCATGCTGCAACTCGAGGTGGTCACCATAGGGGTAAAGTCATCTCATCTAAAGTGGTTCCGGATGTTCAGCCTCCCATGGTATATACTGCCTTCCCAAAGAGTTGTTATTGCGTAGTTCTTTCGTTATACATTTGTCAAAAACAATTTTGTAATATTGGAACTACAGGATGCTATGGAATATGCTGAATGTGAAGCTGTTGTAAAGGACTATCCTCCGTTTCGGGATGCAATGAAGAAGAGGGGTATAGAAGATTTGGACCTTGTAATGGTGGATCCATGGTAAGTTTCTGAATTGACATTCTTTTAAATGAATATGTTGCACGTATATGACTTTGATCCATGTTTAGCTCTTTGGCCACTGTTGTTGACTGAGGCTCTTTTAACAGGTGCACCGGATACCACAGTGAGGCTGATGCTCCCAGCCGCAGGCTTGCTAAACCACTTATCTTCTGTAGAACTGAGAGTGATTGCCCCATGGAAAATGGTTATGCTCGACCAGTGGAAGGAATCCATGTACTTGTGGATATGCAAAATATGGTGGTTCTTGAGTTTGAAGATCGTAAACTTGTTCCCCTGCCGCCTGCTGATCCATTGAGAAATTATACTGCTGGTGAAACACGAGGAGGTGTTGATCGAAGTGATGTGAAACCCCTAAAGATAGTTCAACCCGAAGGGCCAAGTTTTCGTGTTAATGGGCACTTTGTTGAATGGCAGAAGGTTCTATCTTATTTTCTTGGAACTATACCATTAGATTAAATAAGATCAGCATGTTATATCGTTTCTTACTATGTTTACTTTCGGGTTGCAGTGGAATTTCCGTATTGGCTTTACTTCAAGGGAAGGTTTGGTTATCTACTCTGTTGCTTATATTGATGGTAGTCGAGGCCGGAGGCCTGTGGCCCACAGATTAAGTTTTGTTGAGATGGTGGTTCCATATGGAGATCCAAATGATCCCCACTACAGGAAGAATGCATTTGATGCTGGGGAAGATGGGCTGGGTAAAAATGCACATTCTCTTAAAAAGGTCAGATACATTCCCCCCTGCTTGTTCCCCTTCCACCTGTTTATGTGCTGAATATCTACATCTTTCACTTTCTGACATACTTTATGTTGTTGCAGGGTTGTGATTGTTTAGGTTATATCAAGTACTTTAATGCACATTTTACAAATTTCACTGGGGGTGTTGAAACAATTGAGAATTGTGTTTGCTTGCATGAGGAGGATCATGGAATATTGTGGAAGCATCAGGATTGGAGAACAGGTTTAGCTGAAGTTCGACGGTCTAGAAGGCTTACAGTATCTTTTATTTGTACTGTAGCTAACTATGAGTACGGATTTTACTGGCATTTTTATCAGGCAAGCTATCATATGCCTCACTAGAAATTTAATTTGTGTTTCACTGGAAAAAGGAAAAAGGGAAAAAAAAAAAAAAAAAAACTCATCAGGTGTTCTAGATGCCCGGTACTGTAATGAAGTACACAACCATCTTGAGGAAGCATTTTAATCCTTTGATACGATAAAAATCTGCGTGCTTTGATTACTATGTCTTCATTTTGTTTTTGACGTGAGCAACTAAAGCAACACTTATTCTTTCTTAACAACTTTCTTTTATAGGATGGGAAAATTGAAGCTGAGGTGAGACTTACAGGAATTCTAAGCTTAGGTGCACTTCAACCAGGAGAAACCCGAAAGTATGGTACAACTATTGCACCTGGACTATATGCTCCTGTACATCAACACTTTTTTGTTGCTCGTATGGACATGGCAGTTGATAGTAAGCCTGGTGAAACTTTTAATCAGGTCATACAAATGTTCTTGGGATTCTTTCTTTGTTATACTTGGCTAGGTTGTTATATCAAATTTTGAATATGACAAAACTTATATCAAACTGTAGCAATCAGGTTGTTGCCACTCTGAATTCTTGTTAGTTAATACTGAACACATAAGTAGATTTAATGGTTGACTCAGGCACTTGTAATCTAGGAGCCTATATGAATTCATATGACATTCTGGAGATATTTCTCTATCGTGCCATTTAAATGTTAAAATTTGTATTTTTGTACTTCATGAACTTTTGCTTATTAGGGTCACATTTGTACTGAAATGGATGTCTATGCTTTTATTAAAGCTTGAAACTCACAGAGACCTTCCAGATCATTAACATTAACTTAGTTTACTTCGTCTTGTTTCTTTTTCTGTTCAGGTGGTTGAAGTAAATGTTAAAGTTGAGGAACCAGGAAAGAACAATGTTCATAACAATGCATTCTATGCTGAGGAAAAACTTCTGAAATCAGAATTGCAAGCAATGCGTGATTGTAATCCTTTATCTGCTCGCCATTGGATTGTAAGACAGAACCCTTGTTGAATTTCTCATTTCATTCACATTCTTGATACGGTCTGTCAAAGGACTTCGATTAATTGCTATAGGAAATAAATCCTGTTCAAACAACATATATATCACATCTATCCTCTTGATTGAAACTTCAAGAGTTGGTTTTGTGAATTGTAATTTGGTTATAGAAATCCTATCCTGCCCGGTTCACAGGTTTATATATGCTACTGTGATAGATTTTTTTATTGAAGTTCCTATTTCTAGATGTTAAAATTCAGTTATTAGTACTCCAGGAATAGTTCAGTTACATTATAAGTGCAAATAGTTGCTTAATGTGTCGTGCCATTTGCTTATATAGGTTAGGCACACAAGAAATGTCAACCGGACAGGACAGTTAACAGGTTACAAGCTAGTACCTGGTTCAAATTGTTTACCCTTAGCTGGTTCTGAGGCAAAGTTTCTCAGAAGAGCTGCTTTTTTGAAGCATAATCTTTGGGTCACATCTTGTGCACGTGATGAAATGTATCCTGGAGGAGAATTTCCTAATCAAAATCCACGTATTGGGGAGGGATTAGCCACTTGGGTTCAGCAAGATCGGTCTCTGGAAGAAGCTGACATTGTTCTTTGGTGAGTGCAATTCTACATCTCTAAAAGGATAAGATGCTAATCTATGCTCATGCAGAATCAATCACAAAAGTTTAAGAGATCCTATAGCCTGGGTGCGAGATAAGTGTTACTATGCATGGTGAATAATTCTAACATTTGGTTTAAATGAGAAAACATACAAAAGAGAATATATATCGGAGGAAGAAGGATTTGAATACTGAGGAAAACATCTCTTTAAGCCAACTGAAAGCGATTATCCATGAGATTGCTGTCTACATTTATGTGCTGGTTATAATTTAGCTTAAACTGAAATGATCACACTGCCTGACTATTGCAGGTATGTATTTGGAGTGACTCACATTCCTCGACTGGAAGACTGGCCGGTCATGCCCGTGGAACATATTGGGTTTACGCTCATGGTACGGAATTCTTATCTATAATTTAATTTGAAATGCAAGTTTGAGAGTTGATGATCTGTTTAGGTAGGATGAGTGTGTAACTTGTTTCATAATATTGTTTGTATTGCAGCCCCATGGTTTCTTTAACTGCTCTACAGCAGTGGACGTCCCTCCGAACCAATGTGAGATGGACCTAAAGGAAAATGAGATGGCTGCAAAACCTATTCAGAATGGTCTTCTCGCTAAACTCTGAAAGTATGAAGCACAATGGAAATTCTCAGCGTGACCTAGGGAACACATCCTTCTTCCATGTCCATTTCTGTAGTCAATCAGTCAATGTAATACTATTTGAATACTGATGAGGCAGTTTCCTTTCGGAGATGAACTCGTCGTTGCTATCAAAAACTCTCTGCTGAAATTTCCCATTGACTAAGTGGTGCTCTGTTCATAGTCATGCCTTAAGACTTGAAGAGGACGCTACGTAGCATCTGAATTCTGAAATGGTTTTCATATTGAATAAAGAATTCTATTATTCCTGTCTTACAATCTTTGCTAGTGTATTATCATGAATGGATTAATATCTCACACATAATGAGATTGAGACTACTTAGAATCTTCTTTTGAGATTCATATCCATCATTCATGAATTTGGGGAAACAATTATATTTGATAAAATAAAAAAAATCCAGAAATAATTAAAGAAAGAAAAGAAATATAAAAGGAAATGAAGAATAAAAAAAGAGATCCCACGGTCCGATCCCGCGCGTTTATATCACTCGCACTCCGTCATCTCCTTTAAAAACGGTTACGTAGAGTAAATAATGACACGCGCCGTGAACGGATGGATTTTCCAAACCAAAAGCAGTATTTATTTTCAGAGCAAAACACGGCACTCTCGAAAGAATAAGTTGAAGATATGTCTTCTTCATCGGAGGAGAAGCAAATCGAAGAGCAAATGTCGTACCCGATTCTGCTGGCGGAGCGGGTCCGGTCCGCCGTGGACGAGGCCGAGTCGTTCAAGTCGGAGTGCTCCGAGGTCGGCAAACAGGTGGAGCGCCTCTCCCAAATGCTCCGCACCGTGGTCCGGTTCTCCACAACGACGCCGTTTGTCTACGAGCGCCCCATCCGGCGCATAATCAGCGAGGTCTGCAAGAACCTGGAACGCGCCCTAACCCTCGTCCGCAAGTGCAAGCGGCAGAGCGTCCTACGACGCGTCGTAACCATCACCAGCGCAACCGACTTCCGGAAGCTCTCAAACCTTCTAGACTCTTCTCTGGGAGACATGAAGTGGCTGTTGAGTATATTTGACCCTGAAGCCTCCTCCGCTAATAACGGAATCGTGCTTTCACTCCCGCCGATCGCCAGCAACGACCCTATACTGGCGTGGGTGTGGTCGTTTATCGCCTCCATCCAAATGGGACAGCTGGCGGATCGTGTCGAGGCTACAATTGAGCTCTCTTCTCTGGCGCAGGACAACCACCGCAACAAGAAGATCATTGTCGAGGAAGGTGGTGTATTTCCGCTGCTTAAGCTTTTGAAGGAGGAGTCTTCGCCGGAGGCACAAATTGCGGCGACTACGGCGCTTTATAATCTGGCTGGTGATTCCGAGAAAGTCGGGGCTATTGTGAGTGAGGATGGAGTGCCGATTATTGTGCAGGTTCTAAGGGACTCACCTATGAGGGTGCAGACCAGGGCGGCTAGCCTGGTGGCGAGGATGGCTCAGTATGACAGTGTTGCGCAAGATGAGTTTGCTAGAGCCAATGTCATTAGGCCTCTGGTGACATTGTTGTCGTTCGAGTCGTTTTTGGATGATCCCAAGCTACTGGCAGGTAAGCAGAGCATTCACTCTGTGGTTAAGATTAATAAGGAGATGGAGAAGGGCTCGTTAGGGAGTAAATCTGTTAGTGATTATGAGAGCAATAATTTTATTAATTCGTTTTCGAGTTCTTCGTATACATATTCAGAGGGGAGTAGTCGAGGGGGTCATAACCATAGGAAGGATAGGGAGAATGAGCAGCCTCTTGTTAAGCTTCAGATGAAAATTAGTTGTGCTGAGGCTTTGTGGATGCTTGCTAGAGGTAGTATCTCTAATAGTAGGAGGATAACTGAGACGAAAGGATTGCTTTGTTTGGCCAAATTGGTGGAAAAGGAACAGGGTGAGTTGCAATACAATTGTTTGATGACTATAATGGAGATAGCAGATGCTGCTGAATCAAATGCCGACCTTAGACGAGCGGCTTTCAAGACAAATTCACCGGCAGCCAAGGCGGTTGTGGATCAACTCATAAGGATTGTCAAGGAGGTGAATAGCCCTACATTGCAAATTCCGGCTATAAAAGCAATTGGTTCATTGGCTAGGACATTCCCTGCTAGAGAGACCTGGGTCATTGAACCACTAGTGACTCAGCTTGGTAATAAGGATATAGATGTGGCAACAGAAGCAGCAATTGCACTGGGGAAGTTTGCTTGCTCGGAGAATTTTCTTCGTATTCAGCATTCAAAGACAATAGTTGAGTTCAATGCTATTCCTCCTTTGATGAGACTACTTAGAGGCAATGAAAGTTCACAGTTGCATGGTTTGCTTCTCCTTTGCTATCTTGCATTACATGCTGACAACACTGATGCTTTGGAACCAACTAGGGTGTTGACTGCCCTTGAAGGGGCAGACCGTGCTGTCAACCCCCAACATCCCGAGTTAAGAGAGCTGGTGCAGAAGGCGATATATCACCTCAATCTGTATCACTCTGGAGGTCATTCTCAAAGGTTCACATATGTACCATGACTTTATAGTCGCAAGGATGCACCAAGTTTTTGTTCAAGTATCTGCTGTGCAGTAGTAGAATCAGGTTGAAATTTTTTCAATTGTGGAAGAAAACAGGGCTAGAAGAAACATAGATGAGTTTTAAAAAGATATGCAATATTTAACCAAATTAATGTTTGTTTTGCAAAGCATTGGTGCCATGGCATGGTCTGCATTCCGCTATTTCCTTCAGCATTGTTGTGAAGGGATGTGTCCGGTGGTATATTACAGTAAGGTTTATCTCTGGTGGTTTCTAAACCATGAAGGATATTTGTGATGCATCGGAACCAGTAGGGTACATTTTCCATTTTATACGGGAATGAGTAGCATGACGGTTTTCCCATTTCTCTCTGTTGGATTCAGTTGCGTGCACATAGTTGCTGATTTCTGTTGAAAATGTTCATATACCATCTCTCCTCTTTTCGACCAGTTAAGCATAGATCAGTACTTGGACAACTTAAATAATTAGAATTCTGAAAAGCAGAATCGGCTGAGCTGCTTACTGTCTTTACACTTGTGTACAACTGAAATTAGTGTTGGAGAAAATACTATCTCAATATATCCCTAAACCCTATATCCCATACCAATCGGAAAGCATAAGTTTGTAGCTCAGTATTGAAAATCAGTACACAAGTCAAACACAATAAAGAACAAGGCTTCATACTTGAAGCAGCAGACTCAATACTGACGGTTAAATTTATAACAAATATTCATTCGCAGGGATTTCAATATTCACAAGTATGATCTTCGGAACAAAAGTTTCTTTAGTAAAGGAGGAAAAAACTCACCAATTCTCAACTTGGATATCCGTTCACAATGAACTCCACCACTACTACTGCTACATGTTAGCAGGGAACTGAAATTTGGATCCCTTACGGCCACTTCGCTAATATTGCACTCCACTAAAAATCTGCGAGCCAACATATCCAAGACAGCCGTTCCAATGCACTAAGCTAACGCTAAATTCTTTACATATCAACTACAGTATTTACTCCTCCAATCAAGGGCTAAAGTGGTGCAAGAGTATAGATATAAAAGGGAGACGGTGCAGGAGTATAGATATAAAAGGGAGACAGTTCTCCATTTCCAATATAAACAAAGCTATCACCACTCTCTGGAACGAAGACATCCACGCCTCAATGAGGCAGGGAATTAATGGGATATGTATTACAAACCATGAGTAGTATAATTCAGGAAGATGAAGGTAAAGCACGCCAATTCTCCAATAAAAGCATGGCACTATACTGCGAGGTTGGTGAAAGCTGTTCGCGTATTACATCCTTAAGACGTGTTCCTTCTCTTAACCCACCTTGGGTGGCAAGTTCCAAGTACACTAAAGCTGTAATCTTTTCACCCTCCTAAACATAAATAATCATCAAACCCTCCATCAGTCATATACTCACTGAACATAAATATTGAATATATTAATAGCATTATTATTTTTCTATTAAGTAAGAATAATTTAGAACATAATACGCCCTCCTGTTTTCCTTTTGTCTGGAAAAAGAGGCGTTACGAAAAAGAATCTTGAAGGTATTAAGATGGCAATATCAACACAGTGACAGTATTATTGTCATCATCATGTATGCCTGGTAATACTATCCCAATCTTGTCCTCCTAATTGTTTTGTTCTTTCTCTCATTGAGTTCCCCTTTCTGATAGGAAAAACATAAATATATATTTGTGTGCCTCCCCTTTCTGATTAAATTACAAAAACAGCAAGATGTGCTACATACCGTAAAAAGAGTGAGTCCGTGCTCGTATTGAGCTTTACTATGGCCATGATCAGCTGCCCACTTCATCCACTTTCTTGCTCGGCGATGACTCTGCACTAACCCTTCCCCATGCTTGTAGCACAGTGATACATTATACATAGCACGCACATAACCATGTTCTGCAGCTCTCAAATACCACCTGGCCTGTATGATGAAAACAAACTTCTCCAATGAAAGTTCTTGACAAGTATATCTTTGAGTAGTAGAGAAGCAGAAAGTGCCTGATACAGAACATCTGATTTTATGCAGGAAATCATTGGTAAAAGTGTACGCTCATACTTCTTAGGCCCTATACTGAAAGGAGATATAGATGTGGCAGCAATATTCAAAATGGATAGAGTGACATTACGCCTAGGTTGGAAAACACATTTTCTGTCAAAAGTGAGTTACAAGAAGCTACGAAACACCAAAACATAATGTTGAGCAGAAAGTTAAGGGTTAGGAGGAGCACCATCCCTGATCCACTATACTGTAATTTGGACTAGCTTGGGTGTTCCCCCTAAAGTTTTCTTCTTTATAATATAAAAACCTTCAGTTTGCAACTTTAAAAATTTCAAAACTTAAGAGTGATATACAGAAATTATACTTATCTTAATCTCATAGATAACTCATAATGAATATCTGATGATAGAGAAACATACCGCTCCTTTCATATTACGATCTGCCCCACGACCCTGATACAAACAAATCGCAAGTTGGTATTGAGCTCGCACATTTCCTTGAATAGAAGCAAGATATAACCATCTTACGGCTTCCTTGGGATTTGGAGGTTTAACTGCACAGACAATAAAATTGATCAGTCCAAATTATAAAACTCAAGTAAAACCAATATCCCCTGAATCCTAATATAAACTGCAAAACTGCCCCTAACGAAATAACTTGTACCAAATTTAGGTTTTAGTGATAGCCAATTCTAATCCTGTACTTAAATATTTTTATAAAAATTATGTTCATAGATGGGAGAGACCCCTTAATTCTTTTCTTCGCACATTACCGAATTAAAAACTATCAATCTCTTTTAGTCAGTGGCATAATCAATCTAAACACTCAAAAATATTAACCCGACTCCGGAGTAACTGAGCTAAGTGATAATTAAACAAACTATAGCATAAAACCATATAAAGAATAAAACTTTGACTACCTTGCAAATACCAAATCCCCAAATTGCACTGCGCATTCCGGTCACCGTCCTCCGCAGCTCTCCGGTACAATTCAAAAGCCTTGTCCTTATTGCCCTTCTCCCAAAAGATGAGTCCGGCGTCGACCATCCCTTTCGTGGAGCCAAGCTCGGCGGCCTTCAAGAACATCTTCAGAGCATTGTCGGCGTTGGCCGCAAAGGCGCCGCGGCCGTGCTTGAACTGCTTCCCCCAATTCAAGTACTTCATGGCCTCCCTCGCCGCCCGGAAGGCCTCGCACCACGGCTTGCAGACCAATGACGCCGTTTTCAGGCTCTGGTAGCTGAGGGACCACCCGATTTTGGCTACGAGCTCCGGCGGGAGGTCGGAGAAGTCACGTCGGGAGGATGAAGTGGTGCTGTGCTTCCAGAAGGTCTGGGGTTGGGGTTGGTGGTGGCGGTGGTGGTTGTGACGAGAGCCGTTGGTTTTGGGTGGGGGGAGGGATGTGAAACGAGAGCCGTTGGATCGAGCTGGCCATGTCTCCTGCTTAATCATTCCGTTTAATCGAGACTCAGAAAGTGCCTCTACCGACAAAACAGGACTTGGGGACTTCCTTAAGTATGGGAATTTTGGGCGGACTGTGGGCTTTGGATTATATAATGGGGAAATGGGCTAAACCTTTCTAGCCCATTCTCGAGCCCAAACAGAAGCTTGAGAATGCTCTCAAGATGTCAACTGCTGAAAACAAAACAACACTCAATTTTAAGAAAATAAAAATAAAGGAAAGAGAAGAAGAAGGAAAAAAAAAGATACTTGAACAAATATGTATTGTTTTTTTTTTTTTTTTTTTTGAGAAGGAAATAGGTATTGTTAGTTAAGTGTGAAGTAGACAAAAATTTTCATCATTTCTATATCTAGATAAACAAATTTGTTTTTTCTCAAACAAAAAACTAGTAACAAAAGTGTAAAATTGTTCACTTACGACAAGAGTAAATACTTTGTGTACCTTATTAGTTCAAATTAGATAAATTGTTTGTCAAATGTTTTGGCGTGCTGAAAATGTCCTCCAAATATGAGTTATGTTGGATCCCCCTGAAACATTGGGAGGTCGTCATCAACATATGATTCTTAGAACTAGATACCCTATTATTTGTCAAATATGAATATAAATCTGATAGTCAACAAGTTGAGAGGAAATATAACATACAAAACTAGACATGAACTATAAACTAGTATTGCCGGAGAGCCGTCCGGATCATGAGCATGCAACTCCACACTTTATGGCCAAAGCATGTTGCTGAGCAGCTCAAAAGTGTTGAAGGCTTTGCAAAATGGTTCAAGCTAGGCAGATCTGAGTTGCCAACTTCCCTTCTTCTCCAATCTATCCTCCATTGTAAGCAAAAGAAAAACTAAGGTGTAAAGCACACACTACATGAGCCCCAACAGTAATTTATCTCTAAATTAATTGGATGACCAGAGATTTGGAATAACATGGCAGCCAGTCAAACTTGCCGGTGGAGGCTTCGCCACGCCTTCCACGCACAACTACAGCAGCTACGATTACGACTTGCCCTTTTGTCTATTTCGACGGTGCCGCCCCAAACCCACTATCAAAGAGAAGTGGTTGCGACTTACCATTCAATATAACTTCTACAAAGTTCCCAACGAGAATCATTGGATTAACTCATTGTACAGGCGTCGTCTACACAATTAGCTAATTCAAAGACTATGTAGTTTCAATAGTTTTAATAACCTCAAAACCCTACCGCTGGCTGCTCTACAAGATTTGGGAGCAGAGCATATATCATCATCATTCTAAAGTACCAGCATATATTCACTCTGGTCCCTCCACATCACATAGAAGCCAATCACATAACTTACTATGGTTTCGATGACACATTTTAATCCCGGTGGTTCTGACTGCCATTTCAGTTAGTTTTTAAGCATCAATCATCACAGAGCAAAAGCAGCACTACTAGTTATCAGTTTCGAGGAAAAAGATTGAATTGCTTGCACAAATTAAGCTGCCCCCACAAAAAGATCACTTTGAGCTTTCTATTCAATTTTTTTTCTTCACCAGACACCAGCTAGCATACAGATCAAAAGCTTTTCATAACTCAACTATCAGATCCGGAAAACTCACGAACCCACAAACATATCGGATTAGGTTAACTGGAAAGTCGAATCCGATTTTATCATGTTTTATATAATTCGGTTTCTATAATGTGGTTCACCTAGTTAGCATTGCTCTATGATATTCCGGAGTAAGTATACCATGTTCATAAAACAAAGTCAACTTGGCTGTGTAGAACTTGGATGCAAGTTGAACATTTGCAGGATGTGAAGACTGGGGTTAGTCGACTGCAGTAGTGTTACTTGGAGGCTAGGTTAAGTAAACAAATGGTAAGTTATTTTGACCAACACTAGTTAAATGTAACGTGGTTCCAACACTACCACCAATTCCAGTTTTGATGATCCCACTGGCATATTCTATCATAAACACCACTTAACAATTCATCAAACAAAGCACATAAACCAAACCAAAGCTTAATGTACAGCATGCTAGGATTTGCATACTGTTTTGCTCCCTCCATGTGGTCTCTCCAATAATGGGGGGTTTATCAAAAGACTAAGTTATAGTATTCTTACAGAATTAAGAAATCTAATCCAATCCCAAATCAAAACCAAGTAACATTTGCTGTCTCAGCCAGGCGCTGCAACCCTATTGTTCTTGCTGAGAGACTATATATAATCTCTGATCCCAATAAGCCTTTGTTTAATTAGGGAAGCCTCTGCATTAGGTGAACCACCCAGTGCCACTTACTTGATGATCAAAAGGGCTTCTCTTCTTTTCCATAAACATTCCATATTCTAATCCAAAAAGATTCAAACTTTAAGAAATCAATTTAGCTGGATAAGTGGGATTCTCAATTATTGGTGTTTCTGGCAAATAAAAACTTGGAAGCAATGAAAGTGCAAAATGAGGACCATTCAAACTCACATTGGATTCCAATCTCAATCCACATGTGGTTTGTCCTCACTCCACAATTTGAATTCGAGAGGAGCTTCAATTACAGAGAGAACCTTCTCTTTCCCACTATGATAACAGTCCGAGGTGGGTGGCCGGTCATTCCACGGCTTGTGGGACATTGAGTCGACTCACCCAACTCATTCCGAGTCTGAATTTGGATGATGGCAGAGACCCAAATAGTCATCTGGGTCTTTAGGGTTTAAGGGTTATGAACTTGATGGTGGGGGCTTATTGGCCTTATAGGTCTTTGGTCATGGAGCAACATGGTGAAACAGAGCAACCTTATCTTGCAATTTCAACCCCAATGAAAACGATTTGCTTACCCTCTTTATTTGAGCTCGACAAGTTTTGGATGTTTGCCAATATTTTTGACTTGGATTTGTCATACATAGGCAATACGCATGGCTATGAACAGTATTCGTATCAAAGTGAAGTGATCGATCACAGTTTCAATAATAAGAGACAAGAAATATGAAACAAACAGGGCAGAACAGAGCAATACAAATAATAGCAGGAATGAGCCATTTTATTTCGTTAAGATAATTAGCTATACACAATCATCTTCTTCTCCTAGTACAGATTAACATCAACCTAAACAATACTGACAAACACAGAAACATAAAAACTCGAAAACGAAACTAAAACAAATCAGACTGATGAATTTAGACCTTGGAAGGTGATCAATTAGCCGGCTCGACATGGCGGCGTATGAAGACGCTTTCCAAGTCGGGAGGAGTGAAGAACTCTCTAACACTACCGTAGTTACATTTCGAAGCCGCCGACTTCCTTTTCCTCGGCGGTGGCGGACACGTCAGCCTGGTTGGAATTCTGGCTTCCACAGCGGTGGGAGTCGTCGAGCCACACTCTTCTTCCACGTCATGGTTTCCTTCCGTGATCTCCGCCACCGGGTTGGTGTATATCGGCTTTAACGGCGCCCGTAACGAAATTCCGGCAATGACCCATTTCTGGGGGTCGGAATCCAAGCCTAACTCGACAGAAAAGCCCATCTCTTTGGTTTGGTTTTGACTCCAAAGCTTAATTACCGGAGCCGCTAATATAGGAGGGAATAAAAGGATGGAATAAAGTAAAAACGGATCAGAGAATTCAGAAAGACGTCTTCTTTTTCTTTTGGGAAGAAGAAGAGGAATAAAAATGAAAGCAGTAGGAAAGAGAGATAAAAGGGAGAGAAAGAAAAGGGTTCAGAGTCTGGGTTGGGTGAGAAAAAAAAAATGAAAGGTGAAGAGAAAGGAAGAGAGAAAGAGTAGTAATGTTGGAGGGTTCTGGTTTATTAATATTAATGTAGCAATGGCTCTCACTCAGTCTCAGATAGGAAGAATAAGAGAGAGAGAGAGCGAGATAGAGAAGAACCCGAGGGAAGTCTCGTGACCTAAGCAAAACAGAGGAAAGGAAATAAATAAATATGGGAGGAGGGAGGAGGAAGGAGGAGGGAAGGTTAGGGGTGTCCGTGGAAATAGCTGACCGCGGTCCGCGGACGGTGAGGCAGTGGCCCACAGTCACATGACAGCGGGGTCCACGTGGGGGGAGACGTGAAGTTCACGCGCGGTGGATGGAGTGCGGGGTTTTTGGCGCCAAATTTCGGGGAGAGGGGTTTGGTGATCATCAACAGTCTCTTGGAATGTTTCTCTTTCCGGCTTTGATTATGTAGGTGAGGTGTTCGGCTGATCATACGGGTTGTTTTAAGGTGGTTTTGTAATGAAACTTCAATGACTATACGTTTATGTACTACCGACTAATATAACGATTTTCAATTTTAAAATAATGATATAACGGTTTTTAGTTTTATAGTTTAAAGACTCTAGAAAAGTATAAGTTTTCACTTTTGAGATTTTTGACAATGTTAGAGATTTTGAGGTAAATTACATAAGTAAAATACGAGTTTTATTTAATAAGTTAGATAAATTTAGCTTTTTATAACGGTTGTGACTTGTCATTCATAAAGTGTCGGTTGTGACTTAATATTTTACTCATTATCATGGCAATGGTTTTCTCATCCGTTTGTATCCCAAAATAAGAAAGGTTACCTGAGTAAAGATTATATTAAACATGTATCTAATTTATTTTCGGATAACAGATTTCTATTATATATATAATTCACTTATAAGCGTGATATGATGGGAATTGAAAAAATAATTACAGAGAGAACGTTATATTCTTTTGTTATTTTATTATTTTATGTCAAATCAAATAAATTTTTCTTTTTCTTTTCGATTATATCGAATGTTTCTTTTTTTATGTTTCTAACCTAAAATCAAAACGAAAGGAAAGTGTCATCTCGATTTTGGACGACTCTATGAGAGCAGGTCTTGAATTAATTTGTTTGACCAACATGTATCGTCGACCATCGTATCAGAATTGTCTCGATAGTTCAAGACAATCAGTTGCCCATGATCATGTATTGTTTTCTTACCAGCTAGATTGGTCAGGTAACCCTACTTAAGATCTGCTATGTAATATCATATATACACGTTTTTACAACTGATAGAAAAAAAAAAGGAATAGACCACCATGACATAGTAATGAAGAATAGATCATACTCCACTTCCATAGAAAATACTGAATGAGTAGGCAAGAAACCCTATGAACTCAACTGGAAGATCAAGTTAATCCATTGTTCATATTTCATGACTCACTGAATCATAAATATCAACTGGAAAGGTTAGTTTCATCAACCATATCAAAGCTTTAACTAATTCTCGATCGATTATGTACTTCATTTCACGAGTTTATGAAAAGAAGAGGGCGTCAAGATGATAAATTAGCTATCTGTTAGTGATATATTCCTAATTCATCGAGGAACAATTTCTAATGATGACCGGTTGAATGAGTAGTTTAATTGAAATTTCATTGCGCATATGTTATCAAATCGTTCATTTGAAAGTCCTCATTTTATCCTGTTTATAAGATTCTTATCGGAAGCTTTCCGTGTTGATCGATATGGACAATGTTTAGATGAAATTCAAAGTCCCTATTTGCGTCCTTCTCAGGGAAAAGAAAACAAACTCACTTAGAATCAACTCAGTACGCTGAACAGCCCATATTCATGAGAGTGATAACTGATAACTCAGTTACTCTCAACAACAACACATGAGATAAATTTATCATTATGATCAATCGTTACCTTACTCCCTTAACTATGACAAGACTGAGGGAATTGCAGTAATAATTGAGAATCATTGAACTATACACATCAACTACGTATTGGTTAGATGCACCGACGACGTTAATGAGGCTTAAACAGAACCAATATCCCGAGAAGAAGCCGCCCACAAATACATGGAAAAGAAGAAAGGAAGAAAAGGAAAAGAATCCATTAACAAAGTACTTTCTAGTTCCAAAAATTTCCATATTCGATTCTTTCCGTCTTCATTAAAATCACACATTGTTCATCGTGGGACAGATCGAGATCTGTGTAAGTAGATGAAGTTGTCATTGTTCCCATTCCCCAATGCTTTGCACACCTTTATACACTGCCACAAGCACAAATAGTACTCCCAAAGAAAAGAGGAAAGTTACATTTCTCAAAGTGAGAGTGCAACTGTGCAATCAAATATAGCCAGACTGGGTAGGTTTGGTTCTTACCTCTGAAATATAAAGATAGAAAGTGCAGGGTCCCAAATGGGTTTGGCCTTTGGAGGATAAATCGTATATTTAGCAAAAAAAGAAGAAAAGGTAAAGGACCCAATGATCACAGTAAGGAGATGAAGGCTTTTGTAAAGCCACACCTATCACAATTGGTCACATCTTGCTTAAAGTTGGGAACTTAGTCACTTCTGCAATTTACATTAGAGGCCGGAAACCAGAGACTTATAAATAGAGATCATGCGGTATGTAAGAGGTGGAAGTAATTCTGGATACAATGTAGCTTTTACAGCAAGGTAAAACAACGTACGACAGTTTTTACATTGAACAGCTTGGAATAGCTGAACATAGGAGGATACTTGATTTTCGGGATCTTTTACATCCTTGAATAGCCTCTGTCATCTTCATATTGCTCCATGAACTCATTGTTGAACTTCTTGAAACTGTCCATGATAGCAGGCATGTCTTCCTCAGCTGGTAAGATGGTTGTCCTCAAGTGGAACACCCTACATAGAAACATAATTTCCTTGCTTAACATTTTGATGTTTCTATTGGGGTACAATGTTTTAAGTAAAACAAGAAATATCTATCACACTCAAAGAAACGAGGAGCATCAAATTAATTACCCATCTTTCTGTCCAAACCCTGATCCAGGAACAGTGGAAATGCCGGTGGCTTCCAAAAGCTTGAGACAGTAGAATACATCAGGAACTTTTCCAGCGCTTGTAGCAGCCTGTATTGCTCTTGGTGGCAAGCGTATTTGAGGGAAGGAATACATGGCACCTATAATCAATATTCTCAACTGCTGCTTAGTATGAACAACAAATTGTAAGAACCTGTATTATCTACTTCACAAATACTTTTACCTTCGGTGAAATTACAAACTACGTTTCTGCAGCTGTTAAATCCATCAGTCATTAAACGTGCTCTTCTCCTCAGAGATTCAAGGATCCCGTTGCTGCCAAGTGAGCAATGGAAACACCATTAGTTACAGCTTCAAGAAGACATATCTTTCACCACTAATATTTTAGATATCAAATCGGTGAAGATATAAGTTTTCCTTTTACCAGGGAGACTAATTACATTTTGTTTTTCTATAAGAAACTGTGCGAATAAAGGATTTTCCTTTTTGTCACAATCTATCATAGTTTTCGGAAGGTTCTCATGCACATGGTAACTTTACATGAAACTTGTGATATAAATCTGTGTGAGAAAGCTTACCACCAATCCTTTTGGTGACTATTACTGATCATGGAAAAGCAGAAATTTCAAAAGTTATTTACTTGTACTATTAGAAGGCATACCTTTCTTTAACAAATTGATCATATGAAATATCTCCAGGTTTGGGAAGGTTGACCATAAGCCCCATCTGTAAATAGATGGTAAATATTTCAAAGGAAGTAAATAATTTTGGTCAGAAAGATGTGTCTCTTCAGAACAACAAAACATGACTTATTTGCTCACTCACAAATATTTGTGCAGGAACATTTGGACTGAGTGCCACTGATGCAACCTTATATATCTCATCAACTGTCTGCAGCATCATGCCAAAACATAAATAAAAGTGAGAATAACAGTGAAGTTTGATTTCAATCTATTTAGTGAAACCAGAATGTGGCCTGATAAATAGTAGAAACTAGGGAAAGCATCAAGCAGGAATAACACTACTTTGCCATGGCAAGGGAAACTAGCATTTATAACTGGAAATAAGAAGCTTTGAGTTTATCAAAATCTCGACCTTGTTGCATGTCCCTTCCCTACTTTCATAAACTTTATTTTACTTGTGTATTTTATTTGAAGCCTAAATCCTACATAGTTGTAAGAGATCATTTTACTTTACCTTTCTTTATAATTAATATCAAGTGATAACTTATGGAGAAACCAACCTGTGGAGGAATGTTTGTCATCTCAAAGTATCCACCACGCTGTCCACATTCACCCCAATATCCTTTGGACACTGTGTGGAAAGAAACAAGCTGGAGTTCTTTGCTTATGAATGGCCCCATACCCATCAACACCTTCCATTTCAGAAATCAAAGAAGTGGTATTAGCTTAAGCTGAAACTATAGGCAAAGGTTCATACAGACAATTTGAATAAGTCCTTAAAGTTCACCTTTCTAGCACTAATAAAGGGGCGCTCATCCTGGTATACATTCTGCTGATAAACTTCATCACCAAGCAGGACCAGGTTTTCTTGGATACAGAAGTTTATTATCTCTCTTAGATTAGCTTCACTAAGACACTGACCAGTAGGGTTACCAGGGTTTATAATCACCATTGCTCTCACCTTATCATATTACATTACAAATTAGTTGGTAGTCACTAAAAGCCACCACAGTTATAGAATAGTATCTATGAGTAGCATTGATCAGTACCATACTAAACAGAAAACATGCCATATATAAACATTCATGAGGTAGAGAGGAGAAAAATGGCGATGAAATCATTTCCTTATTAAAGGGTTTTTTCAAGTGTCAATTCAGGTTGTGCTCTGCAAATTCATTTCTTCAGTTTAACTTTAGTATCAATACAAATTCCAACATTCTCCCATAAACAAACTAGAGAAAAGGCATACTAACACTGATTTTGTTGGAGCGAGCTGTTATAACTGACTGGCGAAGATTAGCAACATCAAGACCCCAGTTTGCAGTTTCTTCCAGATAATATGGAACAAGAGAACCACCGAATAGAGATATTGCAGCCGAGTAAAGAGGGTACTGTGGAACTGGAACCAAAACCTGACAGTACACAAAATTAAGCAAATACTTGTTTATAGCATTGGGATCATAAAAACAACCTGAAGCAAGGAGAGAAGAAGAAGTAAAGAAAATGGAGTATCTATGTGAAGTAACATGTAATATGTTGTAAAGAAAAAGAATATTGTTCTATACCCCATCCCCTGCACCACGGATAATGGCATTTAAGATCTGCATTACACCTTGACTGGCACCATCAGTGAGAAATATGTGTTCTGGGTCACTGTTATTGGGGCAAATAAAAGCAATTAGCACTAAGAGTTTACCACCGAGTGAACACATTGTAGCTTAAAAGTTAAGGCAAAAGGATTTAATCTGGCAATCATCACCTAGGATAACCATCACGTCTTTCAATGAACTCTGCCACTTCCTTCCTAATTGCAGGAATACCTCGAGAATCACTGTAAGCACCTGGATGAGAAAGAAATTTTATCAATTTGCAACATAACAAAGTTCTTAACTTTTTACAATCATGTGGAAATTCTTCTGAGTCATAGCTTTCCTTTTGAAGATAAAGTGGGATGAAGCGATCCCACGGTTATAAAATTGATATATATACAAACGATAACTAGTCAGGAAGTACTTCACTTTTGAGAGAAAAATATCCACGAACCTAAGAACTACCCAAAATATACAAGGTTTATCCAGCTTTTAAAAAACCAAAGACATTCAGATTTGACATAACTTGTTCAGATGATTTGATATTGGTAATCAGGATACTACTACATACATTGGAAAAACTGGGAAGAAACATTGGAGAAGCAAGGGAAGCAGGAAAATAAGAATGAAACATTGAATTTGACAGAATCATAATCAATGGATATATGGCTTGCCAAAACTTAAGACGGCAGCACTTGCCGGTGAGTGTGAGTGTATGGTGGGATTTTACGGAGTTATAGTTTAATCTATAAGAAAGAGTTATAATTCAGTACATTTTGAGTTGTCCACCCCTTTTCCCAAAATAACATAACATGAAAGGCAGGTAGGGCGGGTACCTAGACCACCAGAAGTAACTGAGAGGTAATGTTTAGCTCTTGAGATTGCATCAGCAGGGAAGAGCAGTCCTACATTGGGATCATCTAATAAAAAAGGAGCTTGGCATAGAGCAACCACCTGTAACAGAACATGTACTTGGTGTCTTGGTCAGACAAGTTGTATAAATATATATCAATTCCACAACTCAAAACAATTCAATCTGAAAAGCAGTGATGGACCTGGCGAGGAAATGTTAGAGGCTTCTGTCCCAGAGCATGAGGATTCCCAACATTTGTGAAAATGATCTGCAGACAAGAAATCGAAATAATGAGATAATAAAAGTGGGGATCACTAGCGAAAGATCCAATTCTTCCAGGACTATTCATCCACTCAAGTCTGCGTATCCGATCACAAATCCATTATGTTCAATCAGAAGCGCAACAGACCCATTTTTCAAGGGTGCAAAGGCAAGATAAAAAGAGTAAATTGCAAACCAAAACAACCAAACAGGAATTTGTATGTAAACCTTCTTTCCTTCCTTCTGAAGCTCAGAAGCTCGAAGATACAACTCCCCTCTAACAGCATACTGAACTTTCTTCACATTCTCATTCAGTGACTCATAGTCCAATGCCTTTGGGGGCATGATTGCTAAGAGGTTTCAATTTCGATGAGAAGTTAAGGCAGCAGATTTATGTACTCAGTTCGTAACCTGAACAATTCAGAGGAGGTTATGGAAATGACGCTGATTTAAAACCAGAAAGATCAAAAGGGCTAAACGAAGAAAAAACAAAGATGACAATTTGAATATTGACCCAATTCATCAGACTCTCAAAACTCATCAATTATTTTACTGACTTCTATAAGGCCACTGTCCTTTTGTCACTATGTGTCAATAAGGTGAAGACGACAGGAGTCATTGAGCCACAAGAGAAAAAAATAAGATATAAATTGTTAAACTAATAAACTGCATAATCATTCTGATTGTATATTATAAATTACACAATTAAAAAAATAAAAATAAAAATAAAAACAAAAACAAATCACAACCTGCAATTCTGATACTCATTCTCAAGACCTAAACTCATTCTCAGGGTATATGAACAAACCCAATCACAAATATCATCAATCCTAAACAAGATTGGTTAAAGAAATATATTTTAACAAATACTTAATTACCCAATACAAAAAAACCAAAAAAAATTCTAAAAGAGATTCAGAAATGCCAGAACATATAAATCCTAGATGAACTAAGAGCATCTTCAATGAAGATGTCATTTAGTTTTGTTAAATTCAAAATTTGACTAGTGACATGGCACATTTGAAATGAAGATATCAAATTTTTAGTAACAAATCTCATCTCCATTGTAGATGTCAAATTTAAAATTTGGGAAGGGAGAACGATAGAAAAGATGAATGAAAGAAGGAGGCTGCATGCGTTTTGACTCGGTAGAGAAGCTGTGTCAAACTTGACATAGACCTAGTTGTCAAATCCACCTGTAATTGACTCCTTCACTGGAGAGCCCACTGGGCTTGTCAAAAATAGCTGTTGGGCTGCCATGTAAGATTTAACTCCTTCATTGAAGATGAACTAAGAGGCAACAATCATACACATCTTTACCAAGAAAACAAACACGTTGACATATGAACACAATCACCGACAAACTGTAACAAAAGAAACAAAATTTATGAGCAAATGCAAACCAAGATAATCCATTAGCCACGACATAGCTACATGTAAACTGGAGCTTTGGTACTCTTGAGAGAAGGGGTGGCAGAGTAAAGCTAGGTGGGTTTTGAACTGGTACGCACAAGTTATGAGTGTTTAAGAGTTGCGTATACATATGAAGCAATATTTATGTGGCACTACAATGAACTGAATGCAACTGGCGGAAGCAGAGTAGTTGAAAACTCGTGCAGAAATGTGGTGCGGCTTAAAACTATTTCTGCACGTGAAGAAGAATGTACTTTATTGTAGTTAGACAGGAGTCTTCCCAATATATATTTTTACGGTTCTAAAAGAGAAGAAAAATGTTTAGTTATACATATTCATATTCATACCATCTATAAAAAAGAATATGTAACTATAATGACACTAACTTACTTTTTCAAACTGGTTGTAAACTTCATTCTCTTGCCTTAAACATAGTTTTTTTTTTTTCGTTCATTCTCCTTTCAAATAAATTATTCTTTAGAGATCACTGCTACATCATTCTAATTAGAAAATCGAAAATACTTAAGGTGAGATTAATAACAACATAATAAGAATTGTTAAAAAGAAAAAGAGTAGACTCTACACACATTTGAACTAACAATTCTTAAGGAGAGATCACCGCTCCTATGCCTATTCGAATATTTTGATTATAGTCATTATACATTGTTAAAATATGATTGAAAATACTTTTTTATTTCAAAAAATAGGATGAGACGCAAATATTAATATTTGAAAAATTATCAAATTTCATCTCTTGCTTGCTGTTGAGGAGTTCCAACATACACAACGTTCTAGACTTGGAGGATTGACATGATTCACATCTAAAGCAGTCATAGAATTCTCAACTACAACACTTTTGAGAGTTGGAGAACTATAAATAGAAATTTAAAGCTTAGCACATAACAGATCCAGGCCCAAAAAGATGAGCCCATATTGGAGAATATGGGTTGAGCAGAGACATAGCTGAAGAGTATTTCCAGTGAGGCTCTGAAATCCCAGACGAGGGTTTAAGCAGAGAAGCTCTGGTGCCCTTTGCTCTGACGATGACGGAGACCGTGAGGCTCCGCGTGAATTTCAAGGACCGCCACATTCTCAGCAAGTCGCAGAGAACTGAAGGACTCCGCCGGAGCTGGATTCTCCTCAAACCCCAACACCGCATCATATCCGACCTCGCCGCTTATCTCCTCCTCGTCTTCAACCTCCACGATTCCTGCCCCGATGGCCTCCTCATCTCCGTAAGCTTCTTCTCTGCCCTAATTTCAACCTCAAAAGTTTCGATTTTTCGAGAATAAATGATTCAAGTGTGTAACTTTTATTGCAGATGGATGAATTTGTGTTGCCGCCGTTTGAGTCCACCTGCATTTTCAAGGATAAAGATATTGTCAGGTCACTTTCATATTTTTGCTATTTTTTTTTTAAGTGAAATTTTGGTTTAATGTACTGATTTTTGTGTTATGACGGTTGTTATCAGTGTGGAGAGGAAATGTGTGTCTCAAATTGTGATGATTAGGGACGGAAGGAAGTGTATTGAGGTTGAGGAAATCGTGGATAGGGGGCTTGGGAATGGAGGTGTGAAGCTTCTGGCTAGCGAGGAGTTCGAAAAGGAGAAGGGAGGGTATGAGAGTGTGATGGAAGAGGATGAGCCTGACCAGTTGGAAGATATATTGCCTGGGAAAAGTATGACGGGCAACGGTACAAGCACACATTCTAAGAAAAGGAAGCGATCGGATAAGCCGGAAAGCTCCAAGTATGGGTTTTAGTTGATTTTCATGTGTTAATGAACCTATTGTTTAGCATGTGTTGGTTATTACTTGACTTTGGGTTTGCATCTTAACTAAGTAGTTTGAAAAGTTAAGTCTTTCCCGGAAATATTTATGCTTCGAATTCTTTTTTTTTTTTAATTTTTTTTATGAGCTTATCGACGATATTGTGAACAATATAAGTTTAGGACTGCATCCCTGCAGAATAGTATATATGTTAGGCTGTAATAATGTTATACGCATATACTTTGGTATCTGATTACATTATATCTTTCAGGAAGAAGAGAAGTAAATCTGCTACTACGGGAGAATGTTCAGCTGTCCCCGAAGATATTCAGGGAAATGTCCAAGAGGACAAGAACAAAAGCTCTCAGAAGCGTCATGCCAAGAAGACTCTTTCCAAGGAAGAAAAGATGAGTACTGGAGAGGGTGAACTGGACGATTCAAGCACCTCTGACACTGATGAAAGAACCAACAACATAAGTCATTCTACACCCACTGCAAACAGGTAGCTTGAAGCCCTATTACATTCATGGTGATGAAAACTAAGCTTTCTATGCATGAAGTAAAACTTGCCAAATATATATTGTCATACTTTTCATTTTTTCTTGTCCCTTACCTTATCTTTTATAGGCACAGTCAGCTTCATGAGAATGGCATAAACGGTGTTATTTCATCTGAGAAGCCTGATGAAAGTAAAAAGGTATTAGTTACCAGCTTTACATCTGTTTTGTATGTGTGCATCATACTGTATTAAATTTGTAACGTATTTTCTGGATATCTCAAAATCTAAGATTCTTTCTTAAGTGATCTTTATTCATGAAGTAAATCCTGGCAATGGAGCAATCCTTTATTAGTTTGATAGCATTTCCTTATTAATATAAAGGTTTTGATGGTGTTCACTGAATCCTTTTCTCTCTTGTTGCAGTTGCCTAGTAGAAGCGCTCGACGTAAAAAGGCCAGAAGAAAGTGGTTGAGGGAAAACATGAAAGTTCAGAAGGAAGAGGTAATGTGATGCTTATAAATTTTATAATGATTATAGATAAATATTTCTATTTCTCACTGAAACACTTTGAAAAAAATTTGATGCCTGAAGTTGTGTTTGGTGCTACCTACATGGAGTACATGCCTTTACAAAAGAAAGCCTTGGTTGTATCTTAGTGTCCAGAAGCATGTATGTATGGATTGTATCATTTTAGAAAACAGAGTAACTTGTTCCTCTCAATAATAGTTTCTCCATGATTTTCCATTTTGCAGTTACATCAAACACAGGTAGACAACCGGGTTAATCAGCAATCATCTGACAAAGCTAATGAGAAATCATCTAACAAGGATAATCAACAATCATCTGACAAAGCCAATCAGCAATTATCTGACAATGATAATCAGAAAAGTTCTGAAGAAGATGAATCACAAGCAGATAATGATGAAGAGGACAACATCGTTCCTGTAGTAATTAGGCCAGGACACATTCGCTTTGCACCCCTCGGAAAAGGTATGTGTGGGTCTAAATTCTCTGATGAACGGGTGACCTTGCTATCCCATTTGACTTTGTGATTGATATTATGGGTACATCAAATAGATCAATAATGTCTTGTTAATTATCTGATGTATCTACCTGTTCCTGTGGATGCAGACCAGAGTCCCCAGCAGAATGAAATTCCAGTGGTATGCTTCAGTTTCCTTGGGGCATTATAGATTTTTTTTCTTTTCCAAATCACTTTGGAGGCTTTGGATGACTCTGTTAGCTGGCTTATAATGGGACACATAAGCTGATGCTTTAATCAATTTGAAGTTTCTATTTCACAGTCATGACTAAAACTGTTGCTGCCATTGAAGTTTTTGAATTCCTGCCTACTTCAGGAAACTTTTCAGTGGAATGGAATTACCAGCAAGAAGAAGGGACAAAAATGGGGTATGGAGAAACCATCATATTCAAAAAAGAGCAACTACGAAGATCTGTACCAAGAGTCATGTGAAATGGTTGGTATTGAAGAAGAGATTCCTGCGAATGAACCCATAAACTTTAATAACCTTGAGCTCTCTACTACTGTACCAAAGGTTTGTTGCTTAATATTTTTATTCGGTTTGATGGATATTTCTTCCCCTCTTCACAGAAAAAAAAAAGAAAAAAAAAAAAAAAAAGAGTTGTGTGGAGGAGCTTTGTGCTTTTCCTCCTTTTAGCTTGTTAATCCTTAATTACTATCTGCTACATTACGATGAAATTGAAAATGATATCCTTTTAGCTTCATGTTCCAGTAATTAGTATTGAAGATATAACACATTAATTTGTATTTAATTCATTGCAGGAAGATGATCAAATTGCATATCGGTTGATTGAATTATCCTCATGTTGGACCCCTGAAGTTTCTTCCTATCGAGTATGACTCTTTCTTCCCTTAAGCTCTACTAACTAATTATAGATATTAATTAACAGTAACTAATCTTCTTGTTCATATAGGTTGGAAAAGTGTCACAGTACAACCCTCAATCAAATAAGATTGTGCTAGTACAGGTTCCAGAATATCCCATTATCTTTGAGGAGACAGATGAGGCATCTGAGGTACAACCAGATACATCTCTCTACGGGGAAGATGGTTCTTTAGAGGTACTTGAGCTACTCTCAATCAATAATCATAATTTGAGAATATACATTGTTTCAACCCTTTTATGATTGAAATTGCATTGCTGCTCTATGAAATGTTATCACATGGATTATCCAGTTGTTAAATTCTAGTTTCTTTCACGGTTTGGGGTTCATTGTATGATTAAGTTATTGGTAGTTCCAGTGATATATGACTTTATTTTTTCTAACCAATATACGATCATTTTAGCTGCCTGGCAGAGGTTGTAAACTACTGGTTTATATGAATCATATCTGTCATTGCTACTGGTTCATATGAATCATTTCTGTGATTTGCTAGCATCTGACAAAGTAGAACCTTTGCAGATAGATTATTCCTCTCTTATTGATGTCCGCATTGTCAAGTATGGGAAGCTGAACACAGCCAAAGCAGTCACTGGAGATCAAAATGCTGCATCAGGTTTTAGGCTCAAGAATGGCACGGAAACTAGGGCTGCATCAGGTTTCAGACTCAAGAATGACAAAGAAACTCAGGCTGCTGCATCAGGCTTCAGGCTTAAGAATGACAAGGGCACTCAGGCTGCGGCATCAGGTTCGGGTATTAAGAATGACAAGGAAACTCGTGGTCGTACACAAGGTACTAATTAGATTTCCATATTAGAAATCTACCATTTTTGAGGCATGAAGAATTTTGAATATATTTTTGTTCACAAATATAGCTTAATCTTGTTTGTATATGTAGAAAATGGAAAAGTTAGTGCGTGGGACGAAATCAGCCAGGCATTGAATGCGAAGAAGACTGAGCTTTCTCAAGAAAATGGATGGGGTAAAAGTGATGATTCAGGAAGGAGTTCATGGATATCTAGGCCCTGGAGGGGTAGCGCATTGGGTCCTACGATGGCTCTTTTAAGAGCACAAAGCGAGCTATGAGGAAGATCTGTAATAGCAAATACATGCGCTCTGTCAATCAGATGAAGCGGGGCTCCTGATTTTGTTAACTTATAACAGTAGTAAAGGGTGAGCTATTAACCTCGACAATGTGCTGTACAGTGGATGTTCAGTTCTTTTATCTCTCTTCAATGGTTTTGATTCACAGTTTTGATGATGTACCGTCGTGTAATGAAGAGAGAGATGGCATATTTGGTAGAACGTTGCTCAATGAGCTCTTACATTTCTCCTCAGACTCGGTTGAAGATAAACAACGAATTGTTCGAGTTCAACAATACCATCTTTAAGTCGCCACACCAAACCATAAACTCTTTTTAATAAAACGTCACAATGGCAGAGGACTCCAGAATATTTGGTTATTACCATCCTTTTCATGTATAAAATGATTAAAATCAAATGAGCTATTCATTTCACCCTAAATGGCAACACCTTCGATGTTGGACAGGGTAACTATATATACTAGATACACTTATTCGAACTGATAGTTTGGTTGCCCAGGTGACAAAACTCTACTAATAAAATCCTATCTGCAAGGAGCAGCCATGTCCTCTGTACATATTTTTCTGAACCCCTCCATACATCACACAAGCAGATATGAAACACTTGCACTGCCCGGGATGCCAACTCGACTTTTCAATCTGCAACTGATCCATCCCGCCATTCCCGTTTGCCTGAAAGATCATAACCCAAATCCTTTGTAAAGCTCTGATCTTCTAATTCTGTCTTATTGATGTCTGTCAATTTATGTTTTCTGTATTGATTTACAGATGAGATGGATCAGGAACTCCTCTGGCTCCTCACCTTCTCTTACTATCTGCATATGTCAGAATGCACTTTAGACTCGCAACAAAAAGAAACAACAAAAATTGATTACCAGCAAGCATCATATGAGAACAAGAGAGCAAATAATTATTACGAGTTTTTTTTGCCATCATGATGAGTTTCTGTATATGAGTGCAACCATATAGTATTGGCAATGCTTACTTGTATCTTACTGTGATATTGAAAAATAGAAAAAATTTCAGCTTCTGTCGCCTCTCTATTTGTTGTTCCAATACGTTTTTGATGTGTAATTAGGGATATTAATCATAGGCTAGATTTAACTTTTAAGTGGAGAGAAGCAGTGTTTAAATCAGAGAAGCTTGCTACAGGGTGTTTGTGCTTCTGTTAATCTGCTTTTCCACAGGCCAAATTAGCATATCAGGCTACAGAAACCATTTTCCAATAATACAAATCAGCATTACTGAAATGATCCAATCCAATATTAAACAGTGACTTGGTTCACGAAAATGGATACTCTGCGTTTATGCTAATATTTCTATACCGGCTAATCATGAAATTACTCATCATGCATATTAGGGTGTGCACCACTATAATAATTAGCTTTGAAAATTTTGCAATATACTGAAGTTTGCTAATCAGAGCCCTGCCTAAGTTGGATTGGGGAAGCAATTACTCTAAGGGCAAAAAAAAAAAAAAAAAAAAAAAATATCTATCTAGAAGAAGTATCAGTTATTCTATTTTCCTGCTTAGTTTAGCTGCTTCACTTACCAATTGTAAAAAATAAATTCTTAACTCATTAATGTACATTAGTTTTAAGCAATAATAAAAGATACAGCCGAACAAATTGCAATATACCTGTACAGGGGCACTCGTAGGCAAACCTATATGCTCAAGGAAGCAGTGTCCTATGGTCTCCCAGTGAAGATGGATATCCTCAAATGTTGCATTTTGCCCTTTCTCATGCAAAAGATCACGTCCCAACCAGACAAATAAGACACCAGGTTTATTTGTACCCACAGTCGCATCTGAAGCTAGCAAAAAATATGCTGATCTAGAATGAAGTTCGCCAGACTGATGCATCACCACTTTATTCAAAGAAGGCCACTGATACAAAACAGGGTTAATCACCTCTGCAGCTTCCCTGGTAGTTACAGATTGCAAATCATTATCAGGGTTAATAATGTCAACATCTAACATTAGCTGTTCTTTGTTGCTCACATTTTCAGCTTGGTTGCAATCAGTGTCCATCATATCATCATCCAAGTCAGGTAAGGAAAATGACCATGATCGTACCAAATTCCTCGGAACTTTAGGTGATTCTTCAACTGAGGGTAGCAGCATCAAAGGTGGAGGTTTACTTCCTCTACGCTCTGCTATAGAAGGGGAATTCCCTTTACATGTCAAACATGTATTTGTCAATTCCAAAGTGCAATTAGTTGAAAATACCTCTCTAGGTGAAGCAGGAGATTCTTTGTTAAGTAACCGTGAACTATCAGCTAAGGAACTATGCTTAATACATAATGGATCTGCAGAATCCAAGCCTGATGGTGAAGGCTGCTGAGAAGACAAGCAGGACAAGTCTGACCAATTAGAAGATGAGGGTGAAAAGGTAAATGATGAACTAGAGTATTCTGAGGTTGAAGGGGAGAGTGTTGGGGATTTTGAGTTAAACTTAAGATTGTTATCAGGAAACCAAGAACAAGAATCGGGTGACCCACAGTCAATCGTTGGAAACGATAATGGATTGGTAAGAGCAACTGATCGTCCTACTTCCCTAAAAGTATCTCTTATCCTATTTGGGCTACTAACTGGATAGCATTCAAAGGAATCTGGTGAACCACAAAAGTGGCTTGACGCTGACAATGGTGACGAAGGTTCAATCAAAGAAACAGGATCTTCTGCTTCTTTGTTAACTTCCACAACCATATCTGATCCATTGGTGGACAGGGTAGTGCCACAGTTCAGCTCCTTCATAATTCCGCTAGTAAACTTCTGCCGCAATCTGCCCCATCCATTTTCTCTGGCAGGAAGGCAAGTTTCGGACTCAGTATTTGATACTGAAAATGGTGGAACAACCCCACCTGCAAGTGCCTTGTGAAAAATCTCGAAATCCAAGTCATATTCCACAACCTTCCTTTCACCGACTGGAATACAAGTCACTGCAGCAACCTTATCGCCTCCAGAAGAAAACGGTTCATCCTTTTTGACATCTCCCTTGCTGCAATCCTCTTCTGAAAGCCCACTGGAAAGAGCATCCCAAAATTCTGATGGCTCCTTGCCTTCATTGATGTCCACAATTGGACCTTTTGCCCTCTCATACTGGATGACCTGAAGCGCAGCTGCTCTTGCTTTATCTGACATCATTGTGTTGCAGTACTTCCCAATCCAGACATAAATAGCAGATGGAACATGGACAACAAAAGCACCACGAGAGTCCAGTCCTTGTGCCCCTGGATGGTTTAACATCTTCGGCACCAGATGAAGAGGATCATACGACGAATGCGGGGCCATCCTGTACATCCTCAACATGGAACTCGGGCTTGCAGGCACAGCATGCACCCGCTTCTGGCACTGCAAAAGTTGACAAGCAAACCCCATATTGGGGTTAGTCACCCCTCTTGCTGCCTTGACATACTGAAATGCATCTTGAAAGCTCTGGCCCTCCCTCCACATAAGGTATGCAATCACCAAAGAGGTCGACCGTGACACTCCCTGACAACAATGGACAAAAACTCTCCCATTCTGCTTCCTCACATCTTCAAAATAGTCAAACACATCATAAAGAATGCTCGTAATGTCCTCCGAGGGGCTATCCTTCAACCATAGTGTCTTGTACACAAGATCATTCTTGAAATACTCAGGAGACACAAACCCAACACAGTTGAGCACATGGGTGATCCCATTCTTCTTCAAAACCTCCCTATTCTTCGCCACAGCATCACTCCCCAAGTATATATGCTCAGCAATCCTAGAACACTCCTTATCAAAAAAAGCAAGCTTATCTTTCTTAAACTCAAACTCTGTCCCACCCTGCTCCGGGTTCGAACCCGGAAAGGGTTTAGCAGACCCTCTAGGGGTCTGAGGCTGAGGCCAAACCCCAAGATCATCAGAACCCGCCTTAGGCCACTCCTTAACACTACTCTTAGCAATTGAAAGAGGCTGAAGTGGAGGCAAGCAAGACCTTGCTTTACTATTCAGCTGAGGCTTTGGATAAGGATTAGGCTTGGAAGGTGACCTGTCACTCCATGACATCGACCGGAGATAGCTTTTCCGGGTAGTATTTCCGGCAAGTCCACTCTTTTCTTCCTCACCCAACATCTGTTTTTCTTTTTTGAACTAAAAATCTCTAAAATTCTAATGGCTACCCATTAAACGATTCTTCGTGGAAAACTATCAAGCTTGGAAATTTAGCATTAATACCATTGAAAATTCCATCCCCATATTTTTTTTTTCTCACCTAAAACACTTGACCCATCTCTATTCTTAGTTATACTTTTCAATCTAGAATTAAGAAAGGAAATTCAAACACGAAAACGACCTAGTAAAACCTCAATAGATTCTTCCTATATAGACAAGCAATAAGAAAATGGAAGCCAAAAGCAATAACGGTGTTTTTTCTTTCGTTGGGTTCAATCAAAAATCAAAGTCACTTACTTGAACTAATCTCGTATCAAGCAGGATGGTCTCTTGGGTTTGTACGACAGATTTTGAAGGACATAGAAAGAGAGACTTGAGTTAAAGAGGAGCGAGTTGGACTGAGTCAGGTTCGGTGAAGAAGAAGAAGAAGAAGAATGGGTCAAAGTGCCACGTCAGCGTGGGAATAAGGAAAGACATGTCAAGTCTTGTGATGTCATTAATGTTTTGTACAGTAGTTTCTGAGTTCAGACCGAGATTGTGGGGAATATTATTTTACTATTATAATAGTGGGAGGGGGTGGTGATAGGGTGCGGCACCGCTACTGTGGTGCCTGCTGTGGAGGTCGCGATCGTAGACTCTATAGTAGACGTTGGAGTCCATGATTAGACTTAATCGAGCTTTTAATTATTCATTAAGGAGGCGTGGATCATGCGTAAAATGTGCTTTGGATTTTAAGCATGCAGCATTGCTGATAGTATATATCATCAAATTGGGGTAAACTTGTTTGTGTAGCCACGATACAGTGAAATATTGATCAGCAATCAAGTGTTAAGTTGTTATTATATGATAAATTGTATTTAATTGATTTTATTTCGGTATAAAAAATAAGTCTATTTATTTATTTGTGATTTCTCGTGTTATATTTTGTTAATTTAAATTACATTATCGAATTTTTAACTCCGTACTTTTGAAAAATTCAACAATGATCTTGACAAGAGTATGAATAAAAGTGGTGGAGATGATCTTGACAAATTTTGTTTTGTTTCATGAAGATCAAGTCATCCAAAGATGACTCTAATTTATAGTCCTACATTCTAGTAACATGAGTTGATGTACCACTAAACCCGATCAACTCTTTGAACATCAGTGTAAACAATTGAAATTAAGAAATGATGATCTAATCCCATAATCTTATATATCATGCATTTGTTTAATAACAACACTAAAAATTGCTGTTGTAGAAATCTGTGCTATACATTATCAACTAGAAAATTAATTTTGAGCTGCTTCAACTGAACCATTGAAGTGGGAAGTCAGTTTGTTTCAAATTTTGATCGGTAATTGCTTATTTAGGTGCCGTACGTGTAAGATCAATTTTAACCAATATTGCGTAAATGAGTCTTGATGATAAACTTAATTCCGATGTACAGTATTAGTAAAGAAAAAACAACACCATCAGGTAAGATCTCAGAGTAGTTGTCATGTAGTATATATCTTCAAACTGGTCAGCGATGATCATTTAAGACAAACGAATTATAATATATTGGGTTGGAACAGCTAGCCATATAGGGTAATTTCTCACAACTTATTGATAGGGGTTGCCCACTTTATCGTAATAGATTGCCATTTCTATTGCAAAAAAAAAAATACAAGCTCTTTAGTCAGCCACAATCTATATAGTGTGGGGTTCGAATTTCCCAAACTTAAATTTAGCCAGTGGTATAGACCATACATAAGTTTGAAACTTGACTTTGAGATTAACTCAAGCAAAGCACAGGATGTTGAATGAATGCTGCATTTTAAAATTTGATGTACCACTAACTCGCTAGGGTTCAATCTTGACATAAAGTTCGATGTTCCACTTGTTCATCTTGAAAAATATTGTCCATTCTTATCAATAATACCAAAAGATGGCCTCTAGTTTCTCTCTCAAGTGGCATGTTCCTTGAACACAATACATTTTCAACACTAGAAGTCGATGTCAAATAGCTAGCTACTTATCCTCCAATATGTGTGTATCTATATATAGTCTCTATCCAGAGCAGGGTTCCGTTCTGAAATTAAAGAGCGGAGTTTCTTATTTGACCAACTTTCTGATCAAATTTCTACATCTCCACCGTTCAGTGTTTAGGTATATGCGTGTAGATCATTTCTGCAAAATTTCATCAAATTTAGTGATCGTTAGAGTATCAAAAAAGATAAAAAAAACAATGAACATACTGAATCTGTTCAATATGAACCACTTGTGTTAATTACGACTGGGAATGTTCAAACGACTATTAAATTTGATGAAATTTTACAGAAATGATCTTCACACATATACTTGAATACTGAACGGTGGAGATGCTTTTGATAGAATATATATATATATATATATATATATATATATATATATATATATATATACTTGAATAAAACCTCATACAGTAGTTTTTTTTTTAAATTATTATAAAAAAAAATCATGAATTTGGAATTTACTATTTGGATGATCACTAAGAATCGTAGACCCATACAGTAGTAGTCAACGACGTCGGTTGCATAGAAACAAATTATAGGCAATTTAGAAGGAAGAAGAAGGGGATGGTCAATTAAGGTGGCCGAGAAAGAAAGATCAACTTTTGTTGTAATCGTCCCCACCAATACTTGTACGTATTGGTCTAATCTTCTCCTGCGTCGTAATTTACATTACAATTGTGTTGATCAAATATATATAATTTAAAATAAATAATTATAAAATAATGTTATTAACACGTCTTAAATTTTTATTCATACATCTTATATTTTTTTTTAATAAAAATAAAATTATTGACATATATATATATATATATATTTTTTAAGAGAATGAATAACTTTATTGGCATACGCCATACGACTGAATTAAGTCTGGTCAAGCAGGAGCCGAAACTCCACTACAAACTAAAAGTTTCAAAAGCGAAATAAACGATTCTAATGTTTGAATAAAACAAAAACGTCCAAAATAAGCGAACAAAAAACTACGAAAACAAGTAACCATCATGGTAGTAGAGAGGACTCCACCACAACCCTCAGGTCTAACACCACACGGTGTACCTTTCAAGTAGAGGTAGAGCAATCCTCCCTGCTCTCATGATGGGATCCTGGTGCAATAATGCACCACCTCACGTCGCAATAGTCCCATTGCCAACCTCCGAGGCCGATCCCGGGTCTGTCAGACATCCATCTACAAAATTCATTTCAGAGTAGTGCAAAGGGTTAACTCATGCTCAAACTAAAAAACAAATAGACAGGGCCGAGACCCACTACACTACTACTCACCCAAAATGGAATATTATTGAACAAAATACTGAATGCAATAAAAAACAATATTATTGAAATAGACCCAGAAGCCCTGGCCCACAACCCAAGCCCAAGAGAGGGAGTCATCCAAGGGAACCCAAGGCCCGAATGATGGGTACGGACCATACCACCATCTGCTTTCCAACCTGTCGTCGGTCATGCTCCGCCGCCGCCTCCGAAACGAATAGCCACAAAACGCTAGCGAAGCTGCGTCATCAGTGCCCACACAACCCACACTGCAGCAAAGAACCACCCAACCACCCCCGTCGTACCACCCAACCGAAGACCACCATCCAAGCCTTAAGCAATCCCACATCAAACTCTCCTACGAGCAAAGTTCCCGATTTCCCATCCGACAGCAACTGGGAGACGACGACGAGGCCAGAGGCCAGCCATAACGTCGAGGTGCCGCCGAACGAGGTCAGATATGTGATTGGAGAAAACCCTAGGCTAGCAACGGCTTAGTGTATGCTTCATTTTATTCACATACTCAATTTAAATATCACAATATTTAATAGGGTATGTGAATATAGATTTAGGTTGTGTTAATAACATCACCTTAATTATAATATAAAAAAAATTAAACTTACAAAAGAAAAAAACTATATTCAATGATGTTCAATTTCCTAATCATGAGAATCAAACTATCAATTTCATCAACAATTTTTTTGTTCACGAGTCAGGTTTTAGTTACAGTTATATCTCATATTCGCGCTACTGATAGAGTTAGAGTTACTAGCCTTCATCTTAAGTCCTATGACCCCATATATCTTTCATAAATTCTTAAATACTCAGAGTATTAACACTCAACCAAATCGGTATCAATTTCAACTGTTAAATTATAAGTATTAGTGATAGACTGATACCCAGTAATTGTGATATTGCTAGCACGTATGAACACTGGTACTCTGAACATGTAAGCCCAATTCAGGTTTTATGTTACTCAGGCCCAATAAGAAACCTCTTAGCAGATTTGGCTTCGGGCCTCCAAATCCGCCCACCTCGACCTTCCTCTTGTTTCCCGCAACACATTTCACACTCCTCACTGCCGAAAGCCACAGGTGCTCGGCAGCAGCAGTCACACCTCCACCGGCACCACCACCACCACCTCGGTCCCTCCGGCGATCTCTTGCTATGCATTCCCCTATCTGACATGTATCACAGTCTCGGCGTCCACCGCCTCATCTACCGCAGCCGCATAGTCTACTACGTCAAAACCGGCCTCATCGACCACGCCCTCAAAGTGTTCGACGAAATGTCCCAATCAAACTGCCGCGTCTTCAGCGTCGACTACAATCGCTTCATCGGTGTCCTCATAAAGCACGGCCGCTATGACCTCGCCGAGCACTACTACTACGAAATGTCCCCCCAGGGCTTCTCCCTCAACCCCTTCACTTACTCCAGGTTCATTTCCGGCCTGTGCAATTTAAAAAATTTTACGTTTATCGACAAGCTTCTTAGGGACATTGATAGACTAGGCGCCGTGCCGGACATTTGGGCTTTCAACATTTATTTGAATCTTTTGTGCCAAGAAAATAGGATACATTATGCCTTGGAGGTTTTCGATAGGATGGTTGAGAAGGGGAGGGAGCCGGATGTTGTTTCGTATACTATAGTGATTCATGGGTTGTGTAAAGCTGGCAAGTATGACAATGCAGTTGAGGTTTGGAGTGGGATGATTGGGAGAGGTTTTAGGCCTGATACGATTGCGTGCACCGCGCTTGTTGTTGGGTTGTGTGGAGGTGGAAAGGTTGATTTGGCTTATGACCTTGTGATTGGGGAGATGAAGAGTGGGATGGAGTTTAATAGTTTGATTTATAATGCGCTGATTAGCGGGTTTTGTAGGGCGCGTAGGATTGATAAGGCGCAGGCGATTAAGTGGTTTATGAAGAGGAATGGGTGCAAGCCGGATTTGGTGACGCACAATGTGTTGTTGAATTATTGTTGTAATGAGTATATGTTGGAGGAGGCGGAGAAGTTGATGAAACAGATAGAGAAGAGTGGGATGGAACTCGATGCATATAGTTATAATGGGTTTCTCAAGGGCCTTTGTAAGGCTGATAGGCCGGAAAAGGCGTATTTGTTTATGAGGAATGTGATGGAGCCGAAAGGTTTGTGTAATGTTGTTTCATTTAATACTATCATTACGGCATTTTGCAAGGCAGGCCAGAGTAGAAGGGCATACAAAATCTTTCAGGAAATGTTTCAAAAGGGAATCATACCAGATGTTGTTACATTTACCATTCTGATAAAATCTTTTTTAAGAGAAGGTAGTTCGGATATAACCAAGAAGCTTCTTGATCAGATGACAGGGATGGATCTGTCGCCTGATCGTATATTTTACACTACAATAATTGATCACCTATGTAAGAGTGGGAAGATTGCAATGGCTTTTGATGTTTTTAATGATATGTTGGAGAAGGGAATTGCCGCTGATGTGGTTTTGTATAATGCTCTCATTGGCGGGCTTTGCAGGGCTTCTAGAGTGACTGAAGCCATGCATTTGTATGAGGAAATGCAGACTAGAGGATGTTGTCCGGATGAAGTAACTTTCAAAGTGGTAATTGGAGGTCTTATAAAAGAAAAGAAGCTTTCTGTAGCTTGTGGGGTATGGGATGAGATGATGGAGAAAGGCTTTACTCTGGATAGAGTTCTTTCCGAGACACTGATTAATGCTGTCCATTCAAACGATGTTGCATGAAAATAGAGAATGGTTTGTACTTTATATACACCCCTTTATATTTTTTACTCATCCATTCATAAATTTAATGCTAAGTTTATGGCCTAGCTTCAAATTTTACTTGGAATGATTTGTTAAGGAAGAAGTATTAACTGACAGTTCTGCAGTTCATTTGTTTAAGAGTACATATAACTTTGCCTTTAAATTGGACCATCATATTTCATTTATAAGCTGCTGAGCATAACACACACATTAGTGACTACATGATTGTGCTGTTTATGCAAACGTTTTGGAACATAGTGCAGAGACTTGTAACAATTGCTGAATGCTAAGAATGTAGTTGGGATTAATTGATAAGAGCTATAGTCTACTTCCACTATTATCGTATAATATTTACATTCTTAAATCAGTCTGCTACCTAGTTACATAATTTTACTGAGTGTTTTTGTTATTTTGAATATGCATGGATCCTCATCCATGTGGTGATTATTAGTTGTTCCTTGCAATCTCCATTAGTAGTGATTCTTGTTTTTCAGTGATATAACTTTTGGTGCCTATTATTGATGAGTATTAAACTCGTGGTTTTAAGAAACTATTGCATTCAAGATGGTTCATTTGATTATGCTATTCTTTGGTCTGCAGTTTCCATATTATGGAGCAATTTGATAATTGGTGATTTCACCTCAACAAGCCGGCCTTGTTTCTACCCTGTTCCTCTTCCTGGGAAGCTACCAAAAATTCAGGTGGAAGCCTTTAGCTTTTCTTGAGGATTTATAAATGTTAATATCAATTAATTTTCTAATGAATCAAAATTGGTACATGCATTTTCCTGTTTGAGCGAGAAACAATAGAGATGTGGGGAAAGGAAAAGAAGGATAATAGGCTGAACCTTGCATGTTTAATCCTTGCTTGTTTACTTTCATTTGTTTCTGTTTTTGTCATGAAGATCTAGTTCAGTAACAACATATGAAACGTATAAACTATTCCAAGAAAGTTCTTATTAAATTATTTAAAAAAAAAAAACTTTACATTCTTGTTTTGCAGTAGTGCCTCACTTATTAGTTGAATCACTAGGTTCTTCTAATTAGCCAATAATATATCGCTTTGTGCATGCAGTGTAGGATGGAACCTTGGACAACCAAATGATTTGAGGAGCATTATATCTTACATGGTCTGTCTCTCTCATTAACTCTTTCTCATTAAGATTACTTGCATCCCTTTTGACTTTACATTCTTAATTGTTTTAGGATGCACCACTGTGCTTCTTGAGGTAGTTCTGGACATGCAGGGCAGCAGCTCTGTATCAAGAATGTTAGTGTGAAGATGATATTAATGCAAACTGGGCGTGAAATGTGAATGTGGATCTGGACAGTCACGGCTTGTTATATGGAAAACGCAGTGAGTGTGACTCTCTTTTACTGTCGGGAATTCACTAAATTATTTATATCGAGGGGGAGTGTAGTAGTTATATGCTGAAACAGTATTAAATGATAATGGATTGAATTATTTATTTCCTGTAGGGCAATGCAAGCTGCAACTGCTACATAATTTTGGCCACCCTACTGCTGAAGTAAAGCAGATGAAAGAATATGAGGCTTTGTTTTTCCCATATATTAACTATTATCTGGTTTGTTGCAGTGCTGGAGCCTTGGGAGGGAATAACAATCAGGACAGCAATCAAGGAAATCATCAGTGGGTAATTGAGTACAAATATAACTCACGGTACTGACGAGTAGTTGCCCGAAGCCCAACTCTGAGTCACATCAGAATTCTTTGGTCAGTGAGTTAAGATGTTCTTTCCGACTTGAGTGTTGAGTTTTTCATCTGGAATCCGGAGGAGTTTTTATATCCTTTCCATACAAGAGGAACAGAATTATGTCAAAGTTTTATATGGATATTGGGTACCATTGTTCTTGGTCAGTGTTTGGATTTTTGTTTCATTTTTTAATAGGAGCATTAGTCCTTATTGATCCTATGAACATGGTAAACTGTCATACACGTTCAAGAATATACTATGATTCAGCTGAGAATCAGCTCCTGGTTCTTCACTTCCATCATATGCCATTCATGAGTTCTTTCTGGAATTGGATGATAAATATTCTCAATTGGCAAATTTAGAAATTGTGTCTTCTTTAACACTAATATCTCTAAAGAGAAAAACTAGGGGAGATGAAACTGAAGGATTATCTTTTTCCTTTTCTAATTTTTGTAGTTGAGGGTGCATTTTTGTTCTGAATGAAAAGTGAAGGACTGTCTTGATGCAGCAGCACATAAAAAAAAAGTTGCCACCAAGATTACTTGCCTCCCAGACTGAGTTATGTTTTATTCTTTGCCTTTTCATAAATCATCCTTGAAGTTTTCTTCAAGTCATCCCCCTTATCTTCAAGGTCTCTTCAAAATAAATCCTCACTGTTATCATTCCTCTTCAAGTCTTTGCTCTTCTTCATTACCTCCACACTGCCATGTATCGGCCTCGCGATACTAACCCTCATTTTGGCAGCCCCTATCAAACACAGCAGCAGGAAATATATCCCCAGTCACCACCACCTGGTTCCTTTGTGCCACTACCGCTGCATCATGGCCAACACGCGGCACCACCACCACAGCATCATGGTGAGCACTCGGCACCACTACCACAGCATCATGGTGAGCAATCCGCAGCACCACCACTTAGTCCAGAATGGTCTGAACCACGGCAACCAATTCTGCGCGAGCCAGCCTCAACCCGTCCCCGGGTGAAGCATCAAGGCCGCCTATCCCGGCCACTAGGCCCATTGGTGTCAATTCCTCACCATGATCAAGACCAACATCCTCGGCCAAAGAAACAAAGCCGCCATTCTCAGCCACATCCAGTACCACTGGCACCAACTCCCCATCAACAACATCCTGACCCCAAGCATAAAGGCCACGACTCCCTGCCACTAGTCCCATTGGCGGCACCAATCGCACACCATGCGCAAGACCACCATACTCCACAACACCATACACCACATGGTTCACATGAACATCCACACAGTTCACACGGCTTGCGCATGCCACCCCCTCAACAAACCAACTTCTTCACATGGTCTGCAGCCGTGTGCTGCGCCATTTTTTGGATCCTCATAATCTTAGCAGGTCTCATTGTCCTCATTGTCTATCTAGTCATTCGTCCTCGAACCCCCAAGTTCGACATTTCCTCAGCCACACTAAACGCAGCGTATCTCGACATGGGGTATCTTCTCAATGCCGACCTTACCATGCTGGTAAACTTCACCAATCCTAACAAGAAGGTTAGCGTCTACTTCAGTCCCATGTATATTGATGCTTATTATGGAAGCACCCTCATTGCTACCACCTACATTGAACCTTTCACCGCACGCAAGCATCACTCCATGTTTGCAAATGTTCATATGGTGGCTAGTCAGGTTCGTCTCGGATTGCTCGAAAGCCAGAGGCTGAAGAAGCAGCTAGAGAGCAGCAGAGCAGGTTTCGAAATCAAAGGCTACTTTAAAGCCCGAGCTAATTTCGGAAGCCTGATGCGATACTCTAACAAATTACATGGTGACTGCACCGTTGTGTTCTCGAGACCTCCTAATGGGGTTATGGTTGCTAGAAAATGCAAGACATGACATTGATCAGGGAAGCTTGTAGAATTTATTTTTCTCATTGGATTTGTTTCCTTCGTACTTTTGTAACCATGTTGACGAGCACTGATTTTGAACACCATCAGTAATTACGTGTTCATTTTCTGCAGAATGTTGCTTCTTTTTTGATATACCGCTCTTCCTACTAACCTGACGAACTGATATTACTTGAGAGTTCAGAGTTCCGAGTTCCACGTCTCCGTTTTCTTTGATTTCAAATTGATACAAATAATGTAGTACAACTTGATTATATCAACCTGGTCCAATTTATGACTTTTCCTAAAGCAGAAAATATGCTATATGTGAACAAGAACAAATTCATCTCAATATGTAATTTTATTCATTTGCGTGTCTATAACAGCCAAGGGTTCGTCCTTCTAGAAAACATTGAGACATACAAATTTCAAAGGCAAAGCCTGTTCAGAAATCACATCAACTTGTTACATTTAATTTCCATGGTACAAAATCATCGGAGAGGCTTTTGGGAACAAGCTATTTACAAAAGTACAGAGATCGAGTAGTCCAGGTATTGGCCACCGTCTTCATGGTTGTTGCACATGCCTGGAAAACATTCAGGAAAGCAAGCAATTCAGCTCTTCAATAAGCCAGAACTCAAGAAAGCACTCCAAGCAAACACTACAAGAATGAATTTGTAAACACCTCACTAAAACCTTCTGTAGTGATCCCTGGTAAAGAAGGGATGCCTTAGGGCTTCAGGAGCTGTCAGCCTATTAGAGGGTTCAAATCTAAGGAGACCTTGCAGGAGGTCGATGAGATCACCAGCTGAATGATCTACATGTTGCATCACTATGTTCTGAAAGACATAATATATTTATAACTTTAGAGCTAAGAAACAACAAAGAAATTCACAGAAGATCCAAAACACAACAATGTAATGAAAAACTGTAGAATTTTATTTACCTGGAGACGGTGTAGCTTTAATACAGATTTAATGCTTTCCCGCGAGTTTGCACCTTCAGGCCAGTCCAACCTACCCCTCCTCACATACTTCTCAGCATGGCGGCTGAAACAAAAAATACATAATCAGCAAAGAAAAGAGTAGTGAATTTCACTGAACTAATGTTTTTTAAAACTAAAACAATAAAAATTATGATGAAAACCCCACAATGGCACATACTCTGCTCTTTTTAACATGTGCTGCGGCAATGGACCTAGCACCCTTTCCATCATAGCCAGGTGTTCTAGGTTCTCATGTGTCTGAAACAAAGCTTCTCCCTGACAGTATTTGCAATTCAATTTTTTTTGTATCAAACTTATTACGTCGTGATTTTATTTAACAGACTATGGCATAAGCTCATACTAAGACATACCGAACACAGCTCTACCAAGATGCAGCCAATACTCCAAATGTCGCATGGATAACTCCATCCAAGTCCTGTTAAGTGTATAGAATGAATGCTAGCTAAAATACACAGACAACTAACATCTGATATGAAGATAATTCTATGTGGCAAGTAAACAGACCTAGAATGACCTCAGGTGCGCGGTAGTGCCTTGTCGATACAATATAGTTGTGCTCTTGATGTTCATAGGCTGTGCTACCAAAATCAATAACTTTGATAGAACTAGACTTTGGCAACCTTCTATAACCGTTTCCATCTTTTGGCGACCAAGATGTAAACTGTAACACCAGATAAACAACTTGAAGACTCAAGAATATTGCCCTTACTAAGAAAAATGCAGGTAAAAGGTAAAAGGTAAAAGGACGAAGTATGCATTCAAATGTGTTATTTGGAAGGCAAAAAGAAAAAGGAAACAGAAAATAAAGAAATACTGCAATGTAATAAGATGAAAGGAACTCAGGCAAACATACCCTGTAGTCCAGCACTTTAACATATTCTGGAGAAACAAACAGTATGTTTTCAGGCTTCAAGTCAGTATGGATGAGACGCATATCATGAATGACTGCAAAATTTTATAAACAAAGAAATCATTACATAACATAGTATTTCAATCTTCTGCGACATTCTTCACGTTACGATATCACAAATCCAAAAACAGAATCATAAATACTGATATAGGTAGCCTTTATTTTTGGTTTTTTTATTTTTATTTAAAAACTAGAATAAACTACCAGTAAATTCTTTAAGCAGTTAAGGTAAATATTGCATCCAGAAGTGTTGCTACAAAATTTGAATGGGATAAGAGAAACAACAGAAGTCCAACTACACACATGCTACACATTCCAATAGTTGCCTGCCAAGCTCGCGGACAAGATCAACCGGAAATGGGCGATAATTATTTTTCCGGAGGAAATCATATAAGCTTGGTCCAAGCATCTCAAATACCTGTTAAGACCATTTAAATTCAAAAAAGTCTTAACCCCCAAAATATTTGTGAAGTTGGGGAATTATGGTATAAAAAATTAAGCATATACTTACTATACAAATATGGTTACGATAGTCAAACCAGTTCCGTATTTGAACACAACTGCAAAGAATAAAGCCATTTAACAATTGACACAAAATTCGCCAACACTGACCAACTAAATGAAATAAAAATGTTACGAAAACTATACTCACCGACTGCCATTTCTGTCATACTTTCCAAGCAACTGTAGCACATCAATTTCTATCATTGCTGCTTCACGATATTTCTTGATACTTCTGACAACTTTTATAGCTACCATCTCCTTTGTTTCCCTGTCCCAGCACTCCAAAACCTGACCAAAAGTTCCTACAGTCATACAAATAATGCAAATATGAGAAAACAGATCACCAAAACATTTCCATCTAAACATAGTAGTAGAGCAGTAAAGAAATTAACCTTCTCCAATTTTCCGGTGAATTTTATCTGAAAGGACAGAAAAAAGGATGTAAGAAGGGATTACATAGAGCTTAAAATAATATCTAAAATAAGGTAAATGACAACAAATTCTCGATACTCATAAAAATTTTAACAGAAAGAAAAGAATGTAATAAAAAGGTATTAAAAGGCATGCCTTGGACATTTCAAATATATATTTTTTAAAATTCCAGCGAGAGACACATAAAAGTTTACAATATAGACACATAAAAGAAGCAAAGAGAAAAATGTAAGGTGAATAAATGTAATTACAGCGAGAGGTTAAATTCTCTCCGAGACCAAACATGTAATGTCCATCTTTGTCATCCTCTCGCCATGGGGGAGAACCTTTTTGAGTCAACCCCTTTACAAAAAGACTAGGATGGTCTGGATGTACCCTCGAAGGTCCATAGCTTGTTCCATTCCCAACATCTTGCTCATTATATATTCCCGACTGAGCCTACACACAGCCATTGATTTCATACTCCACTTTACAAACAGTAATACAACTTAACTCCTTATATATCTATCATTCATTTCTACAATTTCCCCTCATCCTTTCTATCAACCAACACAAAACCAGTATATGCAGATTGAATAGATCACACAAACACACAAAAAACCCCGAATACGAAACACATCCACATCCCTTATACATCTACCAGATCATTATCAACCTTCAAAGCAAAAAAATTTCTGAAATATAATTGAAGTACAAAGGAATTTCAAACAAGATAAGATTTTTTCAGCCACTATCTTGGAAAATAAAATTGAATCATTTTCTATCTACACCAACACTTCTAACAATATTTCCCAAAAAAAAATCAAAACTTTGACACAAAGGCAATGCAAATTGAGCTGAAATTAATACTGTAAAGCTGAATTTAATATAAAAAACAGATTAAAGCAAAAAGAAGTGAAAATTTCGACCTGAATTTTGAGGATTTGGATAAAATTGAAGGTAAAGATTGTACCTTTGGGTGAGATTGGGGGGGGGCATCCCAAGCGAATCTGGGCCTCTTTCTGGGACGCCGATCAATATGAGAGAGAGGAAACTCTGTCACGTAATCCATCTCCATATGGGTCGAAATCCCCAACCCTAATTCTCACTCTATTAATTATACAAGATGATCAATTTGGTAACAGAAAAAAATCCCCAACTCTGTTCTTTGTGAGATGCTGTGAGTCGTTGGATGCGATTCTGGGAATTAATCTGGGCTGTTGGTTTTTTTGTGGACCCGTTTAGTTGACCTCACGTAACTAATTGTATGGTTGGATTCAGACCCTGGTTGAGTTAAGAATGTTGGGCTTCAAAGTCTTGGGCCGTAAAGGTTTAGCTTTTTGGCACTGGAAACCTTTTTTTTCTATTTATTTATAAATTTGTTGTTAAAAAATCTAATAATTACATTCAATTACCTGTAGTGGAATGTAATAGCTCTGGTAAATCTTGAGTTGGCTACTAATGCGTGAAGCTAGTCTGTTCAAGCGAAAATGACGAGCTTATTAATACTAAGATCGAAAATTGGACAATAAAGAATTACACATTTGCACATTAATTTTGAGAATGTTCCAAGACAGTGTGATAAATTTTAATTTTCTTTCAATTGAGAAAATTGATGATCTGAACTTCATCACAAATTGATAATAATGTAGGTAGAAATGTCAAAATTTATAAGTAATGAAACTATGGAGGGACCAAAATCAAGCTTCGATTACTCTGTAACAATCCTATTGGTTATTGCAAGTTGAACTATGCCTGCAATAGTTTTCATATGTAAATCGCGAATCATTGTCAATTGACATGATCTTAGTAGAAAAAGATCGAGTGCGTGGAAAATCAATATAGTTCAAAGTGCTTAGTTTCTTGCAACTCACACGCGTATCAATAGTACCAGTATTTTCGTCGACCTCTAGCTAGATCTTCTCGAGTCATCCGCTCATTAAGTTTCTCTGCATGAAAGAAATCCAAAATAGATTGAATACTGTTATCTAACTATAGTTCAAAGGATGTATTGACAAATTGACCTCTAGCTAAAGATTATCGATTAGATGTTGCTGGCCGGCCTTAATAATCAATCAGGCTGGAAATGACGGACTGGTGATTGAAATCGGTTTATTGATTTGTCCCAGAAGGATACAGTGGTTGGTGTATGAATACAAACTTTCGCTTCAAATTCTAGTTCCTAGATGACATATATTGAACATGCAGACATAGGACAAAGACGTGAGGAAGGAATCGGATCAGACAATCACATCCACCTTAACATATTGCAATTCAATTATTTTCTCGGTGAATAGCCAAGGAGTTATCAGCTAACAATGCACATTGGCCTCAGACAAGTCTATTAGGCCAGTGTCATAATCTGCTTCTGCATATATACCAGTTCGTGTGACCGAACGAGCAGTTCTAGCCTCTTCTTATTTACAATAAATATATCTATATGGCGATAATGCAAACGATGAGCCGCTTCAGAAATGGATGAATTATATCAATCCCTATAATTGTCAGCTAGCTGTGAAGCTACACGTACGGTAAAGATAATATATCTATACCTCTTGGCTGTAAATGGCCTATGCTATTTCCAAACTGCAAAAGGCCCGGTGAGGTTCTTAATTAGTTTCTTGATTTTTCTTAATAAGGGAACCAATTCCAACACCAACTATAGGAATGAAGACGTACTTATTCATCTTACATCTAGCTAGAAATATTGACAACTAATCGCACTACTCCATCTTGCATGCATTGCACTACGACATTTCTTTTCACCAAACTGGAAAATTGCAAATTCCCATCTTCAACTTCCACACCAGTCTTGTCAACTACGCCAATTTACTTCCACATGGCATGGCGGCCGTCCATCAGCTTTTACGTACGGTATATAAATAAGATCGAAGAAGAAGAAGAAGAAGAAGAAGAAGAAGAAGAGCTCAATTATATCGTTGAAGCTCCTACATATGGCTCTCAACACCATGCTACTACAAATCTTATGGCTTCCACTTATCCTCCTTCTCCCTCTACTTCTTTTGCTGAAAAAGAATAAAAAGTCACAGAAGCACTTCCCTCCAAGCCCTCCTAAGCTTCCCATCATAGGCAATTTAAACTAGTTCAGTCGATCTGGTTCACCACCTCACCAAAATATATGGCGCCTCTCGAAAAAGTTCGGTCCGGTCATGCTCTTACACCTCGGTCGCATACCAACCCTCGTAATATCATCGGCTGAAGCAGCAAAACAGGTCCTGAAAGATAATGATCTCAACTGCTGCAGCAGACCCTCCTCCTCCGGCTCTCGGAAACTCACCTTCAACTATTTAGACATGGGATTTGCGCCATACGGTGAGTATTGGCGAGAGATAAGAAAGATATGTGTGCTTGAGCTTTTCAGTGTGAAAAGAGTGCAGTCTTATCGGTCGATTAGGGAAGAAGAAGTGGCTAAGATGATTGATTCAATATCCAAAGAATCTGCATCTTCGTCCTCATATGTTGATCTTACTGAGACGTTGTATGCTGTCATGGCCAGTATTACTTTCAGGGTTATTTTCGGGACAAGTTTCGAGGGGAGTACTTTCGAGCACGATAGTTTTCAAAAAGTGCTCCATGAAACTGAAATCATGCTTGCTGGTTTCTGTGCAGCTGATTATTTTCCTTCTATACTTGGGTATGTTATAGACAGGATTTCCGGGAAGCATAAACAATTTGAAAGGGTTTCCGGGGAAGTTCACGGCTTTTTTCAGAAGGTGATCGATGATCATCTCAAGCCTGGGAGGACACAACAAGAGCATGAAGACATAGTTGACGTGCTGCTCAAAATAGTGAAAGAGCAAACCGATTTTGGAGCTGTTCACCTTGGTCATGACAACATCAAGGCAGTCCTCGTGGTAAGCTCAATAAATTCCGTCACTGCCTCTTAATTCTGTGATACTTGCCCTTCATACCGGTCCTTAAGTTTGGACCAGTCGATGCCATTCTGTGATACTTGACCACACTTCTAGAAAGAAGACGATTTGATGAGCATATGATCACGTGTGTAGTGTGTGTGCCATGCCATTGTCGATGAATTTTAGACACATATATATATGTACATGTTGCCCTTTCCAATATCCATGATTTTGGTCAAGTTTAGCCACAAGTAAAACTTGGCTAGCTATCACAGATTTACAGGTGTGCATATCACTGCATGCGTTTGTTTGTGTTTATGTTCCTAGAAACTAGAAAGGTAAGTACGTAACTAAACAGCCTGGCCAGATCATGATATATATCTGAAGCCTTCCCAATTAATTTTGTACCTTAAAGCGTTAATTTTGGCTGATCATAACGACATATTTGTGAAACAGAACTTATTTCTAGGTGGAATTGATACCGGTGCGATTACCATGTTGTGGGCGATGGCAGAGCTAGCTAAGAAGCCGAGACTGATGAAGAAAGCACAGGATGAAGTTAGAAGATGCGTTGCAAACAAAGGAAGAGTTTCTGAAAGTGATACAGAACATCTTCCTTACCTCAAGATGATAATCAAAGAATCACTTCGACTGCATCCTCCAGCTCCCCTGATTCTTCCAAGAGAAACCATAGCCCCCTTTAAAGTACTTGGTTATGATGTTGAACCAAAAACACTACTCATTGTTAATGACTGGGCAATTTCACGAGATCCAGAGTACTGGAAAGATCCAGAAGATTTCATCCCAGAAAGGTTTGATGGTAGCTCTGTGGATTTTAAAGGGCAACATTTTGAGTTCTTGCCATTTGGGGCTGGTCGGAGAATATGTCCGGGGATTAACATGGCAACCACGACAGTGGAGCTTGCACTAGCAAATCTGCTGTACAGTTTTGACTGGAAATTGCCGGAGGGAATGAAGGAGGACGATATCAACATGGAAGAAACAACTGGGAAACTTGCACTTACTATCTCTAAGAAAACTGCTCTCAACCTTGTCCCCGTCAAGTTTTCCACCTAGAAATAATGTTCTTATGAGTTTTGAACACTTGTGAGTTGTAAAATAAAGTTTGAGAAATAAAGGTTTTGGACGATGCTGAAATGCCTTTAGTGGTAAACCATAAAGTAGAAATATAAATTCAGTCAGATTCCCATCTTGAGATGCCAGCAAGAAACCAAGACAAGAAGAGACCAGAAGAGACCAAAGTCGAAATATGAAATCAACAGAAACCAAACCAAGAAGAGACCAGTAACATTAATACTATAGTTGCTTTCAACTAATCTCCTTCCATTCAAATTTTCTCAAGCCTTTTCTAAAACTGAATATGAACAAGAATTACTAATTAAATTTATAGTAAAAATAAAAAAAATTATATTACAGTGACAAAATTAGCGGAAACTCCCCTGAAGGCACACCAGTATGAAAGATTCACTTCGGCTGGAAGCGCTCACCACGCCAAATCAATGGATTACAACTTTTTATCACTGCAGTTAAGGGGAACCTTGACAAGTAAATCTGTTAGAAGTTGGCAATTTCTTTACTGTTCTAAATTTTGAAAGATCACAGTAAATACACAAAATATAAACTATAATGGGCGGTACTCATAGAAGAGGTTCAGCAAGCTCCATTTCATTTGAACTACTCTGTTGTTCTGTATCAGAGCGACTGAACCCTACAAAGTCCAGCCCAAGCCACTGCCAGGGCCAACATACATATCTAGGTCCACCCAGGCCTCTCCTTAAGTCCTCCCGATTTTCAAATTCTTCAAGTTGACGGGTTAGCTGCTCCACTCTATCTCGGAGCCTGGATGCCCTCGAGTCTGCCAATCTTAAGGATTTCTCGGCAGCATCTCTAGCTGCCATGGCAGCATCTGCCGTCTCTTCTTTGAACTTAAGCTTCTTCTCTGACTCCACAATCGCCTGCTTTGCCTCTTCAAGCTCCTGCTTAAGTGTCGATAACTGCAGATGCCAATCATAATCATTATTCCTCAGACTCGAGCATACAATGGCATAATAAATAAAGGGTCCATTGGGAATGTGAGATTTCAATTTTTGCGATTTCAGCTATTGCTTTGATGTTAATGTAACTGATGAATGATAACAATACACACATATTGGTATTCGGAAGAGAATATTGAAGAAAGAGAAAAACCGAGAGGAGTTCAACGGATTCAGTATAATTTACATCTGCTTACTCAAATTCATTTTATCTAGAGTCTATACGATTCTTTCAAAGGGATTCAGTATAATTTATATCTGCTTACTCAAATTCATTTTATCTAGTCTATACGATTCTTTCAAATATTTCAAACTGATTCATGTTTTTTAAATCCTGTCTTCCAATCAGCGATAAAGATTTGCCCACAATGCATAGCATGAAGAGTTAGATGTTTGAATCAGTTAATGATATGTAATTAAAGTTATTGTTTCAGAAAATCTTGGATCTTGGATAGCATGATAATAATAATAATAATAATAATACAGTACACTCCCAACTTCACGCATCTGTCACAAGCATCCAACAAGTTTTCATTTTGATATGGTATTATATTAGCATACAGAAGCAGGGCATAGCTTTCATGAATGCATAATGTAACATGACTCCTGTCCCACCCTACCACAATCCTTTACTGCTGAAATAAAACCTAGGGGGTAATCCATTATCATATGACTTACATAAATGTCCCAAGTTGTATTATCTGAAAATTGTAATAGACTACTATGCAAAGAAGAAGACTAATAACAGAATAATACTACCATCACACCAACTATGAAAGGGTACCTGTGCAACAAACTCTTGTTCAACACCTGTGCCTGCAGCAGCTTCTTGCTCTGCTGCCACTTTCCATCTTGTAATTTCTTCTTCAGCAGCAGCAATGTCCATCATTAACCCTTCAATCTACATATAGAAATGACTCAATGACACTCCTCAAATTGGTTCACAACCATAAAGTGATAGAAATCATTTGTCACATACGTTACACATTATTCATATTAGACAACAACGAATTATAGAAGGATAAGGACAATAATTAGACTGTCAACAGAACTGAAATAACATACGCTTTCATTTGCTTGTCTCTCCTTCTCTTCAAGATCCTCAATTTTATGCAATCTATGGTCGAGCTCCTTAGATTGGGCCTCAACATGCTGTTTAAGTAAACTCACCTCTGCCCTTGATACGGTAAAGCGGCACACAGAATTTAATAATACCATGTCAGCACAAAGTCTAGATCACAAAATCATACAAAAAGCACGAATATTTCCTCAAATTATGACAAATACAAAAACTCCAGTGCAGCTTAATGATTTTAAGCACAAAAAAAAAGTACCTTAGTTCTTCCACAGAATGCTGCAGTTCTATAATCTCCAGCTGAGATGCCTTAACGATATTCTCTAAAGCACCAGCCTGTGTAGAATAAACAAATATACCATTAGCACAGATGAAATACTTTCAATTTCAAACAAAACCAAACGTCACAATAACTATTCAACACTGAGAAACAAGAAGGATTACTTACTAAATTGTATACTTCATCCTCCTCGGCCTCAAGTGCATCCACTTTCCGATCCCCCATATGCTTATTAAATTTAAAGTCTATCCCAGCCTCCCTCAAACCATTTTCTGCAACTTGAAACAATTCCCTTGCCTTAGAAGAAGGATTTGATGTCATTCTATTTGACAAGGCACTCCTAAGCAACGATCCAATTTGTTCCTTTTCTTTAACTAACCGAGTCGCTGTTTCATCCAAACTCCTGATCTCATGATTCTTTTCCTCAACCAAATCCCTTGATTTTTCCATAACAATCCTCGTAAGTTCATAAATAGATTCCATCCCAGCCAAAGCTGCACGCAAGTTCTCCTCCATGTCTGTTTCCTGAGGGAGAAACAAGGACTCCGAATAATCCGACTGATCCAAATTATTGGCATCAACTATTTTCATAACATTATACAGCCGGTCATGAATTTTCGACACCAAACTCAATTGATCAACCAGTAAAGGCCTCTGGTCTTCCCTCTTTGAGTCCAAATTCGTCAACTTATCATCATACTCTCTAGCCAATTCCCTCAACTCGGCCGCATCATTCTCGGCCTTTCTCAACTTATCCTCCATTTCCCTATCACTCTCACTCCTCTCAGCCACACTCTTCTCTAAACTCTCAATCATAGACGTCTTCTTCTCCACCTCCTCTCTCAAACCACCAATAGTAGCCTCGAGCTGCGAAATCTCGATAGCAATCTCATAGTTCCTCTGATCCATCTGCTCCCTAGTCTCGTTCCTCGACTTGGCAGTGGCCTCAATCTGCCTCACCAACTCCTCCACAATCTCATTCGTCCTCTTTATAACACCATAAGCCACCGCCGGCAGTCCAGCCGTGTACTTATTCGACTTCGGCAGTCCCCCAGCCGCGAAATTCTTAAAATTTCTAACCTTGCCTGAAATCTTATCAATCCCAGACATGAGCATATGCGTGGAATTCCCAATCTCAGCTCTCAATCCATCCTTGTCCTTAACGACGTCGTCTAGCTGCTTCTCAATCTCCTGCTTCTGCTGCAAGGCCTCGTCCCTAGCTCTAATCGCCTCCGCCAGCTCCGCCGCGGCCGCTCTGGAAAGCTCCTCCTTCTCTCTCACGGCCTCGTCTCTCTGCCGCCCCAACTCGTCGCGCTTCTTAATCGCCTCGTGCGCTAAGGCCTTGAGGCGGCCGAACTGGACCTGCAGGTCCGATTTCGAACTCTCCACCGCCTCACGCGCCTGCCGCTCGCGATCTAGCTCGGCGAGGAGCTCGCCGAATCTGTCGGCGGAGATTTTCTCCGGCGAGGAATTGTTGATCACGATCGGTACCGGATCGTCGCCCTCCACGTCACTCAGCACCGCATCGGCGTCCTCGTCAGCACCGCCACCACTGCTCGCCATTATTCTAAGCCAATTGCTATCGCCGATTACACAAGCACACTCTCATTCCAATAATCCTAGGGCTTTGGAATTAACCGAGAGGCGTGTGATTGTTGAGACGGTAAGTTGGATATTTGCGCGGTAAAATAAGGAGAGGAAATTATTACCGGCGGTTTTAGAATAATTGGGGAAAGGGATTAGGTACCTATAGAGAGATTGATGATGCTGAATTGTTGATGATGAAGAAGACCAAGAGAGGTAGGGTGCGTAGTACAGACGACGACAACGATCAGTACCAACCAGTCTCCTTCCCTCTGTTTCTTCGCTAATATTTTTTTTTAATTTTTTTTTTTTGGCCTTTTTATTTTATAGCCCAGCAAATCATTGATTACGTAGCGATTGCTTCCACGAGATTATTCGAAGGCTACTTTGAAGGGGCACATTTGTCTTTTTAATTAACAATCCGAACGTTTCCGATCTTTCTGATAGTTTCCGACGCGCATTCTGGCGTATCGTCATATATAACACGCTTAGACAATTGTTGGTGAGGTGTCGGATACCATCGAAACACGCTGGAGACGATTGGATACGTTTAGAAAAGACAATTTTATCCCTACGTGCTTTCTATTTTACGGCCTCGCCATGGGAAACTCAGTTTGATCTGTCGCGTATTGGCACGCGCCGTAGCTATGCTGCCAGGTAAGTTTTGGGCCTTAAAGCTTGGAGAAGGGCCGGCCCGTTAAAAACAGTACTGCTCCGGCCTGCTTTGTTGTGGATTACATTAGACTACCTAGGAATTGTGTGAAGAAAACACCTCTCTTTAAAATTTCAACTGTGTTTCAAAATCTTGTCGCAACTCTTCTGAAGTTAAAGCCGCAGAGGTTTAGGTTTAGTTTGGGATAGCTGTGCTGTGAGTAAAATGACTTTTGAATCAGCTGTGAGTAAAATGACTTTTGAACTTGTTTTGAGAGGAATCAGTTTAGGTGTTTGGTAAATTGTTTTCAAAAGTGTTGTGAGAACGAAAAGTAATTTTTTGTGTTTGGTAAGTTTTAAGTAATAAGTGCTTTGAGTGTGTGTAATTATAAAATAATCATAAATATTTAAAATTTTATTAAAATGAATATTACTTCTCTAAATTATAGACTATGATTTTGTGCAATTATTTTGATATAATTTTTTTGCAATGTATGACCAGTTGTTTGGATCAAATAAAAGATTTAGATTTTGGTATATTTACAAATAATTCTTAAATATTAAACAAAATTCATCTAAAATATTAGACATGTTGAAGGAAAAACACATTATGTGTCTTCGTCAATGTAACTGACGAGAGATAATTAGGTAGTTATTATTGTCATTAATGTATTTACTATTACCGTTGTAATACTCACCCTATATAAAGAGGATTATCAATGAAATGAGTAGACCAATTCATTATTTCCTACAACACGTTATCAGCACTTTGCTTTACCCTGAACAAAATAAAAAAAAAAAAAAAAAAAACCCTAAGTTTTTGTCCCTGAAGAAAAAAAAAAACCAAAACCCTAATATTTTTTCTGGCGGCAACCAGGCAAACCCTAGAAATCCTCCTCCGCCATCGCCCTCGACCGGACGTTGAAGGAAGCCGCAGCCCAGCGCCGCCGTCGTCGATTATGCAACCGCCGTCACGTTGTGCCATCTCCGTTGCGCCGCGGCCTGCCTAGCACTGCACGACGATCCGTCGCCGCCGTTCCTGCACCGTTAGCCTCGACGCTAGCAGCGTCGCATCCGCCCTAGCCCAGCCTCGCCAGGCCTGCACCGATCGCCTCGACGATAGCAGCAGCCCCGAAGCTAGGAGTTTGCCGCCTCGCCATCAACCCGAACCATTTGACGCCGGTCAAGCAACCTCCGATCGACCTCCTCCAGATCGGCCACCCCCGATCGGACCTTGGCCGACGACTCCTGCTCGCCGCCCTCGATCCCCTTCGAACTTCTCTCTTCTACCGACAAAGGTATTGTCAGCAGAAACAACCCGACCCGGCCCTGTTCATTGGGCCTGACCCGACCCACGAAGAAAAGAAAAATATTTTTTACCTTTATGGTAAAATTTAATGGTAATTTTAAAATTATCGCATAGTAATTTTTATTTACTGTGACTATTTACTGTTTTACGAATTTAATGGTAAATATGAAATTATTTAATTTATATGGTAAATATGAAATATATATGATTAAAGTGACTAATCATATGAATATTGTTTGTTTTTTTTTATGTGACATATCAATTACGATGCGGCGATGAATATGCGACGACAAATTTGGAGTCGGAGATCGAGCAATGGTATCATATGCAGTTTATTTGGCAAACTAACAAGTAAGATCTAATTAAAGTTATCATTTTCATTAAATCGTTAATGATATAATGCTCAAACTGATCTTATTATATTATGACACATACTTATGAAATTTGAGCATCATTATATGTCTATTTTATTATGTTAAATAATTACTTTTATTTAACATGTTATTTAGTTTGAGCATTGCCATGTTAAATGCAATTTCATGAGCATTGAAATATAAAGAAAAATGGACAAACCTACTACTGTGAAAAAACATATTCACGAAGTAAGAAAAATATGACCATTACAAATTTCGGTCTTGAGATCCAATTTTTATTTCTTGAAAAATTTTCAAGATGGATATCTTATTAATTGTGTAAAAAGCAACAATAATGGAATTTCATTAGCTTCACATGCAATGAAAACGGAGAAACCAAAATTTTACAGTGATAACGTAATTTCACAAAGCATCGGATTTACCATAATGTATCTTGGTTTATATTAGTTGTCGTGAATGTCATTTAGACCGCGAAGCTAATACATTTTATTCTTCCTATATTTTAAAGATGGTTTAACCATCACAGTTTGACTTTGACACATTGGACTCTGAAGAACTTGAGTACCAAATTCCCCTATTGAGCCAACTAAGGCTTGAGCATGGTATATTTATGCAAACTGTTTTATGTAAATAGCTAAGAAATCATTATTATATCTTCAATGACAATGTAAGGTCTGAGAAAAATAAATTTTCTGAAACAAATTATGCAAAGTAATGCAACAACCCTAAAACAAAGGGAAATGACGATGTAAGGTCTGAGAAAACAAAGGGTAATGACGATGTAAAGTCTGAGAAAAAAAATATATTTCTTGGAACAAATTGTACAAAGTAATGCAACAACCCTAAAACAAAGGGCAATTACCATGGACGTAAAGATTTCTATAATCATCCAAAGCAAGTGGAGACAATGTACCATTTGAAAAGATGACATAGGGGACATGTCATGTGCAATGAAGCACTCTGCCATTGTTGTAAATCAATGAAGTATTGATACGTATATTACAAGCTAGCAAAGAATTAGCTGTCACTTATAATAAGTATAAAGAATCATACGAGTACGCGGATTTCAGAAAAGTATCTTCAATATCCAACAAGAACAATGAAAATGAATTTTCAACTAAATGCATACCATATGGGAAGAAGATGTCAATGACACATCTCATCATTGCAGCTATTAAAAGAGCCAAAATGATTTGACTCTATCCAAGAAAGACTTTGATTAGTCTATTTTTAAATTTCTAAGATATCCTTATAAAGGCTATTACGCCTAAATTAGACTCTTGGTCTTAAAGTTTCTATCTTTTAATTGGACAAGACTAAATGTAATCGTTGGCATGCTAATTTTTGAATTTTCTCTAAAGGAATTGAGATTATTCAAATTTTATTCATGATATACATGATTCAATTTTCTGCATATAACTTTGCAAAGTATTGCATAAAGTAAAGTAACATATCATAATATAGGCATGACACAAAGAACCGTGTGCAAAGAAACGCACCATGTAAACCCTAGAATAATAGTACTGAAGGACAATGGTATTAATATATCACAAAAATAACACAATAGTACTGAAGAACAGTAGTACTATAATGAAAATGATAAGGATCGGTATATCTGTTCATTTGGGATTCATAATGTACCTGCCTAACTGGGATTACCATAGTTTTTATTACAATCCCCATCGAGTTACTCTAAAGAACTTGAGTTACGTTTCGATGTATATATTGAGCATATGTCAAATTGACAATTTATACGATAAGAGAAAATTGAATTTGTTCCACACGTTAAAGAAATTTATGTCACGATGTTCATGTAAAAAGACACAAGTGAGAATTCATTTGATCTCCTTTGCATTACCTCTAATGACTACGGATATAAACGAGTATTAGAAAAATTTATATGTCAACTTAGTGGGTTATATGTAACCGCTAATTGAATCCAAAGTCATAAGAAAATGATATTTTGGAATTTTGACATAGATTGGCTTTGATATGGTGATCCGTACATTAAAGAAATTACTATGGACACCCATACTTTGGATGAATAGAAGCAAATACCAGAAGAATATGGTTCACACACGAAACCGAGGATGACCAAAGAACATTTTATCCTCAAATATTATTTCGATACAATCCATGTAGGGTTGAAGACGTATGTTCAAACCCTAGATTCCACCGCCCTCCTAAGGTGGCATTATGATTGATGCACAAAGTACATGCACTTATATCCTATTATGCTTATGATATCCATCGTGATTTTATGAATAAAAGTACATCATTCAAAGCCTACTCGTAAAATTATGATTGACACCATCATATGCAAAGGAAATATGTGTTCTCATTATGTTCTTATATTGAATCCAAAGATGATTCAGTGGACTGATTCAACCAACTTGCGGACACCTTAAATATTTTATGGTGTTGGTTGTTGTGTCGACACGCTGGTCACGTGTTATGACACCATCCACAATTAAAAATTTATGCTGCTTATGCTAGAAAGTCAAAGCACCTAGACCGGGTTAATTTCCGTTAGCGCAATGATTTTATAGCTTATTATATAGGATATGTAATGGACATCATATTCCTATATAAAAACTCAATTGGTCTCATGGAAAACGACTACAGTAATAGTCTTAATATTGGTAAAGCACACCAATACTTCCGTTTTGGGTTATGCAATTTTTGCATACAGCGTTACTTTTTCATCTATGGCCATCATCATTGAACCAATTTACACCATAGCTAGTGACTATGTGTGAGGATTTTAAAGGATTTCAAACGAACTTGCAATCCTTGAGCTCTTTTGGATTGACACGGATCTACAATCCTTGAGCTCCATTAAATGTTTTTATGTGCCAAAATTGCGCCGCCACTGCGCACAATGATGGGTCCATTGAGATGAATAAATATTTATGATGGATATGAACTTCCAGCTAGTCCGCTATGTCGAAACCTTGACAGGCGATCTCTTCACCGCTAGATTTGCGGAGTGTCACTTTGATGAGACAGTCTTCCCGTCGTTAGGGGGAGATAAGAACAAACATGTTCAAGTGGAACGACAAGAATTGTCGTGGTTTGTCCCTACTGTGTCTCATCTCGATCCTCAAAATAATACAAAGTAAAGTGTGCAGATGTCTTATACATTAAAGTGACGAGATCATATAAACCTGCTGCAAATATACCTGCAAGGATTGTGTTTTATCAAAAGGACATGGTACCACCTAAGAGGAATTGAGTATTGCACTTCCACCATGGATGGTGGCATGGTGACGCCATAAGTGGCATAAATGGTGTCACAGGCCGTGGCTCTCCAAGGAAGAGGGAGAGGCCACCTTAGGTTCGATACATACTTGTGTAAAGGAAGAAAACAAGTTTGGCACAACCTGATCTATTGATCAGTGATACTCAAATCCGTCTCATGAGAATATTTATGGATTGTGGTTATCATTGGGGGACGCCTCAAATGTTAGAACCAATCCTTAAAGTATAGAGATCTCTACAAACACATTACACTAGTGTACATGAGGACGTGGAATAATGAGTCTACTATCGAACCATACTTAGTTGAAAATGTCAACGTCGTAAACTGGCCTAATGGAAAGAAACGATCTAGTATAAACAAAGAGATAGGTATTTGGGCAGGTGACGTCGACACCGCAAATATAAACCCTATCAAATATATCTTTGTTAGAATGCGTAATGAGAATAAGAGTATGCAGACTCACCTTATGGCGCAAGGTCTCTCAAAAACGCACTGGAATCGACTACGAGGAGATATTCTCTTGTAATGGACTACGAGGAGACAATTTCTCGTAATGGATGTCATTGCACTCCACTACGTTGTCAGTTTGGTAGTTTCTGAAAAACTGAACATGCAGCTTATGAAAGTGGTCAATACATATATCTCTATGGGGATCTAAATTAAGAGATATACATGAAGATCCTAAATGGACTTCATCCACCCAAATCAAGTTGCACTAGATCACATAAGTGCGTTTGCAAAAGAAATTGAAACGTTCACTAAAGTGACTACTTGATTGAGAACAGATTGATGAATTATGCCCTTGCGTTTTCATTATGGATATACATGAACTCTAAGTGAACTAAGAGATACTCTATGTATTGTAAATCCTAAGTTAAGAATGAAAAAGATCTTGGGAATACACAGTCTTGAAATGAAACTCAAGGACTGTAATGATGGTGACCTTCCATCAATCGGCTTAGGCACTCTAAAGAATAAAATGAGGCCTACATATACTCCCATGATCAGTCGAAGTCTTTACTCTAACAATAGATCCGTTTTTCATCTAAAGGAAGATGACAAAGAAGTGTTGGGAAATGAAATTCCCTATACAAGTGCAATAACGCATGACTGTACTTTAACACAATACGTAAGACTCGACCTCTCATTCGATGAAAATTTGTAAAGCTATGTTTAGCTCTGCGCCCACGCAACGCAAATGGTTCTTTCAAATACTTAAAGATATGAAAGATTTGGGCTTATTCAATCTCTAAATAGAATGTGACATGATAAAGAAATTATCTACGTCATAGCTAACTATGCGTAAAGAAAAACGCATTAAAGGTGAGATAAGAAAATCTGTTATTACAGATCAATTTCAAATCTCTTAATGGTTCACCCATACTCTAGATGAAGTTATGACTATTTTGTTATATGAAGGTCATACCACGAGTGAACCTGATGTTCAATATGAACCTATGCGTTTGGTTCATGAACAACCTTATCCTCAAGATCAAAGTAAATCAAATTGGATATGAGGACGATGTGGCAAGATTTAGTCACTAAATCATTGCTCAAAGTCATATTTGGAAGAACATGTGAAAACACATAACTGTGCTGATGTTACTAAAGCTCCCTTGATCAAATGAAAGAATCAGAGAGAATCTCATGATTAATGTAAAAATCAGGGGGAGGTGCAGACATCAGGGGGAGTCTAGCACATACATGTTGTTTCCAAATGTAATATGTGCGTTGTGCTCTTTTTGTCCTTAGACCAAAGTTTTATTTTCTCCCATTGGGTTTTTGTTACTTGGCAAGGTTTTTAATGAGACAACACCACATGCACCATTTTATCTCTGACTCGGCACAAGGGGGAGTGTTGAAGGAAAAACACATTATGTGTCTTCGTCAATGTAACTGACGAGAGATAATTAGGTAGTCATTATTGTCATTAATGTATTTACTATTACCGTTGTAATACTCACCCTATATATAGGGGATTATCAATGAAATGAGTAGACAAATTCATTATTTCCTACAACAAGAAATTTTTTTTTTCACCATAATCAAATGAAACCATTACACAAAATATATTAGAGTTCAAAAGCTGCTTTCCAAAGCTCTATTTTCTAGCTTTTCGATTTCAGTTTTTGAGAAAATCTATTTTGACCAAAAACAGCTTTTAAAGACTTTACTAAACACCATATATTAATCCCAAAAGCTAAAGCCGTCTCAAAAGCAGCCTCCAAAACTATCACAAACTAAGCCTTACTCTCTTCTTGTTCCTATGTATAGCATAAGAAGGACCTGCAGATTCAAAAGGGGGTTTTGATGTCGTTCTTCGAATCTTTGGGCGCTCAACATTAGCCATTGCTGCCATCTTCTTAACTCTCCCTTGAATTATTGTTGTTAGTTTTCCATTTACAAATGTGTGGCTTCTATATTCGTAACTAGGGTATGTTCAAAGCCCTGGACATGATTTTGATATATATGGAGGCCTCCACAGATATATATTTGATGGTTCAGACTTCGGAGTTTAAGTGTTGGAGATTATATAGGGTTTAAGGAATGAGGTTTTTAATGATTAAGGATTATGAACCTAATGACGGGAAATAAGTAACATTAATAGCTGATGATGTATATATTTGATGTCAAGAATGAATGTAAAATGACTAAAATCTATCATCGCTCAAAGTCCTTGTTAGTGACGACCTCGTGATATTCAAGTCATTTAAACCCAGACATCACCAACACTTGACCCAGAAAACGACAGCTGAGTTCCAATGCCTGAATTGACTTGTTGTGGAAGGTATTTGCCTGCTACCCCCCAAGCAATACTTATCTCCCAACCTTTCAAAAACATCATCAATAATCCAATATTATTATGTATATATTAGTCTATTACTTGTAGTTGTTGCTTAACTCCTAGTTGTTTCATTAATCTAGCATTAGTTTATTCATCCCTAGTTTCAGATTTCTCTTATTATTTATTAGTTAGTTGAGCTTTTCCAATCATCCCCGTACTGATGCTTCTCATGTTGATTAGTATTCATCAATTTTTTATATGGATGATAACATGGAAATTATTTTGTCTATTCATTTCTGATTTGCCTATTCCTATTTTACTTCGTGTTTTAAATGGAACTGTGTACATATTAAAGGGTTGCGGCCATTGACCTTGGCTGGCACTACCAGATCGGACAGAATAGTCGACGAAAAAAATTTCGTCTACTATGCCAAATTTTCGTCGGCTATTCCTTCTGCTGACGAAACTTTCGTCGGTTATAATTCGTCGGAAAAACGGCGTCGGTAAAACAAATGGCCGACGAAAATAACGAAATCGTCAGCTATTTTCGAGTATGGCCGACGATATTACCAACGAAAATTCATTTTGTCGACCAAACCTGGGCAAAATATCCGACGAAATTCGTCGGATATTTTCGAGTATGGCCGACGATATCGTAAACTATAACCGATGAAATTCGTCGGCTATTAGTTCTGTAATATAGCCGACGATTTCATCTTTTTCGTCGGTTATTTCGTCAGAATATATTAATATTTTAATAGGCATTAATTAATTATAGCCGACGAAATAATGTCATTTTCGTCGGCTATAACGGTTATAGCCGACGAAATTTGGTAAAAATCGTCGGCTATAGCACTTATAGCCGACGAAATAATGCCAATATCGTCGGCTATTCTTACATTTTGGGGAAAAAAAATTAAATTAATTTCTAAATTATCATTCCAAGCAACCTGCAATTCACAATGACAATCCATGCATTTACACCAACAAGAAACACGTCTAAATGACTTATTATTTAATTTGTTCCAATATACATAAAATATAACCCTAATCATCACCTAAAGCACTAAAGTCCACCACGTCATCCCCAGCATCCTGCTCTCCATCATGCTCGTCATCCTGCTGAACGAACTCGGGAGGTTGAGGCATTGGAGGTTCAACTAACGGCTAAAATGGGGGCGGGGGTTCAAGGTCTTGTTGTTGTGCCGCGAACATATCATACCACCAGTTTTGTTGGCCGGCGTAGTTGTGTCGCCGAATTCTCTCGCATTCAGCATGCCAACTGGACATATCCAAATGATACTGTTGTGTTCTGCGGTGTAGCTCCTGTGATCTGCGTTGTTGCTCCTGTGATCTCTGGAACTCGGCCGCCAATCTTGCATTTTCTTCTGCCAATCTCTGCATTTCTCCCCTCATCTGTTGGCTGTCCCCGCCTCCCTTCTGTTGACCTCCCTTAGTGGTCTTCAGGAGCCCTATTCCAGAACTTCCCAAACCCCGGCAGTAGTATTGGTTTGACCGGTCTGGGAAAGCTGCGTCGAACATCCTCGCTGCCGTTTGGACATTCTATCGGTCGACCTGGCGCAGGGCTTCTTGCAGATCTGCCTCTGAAATGTTCGGTTGTGTCTCCCGAACTACTTGCTGCAACACTTCTTCTTCGGCCCGGTTCACCCTCTCCTAATTGAACGGGAAAAAAAAAAATTAATATTCTAACAAATATATAATTAAGTAAAATTAATAATTAAAATTTTAAAATCGTAATCAACGACTTACGAGCTGTTCTGTCACTTGTGGATAAGCCTTCTTGAACTTCTCTACGTACGCATTGCTATCAGGATGATCTCTAAGCACCTCCTCCTGATATTGTGCAAATGGCCTAGAACCACCATGATGGGGGGTTGTGTTACGGCGGCGGTTCGCAGAGTTTATCCAAGACCGTTCCTTCAAACAAATAATAAAATATTAGAAAAATGCATAAAAAAATATTAGTGTAATAATTATAAAATAATTAAACTAATAATTAAAATTTTAACAAAATAAACATTTATAGTTAAGTTTAGTATTTACCTGCATAAGTGGGTTGTTGAAGTCTACTGTCTTCAACCAACGTCACTCGTACTCCCTGAACATGAACTCTCTTGGAGTACCCATACGACCACGGTTGTCGTATTCGGTAAAGTGGGTACGGAGCTCGTTCTTCCACTCTTTGAATCTACGGAAAAAACAAAAGTGCATTAGAAATATTATTAATATCATAAAATATTTCAAATTATAAGATGAGAAATTCCCAACGTACCTCGAGTTCTGCATCGCGTCCGCCCAATCTTGCTTGTGTTCGGCAATCTCGAAGTATGCCTGAAAGATAATATTTTATTAGTTTTACAATTATAACAATACCGAAAATTATTAAATATTACGATAAAGAAATTAATTTTTTTAAATTACTCACCGACGCCGCGTTGTTGACCTCCCTCTTGATCTCTCCCGGCACATCAGCCCACCGTGTCCACAACATAGGGACTCTATCCCTAATCAGTGCCCCCACGCAACCCGCGTAATCGCGGCGTTTTTTCCCCTGAACCTCCTGATTAGGGTGTTCGTTGATCTGGATCCTCCCCCTGCTCTCAACAGTTCTCCTGAGCGTGTCAAAACATATGACACCTCTCGTATTCCTCGTTGAACTGCTAGCGGCTGTCCCTATCACATAAACGACGATTGGTTAATAAAATTAAATATTAGTGCATTAATTTTAATAAAATATTTAATTAATAAAATCAAATGTTACCTGAACTCGATGACCCGTCTGTCGACTTTTCTTTTCTCCTCGCCGAAATCAGGAGCTCAGGTCTCTCAAATGGCTGCTGATGGTATGCCTCCGCAACACTCACGTACTGAGACATATTAGGCCATATGGGCACACCACGAAAGTCGACCTCGGGTATTGCAGGAATGTTGTACGGGAGGTAGAGCTGATTTGGGAGAGTAGGCCCCTCAGTCGAGTCAGCAGCAGACGTCGCCGGACTCGTCATCGGCTCCCGATGAACCTCAGGCATACGGACCTGAGGAACGTCTGGAGCTATCTCGTCCTGAAATAGCTGCCTACTGGACCTTGGAGCATCTGGCCCGAGAGGGGGACGTGAACTGCTCGACGGCCGCCCCGCTTGGAGAAGGGTCTGGTGCCGAGAACTCACACTCCTCCGCGGCTGGGATGAATCCACAGTCCTCCGCGACTGGGATGAATCCACACTCCTCCGCGGCTGGCTGGTGGTCCTCTCAGGCTGGCTAAGGGTCCTGTTGGAGTCTCCAGAACCGGCAGAACTTCCAGAACCCCTAGATCTGGAAGAACGACGGCCTCCGAATAACTGTCTGAGTGCATCGGCCATCTGGAGCTTGAGGCATTAATACATTAATTAATATTAAATTATATTACATTAAATAACAAATTCTAATTAATATAATAACCAATAATACTAACATATTTTAAAACATACTAACAAATTAATATTTAAATTTTAACTAATTTTAAATAATACTAACCATTAACCTAAATATAACTATTTATATACAAATATAACTATATTTCGTTATTAACATATATATATACATACAAATAACCATTTATATATTAACAAAAATATAACCATTTATATAATTAGGCTACCAATTTATATATATAATTAATTTAACAATTTATATATAACAATTAAAATATACATTAACATATAACCAATATTAACAAATATATAACAATTTATATAATTAATCTACAAATTTATATATATAATTAATCTAACAATTTTTACATATAACCAATATATATAACAATTAAAATATACATTAACATATAACCAATATTAACAAATATATAACAATTTATATAATTAAAATTAAATATATAACAATTTATATACCTAAATTATAAAATTAAACTAAATTGAAAAAAAAAACCAAAAAACCTTCGGATCTGTTTTGGCAGAGGAGGAGGAGGGAAAGGAGGAGGGGAAGGAGGAGGAGGTGGCCGGAGGAGGAGGAGGCCGGATTTCGGGATGTCTAGGAGGAGGAGGAGGCCGGATTTCGGCGAGTCTAGGAGGAGGACGACGACGTTATCGGAATGGAGGAGACGCACGGCCGATTTGAGGAGCGGAGGAGGAGTTTTTGCGGATTTAGGGTTGAAAAAGTCCGGCTGCTGCGGCTGCCTGCTTTTATAGCAGAGAGAATAGCCGACGAATTAAAAGATTTCGTCGGCTATTCTTTGAATGTCGTCGGCTATTCTATGAACATCGTCGGCTATACTTTGGAAGATCAGCAGCCGTCTTATCTGAGCCAGCCAACGGCGGACAATAAAAAGGCGCGGATCGCAAGAGTTTAGCCGACGAAAATTATATTTCGTCGGCTAAACTTAGAGAACAGCCGACGATTTAAAATATTTCGTCAGCTATGCTTTGGAAAATCTACAGTTGTTGGATCTGAGCCTTCCAACGGCGGACAATAAAAAGGCGCGGATCGCAAGAGTTTAGCCGACGAAATATAATTTTCGCCGGCTAAACTGTTGGTCAAACCACTAAGTCAAACCTCTAAACGCTTAAAAACAGAAATTAGTCTAGTTAAACGACGGTTTTTGGCCTGACCTTCAACAGATAATAGTTTCAAATCGATGAGACGCAACTAATTGTATAAAAATTTTACAAAATTGATTTAACGAACGTCAGGCTACCTATAGGAAAACGGAGGTAAAAAACAGTTAACCGCAACATTCGGCACACAGAGTTTATCGGAATCTTGTCATTTTTCAACCGTAGACATATTTCATTATTTCGATCATCTCTTACTTCACAACATTTTTGCATTTGAAAAGTCTACGTATAGTAACTATTTGAAACTATACATTCACTTAAACACTTAGTAAACAAGTTAAGGAACATTAGTGCATATATTCTGATTTTGAATCTAAAAGTTTATAAAATCTATTCCAACCGTCAGATATCACTGTTAAGATTAAATACATGTATGAAAAAAAATCCAACTACATCTGACAACGTTAAAGGCTCGATCGGGACGGTCAACCGGGTGAGTCAACCCTTTAAACGCTTAGAAATGGTAATTGCCCTGTCTAAATGACGTTTTTTGGCCGGACCTTCAACAGATAATAGTTTCAAATCGATGAGACGCAACTAATCGTATAAAAATGTTACAAAATTGATTTAATGAACGTCAGGATACCCATAGGAAAACGGAAGTAAAAAACAGTTAACCGCAACATTCGGCACACAGAGTTTATCAGAATCTTGTCATTTTTCAACCGTAGACGTATTTCATTATTTCGGTCATCTCTTATTTCACAACATTTTTGCATTTGAAGAGTCTACGTATAGTAACTATTTGAAACTATACATTCACTTAAACACTTAGTAAACAAGTTAAGGAACATTAGTGCATATGTTCTGATTTTGAATCTAAAAGTTTATAAATCTATTCCAACCGTCAGATATCACCGTTAAGATTAAATACATGTATGAAAAAAAAATCCAACTACATCTGACAACGTTAAAGGCGCGATCGGGACGGTCAACCGGGTGAGTCAACCCTTTAAACGCTTAGAAATGGTAATTGCCCTGTCTAAATGACGTTTTTTTGCCTGACCTTCAACAGATAATAGTTTCAAATCGATGAGATGCAACTAATCGTATAAAAATTTTCCAAAATTGATTTAACGAACGTCAGGCTACCCATAGGAAAACGAAAGTAAAAAACAGTTAACCGCAACATTCGGCACACAGAGTTTATCGGAATCTTGTCATTTTTCAACCGTAGACGTATTTCATTATTTCGGTCATCGTTTATTTCACAACATTTTTGCATTTGAAGAGTCTACGTATAGTAACTATTTGAAATTATACATTCATTTAAACACTTAGTAAACAAGTTAAGGAACATTAGTGCATATGTTCTAATTTTAAATCTAAAAGTTTATAAAATCTATTCCAACCATCAGATATCACCGTTAAGATTAAATACATGTATGAAAAAAAATCCAACTTCAGCTGACAACGTTAAAGGCTCGATCGGAACGGTCAACCGGGTGAGTCAAACCTTTAAACGCTTAGAAATGGTAATTGGCCTGTCTAAATGACGTTTTTTGGCCTGACCTTCAACAGATAATAGTTTCAAATCGATGAGATGCAACTAATCGTATAAAAATTTTCCTCAAAATATTTACCGAAGGTAACGCTACCATTAGGGAAACGAAGGAATAAAACTTTTGACCGCATCTTTCGCCACTCAGATTTTATCAGAATCTTGTCATTTTTCAACCGTAGAGGTATTTCATTATTTCGGGCATATCTTATATCACAACATTTTTGCATTTGAAGGATGAAGCAATGGTTTATCGTTAGTGATAGAAAATGGAATATGGTCATTTTTTGTTTTTTGTTTTAAATCATAGCCGACGAGAGACTCGTGTCGGCTATTCTTTTGTCGTTTTCTGTCTAAAATAAAATATGTATTTTTCAATATAGTTATAGCCGACGAAATAATGAATTTTTCGTCGGCTATTACGAGTATAGCCGACGAAATAACAAATTTTCGTCGGCTATTATATGAAAAAAAAAACAGTTGGCAAGGAAGTTGAAGCAAAGTTCAGTTGGCAGTGCTGTTTATCTGCACCGAAAACTGTACTCTATCTCGAAGGACTGGAAACCCTCTGACTCAAATGAAAAAATGGATTACTCAAATGGCAAAAGTTAAATGTTGCATTCGGCACACAGATTTTATCGGAATCTTGTCATTTTTCAACCCCTGAATGTATTTCATTATTTTGGTCATATCTTATTTCACAATATTTTTACATTTGAAGGATGAAGCAATGGTTTATCGTTAGTGATAGAAAATGGAATATGGTCATTTTTTGTTTTTTTTGTTTTTAAATCATAGCCGACGAAAATGTCAATTTCGTCGGCCAAAATTTCAAAAGTTTTCGTCGGCTAATGTTTCAGAGAAAGGCCGACGAAAATCCAAAATCGTCGACTGAAATATGAATATAGTCGACGATTTTTGTTTATACTAACGAATAAACAGTATCGTCGGCTATGGTTAAACTATGGCCGACGATTTTGTTTTTCCACCGACGAAAAATAAAATCGTCGGCCATTCTAGGGAATAGCGGACGAAAATTTTTAGTCGTCGGCCTTTTTTTTTTTTTTTCGTCGGGAAAAGCCTTTTTTCTGGTAGTGTGGTATTCTTGGAGGCCAGGCTACATAGGTATGATAGTCTTCATATATCTTAATGAATAAGAATTAGTTTACTTGTTCGTGTTTATCACTCAGGATTGTGATTGAGTACACATAAGTCAGAACCCTATTTTCATATTATTGTTCCCTGAAATTGCCAGTGAGTTTCTTGAATGTGAGTCTAGTTGAACTTTAAAAGCAAATTCTGTATAACAACTATTTCAGTGGTCGGTAAACAGAACAACCGATTTCAAAGGTTGGTTTTCCGGTTGAACCAGTCACCTTTGGCTGCGTTATATCTATGTTCTTGGTCTTGCCTTGTCTGGTGTGAGACTTTGAGAATTGCCCCATAAGGAATGTTCCAGCTCAATTCATATCTATAGCAACTAGGTGCTCAATCAACTTGCTGTATTAACCAAGTTTCAGTTTTATCAGGCAAATAAAGTTTTCAGGTTTGGTGTGTTTCCTTGGGAATTTTCTAGATTCAGGTATTGTACTTGCAATGGGGAGTAGAAGCTCCAAAGAGTCGAGTCCTAGGTTTTCGCATAGTGGTTCAACTGCTTCTTCTTCATGGCATACTTACCCTGAATCAGTACCATATCCTGCTCAGCAAGGTCCGTATGTTACTACACCTCAGCATCACTATGCACCACCTCCCTCACAGCTGCCAAAGAGGAGACTGGACAGGAGATACTCACAGATAGCTGACGATTATCGCTCCTTGGATGAGGTTCGAATTTGTGCAGCATGTATTTGTGTCTGTCCTGCTTTTTGGAATCTCTTCACTTGTCATGGAATGACTGACACGTCCTGAAATGGCAATATTGATTGGAACGAGATGAAGAAGTTTTTAACTTCTCTGTGTATATCTAGCTTTAACATTGGACCTTAAACTGTGTCTGGTTTTCACATTCATGTATTTGACCACAGGTTACAAATGCCCTTGCACAAGCTGGCCTAGAGTCTTCCAATCTGATTGTTGGCATTGATTTCACAAAGAGCAATGAGTGGACAGGTTTAGCCTTATACTTGAGATACTAAGATCTTTTGTTGGAGGTAATGCATGAAATATCCTAAAGCGCGCTTTGTTTTCTGGCCTTTTCTTTGGTTAACAGGTTCAAGGTCATTTGGTAGGAAAAGCCTGCATCACATTGGAACTGGTCAAAATCCCTATGAACAAGCAATATCGATTATTGGGAAGACATTATCTGCTTTTGATGAAGATAATCTAATTCCATGCTTTGGGTTTGGAGATGGTAATTCAATGCAAAGCTTTGTTGCAAGCATCATTTATATGCTGTTTGGACCATGGAAATGACACCTTTCTTCTCTGTTCTTGTAGCATCTACACATGATCAAGATGTCTTCAGCTTCTATCCGGATGACTGCGTTTGTACTGGATTCGAGGAAGTGCTGACACGATATAGACAAATTGTTCCAAGTCTTCGACTTGCAGGTGTGTAGCCTCTAAACTTCCAGTTGGCTAATATCTGTTGCATCATATCAGTAAATTTATGACCATTACTGTTGTTGTTTCCTTGCTGCAGGACCTACATCTTTTGCACCCATTATTGAAATGGCAATGACTATTGTTGAGCAAAGTGGAGGCCAATACCATGTTTTGCTGATCATTGCTGATGGTCAGGTACTTTGGTTTAAGATTAGAACACAAATCACCAGAGAAAACAATCATGACTTTATTACTATTCCATTACAAGACCTTATGAACTATTGTCATTGTCATAGGTGACGAGAAGTATTGATACACAACATGGACAACTCAGCCCACAAGAACGAAGGACTATTAATGCAATTGTAAGAGCAAGGTAAATTTTCCTCTTAACACTTTCTTATACTCAAGAAAATCTTCCATAAACAAGAATTTTGGTTGCTGACATAAAAAAAACTTTCATGTGCTTGTTTATTGAGCAGCAATTACCCCTTGTCCATAGTATTAGTTGGGGTCGGAGATGGACCCTGGGACCTGATGAAGGAATTCGACGACAACATCCCTTCCCGTGCATTTGACAACTTGCAGGTGAGCGATGGTGTCACTCACTTGTCCATAAATAGGTTGTCTTGCCATGTTCACAGCTCTTAATTGTGTTGTAACTCCGAAGGACTAATTTTTCGTGATGTATGTAGTTTGTGAATTTTACAGAAATCATGTCAAAGAATGTGGATATAACGAGAAAGCAAACAGAATTTTCTCTTTCAGCCTTGATGGAGATACCTTCTCAATATAAGGCCACCATAGCCCTAGATCTATTGGGGTAAAACTTCAAGCTTAACATGCAACCTATTTTTTTCAGTTTGATCTTTACTCATAATAATGTAACAATATTTTTACTTGTACATGCAGAGTACGAAATGGAAATTCCCCAGACAGAATTCCACTTCCCCCACCTGCTGCAGTCTCTACTGTTAGAAACAACACACGACCTTATACCGGATACGGCTCAAGCAGTTTTCAGCAGCGGACAGCTCCTCCTCAAACTGGATATGATGCAGGAGTCAGTGCACCTCCTTATTCAACATATGATAATCAGGTGCTTATGCATCAACAATCTAGTTACATATTCATCAACAAGCATATATACAAAAACCTCAGCATCTCTAATCTTTTTTTTCTTTTACAATGCAGGTCTGCCCCATCTGTCTTACTAATCCGAAAGACATGGCCTTCGGTTGTGGACATCAGGTAGACTATTTTCTCTATGAAATAGTTTCATCACATTGAGTGACAATAAGGATGTACACTCAGACTGTGGATCTTCTGTTCATTAGTAATTTTTCTGACCCTGCTTTTGTGCTGCAGACTTGCTGTGATTGTGGAGAATACCTCCAAGTATGCCCCATTTGCCGGAGTTCGATCGAAACTAGAATAAAACTCTTCTAGTCCAATTTTTCTGCACATAGCCAAGTTCTTTAGTGCTCAGATAATCTCGTTCGTTATGCGTCAGTTGAGTGAAAGCTGGATCAAATGCTTATCAGAAAGTATGATGCATCCGAGTAACTCTCGACTGTTGTTTGATGTGTTTCCTGAAGGGAGTGAGTTTGGTGAAGGTTTAAACTGAAACAGTTCCATTAGAAGCCTCTTTGTAAAGTATACCACTGAGGTTCAACGTGCATTGATGATCTTGTTTATAAGAAAATTTAGGATTAGATCAGAGCCGGCCACTAGTCCCCTTGTAAGTATTTTCTCTGTGTTTTTTTCTATGATATTCTCTGAACTTGATTCCAGTCAATTTCTGATTCACATCTGCCACTTGGTTTTGCTTAATCATTTAATCCATGAACACACCAAGTCAAGTGGCAGCAAATTATGCATATCATTTCTCAAATTCACTGATTCCATTCACTGGTGATAAATACCAAAGTATACAAATACATGAAAGCAAAACTGACATATTCTATGAAAGCAAAACTGTTATCTTGATCACGGCACAGAAAGATCTGATTGCAAATTACTCTTCAGTTGCCTTCCCTCAGGCTCACGAAGGAATTCCCTGTCCTCTATGTAGGACTCAATTTCTACAATAACTGGGTTTAGCTGTGAATCTCTTTGTTCTTTTAGTGCGTTCAAGAAGTTGTCTAGGACCATGTTCAACAACTTCAAAAATTGATTTCTGTACTTTCTGAAGAGAGAATACCCTGCCATCTGGTAAAAACATTCAACGTGTTAGGTTAAAGGGTTTTTTCCTATTTTGTTTTACATTCTATGTTAACTTTCCATAACAAATTACACGTAGGAATGCTGCAAGTGCAGCAGCAGTATATTTGTTCGCAGGAAGAGCATTCACAAACCTTGCAAGCCATGCCCAACCTTCTTTCAGGCCATGTACATTATTCATGTCCGTCTGCGAAAATAGTTCAAGTAAGATGCTAGGCGTATGGAAAGCTAGATTATAGTAACCATAAGTCCATAACTAATGATAGCTGTAGAACATTTCAGAATTTAGCCATGATATTGTATATACAAACCTGAACCAGTGCCCCATATAGCTTCATATAAGATTCTAATCGTGTCAAGTAACTGTCGACACTCTCAATCTTTCCTTCGTCATCTTCTTGGAATCCAAGAGCTTTATAATAATCCTCATTTGATCCAAATGCTGACTGCAGTAGTTGAACAATTCATTTCCATAAGAACATCCACATAAACAACAGAAGTAACACAAGATAAACTTGATAACAACCTAGACTCTAACTAAGAGAAAAAGAAAAGAAAAGAAAATATCAAATGTTTATGGCCCCAGCAACATTGTCAACTCCACAGCATGCCATGCTCACCTATTAATGTTTCCTCCTGGCAGCAAATATACAGCTATCACTTGACTCATTAATGCATTAACTATTAGCTGCTCCGAAGTCAGAAATCATCTCCTAGTCAAAATAAGAACTAGGATATCAGACATGTCGTTTTGGTTGATCCATTATGCAGATAATAATCTCAACTGGTGAACTGCATAAATCGTAGTGTATAACTCTGGTTTTAAGACTTTTTAACATCTAATGCCAAGTCCAAAGAGCAATTCGGATTACTAAAGAATCGAAAATGCAAGGAATTCCATTCATAACTGCCAAACATATCAACTTATGTTGAGAATATACATCCCACATGGGAAAATGGGACCTAGCTTGTGGGTTTATAAGGGTTTGGGCTACTCCATCCATTGCCAATTGGTTTTGGATTGGAACCACAGACTACTTTATCAACTTCAACAGTAGGAAAGACCCTGACGCCAACCTCGACCACAACACCATGTATGCAGCATTATCTATGCACTAGCAAGTTGCCCATGTTGATGTGATGAAGGCTAGCAGCAGTCTCCTCGAGAAAAGAAAAAAAATGTCAACTTAAAGCTTCATTTGGGTTATTTTATTTCTCTTCCTCCTCAAAATCAACAAAAATCATTGCAGACAGAAAAAAATAATACTAGTACTAATTATAATAATAATAATAATAATAATCTCAAAGAGCATTTGACCTTTTCTGAACAAACGACTTGAGAAGGGTAAACATGAGAAAGTGTGAATCTGCAGGTTGCAAATTAAGAATCATAAACTTTTAACCAATCAGTCCATAGATGGAACACCATTTTAGCATCTCTAATACTTATTGTGTGACTTTGGCATTAAAATGATTGTATGTTTCCTGTAATTAAGATATAAATTATATAGACTCACTAAAAAAAATTTATATCTTTTTTTCATAATTAAAACCAACCAAGGGTTGATAAGGTTCAATGGTTTGTAACAATTTAAGGGAGTAACTTATGCACATACCCATTTATTCATTAACCAACCATATCTTTTTTTCATTATTGAAACCTTCCAAGGGTGGATAAGGTTCAATGGTTTGTAACAATTTAAGGGAGTAACTTATGCACATACTCATTTATTCATTAACCAAACTGGCACTAAGGATCAAACAGAGAGGCAAAAGAATTTTATCAGTTAAGAGATTCACTGACCCGTGAGTAGTGCTTTGGAACTGTATAGATGCAAGCTTTGTGTAACTCAGCAAGGATAAGGTCCATTGCATGTGGAGCCTGATTCACATATAAAAAAAATGTTGTGTGAGTGATCTATGTTAAATAGTATGAATAATATCCTTTACTGAAATATACTACATACATGGGCGTCTACTTAAAAATACATGAATACATGGTAGTGATAATACCAACTCTTTCATTGACAATGTGCTCTATCATCAAGTTATACCTTTGAAGTAATGCGAATGATGACAAATGCTTGTGCAAATGCAGGATTTCCCGGGCGTTTACAGTTGGCAACGACCTGTAATAAGCATTCAGCGGAATTTTAACATTAGTACCTGTCCTATTAGAGGAAGTAGAATGTCAAAAAAGTATGATAACCAAAGAAAAGTGGAGCATTCTGATACTACAAAAAGAAAAATATAGATTTCATGTACTGGAATCCAAACATATCCCGGGAATTATAGCCAAATACTCATGTAAACAAAGATAATTAAGGAACAAAGGGGCATGTTTTACAGGACAGACAATTCACATTACCTTCTTTGCCAATGCTGCAGTGCTGATAGATTGTGGGCAACGTGTGTCGCAAAAGATCTTGAGTAGTTCGTATTCTTTTTGTCTGCAACACGTACATTACTTACATCTCTAAAATAATTCTTATCATAGCATCAAGTGTAACAACTTCAACTTGATACAACTAAAGTATCCTCACGTGTAAGAACTTCAACTTTATACAACTAAAGTATCCTCTAATCATATTGATAGGGCTTAAATTTATGACCCCACTATCATAGTTATAGTTCTTTCTTCATGAAAAGGAAATGGTACATGGGAACGATATTATCATGGTGAACTAAGGGAAAGAATGGCTATAAAGACCAGGGTTTAGTGGTCCAACCCACATAGTTTGGGCATGGCTTTAACGATAAAAAAAAAAAACATAGTACATAATGAAGAGGAAAGGAGTAAGCAATTGGCCTACAAGAATCCCAACTTGTACCAAACTCCATGCAAGACCAGAAATATCATCTTGTCAATCTTATACTTAAATGAGCGACACAGAAAAAGAAAAAAAGAAATGAGAGGCATAATGCATGTACCTATCCCCCTCCGAAAGCAACTACATAGCGCAAGTGCAGCAATTGAGTACAGTAAGTTGTATTACAGATCAAAGGGAAGTATCAAAGAATGTCAACTAGCAACATTATGTAACTGTGCATCCAACTCACCTGACACTTTCTGTTGTTCCCGTAATTTGTTGGATCAACTTAGATATTTGCTTCTGGTACTTTGCAAAATTCTAACATAAAAAGAAAAAGAAAAAAACGACATGACATGACATGAAAAACGGGCATATAAGTAGAGATCATAATATAAAACGGAAGATTAAACTAATGGAATTACAACAATTCCATAATGATATTATAATAAAATCATCTTAAACCGGAAACACTATGAAATATTAAAGATGTAGCCATGTAGAGAATGCATGAAGGAACAAAATCCAGAACAATATGGATTCTAATAGAATGCTCCAGAAATAGAGATTCAAATATATATCGACCCTAATTAGTAGTTCTAAACAAATAGCAAAAAGAACAGCACTAAACATTGATTCAAAATTAATACAATAAGCCTTCAGAGGTTTAAGTTAGTGTGCCAGCAGACCTCGTTGGAACTTGATCTTAGCGCCTGGACTTCTTCATCCAACTGTTTTAGCTTTTGAAGTCTCCCCTGCTCTAAATTTAAAGCACTTTCAGCTGCCCTGATTTTGTTAGCTGCCATGAGATAACAAAGAGCCTTTGATATTGGAAAATTTCTTCAACAAAAAACTGAAAATACAATGATGAAATGAAGGTTTAAGAGAGATCTCTTTCCCAATTTTGATTTTGTACCTGCTGCTACTGGCTTATTTACTTGAGGTCCACCAGATTGAGCATTAGAAGCTCCCAAATTGGCATCAGTATCAGGCTTCTTTGAGGTTTCAACAGCTTTCTTTGCTGCAGCTTCATTAGCCACTCTTCTCTGAGCTTCCAAAGCAGCTCTTTTTGCTTCCTCGGCTCTCTTTGCTTCCTCAGCTCTTTTTGCCTGCACTTATAATATTATCTTTTTAGTAATACCGTTAGACTACTAAAAGTTCCAGTACATACACCAGAGCTCTTTTAAGGAAAGCCAATATATATATATATATATAGAGGTACCAAGGGCCACATGAAGACATCTGGGAAACCAGTTATGGCTATGGGAAGACAGGATGAATGGAATAGCTATTCGAGATAGGTCAGCTGCATTCAGAGGAAAGCTTTTCTACCACAAATGTGGGATTTGAGGAAATTGGTGAGAAACTTTAGTTATCAACCAAGTACCCTAAAGCTCATTTTTCTACTTTGCCCTAAGGTTTACCGAAACAGATTTTACTTGAAGTGCAAATATGAAACTGAAGAAAAAAAAATCTAAAAAATAAAAATAAAAATGTACAACACATAAAAAAGGATAGGTAAAGCCATAACATTGCAGGGCAGGATTAAATTCACAATTTCATGGAATAAACCAACAAAGTAATTATGATATAGAAAGAGAATAAGCTAAAAGACCTCAGCTTCCGCTTTAGCTCGTTCTTGTCGAAGCTTCTCTTCAGCCTCCTTTCGTTTAGCATCTTCATAAGCTGCATCAATTCTTATTTTTCTTTCTTCTATTTGAGATCTGACTTCAAGGTCCCGCTGGACATCAGTTAAGTGATTATCAAGTGCTTCCGCTCTACAGGGTATGACAAAGAATTATTAAAAAGATTGATTCCTTTATTATATATTGATTTAACTGATAAAAAGGAAGCAACATGCATGAGTAGATTACTGGAAACCAAGAGATAATAAAAAGGAGCCCTACATAAAGAATTTCAGATTTGATTTAATATTTTATTGTGATTGTAAAGTATTCTTAGATGGACTCAGAAAGCTTTGGGAATAACTAAGACATGCAGTAGTAGAAAAAATTGAGATATACAATCTTACATCTTGCGTTGATATTGAGTATCTAGTTTTCTATCCATTTCAGACCGTTATTTTCTATACTTCTCAACTCGAACAAGTGCAGAAATAGACTCAGTTTCACTCTTCAGCTCTGTCTCTAATGCTGATATTTGGTTCCTAATTTCTTCCTGCAAGTCAAGCCAATTACAATTATCAATACACCAAGGATGAAAGACCACAAACACAGACCAAAAATGCATATGCCATGCAGTGACATAAAATAGACTGTGTGCTTCTTTACTGTCTTACAAAGTGAACCAAGTAAATTACTTCACAATAAACAGATTAAATTGTAATTTGTGTTAATGCCGCTTTAACAAAATAGCAAGATGAACATCCTATCCCCTTACATAAGTAGTTGTAACCAGAAGAAATTCTGGGGCAATAATACGGGGTTACAGGGATACCACCAGTTGCTACTGTAGCTATTACAATAGCACAAAGGATTAGTGTTTGTGCACACACTGAAAATCATATAGCTTGACATGTATACTGTACCAAACGATTCTCAAAGACCATGATCACCATAAACAAGTGAGAACTACCAAGACGCTTAAACTGATAGCTACACACCTTCACTCTGAACTGATGTTCACGGGATAGCTCAAGCAAACCACTTTCCGCTATATCAACCTTCTCCATTAGGTAAGGTTCGGGGGCAACAGATGACTCGTCACCAGAATCGTCACTGTCACTAAAAGATAAAAAGATAGATATTAAAACCATATATCATACTATGAAAAATAGGAAGATATGTAAAGGATATCCAGACTATCTTCAATGTCCCATGCTAAACTGTATTGCATACCTGAGAGAGAGATCATCAAAATTAAACCGTCCAGTAACCACAGATGTCTGATCATGAACCTCCTCATCTTCGTCGTCAAAGTTGTCCATGTCATCTTCAAAAACACGCATAACAAACGGACTACCAGAGTTCCTCCCATTACTCTTCCGATTTGATATATCCCTAAAACAATGTAGCACATGACATCTAAAAAAACCAAACACACTCCATCCATCAGGACCAGAATAAATCACAGTTAACAAACATACCTTGATTTCTCTTTAGCAAAAGGGAGGGGAACCTTAGAACCGCTGTTAATCTTGATTTCGAGGGCATTTAGCTCCGACACTAGATCGTCAAAGGTCCAATCTGGGTTAGGGTCAAGTGCAATACTGTATGCCTTCTTGGTACAAGTAAGCTCCAACTTAACACCTCCCCTAATTACATAAATCCCACAAAATCAGACCAAGCCCAATACACACAAACTTCTCTCAGATATTCATTAATCCAGCAACCAAACAATCATAATTCCATAACCAATTTGCAGATAATAAGCAATGAACTCACATTCTGATTGTCCGATACTCCAATGCAGAGACCCACCCTCAATTAAAACCCTAAATCAGGGTAAGATTTAGAGAAAACAAACTTGAAGGGCAATTGGAGGAACTGTCCGATTGTACCATTGTACCCAGAAGACGATATTGGAGCACCGGAACTCGGGAAGGAAAATGAAGTGCACGTTTTATTTTGAATTAATTTCAGTTTACCTACTTGAACTTTGGTTGAATCATCACTTCAGTCCCTATACTTTTGATTTCATCAACCATACCCCGATACTTTATAAATTAATCAACTAATACTAATTTTGTAAATTGCATATAAACGATCTATCAATACCAAAGATTTTTTGGTATCTTTCTCCTACATTAATACACCGTTACCATATTACGATTATAAATAAAACTAAACAAATCATATAATCAAGTTGAACAATAGAAAATAAACGAAAACAAATCGTATATAGTAAAATAAAAAGAAATCACCATATATGATTTGTTTTCTATTGTTCAACTTAATTATATGAATTGTTTAGCCTTGTTTATAATCGTAATATGGTAACGGTGTATTAATGTAGGGAAATGATACCAAAAAACCTTTGGTATTGATAGATTGTTTGGACGAAATTACAAAATTGGTATCAGTTGATTAATTTAGGGAAGTACAGGGATGTAGCTGATAAAATCAAAAGTATAGGGACTGAAATGATGATTGAGTCAAAATTCAAGTAGGTAAACTGAAATTAATTTTTTTATTTTCACATGATTCGTGCAAATGAGGGAGGCAGTGAAACTTCATTTGCAATCCCTTGGCTTTCTTCCCCTGGACGGTTTGTTTTGTTATGTTGCAAGAAATATAATATGGATTGTCTTGCAAGTGTGTCCAAGTCCATAAAAGTCGTCAAAAGGAGTATCGTATTCCTCTTTGCTTAATTTGTTTGATCTTAGAATTACGTGACCACTCTCTATAACTTTGCGTGTTTACAACATCAACACAAGAAACATGCTCGATTGATCGCCAATGGCCAAATAAGAGCGACATGAAATTCTTTCTCGACTCAACCACGTACTCAATCTGCCTACATTACATGATCGACCTTATTATTACCATATCATAATGTGTATCCACCAAACCTTTAAATTCCTTGCTGTTGTCTTTACTTTAGTTGGCTGTGATAACCCGATTAACCCGACCTGAAGTTTCCTAATTAGAGATACCAATAAAGGTACCAAGTTGTCAATTGTTTGTGATTTTCTTGATTTGTAAACACACATACATCGTGACAATGTCAAATTTTTTAGTTGGAACTATTTAGAGGACAATCCCTGATTACCAATAGCTAACACCAATGATGGCCACAACTTGAAGAAAGACATAACTAATACTAAAATATTAAATAAAAACATCGATCTATATCTATGATACTTTTTTATGAATTAAATCGACGCTAAAAATACATTGTAAATGACCGAAGCAACAAGCACTACTATATAAAAGCAACAAGCACGAAGACTTCATTCATATCCGAAAAAACAACTCCCCAGCAAAATGGGCACGATGACTCTCCTCACCCTCCTCTCACTCGCCTCTATTCTCTCCGCCACCGTTGCCCTTCCGCTCTCCACCTCCTCACGGTGGATCGTCGACGAGAACGAGCAGCGCGTGAAGCTTGCATGTGTGAACTGGGTGGCTCATCTCGACCCCGTCGTCGCTGAAGGCCTCAGCAAGCAACCCCTCGACTCCATCTCCAAGCGTATCACCTCCCTCGGCTTCAACTGCGTCAGGCTGACGTGGCCGCTCTACTTGGTCACCAACGACTCCCTCGCCGCCGTCACTGTTCGTCAGTCGTTTCAGAGTCTCGGACTGCAGGAATCCATTGCTGGGGTGCAGTCCAACAACCCCTCCCTCATCGATCTTCCTCTGTTGAAAGCTTTCCAGGTAAACCGCCATCGATCTAATGAAAACTGTACACTCAATCAAGTTCATTTCTTATTGTTTATTCTTTATGTTGAATTATATATGATATTCTGCAGTGACCCACGCATGTACGTAGGATAAGCTCTTTTGCAAGTTAACTTGCGTTAACGTTTTCAATTTATTAATCTAAGCTAATTAATTAAGTTGATTTGTTAATGGAGAGTTTTAATCAGCTACCTATCTAGTATCTACCATCACTTTGTCCATTTTCAACTTCATTCTTCATTGACACGATTAAATGAAGAACATTTTTAGTGATAAGTACTATCCAACTAAGTCGATGACGTGAAGAATGAATAGAGTTTTTCTTTTTTCTATGAAAATAATTGATTATATAGCAGCACTGATAGATAGAATGATAGATTGGAATAAAATTAATGATGGTGACCCAGCTATATATACACAATAATGGCATCATGCCGTAGTTGCGTCTTGTACGCCACCATTAGCTATACCCTTTCACATATTGAAAATCTTTTTACCTACCAGTATCTGGTTTTATTTTTCACAATGAAAATCTCACATTTCAGTGACCGATTTTATTTTCATTGGCCTGATGAAACTTTTTCCGATGGATGGTGTGAGGAAACTTGGAATTACGAGTGCGTATTAGTTTCATATGTATTTCTCTGCTAATATACAAGACACTGTTCAATATTTTCGAAGAAAAACCTATCTTTATATAGTGAATCATTTAGGGACATGCAGAAAAATACCTTCTAATCTTGTTTGAAGTAGGTTGAAAAAATTTGAAGGTAATACAATTTATCTTATGTGTAATTATGTATAACAGTATATTGTATAGCTCTTTAAACTTGAGATTAAGGATTTAAGGTATTGTAATTGGAAAAATAAACATTATGTTATATGCACAACAGTGATCGAAGAACTACGTTCCACATTTTGAATATAAATTTAAAATCATTTTCTGTATTAAAAGGATATGTTGCATCATAGTCTCTTACTGATTATTTATTTGAGCTAGGGGAATGACTGATTACAATTATTAATTTGACCTACAGGAAGTGGTTTCTAACCTTGGAAACAACAATGTGATGGTTATACTGGATAATCACGTAAGCAAGCCTGGTTGGTGTTGCAGCAGCTCAGATGGCAATGGTTTCTTTGGGGACAAGTACTTTAACCCTGATCTTTGGATCAAGGGCCTTACTCAGATGGCCACCTTGTTCAAAGGCGTGTCCAATGTGGTCGGCATGAGCTTGAGGAATGAGCTGCGAGGTCCCAAACAGAATGTTGAAGATTGGTACAAGTAAGTTTAATTTGGTTTCGAGTTGAACGTACTATTGAAACAGAGAAAATTGTTCTTTCCCTATGATTTGTTGTTCCCTCAAAACATACTTAATAATTTTTCTATGAACTTTGGTATGGTAGGTACATGCCGAGAGGAGCTGAGGCTGTGCACTCAGCAAACCCAGATGTGCTTGTGATTATATCTGGCCTGAGTTATGACACAGACTTATCTTTCCTTAACAACCGACCGGTAAAACTTACATTTCCCCGGAAATTAGTATATGAGTTGCACTGGTATGGTTTTTCAGATGGGCAGGCATGGGCGGATGGCAACCCCAACCAAGTTTGTGGGCGTGTAAAGGGTGAAGTGAAGAGAAAGGCAGGGTTTTTGCTGGATAAAGGGTTTCCTTTATTTGTGAGTGAGTTTGGGGTTGACCAAAGAGGAACCAATGTGAATGACAATAGGTACTTAAACTGCTTCCTAGCTGCAGCTGCTGAACTTGATGTGGAGTATGCTTTTTGGACTCTGGTTGGAAGTTATTATCTCAGGGACGGCGTGCTCGGCATGAATGAGTACTATGGGCTCTTGAACTGGAACTGGGGTGAAATCCGTAACTCAAGTTTGCTGCAGCGGCTCTCTGTCCTTCAATCTCCTCTCCAAGGTATGGTGTTCTGCTCTTTTGTGCATATAACATGTACCACTGCTTGATTTACGACAGCACATTATGATTCAAAATTTCAAATCGACCGTTCTGTTAAGTCACCAAACTTAAGGTTGTGTGTGTGTGTGTTGTTTGCAGGGCCAGGAGTATCTCAATCCAGGAAGCATAAAATTATTTTGCATCCATCAACAGGCCTTTGCCTTCTCAAAGTTGGATTCATGGGGTCCTTCAAGTTGGGTCCATGCTCGCAATCAGGAGCCTGGGGATATTCATCCAGGAAGGTCCTAACGCTTAAAGGAACATATTTCTGCATACAAGCTGATCAACTAGGGAAGCCAGCAACAGTTGGGATAATTTGTACAGACACTAATTCACAATGGGATACCATTTCAGATTCTAAATTGCACCTTCAGTCTAAGACCCCAGACGGTACTCAAGTTTGCCTAGACGTAGACTCCAACAACACCATCGTCACAAATTCCTGCAAATGCTTAAGCAAAGATAGTTCGTGTGACCCCGGAAGCCAGTGGTTCAGTCTGGTCGATAGCGCGATAACTTCCAAGCCTACAAGTCCCATTCTCCAGGTCAACTCTGTCTTGGATATGCTTGGGATGAATTTATTATGAAATACAAATGATTTGGTCATAAATATCAGAAGTAGTATAAATTTGTAAAGAAATAAGTTATTTGTGAAGGCAGTTTAAGAAATCAGATACTAGCATCATGGTTCATCTGTAAATATTATGTAACTATCAGTTAATGTTAAAATGATGTGCTGCTAGCCTGCTAAGATTATTCGGAATGATAATGATGCTACATTATTTGATTTAATATCCTAGGAGTAGGAGGCTGGAACCTTCCCGTAGCCCAAAAACATGTGAACCTGAAAACATTACGCAGTAGTAGTCACCAATCTAGGCTTAAGACTCACCAGCAACCCATTCTGCATGTAAAGTGTGGTTGTCATCTTTGGCACAATATTTTGACCATCAACAACCTTAACTTCATACCTGAGCAGAATGGCTGCAGCCACCACTTTCATTTGCATGTAAGCAAACTTCTTCCCCAAACAAAACCTTGGACCCCCATTAAACACAGCATATTTGAATTGATTCTCACTGACAAGCTCACCATCATTGTTGATCCATCTTTCAGGCTTGAACTCCAAGCAGTCCTGTCCCCAAATCGACTCCATTCGAGCCATGGAATAAATGCAGTAGAGAACTCGAGCCCCCTTTTTGACGATATTACCATCAGGAAACACATCATCTTCTACGACCTCTTTGATGTCAATTGGCACTGGTGGGTACAGCCTTAAAGATTCTGACAGTACTGCTTGTAAATAGACCATCTTCTTCAGTTCTTCCACTGTGAAAACTGTATCACCATTTGGTAGTTCTTTTTCGTTACATTGGCGCTGGCCTAAAATTTCATTGATTTCTTTGAGGATTTTGTTTTCCACTTCAGAATGTTTTTGTACCAACCAAAAAAACCATGCCAATCCTACAGAGCTTGTGTCCCTTCCAGCCAAAATGAAACTTATGCAGAAATCACTTAGAAACTTATCCGAAAAATGTAGCTTTCCACTGTCCATAAGCCTTGACAATAGATCAAAACAACCTTTAAGGCTACCGAGCCTTGCCAATTCTTCCCTTCGATCCTTCACTGTAGTTTCAGAAAAACAATGCACTATTTTGGTTGCTTCCTTCAGCCTCTTCTCGAAACCAATTCCGAACAACTTCATTGGCTTCCACACAAAAGGTGGCACCATGAACCTGAACATAGTGAGCTCAGTGGCTTCTTCAAAGGCTTTCACAAACGGAATCTGTGGCAAATTAAGGTCCAAACACCCTGAATCAACACCAAGAGCCACAGAGCAAATGTTGTCGAAAGTAAACCGAAGAAGCACATCCTGAAGATCAATGCAGCTCCCTGATACCACCACTTTCTCCATCAACTTCAACAACTTCTTGTGCACCAGCTCTTGCATGGACCAAAACGAATGCTCCATGAAACGACCCGAATGCATCTCCGAAGTGGCCAATCTCCTCTGCTCCTTCCACAGCTCATTGTCTGCATTGAAAATCCCATCTCCAAGTAATTCATGAAACCTCTCCCTGTAATACTTGCCTTTTGGGAAGTTGCTGAACCTTGTTTTGAGCATGTACTCAATATTTGAAGGATCAAGTGTTATGATCCCATGGGACCCTCCAAACCACACTCCTCTGTAGTGGAATGTTCCCCCTGCTTTGATCAGAGCCATGGTAGCCCAATCATACAATGTGTGTGCATTTAGAACAAAGCAGGGTATGATCCCCAAAACTGGCCATAACATTGGACCATTTTTGTTGGTGAACCTCTGAAGCAAGCAACTAAATATGAACAGGCCCATCAAGGCAGCTGCCACATCCCACAAATGTAGCCAGTACAGAAACATTGCAGAGGAAAGACTCATGATTTTTGGTCAGGTTTATGTTTGCTTATTCTGCTACTGGTTTTGTTTAGTACTTGATTATCAGAGGTTAATATGAGCTGCGTTGGTAAGGACCATTAGTTAATGATGTTACCTAATTGTTTGACACTTTGACGGTGATTAAATTTGAAGATGTTGATTACTGATAAAGGTAATAAAGAGATTAGTTGGAACTTGGATAGTAATTAAGGATATGGTTAGTAATAGTAAATAAGAGAATCTGGAGTAGGGGACCTTTGCAGGCTTTAAAGTAAGGTCAAGGATTATAGAAAATCTAGCAAAACACCAAGGAATAAATGATAGTTGGCAGCAGTTGGCCATGCAAACTCAGGAAATATATATTAGAAGCACTTTTGTCAGAAGCACCTTAAGAGGTAACAAAAATAATGAGTTTCAAAAGATAAGCTGAAAAGGACCCAAGCTGAAGATTGCATCCTTAGCCTTAACCCAAAAACTGGCCTCTTTAGTTAGTTGTTTCTGCCAAATGCTGCCAAAGGTGAACTTGGTTATCTGATAGCAGTCATGGCACTTGGGTATGAATCCCAGTTAAACAAGTTCTAGAGCTCTTGGATTAGTTCATGGTTTGAGACTAATTAGAAATACTGTAGTGACTAATATAATGGTTCCCAACTCCAAAGGATCACTATAGAACTTTCGGTTTTTTATGTGAATTAGTTAAAGGCTTAAAGTGCAGCGAAATCTCTTTAATTATTGTTAAAGGGATTTCATCAGTAGCTGCATGCATTGATATTTGGTCCCAACTCTGCAGTTCAGGCATAACTTCTAGCTCAAGTGACTAAACCTCAGAATCACTTCAGTCACACCAAAGAATCCGGTTTTAAGGAATTCAACTTTAAGCTAGAAAAGAACTATTACATTCAAGTTTTAGAAAGCATCAAACCAGAAAAGTGTCTCAAAATCGACATTATTGGATTTGTTATAATCTGGTCTGCAAGTTTAATTAATTATGGTTGATTTTTAATCCTGTAGCACCAAAAGCTAGAAGGTTGAAGTTCCTTTTGTTTCTGAGATGTTGCTTCAAAACACACCTCAAGTACCTCACTCGTAACAATCCATAATATATCTCGAACTGATGCACAGAATATTTGCAACTGCATTCTTCATAATTACTATAAAGCAAAGTGCAAAGGAGCAAGCTTTAAATTTGATTCTGGTGTACTCAAATATCTTAAATAGCAACCTTTTTAAAAAAGCGGTCTCTTGAAATTAATTTTAGGAAATGTAAACAGTGAGAGAGCCAAATTTGTCCAGGCAAATCAAGTTGTTGCATTCAACGGATTTTGTTCTTCTTTACTTCATTGCATAAAGCTGATAAGCTTGCTCATAGTAGCTTACTTCATGCATATCTTGTCATTTGGTTCAACAATACCACCTTGGCAATCATGAACATGCTTGGAGGTGATCCCTTCTTGCCACAATCCATATCATCTTTAGCAGAAGAAGTCCTGATAAAGAAGCTACTTCTAAGCCATGATCCCGATGGTCGTTATTTTGATTCTGAGCTATTTCTTTGTGCGGTGGAGAATATCATGCTATGTACTTCAGCAGAAGAAGTAATTGCTTATTTGTTATGCATCTTCAATTCTGCAGTACATTTTTAACAAGTTATTTTTTTGGTCCCTTAGAACAAGATTGTGACTCTTAGCAATGTTAGCATATCGCTTGTTTTCAAGTTTTAACACAAATAAATATGATGTAGAGAAATACACAGCAGATATGTGTAGTCTTATGCACACGTATAACATGAAAGTACATGATGTCTGTGCTCTCTGTCTCAATTATATAGTTTATAAATTATTCCAAGCATCTGATCCCATCAAACACTTGATTTCAGGTTCCTGGTGATGTAAATTTAGTAAACAACATGGAAGTGGTTGGATTCGAAGAACCGCTAGGAAAGACCTTCGGTAAAATTTCACATGAGGTATTCTGTTCAACCTCTTTCTCCTTCATATAGTTCAGATACAAATCAGTTCTGATCAATATGTTACAATGGGCAGATACTTTGCAAATGGCCTGATAAAGATCTACACAGAAGGACAATGTTATTATTTGATTTACTTGGAAGTTATAAGTGGGACGCAAAAGTGGTATTAGTACTTGCATCTTTTGTAGCAAGTTACGGTGAATTTAGGCTTCTAATGCAGCTATGCTCCGGTAACCCCTTGGCATTATCAGTCATAATGCTTAAGCAATTGCCTGCTGACTTGAGTCCTTTGAAGCCTCGACTTAAGGCCTTGAGTATGTTAATCAATGCAATGGTGGATGTAACAAAGTATATCATCAAGTTTGAAAAGCTACCCCTTTCACATGTGGAGTTGGATCATGAGGCAAAGAATGCTACAAAGTCTATTATCTATATAGCTGTCTACTGGATCATTAGAGGCATCTTGAGATGCTCTTCGCAGATCACAGACTCAACATCCATGAAATCTGAGCAAGTTCATGTTCCTTCCCCTATGATCAGCCTTTAAATGAATTTTTTTCCTGCTTTACCTTTTTACTAAATGGTTTGGTTTATACTGATGAATGGAATTATTTCTTGAAGTATTCAGATTCAACAATAATTGCAACATGGGAGATTTTAAGTTTGGTGTATCGGCTGCGCAGCATTTACAGTCACCTCAGACAGCAGGTGGAAATCTGTCATCAGCAAACAGGTCATTACTGGTTAATGTTCACAGAATGATGCACATTAAACCTTGCTCTATCTTGATTCTGCGGGTAAGGGACTATACCTGGTACTTACCAAGTTACCATGACGTTTTTGGCAAAAATTTGCAGAGACAAGGCTATATCAGAAGCTGATCAATGTCTTCAAGGAAACTCAAGTGGACAACCAAGAGGTGCTTAGCCTCTTATTCGCTATGAGGGATGACTTGCCACTCAAGGATTGCTCCTCACAAGCAAAGGTATCTTTTGTAATATCCTACTCCAAGTTGAGGATACCATCCAAAGATAAGACTAGTAAATTAGAATAAATCAAGATGGTCAAAACTTAGCAGAAAAGTGCTTTGTTAACTGTTACTCGTGTTCCTGATAATCATACTCTACTCTCTTCAACTTACTGTAACTGCATATAGCGTGCCAAAATGGAAACTAATTTTGACCATTTACAATATAAGTTCAGCTGGTTTACCAACTCACTCGGATTTGTTAACAGCTTGGTGTATCGGATCTGAAAGGCAAGATGGTCATACTCTTGTTTTCAAGGCCAGAGTTCCTTTCGATAGACGAAACACTCTTGCTGGTTCAGCAAACACATAATCATCCTCACAATAAGAATGTAGAGGGAAGTTACAAGCTCGTATGGATCCCCATTCCAGTTTCCGATCAATGGACCACTGCTGATGCAACAATTTTTGATTTCTTATCGTGTATTTTTCCTTGGTACTCAATAAGGAAACCCTGGCTTCTTAACTCAGCAGTGGTGACATTTATAAAAGAAGCATGGAACTATAAAAACGAGCCGGTCATGGTCGTGTTGGATTCACAAGGGAATGTCACCAACAAAAATGTACTTGACATGCTAACTATATGGGGCGTCATTGCATACCCTTTTTCAGCTTCAAGAGAAAAAGAACTGTGGCAAGAACAGGACTGGACCTTGCAATTTATAGTTGATGCAGTTGACCCCCGTTTCACCAAGTGGGTATGATTCTCATCTATGAAACCTCATTGTTCTTTCACCATCAGTCAATATGTTTTTCCTTTGGTTTTTGTTATTGTGCTGATAAGATTGCGCTGAATTCAGGTAGAGGAAGACAGAAATATATGCATATATGGAAGCAACAACATAGATTGGATCCTAGAATTCACTGGTAAGATGGAGACTATAAAAAGTGCTGGAGTAAATCTTGAGATGGTATATGTAGGCAAAAGGAGCTCAAGTCAACAAATGAGGAACATTTTAACCATGGTTGATTATAAACAATTAAGCAGAGTATTGTCTTTTATAAAATCTCAGTTCTTCTGGCTGAGGCTGGAAAGTATGAAAAGATCAAAACTCCGACTAGGAAAGCCAGAAACTACTGACCGTGTTCTACATGACGTGTCAGCACTGCTAGATATGGATGACAATGACAAGAACTGGGCAGTACTAGGGAGAGGATCTAATTCCATGGATATAGTAAGACTTGAAGGGCCAGAGCTTATGAAATGCATTGACACGTATCCCAGATGGGGTGGAAATGTTGCAGAATTGGGGTTCATGAGTGCACTTAGGAATTCCCTTGAACCATCTCTTCTTTCTGGACCTTGTGGTCATGACTATGATGTCATTCTCTCTGGTGAAGAACCAGTACTCCGAGGAATGGTAGTCTGTGGCAAGTGTAAGCACCCCATGAAGAAGTTTGCTATCTATAAATGATGTAGTTGCTCCAAGAACTGCAATGGCCTTTCTTTCAGATATTAGTATGATGTACTAACTAATGGCCCTAACATCATGGTGTCGTTTTATTTTACTTTTTGGTAGTGTCCTCTAATACATTTTTTTTTATCGAGAGACTTTCTATGTGCTAGAGTAATACGTGTTGAAAGATTGTTTAAAACGATTTCTCTCATGATCTCAGCGTTTATAGAATTTAAACGTGAATATAAGGATTCTACACATAAACGCCGTGTACCTAAGTACCTACGAACATTTGTACGAAAAATTCTTCAGACAGGTTTAATACATGAGACCTGTTTATTTAGGCATTTGAGTTTGAGTTTTTAGACATTTTTTCGAACTTTGGGCCTTCGTATTTTATATTATCTGCAAGAAAAACTCTTGATATAAAGTGCTGCTATTAACACACCCCATTTTATTATTCACACACTCCCTTATATTTTTTTATTTACTTGAAATTCATTTTAAATTTAACTACCCAAACTACCCCTTTATTTTCTTTTTTATTTATATTTTTAGGAAGTCAAAATCACATCATCTTAGGAAACCTCTGCATCTTTTAACTCTCTTGACGGTACTTTGCTCCAAACTTTCCCCTGCTGCAGTACTCCCTGGCCCGAATTCAATCTCTTTTTCGTAATCGATTCCCCGATATTTGCTCTGTCTCCTCCTTTTAGCTCTTTCTATCTTTTGTATTTTCTTCCTCAATTGTTTTCTCGTTTGTGAATCCCTCTTCCTCAATTCGTATGAAGGCTTACGATCGAATTGCTTACTGACTGTAAAGTAATCAATTGCTTCTGCTCTTCTGTATATCCGTCCTTAAATGTATATTCATAATCAATGTACATTCCTTGATCCAGTCACCACCTGAAAGCTTTATATCATTGTCTTCATTGATCGTTTTACATCATTGAATCATTGATCAATGTATAGCCTCTTTCTTTTAATTTATTTGCATTCATCCATAATTAATCAAATTTAATCTAGAGATCTCAGACCCCAAAGAAAAAAGTCCAGAAAAAGGTTTCGTAATTCCAACCATAATTTGAATTTAAAATAATAATAATAAGAATAAAAGAAATGTGTGAATAATAAAAAAAATAGTGCGTCAATAGCAGCACCCTTAATATAAACCCCAAGAAATCTGTGGACTCCTACCGGCTAGCAGCCAGACCTGGAAATATTATTGATAAGAGGGAGACGAAACAAATAAGTGGTCAGATTAAATGGTTAAAGCGCGTCGACTAAGTTATCTACTTGCAGAAGACAAGGGTAAGGTTTGCTTGGTGGATAGAATCATTGAATTGCCCGATGACATTCTTGTTCATATTTTGTCTCTCTTTGCGTTAGAGGAAGCAGCAGCTACTAGTATTCTTTCTTCTCGATGGCGCTACTTATGGGCCTCTTGTTTGAATCTCAACTTTCCCTCTCCCCTATATAGAGATAGAGATAGAGATAGAGATAGTTGTTACATCAATTGGTAACTAGTGTGGTGCGACAATATAGAGGCTCACATATTGAACAATTTAGTGTTTATTTTGATCCAGGATATGTAGGGTTTGGGAGGCCGATTATTAAGTGGATACAATTTGTAGAGAAGAAGGGAGCTCAATTAACGCTTAAATTGATTGAAGTAACTCCACTGCGCAAATGCTCTTACGAAGTAGCTGGAGAGATTGAAATGAGCTATGTTTCTCCCCACTACATAGGATCTGGGTCTTCTTTGAACCGCGCGCTTGTGTTCTGAACCTCGTGTTGAACCACTTAGTCTGCTACACCCTTGTGCACACACTACTGGCTTTAAGGGAAATTAGAGCTATAAAGTTCGTGGACGCTCAACTAGCTGGGGAAGTTCTTGAGTGTTTCATAAACAACTGTCCAGTTCTTGAACGATTATCGGTGCATTATTCTTGGAAGTTGGAGATCGAGGCTAAGAGTTGTTGGTCCATCTATTGCATTGAAGTACTTAGACATACATATGTGTTCGAAGGTCAGAGACATTGAGATCTATGATGCAAATCTTGTTTCATTTAGTTTTGCTGGATATCAGAAAATTAACTTGGCTATCAGGAATGTACCTCTTCTTGTTGAGGTATCCATTTCATACTCTTTCACTGTAGATCATATACCGATTGCTTTGGCCCAACTATCATGCTATGTTTCTCAGCTAGAGGTTCTTAAATTGCGTCCACGCAAGCTCGACAAGAAGAAGTTTGAATTTCCTATGTTAGTAAATCTCAGGCATTTGGTTGATAGGTTCAGGAGACAAGATCTCATTTTGGCATGATAATTTTTTGGGTAAGCCTCTTGTTGACTACCTAGGTACTCACATTGATTTGCAAGGGAATAAGAACTTAGTTGTTGATTATATTGTTGATGGCTCTTGGGTGTTTCCAGATCTTCTTCAATTTCATCCAGCTTTGTGTAATAAAGTTAGTCAAGTCCCTTTTGCAACCAATGCATCAATGGAGGACACTCTCATATGGGTGCCTTCAGCTACGGGGACTTTAGCAGCAAAAGATGCTTACAGATTTTTGAGACATCCATCTCCTCCTATTACTTGGGGTAAGACTCTATGGTCTAAATTTATTTTGCCTAGAATGTCTCTACATGCTTGGAAGGTTTTGAAAGGTAGGGTTATTTGCGATGATCTTCTGCAAAGACGAGGAGTGGCTTGAGTGTCAAGATGTGAGCTTTGTGGTGCATGTACCGAGTCCATTCAACATATATTTTTGCATTGTCCTTTCACTGCTACCATATGGTCTTATTTTTATGTTCTTTTGGATTTGGGAGCTCTCCCTCTTACTTTTGTGGATGTATTTCACAAAGGTCTGAGCATGGGACGTAGCTCACAACTTAAAGAGGTTTGGCTGATCAGTTTCACATCGATCTTATAGTTTGTATGGCATGCGAGGAACAAGACCAGATTTGACGGCAAGTCTTTTTCAGTGGCTTCTGTTTGTCATCTCATTTCAGGTCACATTAGAGCGGCTTGTCGGCTTGCAACGGGACCAATGAATAACTCAGTTCACGACCTGCAAATTCTAAAGAGTGTTGGTGCGGAGTGTCGATTGCGAAGAGCCCCAAGAGTTATTGAGATTTTTTGGCATCTTCCGGTCTTTGGGTGGGTGAAGATTAACTCAGATGGTGCTTGGAAGCATGTAGAGGGGGTTGGAGGGTTTGGTGTTGTTTTCCATGACTTTGAAGGTCATGTTCTTGGTGCTTTTTCTTCTAACCTTGACTTTCCGAGTTCCGTTGCAGCGGAGGTGATGGCAGTTATTACAGCTATTGAGTTTGCCTGGGTTCGGGATTGGAAGCACATTTGGTTAGAGGTTGAATCGTCACTTGTGTTCGACTACATGCGCTCTCCTATGCTTGTACCTTGGCAACTTCGTGTTCGTTGGCTTAACTACTTAAGCTAGATATCAAATATGACTTTTCGTGAAGGGAATAAAGTTGCAGATGCTTTAGCGAATCACGGTACGACATTAACTCAACTTGTTTGGTGGGATGAGCCTTCTGCTTTTATTTTATCATATTGTGATAGTGATGTCATGGGTCTTCCCCAATTTCGGTTTTCCTAGTTTTAATATGTTGTTGGGTCTTCTTGAGAGGTTTTGGTTTGGTCCCCCTCTCTTGTTATTCTTTTTTCTTTAATATTTTATTTGAGTGTTAGGGAGGTTATTCCTCTCTATCACTCATCTTTCAGCCGAAAAAAAAAATTATATAATTGAACTAAAAAAAAAATAAAAAAAATCTCAGGCATTTGGAATTAATCTTTAAAGTAGATGATGTTTGCTGTGTTCTTCAGTTAGCCTCGTTCATTCAGGCATCTCCTTACCTGCACAAACTCGTGTTGAAGTTGCAACATTATTATATATGTATCCAATTCAATAGAAGAGAAGAAATAAAAGTCAAGCAAGCAGAAAAATATCATCGATCGTTACCTCAAAATAGTTGAAGTGGATCGAAGAGTATTTTGGTCGAACTAGTGATTATGAACTTGTCATCTATTTGATAGAGAATGCTATTAATCTCGAAAAACTTGTTGTCAAATTAAGACTCAACTTTTTATTATCATAGTCGATCAGAAGCATACTGAAGACGTGAAGAGACATGCTAGCTAGGCTGAAGCTTGAAGAGAAAGTGCCTTCAACTATGAAACTCGTATTTAATCAATTGCCATAGTATCAGTGAATAAAATTACCAAAGATACAAGTGCGGAGCAATGAGGAATTCAAGCGAGAGCATCATATGAAATTAATTGTGGATATTCGTTACTTAGTTTCTCAAGGTTTTATGTTTTGGGACCATCTCCATAAACTTTTCTTTTCCTCTTACAAAATAAATATTTCATAATTGTAGATATTCCAATTCTCTGTTTGTTTCATTGGATCATATCATACATTCCTTTTCCTATTTGTTTCCACTCGCATATATAACCTGCTTTTTTTCTGTTTGTTTCTTGTCATGCATAAAGCTAGTCCATATTGTCTCTTATCGTAGGTTGCGCTTTGAGGATTTAAAGCGGATAACATGTATATATGGTCCCCCAAACTGAGATCATGAGAGCATGATGACTAAAGCTTTGGTAGAGAAAATAAGGTTTAGGAAACTTGAGAGTACGTAGGTTACAGTTCTTGTATGCTTTTCTTGTAAATGGAACGCATAGCTAGGTTATACTTTGAGTGCAAAGGCACCAAATTAAAACTCTCGTTCTGTTATAGAACAAGAGTCCTTTAGACCATTCTTTTACAGGTCATATTCTCGGAATTAAGATCGATAAGACCGACTTCTATCAGTGGATCGATGATCGGAATCACAGTAATACGATCATCTAATGGAGCTAGCCATGGAGGGATCCGTCTACTCTAAAGTGAGAAAAGTGTGAACTTAATAGAGCCATACTAATATTTTAAATCTACACTGGACAGAGTAATGTGATCGGACAGCCAAGGGACATACATAAGACATTGAATTTTTAAACCAGAATCACACCCATCAGCCGACGAGGGAATAGAAGACATGTTGTGAAATGCCAATACACAATTTCAAATTCTTCATCAAGTGGTAGACTAGCTTCATTCTATTGCCCTAACTAGTTGGTAATACAATATCTATGTTATAGTACTAATACTTCAAGAGTAACAACACATTGAAGAAAATCCGGCCAGCTGTGTCCTGAGCAAGAGTACTATACATTAGATTATATTCCTAGAGTAAGAATATCGGCCGGGGGCGACCTTTTGTGAAGGTGAATAAAGATTTTGAATAAGACCAAACAGTTACCTCAGATTTTGTGTACAAGCCCTTGTCCAAATAATATCAAAATCTTACCCCTAATGGAAGCAAGGTAGCAGAACATGGATTTCGCGCCTTTATTTTTTGTTCTTGCTTCTCAAAATCACCTATATAAGGTCTAGTTCTCTAGCTAGAACCATAACCATTAGAAGGCAACACAAAACATTGAGCTTTTCTCCCAAATCCTCACTTTGCAGCCTTCCCTAGCTTCAACCTTTGTGAAAACCCAAAATGGCCTATATTCCTCGGAATACGGTCAATTATCAAAACAGTACCCCAGTGCCTCAAAACACCTATGCAGCTCAGAATGCCCTTGTACCTCAGACTAAGGCAACCACCCCCCTGCGCAGAGACAATTACCGTAATCCTCCTTTTCAACAACGTAGGGATGGCCGTCGCCAGTTATCGACATTGACATCAGACGACAGTGGATTGATCACCCAAGTTCTGGACACCGATAGATCTCTTGATCGTCCTTATGATGCTGCTCCTATTTCCTTGAAACATATTCTTCAAGCTGTTGAGGTCATTTTCTCTCGTGTCACCAAACTTGACATCCATGGCAACCCTCTGGTTCCAGTAAGTACCATGCATGTACATTAATTGTCACTTGCTTAACTTCAATTATGTAAATTTGATTGTGTATAAACAAATCGATCTTGCTCATAAATCTTGATACGTTTGTTCACGCGTTAGGGATCAGCGTTAGTACCCACCACAGGTGTACATGCAGAAGCTTTGGAACATCATGAGAAGGCTCTCCATGCTAGCCTGAGTAGCTTTCATGACAATTATGAAATTCCAATCAGCCTGTTTAATGCAATTTCCTGCGAGGTTAATCTGCAATATGCTTATATTCTCGAAATATATTGATTTTCATGTGGGATAGGTGATATGTTGAGAAAATTAATTTGTATATTGGTCATTATTAACAAATTATGTGTCACGTAAGATACACATATCATATCCTATATACCTTTTAGAGTAGAAATCTCAGAAAATTTTATATATATATATATATATATATATATATATATATATATATATACCATATTCTAGTACGTACGTATCTAGCATATATATATATATATATATATATATATATATATATATAGGATTTTTTTCAGGTGCGGACGTCCGCACCGTGCGGATGCGGCGTTTCCGGCCACCGGCGAGGCGGCGACGCCGTATCCGGCCGGTGGGCTTTGCTCGCCCCGGCCCGGCGACCCTTTCTGTGCCGGCCTAAGGTCCGTCGCCGGCCGGCAGCCGGCTGGAATCTGCATTTTTGCAGAAAAATGCAGAATACTGTTCATTTTTCTGCAAAAATGCAGATTCCGGCCGGCTGCCGGCCGGCGACGGACCTCGGGCCGGCACAGAAAGGGTCGCCGGGCCGGGGCGAGCAAAGCCCACAGGCCGGATACGGCGTCGCCGCCTCGCCGGTGGCCGGAAACGCCGCATCCGCACCGTGAACAGTGCTTGCGAACGTCCGTAGCCGAGAAACTCTCTCTATATATATATATATATATACCAATCTTCTCATGTCCCGTCAGCTGATATGATGAAAGTATCTCTAATGACTGGAAACAATACGTGAGACATATATAAAAAATCTGGTGTATAATGTAAGTATATTTATATAGGTCCAAGTTTATCAAATTATTTTGGCTAACAACATTTGAGATCCAATTTTTTTTTGTTGTAGTGTAGCAGGTCTACAATTGACTACAAACATATGTACTAGTTATGATTAATTCTACAAATTAAGTTGCATGCTGCATACTACAGTTATTCGGCAAGTCGCTGAGTGGGGAAGATGCAAACAAGACAACAATGGACATTCTACACATAGTCCAACATTATGACTGGGATGAGAAGGTCGTACTTGCCTTGGGAGCTTTTTCTGTTAAAGATGGTGAATTCTGGCTTGTGGCTCAGCTTTACACCACCAACATACTCGCCAAAGCTGTTGGAACACTGCGACAGTTGCCAGAGATACTGGAACGTGCCAGCACTGTTCTGAAATCAAAGTTTGATGCCTACAACAATTTGGTTAACACCGTCCTCAAAGTGACCAAGTGCATAGTTCAGTTACAGGAGGTTCGCCGTGATCCGCACTTGACCGCCGAACTAGAATCTACCACCGCCACTGCTCATATCCCCACAGCTGTTTACTGGACAATTCGGAGTATTGTCATTGCTGCATCACAACTTGTGGGGATCACAGGCATGGGTACAGAGTAAGTCCTTTCCAAACCCTAATCCAACTTAAATTTTCCCAACGAGAAAACCGTGCAAGAATACACGAAAGATGGATTGTGAAATATAGTTTGTGTTTGATTTCTCTCAGCTACGTAACTGAAGCATGGGAACTATCATCCTTGTCCCATAAGCTCGAAAATATACACAGCCACCTTCAGGAGACCCTCGACCGATTATATGATATCATCCGTGAGTTCATTATACAGTTTATCTTAAAGTTTTGTTTCTTATATGTAGCTATTATTTCGATCATTTGGCTAAATTAATTAGCATGTCTTATAATTTAACCTAATTAACTTCATAGTAATTATCTGGTGCAGGGAGGAAGAAAGATGATGAAGCTTTAGCTGCAATTGCATACATCTTTGATACACCACACATTGATAACACCAAGACTTTGAGGGTTATATTCTACAAGGATGATCAACCAGCACTCTATGATGGCTACAGCAAGAGAAGGGTTTGCTTATTTGCAATCTCACTTGAATATCTCAATCTTCTTAAAACATTTAGTATTCTCATGCATAATACTTAATTAATTAAAACTTATATATAATATGCAGGTGGACATTGATGTGCTGAAGAGGAAAGTTGTGATACTATTCCTTTCAGACCTAAACGTGGCTCAAGAGAATGAGTACATGATTGCCGATCAAATGTACTCGGAAAAACGTCAATTCCCAACAAGGCTAGAGAGCCAGTACGAGATTGTCTGGGTTCCAATTGAGGACAATTGGACTGAAGCCAAGTACTCACAATTCGAGACCCTTAGAAATGGCATGGAATGGTACTCAGTGTTCCACCCTTCAGTCGTCTCTCCCACTGTGATCCGGTACATCCGAAGCAAATGGAACTTCGTGAAGAAGCCTCTGCTTGTGGTCATGGACCCTCAAGGAAAAATTGTGCACACCAATGCTGTTCACATGATGTGTGTCTTTGGAAGCGCAGCTTACCCATTCACCAACAGCAGAGAGAGGTTGCTCTGGGAAGAAGAAACCTGGAGGATGGAACTTTTGGCCGACTCCCTCGATCAGAATTTAGTTACCTGGGTATGTATGTTTATAAATATATAGTGTCTTTTTTTATTTAATTAATCTTTAATTGGTCGATACCCAAAATGTGTACCCGAAATTCACAATATTTGGTCAGATTTGCACTCAATCATGTGAGATATCTTGCACGAGAATATCTCTATAATGTGTTATTAATTTTCAGATTCAAGAAGGGAAATTCATATGCTTGTATGGTGGAGAAGACATAACTTGGATCCGAGATTTCACAAGGGCTGCAAGAACTGTGGCTTTGGAAGCTGGGATCCAGTTGGAATTACTTTACGTGGGGAAGAGCAAGGCTAAGGAGCAAAAGTTGAAGAGCATCATGAGACTCATTGAAGAAGAGAAGCTAAGCCATGTTCTTGACTGGAACCTCATCTGGTTCTTCTGGATTCGTCTAGAAAGTATGTGGCAGTCAAAAGGACAACAACTTAAGAACGAGCTTTTAAGCTCAAGTCATATGAAGACCACAGACAGTTTCAGTCTGAGAAACGACCCGGTGTTGAAGGGTATTATATCATTGCTGAGCTTCGGGTCCACCGAACGCGGCTGGGCAGTGATCGGGACTGGTTCCGCAGACATGTCTAAGGCTAATGGGGAGCATATGTTGAGAAGCTTGAGGGAGTATGCTGCATGGGAGTTAAAGCGTCGAGAGTTAGGGTTTACACCTGCACTGAATGAATACCTAGCTGGGGTGTATAAGAGTGCCCCGCATCACTGCACCAATCTCATGTTGCCTGCCACCGGACTCATGCCAGAGACGGTGGCCTGCGCTGAATGCGGCCGTCTCATGGAAAGGTACACTATGTTCCGCTGCTGCACTGATTGAGAAAATGGGAAGTACTCGCTCTAGCTTGTTGCCAGTACCCGTACTCATGTGATCGATTTTCAGGCTACATTGATTTTTAAAAATTTAATTAGCTAGCTTATGCTGCTAATTAATATTCGATGTTGTTTTCATGTGTGATAATAAAATGTAACATCTAAACTATTAGGTAGCCTGTTTATATGGAGGCGCCCTTGCTAGTGTGTGTTTGAATTTTCATATCAAAAAAGTATAAGCATTTGTTTCTTACTTTGGCTCCAATTTACGTCTACATTTGTGTTATTCTTTCTTCGGATTATTTGCGTGTTTGGAAGTTTTAGACTTAACTGAGACTGCTGATTCGTAGTTTCGGACACTATATGTACAGAGGGAGATTAATCATTTATGTGTTTCATAATCAAAGCGGACTATTGAAGGAAAAAATCATTTCTAGTTAGCTGTTTCCTAATTGTACTCTAATTCTGCAAGGTTATTCTTGTAACTGTATGCAAACCCTACTAAGTTGTACAGCCTCTATATAAGACACTCTTGTAATCGTTCATAAACATAGAATACACAGACTATTCTTTTATATGGTATCAGAGCAGTCAAGTTCTTGAGGACCTAAAACCACCACCACCACAGAACAACGTCCTAACCCAATGGCAGGAGACGACAACAACGACAACAGGGATATCGTAACAGCGAACCAAACACCATCGAACCAAACATCAAACCAAACACCAGCATGGGAAAACTCAAACCATGCGCTCTATCTTCACCACTCCGATCAACCAGGCGCGATTCTAGTGGCGCAAGCTTTGGAGGAAGACAACTATATTGAATGGAAACAGTCCATGACATCTGCCTTGACGATCAAGAATAAGATAGGGTTCGTCAATGGTACTCTATCTTGTCCTCTGGTTAACGAGGCAGAGAAGACGCAGTGGACTCGCTGCAATGCCCTGGTGAAAAGTTGGCTTGAAAACTCAATGAGCAAACAGATCCGCAAGTCAGTGATACACTGCAAGGATGCGAGAAGTGTATGGCTTGAGCTGCATGAAAGATTTTCACAAACTAATACTGTGAATCTCTTCAACATTGAGACTGCCATCCATGAGTGTGTTCAAGAAGGAAACTCGGTGACTTCATTCTTCACCAATCTAAAGACTCTTTGGGATGAAAAGGACGTCTTATGTTCATTAACACCGTGCACATGTGTGGCTGCAGCCGAAGCTGCTACTGCTCTTGAGACGCAGAAAACAATGTGATGTTCTCTGTGGGCGAACTATTACCAGGGTTGGAAGGAGGCATTTCTGGTGTGGTAGTGTCATACACATAAGTGGTTTGGTTCTGGGAAAGAAAAGTGTCTTTGGCAGAGGCAGAAGCTGAAGATTGGTAGGGGAAGTGAGTTTCGAAGAAAATAACATCCCTTGAAACATGAGTTTTCTTGCTCTTTAAGTCATAGACCTTGTAACCTTTCTTGCCATGAGGATAACCAAGAAAGATGCACTCGATAGAGCGAGGGTCGAATTTTGAAGGTTTGGATAGATGAGTGGAGATAAAACAACGACATCTAAAAACTCGCAAATGAGAGTAATTAGGAGATTTTCCATAAAGACGCTCAATAGGTGTTTGTCCTTGAAGAAGTGGAGTAGGTGTGCGATTAATCAGATAGGAAGCTGTAAGAATCGCATCACCCCAAAATTCCTTGGATAAGTTTGCCTGAAAGAGGAGAGCTCGAGACATGTTTAAAAGATGACGGTGTTTGCGTTCAGCAATCCCATTTTGTTGAGGAGTGTTGACACAAGATGTTTGGTGTTCAATCCCCTTAGAAGCATAAAAAACAGGCATTTTAAATTCAGGACCATTGTCGCTGCGAACAATTTTGACTCGTGTTTCAAATTGTGTTTCAACCAGTTGAAGAAAATCAATGAGAAGGGACCGTGCCTGAGATTTGAGTTTCATGAGAAAAACCCATGTTCCTCTCGAATAATCATCAACAATGGTAAGAAAGTATTTGACACCCGAAAGTGAGGGAACATGATAACCACCCCATATATCAACATGAATTAAATCAAAACATGCATTACTTTTATTAGTACTAAGGGGAAAAACTTGACGAGTTTGTTTAGCTAAAAGGCAAATCAAACAATCATTGTGAACATGACTTGTGTTTGAAAGGAAAGAAAACTTAGACAATATTTTTGAAGAAGGGCGACCAAGCCGATTATGCCACAAGACAGGATCAATCTCTAAGGTGATGGTGTTGGTCATGCTACACGTTTCTTTCTGGTCCAGCTTGAGGCAGTAAAGTCCATCTTGCTCACGACCCATCCCAATCGTCTTCCCCGATCGTAGGTCCTGTATAACACAAACATGTCTCAGAAAGATTGTGACAAAGAATGAATCATATGCCAATTTGCTCACAGATATCAAGTTCAGATAAAATGATGGAAGACATAAGACATTATGGAGTGTGAAGTCCGATGTAAATTGTATTGTCCCAATATGTGTAACTGTAGCTTTGTGTCCTGATGGCAATCGAACAGTGTGGTTTACTGCCGGTTTAGAGTAAGTGAACAGTGTATCATTGCAGATAATGTGATCAGTAGCACCACTGTCAATGATCCATGTATATAAACCAATTTGCGAAATAATCTTACCCGAGAGCTCCTCATACTTTACTTTACCGACTTGGTTAGCTGAGGCTGTGTTTCCATCCTTCAAGAGACTGTCACTCTCTCCAGCTGCTCGAAGAGCGGCTCTTCTCTTTTTGCACTCATCATAAGTGTGACCGTTGAAGTCACAAAAGGTACATATGAGGTGAGCCTTGCAATTCTTGGTGGCGTGATTTGTTTTACCACACGTTGTACATTTCAAATTGTCTGTCTTATTCTAGTTGTTCTTTCTTTTGTTTCGAGTGTCTTTGCTGGAGTAGAAGGCTGCTGCTTTAGTAGAGGACGCTCCTTTATTTGCAGACACTGCTGCTTATTTTTCTTGTCTCACCACCATGGCATAGGCCTTGTTAAGAGTAGGCAGATGATCAATTCCAATAATGGTGCTTCTCACTGTAGCAAAGTTATCTCCTATCACCACTTCCGCTGCATCACCTCTGGCCCACAGTAGTCCAACTCCCACCCTTCATGATACTGTACACCACAATTCCAATAATGGTGCTGCTTTATTTGCTGACACTGCTGCTTGTTTTTCTTGTCTCACCACCATGGCATAGGCCTTGTTAAGAGTAGGCAGACGATTAATTCCAATAATGGTGCTTCTCACTGCAGCAAAGTTATCATTAAGACCCATCAGAAACTTCATTGTTTTCTGCATCTCAAGAGCAGTAGCAGCTTCGGCTGCAGCCGCACATGTGCACGGTGTTGATGAACATAAGACGACCTTCTCACCCTAGTTGCACAACTGAGTCTCCTACCCTAACCTCCACTGAAGCCCCAACCACAGTCTCTCTCCCTAGGCGGTCAACACGACCAACCAAAACCTCCTCCATGCTACAAGACTTTCATATTGAGGCAGCCATTCCCTCACGCACTGTTCCATCATCTTCTCCGGACGTGGTCAACACACAAGGTACTGCTCATTGTCTCTCTACGGTTCTCTCCTATGATCGCCTTTCTCCTACACATAAGGCATTCACTGCTACACTAACCATGCAGCGAGAACCAACTTCTTTCTCACAGGCTGTTCTTGATCAGAAATGGCGTGAGGCCATGCAAACTGAAATCAAGGCTCTTCAGGCAAATCACACAAGGAGTCTTGTCCCCAAGCCTAGTCACAAGCACCCAATTGGGTGTAAATGGGTGTACAAGATCAAATACAATCCTGATGGCACTGTTGAACGATATAAAGCATGCCTTGTTGCAAAGGGTTACAGTCAGATTGAAGGAGTTGATTACCGAGAGACTTTTGCCCCTGTGGCCAAGCTCACCACAGTTCGTGTTCTGCTCAGCCTTTCCTCTATCCGTGGTTGGCATCTCCATCAACTTGATGTTAACAATGTCTTTTTAAATGGTGATCTTTATGAGGATGTCTACATGCAACTTCCTCCAGGCTTTGGACGAAAGGGGGAGAATAGAGTGTGCAAGTTACACAAATCTTTATATGGCTTGAAGCAGGCATCTCGGCAATGGTTTATTAAACTATCCAATGCACTCAAGGCTGCCGGTTTCACTCAGTCATGGTCTGATTATTCATTATTTGTGAGGCAACGACAATGTAACTTTACAGCCTTGTTGGTCTATGTTGATTATGTGATACTCGCAGGCACTAATCTTGATGACATCAATACTGTAAAGACTTTCCTGTCTAACTGTTTCAAGCTCAAAGACATGAGAGTTCTGAAATACTTTCTTGGCATTGAGGTGGCTCGATCGAAACAAGGTCTTGTTCTATGCCAACGAAAATATGCACTGGAGATCCTAGATGATTCTGGATTTCTTGGAGCTAAGCCTGCAAAGTGTCCTATCGAGTATAATACTTCACTCAGTAAGGAAGATGGAATATTGCTAACTGAACCTGGTGTTTACAGAAGGTTAGTTGGTAGACTCATATACCTTACTATTACACGACCTGATCTCGTATATGCCGTGCATGTTCTTAGCCAGTTTATGGACAAACCGAGAAATGTTCATCTAGAAGCAGCCTACAATGTGCTTCGATACCTCAAAGAAACTCCAGGCCAAGGAATACTGTTACCATCTACTGGTTCACCACATTTGAGAGCCTTCTGTGATGTTGATTGGGCACGATGCAGAGATACTAGACGATCGGTAACTGGATACTGCATATTCCTTGGTAATGCACCTATTTCCTGGAAAACTAAAAAGCAAGGAACAGTTTCGAGATCTAGTGCAGAAGCGGAATACCGTTCTATGGCTTCTACGTGTTGTGAAGTAATTTGGTTGCAGAACATCCTCAAAGATTTGAATGTCCCATGCTCCATTCCAGCTCAGCTTTACTGTGACAATCAAGCGGCGTTGTACATTGCGTCGAATCCGGTGTTTCACGAACGCACCAAACACATAGAGATTGATTGTCATGTAGTTCGCGAGAAGATACAAAGAGGACTTATCCAGATTGCACACATCCGGACAAAGGACCAACCAGTAGACCTATTTACCAAACCACTACATCTGAAGCAGCTCACAGACCTCTTGAGCAAATTGAATGTTCTCAACATACATTGCAACTTGAGGGGGAGTATTGAAGGAAAGAATCATTCCTAGTTAGCTGTTTCCTAATTGTACTCTAATTCTGCAAGGTTATTCTTGTAACTGTATGCAAACCCTACTAAGTTGTACAGCCTCTATATAAGGCACTCTTGTAATCGTTCATAAACATAGAATACACAGACTATTCTTTTATACGGACAGATAACGGATCAGTGCCAAGAACGTACGTACTACGTAGTGATCATAATAGACAATTGTCAATAATACGATAAATTATAGTACATAGAAGTACGTGATAGAACTACAATGTTCAAACTAACAACGAAGATATCATACAATATTGATACGTGTTCATGGCCAAATGATCGAGTTTAAAGGCTAGGGTTCAAATTATTGAGAAATTAGCATTGCTTTGCCTACATATGAGAACTGTTTCGCTTAAAAGTAAGAGTCGTCGTTTTTGTTTAAAATGTAGCAATCTTTTGGGCTGAAAGGAACAAAACAAAATTGTTCGACACAATTAATTACGTACACTATTTAGAACTAAACAGTTCCATTTTGTAAGGGATGGTGAAGTAACAGATTAAGACAAAAAGATACATCAAAACTTTAATTTAAAGCTTAATGAGGAAACAAAGGGAAAAAAAAAAGTAACCAGGAAGAATATATAACATTCTTAGAGTAAGAATATGGAGTAACCTTTTGTAAAGCTGGAAAAAGATATTGGATGCGACCATATACTTGTACTGTTCAAAAATCTGCATCTATGGATAGAAAACCTCGTGTAATACTTTAGGGAGTGGAAGCAAGGTAGCATACTGGTTTGTCGCCTATTATTATTCTTTCATAGTTAATAGTATACTTGTAAGGCGGAGCTGGCTAAATACCTAGAATCAAAATCAAATGAAACCAAATTGCATAGCATACTGACAGATCTTCTGCCCTATTATACCTCACTTGAAGCCTGATCTTTCACCTCTGTGAAAAGAAGAATGGCCCTTGTACCTCAGAATAAGTCCCCCACCACCACTCCTAGAGGAGAGTATTATCGTCCTCCTCCTCTGCTGATCAGTAGAGATGGCCATCGACATTTTGAAACAGATGACAGTTCAATCATCAGCCAAGTTCTTTACATCGATGAATCTCATGATGACCGTCCCTATGATCCTACTCCTATTTCTTTGAAACATATTCTACAAGCCGCTGAGGTTATTCTTTCTTATGTCAACACCCCAGAAATCCATTCCAATGTTTTGGTAAGCTAGTCCCCGTGCTAATTATCACTTCGATCACTTGCTCTTCTGTTTGGGCCACAATTGGAATTCACGCCAATTGGGCTTTTACCCTGAGGCCCAGAGGGGTTTATGTTTAAACCGAACCCAATATTCTTGTTTTCCCGCCTCCTTCAGGAAAGATTACTTGGAGAGAGAATTTTGAGTAATTACCCAATCAGATCGGGGTTATTGTATAGTAATCTAATTATACAATATACGATTTTCTTTAAGCGATAATGAGGAGTAAATACTGTTTGGGATAATTAGGGATTGTTTCGGTAGCAATCCATCCAAAAGGATATCTTTGCCGAATCAGTGATTGATTGGCATTGGACTCGATTTGGCTGATCTCGACTTTAATGAGTGGTGATCTGGACATATTTAACGGAGATGAAGTTTCCTAAACAAAGGGAGGTCTGATCTCAATTGATTCTTAATCAATTGGATTGAAAGAAGAATAAGGAAGGACAGTCCTAATGAAACTCGGAATCCGCCAGGCTGGATTTCACAGTCCTAGGGTTTCGAGAGCAATATAAATATAACTCTTCCAGCAACTAGGAAGAGGTTCTCAACCAAACACAAACAACCACAAGTTCTAGCGCACCGCTAACTTGCCAAAGCCTCTCCGGAGCAACTCACGCAATTCGCCTCCACCTACGATCGATCTTATCTCGTACTCGTGCCGAGCGGTTGCTGAGCCTATCGAGTCAGTCCGCTACTCAGGTAGCAATCGAGTCTGTCGGCTACTCCGGTAGCAATCGAGTCAGTCCGCTACTCCGGTAGCACACCCGTGGTCTTGGTATTAGCTCTGCTTTACTTCTCCGGATCAGAGCAAGATCCTCAATCCTCAGGGGGTTGGGAAGAAAATCCTGTTAGAGAGTTCTATTCAGGTCTTGTTCGAGTCCTGTACGCCGGCTTAGTCAGCGCCCGCGTAACAGTCGCTTGATCAGGAAGTCAGAGTCATTTGGGAGCAGACGAGAAGACTCGCCAGGGGTCGCACGCGATCGAGTTACACCGCTCCAAGGGTGCTGGCACGCCTAAAGCACACAGAAGACACGCGAGGAGCACGCCTCCTTCGCCCCACGTGCTGACTGTTAGCCGGGTGCTGAATCCGCCACGAACATTTTGGCACGCCCAGTGGGACCTGTGTCGAGATTGCGGGATCTACAACGGGTCATCCTTATAAAAGGATAACCATGTATTGTTTGAAGAATTCCCACAAGGAGCTGATCAAGCATGGTACAGCTGAGTGTAGGGGATTAACTGAAGCTGGAGCTATTGAAGTGTTTGGCGGGACCTTGGGGGATGAAGCAACGGTTGTTGCAGCCCTTAAGGCCGTACGAAGCAGGAAGAATCTGAACCCGGTTTCCGCGACACCAGTTGGGGAAATTGAGGAAGAGATACTAGAGGTGACAGCTGCTCCTCGGGTTGACAACAGCGCTCTAGGTTTTGTCAACCGGGCAGCTGCTTCTGGTTTCTTGTAGGAGGGGTCCGCGGATAAGTCCGCAGATCCGCCGATGTCACCTATGGCACCATTCACTGGGGAGACTGCGACTCCCACAGAGGTGACGGATACTCTGAGAATGCTGATTGAAAAATCTTGTAATACAGATACAACTCTGAGGAAGGCCAACAATGTGGTCGTTAATCTAAGTGAATCCGTAAGGCGAATGGAGACTGAGCAGAGGCGGTTCACAGCTAATTTCAAGTACCTCGCCGGACAGCAGGGCCGGCTTGGGGATGATTTGGCTGCCCACGTCAAGAATTCTGATATCTACTGGCGACAGCAATCGGAGCAGTTGGCGGCTACTAACGCCACGCTCGCAAACATAAATGTCTTGATGGGGCAGTTATTTGATCGGGTCGATCAGTCTGAGGGGTCCGGCCGTACAGTTACAAATCCAAATCCATCGAGGGACCAGCGGAGACGCACGAATGGTCGTGGCGGAACTGGTGGGCCTAACACTGAGGCCACTAACCATCAGACAGGGGACCAGGTTCCACCTGCGAGGCCGGTTAATAATAATGCGCAGGAGCAACCAGCAAATGTCGTGGCTCAGATAACTTTAGATGACATTGGCAGGATTTTCTCTGACAAGCTCAGTGAACTGCAGGGGTTGCCCGACGTCAACAGGACGTACGAGAATCCATTAACTCAAGAGGTCAATGCGATCCCGTTCCCTGCTGGGTTTAAGCCAATCCGTTTTACTCCGTTTACTGGCCAGACGTCGGAGGATGCTGAGACGCACATCATGCGTTTCACCAATGAATCGGGTCAGTATGCTGATGACCCAATCATGAAGTTAAAGCTCTTTCCTACATCCTTGGCGGGGGAAGCAGCAATCTGGTATAAGCGTTTGAAACCTGGGTCAATTCCAGACTGGAAGACCATGGAGGTTCTTTTCAAAACCATGTTTGGTATTGTGGAAGCAAAGATCGGGGTCAAGGACCTGGCAGAAACTGAACAAAGGCTTGACGAGTCTGCCACTGACTATTTACGAAGGTTCAAGCTGGAACTAACCCGCTGCGAGATGGAGATTCCAGAGGAGCATGCAGTAAGAATGGCGATTGATGGCCTGGTAGACGAGATCCGCCAAGGCTTCCGGCAGGTGCACGTGACCACGATGGCGGATTTGACTAATCGCCTGGGTCAGGAGCAGCACTACGTTGATCGGTCCAGGGATAGAAACGAAAGGCGGAAGGGAACTCCTACGTCCTATTATCCGGGAACTCTGAAGCCCAAAACTCCACTGCCGACTGCGACTAAGACCGTAGCAACTATTTAGGCAGATGTTGTGCCTAGACCAATCCTAACTTGGGTTGATGAGGAGTTGGAGCACGAGGTGGCGGTTATTGAGCGGACCGATAAGAAGCCTTTGCAGTCCCATATAGCGAAGCCGGTCAGGGAGACTGTGAAGTTAATAGCGCCGCTCCCAACCAAGTCAGCTGTTCAGGAATATACCTACAACGCCCATAAGGCTCCCGAGATTCTGCAAGAGTTATTCAACTTGGGGCGTCTGCACCACGACGGATTCATTCCCAAGCCTGATTACATGGCGGGAAAGACGTACTGTAGCTTCCACAATATGAACAATCATAACACCAAAGATTGTGTGAAGCTGAAGGACCAACTACAGATATGGATCAATGACAACACCCTACAGTTGGAGAATCCTAAAATGCCTCAGTGGACAGCTGCTAAGGGCGGTCCACGGGTGAACGCGATTGAGATCAGTGTTGGTCCGCGGCCAACACAGTAGCACGGGAGGCAGGTTTCCAGGTTTCAAGAGTATACTTACGATGCAAGCAAGGCGGAGGAAATCTGGGAAGCCATGGTGCACCAGGGGGCACCAGAGATTCAGGAGTTTTACCAATGCCATCCCAACACAGGGGATGGCGGATTTACATGTTTTTTCCATCGTTCTTTTGACCACTGTACTTCTGAATGTGTAGGTCTGAAGGATCAGTTGCAGGAGTGGCTGAACGATGGCAAGTTGGAGTTTGACGACGGCCAGTCTAGTCCCTGTCCAGAGTTTTGGGTTGGGGCTATCGAAGAAGAGGATATGGTGCTGGTCCCTCGCTCTAAGCTCTGCCTCACCTGTAGATTGACTACAGGACAGCCGATTACTTATGATGAATTTCAGGCGGCTTTGAAGGAGGCAGAGGAGAAGGCCGAAAAGATAGCCCTCGAGAAGGCTAAGCTAGAGCATCCGCCGCCCGAGAAGTCGGGCCGGGAGAGTTCCAAGCGGATGAAGTACCATCATGGGTCCGAGGACAGTTATGCTAGCAGAACAAGGCCTAGGCAGGATCCAGGACCATCCGGAGTCAAGTCAGCTACGACTGGGGGTTCGCACAAGGCTGCGAATCCAGAGCCATCTTTGGAAGTTTATATTCCGCCAGCTTCTAGGAATGATCCGAAGGCGGACAGATGGTATACTAAACGGTACGTAATAAACGGGGGTTTGACTCGCGACTTTTCGGGCTTCCACCACGGTGCGGTGACGGTCAAATCCTGCATTAATCACAGTTTACTTTCCCCATGCATCCGTTAGGGCCTTCTGAAGCTGGGTCTGTTCTTTGATGCTAGGAGGCCGGGTTTGCTTCATGGCGGATGGGCTTCCACCTGTTTGTTCAATCACAGTCCATTCACGGGGGAGCCAATTATTTGGTTATCTAGTTTACTCGGCTTTGCTTTGTCTTCGCACATCCGCGCAGCCTAGTGAACTAGGGGGGCAACATAAGGGCAGTATCCGCACTCATCTTTTGTGTTTGTGAATCTTTTGTGTTTGTGACGGATTTTTAAAAATTTTGACATTTTTCCGAACTCCCCTTAGGGTTGGGCCTTGTTGCTCTGTAAATTAGAATTTTCAGGGACATCCACTGGGGGGGTGCCCAAATTTTTCGCCTTTGATAATAGAGTTTTTGATGCAAGTCTTGTTTCCAAAACTGTTATTTTTATAAATTAGAGGGGCATTGCGGCCATGGCTATTACAAAGGCGGGACTGAAATACATGCAAAGAAACTAATTATGTATCCACGAACTAGCTCTGATACCATCTCGGTATATAGGGGATTTCCGCCGGTCCTTCGATCTAGACTCTTTCCGAGCAGGGGTCGAAGACGGAGATCTCGAGAGCATGATGGATAGAGCATGAGGATTGTTTGGCAGAAACTGTCTTGGCGCCGAAGCAGAGTGGCAGATAGGCATCCGTTGCCTATAATCTCTCGTTGTTCCAGGAGCTCAATAGACGAACGCCGGCTATCTCCGCAGAGGAAATGCATATGTCAGATCCGGAAAAGGATGGCTGACACAGAATTTCCTTCATATCGAAGAAGACAACTGGTCTATTGAGGCTTGACCATCCTCACGCTGGCGGGTTTTCGATTCAAGCGAAGACTAATGGTCCCATGAGGCACGAGGAGGGTACCCGAACCTGCATCCATGCTGGGCCTCTGGCCGATGCGAATAGTGTGGTGCTAGATCAGCAGCTACCAATCTATAATCACATCCGCCCGGGACATAACATGGGATGTTATGGTTCGGGGTTTGTTTAACATTGGGTGTTATGATTCGGGGTGTTCAAGAGAACATCCGAACTAGATCCGGTGGAAAGGATTGAGGAAGCCATAACGGCTGATAGGAGAACCTAAGTGAAGAAGTAAGGAAAAACATTCTAGGTTGATTTGGGGTTTTCATTTCCGGCCATTGAGGGGTTGCTTTTAGAGTCTTATGAGAAAGCAATCCAAGGGCTGAGATTAACTTGTGCAGTTATTAGGCAGTTGGATGTTGGAACCGCTTTGGCGTTTGAATTTCAAATTTTTGAGAAGCGGTTCTGCAGTTCCGACAGTAATGACGAGACAGTTGCGCAGGGATTGGTTTTTGAACCGAACCAAATTGGGCTTGGTTGTCAATTATATAAGACGGAATACATATATTTATCAAGCCAATGTCATTGTGGGTTGGGCCTAAATTCATACAGCAGCAGGCCCAATCTTTTGATCTTAGCCTTGCACTTGCTGATCGAGCGGTCCAGTTCTACGTTGGTTTTCTTGGCCTGACGCTCTCTCTCCTGAAAATTGGTTGCCAAAAGCTTTTGTTGGTTCAATTGCTCCGCGCGGTTGGCTTGCTTCTGGCGGAGGAGGGAGATTTGCTGCTCTATGGTCGCCTTCATTTCCTCAAGTTTGGCAATTTCAGCTGCCTCCGTGTCATTGCCAGCCGCAATGACTAAATCATGATAAGCGCGGGCGGCGTTGGCGAAGGCCACGCCAGCTTCCTGGAGATGGGCACGCTGAGGGGACCGGGCAGCTAAACGTTCCTGCAGGCTTTTCAATTCTGCTGGAAGACTAAGAAGGGCAGCGTTGGCTTCAGTCTGGAGCTCGGGGGGCAGCTGTTGGAGTTGGCCTTTAAGAATGTCAAGGGCGGAGACGAGCTCGTCTGCCACTTGGTGTCAGCAGGATCCTTCTCTCCCAGATGCTCCAGGAATCCCCATGCTTCCTGCACCTCTATAGGTTCCTCTTCAGGGCTGTGCGGCCGGGGAAAGAGATCTTCGGCCAGAATAGAGGAGGAAGCAGATGTATCCTGAAGTCCAGAACCAGATCCGCCAGGGGTCGCTGAGGACTGTGCGGAGGGGGTAGTGACCAGGCCCAGGATGACTTCATTTTGTGGCAGGGGGATCGGCTCTATAGCTGATTCCGCTGGGCCTGGATCCGCCACCGGTGGGGTGGCACTCTTGGTTGCCACCCTTTCATCTTCTACCTGCGCACAATGAAGGAGGATTGAGAGTAATTCTGACCAAGGGAGGCGACGATTCGAAACATAAGCAGTGTATACCTCAGTAGTCTCTGGGTGGGGGTTTGTTTCTGGCTGATCCAGAGGGACCCCTTGCTGCCCTTGCTGATCAAGGTCAGTTGGGTCATCCGCGAAAGTTGAAGGTTGTTCAACCCGGGGGGCAGTATCAGCCAGGGATTCCACATCGGCAATCGCTTCCTCTTCTGCTTGTGAGACATCAGGTGCAGAGGGGGAAGGCTCACCAGCTGCTGGCTGCTCGGCGCTTTGGTTGGCGTCTCCTTCTTCTTCGTCTTCTCCTTCTTCTTGCTCCACTTCTTGAGTTGAGTTTTGAGGCCGACAGATTTGGAGTGGAAGAGCTACCGGGGGCACCAGTGGTCAATAGTAGGGGCTCGTCTACCGGGGCCTCCGCCATGGTGTCATTTGGGTTCTCCTCCGCCTCCGGTCCAGTTTCTACTGTAGCAGGAAGTGTCAGGAGTGGTTGAATGGAACTCTGACTAACTGCTAGAGCTAGGCTGGAAGTACCTGCATCAAGACAGCGCAAAGGAGCAGGTTGAGGAAGACTATCGCCGCAAATTTCAAGAACAGTTTGGTAGAGGTTCAGATAGTCCTCGTCGGAACTAGAAGAGTTTGTTTCCTCAGAGGGGCCAGAGGACTCACCGGAGGAGATCTCGATCGCCGTGGGGCCTTGGCTGGTAGCTGCAGCAGGCGTGGAGCGCCGCCTCCGAGGTGTCTGCAGGGAAGGGTAGAGTTGGGATATCTACGTCATGTAGGTATTTACTGAACTGATTTTTAAGGACGCGAGGAAAAAAAGGAGATTTTGAGTGTACTTACAGGTGCGTCCTCGTCCTCATCAGTTCTCTCATCCGTTGCACTGATAGTTTTGCTCTTTTTGGGGGGCGGGTGAGACCCACATTCTGCCTTTCGTTTGCCTTTATCCATCGGGGTCTGCCCGGATACCTGGTTCGTTAAACAATCAAGATTACACGAGAATTTTCGGGCAAACCAAAATAGTAGTAAGAGAGCGGGGCATATTACCTTTCTTGGGGGCAGGTCAACATATAGCGGACCGCCTTTTAACACCTCTTGATCAGCTGGGGTAAGTTGCCCACCCCGATTCCGAAAGAACCTCTGGAAATAGAGGACGGACGGTTGTTTGAAGAGAGGACCTCGCATGTGTGACCACCATACCTGATATGAACCAGTAGCATCCAGAGAAGCCCTCAGGTTGGAGTAGCAGTCCGGGTTCCGCAGGACGAGTAGCGCCAGGTCTGATCCACCGCTAGCATCAGACGACCGCGGGAACTTTCTGCTATTCCGCCACGCCGAAAACAGATTCACACTTTTTAGCGGAGGATATGGCAGGATTTGAGTAAGGCCGAATTGCCGTGAAAAGAAGTGAGGCGCGTAGACCTCATGACTTGGATATTTCTTGTCACTATGGAGGAATGGCAGGTCCACCATGGAGACGCATTGAACAAAAATCCATTGACCTTTGGACTCTTGTCTGCTGGAGGGAAGGAACCCCCGGGCTAGTCCGCGTGGATGCGTCAAATGGATCAGCCACTGTGCCTCTGTAAAAAATTCCTTGGCGGATGTATTGAAAAAGATGTCGAGGCAGACGGCGTAGCTGAGGTCAGGACTAGCGGCGCATCTGGCATATTCTTGCCCCACCACTTGATCAGGCCTTGAAGTTCCCTTCATGGCTGGGCTGAGTTGAGGAAAGTGCATTTGGCACCAAATATCCAGAATCCAGAGGGGACCGGATTGTGCACAATTCATGGGCACGGCGGATATCTGGTGCAGACAGCGGTAGAGGTGTGCCAAAACGCATTGGGCAAGGCCAATTTCGTGGCCAGCATAAATCACCTCCGCCATTCGGTGGTAGAGCTTGGTCATCTTGTTGGTGGTGGAGCAGAACACAAATTTGTTGAGCCAGAAGGACAGAAAGGCTACTCCGCTGAGCGCACCACCCAGCTGGGAGGTATCGTCCTTCCACTTCTCGAATCCAGCGACCTCAACCGCGTTAATAGCGGTTTTAGGGGCTATCCTTTCGGTGTACCAGCTCTCTTCAAAGGCTCGGGGGCCGATGGGGAACCTAAAGCCGGCATAGAGGTCTAGTAGGGTCACGGAGGCATGACCGAATTTGAACTCGAAGGCATTAACTGTGGGATTCCAGAGGCTCATCAGCGGGACAAGGGCACACCTGTTGCCTCCTTTTGAGCTGAGGCTGAAGCAAAGTTTGATCGCGTCCGCGACCCCAGCTTTCCTCCAGATCTTTATGTCAAGAAGGCGCCGTTCTGCATACCAGACTTTCATGTAGGACTTCACCAGAGGCCAGGCGGCATGGTTTACGGCGGCTTGGTGATGGGTGGTTTGGAAATTTGGGCACTCCGCCGGTTCTTCAGAGCGGAAGAGCGCCGGCAGCGGGCGTGCCAGGCTGTCGAGCATTTGGTGGGCTCCATCGTTATCCTCAGGATGGTAGCCCACCACGAAGGGCCCTAGGGTGGCACGGTCCTCCTGGGGAAGGTTGAGGTTGGTCCGGTCATCTTCTCCGGAGCATTTGATAAGAGGAAGGAGTTGAGCCTTGGCCTGATCCGCCACGGGGTAGTGAATAACAAAGTTCTTTGAAGGGGCCATTAGGTTTGAATCTGGGTTTCTTCTGATTTCGGGCTAAGGAAGAGGAAGAAGAGTGGTCTGAAGGAGAAACCAAAGGTCTCAATTTGATTTATAGGAATCCGAAAGGGGTTCTCGAATCACGAAACGCTGGGTTTTGCAGCAATCAAGGGTTTAGATGAACAGTGATACCGTTTCGAATTAGGAAGTCGTGATTGGTGAGGAAACGGTGCAATAATCCAATATTTAAATGCTGCGGATGGGCCGGTGATTGGGGCTCAGTCTCTCTTCTATTTCGATAAAGCTCTCAATATCGGAGACTGGGGGGCAATGTTTGGGCCACAATTGGAATTCACGCCAATTGGGCTTTTACCCTGAGGCCCAGAGGGGTTTAGGTTTAAACCGAACCCAATATTCTTGTTTTCCCGCCTCTTTCAGGAAAGATTACTTGGAGAGGGAATTTTGAGTAATTACCCAATCAGATCGGGGTTATTGTATAGTAATCCAATTATACAATATACGATTTTCTTTAAGCGATAATGAGGAGTAAATACTGTTTGGGATAATTAGGGATTGTTTCGGTAGCAATCCATCCAAAAGGATATCTTTGCCGAATCAGTGATTGATTGGCATTGGACTCGATTTGGCTGATCTCGACTTTAATGAGTGGTGATCTGGACATATTTAATGGAGATGAAGTTTCCTAAACAAAGAGGAGGTCTGATCTCAATTGATTCTTAATCAATTGGATTGAAAGAAGAATAAGGAAGGACAGTCCTAATGAAACTCGGAATCCGCCAGGCTGGATTTCATAGCCCTAGGGTTTCGAGAGCAATATAAATATAACTCTTCCAGCAACTAGGAAGAGGTTCTCAACCAAACACAAACAACCACAAGTTCTAGCGCACCGCTAACTTGACAAAGCCTCTCCGGAGCAACTCACGCAATTCGCCTCCACCTACGATCGATCTTATCTCGTACTCGTGCCGAGCGGTTGCTGAGCCTATCGAGTCAGTCCACTACTCAGGTAGCAATCGAGTCTGTCGGCTACTCCGGTAGCAATCGAGTCAGTCCGCTACTCCGGTAGCACATCCGTGGTCTTGGTATTAGCTCTGCTTTGCTTCTCCGGATCAGAGTAAGATCCTCAATCCTCAGGGGGTTGGGAAGAAAATCCTGTTAGAGAGTTCTATTCAGGTCTTGTTCGAGTCCTGTACACCGGCTTAGTCAGCGCCCGCGTAACAGTCGCTTGATCAGGAAGTCAGAGTCATTTGGGAGCAGACGAGAAGACTCGCCAGGGGTCGCACGCGATCGAGTTGCACCGTTCCAAGGGTGCTGGCACGCCTAAAGCACACAGAAGACACGCGAGGAGCACGCCTCCTCCGCCCCACGTGCTGACTGTTCGCCGGGTGCTGAATCCACCACGAACATCTTCTTAATTATTATAATAGGCATACATGAGTGAGGTTATGCTTCTGCTAATTAATTTCGTTTGATGACTACGTATCTCATGATTCTCATCATATTCTCCTGACCTTCTTCTTTTTCTCTTTTTTTTTTCTTTCTTTTTATTTATTTATTTTTTTGTTTTTGGTGAATTAAAGGGATCAACAATACCTTCGAGTGCAGATGATGAGGATAACTTGGACGATACCTTCGAGGATTTTGCGAGCCCGAGTAGCCTGCATGAAAGCTACGGTGTTCCAACCAGCATCTTTATTGCTATTTCCGGCAAGGTCAATTTATGTGCTTCTAAATTATATGTAGTATTTGCATGTTATCTTTTACTACAAAATGGATACTAATTTTGTAGTAAAAAAATAACGTCTATAAGACTGCAAATCCTAGCTATAATACGTCTCTCTGAAGAAAAATTAAACTGTACTCGGGTGGCTAATTAAGCAAATGGTGCATCACCTAAACGCTCTTGAAAATAATTTCTTGATTTTACTGGTGATTTATCTCAGTTGCTAATTTAGTTGTGCATGCATGCATGCATGTGTTGGGTCTTTCAAATAAGTTTGTTAATTAGTGCATAGTATATATATTAATGCCCACTTAATATGACAGCTATTTACCAAAAAGTGGCTGACCGGAGAAGATGACAAGAAGCAAAAGATAGCCATGGGTATTTTATATGCCGTCCACCAGTACGATTGGCCAGAAAAGCTAGGTGGTACTCATCTTGGGAACTTTTGCTGTGAAAAATGGTGAGCTTTGGCTTGTGGCTCAGCTTTACACCACCTATGCGCTCGCCAAAGAGATCGGAAAACTCGAGCAATTACCGGATTTATTCGGGCGTGCAGAGACTGATTTGAAGTCGGAATTTGAAGCATACAACAATCTTGTTAAGGCCGTGCTCAAATTGACCAAGCTCATTATACGGTTACAGGAGATTCGCCGTGATCTACCACCGAGCTAGAATCTACGACTAATTCAACTGATTTTTATATTGCCACTGCTGTTTACTGGACAGTTTGGAGCTAGTAGTTGCTGCATCACATTTTGAAGGGATCACAGACACGGGTTCCATGTAAGTTAATTATTCTTGTAATTCTTATGGCCTAAGTTTCTAAACCTGAAATCACCAAACCCTTAATCTTTTGAATATTTTTATAGTACCCAATCGATCAGGTAGTGTAGTATTGAAAAGGTAAAATTGAGTGTTAACACAATTTAGAGTATTCTTGTATCCGTACGTACATTTCACTGTTAGAAAATAGTATGCTATATTGCTATAAACTATGGTAAACAAACTAAAACTAATCATGCAAATACATCAAGATAGGATTAGAAAAACCTCAAATTGAGTCGAGGCAAGCGTTCGACGCTCTGACCTTAAGACGAATTACGCCCCACTACGGTGCTTATGGTTTGTTAGCGTTCGTCTCCCAGGATACAACGACTCCCTCCTTGTGAATGAAGCACTCCAATTCTCAAGGCTCCTTTGAACCAATTTATGTATGAACTCTCTCACAAATGAATGAATAGATCCTCTCTAATGTATGAATGCTTATAAATAATAGAAAACTCAGAATTTTTAGATCTATCCTCCACGCAGGGAGAGTACCCCCAATTTATAGATGTTGAAAAACCTTTTGTGAATGATCGCGTCCCAATTTCAAGAGGCAACCACCGCAGCCCTTCGAATTGAGAAGACACGACTCTATCATCCATGGGTTGTCTGAGAAGAGGAAGAGAATGTGTTGCACCCAAATCGAAAGGTCACAAGGTTTCTCGTTCTGAGGAGCCGTGAAGCAACCTGAACAAACACATACTCTTGTTTTGTGCTTCTGTCCATTTGCTTCAACAGTGGGCCGGTTCTCAAAACTTAAGTCATTAACCCAATGGACAATTATAAGTCTAATTTCCATTCATTATAGAAATTTAATATTAAAATAATATTAAATTTCCAACAATCCCCCACATGAATGGAAATTGGCTCAATGATATGCAATGTAAATGCAGACACTAAAGAGAGTTCAAATTAGAAAGATACCGCATCGGGATAGGTAGCTTGTGGCCTTGAACCTTCCGTAGTGAAGTACTATCGGATTTACTTGGCTAATCAGTGAACGTGATGTCTTGAACTGTTCAGCCGTTCTTGTAAACCAAGACAATAATACTCGCACAGTACCCTCCTAGACATATTTGGTTCAATCGGTTGTGTTCATTTCGGCCTTGAACAAATCCTGGTATTCGTGAGTGCTTTAGAGAATTAAGCCCTTCGAAAATTCTCATAGAAACGGCCTCATTTCACACTCATATAGGTGACTTCCTATTGAGAGTACCCTGCAATACTCCACTTGGATAACCAAGCTATAAGAATCATTAAAAGCAAAGCTTAACCTTATCTCAATGGCAGGCAGCACTTTAATCATTACGGGACATGGGTAAAGAAGTATAACTCCGAAGTGCTACTCCGAGTTATCATAATTTAGTTGGCCCTTTTGAACCTAGATCTTGGGATCTCCAGTCAGCTAGGTTGGGTTTCCACTATGATGACTCTTAATTATGGGCTTTTAACCCCATTCCCCTTGATAATCTATAAACTTGCTCTCCATTCAAACCTTTGGTAAACGGATCCGCTAAATTATTCCTTGACTTTATATAGTCAATGGTGATAATGCCAGTAGAGAGCAGCTGTTTTATGGTATTATGTCTTCGACGTATATGTCGAGACTTACCGTTGTATATATCACTTTGTGCCCTAGCAATCAAAGATTGACTATCACAATGAATATTTATGGCAGGCACAGGCTTTGGCCAACATGGAATATCCTCCAAGAAATTTCGTAGCCATTCTGCTTCCTCGCCAGCTTTATCTAATGCAATGAATTCAGATTCCGTGGTAGATCTCGCTATAACCGTTTGTTTAGCAGATCTCCATGATACAGCTGCGCCTCCAATTGTAAAGACATATCCACTTGTGGCATTTGAATTTTTATCAGTAGATATCCAATTTGCATCACTATACCCTTCAAGTACAGCAGGATATCTTGTATAGTGCAGTCCATAGTTTTTTGTGTATCTTAAGTATCTTAGCACTCTGACTATAGCTATCCAATCATCATTACTAGGATTACTAGTATATCTACTCAATCTATTTACTGCGTAAGCTATATCAGGTCTTGTGCAATTAGATAGGTACATAAGACTGCCAATGATACGGGCATACTCCTTTTGTGATACACCATAACCCTCGTTCTTCACAAGTTTATGGTTTGGATCATAAGGTGTTCTTACTGGACTAGTATCAAGTTTGTTAAACTTTTCTAGTATTTTCTCAACATAATGTGATTGAGATAACACTAGTCCATCCGAAGTTCTAGAAATTTTAATTCCTAGAATCACATCTGCCACACCCATATCTTTCATGTCGAAATTATTGGTAAGCACTTTCTTGGTAGATTTGATCATACTAATTTTGCTTCCAATAATCAACATATCATCCACGTAGAGACAAACAATGACAAAACCATCTTGAGTGCTTTTTGTATAAACACATTTGTCACACTCATTGATTTGGAAACCATTTGACTTCATAACATTGTCAAATTTCAAATGCCATTGTTTGGGTGCTTGCTTCAAACCGTATAGCGATTTAACGAGCTTGCACACTTTCTTCTCTTGTCCAGGAACAATAAATCCTTCGGGTTGGTCCATATATATTTCCTCATCTAAATCACCATTCAAAAAAGCTGTTTTAACATCCATTTGATGTATCTCAAAATTGTGCAATGCAGCAATACCAATTAGCATTCTAATGGATGTTATTCTTGTAACTGGTGAATAAGTGTCGAAGTAATCCAAGCCTTCCTTTTGCTTGTAACCTTTGACAACAAGTCTTGCTTTATACTTGTCTATAGATCCATCAGCCTTTATCTTCCTCTTAAAAATCCATTTATAACCTAATGGTTTACTTCCAGGAGGAAGATCCACCAATTCCCAAGTATGGTTTTGCATGATGGATTCTATTTCGGCATTAATGGCTTCTTCCCATAATGGAGCTTCGGGAGATGACATAGCTTCTTTGTAAGTTTGGGGCTCACTTTCTAACATATAGTTAGTTAGAAAATCAGGACCAAATGATTTGGTTATCTTTGCTCTCTTGCTTCGTCTATGTTCAGACTCATTTTCTTTATAGCTTTGTTCATTTCCATCTTGATGACTTCCATGGTTATCATCATTAACAGTATCATAAGTCCTCTTAAGTGAACTTCTCTCTTGTGCATCTTTATACGGAAATATATTTTCGAAGAAAGATGCATTTCGAGATTCGATAATCGTATTCGCATGTATGTCTGAGATATCAGACTTGTGTACAAGGAACCGATACGCGCTACTGTTATTAGCATAACCAATAAAGATACAGTGAACGGTTTTAGGTCCTATTTTAACCTTCTTAGGGGTCGGGACCATTAACTTAGCTAGACACCCCCACACTTTCATATATTTATACGAAGGCTTATGGCCTTTCCATAATTCATAGGGTGTTTTGTCTAACTTCTTGTGAGGCAACTTGTTGAGAATAAAATTAGCAGAAAGCAATGCTTCCCCCCACAAGTTCTGGGGTGCACCAGAACTTATAAGTAAAGCATTCATCATCTCTTTCAATGTACGGTTCTTGCGCTCGGCGATACCGTTTTGTTGAGGAGAATATGGGGCGGTAGTTTGGTGAATAATTCCTTGTTGGGAACAAAACTCACCGAATGGTGCTTCATATTCACCACCCCTATCACTTCTCAATACTTTAATCTTTCCACTAAGTTGATTCTCAACTTGAGTTTTGTAATTCTTGAATGATTCCAATGCCTCATCTTTGCTTCTTAGCAAATAAACTTGACAATATCTTGTAGCATCATCAATAAAAGTAATAAAATACTTTTTCCCACCTCTAGTTTGTATGAACTTTAAATCACAGATATCAGTGTGAATTAGTTCTAGAGGCTTTGTACTTCTTTCTACAGAATGGAATGATGACTTAGTTAGTTTTGCTTCAACACAAGTTTCACACTTGTTATTTACTTCAACGTGAAACTTAGGTATTAGATCCATGTTAATCAACTTGCGCAACTTATTGTAATTAACATGGCCTAACCTTCCATGCCATAAATCTGATGACTCAAGCATATAAGCAGAACTCACTTTATTATTATTAATCTTTGGTACAACTGTCATTACATTCATCTTGAACATGTCACCACTAAGGTAACCTTTTCCCACATACATTCCATTCTTAGTAAGTACAAAACTATCAGATACAAAGACTAATTTGAACTCATTCTTAATCAGCAACGAGCCAGAAACAAGATTCTTGCGGATGTCCGGGACATGAAGCACATTGTTGAGAGTTACTTCCTTGCCAGATGTCATTTTCAAGATCACTTTTCCTTGGCCTTCAATCTTGGAAGTAGAGGAGTTTCCCATGAACATATGCTCTTCATGATTAAGTGCTTCATATGTAGTAAACATCCTCTTATCAGAGCATATATGGCGTGTGGCCCCTGTGTCCACCCACCATTCTTTGGCGTTACTGACCATATTGACTTCAGACACAACTGCAGCCAAATTAAGTTCTGCCAAATCAACGGAGAGCTTGTCTTCTTCCGCCATGTGTGCCTCAGATTTGCCCTTCTTCTTTCCACTACGGCAATCCTTTGCTAGGTGACCAATCTTGTTACAATTGTAGCACTTTCCCTTGAACTCCTTTGCTTTCTTGGAGTTGTTTTGGTCTGATCCTCCTCCATTGTGTTTCCTCTTCTTATTGCTCTTATGCCCACCTTCCACTAAGTTGGCCTTAGCCTCCATCATGGTTCTAGACTTCTTGTCGGCACGGCGATTGTCCTCTTCAATCCTTAGCCTCACAACTAAATCTTCAAGTCCCATTTCCTTACGCTTATGCTTAAGGTAGTTCTTGAAATCCTTCCAAGAGGGTGGCAATTTTTCAATAACCGTAGCCACTTGGAAAGACTCACTGAGTTCCATCTTTTCTGCATGAATTTCATGTATGATAAGTTGGAGCTCTTGGACTTGGCTCATGACAGTCTTGGAGTCCACCATCTTGAAGTCAAGAAACCGACCAACAATGAATTTCTTCATTCCAGCATCTTCAGTTCGATATTTCTTTTCAAGTGACTCCCATAAAGCCTTGGCTGTCTTTATTGGACTGTACACATTGTATAATGCATTATCCAATCCATTCAGGATATAGTTCTTGCATAGGAAATCAGAATGATTCCATGCATCTGCAGCAGCAACTGTTTCTGTAGTAGTTCCAGGTGTTGGAGCATCTTCTGTTAGAAGCTTTGCCAAATTGAGAGTGGTGAGATAGAATAACATCTTTTGTTGCCATCTCTTAAAATCCACCCCATTAAACTTTTCAGGCTTCTCCACATGACCATGACTAGAGGAGGAAAACACAGCAGGAGCACTTGGATTGACAGAAGAGCTTGATTTCTCAGTCGACATTTTTCCTTAAGAAATGAAATATATAATCTCAATATCAATGAACTAAGTAACAACACTAATATCACAGCAAACAACTATCACATACAGCGGAACAAAAGATATAAACTGATGCTCGCAAATCTGAAATGGAAACTATAACTAACTGCCAATTGGTATATTAGATAACTTAGCAATTTAATAGAAACAATAAACTGTAACTTGCAGTAAACAAATATAGGACAGAACCGAATCAACTAATTGCCCAAAACAAACAACATATAAAATGCAGAACTGAGCAAAAGTTGAAACAAGATCACAAAGCCACTACGAAATACGATCACAAACCAGATTCAAACTTTCGGTGTAACGCAATATAACACAATAATTCGTCTTAAGATTGTTAGAAAATAGTATGCTATATTGCTATAAACTATGGTAAACAAACTAAAACTAATCATGCAAATACATCAAGATAGGATTAGAAAAACCTCAAATTGAGTCGAGGCAAGCGTTCGACGCTCTGACCTTAAGACGAATTACGCCCCACTACGGTGCTTATGGTTTGCTAGCGTTCGTCTCCCAGGATACAACGACTCCCTCCTTGTGAATGAAGCACTCCAATTCTCAAGGCTCCTTTGAACCAATTTATGTATGAACTCTCTCACAAATGAATGAATATATCCTCTCTAATGTATGAATGCTTATAAATAATAGAAAACTCAGAATTTTCAGATCTATCCTCCACGCAGGGAGAGTACCCCCAATTTATAGATGTTGAAAAACCTTTTGTGAATGATCGCGTCCCAATTTCAAGAGGCAACCACCGCAACCCTTCGAATTGAGAAGACACGACCCTATCATCCATGGGTTGTCTGAGAAGAGGAAGAGAATGTGTTGCACCCAAATCGAAAGGTCACAAGGTTTCTCGTTCTGAGGAGCCGTGAAGCAACCTGAACAAACACATACTCTTGTTTTGTGCTTCTGCCCATTTGCTTCAACAGTGGGCCGGTTCTCAAAACTTAAGTCATTAACCCAATGGACAATTATAAGTCTAATTTCCATTCATTATAGAAATTTAATATTAAAATAATATTAAATTTCCAACAGGTAGTGTAGTACCCAATCGATCAGGTAGTGTAGTATTGAAAAGGTAAAATTGAGTGTTAACACAATTTAGAGTATTCTTGTATCCGTACGTACATTTCACAAAAGGCCACACAAATCTAGCTTACCCTGTATTTGAATTCCTTCAGCTACAAAATGGAAGCATGGGAGCTATCATTTTCGATCCAAAAGCTCCAAACTATACAGAGCGATCTTGAGGAGTCCATCAACAGTTTATATGATGCCATCCGTGAGTATATTACTTGATTTTCATTTTCACTTATGAATTATTTGGATCTGTGTTAGCCAGAGACCAAGCTTGTATTATTTTCTTATGCCCAACTATCAACTTTTAATACAGAGTGGCAGAAAGATGATGAAGGTTTAGCTGCCGTTGCAGACATTTTAGAGAACCCACATGTTGACAACATCAAGCCTTTAAAGGTTTTGTTTTTCAAAGATTACCAGCCAGCACTCTATGATTGCTACAGAAAAAGAAGGGTTTGCCCTCAAATATTACTTCAGCTCATATTAAACTATATATATCATAAAAGAACTTTCTACATAGTATCAATTACGTTCTTGAAACAGGTGAACATTGGTCTGTTGAAGGGGAAGGTTGTGATACTGTTCCTTACAGACCTAGACATCCTCCATGAAAAGGAGTACCTGATCCTCCAACAAATATACATGGAAAAGCACCACGAACCAACAAAGCCGGAGAGCCAGTACGAGGTTGTGTGGGTTCCGATTGTGGACACATGGACCGAAGCCAAGTACGAGCAATTCGAAAGCATTAGAAATGCCATGGAATGGTACTCGGTTTACCTCCCTTCAGTAGTTTCGCCGACTGTGATTAGGTACATCCGAAAGGAGGAAAAATGGAACTTTGTGAAGAAGCCCTTACTTGTGGTAATGGACCCTCAAGGTAATATAGTACACAACAATGCTGTACACATGATGTGTGTTTTTGGAAGCATAGCATTTCCATTCAATAAAAGCAGGGAGGACTTGCTCTGGGAAGAGGAGACCTGGAGGATGGAACTTGTGGCAGACCCCATCGATGATAATATACTTTCTTGGGTACGTATTTGTAGTTGTAGTACGTTCTGATCTGTTAATGAACTCACATATCCATATATCTTAACTAAGATGGAGTAATTTGCCTTTTGATTTCAGATCACCGAAAGAAAACACTTATGCTTGTATGGTGGAGAAGACATAAATTGGATCCGGAATTTCACAAGACTGGCAAGAAGTGTGGCTCGGGAAGCAGGAATCCAGATGGAATTGCTTTACGTGGGCAAGAACAAGGCTAGGGAGAGAGTTGTGAAGAACATAATGAGAATCATTCAAAACGGGAATTTAAGCCACACGATCGAGTGGCACCTCATTTCCTTCTTCTGGACTCGCCTGGAAAGCATGTGGGAATCCAAAGGACATCAACTCCAGAACAAGCTTATTAAAAAATCAAGCCAGCTTGGGAGCACTGATTCCGTTTCTATGAAAAAAGATGATGCCGTAATGCAGGGGATTATATCAATGCTGAGTTTCGGTTCCAGCGACCATGGGTGGGCTGTGATTAGGGCCTGTTCGGCGGAGATGTCTAAGGCAAACGGGGAACACATATTGAGGAGCTTGAGGGAGTTTAATGCGTGGAAGACAAGGCACATTGAGATAGGGTTTACACCTGCACTGAATAAATACTTAGCTGGGTTGTCTAAGCAGGCTCCACATCACTGCTCCAGTTTGACGTTGCCTGTCACCGTACTCATGCCGGAGACGGTGGCCTGCGCTGAATGTGGACGTATGATGGAGAGGTTCAACATGTTCCTCTGCTGCAGTGACTGAGCTCGACGTACATGTATATACAATTCAATCATACGACTTAAATTTTTTGATACATACATTTGTTTATTAGCTTTGGCTATTGCTGCTATTTAACACTGGATGCAGCACCATTGAAACAGTTATGTGTGATCATAAATGATTATAATGTGATCATCACGTACAAGCTACACTAATTAATTAAGGCCTCATGCATGTAGCTTATAAGCTTAATGCTCATATGCATGGGATACGTGTACTTTTATATATATATAGGCCGGATCTAGAGATGACGTCTTCAAAATGTCCAATAGTGCAGATTTTCATTTTTGACCCACTTTTTTATAGAAAATACTTTTATATATATAGGCCGGATCTAGAGAGGACGTCTTTAAAATGTCCAATAGTGCGGATTTTCATTTTTGACCCACTTTTTTATAGAATTTTCTCATCTCCACCGTTTAGTATCTAGATAATATTGTGTAGATCATCTCTGAAAAATTTCAGCCAATTTGGTAATCATTAAGACCCTCAAACTCGAAAAACAAATGGACGAACTGAATTCGGTCAAACTTAAACCATTCATGTTTATAACAGAAAAACGTAATTTTGAGGGCCTTCAATAGAAACTATATATATATATATATATATATAAGCAGGATCTAGAGAGGATGTCCTCAAACTTGAGTTATAGTACAGATTTTCATTTTTGACCCACTTTTAGATCGAATTTTCTCATCTCCACCGCCTAATATCTAGATAATATTGTGTAGATCATCACTGTAAAATTTTAGCCAATTTGGTAATCGTTAAGGCCCTCAAACTCGAAAAACAAATTGACGAACTGAATTCTGTCAAACTTGAACCGTTCATGTTTATAACAGAAAAACGTAATTTTGAGGGCCTTAACGATTACCAAATTAGCTGAAATTTTGCAAAGATGATCTACACAATATTATTTAGATACTAGAAGATGGAAATGAGAAAACTCAATCGAAAAGTGGGTTAAAAATGAAAATCCACACTATTAGCATGCTTGAGGACATCCTCTCCAAATCATGCCTATATATATATAACAGAAGGGAAGTGCATGCTAATACTTTTGACAGTAGAGAAACTTAATAAAATAAGATTACGGTGGTAATCGTACTTAAGCATCTCCTATTTGTTTCGCATTATTGGATCTACAATGGCACATTGGCACTTTTAAGATGTCGTGGGTGAGGGCTTCCGGCTTGTTACACATTTTAGTAGTCAAGCTGATCGGCTCGGCCTTACTCATCATATCCTAGCTCAAAGTATATTTCACCTCGAAAAGTTTTCCAAGGAGGTCGGGTTACCTCACTGGCTCTCAGTCCATTTCGTAACTAGAAACGATTACATTTACCTATATTTGCCTCAAAGAGAGAAAGCTTTCTCTTTCGGCACATTTCTTGACTAGAACCATTATTGTTTGTCTCTTGATTAAGAACACATTCCAATATCTTATAGGGGATCATAACAATCATACCGCTTGACAAGTCAAGGGTCTTTCGAAGTCGAAGAAATTTCTTTAAGATCCTGGGTCAAGATCTAGAATTCTGCAATGAATGTGTCTTACAAGGGTCTAAATGGAGGTCCAATCCTCTAAATGTAGAAGATAGAACGAAGTTAGGAATCCAAGAACAGGATAATGTTATAAAGAAAAAGAGCATCAATCAAACAAAGATGATACAAGTAAAACTAAAGAAAAACTATCTCATTGTAGTAATGAATAAAACAGCATGTGTCACGATGATCATAATTGAATATTATACCTGGAGTAAGAATATCAGAAGCTAAGTTTCGTAAAGGTAAGAAAAGTTTATGAATGCTGGAGAACATTACATACTCACTCAGAGGAAAGCCTCTTATCTAAATAAAGAAGGGTATCTATATTCTCTTCTTGCACTTTCTGGTTTAAACCCCAAATGAAGCAAGGTAGCAGAACAGTGATTTAGGCCTGTGTGTTCCATTCTACATGAGTTAAAATGCCTATATATAAGCCATAGCTAGCTTCCACATCTTGCAACCAACCAGAGAAGCCTCACTTAGAGCTTAACATTTTCAGAAAATCAAAATGGCCCTTCAACCTCAAAACCCCCTTGCTCCCCAGAATAGGGTTAACTTCCAAAACACCCTTGCACCTCAGAATAGGGTAGCTTTTCAAGACAACCTTGCACCTCAGAATAGGGCAGCTTTTCAAGACAACCTTGCACCTCAGAATGCTGCCCTCGCACCTCAAACTGCCGGCCTTGTACCTCAAAATGCTGGCCTTGTGCCTCAGCAAAATGCTAGCCTTGTACCTCAGCAAAATGTTAGCCATGTACCTCAAAGTACTGCCCCTTTGCATCAAAGTGCCCTTGCACCTCAAAGTGCAGTAGCACCTCAAAGTGCCCTTATGCATCAAACTAAGCCGCCCGGCACTGTCCTAGGTCGAGGAGGAGATAACTACCTGGGAAGAGGAGGAGACAACTACCTAGGCAGAGGAGGAGACAACTATCGCACTGCTCTAGCTTCTACTCACGGTAGAGATCGTCGTCAGTATTCAGCATCATCAGATGACAATACCTTATCCAACCAAATTCTATTCACTGATAGATCGCATGAACGTCCCTACGATGTGCCTCTTCTTTCTGTCAAGCCAATTCTCCAAACAATCGAGGCCATTCTGGCTCGTGCTAACAAACCAGTTGACATGCATGGCACTGTAGTTCCGGTATTTACTATCACTTGCTCTTGAATGCTGATGAAGTCTCATATATGCAATTATATGTAATTCTGCATAATTTTTTTTGTTAGGGAGGTCTTGTACCTGCAACTGCTCATGTGGATAATTTGGAACATGAGAAGGCCATCCATGCTAGCCTGAGCAGCCTGCACGACAGCATCGATGTTCCAACCAGCATTCTGAATGAAATTTCCTGCGAGGTCTGCATTTAGTAAAACCATTTATATAAAACATACCCACTACGTCAATTCACCCCGGTCACGTTACCGGTCGCATCTCTCACACAAGTAGAACAAGATCTAGTGGTCTTGAAGTTAGTGTCACATATATGATTTTACTCTTGGTTTGATTGATATCCACCTTGACACGCAGATACTTAGCAAATCGCTATCAGGGGTAGACGCAAACAAGACCACCATGGACATTTTAGAGAGGGTCCAGCACTACGATTGGGATGAAAAGGTGGTACTTGCCTTGGCAGCTTTTGCAATCAAAGATGGTGAATTTTGGCTTGTGGCTCAGCTTTTCACCACCAACGCACTGGCCAAAGCTATTGGACAGCTGAAGCAAATGCAAGAGATACTAGAACGATCTGGGACTAGTTTGAAACCAAAGTTTGAGGCATACAACAATCTGGTTAATGCCGTGCTCAAGGTGACCAAGATCATTGTTCACTTGGAGGACATTCATCGTGACAGCCACTTAACGGCTGAAATCAAAGCCACATCTCCCGTTAATCATATCCCCACTGCTGTTTACTGGACTATCCGGAGTATAGTCATTCTTGCATCACAACTTTTAGGGATCACCGGTTCTGATCCAGAGTAAGTTCCTCTATGTCTACACTCTACACCAGTAGTATACAAGTGACTGATACATTCATTACTTGATTTCCATTGTATTTGATTTTCTCATAGGTACGTAACAGAGGCATGGGAACTATCATCCTTGGCACACAAGCTCGAAAACATTTACAACCATCTTGAGGAGAACCTTAACAGACTCTATCAACTCCTTCGTGAGTCTTAATTAGATATACAGATTTCCTAGGTGTCGTTAAACAGAATTCCAATTTTTTTATGCCTAACAAGTCCTGTTCTAATGGTGAAATGCAGAGAAGGTCAGAGATGAAGAAGCATTCGCAGCAATTGCACGCATCTTAGAGTCACCGCATATTGATAACTCCAAGCCTCTGAGGGTTTTGTTCTACAAGGATGACCAACCTGCACTCTTTGATGGCTACAACAAGAAGAGGGTTTGCTTTGAAATCTCAATCAATTTCTCCTCTATCCGCAAACAAATAAAAATTTATCATCATTTTATGTCCTAATTAACTGGAAGTGCAACAGGTGGACATTGATGTGCTAAGGAGGAAGGTGGTGATACTGATGATTTCAGACCTTGACATCGTCCAGGAAAATGAGTACCTAATTGCTCATCAAATGTACTCGGAGAAACGCCAGTTCCCAACGAGGCCAGAGAGCCAGTATGAGATTGTCTGGGTTCCAATTGTGGACAATTGGACTGATGCTAAGCAGCAGCAGTTTGAGGATCTTAGAAATGGCATGGAATGGTACACTGTGTTCCACCCTTCGGTTGTATCTCCCATTGTGGTAAAGTACATCAGGCACCAGAAGAAATGGAACTTTGTGAAGAAGCCTCTGCTTGTGGTGATGGACCCTCAAGGCAAAATTGTGCACACCAATGCTGTTCACATGATGTGTGTTTTCGGAAGTGCCGCGTACCCGTTCACAAGCAACAGAGAGAGATTGCTCTGGGAAGAAGAGAGCTGGAGGATTGAGCTTTTGGCAGACGCTATTGATCAAACCCTACTTAACTGGGTAAGTAAAACATGAGAATTTAAATTGGCTTTATATCAAATTGCTGTGCATATTAAAACATATTGTTCCATACTGCATTTCCTTTGCAGATCGCGGAAAAGAAGTACATTTGCTTGTATGGTGGAGAAGACATTAACTGGATCCGAAACTTCACAAGGGCTGCAAAAGATGTTGCCTTGGATGCTGGTATCCAGTTAGAGTTGCTCTATCTCGGCAAGAGCAAGCAGAAAGAACGAGTGGCCAGAGACATCATCCGCGTCATTAGGGAGGACAACCTGAGCCACACCATCGACTGGAACCTCACTTGGTTCTTTTGGGTTCGTCTTGAGAGCATGTGGCAGTCCAAAGGACAGCTTATGAGTGAGCTGTCCAGGGCTAACTTCAGGGATGACAACATAAGAAATGACATCATAATGCAGGGGATCGTGTCGCTGCTGAGTTTCGGTTCTAGTGACCGTGGATGGGCTGTGATCGGGGTTCCTTCAGCAGACATGTCTAAGGCTAATGGGGATCACATGTTGAAGAGCATGAATGACTTTAAGATTTGGAAGGTCAGACACAATGACATAGGGTTTACACCTGCACTAAACGAATATCTTACTGGGGTGTACAAGAGCGCCCCACATCACTGCACCAGTCTCATACTGCCTGCAACCGGCGTCATGCCTGAGACCGTGGCCTGTGCTGAATGTGGTCGTCTCATGGAGAGGTACGCCATGTTCCGCTGCTGTACCGATTGAGGTTGATCATCAACAACACCACCGTGCTTCTTAACAAAGGTGCATTGGTTTGAATTTTCATCTTAAACTAGCAGCTGCGGCAGCAGCTGCTTCTACTATATTCTATGAAAATAAATTCGACATCTAAAGGTCCTTATCTCTAGAGGTAAAGGAGCCGAGTCAGTGTGTGTTTTTGCTTATTGTTACAATTCCATATTTACATGGATAAATAAGATTTCAGTATTCATTTTCCATTGGATATATGATACTGTTCGCTTACAGAACTTCATGTCTGCTAACTCCTTTAACTTGAAAACAGAGTTCCAGTCCATTTCAACTTGCTGCAACATCACAAGCTTCATATATCTTAGAAGTAGGAACCAAACACAAAATTGGGCTTCAGTGTGTGTAACAATCAGATCATTGACCCTAAGATCTCACTGAAATCCGCTAAGACAATTAAAACTTTCATCATAAGTCCCATTTAGCAAAACAACTACAAGTCTAGAACAATGATTCACAACTCAAATATCAAAACAAAGACACGTCTTTAGCCCACAAAAGAGCCTAATCACTGCACACTTGACAAGATGCAAAACCAAAACAACAGAACGCAAAACAAGAATTCTAAAAAACATGTACCAGGAGACAGGTAACACAGTGCAAGCAAATATACACGGTGCTGTTTAATACTGGCTAAAGTTTACTCTATGCTTTGGAAACTTGAACATCCCCAACCAATCGAAATTAACAGGGAGTTCACCATAATAAAGCAACAATAGTATCAATGGAAAAACAAAAAAAACAAAATTTGATTTATGAGGAAATGTCACGACCTCAACCCAACAAGAAAATTAACCAACTACGACCAATAATGCGTAGCAAGTTTTGAAAAAATTGGGTATTCGATCGAGGGTTAATATACGCTTCCGTTGACACGTCCCTCTGGATTTAGAGACCAGCCGATGAACGTAACGCCTATCGAAAGCGACCTAAAAACCATGTATGAATTTTAAAACAGTAGAGCAATTCTAATTAAAATTGCAATACGAAAGAGATGAGGATGCAAATGCTTACAGGGGAGAAGAGCGGCGATGGGGTTTAGGGGTTGATGGGCAAGACTATATAGAGGAATGCAGGAGGGTTTCGGTATAAGAGAGAGCCCTTCTGGTTTTGTAATATAGCGAAAGTGCCACCGTCGGTTGAGACATTTTTGGGTCTGGGCTTTTCTGCATTTTTGTAATCATCAGTTGGATTATGAAGATGAGTTTGAGTTCAAATAAGACGGCCCAATGAGGTTTTTTTCATATTCTTTGTCTTCAAAAAAAAATTAAAACCCCTACTCATACTGAGATTTGAATTCGTGGTAATCTCGACGAGGAGGTCTGTTAAACTAGTTTATTAATAATGTCACAGCTCACCGGCAACTCGATGAGTTAATAACTTAACGAACTTTTATCAGTAAACTTTATCAACAAGGAGTCGAGAAAGTTTATGATTTGAATTTTTTTTTTTTTTTTTTCAAACTATGTATTTTGTTAGAGAATCGATAATCATCTGTGTAAAATAATTCTGATATTTTTCTTTCTTATGTTTGGTAACAGTATGGTTGGAGATTAGCTAGCAGTATTCCTCCATTAAGAAAAAAGTCGGGTCATATCTTACAATCAAGTAGATATATCTCATCTCAAGATTGCTTAAAATAGACCACCCAATCTATATGGAAACCATGTGAACGATCTTCAAGAGTGGAAGTTAGAAACATGTTATACACCATCTGTGTCCCGCCCTCATTATTTTTATCCATCCATGTCTTAAATCAAATTTACCAAACCAAACATCATTAATTTTCGTGTTTAATGTATAAGTGATCCTTTTTATAGTGTCTCAAAAACAAAAAAAAAACATGACTCTTTTTGAAAGGATTTGATTTCTAAGACATTACTATCATCCCATTCGTGAGCCGGAAGGATTTTGATCTCTTAAAAGTTACTAAAGCTAGCCAACAAACAATATTACAATTTATGAAGAATATATATAGAGACCAAGATTTTATTCTATGCTTTATATAATAAGATCGAAATGAAAAAAATTAATTATTTTCATTAAAAATGCCCTCACGCAGGATCGAACTACGGACCTTCAGTTTACAAGACTGACGCTCTACCACTGAGCTATAAGGGCCTGATGCTCCACTGTGCCAACTTTAGATAATACTCTTCCAGCAACAAGAAGTCTCCCAAGGACACGTTTAGAAGTGTCTTCACATTGTGTAGAACTGTAATTCTGTAAACAGAAATAAACGGATCGACAGTTGAATCATAAAGGGGATCGATTTGACTTAGATACTTATGTCAAAAATCATGTGTTTCTTTATCATATATTGTCGTCGGTTATCTACCCCATGACCCCATCCTTCATATCAATAAGGCAGATTGTTGAAGACAGCCCACGCTTTCACAAAAATTGAAATGCTTCGACTTGAAAGAGACTGTTACGGTGTTAATTACCCTAAAGAACTAGGAGTCTAGTTAGGACACCAAGAAATAAAGCAGTCCTGCTTGGAGAGTTGGAGTCGGGACCTTATGCCTGTGGATAGGTTCGTAAGATAAGGGTCTCGAAATCGATTATCTTTTTCATTATTTCCAGTACTGGAAATCCCTACCATGATCGATCGTTCTACTAATGTGTGGTTCCATTTGAAGCTATTGTCCCGAGTGTTGTGCGGAAGCGTAACAAACAGGAATATTGGAAATAATGGAACAACCAAACAACGATAAGAAAAACAAACACAAAAACACAAGATTTATAGTGATTCACCCAATCAATGTGATTGAGTTACGTCCACTTTTGGAGTCGGCGAGAACTTCCACTATAATCAAATTGGAGAGAATACAATAGAGATTTGTTCTAAATCTCTCTAATCCCAAAAACTCAAATATGCTACTGCCTTGCTTTTAGTTAATTACGAAACCTATCTTTCTCTCTCTCTCTCTATTCGGCTGCAACATATATGTATATATACCCTAACACAACTAGGCAACATATATGTCCTAATTAACCTAAGCATGCCCTTTCCCACGTGATCAAGGTGGGCTGCCCACAATTGGGTTTTTTTCTCCAATATTCAATTAAAGCCAATTTCAATAATCTCCACCTTAGCTTTACTTGAAACAAATTCTCCAAAATAGAACTTCAACACCAAACGCCGCTCCAACATCCCCATAGGGAATTTCAAATTCTGTCAACACCAATCAAGTCCAAGCAATGCTTGAACTTGTTCAATAGAACCGACTTTGTTAACATATCAGCAGGATTATCTTCAGTTCCAATTTTCAGAAGTTGTATGTCACCATCCTCCACCAATTGACGAATCTTGTGAAATCTGACATGAATATGCTTAGTATGATTATGAGTAACCTGGTTCTCTGCTAAATGAATAGCACTCTGACTATCACAATAAACACCCACATAGTCTTGAATTACACCCAAGTCCTCAAGCAAACCACGAAGCCAAAGAGCTTCTTTTGCACCCTCTGTTACAGCCATATACTCAGCTTCTGTAGTCGACAAAGCAATAGTATGTTGCAAATTCGACTTCCAACTCACTGCTCCACTAGCAAGAGTAAATACATACGCTGTAGTTGATCTGCACTTGTCCAAATCACCTGCGTAATCAGAGTCCACATATCCAACTGCACAATGATTCATCTTATTCTGCTGAAAAACTAATCCAACATCCACAGTACCAAGAATATACCGTAGAATCCACTTTACTGCTTCCCAATGGCCTTTACTTGGATTATGCATATATCTACACACCACACTTAAGGCCTGTGAAATATCTGGTCTAGTACACACCATAGCATACATCAAGCTACCAACAGCACTAGCATACGGAACTTTAGCCATATATTTTTTATCATCATCAGTGCTAGGAGACATAGAAGAATTAAGCTTGAAATGAGAGGCAAGAGGTGTACTCACAGGTTTAGTTTTATCAACCATGCCAAACCGATGTAGTACCTTCTTCAAATATTGTTTCTGTGACAAACATACCTTGCCTATCGATCTGTCTCTTTCAATTTCCATGCCTAAAATCTTCTTTGCTTCTCCCAAATCCTTCATCTCAAATTCACCACTCAACTGTGACTTAAATTTATCTATCTCCACCTTGCTCTTAGATGCAATCAACATATCATTAACATATAAGAGCAAATAAATGAAGGACCCATCATGTAGCTTGCGGAAATAAACACATGGATCATAAAGACTCCTAGTGTACTTTTGACCAAACATAAACTTATCAAATCGCTTGTACCACTGCCTAGGAGACTGCTTTAGGCCATATAACGATTTCTTAAGTTTACAAACCCATTTTTCCTTACCATCAACTTTAAAACCATCTGGTTGAGTCATATAGATCTCCTCTTTCAAATCACCATGTAAAAATGCAGTTTTAACATCAAGTTGTGCTAACTCAAGATCAAATTGTGCAACCAAGGCTAAAAGAATGCGAATAGATGAATGTTTCACAACAGGAGAAAATACCTCATTGTAGTCTATTCCTTCTTTCTGTGCATAGCCTTTAGCTACCAATCTAGCCTTGTACTGAGATCCTTCCTTTTTAGCAAATACCCACTTGCAACCAATTGCTCTCTCCCCCTGTGGTAACTGAGCCAACTCCCAAGTCTTGTTCTTGTGAAGAGACTTCATCTCCTCACCCATAGCATTTTCCCAATCCACCTTATCTGCATGTATTACAGCTTCTTCATAAGTAGTAGGAATTTCTTCTTCAGTCATTGGAAGTGCATAAGTCACCATATCATTAAGACAAGCTGGCTTTGGAGCATTCCTCTTTTCTTTTCTCAATGCAATAGGTTCATCTTGCTCTATAAACTCTTGGGTTTGAGCCTCTACTTCAGTACTTGCATCTTCATTAACATCAACTGTATCTAAATCACCTGGAGCTTTATCAATATTTTTCTCAAGCTCCACCTACTTCAAACTCTCTATAGTCATCTTTTGTTTTTCAGAATTATTTTTCTCATTCTGATTAACCATAGCAGTCTCATCAAACGTAACATCTCTGCTCACAATAATCTTTCTAGTATCTGGACACCATAGCCTGAATCCCTTCACACCATCACTAAAGCCCAAGAAAATGGCTTTCTTTGCTCTAGGATCAAGCTTGCTTTCCCTGACATGATAATAAGCAGGACATCCAAAAATATGTAAGTAATGATAATCAGTAGCAGGTTTTCCAGACCATACCTCCATAGGGGTTTTCCCCTCATTTGCAGCTATAGGCAACCTGTTGATAAGATGACATGCATATGTAACTGCCTCTGCCCAATACTTTTTGTCTAATCCAGCATTAGACAACATACATCGAACCTTCTCTAACAATGTCCGATTCATGCGTTCTGCTACCCCATTTTGCTGCGGTGTTCCTCTAACTGTGAAGTGTCTCACAATGCCCTCTTCTTGACATAACTTCAAGAACGGATCAGACTTGTACTCACCACCATTATCTGACCTGAGCCTCTTAATTTTTCGACCGGTCTGAGTCTCAATCATCTTCTTCCACTTCACAAATATATCTAAGATTTCGTCTTTATGCTTCATGGTGTACACCCATACTCTTCTAGAGAAGTCATCAACAAAAGTAACATAATACCGCTTACCTCCCAAAGATGTAGTCTTTGTAGGTCCCCATACATCTGTGTGAACATAATCTAAAACTCCTTTAGTCTGGTGAATTGCTGTACCAAACTTCACTCTAGTCTGCTTTCCAAAAACACAATGTTCACAAAATTCCAATTTGTAAGTCTTTGCACCTTTCAACAAGCCTTGCTTCACCAATCCTTGCATAGCTTTCTCACCAGCATGTCCAAGACGCATGTGCCATAATCTAGTAGTGTCTGCATCATCTGTAGTCTCAGAAACTGCTGCTTCACTTGTCACTATACTTCCCTGTAGAAAATACAAGTTTCTTTCTCTTGTACCCTTCATAATCACAAGTGAACCATAAACAACTTTAGCAACACCATTATTCTATATAATTTTGTGCCCCTTTGACTCCAAAGTTCCCAAAGAGATCAGATTTTTCTTCAAGTTCGGAACATACCGAACGTTTGTCAATTCTCTAACACTCCCATCATGCATCTTCAGACGAACTGTACCAAGCCCTTTAGTTCTACAAGGACTATCATTACCCATAAGAACCAGCCCACCATCCAATTCCCTCAAAGTAGAGAACCATTCCTTGTTAGGACACATGTGGTGGGTACAACCAGAATCCATTATCCATCTCTCAGAATAATCAAGTGTCGATAAACTTGTCAAAGCAACATCAATCTCAATGTCTTCGAAGTAATCTGCACTCAAAGCAAAATCAAAGTCATCATCATCTTCAATTTTTGCCACATTCACTTCTGAGCCCTTCTTGTCTCTGTTCTTCAACTTGGGACAATCTTTCTTCCAATGCCCCTTTAGACGACAAAAGGCACACTCATCTTTTGCAGGAAATTTACTTCTTGACTTGGAACGGGATTTACCTCTATTTCCACCAAACTTTCTATCATCAGACCTTCCTCTGACTACAAGTGCTTCACCTAATACCCTGCTTTGCAATTGCTTCTCCTTCTTTCGACACTCATTATTAATCAATGAATTGCACACATCATCAAATTTCACCTCATTCTTTCCATGCAACAATGTTGTAATTAAATGTTCATAATCATCAAGAAGAGAATTTAGCAAACATAAAGCTTTATCCTCATCATCAATATCAACATCCAAATTAACCAAATCTGCAATAATCTTATTGAAATCACTGATGTGTTCAGACATAGAAATACCTTGTCTGTAGTCGAAACGGAAAAGTCTCCTCTTCAGGTGGAACCGGTTTTCAGCACTCTTGATCATGTACTGATCTTCTAATTTCTGCCACAGCTCCTTTGCCGATGTCTCCTTCATAATAAAGAACTTCTGATCCTTTGCAAGACACATTCTAATAGAACCACAAGCCCACTTATTAATTTGTTTCCATTCTGCATCACTCATATCATCAGGTTTGTTTTCAAGAGCAACATCCAATTCTTGTTGACCCAAAAGATCCAACATCTCACACTGCCACATGCCAAAATTATTTGTTCCATCGAACTTCTCAACTTCAAATTTGGCATTGCCAATTGATGGTCTAGCTCGTGCAGTACCTGAAGACGTCGCACCTCCTTTCTTTTTCTTATCTTCCCCGTCAACCATAATTTCCAATCAATAATCAACTCCCAGTTCAGAACAAGAGCTCTGGTACCAGTTTGTTGTGCGGAAGCGTAACAAACAGGAATATTGGAAATAATGGAACAACCAAACAACGATAAGAAAAACAAACACAAGAACACAAGATTTATAGTGGTTCACCCAATCAATGTGATTGAGTTACGTCCACTTTCGGAGCCGGCGAGAACTTCCACTATAATCAAATTGGAGAGAATACAATAGAGATTTGTTATAAATCTCTCTAACCCCAAAAACCCAAATATGCTACTGCCTTGCTTTTAGTTAATTACGAAACCTATCTCTCTCTCTCTCTATTCGGCTGCAACATATATGTATATATACCCTAACACAACTAGGCAACATATATGTCCTAATTAACCTAAGCATGCCCTTTCCCACGTGATCAAGGTGGGCTGCCCACAATTGGGTTTTTTTCTCCAATATTCAATTAAAGTCAATTTCAATACCGAGCCTACGTAAATATGAGTATAATATATGCAACCATGCGTTAAATTTAATGGACAACAAGATAATGTGATGAAAAGTTGAAAAGGAAAAGATCTGTAGGTGATGAACAAGTTGGCAATTTGAAACTTGCAAGTTGAATTGTAAACTAGTTCGGAATTCTGTGATGCATATATACACTACCAGAAAAGGGGTTATAGCCGACATCTCGTCGGCCGTTTTCATTAAATCGTCGGCTATACTCATAGCCGACGAAGTATCGTCGACTATTCTCTCGTCGGGAATGCTCCGTCGGCTATAGTATAGCCGACGACACTCAGGGTAAGTCGTCGGCTTATAAAACACGCGGTATAGCCGACGAATAAAGCGTCGTCGGCTATACTTCGAACATTGCCGACGACAGGATCGTCGGCTTCAACAATTACGTAATTGCCCCTAACCTGGAAGTATAGCCGACGATACTATCGTCGGCTATACGTCCGGCATAGCCGACGAATTAATCGTCGGCCATAACAATCGCCGGTACCAGGAACGGCTTTTTTTTGCCGGAAGCCGGGAGGGTATAGCCGACGAAATATGGCCCATTTCGTCGGCTATAACACCTAAATATTTAAAAAAATTTAAAAATTTAACTCAGGCCCAATTTCACTTCGTCTTCGGTTTGGCTGCAGAAAATCCACAAACAAACATCCAAATATCCAACAAATATCCACATCAATCCATTCCTAATATCCTACCTACTGTACAAATTAACCCCCTAGCTAACTAGTCATCTACTCATCATCATCCCCTAAACGCATAGCGTCGTCCACCGGATCGTTCGAGTTCCGGTGGCTATGGCTACCCTGATCGCCTGGCGTACTCCGATGCGGGGGGGGAGTGGGGACGACGAACTGGGGCATCTGTGGCGGAGGCGGGGGTTGGAGTCCAGCCTGCTGGGCCTCCCAAGATTGCTGCATCCATCGGTACATCTCCGCCACAGATGCGTCTCTGGCCTGCTGCACCGAAGCCTCCGCGGCCCTCGCCAACTCCTCCTGAGTCCTCTGCAGCTGCGTCTGCAAGTCTCCTCTCGTCGAAGCCGCACGCTGCGTGCTGGGATTGGCCGGCGTGTACTTGAGAACCCCATCTCCCGCCGCGCCTAAGCCTCTCTGGTAGAAGTAGTTGTTGCCCGTCCCTACCGCCGCGTGCATGATCTGAGAGGCCAAGCGCGGCTCAAGGGTGTCGATCGTGGAGGCAAACTCCGCGATCGCCTCGTCGGACGCCCCTTCCCCCAGGGTGTCTCGCGCGATCCCGAAGGTGATCGCGTCGGTCTCCGCATCTATTTCCGCCTAATTGACAAGAAAATATAATAAACGAATTAATAAAAAAAAATATAAATTAATTTAATGAAACACTTTTATTGAAGATGGGCGAATACTTACCACTTGGTCGGGACGCCCCGGATACATCTGCGCATGAATCCACGACAACGGCCTCAGCGGTCGGTCCTTCCTCGCAATCTCTGCCCACTGCCTCCAGGAGCGGGCGCCGCCGTAGTGGGGGTGCTCGTTCCTCTTGCGGTTGTCGCTGTTCGTCTTCGAGATTTTCTGTATTATAAGAACGAACATATAAACGCAAATATAAATTAGTAACTAAATTAAAATATTAGGAACTAACCAAAATAAAATTATTAACTAATTTAATTTAATTAGTAACTACTTAACTAACTAATTTAATTTAGTAACTAACTAACTTACTAACTACCTAATTTAATTTAATTTAATTTAATTTAGTAACGAACTAACTATGTAACTAACCAACTAACTTAATTTAATAACTAATAACTAACTAACTAATTAATTTAATTAAGTAACTACATAATTTAATTATTAAATAACATTAAAAAGTTATATACTAGCAGGCTAAATTTTCTTACCGAGACCCTGTCGCTCCCGAAGTAGGCTACCAGCCATAGCCACTCATACTCCCTGTACCGGAACTCGTGGGGGGTTGCACCTCGCCCCAAGCGCTGCTCCACATGGTACGTCCTGTAGTGCGTCGACAGCTCGTTCTTCCACTCGGAGTACCTATATTAACAAAACACAACTGTTAGATATATTCGTACACTGGCAATAAATATATTTATACAAAAAAAAACGAAACACATAACCTGTTCTTCAGCTGCTCGTCTCTCCACCAGTCCAAGGTAGGATGGACTCTAAACTATTGCTGCAATATTATAAATTAATTAGAAAATATTTTTATATAGTTATAAGGACTGAATTCATAAATGTTTATTTTCTATAATAAAAATACGATTTAACTCACCGACAGTGCATTGTACACTCGCGCCTTGATGTCATCGGGCACAGAGCCCCAGTCGGGCCACAACAGTGGGACCCTGTCCCGCACGAGCATACCCGTCGCGTTGATATACTTGGTGGTGGTGTCTCTCCTCTCAATCGGGCGTCCATCCTCACCGGGACCGGGCAGGATCTCCCTGATCCCACCGGTGAGCTCCCTCTCCAGGGTCGACATGTTCGCTGGCCCTCTGGTCCGTCTCGTCCCCGCGGGTTTATTTACGAGGACGCCTGTTTCATAATTAAAATGAATACATAGTTAAATAATTATTTAAACTAACTAATTAAATAATTAATTAAACAATCTAAATAATTAATTAAACTAACCAATTACCTGCGTCGTTGTACTGCTTGTCCTTCTCACGAACACACCACAGGCCGCGGCAGTCCTCTGAGTCGAAAGGCCTGTGGACGTAGGCCTCCTCCTAGGGAATCTCGTGGGGCCGGTCGTGCCTCCAAATCTGCCTCCCCCTGGCGTCGTACTCGGGGATGGCAGGGAGGAACTGGACCATGTACATCCCCGATGGCGGAGACATACGGGGCGTGGACCCTGAGGGGCCTGATCCTCCTGACGGTGGGCCCCGTAGCTGTGGACGCTGTCGCTGTGGGGGGACAGGGAGCATCTCGGGAGGGTCCAGATCGGCGCGCGGTGGGGTCGGCTGCCGATCCTGGAACAGTGCTGAAGTGCACTGGGGTCTGGTGGCTCTGCGTCCTCCTCCGACACTCGAGTCAAGGCCCGCTCCCGTCGACTCATACGAGGAGCCCCCACGTGGATCGCTCGGGGTCAATCCCATCAAGGTCTCCTCTCGTCGACTCATAGGCCGGCCTAGGCCCCGACGACCGCTGGATCCGCTCCCCCCACGGCTGGCTCCTGCCTGAGCGTCGGGGTCGCTCTCGGTCGGTCTGCCAAGCCATCGGTCTACAGCGCGGCGGTTTCCTGCACAATTAGTATATAAATTCCATAAATTTCACAAAAATTCCACAAAAAAATTAAAAACTTCATTAAATGTATATATACCTAATTATATATATACCTAAATATATTTATACCTAATTATATATATATATATAGATATATATATATATATATATCCTCCTACAAATCGTTGTTAATTCCACAAAATTTAAAAAAAATCCACAAAATTCCATAAATTTCACAAAAAAATAAAAAACTTCATTAAATATATATATACCTAATTATATATATACATAAATATATTTATACCTAATTATATATATATATTCCGAAATATATATATATATATATATATATATATATATCCTCCTAAAAATTCCACAAAATTACACAAAATTAACAAAAATTCCACAACATTAAAAAAATTTCCACAAATTTCCATAAATTTCACAACAAAATAAAAAACTTCATTAAATATATATATACCTAATTATATATATACATAAATATATTTATACCTAATTATATATATATATTCCGAAATATATATATATATCCTCCTAAAAATTCCACAAAATTACACAAAATTAACAAAAATTCCACAACATTAAAAAAATTTCCACAAAATTCCATAAATTTCACAACAAAATAAAAAACTTCATTAAATATATATATACCTAATTATATATATACATAAATATATTTATACCTAATTATATATATATATATATATATATATATATATATTCCGAAATATATATATATCCTCCTAAAAATTCCACAAAATTACACAAAATTAACAAAAATTCCACAACATTCCATAAATTGCACAACAACCCTAAATTCCACATAATTTCACAAAAACCATAAAATTTCACAAAATCCATAAATTCCACAAAACCACAAAATTCCACAAAATTTCCAAAAACCATAAATGAGGGAGAGCGGGACTACCTGACATGCTGGTGCGGCTAGGGGAGGTGGTGCGGTGTGGCGGCGACGGCGGCTAGGGGCGGCGGCTGTGGCGTTGCCGTTCGGGGGCTGTTTTCGGGTCGGGGAGGGCTCGGGAAGGAGGGGGCCGGGGCGGGGAGGGGTGGGGTGGGGCCGGGGATAGCAGATTGGCGTCGGGGAGGCTCCAGATCGGCGGTCGGTCGGCGTCGGGGAGTGGTGGGCGGCGAAATCCGTTTTTAGGGTTTATGCAGAATGAGGGAGAGGCGCCTCTGTTTCGGTTTAAATCGAAGGACTATAGCCGACAATTTAATTTTAATTCGTCGGCTATAGTCATAGCCGACGAAATTCGTCGGCTATACTCTGACCCGAAATCCGGGCCGGGCCGAAGTTGGGCTTTGCGGGCCGGTTATAGCCGACGAAGTATGGATTTCGTCGCCTATAGTGTGGACTATAGCCGACGATTTAATTGTAATTCGTCGGCTATACTCTGACCCGAAATCCGGGCCGTGCCGAAGTTGGGCTTTGCGGGCCGGTTATAGCCGACGAAGTCGTTATTTCGTCGCCTATAATATGAATCTCGTCGGCTATAATATGAATCTCGTCGGCTATACTTCACGCTCTCAGCAGCCGTCAGATCTCGCCCATCCAAAGGCGGACAATGAAACGGCGTGGATCGCAAGAGTTTAGCCGACGAAGTTAAGTATGTCGTCGGCTATTCTTTGGTCAAACTACAAAGTCAAACCTCTACACGATTTAAAACGGCAATTGTCCCGTCTAAATGACGTTTTTTGGCCTGACCTTCAACAGAGAATAGTTTCAGATCAATGAGACGCAACTAATCGTATAAAAATTTTCCTCAAAATTTTTACCGAACGTCAGGCTACCCATAGGAAAACGGAAGTAAAAAACAGCTAACCGCAACATTCGGCACACAGATTTTGTCGGAATCTTCCCATTTTTCAACCGTAGACGTATTTCAATATTTCGGTCGTATCTTATTTCACGACACTTTTGCATTTGAAGGGTCTACGTATAGCAACTATTTGAAACTATACATTCACTTAAACACTTAGTAAACAAGTTAAGGAACATTAGTGCATATGTTCCGATTTCGAATCTAAAAGTTTGGAAAATCTATTCCAACCGTCAGATATCACCGTTAAGATTAAATACATGTATGAAAAAAATTCCAACTACATCTGACAACGTTAAAGGCTCCATCGGTACGGTCAAACTGCAAAGTCAAACCTCTAAACGCTTTAAAACGGAAATTGGCCCGTCTAGATGACGTTTTTTTGTCTGACCTTCAACAGAGAATAGTTTCAGATTGATGAGACGCAACTAATCGTATAAAAATTTTCCTCAAAATTTTTACCGACCGTCAGGCTACCCATAGGAAAACGGAAGTAAAAAACAGCTAACCGCAACATTCGGCACACAGATTTTGTCGGAATCTTCCCATTTTTCAACCGTAGACGTATTTCAATATTTCGGTCGTATCTTATTTCACGACACTATTGTATTTGAAGGATCAAGCAATGGTTTCGGTCAACATCCGGGCCAGGGGTTATAGCCGACGAATTACAGGTCGTCGGCTATACTTTAGCCGACGACCTTCAACATTTTGTCGTTAGCCGACGACTTGCATATTAAATTACCAGAATGGGCATTATAGCCGACGAAGTATGGTCCATTTCGTCGGCTATAATGTTTATCTTTCTGAAAATTTGCCATTTAGGGCCTGAAAATTGCCTATTTCACCTGATAAATTCCTGAACATCGCACAAACAATTCAATACAATTTCCCATAAACTCGGAAAACGGTAATTAAGGACGAAAAATGTATTCATACATGCATGCACCATCGTACACAAATACATACATAAACAGTATACTAAGGATGATAATCAGAATCATCCTCATCACTTGAGTCAGACGTAGTATAGTAGTTAATATCTGGCAACCGGTGCTCGTACTCGTCGTCTGAGTCATCGTCTGCCTGATATAGACGATTCGGATTAACATCATACATGGGCACCTGACCCCTAGGAAGTCGAACCACTCTGCCCGGCGTCACATTATTATCGCGGATGGTGGAGGATTCCGGAATGTCGCCGGCGTCCGGCTCTTGGTATGCGGTCGCTTCTTGACACTCTGTGCTCACACCAAGTGTGGTAGCACTGTATATGTCTCGCTGAGACACATGGTTAACTACCTTCCACGTGCCTTTGTTCAATGGATCGTCAAGATAAAAGACCTTTTTGGCCGCTGTGGCGAAAACAAAGGGGTCATCTTCATACACACTAGTGGCGGTATTCACCGAAAGTATGCCGTACTGATCGATCCTTATGCGGTGCGGCCTAGTATCAAACCATCGACACTTGAACAAGTGGACTTTCATGCGGTTCCCATAAATGAGTTCAACAACTGACTGTAGGACACCGTAAAAATCCACGCCCCCCTCTGCACCATCGACCATCACCCCACAATTCTGTGTTTTGCGTTCCCTGTCTCTAGCTTCACATATATACTTAACGCCGTTGACATCACACATTGGGCGGACTGTGGAAGATATCGGCTTCATCGACAACAGCCTCAATTCCTCTGAGTAATTTGTATGACCACCCCTCGCAGCCACTTGCATCAGCTGAAAAATATAACTCAAATCAGTTGGTGTGTTTATGATTAAAGAATAGGGAACTGTAAAAGAAAGCCATCTAACTTACCCATTGTGGAAAATAGTCTGCAAACGTCGTGTTGTGGTACTCGACATCACCGCGAACTTCCTTGCAGTGAAGATGGGTTCGTTTCCAATATTGTACCTCCGGACAGTTTATTAGAACCCACCAGTGGGCAATCCCTACCTCATGGTCAGGCAACTTGTCCACACCCTTCTTCTTGAAGCTTCCGTATGGTACAACAGAGTTGGCGACGATAGATAGGTTGAACTCGGGGTCATCTCGACTTGGATGTTGTGGGGGGTCCTCCATCGCTCCCAAGTACAACTTGGCATACGTTACACACTCATGCGCAATGTAAGCTTCAGCAATACACCCCTCAGGCGCAGATTTATTGTGCACATATTTCTTGTAGTCTCCAAGTTGTCTGCAAGGTTAACAAGTGCATGTTAAGAGCATGCAACTTTTATTTAAAAACATGTATAAATCAAATTTATGAATAACATGTACCTTTCGATGGGATACATCCAAGTGTAGTGAACGGGACCGGTAAGCAACAATTGTTGGGGAAGATGGATCATCAGGTGAGGCATGATGTCAAAGAAGTTTGGGGGAAATATCCTCTCGAACTTGCATAAGATAAAAACGATTTCCTCATGCATTCTCATGAGGTCTGATTTTCTAACTTCTCTAGCGCATAACTTCTGGAAGAATCTTGACAACGCCACCAACGGCTCAACCACTTCATCCTCCAAGTACGCTCGAATGAAAATAGGGAAGAGGCGTTGAAGCAGTACATGGCAGTCGTGACTCTTCAATCCGTACATCTTGTTGTCTCGGTAGTTAACACACTTGCTTATGTTACCCGCATAGCCATAAGGATACCTGCATAGCCATTAACAAAAATTAGATTTCATGCATATATAGTCGTCCAACAACAGATGGATTCTTTAGGGAATACATGCCTAATAAAAAGTTACCTGACATTACTCAGCCATCCAAAGATTTCATGTTTCTGGTCCCTGGTGACGGTGTAAGGAGCTTGGGGCATCTTGCTCCTGCCCTCTCTCAACCACAAATGGTCCCGCAGTCCCATATTTCTCAGATCAACGCGTGCCTTGGGGGTGTCTTTTGTTTTCTTCTCCCAATTCAAAACTGTGCCAACCACGGCTTCACCCACGTTCTTCTCTATATGTATGACATCCAGGTAGTATCTGGTAGCCAACCTGGCCCAATAAGGAAGTTCCCATAAGATGCTCTTGTGTGACCAGAACCTATACCGATCCGGCCTCTCTGGAATCGTGCGCAACACATCGGGATGATTGCTAAGCGGACCAAAGTCATACTCATTCAACACTGCCAATATTTCCTCCCCTGTCCATTGCTCGGGTGCCCAGCCCCTTTCTTCAGTCCCATCAAAAGCCTGTGCATCGTCCCTAAATGGATGGTCATGCGGAAGCCAACGACGGTGACGCATCTGGACAATGAGGACTGGAGCAATCAACAGTCATGCACTCTGAACAAGCCCTGTAACCCCTGGTGACGCTGCCCGACAACATACCCCTCCCAGGAAAGTCACTGATCGTGCCAACAAGCATGGCACGCATCCGGAACATCTCATTTTTGAACCGATCGTAGACCAGGTGGCCGTTCAGACTCAAGTACCGAAGCTCCTCAATTACGGGTCTCAAATACACATCGAGACACTTTCCCGGATAACCTGGGTCTGGAATCAACAATGTGAGCATGTTATATTCCTTCTTCATGCACATCCACGGTGGAAAGTTGTACGGAATCAAAATAACTGGTCACACACTGTACTGAAGCTCTTTCTTGCCAAAAGGGTTGAAACCGTCGGATGATAGCCCTAGCCAAACATTTCGAACCTCTGATGCAAATTCAGGAAACTCCAACACATTCTTCTTCCAAGCCTCTCCGTCGGCGGGATGTCTAAGGGTGTCATCGTCAGGCACATTCCTCTCAGCCCACCATCTCATAGCTTTGGCCGTGAAAGCACACATGAACAACCGCTCAAGCCTATCAATCAGCGGGAAGTACCGAAGTATCTTCACAGCTTTCTTGTTCCCTTTAGGAGTGAACTTATACCGCTCTGTATTGCATACTGGGCAGTATTCAAGATCTGCAAGTCCTTCCCCGTAAAACAGAACGCAATCGTATCTGCATGCATGAATCTTGATGTAGGAAAGGCCGAGATCTTTAAGGATATGTCGCACCTTATGATGACTGGTAGGAAGCCGATGTCCGGGGGGCATCGCCCCACCCCATATCTTCAGCCAATCATCAACCGATTTGACAGTGCCTTTGTTCTCCGTTTTGATCTTCATCACTCCCATGACAGATTCAAGGACAGTCTTACTGCATCCGGGGTACAACGGAGTCTGTTGCAATGCGATCAGGTTGTTGTACTTTTCCATACCACTTGTGTTGACCGGAGATCGGGGTAATGACTCGAGTGGCTCAATATCAGGGAAACACTCCATCTCCGGAAGAGGGAGTTGCACATCTGGTGCTTCATCAAAGACACCGCTCTCACGAGGAAACATATCGTTGATCCAGTTCGTTGTTGGATCATTGGAGGAACTCCCTCTCTCGGCAAATTGTCCATGATCATGAGGACCCGCAAACTCTGGTTTACCGTGATAAATCCAATTAGTGTATAGGACCCAAAATCCATATCTAGCCAAGTGTTGCTCCACTGTCTCTATGGAAAACCGGTGTCGTGGGGTGGCACACTTGCACTTTTTACACGGACAATAATGAAGTGTAGTGTCTCCACAGTTAGCCATCACAAAATCCAGGAAACTCCTAACTCCATCATGATACGCCTGATCCCATCTTCCAAGGGTAATCCAACTCTTGTCCATCATGTAAATTCAAGAAATAAATATAGCTATATATATATGTATATATGCACGTACTACGTACGTATGTACGTACTAATTAATTAAAAAATTCATCATTACACACACACACACACACACACACATATATATATATATATATATATATATATATATATATATACACATGCATCCCTAAATTAATTAAAACATCGTCAATCTCCCTAATTAATTAAACACAATGTATTTTTTATATATACCAAAAATATATTTTTAATTACAATTAAATTAATTAATATATATATACATTTTTTCATCAAATTCATCTAAAATCACCTATAAATCAACAATCAATCACTAATCTTCAACAAAACTTCAATTCTATCTAACCAACATATCAACCCATTAATAATCTCATCTTAACACATATATATATATATATCAAATTAATCACACATTTATTCTAATTAGACTCTAAATTAACACACCTCTGCATATAACCAACTAAATCAACACACACAGCAATATACGTACCTTTCAAGCTTATGGCCGAGGTTTTAGACGATTTCAGAGCGTTTTCGAAATGTTTTCGACGAATGAGCTCGCTGCTGCAGAGTGGATCTGACATAAGAGTTATAGCCGACGAATACCCTTCTCGTCGGCTATAACCAAAAACTTTTCGTCGGCTATAACTCTTATAGCCGACGAATACCCTCCTCGTCGGCTATAGTTATAGCCGACGACGTCCGACAACTCGTCGGCTATAATATTATAGCCGACGATGTGGCCGACGAAATAGTAATTCGTCGGCTATGACCCCTTATAGCCAACGAAGTACTATTTCGTCGGCCGTTTTTTCCCATATCGTCGGCTATAACCCCTTTTCTGGTAGTGATAGTAGTTAATGAACGAGCTCGAGATATCGATACGTACTAATGGTGCAGCGTTGTTAGCTATCAGCTACAACAAAAATATATTCAATTGAAATTTTCTAGGGTTTGTCGATCTGCTGGATTATTTGAAGCAAGTCATCACAGATTTTGGTTATATAGTTGTATATTAGAATGATTGTCCTGTAAATGACGACACCCCAAGCAGTATGTAGAGGAGGAAGATATTAACTTTGGAACATAGCTCGTTTAAAAAGAGCAAGCTGTACCTGCTGATAGATATGATACAGGCTAACTATCCCAGGTCCCAATTACATAATCCAATTAATCTAGACTTGAGAAACAATCAATGATCGAATACGCTAATGTTATTTGTTTCAATCAAACCCAGTATAAACTAAGGGCTGCCTGATTCGATTGTTTGTATTCTTAAGTTTTAATTAGTTGAACAATCGAACAAGGTCGACAAACAATAAAATACCTGCAATTAGGGTGTCTATTCTGTCTTAAGTACTTTACTTGAGGAAAATGCTCAAAATGCACCCTGAATTTGGCTTAAATTGTCAATTTGCACCCTGAACTTGTAATTGTGAAATTTTACCTCCTCAACTTGTAGAAAACTGCCGATTTGCACCCCCTCTGTCAAATCTAACGGTTTCCATCCAATTAAGAGTCACATGCCTAGCACATGAGGGGTATTTTCATTATTTTATATTTATTTCGTTTTTTAAATAAATTACACAATGAATTTATTTTTTGTACAATTATGTCTACTTACTCATAATATATTCTTTTTTTTTCTTTTTTTTTCTTTCAAAATAACGCATACCTTAAGTGATATAATTTGTCAATAAGAAAAATTATGTGGATAACTAAATTTGAATTGTCGAACCACTATTTTAATTAATAAAAAACATGATATAATTTGTCTAAGACTAAAGAACTCAAATATCTTAATAAAAGTAGTCTTTAGGTCACAAATACAATGGTATAATTGTAGAAAATATTGTACAAAAATAAATTTCTTGTGTATTTTTATTAATTAAATGAAATAAATATAAAATAACGAAAATACCCCTCGATCATGTGCAAGGCATGTGACTCTTAATTGCATGGAAACTGTTAAATTTGACGGAGAGAGTGCAAATCGGCAGTTTTTGACAAGTTGAGGAGGTAAAATTTCGCAATTACAAGTTCGGGGTGCAAATTGACAATTTAAGCCAATTTCAGGATGCATTTTGGCTAATGTTAATATCAAGACAAGACTAAACTGAGATTGATGAACTACACTAATTAATAAACTGGCCACTGGCATATATATATGCATGAAGCTATGGTTATGCATTGCGTGCAAAACTAAATCATCCAACTACCACCACAGTTCCAAAAATCACTAATGAGTACGTATATATAATAACGTGCAAGTTATTTTTAATATTTTCAATGTACTAACTTAATCTTATCTCCAGTGTGATGCAATATATGATCAATTTTCGATCTGCGTAATTGCTTGGGAGTTGAAACAAATCAATGGCTAATGCGAGCTGTATAGTTTACTCAAGGGATTTGCGAATCCATTTGTATGTTCTGTAGCTAGATCTAATTAAGGCACTTGCATATATAATGAGACCTATATATATATATATATATATGCTTTGGACATCGATTACTAGGGAGTAGGAATATCCAAGATCGAAGCTAAGAAAGATATATATCTACAATTCTACAAATGACGTTACTTAGCTAGAGTAGATATTTGAAATTTGTAAATATATACCTCATTGTTGTACGTAATAATCCAGTTGCGTGCGCATGAACTTGCAAACTATGCGTTAAGGGTTCGGTCGTCAATAATATGAAGTATATATTGATCTTCTTGGTTGGTTGCATTAGTTACCAGCTAGCTAGGCCGGATTGCTCATCATCCTCACGCAATACGTACGATATATATGAATGGACGACCCCAATCGCTTGCAATGTGCAGCTCAGATGATCGATGTCAAGTCTTTTCATGCACAATTGAATAAGCAATAACATTTAATAGGTAGGAGGAGCGTCCATTTTCGCAATTAATTATAAGAATCAACATACATGTCACCATCTCAATGGAGTATGAAGCTTAATTTCCTACTAATTTATTTTCGGATTTATGCAATCAGGTGTTTTCTAATCATGAAGTCATTTACAGGAGCATAATGTCCATAAGTTGCAGCACGTCATCGATGCACGTACTGATATCTCTGTAGCTAGCAAGCTAGTTAAGAAACAGCGAGTCCAATGTCATGGAACTATAGTTTTGACTATATATCGAGCTTAGGTGATGAGTTCATGAACAGGAAGAAGATACACCACATGCACATATAATATTTCCTAATGATTTTTGTTTAATGCCAATGCCTTGATTGCCCGCTTGTTGGATCTGCATTCCTGGTTCACCATCACCGTCACGACTGAGATCCTCTCCTAAGAGCATCCGCACCCATGAAATAGTCTTGTTCAAGCAAATGGTGGGTCTAGAAACAAAATTTGCTTTAAGCAAATGAAATTTAAATTTTGCTCAACCAAATCGATTTTTTCACACACCCATTAACAATTTGCTTGAGCAATTCAATTTTGTCTTGTTGTGAAATGATTAAAATTTTTTTACCGGATATATTTACCACCAATAATAATGTGCCACGTATCATTATCGACTCGATATTTTATCTTAATAAATAAATGACATTTTTATTTCTCGAAAATTTAAATTGAAGTAGTATTTATAGGTAAATTTTTGTGAGAGTTTTGAAATTTTTGGGATTTTTTTACTATTTTTTTACAATTTTTGAAATTTAAATTGAATTCTGACCGTTTGATCAAAATTTCTGATTCAAATGGAAGGCCCAGATTGATTTGACCGTTGCAATTTTAATGGACCGGTCAAACTGCCACGTGGCAGCATGCCATTGGCCCTGGCTAAAACAGGTACTGTTCATCGTCTTCTTCCTCTCAACGCCGGCCTTCCCGGCCGTCGTTCTCCGCCGTCCGGCGACGCCAGCCGTCGTGCCACCCACCGAAATGACGGGCTCGACGCCCTCTTTCGTTTGAACCAAGACCCAAGCGGCTTTGCTCGATGTGGGAGGTGCAGCAAAGAAAATATTAAGGAAAAAAAGAAAAGAGAAGGGGGAGGGAGTGTCTTGACCATTGATCAACAATGGAGGGCTGAGATTCAGTCCTTAGGAGGGTATTAGGAGGGTTCCCTTAGGAGAGGATCTCAGTCCCACCATCACGGCATCAACTTAATTTATACTTCCAGATACAACACCTTGTGGTTCTTCTTGTTCTTGATAAGCTTGAACAGAAAATAAGTTTCGGCCTATGGCCTAGATGCATGTTTGAGTTGCCCTACAGATGCGATCGCAGCAGTAGCCCAGAAAATAAGTAAATGATTATCGGGAGGCGGTAAGATATAAATTAGTGTGATGATCACAGGATTAAGCTTGAGAAAGACAATGGATTGGTTGTTTAAGTACTAAATAATTGCCTTGTTGGCTGATTAAGCGGATTATCACATGGGTTTCACAAAGTGGATCTATGTCCTCATCTGCTTAAGAGTTTGATCTTCTCAGATTAGGCACTTAGTTAAGTATTCATTTGGATTGAAAGGTTAATTTTTTATCTAATTTACGGTATGAATAAGAGAGTCGGCTGTATAATGTGGTTTTGACTTCTAAATTGGTAACTATATGCAAGTTGTAATCTTAGTGATACAATGTTATTGATGAGGAGGGCGCGGAAGTATATTTGAGAACCCTAGACTAATGTTTTCACATTCAGACTAAATGAAAGTTGACATGATAATATCGCACGTTAATTTTTTAAATCGATTTGTGATATATAATTATATTTTTTGAATTAAGTTGTGATGAATCCCTATTTTTCTCATGCCACTACTCTACTACTCTACAAGACAGAGTTTATAAATTGACATTTGACAAAAGATTACAACACTTACACGTCTGAACTATTTACTTTGTAGAAAAATTGTCGAAAATCATCAAGTGGGTTAAAATACTTTGTCCTCTACTTGTAATTTTGTAAATATTATACTGTAGTCAGTACTCAGGCTTTTGAAATGCTACATTGCTACCAACTTCTAAATTTTGATAGATTGTAACACTGTTAACTAGAAAGTAGTATTCATGAAGCCAAATAAATTAATATGCAAATCCTCAAAAGTTTATAGAGCGGATCGCGCATACTATTCCGTGCGTTGATATGTTGATACTAATTAATTATGTTCAAAATTAATGATTAAATTGATTTGATTGTGAGATAAAGATATAAAATTGTGCATGAGTTATTATATATATATATATACTCAACTTTTAGACCACCTATTGTCTTGTTTGGTATATGACACCTAAATATAAGTGAGAATGAGAGCTGCAGAGAGAGAATCTGGACCTGGCTATAGTTGTAACATACCACTCTTCTACTTTTAACAACTACATCTCAATCAACATTCAATTACAAACTATATATTCAATCCGATCAACAAACCAAGCCACTATGCTAAGCACTCTGAGGGAGTCTGAGCAATCATATTCAATACAAAAACAATCTGAAAATGATTGCACTACTGATCCAGAAGCAGAGTACTCCTGCATGTGTTATAGTTCTGAACAACTAATTATAACATCTTCCGCTCTTTAATCCCCTCCGAAACCGACACATGCCACACCTTCACCACTCCATCTAAACTCCCACTCACAACCGAAACGACGCCGTCGCCACCACCCTCTCCCGTAACCGCCACCACCGCCTTCACCGGTTTCACGTGTCCCTCCAAAACCCCCAAGCAGCAATACCCGCCGTCCTCCCCGCGCCGCCACATCCTCACCGTCCAATCAGCCGAGCCACTCAACAACAATTCCCCGACGTTGAACAAACACAGTATCGCCTTACCATGCCCCCTCAGCGCTCCCGTAACCGCCATGTGGTTGGCACTGTCCTCCCTCTCCCACACCAATATCGAACGGTCACAAGCCCCCGAGAACAAAACCGATCCGTCGTCGTTTAAAGCCAGAGCATTCACCGCCGACTTATGCTTCTCCAACGTTGCCACCAACACGTGTCGCTTCCCGTCTTGCGGTTTTGACCAGACCCGGATCCGCCTGTCTGCCGACCCCGTATAGACCGTCCCGTCCTTCGCCGCCGCCACCGCGCTCACGGCGTCCTCGTGCGCCTTCACAGACTCCAAACACCTTAGGTTCGAGTCCCGCCAAATCTTCAAGCTCTTGTCCCATGACACCGAGTACACCAAACCGTCGTTGACGGCAATACCGGTGACGGCGTCGGCGTGCTGGATCCAGAGGCGCTTCACGTGGCGGCGTATGGTTACGTAGTTCTTGGGGAGCGCGAAACGGAGCAAACGGTCGTTGACGGTTGGGAGCGTTGTCACGAGTCTGTGGCGGTTGTTTATCTCCCAGACTTTGATTTTACCGTCCTGGTGAGCTGTGAAGACCTTGCCGTCGGAAAAGGACACGGACTTAACGGAACCCGAGGAGGGATCGTAAGCGTTGAATGAGTCGAGGAGGGAGAAGCCTGCTTGATCGTAGACGTTGATTTCGTGGCCGGATGCGGCGTAGAGGCGGCTGTGGTGGACTGCGAGGCAGGTGATCGGGCGAGAGGAGGAGGAGGTGAGGGTGGTGAAGCAGAGGTGGGAAACGGAGATGTTCGGGGCGTTGAAATCGGAGATGAGCTTCTGGAGGGAGGGGACAGATGGCAGCGTCTGGAGGGAGAGGTTGGAGTGGAGGCTGGTGCTGCAGGTGTCGCTGCTGGAGGAGTTGCTAGGGTTGTCGGAGGAGCTGCTGGCGTAGGATACGACGTGTCGTTTTTGGTATGAGGGTTGGGGTTGGTGGACGGAGACGTTGGTTGCGTGGGAGGAGCAGGTGGCGGAGAGCCACGATCGGACCTTCATGGCTGTGATGGAGTTTGGAGAGATGTGAGAAACCTTAGTGGAGCTCTGTGTGTGGGGTTATATAGAGGGGCTGGTGCCACGTGGAAGGAGGAAAAGACGAAAAGGGGAGGAGGGAGCGAGTGATGAGTTCGAGATCCGGTGGGGGTGTTTTGGTTACTTCATGGATGAGGAGTGGGGTCCGGTATTGGGTAGCTTTACAGAGCGAGGGTTAGGGTGAGAACGCGTCTGAGACAACCAAGGGGAGGCAGGGTTATGCCAATTGGCATTAGCTTTTGGGGCGGGAAAGAATAAGCAGAGCTTTTCGAAGCATAAAGAGCAAATCGAGAGTAGTTAAATCTTGGTGCGTTCGCCCAGAAAGAACCAGTTGGCTTAGCTTGTCCATGAGTGAGTGAGCTGTATAAGCATGTACCGGGTACATCAAGATGTAATTGGTAAGAAAATATCTTAGTGAAATGGTGACCTAGACCACAAATGATTATTTGAGTGATCATATATAAACACATATATATTAATCGGTTACAATAAGCGATTGTTGTACATAATATACGTACCGACACTAGCTTATTTGGGTGATCATAAGCTTTTCTCTTTGCTATTTTAATTGCTAGCTACGTACTTGACATTGGTTCTGTGACTATGGGTTTCGGGTGCTTTAGTAATTGGATGATTCTCATTCTGTGTTTGAGTCATGGTTAAGATGGCCAACTTCTCCGCTGCATTTCATCAGGGACACGGTTCGAGTTGCTGTGTCAGAACTTGATCCTTGCTACGATGATTGCAATGGTACGTAGCGCTAGCTGGAACGTAACCCAATAGCCATAGCTTACGCAAATGAGGATAACTAAAGAAAAAAATCGACTACGTACAGTCGTATCCATGATTAAACGAGAGCCAAACCCTCGTGCATCGTCCGTATCGGAATAAAGTTTGAACGGAATTGCTCATTTTTGCGGAGAGAACAGCATTACATCACTACTCCAGAACAGGTTCGAAGCGACGACTTTTTGTCGTCGTTTCAGCAAAAAAGTCGTCGCTTCGACACCGAAGAGACAAACATGTCGTCGCTCGAGGTCGTCGCTCGATTTTCGTCGTTTCGATTCGAGGCGACTACTTTTGCTACAAAAGTCGTCGCTTGGATATTTCAAGCGACGACTTCAAAGTTTGTCGCCAAATATTGAGCGACGAAGTTTGGGTCGTCTCCTCACATTCGAGGCGACGAATTTTGGGTGGTCGCTTCTAATTCTAGGGGATGAATTTTGGGTGGTCGCTTCCAATTTGAAGGGACGAAGTTTGGTTCAAAAGTCGTCGCTAGAGTGTATGAGATGATAAAATTTCATGCGACGAATATCAATGTTCGTCGCTTCATGTCTGTTACAATTTTTTGTCAAGTTTGAACCCCTCATTCCCGCCGATTTCGTTTCAAAAAGAATTTTGTCCAATTTTTGTCCAGTTGAGGAGGAGTTGGCGGGGAGGCGGTGGAGGAGGCGACGGAGGAGGAGAACGACGTCGCCGTAGAGGTGGACCTCGGAGACGGTGACAGCCGCGTCGAGGAGGGTCGGCGGGGAGGTGCCCTACCGTCGCTGGGGTTGGGCACCGGCATGGTGTACTGCAGTAGTGGCCGGCGCGGTGGGAGGAGCTCTGGTGGAGAAGGCAAGGTCGGCGTCGAGTACTTGGATGGAGAAGGCGAGGTCGGCCGGCGTCGAAGACTTAGATTGCAACGGCGAGGTCGTCGTCGAAGACTTGGATGGCGACGGCGAGGAGGAGAGGGAGGGAGGCGGTGGAGGAGGCGACGGCAGAGGAGCAGAGGGAGTGAAGAGGAAGGAGGAGAGGGGGAAGATATTTATATAAAAGGGGAGTGAATTATGACCGTTAGATCTGGAAAATCTGACGATTCATAGGGTCGATCCGCGCAATGTGTTTTAATTGGTTCTCAGCATGTGGCGCGGATTCTACTTTTTTTAACACTGAAGCGACGAAGTAATACAAAATCCGTCGCTTTAATAATATTTAAAAGATTATAATTTTTTTATTGATTATACTGAAGCGACGAAGTAATACAAAATCCGTCGCTTCAACAATATTTAAAAGATTATAAAATTTTTATGAGATTATGCTCAAGTGTACAACTTTTCAAAGCAACTATATAAAATAAGTCAAATTTTGAAAAACACTGTGAAATAACATTTGATCATTATGATAAAATACGGTTATGGTAAAAAAATCACTTAAATCCGACAAAGTTAGAGCCCCGATCGATGCGGTCAACCTTATTTAAATGTATCTCTCTCTATGGGAAACCATAGTATCAGGAGGTAAAATGACGCAGTAGAAGTGTGGAAGGGTTGATCAACGTCAAACCCTTAATGAATGGAGAGTACAATCAACGTCGTACTCTAGGGTTTTGATTAATATGATAAAAATTGTTGTTTACAATCCCAAAAGGATGCTTAAATACCAAAAAGAAACCCTAGCGCAACTAACAAAGAAACCTAAAAGCCCAACGATTAAAAACAAATCAAATCCAAAATAAATTAGAAAACATAAATTCTGGAAATATATAAAACTGCCGTTTTGAGGCTCTAAACGAGCTCGAAAGCCCGAAAAAGCCCACACATCGTGGCAAAGCAACGAGTTTGATTCCTGGCACCGTTCTCTTTCCAGAAAGGTATCACAATCGTCATTCGGACGCCGGACACCAAATCTGGAGTAAACCGGGTTTAAACTTGCAACGGTCAATCTGCTCTTCAATGTCTGCTGCCATCCTTCCTACATCATAAAAGTTACCAAATTTTTACATTGCTGATTACGTCTCATCTATTTGAGAGTTTAATGTTTGGAAGAGTCGACGAAACAAGGTCATCTAAAGGTACGTAATAACGTTTTCGTGTGATAAGTTTTATGAAAATATGGTTGACCAGATTTTAAAACATGAAGCGACGACTATTGCTCAAAATTTGTCGCTTCGTATAACAAGTCAGCGACGAATATTGACGAAAGTTATAAACTTTGTCGCTTGAATTTTACGTCGGCGATGAACTTTGAATTTTCGTCGCTACAGTTTATAAAACATTGTTGGGAGGCGACAACAAACCAATATTCGTCGCTTCAATAATATGTGAGCGATGACTATTGATCAAAAGTCGTCGCTTTCGTTTTCTGAAGCGACAAATCCAATATTGGTCGCTTCAATGTGTTGAGGCGACGAATTTTGATTTTCCCGTTTCAATATTGGTCGCTTCAGACCTGGTTTCCAGTAGTGTATTGAGAACGACTTGAGGCTTGCTAGGGCACCTCATGCCGAAATCAAGGAGAGACTCTTGCCGGCGTCGTGATAAGGAGAGAGAGATCGAGGACCCCTGCAGGGTTGATTTCACCTAAATTATATTGAACTTATTGTTATCACTTATCAGAATGAATGACTATGAATGGATTGGCTACTCTTTCCAGCAAAAAAAAAAATATATTCATTGCTGTATGAGAAACTGCAGGCAAGTTAATGAACTGATGAAATTTTTTAATTTTACTTTGACAGCAAGCAACCCAATAAATTGGTCTGATATGTTAGTTGAAGGCTTCCTGCATAACATTTAATCTTTTCAACTCAACCTCCAATTCTCAAAGTGATAATCATTATTGATAGCTTTCGTCAATGTTTGAAACTTCGGATTGAACGAAAGTCACTATAGTACTAGGATACAATCACAATAATCAGGAAAGACAGTATACCTGGAATACCGAATATGAAGAACAATTTATTTATAATACTTTGTTATCAGCTGACTCATTCACTAGAATGTTGACAATATTTAATTTGCCACTTGAAGTGTAATACTTCTTAATCGATTTTGTAGTCATGCTTTCAGGTTTCACATCCTATTTCAGTTGTTTGAAGGCAGAGACAATGAGGCATTGATATTCAATTCCAAGGCATTGCTTGTCACACAAGGTACAAAATGTAGGTCAATAATAATAAGCATTAGCGTTCCCGATCTGTACAAGACCATGATGCTCCTTTTTGGTTTCGTTTGGATCCTATTGTTCAATCTTGATCGTTAAAAAACCAAAAAGAAATTGCTTTTGTTTTATTTATTTTTTTTATAGAAAAAGAAGAAGAAGAAGAAGGTTTTGTTGACAGATATAATAAGAGAAGAGATAGAAGCACAATATTGTCACTTAGTGACTCAATTTACTGTTGGAGCAACTTTCGAATGAAAAATGAAAACTTTGGAGTAGCAGAACCGAAAAAAAAACCTTTCTTATAGCATAAGTTAACAAAATGAGATAAGAGTTATTATAAATGTCCTCTTATATATCTTGGCATTAGAAACAAAAACCAATTCCCTTTCACGTTCAAGCTCGATCAATGATGTTCTCTTTGGCCTATATATGCAAAACGATAAAACTCAAAGCAAAAGAATTGGAGAAAACGTAGATAAACCGCAGCACGTCTTCTTTACAGATTAATTATTCAAACGTCAATTGTCCCCTCCCGGTGGTTCTTGTTTGTTGCAACTAACAAACCAGTTAAAACTGGGTGTCGGAGTTTATGATGAGTGTTCGTATGACGGCCATCTCCAAGATCCCATCCTTTCATTTTCCTCCACTTCACCTACGATAGGTGTAGAGAAATGAGAAAAAATAAATTATGATTGGCCCGTTGGATTACATAACATGTTTACATCACGAAAAAGCCCACCTTAGAAACTTGGGCTAACGCCATAAAGGGCCTACTGATGTACTAAATGTAAATGCTAAACACGTGTTTTGAAAGAAAAAGTGAAAAAATTGTTTATGCCTCTCAGTAAGATGGATTTCGAGCTCGGGAACATTTTTACTAAACATCAGTAAGTAATACAGATGTTTCGTTTTTTTGACAACCGTAACACTGCACTTATGTGAAACGGGAGTCACGAACTCACAACAGAAGTTTTCACTCTCTCATATCCATTTCTTATAACTCTGTTATCCGCTGCACGTTAACTATTATCCATGTCTCTTATCTATTTTCCATTTCTTGTTATTTAAACCCTCAAGTCCTTCTCTTAAATTTTAAACTTATCCGGTTCTCCGTTTCCCGTTCCTCGTTACCCTGTACTCGAAAGTCTAAACTCTAATTGTAAACTCTAAACTTTAAACTCTAATTATAAACTCTAAACTCTAATTGTAAACTCTAAACTCTAAACTCTAATTATAAAATTTAATTTTAAGTTCTAAATTCTAAACTCTAATTGTAAACTTTAAACTCTAAAATCTAATTATAAACTCTAAACTTTTAACTCTAATTGTAAAATCTAAACTCTAAACTCTAATTTTAATCTCTAAACCCTAAACTCTAATTGTAAACTCTAAACTCTAATTATAACCTATAACCTATAAACTCTAATTCTAAGCTCTAAACTCTGAACTCTAATTGTAAACTCTAAACTCTAAACTCTAATTCTAAACTCTAAACTCTAATTATAAACTCTACACTCTAACTTCTAAACTCTATCTAAAATATAATTTTAAGCCATAAATTCTAAACTCTAAATGTCAACTCTAAACTGTAAAATCTAAACTCTAAACTCTAAACTCTAAATTCTAATTCTAAACTTTACTCTAAACAAATTTTAAGCTTGTTGACAGTAGCCACAGAGGGGCTACATAAGCCCACAGACCCGCAGCCAGTGCATCCGGGGCCGGACTGAGACCCGGAGCAGGATCACCAGCACCCGTACCCGAGGTCCAGCAGTCTACCTTGTGACCAGGGGCCCGGGGACCGGGGACGCCAACCTGCCGAACATGCCGCCAGAGCTGTCCTTTTGTGTGCGAACAGAAGGAAACCAGTCCCACATCGAAGAGTAAGACCAGACCTCACTCCCGACCACCTGTATAAGGGCCTCAACTACCCTCTTTAATAGGTAACTGATCTATCCAACTGCTTATCATACGTGCTTAAGTTATCTATTCATCCCAACTATACTAACTTAGGCATCGGAGAGGAGAAGACTGGCTCACCCGGTATTCCCCTTAGTTAGCAGGTTCGCAGGAGGAGATCACATCTTGATTCAACAGTCTCTACCAGGCCTACGGGTTTGTGCAGAAACAATTGGCGCCGTCTGTGGGAAGCATTTGATCCACGAAAAAAGTAGCGTTGCTCTACCGGAGGGTAGAACCCGATCGATCCTTTGAAAGGCAGTTTGAAAGTAAGTCCACAATCCGGAGGCCATGGAGGGAAGGAAGATAAAAGCTGGCGGGAGAGGGCTGAAAGAGCGAGTCCGGGTCCCCGACCGGGCCCAAAACCTTAAATCTGAGGTCAGCGCGAGGTTTGTCCCTTCTCCCGACCGGGACGGAACCCACGATCGCCGGGGCTCGGACAATCTTGACCAATACGATGCGGGGGAGGAGATAAAAAAATGAAGGCAGAAGTCGTGCGATTGCGAGAGGAGGGCAATCGAGACCGACTGAGGGCGGATGCCCGGTGCCAAGAGTTGGAAGCGGTAAACAGCGCCTTATTGGCGGCCCTGGAGAAAGGACACCAACCGGACACCTCTCGGGCGGCATCAAGGCCCGCGAATAAAGGTAACGAGTTCCCGCACCTAGAAGTGGGACAACCTACTGGAAGGAGAAAGACTGCGCATTTACCCACGCCACTCTTTCCAGAAGCTCTGAGGAATTCCGGGTCAGTTGAGCCCCCATACCGGACGAACTTGACGTCGGGCGAGCAGGACAGCTCTACCGCGAGGACGCTTCAGACGCTCTCCGCCTCGGTGTCAGACATAAAGGACCGGTTGGAGGCCAGCGAGAAAAGGGCGGTGCGACCGCAGGACAGTGCGCGATTCAACTAACGCACCGGGCCTTTCCCACCCCGGATCTGGTAACCAAAGGTCTCTGAAATTGACGTACTCAGGAGCGAGCTGCCCATACCAACACCTGGATAGTTTTAAGTCACAAACGGGCACAAAGGGCTACTCAGATGCCACGTGCTGCAATGTGTTCCAGGAGACGCTCTCGGGGGAGGCATTGGGCTGGTTCTACGAGCTACCAGTAAATTCGGTGGAAACATTCGAACAGCTGGCTGACAAGTTTGTCGGCCGATTCGTCCTTAGAGCCAAGGCGGCCCAAACGTCAACGATCCTTTTCGATTGAATGCAGACTGACCGTGAACCGCTGTGCGCTTTCGTTAACCGGTGGCATATCGCCACGGCCGGGGTCAGGAACTTGGATAAAAAGATCGCTGAGATGGCATTCAAGCAGGGGTTAAGGCCCGGGGAACTCTCGTACGCCCTGCGAGTAAAGGAGCCACTGGGGTACGACGAGTTGATGGCCGTGGCCGTCAGGCACGCCCAAGCGGAGCATGAGACGTATGAGGATAAGATGCCCAAGCGAAGGTCGGATGACCTATCACCAGCATCCTCCCGTGAAAACAAAGCGGAGCGGCAGGATCGCAATCGTACGCCTACGACCGGTAAGAAAGCCGAAGTATGGGAGGATTAGCGACCCCGCCGGAGCGGCGGCAGCAATTCACGGGCAGGTGGAAGACCACCGCCTTTGCGACCGGCACGGCCCATGGCAGCAGCGCCAGCGGGGCGACAACCGCGGGCCCTGGCCATTATGCCAGCAGGAAAACCCGAAGACCCAGCCCTCTGGACTAACGACCACAGACCCCGGAGATCGGTTGTGGATGGCCGAGTCCGGACAGATGACCCGCAAAGGGACAGGCAGGGTGCCCGAGAAGTAGGAAGCATACGCACCTGAGTCCCCGGGGGGATCGAGGTGCATGAAAGCATAAATATGATACATGGTGGGGACCACATAGATCGGCTCACCCGGAGCTCGAAGAAGCGATGCTTAAGGTCGATCCGGGGAAAGGAAGTATATGCCTTTGGGGGAGGAAGCGGCCAAGCCGCTAAAGCCGGATGGAACTCGGTCATTTTCTATGAAGAAGAAGAACCGGAGGATCTGATCCAACCGCACAACGATCCCTTCCTCATTACGGTCCAAATAGACCACTGGATAACCAGCTGCATGTTAATCGACACAGGGGCTTCTGTCAATGTGATGTCCCGAGACGCATACAAGGGGCTGCATCGGGGAAGGGGCAAGTTATCCCAGGATAACGAGCCGCTGATAAGCTTCTCCGGCGAGGTGCTCCAGCCTTTGGGATCGGATTACCTGCCGCTAATCTTCGGCGAGGGAGACAGAACGAGGAAGGAACACCTGGAGTTCATCATCATAGATTGCATGTCCTCGTACAATGGCATAATCGGTCGGCCGGGGTTGTGGAGGCTGAAAACATTCATAGCCGGCCATATGCTAATATTAAAGATGCCTTCACCCGCCAGCGTCATTACCATACGCGGGGACCAGAAGATCGCTCGCAGATATTATGCGGAGGCCCTGGCCCACGAGAGAAAGCGGACCGAGGTCTTCACGGCTACTCAACAAGCGCCAGTACCGGATCCGAGTATTGACCCCCGTGATGACACCGACTCCGACCACGAGAAGCTAAAACGACCGTCGGCTGTGGAAGAAACAAAAGCAATCTCCATTTCGGAGGATCACCAGGAACGAAAAGTGGTGATAGGAACGAAGCTCGCCCCGGCTGTCAGGCAAGAGCTCATCACCTTTCTCCGAGAAAACAGTTCAGTGTTCGCATGGTCCTACGAGGACATGCCGGGCATATCCCCAGAAATAGCCTTCCACCGGCTAAATTCGTTGCCTAACGTTCCCTCGGTGAGGTAGAAAAAGAGGTCCTTCAGCCCGGCGAAGTATGAGGCGATCAGAGAGGAAGTGCAGAATCTGAGAGGCATAGGTTTCATCCGGGAAGTCCCGATGGCTCGCCAACGTGGTTATGGTCCCAAAGAAGGGAACCAACCGGTGGCGCATGTGCGTTGACTTCACTAACCTAAACCGGGCGTGCCCAAAAGACAGCTTCCCGCTCTCCCGAATAGACCAACTTATAGACTCCACATCCGGTTTTAAACTGCTCAGCTTCATGGATGCCTATGCCGGATACAATCAGATAAGGATGAGCCCGGACGATGAAGAGCACACCTCGTTCACGACTGACCGAGGGACCTACTGCTACAAGAGGATGCCGTACGGTCTAAAGAACGCCGACGCCACATACCAACGGATGGTAAACCGCATGTTGGAGCAGGAAATGGGTAAAACGGTGGAAGTTTACGTGGATGACATGCTAGTCAAAAGCTTGACCGCAAGGGCCCACGTCCGAGATTTGGCAGTAGTCGTCGGTAAGATGCTCAAGTTTGGGATGCGCCTGAACCCGAAGAAGTGCATTTTCGGGATTTCAGAAGGCCTGTTCCTAGGCCACATTATCAGCCAGCGAGGGATAGAAGCTAACCCGCTGAAGGTCCAAGCGATCCTAGACATGGAAACACCAGGGGAGAGAAACCAGGTCCAGATGCTAACCGGCCGACTAGTCGCCCTGGCCAAATTTATCTCCCGCCTGACCGATAAGTGCGCCCCATTCTTTAAACTGCTCAAGGCGCAACAATTCAAGAAAATTCATTGGGCGGCGGAGCACGAGTCGGCATTCCAATCCATCAAGACGTACCTGTCTGCAGTACCTCTTCTATCCAAACCGGTGCCGGGCGAGATGCTATACCTCTACATAGCTGCATCAGGAACGGCCGTCTCTGCGGCTCTCGTCAGGAAGGAGGGCACACTCGACCTCCCAGTATTCTATGTAGGGAAGGGACTTACCGGAGCTGAAAGCCGATACCCTGACATTGAAAAACTGGCTCTGGCCTTGATCTTCAGCGCCAGGAAGCTCCGACACTATTTCCAGGCTCATTCCATCACCTTGTATACCAATCACCCTCTACGGCAGATCCTGCAAAGACCGGATACTAGCGGCAAGCTCGTACGTTGGGCAGTCGATTTGGGAGAGTTCGATATCACTTATGCCCCGCGAACGGCCATCAAGGGCCAGGCCGCTGCGGATTTCTTATGCGAACTCACCCCGATGGCAGTAGAAGCGCATTCCGGCCGGTCCGAGGGCACCGAAGCAGTTCAAGCCATAAAGGTTGAACTAGGCCTCCCAAGCGGTTGGAAGCTTTATGTGGACGGCTCTGTAACGAGTAAGCGGAGTGGAGCCGGCGTTATGCTAACCTCGCCCGATGGCCAGTCGTACGAGTATGCTCTGCGGTTCCTTTTCAATACTTCCAACAACGCCGCTGAATATGAGGCCCTCATAGCCGGTTTGCAGCTAGCCAAGGAAATTGGGATCCCATCCTTGGAAATATATAACGACTCGAGCCTGGTGGTAAACCAGATGAACGGGCTGTTCGAAGTCAAGGAACCCCAGTTAGCCTCCTACCAGGCTTTGGCCAAAACTCTGATCGAGCCATTCCAGGGCGCCACGATTCAGCATATACCCCGGGAGGCAAATAGGCATGCAGACGCCCTAGCAAGGTTGGCAAACGGAAACTACCCACCGGAGTACCGAAGAGCTAAGATTGAAACCCTCCAAAAACCGAGCATAAGCAAGACCATCTCTGAGATATTTGCGGTAGAGGAGGCGCCACCAAGCTGGATGGATCCGATAATTAGATACCTGGTTGACAAAATCAGCCCCCAGGATAAAGTAGAGGCTAGGAGGCTACACCTCCGGTGTGCCAGGTACAGCCTCCTCGGCGGCAAGTTGTACCGAAGAGGGCACAGCTTCCCCCAGCTAAAATGTGTGACTAAAGAGGCGGGAGAAGCCATCATGCAAGAAATCCACGAAGGAGTGTGCGGTAACCACTCTGGCGCCCGATCCCTGTCTCATAAGTCGCTACGGGCAGGATACTTTTGGCCAGACATGGCAGCAGCGTCGAGAAAAACATCAGGCGGCTGCCACAAGTGCCACATGTACGCCACTACACCTCATGCTCCGGCAATCGCGTTGTCAATTCTGTTAGCGCCATGGCCGTTCGCACAGTGGGGGCTAGACATCATCGGCCCTTTCCCAATAGTTGTGGGACAATACAAGTACGCCATCATAGCCGTTGACTATCAGACAAAATGGGTCGAGGCGGAACCCCTAGTCAAGATTACCGAGGAGCGGGTGAAAAAATTCCTATGGAAGAACATCTAGTGCCTGTTCGAGGTGCCGCAGGCCATAGTCATGGATAATGGGACACAGTTCAACAATGCTGATCTCATCCAGTACACGGCCTCCATGGGGACCCGGATGTTCTTCGCCTCAGTGGTGCACCCGCAGACCAACGGCCAGGTTGAAGCGGTCAACAAGAATATCAAGAGTCTCCTCAAGAAGAAGCTCGATGACAAAAAGGGATGTTGGGCTGAGGAACTCCCCGCGGTACTATGGGCCATCCGGACGACAGCGACCCAGGCAACAGGGGAGACCCCGTTCTGCATGGTATTCGGGAGCGAAGCAGTACTCCCTGTAGAGACCGATATGCCCAGCGGCAGGGTCGAGAATTACGACGCCGAAACAAACGCCGAGGGCATACGGCTCAACCTGGATCTCATTGAGGAGCGGCGCGACCAAGCGCATATGCGAAACCAAACATACAAGCAACAGGTCGCTCGATACTATGACAGAAAGGTCCGGGAAAGGAAGTTGCAAGTGGGGGATTGGGTGATGAAGAAAGTTCAGAAAAAACCGCTGGCCTTGGAGCCAACGTGGGAAGGGCCCTACCAAATCACCGCAGCCGTAGGTCCGGCGACATTCCACATCATAGACACCGAAGGCATCTACTCCACCCGCCCATGGAATATCCAGCATCTGTGGTTCTACCCTAAGTGAGATCACTGTCTTAAAAATGGACAGTACTGTATTTAGTACCAACGTTCAATACAGATAGTCACTGCCTCTAGAATGAACTACAGCTGGCTACAAAGTAGATACATCTGCCAAGTATAAAAAAAAAAAAAAAAAACCGCTAATCAGCGCCACGGGAGCCTCTAATCCCTGACCCACCAGCCTTGAGAGACCGCTCTTGCTCCAGCTTCTCGACCAAGGCTACCTCAGCCTCCATCCGCTCGGCATCAAGCCACCATTTCTCCCTCCACTCCAGATACGCATCATTTATACCCTTCGCACGGGCGGCCTCCAGCATCTCTGCAAGCTCCACTGACTCCCGGAAATCGTCAATAGCTTTATCAGCGGCTTCGGCAAGTCGGGACTCTACGAGCTTCTCCCCTCCCTTGAGGACTGCTGTTACTTGGGTCTGCAGCTCCAAAACCTTCACCTCCAATTCCATATTCCTCTCCTCCCGAGCGGCCGCCAGCCGACCGGCCTCCTCCCTCTCCTGCGCAAGCTTAGCCTCCGCCAATGACAGCTGCATGGTGAGGTCTTCCACTTGCCTCTCCAGAACCGGAGTCTCCTCACTAGGCTCAGCCGCGTAAAGGCTATGCACCAGCTGGTACAAGTACAGAAAAGAAGAATATTAGCTTGTAGCATCAAAAAGGGAGAGGGAGCGCAGAGGAACCTCAGTGCCACAGGTACGCGATCAGACTTACCCGAAGACCCAACTCCACAGCTTTCTTCCTGCTCTCTCTCGGCCGCACATCTCTGGCGGCCTCCCGATCAAGTCCTAAGGCCTCAATGGTAGATGCCACGAACCTACCAAAACCACCAGCAGAGCCGCGATCGGCTTCCGGCTCAACGGTTTCCCGACTCCTTCGGCCACCGGTTCCCTCCGCCGGAACCAATGCTGACCCCCCACCAGCCAGCTTGACGCCCCGGTATCAAACATCCTCGCCCTCTTAGCCGGAGCTTCGCCAAGACCGCTTCTGCGGTACCCAGTCATCTCCGCTGCCTCTCTCACCCGTGGGGCTCGTATCCCCACCGGCCGCGCTAGAGGTTCCAGACCCGGAGAGCCCACCGATCCTACTTCCCGAATAACAAGTGGGGCATTATCCTCACCGCCCGGCCGCCTACCGTAGTGGGAATCCGGAAACATGAGCGGTACAGGAGTACTATGCACCGTGCTCTCTAGGGTGTCCGAATCTACAATGGTTTTTGAGGCCATCTCCCCCATCTCCATCAACCTCTGGGCCACAAGTTCGTCATCTGCCTTGACAGTCTCCTCACTCCGAAAAGCGAGCCGGGGGGCATTAGCTGCAAATCAATAAACCGAGCGGTTAGAATAAAATACGACCGCACAAAACAACAGTGCAAAACACTTTACCAGGTTTCTTTCCCATCTCGCATATCTCCAACACATTCCACCAGATGAAATTGTAAGAGCTCCGGCCCAGGCTGTCCCAGCAAACAAAAAGCCGGGCTATCCGTTGCCTCTCCAAGTCGACCAACCGGTACGACTGATCCCCGATAGCTTGATAAGCCCCGGGCACCCGAAAGCTCCTCGAATTATGCTGCCACCTACCCCCGGCCATCACAACCGATCTCCGCCATACATTCGAAATCGACGACGGCAGGTGAGTGATGGGAGGACCGAAGTCCCGCGCGGAAAAATTGACACAGCCGGAGGCCTGGGCCTTTTTGCAGTAGAGAATCTTATACAGCGCCCAGAACTCGTTTATCGTGGGCCAGTCCATGTTGCTAAGACTGAATAGACACCCGAGACCAAGCAACTGTCTCCACTGGTTGCTAGGAAGCTGGGCGGGGGAGACGTTTATCAGGCTCAGCACGTACTGGACAAACTTCGGCAGCGACAGAGATAACCCGTGCCGAAATTAATCCAAAAAAATAGCAACCCAACCCTCCTCTAGGTTGCAGGCCAGTTCCCCAGGATGCAGGCCCCGGAGCTTAACGGAGGAGTCAATGCCCCACTTCACCCGAAAATCCCTTATCTCGTCAGCAGTCATGCTTCTGGTCGGCTCGTCACAAAAAATCACCCTGTCGCCATCCAACAGCTGGTACCTCACGGACCCTCCTGTCGACGCACGGCCGACACCGACAGGATTGGCTGACCTCCCAGATTCCATAAAACCTAAGAACAGAATTTACCCTACGCCCAGTTAGTTGTGTAGCAAGATAACAACACAGACAGGCGGCAGACGAGGAGCCAAGCTTCAACAAAATACGACAGGAAGAGAGGAGGGGGGTGCGAAGCATCTTATAGGCGGCAAAACTACACCTTGTTGATAATTAGGGCAAGCAAAAAGGAGAGGCAACCCCAGCCGCAGATTCCCTCCATCTCAGACCGCTCCCTACTGACACGTGTCCCAACATCGATAAAGTTCCCAAGCCATCATAACTGATGAGACTGATGGGCTCTCTCCTTCATTGCATGTCAGCCACCTGTCCCACCTACAAGCGGCAGTTAGGGGAGGTAGGAGCGAGAGCCGAGGCGTCCAACCCCCCCACTTCCCCAAGAGTCAACCTCAAACCAAGGAAAGGCACACCACCGGTCATGTAGTATTCAACCGGCTCCATGTCATCGCACCGGTTACGTAGTATTCAACCGGCTCCATGGCATCTCACCGGTTAGGTAGCATTCAACCGGCTCCATGGCATCTCACCGGTTAGGTAGCATTCAACCGGCTCCATGGCATCTCACTGGTTAGGTAGTATTCAACCGGCTCCATGGCATCTCACCGGTTATGTAGTATTCAACCGGCTCCATGGCATCTCACCGGTTAGGTAGTATTCAACCGGCTCCATGGCATCTCACCGGTTATGTAGTATTCAACCGGCTCCATGGCATCCCACCGGTTACGTAGTATTCAACCGGCTCCAAGGCATCTCACCGGTTAGGTAGCATTCAACCGGCTCCATGGCATCTCACCGGTTAGGTAGCATTCAACCGGCTCCATGGCATCCCACCGGTTACGTAGTATTCAACCGGCTCCAAGGCATCTCACCGGTTAGGTAGCATTCAACCGGCTCCATGGCATCTCACCGGTTAGGTAGCATTCAACCGGCTCCATGGCATCTCACCGGTTATGTAGTATTCAACCGGCTTCATGGCATCCCACCGGTTACGTAGTATTCAACCGGCTCCATGGCATCTCACCGGTTAGGTAGTATTCAACCGGCTCTATGGCATCTCACCGGTTAGGTAGTATTCAACCGGCTCCATGGCATCCCACCGGTTATGTAGTATTCAACCGGCTCCATGGCATCTCACCGGTTACGTAGTATTCAACCGACTCCAAGGCATTCCACCGGTTACGTAGTATTCAACCGGCTCCAAGACATTCCACCGGTTTCACCACTTTCCTTCGCCCCTGCAGGTAAGGACAAGCCAGCAACAACTCAAGGCTTCAAACACATGGGCTTTATAAACCCAAGAGAGTTTTACATCTAACACATGCAAACTCTTCCAGCAGGCTAAAAACCCTGCATCACACTGAACTGTGATAAATTTGGGGATCTATGGCGAGACTTGTTATCTCCACACCACCCCACCAGGCATATTGTTTCTCTAACACAGAACAAGTCTCCCCGCAGGCTAGCAAACATGCACATTACCTCACGCTTATTCCAACACAAGCTGAGAAGAACTAGCAGGTGTTAACCGGTGCTTCAACATGGCCGCAACACCCCACCAAGGTACCTGTTGGCTTATTCCACGCTCCAACAGGCCTCCCCGCAGGCTAGCAACTCTATATTACCCCACGCTTATTCCAGTACAAGCTGGGCCGAACCACCGGGCTACTCCCCGGCCTGCCTCACCGTTGGCAGCAGTTTCACCCTGGGAACTTGGGGGACTCGTCCCGACATGGCAATCCACCGGTCGAGTCCTCACATCACCACGCCTTCTCTGCCTGAACGCCCGGTCACGCCCAATCTTCAATGCGGACTTGGGGGACTGGGCACCGTTGGGTCGGTAACGCTGCGGGTCTGCGGGACAGGAGCGAGACATATTAAGTCCCCATTCAAGATTGCACTTGACCGGGAACTTGGGGGACTTGTTGACAGTAGCCACAGAGGGGCTACATAAGCCCACAAACCCGCAGCCAGTGCATCCGGGGCCGGACTGAGGCCCGGAGCAGGATCACCAGCACCCGGACCCGAGGTCCAGCAGTCTACCTTGTGACCAGGGGCCCGGGGACCGAGGACGCCAGCCTGCCGAACAGGCCGCCAGAGCTGTCCTTTTGTGTGCGAACAGAAGGAAACCAGTCCCACATCGAAGAGTAAGACCAGACCTCACGCCCGACCACCTATATAAGGGCCTCAACTACCCTCTTTAATAGGTAACTGATCTCTCCAACTGCTTATCATACGTGCTTAAGTTATCTATTCATCCCAACTGTACTAACTTAGGCATCGGAGAGGAGAAGACCGGCCCGTCCGGTATTCCCCTTAGTTAGCAGGTTCGCAGGAGGAGATCACATCTTGATTCAACAGTCTCTACCAGGCCTACGGGTTTGTGCAGAAACAAAGCTCTAAACTCCAAACTCTAAACTGTAATTCTAAACTCTAAACTCTACTCTAAGCTCTAAACTCTAATTCTAAACTCTCAACTCTAACGCTAAACTCTAATTCTAAACTCTACTCTAAACTCTACTCTAAACTCTATGCAATTCTAAATTCTACACTCTAATTCTAAACTCTAAACCCTAGAACGCTAAACTATGAGCTCTAAAACGCTAAACTCTAACTCTTAAACCCTAAACCTTAAATAGAACACCCCCTATACCCTAAAAACCCAATATACCCTTAACCCTGTTGTGTTATATCTATAGCTTGTGTATTGTAAATAGTGAGCTTAATAAAACAGACATTCGTGGCCTCATGTTTCCGTTTTAGATTCTATATTTAATAAAAAGTTGAAGTCTTTTATACCAGATCACATTTAAATTTTCTGGTTGTGTTAGATTGGAGTGGCTTTGTGACAAAAAGGAATGACTTCCTTTGTTTCGTCAAAATTGGGTTGATAAACATGCTCTTTAATATAAACATGTATTTCTTGGAAATAATTTGACAGTGATACCAATTGTCAAGGATCTATCTTGTAGAACACGACCACTATGAACAAACTATCTATTCTAATTTGTTCTTGCTGAGATTGCTTGATTGCTCTGTAGTTTTATCAAAGAGTAGTAGGCACCACCACTTCCAAGTGAAACCAGCTCAGAGTGTGATCCTTGCTCCGCTACTTTTCCATTCATTATCACCGCTATGGTGTCTGCTTTCTGTATTGTGGACAACCTGTGAGCTACCACTACACATGTTCTGCCAACCATCATCTTTTCCAGTGCTTCTTGGACTAGATTCTCCGACACGCTATCAAGGGCACTGGTTGCTTCATCCAAGAGAAGAATACTAGGGTTCTTTAGTATCGCTCGGGCAAGTGCTATTCTCTGCTTCTGCCCTCCGGACAGCTGCACTCCTCTTTCTCCACAATAAGTGTCATATCCATTTTCCATGGAGCTGCAAGATTATAAATGATGTGTTTCCATAAGACCAAAATCTTACAGTTAAGTGTATAAGTTGCAAAATGGAGAGAGAGGAAAAAGTGGAATTGTATCCATACCTTATAAATTCATGAGCATTGGCTTGTTTTGCAGCCTTCCTTACTTCACCAACTGTTGCATTTTCTTTACCATAGACAATGTTTTCATGGATTGTTCCTCCAAATAGAGTAGGCTCTTGGCTTACCAAAGCAATCTGTGACCTCAATTTCTTCAGGTTGTACTGCTTGATGTCACATCCATCTATGAATACCGATCCACTTAGTGGGTCGTAAAATCTTTCAATCAAGCCAATAACAGTGGACTTGCCTGAACCACTCTGTCCTACTAGTGCCATGGTGTTTCCGGCTTTAATCTTGAGATTTAAACCCTTAAAGATCATCTGGTCAGGCCTAACTGGGTAAGAGAATACTACATTTTTCAGCTCTATGTGACCCTTGAAAGACTTTTTAACCTCTTTAAGCTCCTCAGAAGAAATCTCACTTTCTCTGTCTAGAATAGAAAATATTGAAGTGATAGCTTTCCCGCTTCTAGCAATATCAGAAGTCATGCTTCCTGCATCTGCAATGTTCTTACCAGTGCTCATTAGGATGAAGAAAACTTGAAACAAGTTCGTTGAGGATACTAAATTCTGATTCATAAGCCGCCCTCCGTACCAATATGTCAAAGCTATAGCAGCTGTGGTAAGAAATTGAGAGCTGAAGAGACCAAACCCTGCAACCCAAGACTGTTTGATGTTCTCGTTCCTCGGGCCTTGCATAGCATCTTGAAAGAGGTTTAATATCCTTGTCTGTGAGGAAAATGCAGTGATTGTCCTATGGTTGAAAGTAGCTTCACTTGCAAGTTGACTACCTGCAGCCTGTTCTTTCTGTGCTTTTCTAGACATACTTGTCATTAGAACACTTCTCGAATAGAAACTTCCAATGAGCAAAGGCTGTATTGCAATCATGACAATGGCTATCCTCCATGTGACTATTAATCCGAGTATATACGCTATGATGGCACTGAAGAAAACCTGAACCAACAATGAGACACGGTCTGCAGTAAGCGATCTAACAATATTGGCTTCAGTGGTTAGCCGGGCACATATGGCAGCACTTGTATTCTCATCTTGATCAAACCACCCTATCTCAAAGCTAAGAATTTTTTCAAGCAATTTTGTTCGAACCCTTTCGGATAATCTCTCTCCCATGACTGCAAAGTTGTGATGCTGGAGGAGACTAGCAAAGAAGCTGAGAACTGCTAGGCCTAAGAATATGTAGCAGTAGAATCTGGTCTTTGATCTGATGGTGGAATCGTCTGCTCCATAGTAAATTGACACTACTGTTCCTAAGCAATATGCATTAATTGCCTGAACAGCTCCAAAGACAGCAGCACCTAGACACCCTAGTATTGCTTGCTTCCACTCTGGTGCATTCATTTGAAACAAACGCCACTGAGATGAGGAAGTTTTAGTAATTTCTTCTGACCATTCGTCATCAAAGTCACCATACTGGGGAGTTTGGATGGAGTTTGCTATACTAATGGAAAATATTGGCGTGCCTGCATATGCTGGGGTTAGTGGGCTGTTTTGCCAGCTTGAGTGAACACTCTTTGTTGTGTGCCAGCTTGATCTACCACTCAATGGTCCTGGGCTGTTTTGCCAACTTGACCCCAAACCCCTTGGTGTCTGTGGAGTTTGAGGGTTCTCGTTGGCTTGTTGCTGTAACTGCAGCATTTTTTTGTAAGCTCCACCTTCTCCATTTCTCATGTTAACCAAATCGTTATGGGATCCCTTCTCAACCACTCTCCCTGACTGAAGAACCACTATCATGTCAGCCTTGCGGATTGTGCTGAGGCGGTGAGCTATGACAATGGTTGTTCTTCCTTGTGATGCTTGGTCTAAGGCTTCCTGTACAACAGTTTCAGACTGAGCATCCAAAGCACTTGTTGCTTCATCGAGCAAAAGTATTTTTGGGTCTCTGATGATTGCTCTTGCTATGGAAATCCTTTGCTTTTGCCCTCCAGATAATTGAACTCCAAATTGCCCAACCTGAAGAAAAATGTAAATAGTTTCCCAATTTAGTTAGGAATAGACAAATAATACCTAGTTAACTGCTAATTTAGCTAGGGAGTTGGCTTAAAATATGTAATGAATTAGAAATGAGCATACTTGAGTGTGATATCCTGCAGGTAGTTTAACAATGAAGTCATGTGCATTTGCAGCCTTGGCAGCACTGGTCACATCTTCCATAGAAGCTCCTTCCTTCCCAAATAAAATATTCTCTATTATGGATGTCGCAAAGAGAATTGGTTCTTGATTGACCAGCCCCATCTGGGATCTCAACCACTGCAACTGAAACTTCTTTAATTTGTGTCCATCAAGGAGAATTTCTCCTTTTACTGGATCATAAAATCTTTCAAGCAAAGAAATGATTGTTGACTTCCCAGAGCCACTGCTTCCAATAAGACCCATCAACTTACCAGCTTGAACCTTAAGGCTGAGTCCTTGGAGAATTGGGGTATCGGGTCTTGATGGGTAGAAAAATTCAACCTTTCTAAACTCGATATCTCCTTTGACATATGGTAAAACTTTTCCCCTTTCTTCTTTGGAATCAATAACTGGAACACGATCGATCATCTCAGATATTCGAGTAGCAGCAGTACTTGCTTGAGTGATGTAGGAGAGATTTGGAAGTGCACTCATAATGGCCCTGTAAAATTTAAACTGAAGCTATGAGTTGGGATAAAAAGGAAAACCAAAAGGCCTAGAAATTTATCTGTGATTGGATTTAGAAATGGGAAGAAACTAAAGTGGCTTACAATCCTCCCAGAATTACACAGATTCCAGAGATAAAAACAAGGCCACCTTTTTCACCTCTCTCAATAACAAGTTTGCTTCCAACCCAAGCCTGAAAAGCCCAAGCAGCATAAATCATTCCCATGCTCCCTATTAGCAATCCCTTTGTGAATCCTTGCTTTATGCTAAGCTGTGTAACTTTCTCAAGAGCAATGCTGAACTTCTTCAGGGTTTGATGCTCCCCAACATAAGAATAGACCGTACGGATTGAAGAGATTGCTTGTTCTGCAATCCCTCCAGCAACACCATAGGCACCATGTATCTCAACTCCCAAGTTTTGCATTACCTTCCCAAATCCCAAACCGGGGATGATGACCATGACGGAGAATGGAAGAGCAGCCAGTGCTAATCTCCAAGACAGCAAAAATGCAACAGGAATACAGAACATAAATGATGAGAGGTGAGCCAGGGAATTTGGTAGCTATATGCAAGAAAAAGAGATTAAGGTAAGAACATAAGATCATAGCAAGAAAAGAACGTACGAGAAGCATGCATGTAATAGACAGTTGTAAACCTTCTCAGCTATTGTGTCTTGGATTAAATGAGCATCTGAAGAGACTGTAGAAATGACTTGGAAGGTCATGGAAGAATTAGCTTGACTATCGAAGAACGCAACGTCTTGCCTGAGGACTGATTTTAAGTATTCCATCCTCATTCTGGATGTCTGTCTCTCAGCAGTTCTGGTCCAACAAAATCCTTCTGCGCATTTTGAATATTGTCAACAAAAAATATAAGCACACCGCCTCAGTATGTAATTGTTTCATTTGACTTATCAAATTATTCGTGTTCAGTAATTAAACTAATGTTTTCATGGGCAAACACTTCCACATATACCAATATGACTTGGGACTAAACCCTAAAACCTTTAGCCAAACATCAGTAACAAGTATAGAGCAGAAGTTCACATACCAATGAAAGCAGATATTCCAACTCCTATTGCTACTAAGAGCAGCTTGAGTGAGTACTGTAATAAAGAAAATGCAAGGCGTCAATACTTCTTAGCCATATATCTGAAAATACCACAACCAGGACTTCACTAACAGAAACTTGAAAAATATAATTGAGGAAGTCCATCAATTACCTCGTCGACAATGTCGTTAGAGAAAGTAAGAGTAGCAGCTCCATATTCATTGATGACCCGGCTGAGCACAAACATTGTAAGAGGCGTCATCAATCCATCTCCAATGCTACCCAAAGTTCCAAACACCATCAGTAACTTGTCCAAACCGTCTGCATACCTGAACAATCCACCTTTCTTCCCCATCTCGAGCCTACATATGCATGCAATAAAGTTTCTTCAAATGTCAATAATCTACTCCGTGAGTTATATATACATTGATGCAGTGCAGTTAACTATTGTTAGAGACTTAGAGATGAGATCACTTGTTAGAGACAGTTTGGTTTCGTCGATTTTCTGACATGTTCAAGATGCCAAATGGATATATAGTCAATACAGGATCTAGAATAACTCAGAAAGCTAGCCGGCATCTTGTTTGATTACTTGGGACTTGTCGATGTGATGGTTTCAATAATACCAGCAAGCCTCTGATTTTTTCGTCTTTCCCTTTGCTACTTTGCAATACTAGGAAGTCTATAAAACAAAATTTTGTTGTCTGATCTTTTTAATTCTTTGCACTCCATATAACTGATATAAACGTATGCTGACAAGATCAGGGTTTATTTAAGCGGCCGAGCAGAATATTCTACTTTATCAGGATGACATTGTTTAGGCAACAGAGGATGATACACGTTAGTTAGATACTCTTCCTTCTCAAGTACAGGTCAAATCTGAAACTATCTTCACTAGAGTAAGTTTTTTTTATTGCAGATGCCAGTGACTAAATATTTGAGGTGACTGAAAACGCATCCAGATTAGACAAGCAAGCAAGCATCTATTGGGAAGTTTTTGGTGTGAGTGACAAAAACGCAAAGACAACGACGATATTCTCAAACAAGAATTAGCACTTGGGAAATTCCTTTTTTTTTTTTTTTTTTTTTTTGGCAATATAAAAATTTATTAAATAAAAAGAGATGGTACCTAAGGAGGGAACATGAACTTAAGAATTTCCTATACCAGCAAGAAATCCTGTTTAAAAATTCCTGGCAAACACGACTTGTTTGTCATACCTTTTGAGCAATAAAGATGCCGGCCAATGCTCCCATGTCAATACTTTGACATGTGTTTGAGTTGGGATAAATATTAAAGCAGACAGCCTTCTTCAATATTTCTTCAATAAAAGGTCAACATAAAAAAATACAATAGGAATGATTTTCTAGGTGTAAGAATGATTTTCTGAAACAGAGATCTCAAGTTCTCATCTATTTGACTACAATTGTATGGAACGATCTTCTAAAAAAAAAAAGTGAAATTGTATGGAATGAGCATATTCCATGGAAATGTTGTTTATAGGTGATTGATATAAAACACTACAGGAAAGAAAACCCATAGACCCTGAAGCTGAAAATGAACGAATGCTAGATAATTCAACCTTTTCAGGTTGACATGCTCCTTAATTCTTTAATAAACAGAACAATCCATAAGGATAAGGGTTAGATACTTAGAAAGTAAGAGTACCGTGCGATTTCTGAGTGTTTCAAGTAGGAAGACTGCTGCTTTGAACTTTGAAGAGAGTCATATGATCCACCATGGTCGATACCAAGTAGCTCACTCTGTGAAACCTTGTAGCACCACCTTACCATTCTCTATAACAGAATTGGTGTCTGTTGAAGTTTGCTAGTTAGTTAGTTTGTACTCGCCATAGTTCACTCGCCAGGTTGTGGCGAGCATGGTGGATGGCGAGTCGTCAGGTTGTGGCGAGCATGGTGGATGGCGAGTCGTCAGGTTGTGGCGAGCTTAGTTCACTCGCCAGGTTGTGGCGAGCTTAGTTCACTCGCCAGGTTGTGGCGAGTATGGTGGATGGCGAGTTTCCTAGTACTCGCCAGTCCACTTGGTGTGCTCACCATTCCACCTACTGCTCTCCTGTACAGCATGGGGTTCACCCACTGCAGTATGGGCAATATGGTGGAAACCCAGCTTCTTAGTTTTAGTCCTTACCTGGGTATGGCATTTACCCTTTTTACAGTGTTTAGTTTTCTTTCATACTTGTATAAAGTCTTCTTCTTGTATTCTTTTCTTCTTATGAATGAAAAAAGGAACTTTGTCCCAGAAATCTTCTCTGAGTTCTTTGAATTTCAAGATGGTATCAGAGCAGGATATTTAGTATCCTGCTACTGCCTCTGCGTTCCTGTGTCCATTTCTCCTTTATTCTCTGCTTAAAGTGAGAGTGGAGTTCCTTGCCTTTATTTTCAGCCTAAAATGACTGACGAGGCATCTTCTGATGTTAATCCTTTTGGATCTGTCAACAACCCCAATTCTGATTCGAGTTACAATGGTGATGGTAACACGAATCAGCGTTTATGCTCAGTCCTACTCAATTCTTTTAATTACCTTCATTGGTCAAGAGCAGTTGCTCTGGCACTTGGAGGAAAATCTAAGCTAGATTTTATCTATGGTACTACTCAAGCTGCAGATGTTGATTCCAGCACCTTTAATTCATGGCTAAGCACTGATCAACTAGTTCGAGCATGGCTCATCAATTCCATGGAACCTAAGTTGGCTCAAATCTTCAGCTACTCCACTTCAACAAGTCAAATGTGGAAGGATATTGAAGAGTTTTATGGGAACAAAAATAACTCAGCTCGAGTTTATCAACTGAAGAAGGACATCGCTTGCCTTGAACAAGAAGGTAACTCCTTTGTACAATATCTTGGCAATCTAACCAGCATGTGGAATGAACTAGACGTGTACATACCACATACTACTGATGCAGCCATCCTGCTGAAGAGGGCTGAGGAAGACAAAATTTTCCAGCTGTTGGCTAACCTTAGCACTGATTATGAAGATTTGAGGAGTCACATTCTTATGAATGCTGAACTCCCCACTTTTAGAGCTGTCTGCAGCACTGTTCAAAGAGAAGAAACCAGAAGGCAAGTGATGAATGTTGATATTAAGACCAACCATACTGAGTCAAGTTCTTATGCTACAAGTCCTAAGCAGTCGGACGATAGGAATCAGAAATGGAAGCGCACTGGTGGAAAATGTACTCACTGTAGAGGAAATCACTTTAGAGACAAGTGCTGGATCCTGTTCCCAGAGCTGAAAGTAAAGTTTCTTGAAGAGAAAGCAAGGAAAGAGGGCAAAGGAATCCCCAGGAGCACCAGCTCTTCCACTCCTAGAGCAAATATGGCCTCTAGCTCGGCGACACCAGCTGTTCCTGTTGGCTTCACCGCAAATCCATGTATTCTCATTAATGAATTTGCAGATTTTCTCCAATAGAAGTAGAAGTTGGGAAGTCAGGATTCAAGTCACACAGCTCTCCTAAGTCAGTTTGCTGGTTTTTTAGCGGATTCAGTTCATGTCAACAATCTTGATATCCCAGGTATCTTAAAAGCATTTGAAACTGCTTTATTTGTTAGTGCTGAAGATGATTGTTGGATCATAAACTCTGGTACCACTGATAACATGACAAACAAGTTATCAAATTTGCACAACTTTGAAAAAATTTCTTCCTCTGTATCAGTTGCAAATGGGAAGGGGGTCCCAGTATTAGGAAAAGGGAAAGTTAATCTTTTTCAAAAACAGCTGGAACTTGATGCTTTATTTGTACCTTCATTTCCTTTTTAACTTCTCTCAGTTGGAAAAATCTCAAGAGTCTTACATTGTTTGGTCATTTTTTCTCCCAAAAATGTTATTTTTCAGGATTTGATCACCAAGAAGACGATTGGTGAAGGTGTTTTTCAAAATGGACTGTATTACCTGTCCCGGAAGTCTCAGGTCTTTCAAGTCAGTTCCAGTAGGGTTTCAGAGTATCAACTGTGGCATCAACGCTTGGCTCATCCTTCAAAGAAAGTGTTATCTGTTTTGTTTCCAAACTTGAGTCATAGACAGCTTAACTGTGAAGTGTGTCATATGTCCAAGTTCACTAGATTACCATTCCAACTGTCAGTTTCTAGAGCTAGTAATCCGTTTGAAATCATTCATTCTGAGGTGTCCTGTTCTAAAATCAGTAGATGGTTTTAGATATTTTGTAACATTTGTAGATGATTTCACCAGGATTACTTGGTTGTACCTTTTGAAAATGAAAAGTGAAGTTATTGATGTGTTCAAATCTTTCTGCAATCTTGTCAATACTCAGTATTCATCCGAAATTCAAATTTTTATATCAGATAATGGCTCAGAGTATATGTCCAACAAAATGCAACAGTTTTATGGCTCAAGTGGAATTATTCACCAAACATCATGTATTAGAACACCTCAGCAAAATGGCATTGCTGAAAGGAAGAATAGAGACCTACTTGAGAAAACTAGAGCATTAATGTTTCATGCAAATGTCCCAAAGAAGTTCTGGTCTCATGCAGTCCTTGCTGCAACTTACCTCATTAATCGTCTGCCAAGTCGAGTGTTTAACTCTATGTCTCCACTCGAAGAATTAAAGGGCAGGAAGATTGATTTGAATCACCTGAAAGTGTTTGGGTGCGTGTGCTATGTGCATGTTCAAAATAAGCACAGGGATAAGCTTGAACCAAGAGCTGTCAAGTGCATGTTTCTGGGATATTCTACCACTCAGAAAGGCTACAAGTGCTACAACCATAAATCTCGGAAATTAGTCGTTTCGAGGGATGTGAAATTTGAAGAAGAAGTTCTGTTTTTCCCTAAGAAAGTTGTTGATGTTGATGGTCAGGGGGAGTCATTTACTGATTTATTTCCTTCACCTTGGGCAAATGCAGATCTATCTGAACCCACTGGTGAAATTAATGAACAAGTTATCTCCAATTATCAAGGAATAGAAGAAATGCACGATAATGCAGTTTTTGATAGCCCTGCTCGTCTTACTCATCCTGAAGAACCTGTTTTAGCCGCTGCTCCTCAATCTCTGCAACCTCAAATTCCCAGAAGGAACCCTGCAAGAGAGAGGAATCCCCCTGTAAGGTTTAAAAATTATGTTGGCTTTCATGTGAAATATCCAATTACTGATTTTTTGGGATATCAAAGGCTGTCGACTTCTCATGCAACCTTCTTAAGTGCCATTGATGAGGTCAAAGAACCTAGAAATTTCAATGAAGCTAGCGAAAGTACAGTTTGGCATCAGGCAATGCAGGAAGAATTGAAGGCCCTAAATGAAAATGGAACTTGGAGCATTGTCCCTCTTCCTGCTGGAAAGAAGGCAGTGGGAAGCAAGTGGATTTATAAAATCAAGTTCAAATCAGATGGTAAAGTGGAGAGGCACAAAGCTCGTCTGGTTGCTCGTGGCTTTACTCAAACGTATGGAGTGGACTACAAGGAAACTTTTGCACCAGTTGCAAAAATGAATACTGTGAGAGTTCTCTTATCTCTTGCAGTGAATCACAATTGGTCTTTACATCAAATGGATGTAAAAAATGTCTTTTTACATGGAGACTTGGAAGAAGAGGTCTATATGCAGCTTCCCCCTGGTCATCCTCAATCTGTAGATCAAAATTTGGTATGTAAACTACACAAGGCAATTTATGGTCTTAAGCAATCCCCTAGAGCTTGGTATGCTAAACTTAGCTCAGTTCTTGAGGGAATTGGCTTCTGCAGAAGTAATGCTGATTCGTCACTATTTTTCAGAAACAGCGTCAATGGCAAACTTGCAGTCCTTATCTACGTTGATGATTTAATAATCACTGGTGATAACTCTCAGGAAATCATTTCTTTGAAAGATTCCTTGCGATCTAGATTTGCAATGAAAGATCTTGGTAAATTAAAATACTTTCTTGGTATAGAAATAGCATCTTCTTCAAAAGGATTATTTCTGAATCAAAGAAAGTATGTTCTTGATCTTCTTCAGGAAGCTGAAGTTCTTGAATGTAAACCCGCCAAGACCCCTCTTGATAATAAGATTCAGTTGGATACTCACAGTGATGTTCTTGGGAATATAGGTGAATATCAAAGGTTAGTAGGGAAGTTGATCTATCTCACTATCACCCGCCCTGATATTTCATATGCCGTTAGCATTGTCAGTCAGTTTATGCATTCGCCTACTGTGTTCCATCTGAATATTGTCAAGAGAATTCTGAGGTATTTAAAGGGTTCAGTGGGTAGAGGAATTCTTTTGAAGAAAAATGGCCATCACAATATTGTTGGCTATGCAGATGCAGACTGGGCTGGGAATGCCCTTGATAGAAAGAGCACAAAGGCTTCTGCTCATTTGTTGGTGGAAACCTGGTTACTTGGAAAAGCAAAAAACAAAGTGTGGTTGCAAGGTCAAGTGCAGAAGCTGAATATAGAGCAATGACCTCAGCAGCCTGTGAGTTGATTTGGCTCAAGGGTCTCCTCACTGACCTAGGTTTTTTATGTTCTGTCCCTATCTGTCTGCATTGTGACAACCAGGCTGCTATGCACATCGCCTCCAACCCTGTGTTTCATGAAAGAACCAATCATATTGAAGTCGATTGCCATTTTATAAGGAATCAAGTTCAAGCCAACATCATCTCCACACAGTATGTGAAAAGTGAAGATCAATTAGCATATATCTTTATCAAGTCCTTAACTTCTGCTCATTTTCAAAACATTCTATGCAAGCTTGGGTCCTTCAACCTTTTGGACCAAGCTTGAGGGGGAGTGTTGAAGTTTGCTAGTTAGTTAGTTTGTACTCGCCATAGTTCACTTGCCAGGTTGTGGCGAGCATGGTGGATGGCGAGTCGCCAGGTTGTGGCGAGCATGGTGGATGGCGAGTTTCCTAGTACTCGCCAGTCCACCTGGTGTGCTCACCATTCCACCTACTGCTCTCATGTACAGCATGGGGTTCACCCACTGCAGTATGGGCAGTATGGTGGAAAGGTGAGCACACCAGGTGGACTGGCGAGTACTAGGAAACTCGCCATCCACCATGCTCGCCACAATCTGACGAGTGAACTAAGCTCGCCACAACCTGGCGAGTGAACTATGGCGAGTACAAACTAACTAACTAGCAAACTTCAACAGTGTCTTCCTTCTGTATTCTGGACACACAATGAGCAACCACGACACATGTTCTGATGACCACCATATTGTCAAGCGCTTCTTGGGCTAGAGTCTCCGACAAGATATTAGGGGCACTGGTTGCTTCATCCAACCGAAGAATTTCCGGGTTCATCAGGATAGCTCGAGCAATTGCTATAGATCCTTTGCTTTTGCCACTCTGCTAGCTACAGTCCTCTTTGTCCACAGTGAGTTTCATATCATCTTTCATAGAACTGTATCATCGAAATTAGAAATGTCAATACTTTATTATCCAAAGCAGAAAATTCAAACACCAGAAGGGTAAACTGAATTTGTTCTTGGACTAATATACGCAATAGAATACTGACATATGTAACGAAAATATATGTGTGGTTAGTAAAAGAATAAGACATATATAGAAGTGAAAAAACTCAAATATGGAAATAATTGAGTTTTGAATAAACAACATTTCACATGCTTTTTAAAATCTTGGTTTTTTTAACTAAATTTTATAAATAAACACCTTATAAAAAACTAACCAAACACATAATCAACTCATAATAATAATTATAAGTGATTATTTTCTCCAAAACTCAATACCAAACTCAGCCTAACACATACCCTTTCCTCTGGGAACTCACCAAGTCAAAAGATGGTTAAACGCTTACACTCTTTCTTATCAATCAATCTTACAGATATGCATTACTTCACCAACAGTATAACCGTTGAACATCAGTTGAAGCATATATTCTTTCAGGCAATCCTTATGCTATTGGTCTCTAACACAACGTTCATATAATTTTGTTATACAATCAGTAAAAAAGGTTAACCACATTGATGTTACTGAGGCAAAAAATGAAAACGATCTCGAATATAAGTTTATACCAGTGCTTAGACACAAAATGCCAACAATCGCAAGATTGGTAATGCACAACATTGAGCTGTAGTGGACTGCATATCACTCTACTATTACTGGTTTACTTGGTCCAAAATATAAAATTCCAATCAAGGGAGTAAAATATTTGAGGCAATTACTGGCTCTTCACCAAATCCAAATAAGTAAACGAAGGCAGAAGAAGACACAGATATGAAGCCAAAACTGATTCTTGTAATGTTTCCAACTCTGTATTGGGTCTAAGAGTTTATCTGATTCTCTAATAGTATTACCCTAAGAAATCAAAGAACATAAACAGAAAGTGAAAAATAAATGGTTCCTCCCCAGACAGGCAAGGGTAGAAGAATAAGGTGAATATAGTACAAGGTCAAACGTGCTGCTGCAACCAAAATTAACTTACTGATGAGGTTGGGAGTTGCAAGCTCTGGCCCTTTTTAACTCATTGTAATTGGGTAAAAAGAGCCTAAATGATCGACCAAAATAGTGCATTTTGGTGGAACTTCTGCCTCGTATCCAAAAGTTGGCTTTCAGACAGAGTTTCAAGTTTCAACACAAAGGATAGACATGTTCTTTAACGGCAGGTCGTTCACCAGGTCCAATTCAGGAGAAATGCTCATATCTGTGTTTATAGGGTTTGGTTCTACGTTTTAGTCTTGCCCGACAAATATGGGATTCTAGTCTCTTGACTCTTCTACTTCGCCGCTATGCTTTTTGGGGTGGCCTTGGCTTTTTTTTTCTTTTTTTTTTTTCTTTTATTGAGTCAGGATCTTCTAGTTCTAAACCTTTGGATGCATGTGAAATACTCATGTTATGTATTGCGGCAGAACGTCTGATCATTTTGACATCTTTTTGAATCAAACTCGAGTTGAGAGGCTCCATAACACACGATCACTTGACCACTTATTGTAGTTTGGCCTTAGCTTATAAGTATTCAAACCGAAATTGAGGAGCATATCCATTCGAAATAGGCAAGACAGTTGATATTTTTAGAACGATAATCAACACAAATAAGATTTTATTCCACACATATAGTCATCCTAAACAAAGACTGAGCAGTGCAAGTGATATATATGTAAATGTAATATAGATTACCGAATTTTTGTAAAGTTAATGTTCATTGGGTTTGCAAAGAAATTCGAGTAGATTAAGAAGAGGCCACAGCCTTGTTGTGACCTTGATCAGCTAAAAAGGACTTGGCACTTCTGCACGCATGGTTTCCATTAGACCATGGTGGGCTACCAAATCTTTGACCAATTAAGTTTTGGGAACTTAGTTTTGATCAAAAACTAAAACTGCAGTTAACAAGACAAATATATATATATATATATATATATATATATATATATATATATATCCAAGTAGGCCATTAACTAAAATTCATTACAAAAGCTTTTAGAAAGTAATATCGGTAACTACAGAACTGTAGTTAGAAGTATCCAAAGGAAAATGTCACTATATTAGCAAAGTGCATGGTGAACAGAGCACACTTCTAATCGCATAATGCGGGATTGAACGTCTGGGTTTGACTCTACTACAAACCCAGCGGTGGCAGCGGTGATGATCATCGAGCAACCAATACGAGGTAAGTAATATTCCGGCGTACCAAACATGGCCTGGATCTGGATTCTGGTCGTCGGGGAAGTGGGGGACATCGGTGGCGCACGTGTCAAATCCCCAGAGCATCAGATAAAAGAGCATAAAGAGAAGGGAGCGTCTGACAAAGAAGAGGGAGAGAGAGATGGAGGGGAAGGAGTACTGTAGCAGCCCCACAAGTATAAGACATGGGCATTTAAACGGGCACCATGGCCTGCAAATCTCAGAGACCCGTCAACCTGCATCTCTTAAAGCTTAGTGAGACGACAGTCATGATCCGGCGGTCCAAGAGGTGCCCTCTCTCTTAAAAATAAGCCATAGACATGGACGTGATACATGAACCAGTAGAGCATATTAGGGCTCTCTCTCTCTCTCTCTCTCTCCTTCTGCAGCACTGAGCCCTAGAGTACAGTACTGCTCTAACCCTCTCTGGGCAAGACGTACGGAGCAAGGTCAAAGTCTCTACACCAGCCACATGTATGGACACGTCGGCTTACATCCCACGTGGCACCGGATTCTTATACCTCTGAAAGTTCACGTGGCCCTGTGTATCAATCTCTGGCTTAATTAGCTTCTTCATCATTGCTCTCTTGTGACCCGACGAGGGAGAAGAGAAGGATGGCTTTGATTCTCAGACTTCCTCGACTGGTATTGCAGGGCTAGTTTACATTACCTAGCTCAGCGACTTGTGATGAACCTCGAGGAGATGTGTATTATGTATTGTTCATTTATAGGGATTCAAATCTTCTTCTTCAAGTTACATGCAGTAAAATATATACCTGGCGTAAAATACATGCAAATTCATTACGGATTTCTGAGAAAAATTTCTGAATAGTTGAATAGAACAACCTGATCAAAAGTTTATATGATCTTCTCTGATTACAGTATATGATAATGATGTGGTGTATAAGTTCCATCGAATTACGGAAGCCCTTATGAATTTGTTCTCCAAAACAGGAATTAGCAACGTACATGCAGCACATGAATTAACTGACCCTATAAATTATTAAATGGATTACTCAGATTCAAAATAGACTAATTCCATGCATTTGCTAATTTAGTTTGATAATTACTTACTACATTGTTCTTATATGAAACCAAATTTATACATCAATACGGTAAGATATTGTAATACTTCTCTTCAAATTAAAGTATTCATGAAGGAAATGAAAGCTAATTGAATTACGTTCCCAACCGGAAAACAAACTTTAGCTAGTCTCTTTTCTGAAAATGGAATTTTAGCTAGTCTTGTGCCTTCTAATAGCCAGACTAACAACACATACTTTTTTTTTTTTTTTTGAAGATCTAATGTTCATAATTATCTCATACTATTTAATAATCTATTATAATGTGATAGCAATATGATTTTTCTATATTCCATCTATCGCAAGATTTGAAGTTATCATCATTATTACATTGTCCGTATCTTCTATTGTTTTTTCCATTATTATTGAAAAAAACAACACAAAATTTAAATGACATCTCTTTTCGACTGATCCAAATGAAAAGTCGAGAACACTAAAAGAGGAAAGAGCGCAACCACATAGGAGTCCAGGGTTTAAAATCTCTGCGATATATATGATATCTCTACCGATATCTCCTTTTTTTGGCCGACCAATATATCTTTGAGGTAAATATCTTCTTTTTTCCCGTATCTACGATATATCTCCGATAACTTAAAATATCTCCGATATTTAAGATATTTGCGATATGTCTCCGATATTTTAACGAAATATCTGTAAAATTTTCTAAAATTTTTTTTTCTCCAAATTCGAGAATGTTTAAGAGAAGAGTAATTGAATAAGTAATCAGTGATCACCTCGAGGGATACAAAAAGAAAATTGAGTACTCCAGATTCCCCTCAAAGGAAATCCAGATGAGAAAAGTGACAAACAGTCTTGATAAATATTGGTGAGGAGTGTTCTCCTCGAGGAATATGTAAGAGAGTACGAAAGAAGTAATCACTCGATTGCTCAAATAAGTAATCGACTCGAGTGCTCAAATAAGTAATCTCATCGAGTTCTCGAAAAAGTAATCGTCTCATGGACTCATAATTAGTAATAGCTTCGAGTTCTCGAAAAAGTAATCGTCTCGAGTTCTCGAATTAGTAATCACATCGAATTCTGGAATAAGTAATAGCCTCGACTGTTCGAAGAAAAAAAAAACAGTTTACATATGAAAGTAATTTTGATCATATCACCCAAGATGAAGACCACAGATCGAGAGAAGCTCGTCATGGTGCGCAAAAGCAGAATCGGCATGGCAGCAGGACTTGATGTGCAATTGATGATCAAAGTACCCCATCAGATGTTGCTTCAGTTTTTTTAAGTTTTGATTTTATCAGTTTAGGCACAGAGCGTAGTGGGACGTCAAATGAATATCATGAAGACAACAATCAATTTAGTTATAATATTTTTGAATATGGTCAATATGGAGAAGTGCATGACCAATCATATAGTTTGATTCATCCTTATTATCTCATTATAGGGGATACCGTCGGCAGTTCCAAAAAGATATATGATTATCATATTAATCACTACAATTCATACTATATAGGTCAAATGTCTTGTCCAGATTATTGTACTTTCGTGGATCAGCGTGGGGAATTTGAAGCACCTAGAGTCTCTTTCTGGTACTAAATGAAGCTGTTATTTGTATGTATTTATGATTTTATGTGTAAAATGAATAAATTTCATATTTAAATATAAAAAAATATCTTCTCGAGTGCTCAAATAAGTAATCTCATCGAGTTCTCGAAAAAGTAATCGTCTCATGGACTCATAATTAGTAATAGCTTCGAGTTCTCGAAAAAGTAATCGTCTCGAGTTCTCGAATTAGTAATCACATCGAATTCTGGAATAAGTAATAGCCTCGACTGTTCGAAGAAGAAAAAAACAGTTTACATATGAAAGTAATTTTGATCATATCACCCAAGATGAAGACCACAGATCGAGAGAAGCTCGTCATGGTGCGCAAAAGCAGAATCGGCATGGCAGCAGGACTAGATGTGCAATTGATGATCAAAGTACCCCATCAGATGTTGCTTCAGTTTTTTTAAGTTTTGATTTTATCAGTTTAGGCACAGTGCGTAGTGGGACGTCAAATGAATATCATGAAGACAACAATCAATTTGGTTATAATATTTTTGAATATGGTCAATATGGAGAAGTGCATGACCAATCATATAGTTTGATTCATCCTTATTATCTCATTATAGGGGATACCGTCGGCAGTTCCAAAAAGATATATGATTATCATATTAATCACTACAATTCATACTATATAGGTCAAATGTCTTGTTCAGATTATTGTACTTTCGTAGATCAGCGTGGGGAATTTGAAGCACCTAGAGTCTCTTTCTGGTACTAAATGAAGCTGTTATTTGTATGTATTTATGATTTTATGTGTAAAATGAATAAATTTCATATTTAAATATAAAAAAATATCTTCTCGAATATCTCTGATATATCTCCGATATTTCTTTTTTTCGGCCGACCGATATCTCTACCAATATCGACATTTTAATCCTTGCATAGGACATTAATAAGTATGCACACGCTAATCTAGTCTATCAGCAACAAAATTAGCCACATGAAGATGACGATAGGTTGGTCATAATATTTTGGTATTTGCCATAAATAAAAAACTGAATGTAAGTATTGTTGAATGTTTGGCACATCTTGCTGGTGAAAATAGCAACGGCTACAAGCTAATAGCATGCGTGTACATATATATACTGTAAGTTTGACCCCACGATCAAAGCAGAAGAAATTCACGTTTTTGGGTCTGAACGTCTAAAAAAACCAGCTTAACAAAAAAGATGAGACAAAAGAAACTTAATCGAGAGAAAGCAGACGGAGACAGCAATACAACCAAATCACTTCTGCAATTTCTCCATGCATCGGTCTCTGGTTAATACAACAATCCAAACAAAATAGTACCTTCCACATTTCATGATTTTTGCTGTGACCACGTCATAAACCCAGGAAGCTCTAGCAACCACCACACTAATGGAGAACTATTACACACGCCATCCCAAAACTCACGGGTAATATACGGTTTTTACATAATTATACGCACCCATCTGGGAATAATGAACATTACTCCGGTGTGCTGCTAGCCAACAGCTGCTAAGCCTCCGAATGAATTTCATTAGGAACAAGAGACGGAATGAAAGATAAGACACAATTGAATCAGTAGGCAGATACTGCTCATCTCTAAAATAGAGCGACATAAAATGAACTTGCCAGTTCGGTTCATGGTGCATTTCATAATTTGTTGGTCAATATCTTTCTCCAGTGTATTTGGGTTCCGATGCATGCCCTTACCAAATTTTTTTTTTTTTGGATTTCATATTAATTTCATTTCATGTCTATATAAGTTTATTAGTCATAATCCCAGCACAAAAGGAAGATAAAGTTCTCGACGAACAAAAACTTCAGAATTCAGATGCACCCAACAGAAGAAATTACAGCACCCCCTGCACTATACTAGCATCTAAACCAAAGTAGAAACACTACAACTTACATTTCTGCCCAAAAATACAAAGAAAGCTGGAAATATAAAAAAAGGAAAAGAAAAGACGGGAAATTTGAAATGATGGTGGTCTGCTAACCTGAGAGAGTGACAGAGATATTAGGGCTTTGCTTAGGGCTACCTAGAGGCTATGATTAGAGAACTCCTTGTGATTGGCAAACTGGTTCGGTGCTTCAAGCTTCAAGCTTTTATAGCTATACCTATTGTCTATATGAGGTAAGCTAGCACATCACATCAACTAATGAGAGATTTGACAAGGGAGGGAGAGAGAGTCGGGTAGCTCTAGTTTTTAAGCTGCCTAAGAGGGAAGGGAGCTAGCTGTCATGGTCGTCGTCGTCGTCGTCGTCGTCGTCGTCGTCCTGGTCGTCATTAAGACCCACCTCGCCGCCGCTTCGGCTGCTACAGTGGTCTGTCTCATCCCTGTCGTCATGGTTGTGTTGATGGGATGGAGGTAGGAGGAGAGTAATGGGGTGCTTAATGGCGGAGGAGTTGCTGCCGGACTTGTGTTGGACGCCGAAGATGGGCAGTGGGTTCGTCAGACGCTTGCCGTCCCGCGGCGGCGTAAATACTACCGGCAAGTAGTGATCCATTTCGCTCGGGAACTTCGAGTTCTTGAAGTGCTCCTTCAACGCTTCCAATCCCTGAGAACGTAAATAATAAAATAAATATTAAATAAATAACACATTCTAGTTCCAATAATTCTCATCTTAATTACGACCTTTCGAAAACAAAACCCATCACTCGGGAAAATAATAGTGAAGAACACAATGATTAACGGAATTAAGAACACACTGATTAATGTATTTGAGAAGAAAATTAAAGCGTGTGCCTGAACTCTAGCGTAGGTGACTTCACAGATTTTTCTGGAGTTGAAGACCTCCCAATTCTGGTGGTGAAAGGCTTTGTAAAGCCTCCATGTTCCCTCTGGGCTAGTCATGTTAACAAACCCATAACCTACATTGCATTTGTTACTGCTCCCACAGTAACAAATAATCATGAATAAAGTATGCATCAATGTCGTACAAGTACTAGATATATAATTTCATGTATGCAAGAGAGAAATAATGAAGGAGAAAATTACTTGAAATCAATTGGAAGATAAACGAAATCGTAGGAGGACAAAGGCTGGTCTTCATCGCCGTCGCGAAGAATTTGTTCGTTACAGTGAATGCAGTGGTTGTCCAGCATACTCAAAAGCAGCTTCTGACTGAAGACAATACGAAATTGAAAGCTTACAGTTTTACTAGAAAATGATGCATGAAATAAGAGTTGAGAAGTGAGCAAACCCACCTGTATTTGTTGGGTATGTTCTTGATCATCAAGGTGGTTCTAGAATCGCTAGTGGACTCAACCATTATATCTTCCTTGATTAGAAACCGAGTATCGTACTTCTTCGGCTGCTTGCCTCTCTTCCCCCTACTACTCCTCGCCGGCGGTGGCGGTTGCTGCAGCTGCCGTGGACTCGTGGCCATTCCCTGGCCGTTTTGCTTCTTCGTCGAAGAAACCCTTCTTGAATGCCCACTACCTGACTCCCTCTCTTCAATTCCACCCAAATTCAACTCCGCCATTAGAGACTCCACATGAGCATCTCCAATCCCCGAATTAGGCCCACTCGGAAACTGATACATTCTCGGCGAGCTTGCATTGAACCGAGAGTGGTGGCCAGGGAATAATGCCGAAGACAATTCAGGAAGATATAATTCAGGCGGCACAACATTATTGGGCGTGACGACAGATGAAACAGGAGTGGTGGTAAGAGAGCTGAGCTTCTTCCAGCTGTTGCCGCCGGGGCGACTGAACTCGATAACAATCTGTTTGCCGTGAAATTCCTTGCCGTTCATCTCCTTAAGAGCTCTAGCCGCGTGTCTCACATCGAAAAACTCCACAAACTTCTGGTGCTTCTTCGTTGGCGTCTCCCTCAGTTCCTTCACAGCACCTGAAACCAAAAATAAATAAATTCAAACACACAATAAAAGCATGACAGAATCCATTAGACTATTGGCCATGAAAAGTTGGACGAAAAATATACCAAAAGCTTGGAACGTCTGCTTGACACTGCTGGTGGTCACGGCCGAGTCGAGGTTGAATATAACGATGGTGCCCTGGTTATGGCCGTCGGGTATTGCGGTGTGGACCGGAATCACGAAGTGTGGCCAGACGTCACTGCTGACAATCACGGAGGAGCTCCGGTAAGGACCGGAGTTGCGGAGGCGGGCTTGGTGGTGCATGTGGTGCTCGCGAATCTCGGCTAAAGCCTTCTCTGCATGTCTGAGATCGTAGAAATGAACGGTCACGATCCCGTCGAGGGCTCTCTCCATCTGGACCCACCTCACCTCACCGAAAGCCTCTAGCTCCCTCCGAATCGTCACCTCGCTGACGTCACACGGAACGGGACTCAGCAGCACCGCCCTCGTCGGCCCCGCCGCCGGAGGCGGGATCGGAGTGACGTACGCCGCGGGTAGTGGCGGTGCCGCGTAGGGCACCGCCACCACTTCGCTCATGGCAAGCGGTGGGTAGGGGTAGTAGAGTTGGTGTTGTAGAGGCGGTGGTGGTGGAAGGTTGAAAAAGGGTATCGGGTTCGGGTTTCTGGGCCTGAACTCTTCGGCTGCCGGGTCCAGGCCAGGCGGAAACCGGACAAAACCGGTTTCGGCCATGTGGGTTTGGGGTTTAGGCCGGAAAACGAGGTGAGGGGAGTAAAGGTAAGGTGGTGAACAAGTGAGAAGTGGTTTACCGGTGTAGTAATAAAACCAGTGGGTATTAGTTGGGTTTTCCAGCGCTGGTCAAATTCCAATCCAGCTTATCTTCCCGAGTAAATAGTACACCTTTGCTCTCTGTTTCTCTCTCCCTCTCTCTGAGAATTTAAGCTGAAGGTACAGTAGAAAAAGCACAGATTGGCTCTGGCTCCATTTTCCTTTCCCACTACTGAAAGTTCCTAAAAATGCATCTTTGCCCTCCCCAGCCTTGCCCTCATATTACCATATTAACCCTGGTTTGTTGGGAAGGAGGTGAGGTAGAGCCTATGCAGCACACGAATTCGAGTGTCTAATACGGACACGATTCAATATGTGGACACGTCTAAAATAAATTTTTAATCAGACACGGACACGCAGTGGACATGTTAATTAAATAATATTATATATATATATATATATAATTAAAAAAAAATAGAGCCCGAGTCCAAATCCATGGCCCAAGCCCGAGCCCGAGTCCATGGCCCAAGACATCTTCTCATCTCTATCCTCTCTATCCTCTCTAGCCTCTTGAAGTTCACGATAATCACTTTTTCCAGAAGTGGTTAGGTGCTGATAGCAAGGAAGCAAAAAACTCCAAGAGGAAAGCACCCCCTAGTCCCCAATCAAATCCAAAAGGCTTCTGCCTCACCATCTCCGGCGGTCCCAGACCCACCAGAATCTTCTACGGAGGCGAGGAGCGGAGAACCCGAGCGGAGAAGATGATGACAGAGCAAATGCAGATCGATATGGAGAAGCGGAGGATCGGAAGAGCGGAGGAGCAGAGGAGTGGAGGAGGAGCCGAGCGGGAGCGGGAGAGGAGCAGAGGAGCCGAGCGTAGCGGAGGTGAGGAGCGGATGAGCGGAGGAGATGACCGGAGATGAGGACCGGCGCGGAGGGGAGGAGGAGAGGAGAGGAGAGCGGAGCCTAGAAAAATCAAGCATCAGTTTGGACGAAGGAAGAAATCGAGCCCTAACCCCCAATTCAGTGAGCTAAAAGACCAAAATGCCTCCGTGTCCAACCCATATGGCGTGTCTAAAGCGTGTCCAGTATTGAATTTGCGTGTCCGGCTGTTTTATGGCGAATTGCTTCGTATCCTTGTCCAGATCGTGTCAGACACGTGACACGCCTCATTCCTTGCGTGTCCGTGCTGCTTAGGGTAGAGCTGAACAATTTGGGGGTGATTGGGTAAATTACCTGTATAATTGAGTGGGGACCGTACACGTGGAAGGGGGAGTGTGATCATGCGCGATTGAAGGGTATGAGTTTTTACCAAAACCGGACGGGGTAATAATTGCTCTGCTGCTTGGTGTACCTTATTTGACATTATTATTTTTACTGTGATGTTTTTCAAATTTACATACTGCTTTTGCACTTGTCTTGGTCATTTACCAAAAACAGCATCTTTTGTACTTGTTCTTCCATAAATTCATTGCCAGATTAAATCATGTATAGTATTTGGTTTGAATTTCACCATTCTTTCATAAATTTCTCTAAATCTCTTATTATATTTTTCAATATCTTGATGCGTTGCTAAGAACGCGCGTTTTACGTATTATCTCCACTTGAATGATAGACTGTTTAAATTTCATTTGCAACAATACATGGATTTTGTACGTATAAGTATATTTTGGTTAGATGAAAACTTGTACATGTTGGTTCATGTACGTGCACATTATTAAAATTTACTCATTAATTAAAGTAATTAATATTGAGGTGAGAGTATTCAATAAATATGTGTCTAACGCCAATTCATTGAAAATGATTTCTTTTCATTTTGAATTTCCTAATTTAAATAAGGAATGTATTGCTTATAAGTACAGTAGCTTCAAGGTTCTTGCACTCTTGCTGGAAATGTAGGTAAAAAGTCCCAGATTATATTCCATACATACATGTCGAAAAATGGTGGTGGCCGGAGTTTACATGCAGAAATGATGACGGTGGTACGGACAGTCAGAGCAAAGGGAGGGCACATCAACTTTCACGATGAATATATACGTTGCGATTAGGATCACTATCTGAAAAAGGTCTCGTACGTTAACTACTATAGACGCATATAGCCAACTATATTTTATATGCAGATTTTTAAGGGGATTCGTGTTTTTTTGGTTTCTTTTACTAAAATAATTTCATTTCTGAGTCAAGAACACATAGCTAGAGGGGAATAACAAATTGGAATTGGTCGTCTAAATAAATGCATGTAAACATTGCAATATGGGGAAAATTACTTGCTTCCTCCAAGAATGTCGTCTTTGTTGGCATTCCCAGAATTTTAATTATTCGGTTAATCTTTGTAGATATGCTCAATCATAGTTTAGTGGAAACCTGCAATGAAGGTGGTGGCAATAATCGGCAGAAGAAGATCGATAGCTGGTTGTTTGGGGGTTGAAGTTGTATTTATGACATTTTATAACTGTGATACACATGATGACATTCATTGTTGAGTTAAAATGTTAGTGTCTTATGAGCTTGTGATATCATGAATTACTTGATTGTTATATATGGTAAAACTGTAGAAGAGCATATAAAAAAAATACCAATAGATATAATTTTCAGCCTATAATTACCAATAATAAGATTGTTTTTTAAAATTACTACTAGCAGATTTTCATGTATAACTAATAGAATCCGTTAATTTATAAATTACGAAATTATTATTCTTTACGACACTATTGCAGGTCAGTGGTATTAGGTTATTATATGGGTAAGTAGTATTACCTCATTTTTTAGGGTTAGTAGTGTTATGCTAATTTATAGAAATTTATGTGTTGTTAGTTATTGACATATCCTAAAATATATATTTACATTTAGTGTAATACTACTGACTATAAAAAATCATATAATGCTACTGACCCTCAACAATGTCGTAAAAAAAATGAAAGGGTAATTTTATAATTACCATTTAACGGATTATATTAGTTAAATAGATGTAAACCTGTCAGTGGTAATCTAAAAAAAAAAAAACTTGTTATTAGTAACTATAAGCTCAAAAATGTAGTTATTGGTAAAAACCCAAGGAATATATACAGGGATTCAAAGACATGATACCTACGAGGGTATGAGAATTTGATCTATAATGGTTGGTAAGTTCGACTTCTACTCGTAAGTTCAATTTTATTTCTTGAAACAAATACACAGTGTGCATTATTTAATAACAATTTATATACAAAGTTCACGAATTAATGAGAAAATTATTGAATGACTAAAGTGCGTGGAAAGACATTTTAACAACTAACGAATATTTATCAATCTATCTAACAATGTGTGTGAGAGAGATTTTAATATGGGACTTATGCAAATTATACACTTAACAAAATGTACTTCGAGTTTAGAGTCCGGGGACAAATCCCAAATATAAAGAAACAATTGAATTTTGAAGAATTTAAAGATTATGTCTAGCCCAGCGCCTAGACACACGCCTAGAAATCGCCTAGAACTTGCATGGACAATCTAGACTCTCACCCAGACTGCCTAAAATGACTGCGTACCCCACTTAGCTGACGCCTAGGCACTCACCTTGAGACCGCCTAAAACTCACCTGGACAGTCTAAGCGCCAGCCTAGGCTGCCCATAACCGACCAAAACGACTGCCTAGCTCACTTAGTTGCCGCCTAGCTCCTAACTAGATTTCCCTCCACTCCTAGCCAAAAATCAGGGTTGTCGCTCCACGCCTAGATTTTTTTTTAAAACACCTATTAAATCAAAAGAAAAAGAAGTCAACAGTTCGAGAAAATATATTTTGAACTGAGACTGAGAAATTTTGTGAAGACACACAAATATGAGTTAAAAGCCTAAAACTCTATATGCCCATAATCTATATAATGTAGTATTGATCATTTTAATCGACTTTGCTATTTTTGATATAAATTTAGTAGTTACACATCCAAAAAATCAACGAACACAGTTAAAACAAACTCGAGAATTCAAGTATAAAACAAACGTTATTCCTCCCTGAGTCACAAACTCCTACATTTGTGATATCTTTCCAGCATTTCGATAGTTTTCATCTCTTGAATTTCCTTTTCGTCGTTCAGACTCAAGAATAACCACATCCAAGTACCTTCGAGCATGAAATTACTATAGAATTCATCTTCTTAGTTTTATAGTAGAGCCACACGTGCGCCGGAGTTTCCAGTCCGGCCGGGGAGTCGAACATGAGTCTCCCAATGTGAAGGTCCTAGAGGGGGGTGAATAGGACACTTTGCAACATTTTCGTTATGTGTTGTAATCCGAGGCTAGCAAGAAGTTGTGCTATCCCGATTAACAGTTTGCAACGATTATGCAAGAATTGAAAAAGATTGCTGAAAGTAAAAACAACACAGAGATGTTTTTCTTTAACGCAGAAACCCTGAACTCATGGAAGAAAACTGCGTGTCCTTATCCAAAGGACAAACTTTTCCACTATGTGATTCGTAGACTTATACAAGAATAGAGCCTGGGATACCAGACCTTGTTGTTATCATGTTCTATGACTCTACCTAGTCTAACTATAACGCTCTCCCATCTTGTCCCCTAAGTCCTCACACATGAAAGGGATACAAGAGCTTCACTCAGACCTTAACTACACCCTAGCTAACTCTGCTTGTGAACTCTTGGGGTCGTTGCACCTCCAATCACAACCTCATGTATTGGAATGCAAATGCTTTATGATTTTAGAAAAACGGTTTTTGATTTCTCAAGCTCTAAGATTTATAATCACTAGGAAGACTTAGAGCATTAGAGAGTAAGAACACAGCCAAGCCGATATTCTTTAATAATAACAAAAACACAAATAAATTTGACCACAAAACAAAATCACTTTGCTTGGTATTTATAGGCAAGTGTAAGTTGCTTAAGAAAGCAATACGCATGTCAATAAACTAAGGAGATTTGTCCTTATGTGCTTGGCATAGATGCTGTTGAAATCCTTTGTAGAACAAAACCAAGGACAAGAGGACAAAACCAACTTTCCAAAAATAGCTAACTTTTCATAAGAAGGAAAAATGTTTTGCAAAAAGCATTCCACAAGAATGTTAACAATAAGGAAAGGCAAAAAAACTTTCTTCTAGGATCATACAGCCTACTATCAAATGCATAGGTAAGTGTAACACAAACCAAGCATAAACAAAAGGGACCTTGAAACCCTCAAGGTCACGGGTTGAAGAAAACTTCACCCTTTGATAGTTTGAGCGCCAAGAGCATCACATGCTTGGCTGGCTGTTTGAATTTGAAAAGCAAATCGACTGGAAACAGCTGGAAATGCATTGAGAAGATAAATCACAGTTTTCAAGACGATTTGAACAAAGCTATAAAAATACCCAGAAAACCGGTATACATAACAGTACTCCTATCCTTAGTGGCAAACTTGGGATACAAAGTGGTACTGCTATCCTTAGTGAAAATATGATATGAATATGTATGAATATACCTAGGTTTACTGAGGTTATGTTGGGCCTTGAATTTGGTTGGGCTTCATGGCTTCACTTGTACTTGTGCTGGGACTCATCTTACTGCATCTTGGGCTGAGTTTTGGTCCATAAAGAGAACTGCCAACATCTTTCTACTTACAATCTCCCCCTTTGGCATTCCTGGACAAAACACACCTAGCTATCCAAACAACTAGTTCTAACCAATAGAATCAGCAGATACAAACCTGTCCTTAAGAAAACTAAACAAGAACACAAGTGAAGGCATAGAGAATATTTAGGATAGCCAAGGCATTATAAATCAGATGCACATTCTCAGATAATTTAATAGCTGAAAATAAGCATGCATGGAAAAGTTCAACACAACCAACATAATGCCCTACAACTAGTTCTCCCCCTTTTTGTCACAGAAGGACAAAGGGAAACAGAGAACAACCATGTTCAACAAACAATCAAACAGAACCAGAAAAAAACACATTGTCTTAACGAAAACAGAACAACCATAGTAAAACAGAAAAACAGAACCAAGGCTGGCAAGGGTATCAGATATCCGCATCCTCATCACTGATGTACTCCACATCGTCATCTCCTGAGATGGACCGATCCGAAGACTCCCCCTGAGTTTGATCGTCCCTGCTCGCAGGCTCCTGAGCTCGAAGCTGACCATCTGAGCTGGACGCAGAGTCAGAGGCTGATTGATTGCTGGGGTTAGCCGCTTGTGCAAGTTCATCCATGTGAGTCTTCAATTCCTCAAACTTCTGAGAGAAAGAGACTTTGAGATCCTCAACGGCAGACTGGATGGCCTCCTTCAGCTCCTTCTTGAGACTCGTATGCTCTAGAGACTCAACATACATCCCAGCTTGGGACACAGATTTGTGAATGGAGGTCAGATCAATCGGAGGAATGGGGGGAAGAATCGCATCACCATCTCGAGTATTCACACCCGCATCATAGCAAAGAAGACAAATAACCCCGGGAAAGACAAGCGAGCTTTTGGCAGAGTTGCGCTAGGCAACAGCAGCCTTGTGGATGGCTTGATAGATGAAGTACTCTGCTGGAAAGGGGGGGTTAGTATCCTAAAGCAAATAGGAGATGAAGGCTCCTTGGCGTTTGGTGATTTTGCTGGTTTGGGTGGAGGGAGTGAGAAGAGACCGAACAACAAAACCCAAAACCTTTACAAACTCAGGCATGTATTGGCTCGCTAGACAGACAGTAGGAATGGGAGCTTGGGAGGGAGTCGAGTACAAAACCTCAGCAAGGTCAGTTAAAGAAACAGTAGTGAGGTGCTTGCGGATAAGATCGAGGTCAACAGTCCTGGTGGTGGGGAGACTAAGAACCCTAGGGATACTGGCAGGAGAAATGTTAATTACACGATTTCGAACCCAGACCTGCAGATCCTTGGAGGGGGCCTTAAGCTTAACCTTCAATGCCATGTCCTCAGAGAAATTGGCATAGAATTCCTGGACTATGGTCAGATTGATAATAGGCAGGGAGGCTAAGGGGTCTACCCATCCTAATTGCTGGATTTTGTCTTTAACAAAACTAGGAAGGGTATCAAAGGCCAGTTTCTTTTTATACACCACCGGACGACCGATGGTACAAGTGGTAAACAAAGATCTAGCTTCCTCAGAAACGAAATGCTCTATAGGGGGAATAGGCAGTACCTCAATAACCTTGCGCTTGAGAGTGATAGCCTCGTTGGTATCCCTAGGCAGAGTGACGCGAGGTTTCTTCTGGGGTTTGGGAGGTTTGGCTGTCTTGCTATCCTTGCGACCAAAAAGTAAACCACGCTTGCGAGGAGGCTTTTGTTTCTCGGATTGCGAGGGAGCAACAGCCTTCCCTTTAACCTTGGATGGTCCAGCATCCATAGATTTGGCAGCACCCTTCTTGCTCGTCGTCGGAGGGCTCGGGGCAGCGGCTTTGACGGGTGAGACCCTGAATTCTTGATCAGAGCTGTTCGTGCCATCCAGAGAGCTTGTCTCCACCATGATGGGGTCCGATTCCTCGGTCGTTGCTGGGGAGACGACCGGGGCGACCTGGGCAGACCTCTTAGCAGGAGTGGTTGCTGGCAGAGTTCCCGGAGAAAGAGTGGCAGATCGACTACGAAGTCGAGAGGCGAGTGGAGCAGACGAAACTTGGTGTGGCCGAGGCGTCTTTTGTGAACCGGAGCCACTCGCCGAAGCGTCCTTCTTTCGCTTCTTTAGGTCAGACCATTGCATGGCAATGGTGACACCGCCAGAGGTTCTAGTGCGAGCCTGGCTGCGAGGGGACCCAGCAGAGGTGGGTCCAAACAGATCCTCCATGTTTGTGGTTCCTGTGGAGGGAACGGAAGGGCCAGTGGCGGATGCAAGAGGGGACTTCTCATGTTCGAGAGGACCCAGAGGAGAGTGAGTTGGGGAGTGATCAGCCATTCGACCAGCTACAATGGAGGAAGAAGATGGGGAAAATGGGAGCAATAAAGCAGGACGACGTGATTTGACGTTTGGCCTTGGTAATTGCAACTCAATCCATTACCACACGCAAAGGGAGACGAAAGGGAACCGAACCACCAAAAACAGTTTCTCTTCACAAGGGGAGAGAACACGTGTCCATGCAGAAAGTGGGCTTAAGAAGCCTTGGGCCAAGACCAGGTCAAAGACCCTAAAAGAAATGGACTAGGGCCGACTGACATGCCCTCATAGAAAAAGCGATTTTCCTACTTTTCCAAACAGTATAAAAGGCACAAAAGCACACTCAGCATTAAATGATGAACAGTGATCATTGTTAAGCACACTTTACAACCTTAAGAGAACAAAAGTGAAAGCACTTGGTGTAAGAACCCATGTGAATAAAGCTTCTCCCCCTTAGAATAGCCGTTCAACAAAAGAAAAAAAAAGGAAAAAAAACAAACAAAAAACACGGGATGAGATTTACCTTTGCAGATCCAAGGGTTTGCACAATGGTCAAAGCATAGACTCACAAAGTAAGACACCTTTTAGCCACTCACAAATAACCAAATTTTGAGCAAAGCATGTAAATGTGACTGTCTAGTTGAGTGAATATGGTCCAAAATGAACATAACAAAATCCGTGAAGTGTGTGAGAAATATTTCATAGACACAAGGCGGACTTATGAAGATGCATCAAGTGAGTTGGAAACTGAGTAGCAGGCTGAGGATAGTAACGGTTGTATCCAGCCTTATAGCACCAGTAAGGTTTCCTTCCTTATAGCTTCACAATTTCAGTTCTCATAGGCATTTGTGCCCATATGTTCACATATTTAGTTCTTTTTGGCCATTCTGGAACAATCGTTCTCATAGGGTTATATGTAATTAAACTTTTGATAGTCCAAGTAGACTTTATCAAAACCCCATCGAAGGATAGAAGACATTCCATGCATCCCCACTGATCCATGTAGCAAACCTATTCACAAATGACTCCCAAGTCAGTTGACTTTAGGGCATTAAGCATAACAAGGATGCTCCTAAGAGTGAAAGGCTCAGATTCTTTAGTGGAAGAAGCAGCGCATTTATCATAATTTTTCTTTTAAAGATCAAGCAAGATCTTTCACCGGGGAGATCAAGCCATTCTCGTTTCTGCCTTCCAAAGAATCGTGGATGCGACCCAATGAAAAACTACTTTGAGAATAACCTGACCTAGATATTCAACCAAAAACCACCGTGGTGACCAAGCCACTCTCGTTTCTGCCTTCTAACAAATCGCGGACACGACTCAAGAGATGACTACTTTGAGAGTAACCTGGCCATAAGCAATCCTCAAACCTCCATCTCACTTGATACAAGCCAATTGAGCAAAGCACAATGTGGGAGAAATGTGTACAAGTAGCGTGAAACTTGTTCTGAGATGTAGACCACGATACAATCAAATAGAGGGCAGATGCACAAACACATGAGCTACCGTAAAGTGATCATTCAGGTAGTAAAGGACGCAAAACTTAGGTCAAGTTCAATGACTACTGAGGATACCAACACATATTCCTATCCCGTGAAGCTGAGAACAAAAACTTTTAAACTATATATATTTTTTTTTTATTTTTCAAAAATAAAACTATGTACAAGGCATGTTCTCAGGGAAAGATTAGTGTGGGCCACATATACCAATTGCCTTCCTTAGGCTAGTGAACCTAAGGTTGTCAAGTGGTTTTGTGAACAAATCAGCCAATTGCTTTTCAGTGGGAATAAAAGTCAACTCAAGCAAGTTATCTTCTACCAAGTTTCGGATGAAATGATATCTAATCTCTATATGCTTTGTCCTAGAATGCAGCACAGGATTCTTAGAGATGTTGATAGCAGAAGTATTGTCACAGAATAGGGATAAAATCTCTTGTTGAAATCCGTAGTCTGCGAGCATATGTTTCATCCACAAAAGTTGTGTGCAGCAGGTTCCAGCAGCAATGTATTCTGCCTGAGCTGTGGACAGGGACACACAGTTCTGCTTCTTGCTATGCCACGAAACAAGGTTGTTTCCCACAAAGAAAGCACCGCCGGACGTACTTTTCCGGTCATTCGCATCTCCTGCCCAATCCGAGTCGGAATATCCTGCAACTTCACAGTTAGTGTCGAAAGTATAGCTAATCCCAAGGTCAGTTGTACCTGCAATGTACTTGATAATGCGCTTGACCGCCTTTACGTGTGATTCCTTTGGATTAGCTTGGTACCGAGCACAAACCCCTACACTATAGCATATGTCAGGTCTGCTAGCTATTAAGTACAGCAGGCTACCAATCATGCTACGGTAGTTGGACTGATCAGCATCAACTCCATCAAGATCGACTGTGATTTTACAACTAGTTCCCATCGGATTTGTGACTGGAGAGGATGTTTGCATCCCAAACTTCTTCACGAGTTCCTTGGCATACTTGGATTGAGATATAAACAGTCCATCAATCTTTTGATCAACTTGCAAACCTAAGAAGTAGGTCAGTTTCCCATAGTGGCTCATCTCAAACTCCTTAGACATAAGATCAGAAAATTCTTTAACTAAGTTATCGGAAGTCGATCCAAAAACAATATCATCCACATAGATTTGAGTAATAAACATATCCTTAGAGGTGATTTTTACAAACATAGTCTTATCAACTGAACCTCTAACATAACCATGCTCAAGAAGGTGTGTGGACAACCTCTCATACCAAGCTCTAGGTGCCTGTTTAAGGCCATAAAGAGCTTTATCTAATCTGTACACATGATCAGGATGGCTAGAGCTTTGGAAGCCTGGGGGTTGTGCAACATACACTTCCTCTTAAGAATGCCATTCAAGAAAGCACTCTTCACATCCATTTGGTACAGGGTAAACCTCAAGTAACAAGCTATTGCCAAAAGCAACCTAACTGATTCCAACCTTGCAACCGGGGCAAAGGTTTCATCAAAATCAAGTCCCTCTATTTGTGAGTAACCTTGAACAACCAATCTGGCCTTGTTCCTGGTTATCACACCTTTCTCATCAGACTTGTTCTTGAACACCCATTTGGTGCCAATTACATTCTTGTTTTCGGGTCGTGGCACGAGGTGCCAAACCTTACTTCTCTCAAATTGATTCAATTCATCTTGCATGGCATTAATCCAATCAGTATCACATAAGGCTTCTTTCACGTTCTTAGGTTCTATAGTGGACACAAAACCAAAGTGCATGACTCTATCTATGGTAGACCTATGCATTGCAAAAAAAACTTTTTAACACTGCATACCTGCTTACCACACGTTTTACCTTGCTGCGTGTGACAGTAGATTGTGAATCATCACCAATGATGTCAGAAGGAGAGTGATCTTTTTGCACTTGTCGCCTTCCAGTCCTGTGTGGGGGCTGGGTAGTTGTGGTTGCATCCCTACAACCTTCCGCGGGATTGGTAACCTCATCTCCATCCTCATGATCATTCTGATCCTCTCCATTTCTTGGGTCAGCTTCATCAGCTGAGGAACCTTCCTTGCAGATTGTGACATCTGCATCTGGCTGTATGGGATCAGTAGGAGTTGTTGGATCATCTTCAGATGTGCAACCGGTCCGGTGAGTACACCCGAGACCATCATCAATGGCAACGTTAATGGTTTCCATTAGCTTGCATGAGACTTTGTTGTAGACTCGATATGCCCTGCTTTTGAGAGAGTAACCAAGAAAGACACCCTTATCACAACGTGCATCAAGTTTGGTCAAGTATTCTCGGTCCTTGTGGATGAAGCAAGGACTCCCAAACACTTTCAAATGGGCCAGATTAGGCTTCCTTCCTCTCCATATCTCGTAAGGAGTCTTATCAGTTCCAGGCCTGAAAATCGCACGGTTAAGAGTATAGCAAGCATTGCTCACGGCCTCAGCCCAGAAGACGTGAGGGAGACCAGAGGCATTAAGCATTACCCTAGTCATTTCAACTAAGACTCGATTCTTCCTTTCAACAATCCCATTTTGTTGGGGAGTGATCGGAGAAGAGTATTCATGGTGCACACCAAACATATCACAGTACTCATCAAATTTTGCATTATCAAATTCAGTACCATGATCCGTCCTAACTCTAACAATGTGTTTACCCTCATGCATTTTCTCATTTGAAACCCTTTTGGCAAATGTATCATATGTATCAAAAGTATCAGACTTCGATACAAGAAACATAACCCAAGTGAACCGAGAGAAATCATGAACAATAACAAGGGTATATATCGCACCATTTAAGCTAGGAGTCTTAACTGGTCCTACCAAGTCCATATGCAAGAGTTCTAACACATTAGAGGTGGGTTGAGCATTAAGAGCAGAGTGTGGAGAGCGTGTAAGCTTACCAACTTTACATTCTCCACACATACCTGAAGCTTTCCCGGAAAGCTTAGGAAGACCTCTAGCTACTTCCTTGGTTGATAGCTTGATGATGTCCTGATGATTCAAGTGGCAAAGGCGTCTGTGCCAGAGATCAAGAGGCAGCTCACCAATTTGTGCGCGAAAGCATAGTTGAGGTTTGAACTCCTTCCGAGCCATGATACAATAGCAATTATCCTTGGTCCGATCTCCTTGCATGACGCTCATCCCCATTCCATTTAGAACCAGACATTTGATCTTGTCAAAAATGACACAATCGTTCTCATCAACTACTTGGCTCACACTTAGCAAGCATACTTCCAATCCTTTGACAAGAAGGACATTTTTCAGTTCAGGGAGACCTGGAGCCCTTACTGTCCATTTACCAATGATTTCCGCATTTGCTCCATCCCCGAATGTAACGCAGCCGACAGGAAAGACATCATCCCTTGATACGAACCACTTGGGATAGCCAGTCATGTGAGCCGAGCATCCACTGTCAACGTACCAGGAATCAGATTTCCTAGCTGATAAGGCAGTGAGTGCAACATTGCAATAAGCTCTTGTTCTTTGTGGAGCTTTCGGCTTTAAAACCGTTCGGCTGAGAAAACAGACTCTCATAGTATTACTATCTGAGTCTGAGTCGTACTCCTCTTCATCATTGTGATCTTCTACTTGAGCAGGCTGCTCCTTAGACTTGGACTTGGTCTTTGGAACCCATATTTTCTTCCTGGACACATCCCTAGGTTTAGGGTTTGCAAGAGTTTGAACAATCTTCACAAGTTCCTTGAGAGAGTTCTCAATGGAATCTTTGAGAGATGTCAGAACTCCATTCTCAGCATTCTGAGCAGGTCCTTCATTTTTCAGCTTGTAGCAATATGGTCGAATATGACCCATGACACCACAATGATGGCATTTTGGAACAAACTTGGTCTTGATCTCCTTGGACTTTAAGACTTCCTCCTTGGGGGACTTTACCGTCTTCTTTGTATTCTTCTTGCTTGATTTTGAGTGATTAACAATCTCAAAACCAAGACCACTCTTGTCATGACCAGGTTTTCCCATATTAACGATCTCTTTGAGCTTATCCGATCCAACGGAGAACTTCTTATATTCCTTCTTCCAATCTTCTAGCTGCAGCTTCAAGGTGGCCTTTTCGGAAGAGAGGTTGCTGGTCAAGGCATCCTTAAGTCTCAGACTATCTTCAAGAGACTCCTTCTCCTTTATCAAGGCAGACTTGTCGGCTTTCCACTTCTTCTTTTGGAACTGCAGCTTGTCTTGTAATTCCTTGACATGGTTCTCACTTATGGCAAGTTCGTTTGACAAGCCCTCAATCTTGTCAAGCATGGACTTAGATGCGACATGCAAATCAGAATATGCATTGTGAAGCTCTTGAGCTTCGTTATCATCATCTATATCAGAGTTCGACGCATGGGCAAGCTTAACCGATGCAATGAATGCAACGGTCTCCTTCTCTTCCTCATGGTCTGAGGAAGGTTCAGACTCACTGTCCGACCAGGTGGCCTTAAGAGCCTTCTGCTTCATCCGGTTTGCACATTCAGCTGCCTTATGTCCAACACCACCACACTCAAAACACTTATCATTCTGAGGAAAGCTTCTGGGTTTGAAGGTAGATTTGGGATTTCTAGGGTTACTGGTGTCCCCTTGTCGAGGATATTTGGTATTGGTTGTAGCCCCCTTTTGGTTAAACCTAGGGTTAACCCCAGGGTTCCTCTTTTCCCTAAGAATCCTCTCCAATTTTTTGGTTAAGAGAGCAAACTCTTCCACAGAACCATCACCTGATACAGACTCTTCATCTACTTCCTCTTTAACTACCGTAAAGGCTAAGGATCTATCCTTTTTAGAGGATTTCCTCTTGGCTTCAAAGTTCTTGAGGTTCCCTACAAGCTCATCTAGGGTGTAAGTGGTCAAGTCTCTAGCTTCTTCTATGGCAATCTGTTTTGACTCGAAACTAGGTGGTAAGGCCCTTACAAATTTTTGAACCATACGTTGAGGGTCAATGGGATGATCTAAGCTATGGCAATGGTTTGTAATGGCAAGCATACGTCCAAGAAAGGTTTCTACAGTTTCATCCTCACTCATTCTTAACTCCTCAAACTTATGTAGTAAAGATCTGATACTTTGTTCTTTTACCTTGTTTGTGCCTTCATGAGCGGTGGCCAAGACTTGCCATGCATCTCTGGCAAGGGTGCAGTTGATGATCCTTCGACGAACGTCTTCAGATACTGCCATGAAAAGGTTGTTCAAAGCCCTCATGTTGGCTTTGGCTTCCAACCTTTCATCTAAAGTCCATTGGTCGCGGAGCTTTGGAATGGAAGGTGCAGTTTCTGTTTCCACCGTCATAGGGACTGAATACCCAAACTCAACTGCTTCCCATTGTCTTCCATCGTCCTGGGACGAGAGGAAAGTAAACATCATAACTTTCCAATCTGAATACCATTTCCCATTGAAAAAGGGAGGAGAATTCAGTGAGGAACCGAATCTGTGGTCCATATCCCTCTAAGAGGATCTCACGAGCAAGCTGGTGGCTGCTCTGATACCACTTGAAGGTCCTAGAGGGGGGTGAATAGGACACTTTGCAACTTTTTCGTTATGTGTTGTAATCCGAGACTAGCAAGAAGTTGTGCTATCCCGATTAACAGTTTGCAACGATTATGCAAGAATTGAAAAAGATTGCTGAAAGTAAAAATAACACAGAGATGTTTTTCTTTAACGCAGAAACCCTGAACTCAGGGAAGAAAACTGCGTGTCCTTATCCAAAGGACAAACCTTTCCACTATGTGATTCGTAGACTTATACAAGAATAGAGCCTGGGATACCAGACCTTGTTGTTATCATGTTCTATGACTCTACCTAGTCTAACTAGAACGCTCTCCCATCTTGTCCCCTAAGTCCTCACACATGAAAGGGATACAAGAGCTTCACTCAGACCTTAACTACACCCTAGCTAACTCTGCTTGTGAACTCTTGGGGTCGTTGCACCTCCAATCACAACCTCATGTATTGGAATGCAAATGCTTTATGATTTTAGAAAAACAGTTTTTGATTTCTCAAGCTCTAAGATTTATAATCACTAGGAAGACTTAGAGCATTAGAGAGTAAGAACACAGCCAAGCCGATATTCTTTAATAATAACAAAAACACAAATAAATTTGACCACCAAACAAAATCACTTTGCTTGGTATTTATAGGCAAGTGTAAGTTGCTTAAGAAAGCAATACGCATGCCAATAAACTAAGGAGGTTTGTCCTTATGTGCTTGGCATAGATGCTGTTGAAATCCTTTGTAGAACAAAGCCAATGACAAGAGGACAAAACCAACTTTCCAAAAATAGCTAACTTTTCATAAGAAGGAAAAATGTTTTGCAAAAAACATTCCACAAGAATGTTAACAATAAAGAAAGGCAAAACAACTTTCTTCTAGGATCATACAGCCTACTATCAAATGCATAGGTAAGTGTAACACAAACCAAGCATAAACAAAAGGGACCTTGAAACCCTCAAGGTCACGGGTTGAAGAAAACTTCACCCTTTGATAGTTTGAGCGCCAAGAGCATCACATGCTTGGCTGGCTGTTTGAATTTGAAAAGCAAATCGACTGGAAACAGCTGGAAATGCATTGAGAAGATAAATCACAGTTTTCAAGACGATTTGAACAAAGCTATAAAAATACCCAGAAAACCGGTATACATAACAGTACTCTATCCTTAGTGGCAAACTTGGGATACAAAGTGGTACTGCTATCCTTAGTGAAAACATGATATGAATATGCATGAATATACCTAGGTTTACTGAGGTTATGTTGGGCCTTGAATTTGGTTGGGCTTCATGGCTTCACTTGTACTTGTGCTGGGACTCATCTTACTGCATCTTGGGCTGAGTTTTGGTCCATAAAGAGAACTGCCAACATCTTTCTACTTACACAATGCCGTCGATACCATATTCTAGTCGTGTCTTCGATACTTTGCATGCTGCTGTCTCCCTTTGTGTTATTCTTTACTGTTCTCTCGTACATAAATAATATAACACATGCATCAAAGCCCTAAATAACAAAGGTACTTGTCACATTCAAACATTTCGATACGGCCTCTCATTTGTTTATCCTCTCATTTGCCCTCAATAAAGTCACAGCATGATTGTACTTGTATATTACTGTCATGCACGATTGACCAGTTTAATTTGATACTTCTCCACACATTTTTCTGGGTTTCTTTTTCTCTGTTTCAAGTTACAATGTGGTTGACGAGTACTTCTTAGCTTGGTCACCAAGGTTTTCCGTAATTCTCTATTAAAGCAAACACTGCTGTGACCAATACTGGAGATTGCAAAATAGCTTAGGGTCGGAGTAAGATTAACAATTGTCTTGATTAACACTCCATAAAACCCTTAATGGCCGGGAATCACATAACACTTGATGAAGATGAATATTCTCATCACTTCAGGCAAACTTAAGGAACTACGAAATTAGGCTGCAGTGTTCCCCATTTGCTCTACAGAATTCATGGGCCACCATTCTCTCTCTTGAATTATGAAGGGTCCTTTTCATCCCACAAAAAGTAAGTGAAAGTGACCTTTCCTCTATATACCAGCAAACCCTAGCCTATTTGAAGGAGCCAAACACACACACACACACACACAGGGACATTCCCTAACTTTGTTTGTGGTTTCATGTCCCATTATCCATTGCATACTATATAGTAATGTAGCAATGCCTTTTCACATCTCCTTCTTATTCTTATGTCTTCAACAGAAAGGTTCTCCCACCTACATATGTCGCTAGCCATTGGATAGATAGTGAGGTCAGTGCAAGAAGCCCTAAAATTCCATGTAAAAAGTAGTCAATACTGTTTGCTTTGCCTGGAAAAGAAGAAAGCCAAGATTTGGAGTATAAAAGCAGCAGATGGAGCAACAGAGCACTCAACTTTGAGAAAAGAATGATACTCAATCAAGATGGTCTAGTGGAAGCATGTTACGTTGCGAGTGGGGCGATTGGGGCAAGGATTCTTTCGAATCCCAAAACATTCATTAATTGGAGAGGGGTCATAACTAAATTGCTCCCGGTCTTGGAATAATAGCTCACCCGACCATCTTTTTTCCTACCATCATCTTTTGGTACATAATTTTGTTGTTTAAGTAGATATAAACTATATTAGATGACTTAAAAGATAATTTTAAACTATATTACATTCATCTAATGTAAAATCGATTTACAATAGAAAGCACCTCATGGTTTTACTCTCAACTGTCAACAGAAAGCATGGCGTGAATCATATGCTCAATTTGATTGGGGAAGGCCAGGGTGAGCTGCCTTTTAGCTCTAGGGTGAGACAATGGATCCGGGAGACCATCAAGTTCTGCTTCCCCTTAGTACCAGGAATGTTGCCTGCACTTGTTTTTATTTTTTGGCTTGGTTTGCCACCACCGACTCTGTGATGCCCCAACCACTAAGATTTAGTGATTATTCTAATCATGGTTAGTGTTAATAGAATCTTGGAGTATGTGTGCCATGTCGTGTGGTGCTGTACTGTGGCAAATCGTTTTGCAAGTGCCACAATAGGCACACACATACCTACATAAACATACATGCTTTGGGACAAGGTTTCCTCTTGGGCATTTTCTTATTTGGGTAAGAGATTCTAGGTAGCTTTTAGGTTAGGGAGATTCAATTATATGTTTATAGGTTGTGTTATTGTAACATTATCACTGTGATCAAGAATGTTCTGCGTATAAAATGAATAGCGGGAGGCAGCCCAAGGTGGAAAGAAGTTTAGCTTTCTACTTCCCAGATTTGTACAGTCCCAGAGAGAGAGAGAGAGAGAGAGAGAGAGAGAGAGAGATGGATGAGCATACAAGCAGCAAATGTGCAAGGTTTTTTTTTTTTTTAAGATGGTGGGATTTATCAATAATTTCAGAAACCCAATTCAATTTTTGGGCCCTGGACTAGGTTTGCAAGTCTGTTCTAATATATATTAGAAAAAGAGCTCATTTCATGATATAAATGAAGTCTCTAATCTCTCACTCAGGCAAACAAATCAAGCAAATATGGATTCAATAGTGCAGAAAAGATTGTGATACTTCTACAAAATTGATAACATAGTTTCATCAAGATTAGGGAGCTGGAGAACTACATAACCAGTGAATAAAAGGTCTACTTCCATTAGTTTTCCACATATTCTCGTAAAAAAAATCAGGGTAAAATTTTATGGGTTACAATGCCTAATCTCTTTCTGTGTAATTGAGCTCACTGGACTTACCTATCTCTTTAACTGGATGGTCCAACTTTGAGCTTGGAGAAGTAAGATTTATACCTCTGTGCTAATCCAAACATGCCTAGAGTGCCTCCAGTGTGAAGCATCACCACTTTTGCACCTCTTTCAACTTCTGCTTCCTTTTGATGAAGGGCCATGGCCATCTCCCAAGCAGAAAGTGTGTAAACTGGGTCGACTAAAATACCAGTTTGTTGTGCAATATATTGGCATGCTTCTAATTCCCCTTCCAATACATTGCCAAATCTGAGGATTTTTGGGGACAGCACTTAGAGTAATAAAAAGAAGAAGACTAAAGTACACAATTGAGAGTTTTTATAAATATAACATGCTGTATGAAACTTTGGATTATAAACAAGATCACAGGAGTTGTGAAGATTTTGACAATCTACTCACTTTCTCGGGTGGCAACGGAAACCCACTGCACAATTCCTTTATCTATATCATCGAAGCAGTGATCAATATGAGTATCAAAATGCCTCTTGAATTTGGAAATCAAGCGTTTCTCCTGATGTCTGTACCCATCATACGTATCAGCCAACATCACTGCAGTTACCTCCCATGGGAGCCTGACAAGCAGCAATAGGCGATAGTTAATATGCTGCCTCAATAGGAAGCTCAGTAATTCAAATAACTATTTCAATGTAGTTAGGTATACATGCGCGAACACACCCCAAAAGTATGGCTCCAAGAGCTAAACCAACAGCTGTTGTCCCAGTTCCAGAGTCTACAACAAGCTTCAAGACCCTCTCTTTTCCAAGTAAGTGATTCAGCGATAGGTACTGCACTAGGCGAATCAAACCTAGGGAGAGAAACATATATTACAGTCTTAAACATATCAACTAGTACGGCATTATGATGCAAGGATCAACTTAATACACAGCACAAAACATGCAAAACACAGAGGCAAAATAAACCCATGCATTTCCTGAGAAATGAGCCAACAAATGAACATAACTATCTGGAGGCATTTTCAAGCTCCCTCACAATAGTGCAAACTTTATTCTCAACAGAACCGTACAAACAAGGGTGAAGTAACAACAATGCTTCAGAAGATATGGACAATTCAAGATATGAGAGCTAAGATGCAAATTAGGGCTTGATCTGTAACATGATCAGGCAAACTTACAAGATGCCAATACGTAGACATGGAAGCAGCAAAATGATTCTTTGTTCTAAGTAGACTTGAGTTACCTAGTATAGCTACAACATCTCCTGCACCCTCATTGACAATTATAATTTTCCGAGGATGGCCACTTTTATGAGCATCCTTTTGCAAAAGATTCAGAGCACCATCATTTCGATTCAAGGAAGCCTCCGGAATATCATCAAACCAAAGGACGTTACCACTACTGCCTGCCAGATACTCAGCATGGCTCTTTAACATCTTTTCCCTATTGGCATAAAGCGATCTCGGAACATATGTGACATTGCCATATATGGTTGACATCAAGTTATAGCCAGTCAGTACTTCAGGCTGCTCCCCTCGTAGAAGTAAATGCGGTTTACGTCCTCTTTCTGAACATGAAACGGCTGAGCACACACAAGTCACTGAAGTTAGCAGCAGGGTGGCATATCCTATAGTATTTGCAGCAAAAAATTACCTACCAACAGCTGCTGTGTGGGCACTTTGACAACCTCCACATGTCACCTAAACCACAGCAAAGTCAAGACTTGAATGTTATTTGGCCATGAGAGGAACTTAAATTTGAAAAGGAATTAGTACTAATTAATAGACGACATAATCTCCCAGCAAATAGTTATTCAAGTTTGTAAGCTTATAAACTGATGATAAACATGAAAGGATCATAATCTCACCACATCAGTCACGGAATGATCTTCGACAAGGGGAATCAGTGCATCCAATTTCCTTGCTTTATTCCCATTCATCAACGGATGCAACAAATCATCCCTCACAACAAAGAAAGAATCGTCCTTTTCCACCATAGCTTCACTAAAACATGGGTTAGTATTGTTCCAGAAGGAAATATCAGACAAGGGTCTGCCCTTTCGTGGTTGTACTTTGCTGGTTGAAAGCATTATTTGGTGAATTTTCGCATCAGGGCTAGGCAGTGTCCATCTTCTATCAAGCAATTTGGACACAGACTCTTCTTTACTCAGTTTCAAATTCGATACACACTGACAATAAGAAAAGAATTTTGTCAAATATTATGTGAATGCAAATATAGAACATAAACCCAAATCCAATATGAAATGCTGAATCGAACCCATTACTTGCAAGTTGCAACAGAAAGCTTTGCTTAAACTCTATGACTCAGTGTCTGCCAAGAGAGAGAGAGAGAACCTGTTTCGAAACGTGGCTGGAATGAATGCTCCGTTTGATGGCCGAAATGGCTCTCTTACTGGGAAAGCTTTCAACTTTCATAATCAGTTGGCGGAGGAGAAGTAGATAATATGATACAAGATGTGGCGCGCTTTGATGTTTCTCAAAAGAGACTTGGGACCGACTCTCTCTAGTCTCTTTCTAAGGTTTGCAACCAACCCGACTTAGGACTGCGTGGTCATTGCGGCTTTATACATTAGATTAAGCGAAAAATGAGTTTGAATTTCATCAACACTAACAATTTCTTCGTACTACTGTACAACTTATTGATATTCCATCTTTGAAAATAGTTGACTGATTTTGCCGATATTGATCGATTTGTGAGTTAGTATAGAAAGAGTATGTAAATTTGGAAGTATTAAATGTGGATTGTATGAGGAATCAAAATAATTTTGAGTATAAAAAAAAAAACGTGAAAGAATTGAAATGGGGTTGAGTTACAACTACTATCATCATGATTCAATAATCGGTTTATACATAACCCCTAACTTGATAATCCACATACCAATTCTTTCATTTTGCCGTTGTTTCCGATTCTTCAAAGACATGTTTACTAAACCGGAATGGGATTGACGAGGAATACCAATTCTAAGTAGGTTTCGAACAATAACGTGGGCCGGGCCGTGGGTTTGGCCCATTAATAGGGTCCCTTGCTTCTGCAAACCTATAAAAACGTCTGAAACTAAGACTCTTGACTGATAGGGTTTAACAGACTCGACTCGACTCGACTCTCCCGGAGGCGCTAAAACAATGAGTTCCCACTACCTGTCGCCGGAGCCACTATCGGCCTCGGGTCGGAGCTCCGACAAGATGAGCCTACCGACTCTCCAATCCAAGATGAAGTGCGACCCGGAAGGCTACATAACCGAGCTCCTCCTCGTCTACAACCAATTCAAGTCGTCTCTCGATCTCTTCAAGCAGCAAGCCGATCTTGGATTCAAGTCCGTCACCGGCAGCGGTGGCAGCGACCCCACTGTGGCAAAGGACCTCGCCGACCGGGCCATGTTTCTGGCCCACGTCACACCATTTTACCCGGCCCAGTTGGCCCAGTTCCCTTCTCAGCTCTCCGATTTTCTCCACTCCTCTGCAAGGACTCTTCCCTCTGGCCTCAGATTACATGTTGCTCAAGCTCTCATTCTTCTTATGAACCGAAAGGTACCACCTTTATTATAAAATTGAAGCTATGAAGGGTGTTCTGTTATTTATTCATTTTTCGATTTGAATGTTTGATTTTTGGTCAATGTGGAATGTGAAATATAGGATTAAAGGGTGTTGATCAATGTATAGAAAGGTTTGAACTTTATGATGAACAGGGTTTTGGTTTTTGAGTGAGTTGTGCAAGTTGTGAATGTTTTGGTTGTGATTATAATGTGTGTGATTTTTGGTGCTGTTCTAGCTGTTGGATATTGGAGACAATCTGGGTGTTGTGTTTTTTGTTCATTTTTCGATTTCAATGTTTGCTTTTTGGACAATATGAAGTTTGGAATTAAAGGGTGTTTAAATATGTATAGAAAGGTTTGAACTTTATTATGAGCTGGGTTGGTTTTTAAGCAAGTTGTGTATGTTTTGGTTTTGATTATAATGTGTGGGATTTTTTTGGTGGTGGTGTTATAGATGGTGGATATTGGAGACAATCTGGGTTTGTTTATGGAGATACAGAGTTACGGCGATAAGGCTTTAAAGGTTCTGGCGTACAATCATGTCATTCATAGCATAAAGCGAATGAATATGAAGCACAAGAATGAAGCTACGAATCGGGCGCTTCAGAATATCTTGTTTCGGATGCTACAGGTGTGTGTTGATGCATATTTTTCTTTCTGGCTGTTCACAAGCTGATGATAGATGCTTGTTAAAACTTCAGCGGTTTGAGTTATTGAATTGGTTAATTGTAGCTAGAGGATGAAACAAAAGCAAAGAGGGCACTTATTACTCTACGTGAGCTTCACCGGAGAAAGGTGTGGTTTGATGAAAGAACAGCGAACGCGATCTGCTCTGCGTGTTTTCATCCATCGTCGAGGTGTGCACCGCTCTTTCAGTGTTTTCTGTATCATTCCAATCGAGGGCTTAAGTGAGTAAACTTTTTGTTTAAATGTGTCAGGATAATGATTGCTTGTCTCTCATTTCTGCTTGATTACGAGAAGATTGAAGAGGAGGATGATAGTGATGCATCAAGTAGTGATGAGGACACTCCTCATAAAGCCCATGTAGCCATTAATAGAGAGGATATATATAAGGTCAGTTTCACTCTAAATGAACATTACTTCTACCTAGATTGTTTTATGGTAAGTGATACGTGAAGTGTTTTACTTTGATGCTCATCCATTGCTCACATGCTTCTTAATAATATGTATACTACAGTATCCCATATTTTCCAAAACTAAAGATAAAACTTCTTTCAGGCTCACCACAAGGGTACACTTGCTAGCAAGAAGAAAAAGAAAGCAAAACTGCAGCGTGCCATCCGTAGCCTGAAAAAACAGCAACGCGTAACGTCAGAAAAAAGTACTTCAAATTATCATACACCACTTAATCATTTGAGAGATCCACAGGTTTGTCTTTCTTATTATCTACATCTTGCTTGTCTCCTTTGTGTGATTTATTATGGATATCTAAGGTTTCATTCTCCACAGGAATTCACTGAGAAGCTATTCTCCCGTCTTCAAAATAGTAAAAACGTTGAACGCTTTGAGGTAATAAATGATTGATGTTTTACATTTGTAAAATTCAGAAAAAGTACACAGATATGTGACTTGTTGAGAAAGTTCTGTATTGCTCACCATTGTTTGGAACACCACCATATTTCAACAGTATCTGGAATGAAAAGATGCAGTTACAAACCACTTTGTTATATAACAATTCTGTGTTTCTTTCTTCTATCCAGTTATGTAGTTTGCTGTAAAACTGATACTGGAAAGTGCATTTCTCATTTTTTTGACTATTATCATATGTTTACTGAAGGTCAAGATGATGATGCTGAAAGTAGTTGCTCGAACGATTGGGCTTCATCGCTTGGTTGTGTTGAACTTTTATCCTTATTTTATGAACTACATTACGGTATGTTATCTGATTTATTCAATGAATGTCTTTTCCTGTTGATAATCGAATTGTGACTTTATTAGCTTCACAGCCTCATCAAAATGGTGTGACTGAATTACTCGCTTCAGCAGTCCAGGCCTGCCATGATATGGTAAGTTAGCCACTTTATTCTTGATTGGACTCCAGTAGAATTTCATTTTTTCCCGTCCCGTCATTAACTCAACCCCCAGTTTCTATTGGAAATGAACCATTATTCAAAGTACTAGTTAGTCAGTTGACTCAATTTAACCTGTGTACTCGCTTATGAGCAGGTTCCTCCTGATGCAGTTGAACCACTTTTCAAACAAATAGTGAACAAATTTGTAGATGATCGTGCACAGCCAGAGGTGTTACTTCATTTGTGCTATCTTTGTTTCTTTTATTTCCCCTCCTCAAGTTTCCTGTCTATCTATCTGATCACTTTCTTTTGACAGGCCATAGCTGTTGGACTGAATACAATAAGGGAAATTTGTTTACGAATGCCTTTGGTAACGACCTGTTTTTGAAATTTTGCTCTTGTATTATATGTATTTCAGTTGAAATTGCCAATATAATGCTGATAGTCTGGGTAATACCACATTCAGTCGTTTGTATGTCTACTGTATGCATGATGCAAGCAAGCCTTTCTGAATTATAATTTTGTTTCCTGCAACTAGTTGATGACAGAAGATTTGCTGCAAGATCTTGCATTATATAAGAAATCACATACGAAAGCAGTTTCAGTAGCAGCCCGTTCACTCATTGGCTTATACAGAGAGGTCCCATCTCCTTTTCCTCTGTATACATGTGCTAGTGCTTGCTAGACACGCGTTTCCTTAAACCATGGTTGCATAAGACTGACTATTTTGTGTATGTATATGCAGCTTAACCCCTCGCTTCTGATTAAGAAGGATCGTGGCCGCCAACATGTTGGCTCAAAGGCAAGGCCAAAAGCGTATGGAGAAGTTGATGTACCTACCGATGTTCCTGGTCTTGATTTACTAAGAAATGATGATGACAATGAGGACAGTGATGATGATAATGATGATGATGATGATGAACCTTCATTGAGGGGCACTGATGAAACGGTAGCCTCCAGTGATGATGAAGGCTTCCAAATAACCAACGCTGATAGTGGAAGTGAAGATGACGACATGGTATCTGAAGATGGTGATGAGATAGATGAGAATGACAGTGATGTGAGTGGTGATGCGGATGAGGATGAGGAAGAGAATACACAGGATGAGGAGGAAGAACTTGACGATGATGATGCCACAGATGGTGGATCTGTAGTAAAAGATAATATGGCCAAAAAGAGGAAATTTACTGATTTTGATACACAACTTAATGACGCAGAAGCAAGTCTCAGGACTTTAAAGAGACTAGCCAAAGAAAATATGGGCTCCGCTCCTTCAGACTCGACAGATGGTTTTCTTTCAAATGAGGACTTCCGAAGAATCAAGCAATTAAAGGTATGTCAAGGATAAGGCAGGCTGCAACTTTAGGATGTGGAAAACGTTAATGTTCTGTTCTCTTCACTCATGCATAATCATCTCTTGTCAGCTAGCAATATTTTATGTTGTTTACTGTTTGATGTTTCCTTTGTTAGGCAAAGGTGCGATTGACTGAGCAAGGGTTTCTGAAAAATAACAGAGATGCAAAGTCAACAGTCAAGATTCTAACTCCTGAGGAATTAAAAATGAAGCGAGTAGATCCTTCCAAGCTTGAAGTAAGTTTTATATCATTTTACTCTCAGTTCTGTCTACATGTTGGCTTTGAAGAAATCTTTATTTGAGTTGCATTAAGAAAATAATGTATATGAACAAGATATTATAAATCGAACAACATTTGTAAATTTTCTAGATTGTTTTGAGTAGGGAAGTGAGATTATGTTTCTAAGATGAGACCGTAACCAGTAAAATATAACCAGATCAAATTCTAGATTTCCTAGTGCTTCAAATTCATGCTGTATTTATATACAAACCATTACTTAAATACTTGTTCATAGTAAACATGCTATTTTTTTCTTTTGTCCTTATTATTTATGTATGTTTGTATCATTTGCTTCATGCCCTTTTCCTTTCCTGTCAGCTTTGAAATTATTTGTACTGCTTTTTATTTTCACTAACACCATGGAACTTCCACTGTGTAGGTCCATGTAAAAAGAAAAATGACTAAGGAGGAGAAATTGAAATTAGTGAAAGAAGGGAGAGAGGACAGAGGGAAGTACATGGCTAGAGCTGCTATTAAACAGAAGAAGGTATATTTACTGCAATTCTTTGAAGTTATCATGTGTTAATAGTTCTACAAACATCTTCATGGCTTTAACCCTTCAGCGATGCACCCATCCGGGCTATTTATAATTAAAGATATAGATAATAACCTTTAGGGCTTGATTTTCTCTTAACATTATATTTGCAGACGGGAGGTCTGACCAATAAGCAGAAGGAAAACAAGAAGGCTATGCCACTTGTTGCAAGGAGAACAAAGGTAGCTAAATCTCGAGTGGAAAAACGGAAAAAGCAGCAGCTTTCTGGCAAAAATTTCCGAGGGAAGAAAGCATGGAAATGATCCACACAAAGCAGCAGTTTAAGTATATTTAATTTTTTGAAGACCTGTAGAAAGTTGATCGTTGTATTTATTGGACCTATATAGAAAGTTGTTTATTTTCCTCGTAGCCCTGGGCATTAAAGCATTTTAAAATCCAATCTCTTGTAGAAGCTTGAGCAGCAAAAAGGATGTGCCAAATGAAACACTCAGATCAGGAAAAATTTTATTACCGAATCATGTGGTTTTTTCTTATAGCACAGCCTACGTTAAACTCAAATTTAAAAGGGGATTCAGAATCCATAGAAAAAGCTTGAGATGCCTTTACTCTTCAACAGAACTTGAAGGCATATCACTACTCTGGCCAAAAATATCAGGAATTCCATCCCAATTCTTCTTCTCCCTAGTTTCCCAATACCCACCCGTGTAATTGTAACAACCGTCCTGATCTCTTTGAAACCATCTTGGCTGCCAGCCCCTCTCTTGCAACCTTCTCGCCTGCATCACGGCATAGAAAAAATAAATGCTCTTATTATTAGTGAAAGAAAGGAAAATAATTTATAACCATGTAGATTGCATAACTAGAAAACTTTGGCCGCAAACTCGGTCAATATCTGTAGTGTCCAACACTTGTCATGAGACTGATTTCACCCCAATTAGAAGGTGAATGATAAAACTGATCCAGAAGAAAGGCTATATAAAATCGGGGGATTACCTGTCTTTGTAGCTGTTCAAGTCTAAGTTTTTCTGCATTTGCCAATTCATATTCACCATTTTCCAAATGTCTTTGATCTGGCCTCAGCCTCGAGTCTGTTGGAGGCAATTTCTCCAATAGTCCAGGTGTTAATTCATTCAGTGATATTGCGAAAGGAGAGAAATTATATCTTGTCTTGGTAACATAGTTTTCCCTTTCCCAGAGCAGCACAGCCTCTGTCATTGGATCGTAACCCTTTTGTTTTGTTGTTGGATCTCCTAGAACATAGTACATTGCCTCATCCCACTTCCCCATCAACATTGCTACTTTCTCTCCAGTTCTATTGTCTTGAACAAATCCATGAACCTAGAAGTTCACGAACAGAGGTCAGATGTCAGTTTATTAAATCATACTAAACGGGAAAAACATAATTGATGAAATCTCCGTCAAGATATTTTGCCCATCATTCCTTCCATTAACAACCATAAAGCTAACCTGATGTGGGTTTCGGTCTATGATAGACTGCTCCTTGAACTTTAGCTTACATGAGTAATTTCCACTGCCCTTGATGCGCATGGTACCATAGTGGTCACAGTAAATCTTCCCAAGTATGATATTGTATATGGAAGTAGTCACCTTGCTCCACTGAAATGTTTCGCCATTCTCAAACTGCAAGTTAAGCAGTCCCACAGGATCAAGCTGAATAGAACGTCCCCAAAACTTGCCTTTAAGGTTGGAATCTGCCCAAAATTTCCAATTTCTTCCTTGACAGTGGCAGGCAACAATCATGGGGTGGTGACTCACCTGAGTGCAAGCTCTGCTTGTTAGACAGCAATTGGTGTTTTATTAAACTTTTGACAATTGGCTGTGATGCTTCAAATGCAATGAGCAAAAGCTTCCAACCAACAGACACAAAAAGGACGCTACTTTTATGTTCTCAATCATTTATTCTCAATGAGAGATAACTGTTTGTAATAATATGCTCTTAGACAGTCATATATAAAACTGTCAGCACACACTACCTTTTCAGAAAAGAAACGAAGTCCTTTATCCGGGTAATCAGCCTCATAGGTCTCCCCCAGGAGAGGATTGAAGGGTTTGCACTGCCGACCTTCTGTTGATGCATAACCAGATACAGCAAAAGCTGCAACGTGGAGAATCCTCATCAAGTCATTCCCCTGCAATGAATGAAATCCAATCAATTCATAAAATTCCAACAATATGGACATTCTTTTGTGGTGTTAATTTCTTTTCACGTATGCTCCTCTCTCCTAATCTTGTTTCTTTGACCTCATTGAACATGTTCTAGCTGGAGCTTCTATTGAATACCATGCAACTCACTCCCACCCCTAAACCCTAAACCCCAGCTAATTATATAAATGCAGACAATCCAGATGATGCATAAGGGAAGATAGATCAATAATTAGCGAAGATAACATATATGTTCATCAAATAAAATGTCTTGCAATATAAGGCATAAAACAGAAGGTTCCAGAAATAGATAGTATCTAACTCTTAAGCCCAGTATTAATATTTATAACTTAACTAGACGAGTATTCCTTTAAAACTGCTTTGCAACGATAGAAACAACAGCTGAGAACCTAACCTGCTTTCCCCATTCCAATGCCCGATCTACCAAGTAGGAATACTCCAGATCTTCAAAGCACTTTTGCAATGAAGAGAATGGTTCATTGAAATAAACAGGAAGACAAACTCCAGACAAGTCCTTTCCAATATTATCTTTGATAATTGACCACAGGCCAATAGGTTTTTCTTTCTCCTTTGGTTCTGGCAAATTATCTCTCCTTTTCACATATGGATATTTAACTGTCGTGATCTCCTGAAATTCATGCAGTCGATCAGGAAAGAAAGAATCTCCACCACCATTTACCAAACCATCCCTACTCCGATATGAAGCACTTCTCAAAGCATCTGAGGACCAAAAAGATATGTATCAAATATGTTCCATCAATCAATCAGAATAGAAAGAATATCTACTATGTGCTTTACGAACCTTCTCTACTCCGATAGGATGCACTTCTTAAAGCATCTGAAGACAAAAAAAAAATGCATAAGATTGTGTTCCTTCAACCCATTAGAAAGGAACGAATATCAATTGTGTGCTAAAACCAGTTGCGAACCTTCTCTACTCCTATAGGAAGCACTTCTTAAAGCATCTGAAGACAAAATATCATAAGTATCAAAGTATGTTCCTTCATCTTCATCTGTTTCAACATCTCCTCCATCATGACTTTCATTTTCTGCATCAGAATCACTTGCACTGCCCTCCGACATGACAGAATAAAAATCTGTGGCATGAAGAGAAACAGAAGATGATCAACATTAATAATTAAGTGAATACTAGGGATACTTTTGAGTAGTCTCCAAAGTAACATGAAGTTATTATATACATAATTAATAGTAATAATGTTATAAAAAAAAATATGAAGATAATGAATGCCAAAAATAACTAACCACTATGCCTCCTATTGCCCTGAATGCAATACGACTCACGCTCCTTCGTCTCATCCACTACCGTGGTTTCCAACTCTATTTTCTCTGTCTGCAAAACAAAAGGTTAAATGGGGTTTGATTTTTCAATCTAGCAAACATCCGCCATTATGAAGGCAATGTAATCAAAGAAGAATTTGAGCAAGGATTCCATAAAAATAATTGCATGTATTTGAGTTGTTAACGAGAAGAGGATGAGGTATACCTCCAATTGTCTCAATGTGTCTAACAACAAGACATGTTTGCTCTGAAGAGCCTTCAACTGGTTTTGCAGCTTCGAGACTTCTAAAAGCATAATTGACTCGCAGTCCTTGATCACAGGCTCACCAACTCCTTCCTGCGCTAATCTTAACCGTAACTTCTCTGTTGACACAACAATATCTTCTGAAGGCACTAAATCATTGCTCGACAACACTCTGGGGAAGAGATCTTTAGCAGCCAGCAACGCTTCGATCCATGCAGCTCTGTCCTCTCTAGATAAACAACGCAAGTGAAGAGTTTTAGTTCCTGTGAATATGGAAAGCCTTTTATCATCTGATTTGCTGGCACGAATTGAAGAGACCTGTAAACCAGACCACTTCAAATTCAGTAACCAAAACGAAACACCTCATAAAGCACACGCCACGAGTATACATTTCCAGCATTGCCGCCTTTCAAAGCACACAAACACCAGTACTGCAATCAAAACTTGCCGAAAGACTGCTAATCGATATATTGTTACGTGCATTATAATGATTCAGTTAATATTACCGTAAAGTTAATTCTGATTTACTAAATATAACATCAGTACCGATTTTAGCGTAAACTAAACAAAAAATAAATATTACCAATAGCTTAACACACTAGTAAATCATAGAGTGTTGATGGTGATAGTGCCAAACCTTCAAATGCACTTCGCCGAAAGGCTTGCAGGTCCTCCTCGCCGGAAGACCAAGCCGATTCCGATTCCAATTCGCCTTCTTCACATACCTCACCGAGTCCTCTCCGATCACCGTCACGCCTTTCTCCCTCGCCGGACTCATCAGAATCTTGTCCGGTCCGTGAACCTTGTAATACGAAAGCACGCCGTCTTCGAGCAGAAACCACCGCGACCGCCACCCCTTGCCGTAGTTCACCCACTTGTACAGAATCCCGGCGACGCCGCCGCCGAACACCTTCGAATCCCTCGGCTCGCAGAACGCGTCGTCAATTTCATGGTGCGCCGCCGCGTAGGATGAGGCTCTGTCCGATTCGGTCCCGGCCGACGAGACCTGCGCGGAGTAGCCGCCGTAGCTGACGTTGCGAACCGGAACCGCGGCGTTGAGGTTGAGCTGGTACTGGCCGGAGCTGTTCTTCGCGGCGACCGGGTCAGCCTGGTCCCGATCGATCGAGACCGGAGCAATGCAGCACAGCGGGTTCATGTTCTCACCACCATGCGCCGATCACGCCGCTGCGATTCGACGGAAAATGCAGCTCCGGATCGGCGGAGGCCAAAAAGACACCGTTTCGATTCCACCAGAGAGAGAGAGAGTTAGTTATGAAGGACGAAGAAGCGAAGCGAGCACTGAGCTCTGTGCCGATCCATTTAAGACTAGAGCTCTGCTGCTTCAAAAATCAAAAGGTGAAATTAAATTTTGTGGGGGTAAAAATTTCAAAGTAAAAAATTGAAAGGGCGGGGTATAAATGTGGTTTGGTTTTTGGGGGGGGAGGCGACAGCTAACGTGCGCCAGGTAGTGATTGGGTGGGGAACCATATGCCTCCGGTGGGGAGCTGTGAGTGAAGCGTGAGATTACGGTTGTGCCCCTGGGATGGCGACGAGCGGTGGAGTGGAGCGGGGGTAATTTCGGGAGGATGTCTGAAAGCGATGAGTGAGCGACGGACCGGGGTGTCAGTTTGGAAGTGACATTGGAGATTCGAGTGGAGGGAGGGAAGGAGGGAAGGGGTTAGGTGTGGGGGAGGTGCAGCGTGGACGATGGAGGGGAGGTTACGTGTGGGGTGCTGGTTGGGTAGGTTCGGAATGGTTGACTTAATGTTACTGGGGCAGTTTTGGTTTTGTCTGTATTCCAAAAGTGCAAGTAGTGGCCGATTATGGAATTATTAAGGATTTCCTATGATTAACATGTCGCAGGTTATTTTGATTTTAACTATTACCGACCGACAGTAATCAGATAAAATCATCAGTAAGTAGTATTTATTCAAAGAATGATCCATTTATTTCTTTCTACTGTTTTCCTCTAATTAAGTCTCTAGCTAGTCTAGCTAGCTAACACAAGCACATATATATATATATATATGCATGATAAGCTAGGTAATATGATGGATGGATCTACAATATTCTCAGCCAATTGAGCAAGAGCAAACACAAGATAGTTCTCAGCTTTCAGAGGATGAAATTGGGGCTGTGTGTAAAGAAATTCGCAACTTTGAGCTTGATAGACGACATCTTGCATGGTTTTTTCTGCCGCCTTATAATCGTGATGAGGAATATGTCCGGTGATGGTTTGTAAAATGTCGATTTCAATTGCTGTGTAATGCAGTAAACAAGTTTTTAAGCGATTGTCTCCTGGGGACCGGATTGCTTAAGCAACCCCTGGATTTTGTTCACGGTTATAAAATCTTTCAATATTGATCGAATAAGGTATAACATCTTTCAATATTGATATATTTCCACAAAACTTAAATGATCGTAAATCCTAATCATTTCGTATGTGCATGAAGAAAACATGGTTGATAACTAGCACAGGTTTCTCTAAGTTTTGACTGTACGTCAGATCGATCAAAACAAAAAATCTAAGTTAAGGCTGGTGTTAACATATTCATGGGATCAATACATTATGTATAGCAGTGCCATATATCGCAATGCTACGAATTTGAAACTTAAGTCATCTTTAGTAAGACATAGTACGTACGTTATATTATGGTCTTTATTTTATTAATTTGGTAAGAAATACTAGTGATATTGTTATAGTAAGAGGTTAAAAATATACAAATTACCAGTTAATACAATTTTAGGCTACAATTTACCAATAAGAAGGCCCCATCTAAGTTTTTCCCCTGCACATAACCGTCGTAAATAAGACCTCTCTCTCTCTCTCTCTGACAAAACCTTATAACTCCTACGATTATTGGAACTTACGAAAAACAATTCTCAGGGTTAATCATAATAACCCATAAAATAGGTGAATTGAGCTGGGTTTAATCTTTATAACAAGAATAAAGAAGAAAAATGATGATTACCTTTGCGTTTGAAACCATAGCCGAAAACCCTGTGCATTTTTTTTAATGCTACTGACCTTCAACATTCTATTGACCCAATAAGTCTCTAATGCATCATAGAAAATTGAATAACCAATGTTAATGAACCCTAAAACTCAAGTTTAACTCAAACTAAAACATGTTGATGCAATTCCTAGAAGTGATTAAATCTTTGATCTTACTGACCCTCAGAATTACTACCCTTTTAATCCTACTGAGCCTAAGCCAAAAGAGTAATTCAAAACTCACATGCTACTGAGTCTCAAAGTTCAGACTTTACACGAACCAATAAAAGGTTACCACAACTCAATCCTCAATACCCATATATGAAATTGAATCTCCCATGTTATTGACCCTCAAGACTCCTAGGAGATCATCAAAACACTAAAGAAGTTCATTGAAATTTGAGCTGCGATGCCAAAATCATTGATTTATAATTCAAGAAGGTTCAAATTTATGTTATCTCTACCGATCTAAACATAATCCGAACTAGAGAGATGTTTGAACAGAGAAGTTGTAGAAGATGAAGGTGGAGAGATTGAAGAAGATGAAGATGAGAGAGAGCTCACTGGAAAGGCACCGTTGTCGGAGTCAAGAGCTTCAATGATTAAGGGCTTCGCCGACATAGTCGAGGAAGAGAGAGAGAGATAATTTTGGGAGAGACGACGTTAGTTAGAGCTGCTAGTATAGCATGCCGATGGGAAAATTTGGATACGAGTCTGCTCATAGTAAATATGGGAGCAAAAGTATAGTTATCGGTAAAAAAACCCTTAACATTACAATATTGATGACTGTTCAAGGAAGGTTAATTCCGTAACTTCCGTGGTGTGTCTTGTCCTAATAAGGCTAGTAGTCTAGATTCTGTATTAGATAGGGAATCCCTGATTCACAGGGATACTTGATGTAATGCCTATATAAAGGCCTCCTTATCAATCAATAAAGACAGAGTTTACCATCAATCTATTTCTCCTACAACACGTTATCAGCACGTTGCTCTAGCCTCCCGTCTAATAGCCCTAAAACCCTAATTCCGAAATTTTTTTTTCGAAACCTTAACCTACCGTCGGCCGCCGATTCTTCCCTTCGGCACCGTCGGCCTCTCCTCAGCAGCACCTGCGCTGCCCGCCTGCCGCGCCGTACCTTCACGAGCTGCTCCTCCTCTGCCTCTCGGCAGACAGGCTCGTCTGCAGCCCAACCCGCTCGCCAGCAGCCCTCCCTTGCGTGCTATTCTTTGCACGCATCCCTCGAAGACCAAAATTGCTCGCAAGCCAAGCAAGCGGCCCTCGAAGCCTTATTCGTTGCTGAGAAGACATCAAGAAAAATCGAAGAAAACAAGCTTCCCCAAAAGTCAAGTTTCTTTCGATCAAGTTTCAATTGAAGAGGTAAATATTTTATAAACGTTCCCGCTTCTGAATTTTCAATAGTTGGGTTTTGTTTTTCTTCCGGGACCTTTCCGTGTCCCTGCTACCTCATCCCGATTCTATTGCTTCTCGGGACGGCATACGGGGATTTAGTCACCCCGGTGCCACAGTTTTTTGGGGTAACTGTGATGTCACCGGCCACCGTTATGCTTGTGACTGTGATGTCACTGTGAACCATAACGTATTCTTTTTTTGAAAAGAAAACAAAGGGAAGATATCGATGGTGACTTGAAGTCACGTTAAGCATCGATTTATGTGACCATGATATATCTTGGCACTGTTCTAAAAGAACAATCAAACTTGATTAGTATTCAAATATACTAACGTTTCCCTGTTTGTGTTCTGTAGATGGCTGACACTCAGCGTCCAGAATTTGACATCTTGGATGTCCAAGGCAAGGAATACAAGAGGTGGGTCTCAGATGTTGAGAACACCTTCATTGGTAAAAGATTTACCGTCACCATCAACCCTCCTGAGGATGAAAGCTTACAAGCTTCTCCTGAACAGAAAGCACAAGCCCTGATGTTTCTCAGGCGCCGTATCCATCCAACGCTCAAGAAGCAATACCTGAGGAAAACCGATCCCAAAGAGCTATGGGATATCCTCAAGGACCGCTTCGACAATGTGCATGACGCACAACTCCCAGACCTCATGTCCGATTGGGAGCAAATCCGCTTATTGGATTTTGATTCCGTCCAGGAATATCATCAGACTATGCTAAACTTGCAATCTGATTTGAGCTTTTGTGGGGTCGAAAAGACCGATGACGATATGATGGAGAAGACTTTCACGACGTTCCCAGAATCTGCGTCCATGTTGTCGCATCAGTACCGCAATCTCCGTGAGAAAGGCACTATCAAAACCTTCAGTGATTTGATGAATGTGCTTCAAAGAAAGAAGAGGTACCATGAGTTGATTCTTACCATCAATAAGAGGCCTCGAGGACCGAAATTCATTGCGGAATCTCATCAAGCCCGTGGTAAAGCTTCTAAGCAAAAACATCAACCTCATGAACGTCAAGCACAACCACCACGTACGCCAAGAGCAACACGTGGCGGACGAGGAGGGAGAAGAGGCGCCGGCCGTGGCCGATAGCTTTCTTGGACAAGGGATGGTGGCGGCGCCGCCGCTCCCAGAGGGAGGAACAGTTTTGGTTCTGGTCCCAGGCGTGGTGGCCATACGCAGAACAATGCTTCGGCTCCTTGCTTTAAATGTGGCTCCATGAATCATCTTCAACGCAATTGCACAGCAAGTAGAGAGATTCAAGCCGCTTACATGAAACACAAACAATACATAGAACAAGAAACGAACTATGTAGGAGACTTTGAGGAAGAAAAATACGATGAGGAAGATACCAACTTCACCATCGATGACTTCCAACCTACCAAGAAACGTAGGACTCAGGAGTATGATACTCCGGATTATGAATAAGTATTTGACTTAGGTCATGAGTTACATGTTCAAGTTTGATTTTGATTGTTATTTTGACATAATATAGTCAATAAATCACGACTTTGTTCGATAAGTCGTTCTATTTAGAACAACCTTGATGTACTTTTAAGTTGTCATCAATAAAAATTCTCTTATTCAATGAATGATCTGAGATTTTTACATCCCTATGAAAGCATAAATGGTTCAATGCGTCCAATTCTCAATGGCATAATTATTTTGAGTTCACCACAATTTTGGTGATGTTAACTCAAATCCGAAATAAAATCACAAAGACAAATGAGAGACTCGGGAGAAATCACGTTGCACATTAGGCCAGCCATTCGCCAATAAGGCTGCGATTCGCCAGGCCTCGCTCGCCATGGCTACTGGCTGTGATTCGCCAGGCCTCGCTCGCCATGGCTACTGGCCAACTTGGCTGCGATCCGCCAGGCCTCGCTCGCCATGGCTACTCGCCAACTTGGCTGTGATCCGCCAAGCCTCGCTCGCCATGGCCACTCAGCCGCTTGGCCGAGACTCGCCAAGCCTCGCTCGCCGAGCCTCGCTCGCCAATGCCACTCAGCGCTTGGCCGCGACTCGCTAGGCCTCACTCGCCATGACCACTCGCCAGCTTGGCTCAACAACGAATCCGGTTTTTGTAACCAACATCGATAGCCTATCGAACAAATGAAACTTTTGCATCAATGGCTCGGCAACGACGTGTCTTCGGACTCGCCATGCTTCAGATTTAGCTCAACCATCGCATCGTATTGCCTCAATGCCCGACCGGCCTTCACCACTCGCCTTGCTTCGGCTCGGCCTCAGGGTAGCTTCGGCCTTACCACAGCTTCAGCTTTGGCTTGGCCCCGGCCTTTGCCTTGGCCTCAGCCTTGGCTCGGCCACGCCACCTATGACGGTGTCCGGTCTCAATCTTTGACCTAGGCTATGTTAACTCTCAATGTTGGTATTCGGTGATTAAAATAAGGCTTATCTCTTTCTCTCAAGTTATGTCGTTGCCATGGCTATGTTATTGGCCCTTAATGCACTTCATTTTGTGATGATATATTGCTTCAGTACACTTACTTTCAAGTGTTCGCCAAAGTCTAAAGTAGACTATTGATTCAATTTACATTGTTTTTGTAGATGTATCAAGGCGAGATTGAGTGTTTGTTGGACTGCGCAACAACTTACACGATTCTGAGGAATCGGCAATTGTTTTCGGATTATTCGCCAAGAGAATCGTCGTTATCTACGATGACAGGAACTGGACCCGTAATTAAGGGTCGTGGCACTGCTCAATTCTTATTGCCAAATGGCACTGAAATTCGGGTAGAGGATGCCCTATATGCGCCTAAGGCGCCAAGAACCTTGCTAGCTTTCAAGGATGTGTGTGACAACGACTATCACCTCAACACTTATGTTGAAGATGGAACTTAATATCTGTTGATCACCTCCACTCAATCTATGCGCACTCGCATTATGGAGAAGTGTAAGCGAGTTCGAAATGGCATGTATTTCACAACCATTCGAGCCAACGAATCTCATGTTGTTATATTATGTGATTCTGATGCTTATAAGCTTTGGCATGATAGACTCGGTCATCCGGGTCGTGATATGATGATCCGTATTTTGAAATGCTCCCACGGTCATCCATTTTTCAGATCACAAAAGCACAGAGGACGCCTCGGCCTCGGTTCGGCCGCCATGCCGTCGATAGCCGCCTCTCGGCTCCAAGGAGAGGTTTGGCCTCCTCCTGCTTCTCATGCTTCTATAGCGATGTCTAATGCTCACCGTTCGTTTTGCAAAGCTTGTTCACTAGCAAAACTTCAAGCAAGACCATCTTTTGCTATTGATAATAAACAGAATATTCCGTTCCTACAACGAATACAAGGTGATATTTGTGGACCTATAACACCAGAATGCGGACCATTTAGATATTTCATGGTTCTGGTTGATGCGTCAACGCGTTGGTCACACGTAGCGTTGTTGTCCACGAGGAATGTTGCATTTGCTAAACTCCTAGCTCAGATCATTAAGCTTCGGGCTCACCACCCGGACAATCCGATTAAGTCAATCAGACTGGATAATGCTGGAGAGTTTACGTCAAAGTGTTTTGATGACTATTGCATGTCAGTTGGGATTGAAGTTGAACATCCCGTGCCCCACGTTCATTCTCAGAACGGTCTTGCAGAAGCAGCCATTAAGAGACTACATCTTATAGCTATGTCTCTTGTCATGGCCACAAACTTGCCAGTTTCGGCATGGGGATATGCAATATTACATGCAGCTATGCTTATTCGTCTACGACCCACATATAGCCAACCATTTAGTGCGTATCAGTTGGTAACTGGTTACGAGCCTGATATTTCGCATCTGCGTACTTTTGGTTGTGCCGTATATGTGCCTATCACGCCTCCACTGCGTACCAAGATGGGTCCACAACGACGATTAGCTATTTATGTTGGATATGAAGCACCAACAATTGTCCGCTACATAGAGCCTATGACAAGTGATCTGTTTACTGCAAGATTTGCAGATTGTCACTTTAATGAGACATCCTTCCCGCCGTTAGGGGGAGATGGGGCCGCATCCGTCCCTAGCGAACGTCAGGAATTGACGTGGTTCTCTCCCACTATGTCTCATTATGATCCCCGTACGTCTCAGTGTGAGACCGAAATACAACGCATATTGGAACTACAAAAGGTGGCGGATTCGATGCCCGACTCCTTTACTGATATTGGGAAAGTGACAAGATCAACCATACCTGCTGCGAATGTACCTGCAAGGCTCAACATTCCTCGCCATGCGCGAGCACGCGCCGCCGGTCTCGGACCCGCAGCCCTAGGTGCCGTCGGCAGCCTAGGCTCGGCACCTCCAAGTGGAGGGCCGGCGTCGACTTCGGATCCTCCTAGAAAGAGGGGGAGACCAATCGGTTCCAAGGACAATGTACCTAGAAAGAGGGCATGTGTCCAGGCACAAAGTGATCCGTTCATCATCGATATTGTGACGCCGTCACACGAGATTGTCTCCGACTATACCTATATCCAAGAATCAACTCTGAATCATCTGGGGGACGCCTCAGACTCACCGTTGATGTTGGAGAACAAGGAAATCTCACTAAACTACTTATACATGCACAATCTTATGGAAAGGAATTCCATGTATATCGATGATGCATTCGCCTACGCCGTTGCTCAAGAAGTCATTGACGACGACGATATGGAACCCCGCACTGTTGATGAGTGTCAACGTAGGGCGGATTGGCCGAAGTGGGAAGAAGCAATCCAGGCTGAACTAGACTCTCTAAAGAAAAGGCAAGTATTCGGACCGGTTGTGCCTAAACCGCCGAACGTAAAGCCTGTTGGACATAAATGGGTCTTTGTCAGAAAGCGCAATGAAAATGGTGAAGTCCAGCGATATAAAGCTCGACTCGTGGCGCAAGGTTTTTCTCAACGCCCTGGAATTGATTATGAGGAGACGTATTCTCCTGTCATGGATACTATTATCTTCCGATACTTAATCAGTTTGGTAGTCTCAGAGAGACTCAATATGCAGCTTATGGATGTAGTAATAGCGTATCTTTATGGGGATCTAAATACGGAGATGTACATGAAAGTGCCAGAAGGACTTTCGTTACCCAAGTCAAGTGAGCAAAAACCACAAAGTTCATTTGCTATCAGGTTGAGACGATCTCTATATGGACTCCGACAATCTGGTAGGATGTGGTACACACGGTTAAGTGATTACTTGATTGGGAAAGGATACAAGAATGATGAGTTGTGCCCTTGTGTGTTCATAAAGAGAACAAGTTCAGGATTTGCCATTATAGCCGTCTATGTTGACGATATGAACATCATTGGAACTCTAAATGAGATCAATGAGACCGCAAGCTACTTGAAATCCGAATTCGAGATGAAAGATCTGGGAAGGACTCGGTTTTGCCTAGGCTTAGAACTAGAGCACCGAAGTGGTGGAATCTTTATATACCAATCTGCATATGTCCGAAAGATGCTCAGGCGATTTAACATGGACAAAGTTATGCATCCTACAGGCACTCCCATGGTCGTTAGAAGTCTGGATATCAACAAAGATCCCTTTCGTCCGAAAGAAGATGACGAAGAGGTCTTGGGAGCTGAATATCCATATCTTAGTGCAATTGGAGCTTTGTTATACCTAGCTCAGTGTACTAGACCAGACATTGCTTTCTCAGTGAACTTATTAGCTAGATTTAGCTCTGCGCCAACACAACGTCATTGGGTTGGAATCAAGAACATCTTTCGATACCTTAAAGGAACCATTGACATGGGCTTGTACTATCGATACACTCATCAGGATTCGACACCTAGTCGATCTCTTGCATCCAACAACACAAACCGTGACTCGGATCGCCATCCTGCAGTCATATCCGCCAAGACTGGCTTTGGCTCAGCCATCCGCCATCCTGCAGTCATATCCGCCAAGACTGGCTTTGGCTCAGCCATCCGCCATCCTGTAGCCATATCCGCCAACATATCCGGACCCGAGGATGCTAAGTCGTGGTCCCGATACGGCTTTGGCGATACCCCCTCCTACTCAGATACACCAAATGATGTGATGGTAGGATTTGCTGATGCTGGATATTTGTCAGATCCACACAAAGGACGTTCCCAAACCGGTTATGTTTTTACCATTGGGAATACGGCGATATCTTGGAGATCAACCAAGCAAACCCTTGTTGCTACCTCCTCGAACTATGCTGAGATTATTGCGCTACATGAAGCAGTCAAAGAATGTGTTTGGCTTCGCTCAGTTATATCTCACATTCGAGAGTCTAGTGGACTTGAGTCTACTACGATGGGACCAACTTGCATATTTGAAGATAATGCAGCATGCATTGAGCAGATGAAGTTGGGATACATCAAGGGTGACAATACTAAACACATTTCGCCTAAGTTCTACTACAATCAGCAGCAGTAAGAGACTTTGAATATCCAAGTGAAGCAAGTCAGCTCAGAAGATAATGCAGCTGATCTGTTCACCAAGTCTCTACCCAAATCTACATTTGTGAAGCATGTAAAGCGCATTGGTATGTGTCGCTTATCCGAACTCAAAGACTGATTGACTATCAGGGGGAGTTCTCGTCTAGACTTCAGGGGGAGTCTAGTTATGCATGTCTCACATACTTGTAGTTGGTGCGTTGTACTCTTTTCCCTTAGACCATGCTTTTATTTTTGCCCAAGAGGTTTTTGTTTGCTGGCAAAGGTTTTAACGAGGCAACAGTTCATGCACCATTGAGGACGCGACACAAGGGGGAGTGTTCAAGGAAGGTTAATTCCGTAACTTCCGTGGTGTGTCTTGTCCTAATAAGGCTAGTAGTCTAGATTCTGTATTAGATAGGGAATCCCTGATTCACGGGGATACTTGATGTAATGCCTATATAAAGGCCTCCTTATCAATCAATAAAGACAGAGTTTACCATCAATCTATTTCTCCTACAACAATGACGAGTTTATTAAAAAACTTGTAATAATGTTGTAAATATAGTGTAATTATCAGTAATAAAACTAAATTACATAAATTATGTAAAAAATTTACCACTGTGTATATTAATTATGTTGTCAAATTTGTAAATGAGTGTATTATATATATTACCACATAATACGGAAAAAAAAAGTACCATAGATTTTATTATTATTTTTTATTTAAGAAAAAAAAACTGAAAGAACCTCAAATTCCAGCTCTTTAACACAAAATTTATTATTTTATTTTATAATAATTGCTTTAGAATAAAATTAATTTTGAGACTTAAGGGCACGTTTACTTACTTGGAATGGAATTCATCTGGAATAGGAATCAGAAGGAATGGAAAACGGAATGGAATAATATGGGAGGAATGTGAATGAAACTATTACGATTGTTGTTGTTTACTTACGATAAGGAATTGTAATTAAATTTAAATTAATTACCAAAATACCTTTTTAAAATATAACAAAAAAAATCCTTTTTAATAAATCATGAGGATATTTTGGGAAGAAATTTTTCATTCCCATTCCCATTCCCCATTCCCACCTCCCCCCTCCGGCATACAACTCCCATTCCCTCCCGGAAAACAGTACCAAATTCAGAGGTGGGCCCCACCACCATTCCCATTCCCATAAGCAAGTAAACACCGGAATGGAATCGATTCCGGGGGAATACAATTCCATTCCGATGAAGTAAACATGCCATAAGTAGTTTTGGCTTGTGTACATTTTATCATTTTGGATGAGGTAAAATGCGAGGCATTTGATTCTAGGTTTCATCAGTGTATGTCAAACGATTATATATGTTAAAATGGACTACAAAAATAAGGCCATTGATGTGATTATGATCTTGATGAACTACAAAAAGATTTGATTATGAACTCGATGCATATGTTCTGGAATCGTCATTGTATATAGGGAGCAATACGCCAATACCAAAAGTTTAAATACTGAAGCAATCTCATTGATTTGTCAAGGTTATAGCTGGAAACAGAACAATACTAATTAGCTAGGGAGATAATTGGGGGGGAATACATCATGGCAATATCTGCACGATTGCTTTAGTAATCGCAGCAAGATCAACCACACCTGCACTCGTAACTTTCAGAGGAGAGCTGGACGAAGACCCCAAACCATCGTTACACATCTTGATGAAACCCACAATATCATCCATGGCTGTCACTGCAGCCGACCTAGGCAGCTTCACCCCAATAATGCCGTCGTGTGCTTGAAGTTCTATATGAAACTCTATGATCACCCCGTAGTAATCTGCGCATGCGAGTAATGCTTCCTTACTCCGCACAGGGGTCTGCTTAATCAGGTCGTTGATTATTTTCTGAGCTTCTTGTGCTTTGCCCTTGATTACTTTGTCGGACATAATGAAGGCTAAGTTTTTGACGTCGGCGTCGGAGCTCTCAGGGAACGATTTGAGAGAAGAGATACAGAGATCAGGTTTCGGGGTTTTGAGGCATGTTTGGGCGATGACATTGGCATCCGTTGGAAGAAATGAAACTTGAAAGAAGTATACGAGAACTGCTGCAGTTATTATACTTTTCATTTTGGGAAATTGGTTGAAGATTACACCTCTCACAGAGCGAGTCTCTTATATGTTTGAGTCTCGTAATGCATGCTCTCAGTTGTATATACAGATGGACAAAAACAGAAACAAATCAAAATCACTGATTTGCAATAACAACTAATAACCAATACCTGATACAAATCTAAATATATATTGATTCTCACAAAAACATGGGTTGGGTAAGTTGGTAATGGCATGCCTGTGGTAAGGGCGGTGCAATAACAACAAACAAACAACCGCAGTAATAACTAACAAACACCCGATCGATACATTCAAATAACGTTATTTGTGAATATACTGTAATTATCATTCTTCTAATGTTGTCCCAAGTATAGGTGCTACGTCCCCTCCAAGGTCTACTTATGATTTTAACCGTTCTAATAATATTCGTTGGGGGTCTTTTTTCCTAAACACCCATTTTCAAAAATTCAAAGAAAAAGAAAAAGAAAATGGTAAGGGCGTGCTTCAGTGCTTGTAGTTGTGCCCAATCCGGTTCGATCCTCTATTTCAGTAGTCATGCATATAGTTCAATTACGTATTCCACGTTTTTTTTTATCAAATCAAGATGTCAACTTATTTATAATGCTTAGCAAATAGTGCAAGAAATAACACACACACACTCTTTATGGATGACCTATGACAATAAACTTATCTCCATGTAACTATTAAAACCTACCTAAATCTGAATCCCTAGTAATCAAAAACACATTCACCTTCTCAAGACCCACTTATAAGACTTCCATTTTAGTATATTTAGAGTGGGTTTGCTGCAGCTGAGCTTTTAAGTAAAAACTGATTTATACTTATAAGTATAAAGTGGGTGAGAGCAGATTCTCTTTTTCTATTGACAATGATGCTTACTTTTTCAAAAAACTACTGACATATTGTGTTACCAAACACAAAACAGATTTATACACATAAACATAGAAGCTTATAACTCCCCTCCCCCTCAAACGCACAAATTACTAAGAAGCTTAGATAAAAACTGACAACCAAATGACTGTAGACTGCCCTTAATTCAAAGTTAGACCTTCTAGGTATAAAGCCCCAAATCCTCAATCCAGCAAACTCTACACCATAGGCTAAGCCTAGGCAATTCATCTTCATACCCAAAATCCCCAACCTTGAGAAACCCTAGCCTGCCCAATTTCCAAATCAGAACCGACCTGAATGTGATATGGGTACCCTGCCAACTCGATTCACAATCTTGAGCGCATGTTATGAGAGATCAAAAGGAGTACAAGGTCGACCAAACCCTCGGACTTCAAAAGCCAGTGGATCATAGTACGTTTGAAACATACAATTTTTGACTACAATTTTCTAAATACATTAGTGATATTCGACATTATTAAACCACAGTAGAAAATCTCGAGGAAAAAAAAAGAAAAAGACAAGATACGAGATCAATATAGAGTTTTACATAATTCTAACAACACATTGAATCTACGTAATTCATAGCATAGACAGTTGTGTAGTCTCAGAACGGAGAAGAGCCCCCCAAACGACAGATGAATCATAAGTAAGTAAACTAACTAACCCAAAGGAGAAGCAAAGATAATTCTAAAAGGCCAAAGCGGGGGTCGTCGTCTCAGTCGGTGCGCCGTTGTTCCAAATTTCCCAATCATTCAATCCCAGATTATTTACCAATCAAACCCAGAAGGCAGAAACAAGAAGAAGAAGAATAATGATGAAGTCGATGAGAAGTGTCCCCAAATTAACCCGCCGCCGTTGAAAAATGGGAGTCACCACCACCACCAACTGGTGCAGCAACTATCCTCTATTGAGTCGCTTCCGATCCAAGTCTACGTCACCATCCTCACCAACTCCCACGTCACGACCATGATCCTCACCCCCACCCCCACTCCCACTCTTGGATCTCAGTTGCAGATCCATAGCTACTACCAAACCCAACACCAACAATCCCAATCCCAATCCCAATGGACCCGGCCTCTCGCCCCGCAGTAGTCATCGACAATGGCACAGGGTAACAGTCTGACACACAAATTTTGATTTCGAAATGAAGAATACAATATGATTGATTGATTTGATTTGGCTTTGCGTTTTGAATTAGGTACACTAAGATGGGCTTCGCCGGGAACGTGGAGCCGTGTTACATTGTGCCCACAGTAGTCGCCGTCAACGATTCGTTCCTGAACCAGCAGTCGAGAAGCACCTCCTCCAAGGCGAGCTGGATAGCGCAGCACAATGCCGGCGTGATGGCCGATCTTGATTTCTTTATTGGTGATGAGGCACTGGAGAAGTCTAGGTCGAGCTCGACTTATAATCTGAGCTATCCTATTAGTCATGGGCAGGTGGAGAATTGGGACTCAATGGAGCGGTTCTGGCAGCAGTGTATATTTAACTATTTGCGTTGTGACCCTGAAGATCATTACTTTTTATTGACTGAGAGCCCGCTTACTGCCCCGGAGAGCCGGGAGTATACGGGTGAAATTATGTTTGAGACTTTCAATGTTCCTGGCCTTTACATTGCTGTGAACTCGGTTCTTGCTCTTGCAGCTGGCTACACTACCTCTAAGGTTAGTGTTGGACACATTCCAAATTTTAATGGTTGAAAATTACGTGCATTTTTGTTTAGTATATTGATGTTTAAAGTTAGGAACTATACAGAGTTGTTTATTTGATGTTTGTGAAAATGTGATGTTATAGTTGTGAAAAGTGCTCATTTTTGTTTATTGGTTTGGTAACTCTTCCGACATTTCCTCGTAGATTAACCTACAATTTTCTTAGTGTGAGATGACAGGTGTGGTAGTAGATGTTGGAGATGGGGCGAGTCATGTTGTTCCCGTTGCGGAAGGTTATGTGATTGGGAGCAGTATCAAGTCTGTTCCGATTGCCGGGAGAGATGTCACTCTCTTTGTCCAACAGCTTATGCGGGTATGTTGACTAAGTTCTCCACTTTTTTGCCCTTTCTCTGTACTACTCTGAGTGGATGGAAAAATAAGACGTCAAATTCGGAATGTAGATGGACTTGCAGGAAGCGTTAATGATAGGTGTCTACTTCATTCCTTGTACTATTAGAGACAACTTGGCTAGTTCATCGCATTAAGGAGTCATGAATTTTTTCAGATATAGGGTTTGTGACTTCATGATTTTCGCATTTGGTGCAGGAAAGAGGAGAGAATGTGCCACTAGAAGACTCCTTTGACGTAGCTCGAAAAGTGAAGGAAATGTATTGCTATACTAGTTCTGACATTGTCAAGGTATTATTTATCTCCACTTTAATTTAGTTTTAGTGACTTGTTGTAACTAGATGCACTATTGCTTTGTACCTGCCTAATGATCTTACAAATTTATATCGCAAGTTCAGATCTTTATATTTATTTTTCATTTTCATTCTGTAGATTATTAGATGATAAAATCTTGTTTCCCCAATGATTCCAGGAGTTCAATAAGCATGATAAAGAACCATCCAAGTATATTAAGCAATGGAAGGGCATTAAACCAAAGACAGGAGCACCCTACACTTGTGATATTGGCTATGAACGATTTCTCGGACCAGAGGTTTGTGTCTCCCTCTAACTACTACTCCTTTTCCTTTTGGCATGATTTTTACTTTCTATCTCAGTCAACATCAAGTGAAGTGTTAATTTCATCTATTTGCTTCTCAATGACTGCATCTTAGTTGTTGCTAACCATTGTTCTGAAAATACAGTCTTGACTTTTTTTACAGGTATTTTTTAATCCTGAGATTTACAGCAGTGATTTCACCACTCCATTACCAGTTGTAATTGACAAGTGTATTCAGTCCGCTCCAATTGACACCAGGAGGTCGTTGTATAAGGTAACGTGGGCCCTGCAACACATTTTGTGCTGTTCTTAGGACCCTTAAGCAAAAAGAAATCATATGCTTCATGGCTCAAATGTGGTTGTTGAGATGCATGATGGTGTAAATGCATCATCACTCAGTTGCCTCTCACTCTTTTCTTTGGACGTAGGTTATATTAATCTCTTTCTTTATGCCTTATTGTACCATATAAGAATTGTTTGCTAAAATATTATTTAACTGTGCCCATGTCTGGTGTTGAAATAGTTTAGTCCTAAGGTCCAGAAATAGTGTCATGATCGCCTTTTTCTTTTTCTTATGTGCATCAAGTTTGTTTCTTCGTATATGCCTTACTGCGTACTGGCCAAATATTGTTTGCTACAATCTCATTAACTATGCATGATCATTCAGTTCCAGTCAGCTTTGATCTCCTCCTCTGTCTACATCTCTGGTGCTTCAATTGTTTTAGGGCCCGTGCTTATAGGCATGGTTGTCAACTTTTTTCATACAAGTTGGTGATGTAGTCTTGTGATTCTACTGTTATCAGAATATTGTGTTATCTGGAGGTTCAACGATGTTCAAGGACTTCCATAGAAGGCTGCAACGAGATATTAAAAAGATTGTGGATGCCCGGCTTCATGCATCTGAAGCTCGAGTCGGCGGAGAATTGAAAGTAAGTTTTTTGTTTTGTTTTTGATGTGCCTGCAATGTGTATTTGGTCATGAGCTTGTTAAGTTTCAGTTGCACAACAGTCAATTCACTAGTTTGTTACGTGTTTCTGGGTCTGCAGTCACATCCAGTGGAAGTAAATGTTGTAAGCCATCCCATCCAGAGATATGCGGTTTGGTTTGGAGGCTCCGTACTTGCATCCACACCTGAGTTCTTTGGGGTATGAGATTCTTCTTCTAACCTAACCAGTGGCATGGTGATTATTGGCTATTGCATTGTTATCCTTCTTTTTAGAAAGCTTGAACCTCATATTCCAATTTGTTCCTCAAATGTTGGGCATATCCAGTTTTGTACTTCCGGGCATTTAGAATCTTATTATGGTGGCTAATTAGCCAGTCACATTTATGTGAATGGTCAGTAAGTTCACCTATAACAATGCTGTGTCAATGGCAGTCCAGTGCAGCCGCTCTACTCTGCCGCTTCACTCTACAGCCAGTAACTACATTCATTTCAACTTCTAAGCAAAAGTGGGTATACGATATTGAGTTTCCCTGTAATTATCTATGCTAGTGCACCCATTACCCCCTTTGAATTTGTAAATGTAATTTAAGCATCTTATATTCCCTTAGTAGACTGCTTCTGTATGTTGCTAGACCCTTGTAAACCCTCTTGGAACAATGGGTCAGTCTGACTTGTCCTTCTCATGCATTTTGCTTTGAAAGCTCATATTCAGAAACTGGAGTTTGCCTAATTGGTTGCCACCCGTCTTTTTTTAAAAACCACATGCACAGCCTTTCTAACTGTGAAGGCTAGGCGGCATTGCCGAGCTTTCACCTTTTCTTATGCTTGTGATAAAGTATGCTAAAGTTGATTGTTTTCCCCTAGTGAAATTTTCTGTTGGTTGATATGTCTCATATGTGTACAGGCTTGCCATACAAAGGCAGAGTATGAGGAATACGGGGCAAGCATCTGTAGAACAAATCCTGTTTTCAAGGGTATGTACTGAGGCACATACCGTTTTGGCTGGATCTTGTGCTGGCAATTCCTGATTAAAAATGGAATGCTCAGCAACTGATCTCCTGGTATTTGCTTGGTGTCATCCGAAGAACTGTGCTGTCAAGAGGTGGTGTAAAATATAGTTACTCGATCTTAACTTTGTAAGAGATGTGGGGTTCCTTTTGTAATGATTGTTTTGTTAGGGGGCAATAGGTCTCTTAGAAGCCAAATAGGAAATAGCGTACGGTGCTGATGAATACATGTCCGAGTGGCCCGAAGGATCAGAGTGAGAATCGCGATTTGGGTAGACATGAACCTGGCTGAATTGCAGTTTTGGTTTTCAGCTTAGATAGTTGTTTAAGATTATTACCCTATTCCTGTTTCTTTTTTCTTCAGTTATAATATACACATTTCAGAATAGTTAGTTCAATTCTTTTGGGTTGCATTTGTTGTAGTACGACACTTTCTGATTATGAGTTTGACATATTTTTGTTTCTGATTTTGTATAAACAACCTTATATTAAATGTATGTTCATCGGCATTTTTTCATCTTCTGAGTACCCTAGAAGACATTTTAATTTTACAGGGTCTAATTCTTATTGTTCTGTTAGGGTGTTGTTAAACGTACCCTGTAAATTTCTAAACACGTGACTTAGAATATTGTGTTAAAAGTTCCCAATTTTACCATTTACAAACTCGGTGAAATTGATGTTGAGTTCACACAGAAAAGTGCACCCAGCAATAAAATTGTTTGTCAAAATTCATTCTTAATGCGGTTAAGAGACATTCATTCTTAATCATTATGCTCATTTAATTTCAGTAAGCAATTCTACTTGAAAACTCTATTGAGAGAGATGATTGTTTGGTGGATGGTATCGATAGTCGATTAAACTCACTGGTGTTGGTCAGCCTTAGAATTAGTGTAGTAGATGGCTTCTTCTCCCTTATCCAAATTCTATCTGCGTTATTCAAGGACTGAGCTGCTTTATGGGTTGTCATCTATGCTCCTTTGTCCAAATTTTTCTGGGTTTTTCAAGGCCTACCCTGCTATTGTTGCAGTGTTGTTGTGTGCTCGCTTACTTGTCTCAAGACTCGTATTGCTTGTGCACTAATTTGAATTGTACGTTATTGGTTGATCCAACTTACAAAGAACCTGCATATAGAGTCTAAGAATATGATTTTCTGACTCGAGATTCAAATTTGGACTCCTCAATGGGTATTTAAGAAAAACTCTTCACGTAGAAACAAATGAATCAAAATCTTTCGTATTAAGTGTATTAAACAATTAATCTTCACATGTATGATCCGTACTATCAGTAAGGAGAAACAATATGAAGCTAGACGGACGTTAAAAGGGTGTTAAGTGGAAGTTAGACAGATTTTAAAAAGGTGTTAGACGAATTATAGGCGGGTACTAGGTGGGCTCTAGATGGTTGCTAGGCGGTCTCGAGTTATTTAATTTTTTTTACCATTTAAAAAAAAAATAAAAAAATTTCTATGTCTCATTACAAAAAAAAAATTGGTAATTTGGTAATTGGTATAGAGGATCGATTTTGAGGAGCAAATAATACTAATTACTGTTTACATTTACAATTTACAATTTACAGCCCCTATTAAGATAAGAGGAGAAGAAACTAGGACTTCATTCATCTGGGGTAAAAGCAACACACTTTGATATTGATGAGAGGGAGGAGCCAACTGCGAGAGTAAGCCAATCTCTGCCTTCTGTGCCCGAATCTCATTCCAAGATTTGAGCTTTTCTATAAATTTCTGCATTTTTATTAGTTTGTTGAATCGTTTAGGCTTCAAGTTTGGTGCTTTATTTATTGCCCTAAATTGGGTTTTTGCGTTTTCTGGGTGTTCTCTTAGATTTGCGAACTGGGTTTATGTGCTTGACCTGTTTCTCGTGATTTTGAAAGTTTGAATCTTTGTTTGCTCTCTAGGTTTTGGTTAGGGTTTATGGTATTTAGTAATTTTAGTCCTGTGTATGATTTCTGTGATTGTCTGATTTACTAAACTCGATAGTGGAATCTATGATTTCCAAAGTTTGTTTTGTAGTTTCTGTAATCTTATGATAAAGGGTTGCTGATTATTGCTCCATAGAGTTGTGTAAGCAATTGGTTTCATTTTTCTGTATATGACAAAGGGTCATCTAGTCAAGAGCTTTTGTTTTTAGATCTGTACCTCTCTATATTTGTCGTCTGCAGTTGAGATGGATCTAAAGGATAGTTCTTTGTTTTTTACTTTCTGTATTGTATAGGTAGAGATATTGTCGTCCTTGGGTTGTATTGATTGGTTGGTCTAAATGGATCCAATGGCCGAGGAGCAAATAGATTATGAGGAGGAGGAATATGGAGGTGCTCAGAAGCACCAATATCAGGAAAGTGGAGCCATACCTGCGCTCGCAGATGAAGAGCCTTTGGTAGAAGATGATGAGTATGATGATCTCTACAATGATGTTAATGTTGGAGAAGGCTTCCTGCAGATGCATCGACCTGAGGCACCACTCCCCCCTGCTGGTGTTGGCAATGGAGGAGTCCAAGCTCAGAATAATAATGTTTCTGAACAAAGAGTTCAGGGTGGTGTTCCTCAGGAACCGAAAAATCCGGGTTTTTCAGTTGAAGGAAAGTATTCTAGTGTTCCTGAACAAAAGGATCAGCACCCAGTCTCTATGGTGCCAGAAATGGCATCTCAAAAGGGGAAGGTTATGGAGATGACTCATGATGCTCAAGTCAGGAATATGGGGTTTCAAGGGACAGCGACTATGCAGTCCAATGTTGCTGTTGATTCTTCAGATCATACCGGAAAAATTGCCAATGGGCCAATTCCATCAATGAATTCAGGCAGTAATGGTCCTCCAGCTGTTCCACAGATGCCGGCTAATCAAATGAATATGAAGATAAATGTTAATCGTCCAATGGTTAATGAAAACCAAATCCGTCCACCAGTTGAGAATGGTTCAGCCACGCTATTTGTGGGAGAACTCCATTGGTGGACTACTGATGCTGAGCTGGAAGGTGTTTTGTCTCAGTTTGGGAGGATCAAGGAAATTAAGTTCTTTGATGAGAGAGCCAGTGGCAAATCCAAAGGTTATTGTCAGGTTGATTTTTATGATCCAGGGGCTGCCAGTGTATGCAAAGAGGGAATGGATGGTTATGTTTTTAATGGGAGGGCTTGTGTTGTGGCCTTTGCTTCTTCACAAACTTTAAAGCAGATGGGAGATTCTTATGTCAACAAGTCCCAAGGCCAGGTTCAGACTCAGCCCCAAGGAAGAAGGCCTATGAATGATGGTGCTGGGAGAGGGGGAAATATGAATTATCAGGGTGGAGACACTGGGAGAAATTTTGGAAGGGGTAATAATTGGGGACGAGGTGGACAGGGAGTACTCAACAGAGGTGGTGGTGGTGGAGGACCTGGAAGGGGACGAGGAGGGGCCATGGGTGGAAGGAACATGGTTGGAAACAATGCCGGGGTTGGACCTGGTGCTAATGGAGGAGGCTATGGACAGGGCCTTGGAGGTCCTGGATTTGGGGGTCCTGTTGGAGGTATGATGAATGCACCCGGTATGATGGGTCCTGGGTTTGATCCAACATATATGGGTCGAGGAGGAGGTTACGGAGGGTTTCCTGGGCCTGGTTTTCCTGGAATGCTTCCTCAATTTCCTGGTGCGATGGGACTTGCTGGGGTTGCTCCTCATGTAAACCCAGCTTTCTTTGGCAGGGGAATGGCAGCAAATGGGATGGGGATGATGGGTTCATCCGGAATGGAGGGGAATCATACCCATATGTGGAATGATCCGAGCATGGCTGGGTGGACCGGAGAAGAACAGGATCGTAGAACTAGGGAGTCGAGCTATGGTGGTGATGATGGTGGTTCTGAGTATGGAAACTATGGGGAGGCAAATCATGAGAAATCAGTTAGGTCAAGTGCTGCCCCAAGGGAAAGAGAAAGGGAATCTGAGCGTGACTGGACGGGAACCTCTGAGAGGAGACATCGTGATGAGAGGGAACAAGATTGGGACAGGTCTGAGAGGGAGCATAGGGAGCCTAGGTACAAGGAAGAGAAAGATAGTTACCGAGACCATCGGCGGAGGGAGCGTGACGTGGCCTATGAGGATGACCGGGACAGAGGACACTCTTCTTCAAGACCTCGCAGCAGGTCCAAGGCAATGCCAGAAGATGATCATCGTTCTCGATCAAGAGATGTGGATTATGGGAAGAGGAGACGATTGCCATCTGAGTGACACAACACACAAGTAGACTATATGTCGTTCTTTGGTATGTCTTTGAGACTGCATAGTATATGTTTGGACCTTAAAACAGTGTGTCTTGCCTGGTGTAGCTACTGTCTTCATCTGGGTTTCGATGGCCGCACCTGCAAACGTTGTTTCGTCATGGAGAAGTAAGTTCTATGCGTCTATGTAGGAGGGAAGGATAAATTCCCTCTTGCTTTTATATATCTACAGAACATTTAGCTGTGGCAATTAGTGTGTGTTTTGAAAACAATTAGTAAATTTCAGTAGCATAACTATCAAGATATCACTGTTCAGGCTTGGTTACTCATATCCTGCTGCTGTTATCTTGTTGGTTTTGTTGCTGTGCTACCTAATCTTTCATTGAGACAATTTATTATGGAGTTTGTGATATTTATAACTTGTTATGTCTATGTGATTGTGGGAGGTTTTTCTAGATTATATGCTTTATTTCTCAAAGGCAGCCTATGCTTTATCTTAGCTGAAAGGTTGATAAAGATGAGGGATGCCACAAAAGGGAAAGAAAAAAAAAATTTGTTGTTTGTGTTTCTTTTCTCTTGACATTTATTTTGGTGTATACAAGTCATGTCTGAATTGTTGATATAGGCTCGACTTATTTGCTGTGGTGTTGGAATGATATCTCAATCTTTCCTCGCACTTAAAAGTTTTGATTGGCAAATCAGTATGAATGGCTTTGATCTGCTAACTTTAATAGTTACTGGGGAGAGAGTTGCTTGTTGATGCTGTTAACTTATGAGTCTTTTGTTTGTGCCTACGGGGAAGTCTAATTTGCGCCATGGTTGGTTCGACCGTGAATTTTGATTTGCTATGTTCATTTTTGCCCTCCTCCTTTTTTCTTTTTTTTAATATATGGATAAGGTGGTGTCTTGGCAAGTTATTTTATCTGATGTCTATTGACATGCGGGTTTTCTTTTAATATCATATCCAGGAAGTAGAGGGGAACTGTTTCTTTTTATGCTTGAATCAGCTTGTGCTGGTCACATGGTGGAAGATGTCTTACATGGATGCGTTGCCAACTGTGCAACAGAACCCTTTTGACTATTTTGGCTTTCAACTTGTTTTATTGAAGCCCAGAATGTGTATTTGTGCTCTGTAACAAATTATCTAGCAGAGTGTTCTCAAATTAGTGGTATTTTAGGTTGCGACCTATCAGTGTGCATGTAACCAACTGGATGTCTCTGTGTAAAGATAGACTTTTGTATTAGGTCCACATGTAATGCCCTCTTTGTTGTTTATGACTGTATTAGGCTTACCAAGTGAGCTTGTAAAAGTTGTGTACTGAATTTCTGTCTATAGTTGTCCATATCAGTGTGTTGGAACTTGTAAATGTCAATGACTGGCGTGGACTAGGGAGTCACTGAGCCATTAATCCGTTGTACCAAGAAGCCGCCCTTCCCCAGTTTCTGTTGAAGCTAATTCCTGGAAGACTTTTTTTTTAGTGTAATGTAAATCTGGGAAGTGTACTTGGGATTGGGGGGGTGGTGAACTGTGAGTCATGCGTCGTAAATGAGTTGAGAATGGAAGGGTTGGTTAGGGTTTAATTCTTTCTCCATGGTGACTTATGTTATGCTCCTTTTGTACATTTCTCACTGGGACATAGCTTTGTACTTCCTTCACGTATCAATATATAATATCTGTTCCTTCTTTTTTATTGGGACAGATACTATTGTTTCTCAAAATTGAATAGTACAAGTTTGGTTATGTAGGCCTGTTGTAATTTACAGTTGAAATTTTGGTGTTTCAGTCGTGTTTTTTTCTCTGTTTCTCAACAGTTTATTGTAGAAATTTGGTGTTTTAGGCATGTTTTATGTAGTGCTTAAGGAGGTGCTGAGCGGAAACACTTGCCATGCATGTCTTCCAGATGACGCGTTGAAGGATTGTTTTGCTGTAATCGCCATCATATAGTTTGCTGCATCTTTTTTTCTTTCTCCGTTCCGTTTTCTGTTTTCTTCTTTATTCAAACTATGCATCTACCATCTAGTCCTGTTTTCTTTGCTCTGTAATTGGTATCTGGGTTTTGAATTTCGTTTTTTGAAGTTTTTGAACTAAAGGTGTGAATTTGCCATTGATGAGATTATATTCTGCATAAAGCAGAAAAACACATCTTTTCCGAGTGCTCTTTTGACAATGTTATAATCTGTTATCTTGATAGGTGGCTCTAAGTTGATTCTTGGTAGTCAGGGTGGTTCATGTAGACAAATCATTTCACAGGTTACTCTTTTGGCTCCTCTTCCATTGGCAAATGCTTGCCTCTGTTTACAGTATCTCTGGAATTCTGAATACTTCTGTGTGGGATCTTGGGGTTTTGTATGCTGGTTGGCGTGTTTCTGCAAAATGACGCGTGCAAATTTTGGGGCCGCATGGTTTTGTTTTGGTACAAGTTCACTTTCTCGATTAGATGATGTTTGTTGTTTATAAGTTTATTTTGTTGGTGTGCAATAGTATCTCATTGAGCAAGGCAGCACAACATGATATGTGTTGAACACTGTTTTTCGACAGTGTTTTTCCCCCTTGCATTGTGTTACGACCGTCAGATTAGTTGTTAAAACTAATATAGATATAGATGAACAATGAAGGAAAGACGATGTTTTCTCTCCCTGGCATGTCTGCTAGTGGCTTTGCTTTCCTGATCTAGAACCCTTGTTGCTGGCTTGCTGCTCTGGAACCTACTTCTGGAGTTGTGTTTTAGGAGTACATTTTGGTTGCGTGGTTTGTTTCTTCTCTTCTGGTATGTGTCGGTGCATGGTGATATTTGTGGTTTGCGCATGGTGAGGTCTCATCACTCCCTGCTTATCTATGGAGTTTCATTTGTCATTCTCACGTCAAAAGGAAATGTAAAATTCCGTTACGGTAACATTTGGGAAGAGTTTTACTTCCGTCGTAATATCTTTTTGCCGTGGTTGTGTCTTTTTACATACACGACTTCAACTTGACTCTCGTATCGAGTCATTTACAAAGGTTTCAAAAGCCTAATTCATAAAAAGTACAAAATGGATAAAATGATTTGTTCCAAAAGATCTAATTCATATACAAATTAGGCCTGACATAATTTATTTTCTTTGCATCTCATTCAGAAAATTTTAAATTATTTAAAAAAGAAGAAGACGAATTTAGTCTAAATATTGGCGTGTTCTTAATCTTAATACGAACAACCTTGACCAAAAATCTTCTACAAGTGTAATATTCAGCCTCATTAATCTTTTTTTTATAATCAAGCTGTCTCATTGATCAGACCTTTTATTATACTCCAGAAAATTGAAGTTCTTACGATATGCCACATCCAATGAACACCCCAGGTCTAATGAAATGATTGAAGTAAAAAGATCGATTGGCCATTAATAGTAAAAGGTGTCGTAAACAGATATGTAGGGACATATGGAATTTCTATTTCTCTTCCACAGTAGAAACTGCGTAGAAAAACCAAACAGAACGTAAAAGGTAAGAAACATCAAACGAAAGTCCGTAGTCGATATTTGATGAGAAACAAGAGGAGGCAGCTACGAGTTTGTCGGACCCTTTGTAAGCTACAAAGACCCCAACACAAAGTCGCAGAAACAGGAAGACAGTAAGACAACATCTGTAATCTTATGTTCGAATCTCATCCTAGGATTGTGTTTTTCTCTCAATCTCTTTATTGTTTATTACTTTGTTTCTTTGCTTCAGCTGCAAATTTGGTACCTTTTGGAATTTCCTTGATGTACATCACTGGTGGGTGTTTGTATTTCTAGGATATGAGAACTGGGTGATTTGTAATTGACCTTATATATATATATATATATACAAAGTTTTAATCTTTCGGGTGCTCAAAGTTTCAATCTGTTTGTTGTTTAGGGTTGGGGTTTCTGATGTATGCAATTTCTGTTGTAAAGTGGATTGTGATATTGCCCAATTGGGCTTTTTATGTATTCTCAGCAGTTTTATGACAAATTGTATGTTAGATGTTGTTCATATAGTTTGGTATTTGATTGGTTTGCAGTGGAGTGTTTTTTTTTTATCTGTGTATGATATATAACTATTTGTAATAAATTGAGATATGTATGTAGCCCTCCTTCGTGTTTGTGCGATGAGATGGATCTAAGGGGAGTTGTTTTTCTTTCTGTTGTATTGTATAGGTAGATATAGATAGTGGTCATCGTTCAGTCTGAATTGGTTGGTTGGTCTGAAGTGATCCAATGGCTGAGGAGCAAATAAATTTTGAAGAGGAAGAATATGGAGGTACACAGAAGCTCCAATATCAGGGAAGTGGAGCCATATCAGCTCTTGCAGATGAAGAACCGATGGTCGAAGATGATGAGTATGATGATCTCTACGATGATGTTAATGTTGGAGAGGGTTTCCTGCAAATGCATCGATCTGAGCCACCAGCCCCTGCTGGTGGTGTTGGGAATGGAGGACTACAAGCAAAGAAAACTGAGGCTCCCGAACCAAGAGTTCAAGCTGGTGCTTCTCAGGAAATGAAAATTCCTGGGGTTTCAGTTGGAGGAAACTATTCTACTGTTCCTGAACAGAAGGTTCAGCCACCAGTAGCTAGTGTGCCTGAAACTCAAGTCAGACATATGGGGTTTCAGGGGTCAACAACTATGCCCTCGAATGTTGGTGTTGATTCTTTGGAAGTTACTGCAAAGTTTGCTAATGAGCCTCTTCCATCAGTGAATTCTGGCACCACTGGTCCTTCAGCTGTTGCACAGGTACCTGCTAATCAAATGAATATGAAGGTCAATCTTAATCGTCCAATGGTTAATGAGAACCAAGTTCGTCCTCCAATTGAGAATGGTTCAGCCACGCTGTTTGTGGGAGACTTACATTGGTGGACAACTGATGCTGAACTGGAAAGTGTGTTATCTCAGTTTGGAAGGGTGAAGGAAATTAAGTTTTTTGATGAAAGAGCCAGTGGTAAATCCAAAGGTTATTGTCAGGTAGATTTTTATGATCCAGCAGCTGCTAGTGCATGCAAAGAGGGAATGGATGGTTATGTTTTCAACGGGAGAGCTTGTGTTGTGGCCTTTGCTTCTTCACAAACTCTGAAGCAGATGGGAGCTAATTATATGAACAAATCCCAAGGGCAGATTCAGACTCAGCCCCAAGGGAGAAGGCCCATGAATGATGGTGCTGGGAGAGGGGGAAATATGAATTATCAGGGTGGAGACAGTGGGAGAAATTTTGGAAGGGGTAACTGGGGACGAGGTGGACAGGGAGTACCCAACAGAGGTCCTGGTGGACCGGGCCGGGGAAGAGGAGGGGCCATGGGTGCAAGGAATATGGTTGGGAATAATGCTGGGGTTGGAACGGGTGCTAATGGAGGAGGCTATGGACAGGGCCTTGCAGGTCCTGGTTTTGGCGGTCCTGTGGGAGGTATGATGAATGCACCTGGTATGATGGGTCCTGGATTCGATCCAACATATATGGGTCGAGGAGGTGGTTACGGAGGGTTCCCTGGTCCTGGTTTTCCTGGAATGCTTCCTCAGTTTCCTGGTGTTAATGCAATGGGACTTGCTGGGGTTGCCCCTCATGTAAACCCAGCTTTCTTTGGGAGGGGAATGGCAACAAATGGCATGGGAATGATGGGTTCATCCGGAATGGAGGGGCATCATGCCCCTATGTGGAATGATCCGAGTATGGCCGGGTGGGGAGGAGACGAACAGGATCAAAGAACTAGGGAGTCAAGCTATGGGGGTGATGATGGTGGTTCTGAGTATGGGAACTATGTGGAGGCAAGTCATGAGAAATCAGCCAAGTCAAGTGCTGTCTCAAGGGACAGAGAATGGGGATCTGAGCGTGAGTGGACAGGATCCTCTGAGAGGAGACATCGTGATGAGAGGGAAGACTTGGACAGGTCTGAAAGGGAGCACAGGGAGCCCAGGTACAAAGAAGAAAAAGATAGTTACAGAGACCATCGTCGAAGAGAGCGGGATGTGGGTTATGATGATGACTGGGACAGAGGACAATCTTCTTCAAGACCTCGCAGCAGGTCCAAAGCAGTGCCAGAAGATGATCATCATTCTCGATCAAGGGATGTGGATTACGGGAAGAGGAGGCGATTGCCATCTGGGTGACACTTAATGATGTTTCTTTCATTGGCTTTGTTTCAACTGCAGAATATGGCTTTTCAACCGAGTGGTATCTTGCCTTGAATAGCCACTGTGCAGCTGCATCTTCATCTGTGTCTCAATGGCCCCACCTACAAACGTTGCTTCTTGATGGAGAAGTAAGTTCTACCAGTAATCCAGTATGCATAGAAGGGAAGGATCAGTTCCCCCTTTCTTTTATTCCACTTTCTGCAGAACGTTCAGCTATGGGAATAGATGTGTGCTTAAAAAAAAGCAACTTTTAGTAGCATACCAGTAGAGAATAGCTGTGGAGGTATGGACACTAATATCCTGCAGCTGTTTATCTTATTGGTTGAATAACTATGCTATATATATCTTCAAGACATTGCTTTATTAGGTTTTGTGGTACTTATAGTGTGAAAGTTTCTTGTTTATTTGTGATCATGGGAGTTTCTAGTTTTATTTGCTTGATCTTTTAGATGGAAGATATAGAAAGATGATGAATGCCACACAGAAATGAAATGAAAAAACGTTGATGATCTGCTACATTTGGTGTTTATAAATATGTTTATATTATTGAAAATATATATGGCTATGGAGCTCCACTTTTATTGTCTGTGTGGTGTGGGATGATTTCTTAGCATATGATCATTTTTGTCTCTTGTGATTTTTTGATTTGGCAAGTTAGAATGACTAGCTTTGATCTTCAAACTGTATTATTAATTTTGGAGGGAGTTTCTTAAGGTCGTTATTGTTTTGTGTCTCATTGGCTCATTGCCTAAAGTTCATTACTGATGTTGATGCATGGGACAGATCAACTTTGATATTCTATGTTTCTTTCTTTTCGTTCATCTTCTTCGTATTATGTTAAATTGGCAGCTATAGATTATTAGGAGGTGTCTTGGCAGATTATTTTATCTGATGTCTATTGACATTCGGGTTTTGTTTAATCCTCATATCCAGGGAGTAGAGTGGGAAACTCTTTCTTTTCATGCTTGAATTAGCTTGTGCTGGTCACATCCTGGAATGTGTGTTACAAGGATGCGTTGCCGAGAATTAAAAAGAAGCCTTATTACTATTTTGGTTTTCACCATGTTTTCTAAAAGCACCACCTAAGATCTGTATTAGGACGGTTTATGCAACCAGCAAGAGTATTCTCAAATTAGTGAATATCAGATGGAGACGTTATCAGTTTGCATGTAGCTGAATGTCTGTGTAAATATATAATTTTGTATTAGGTCCACATGCACTACCCTATCAGTTCTTTATACCACATTAGGCTTCCTGTGAGCTTGTAAAAGTCTTGTGCTCAAGCTGTGTGCCTAGTTTTCCATTTCAGTGTTGTAACACTTGATGACTGGTCTGTGCACTAGGGAGTCAGGATTCAGCCAAATACATTGTACCAAGAAGCCATCATGCTAGACTGTAATTAGCCACTTTGAAGGTTTCTACAAACTCTGTTCCTGTTGAAGCTATTTCATGTAAAGAGATTTTTTTTTTGTTGCAGAATGCATATTGGGATGTGTACTGGGTTTAAGGGTTAGTGAGTTGTGAACCAATGGTTCCTTGTAAATGAGTTGGGGCAGTAATGGTTGTTTAGGCATTGATGTGCTCCTCACATTTTTGAGTTGGACATAGCTCAGTAGTCAGTACATTCTTCATGGATCAACTTTTTCAGTCGGATGTAGCTCTGTACATTCTTCATGGATCAACCGACAGTTCTCTGTTCCTTCTTTTTCATTTGAACAGATTGTATTGTTTCTCAATATTACATAGTAGTTTGGTGAGGTGGTCAAGCTGCTTTTGTACCATTTCTTTATAAATTTGGTTTTCTAGTCATGTTTTACTTCATACTTGAAGGAGGCGCCACGGGCAGCCATTTGCCTTGCATGTCTTCCTGTCTTCCTGTCTTCACGATGAAGCCTTGAAGAATGGTGTTTTGATGTAGTCACCCTCAGTGTCTTTGCATCGCCCTTATTTGCTCTTTTCCCTTTCTGTTTTGTTATGACTAGGTATGCAACTGATATCTATGTCCTGCTGTTACACCTGAGCTCTATCATTCGTATCTTGCTTTAATTTAAAATTTCATGAAGTTATGACAATTCTGGTGTGAATATGCTACGATGAAATTATTTTGCCTAAATCAGACAATTTTCAAAAGTTACTATTCTTCCTGACAGTATAAAGTCACTTTTGTAATAGCTGAGGGCCTGATGCTGTTGATGTAGTTTCATTGTGATCTTAGTTCTTAGCTGCAAGTCACACTAGGTAGGATATATAGACAGAGAGTTGCATAATATACTTGGGTTAGCATCTGTGCCGCCGGCAAATTGCTTGGTTCCGTTTACTGTAACTATGAATACTACTTTCCTCGACACCTTGTAGTTAGTTTTTGCCCTTCTGGGTGTCCCAGACATAGCTAAGACGGGGAAATTTGGTTGCACAGTTTTGCTTTAGTACAGGTCCACTGCCTCCATAATAGTTGAGGGTTTTGTGATTATTAATTCTGAGATTCCAGTTTATCCGAGAACTTGCGTAAACAGTGCCATTTAACCCGGCCAGTAGGTTCTACTTGCCTCTTGGTATAAGGGCTCATCCCCAAGTCCCCAAATTTCAACTTCATGTTATAATTCCAGATCCAAGTAATAGATAAACAACCAAATTTTGATCTGTTCAAAACATGCATGCTAAAGATCGTTGATAAGCTTAAGAGGAAAAACCTCGGTATGGAATAGGTGCGTACGTATACAAACGAATAGGTGGTATTTAAATTACATAATGCAGCTAGCTAACTTAGAAGAAGAAGGAGGCGGCGGTGATGGCGGCTACAGCTGCTCCAGCAGATACCTTGGCGGTGGTGGCACCAGACTTGGGAGCCTCAGCGGTGCCAAAAGCTTTCGAACTAACAGGTCCGCCAAGCCCAGCGGCCAAAGCGTCGGCAATGCTATTGCTGGGTCCGCCGGCTGCCGGAGCATCGTCATTACCACCACTCACGGTTCCAACTTCATTGTTGTCGGTAGAGGCGGGGGCCGCGGCGCCGGGTGCCATGGCGGCGAAGGTTGGTAGTCCAGGCTTTGGTTTGCCGGGGGTTTCGGCAGGGGCATCGGCGGCGAAAGACACGGTGGCCAGAAGAGCTAGGGCAACAAGGAGAACAGCTTGACGTGCCATTTTGGAATGTGAGTGGATTAATGCAGTTGGTTCTCTTCGAGAAACACTGCAAAAGTACGTATGGAAGTAATGGGATGAGAATGTGTGGCGGTGGTGACGGTGAAGGTGAAGGTGAAGGTGGGGTTATATATGGGTTTGGGAGGAGGAGATCATTAATCGGCGATGAGGGGATTGCGGAGTGGTGTTAGGAAAGCCGTCGGTGACAGTTTGATGATTCCGTTTTTTCAGTTGTAAACTCTGTCATTGACTTGGGGATCTCCTTAGGTTTCAAGTTGTATTTTCTAAGTTAGGGCATTGATCAACTGTTGCAACTTCACACTTTCAAATGAACTGGTGGATATGGTTTTTGGAGAAAATACAGCCAAAGGGATTCTACTGAACTCCGATCATGTAACCAACTCTCCATTTTCTTGTTTTTTTTTTTTTTTCTTTTCTTTATGAATTTTCTTAATTACTATTTGAGAACCTTACTTTGAAATTCTTGATAAGAATTCAATAGAGATTTTGATATTATGTCAATCAAAATGCATATGAAGATTATGTTTTGTCAAAGGTGAGATTAAGAAATACGACAATTTGAGAATAACAGACCCTGAAGGTTTGACACGTTGAAAAGTGTCATCAGAGCAGTAGCTAGCGGATCTAGCTAGGATTCAAACTCTGACCTTGGACTTCTTAACATGAACACAACTAAAGATAGAGAAATGAAAAAGAGGAGAGAGGGCACAAGTTCATATTAATATTGTTATGTATCGTGATTAAACGGTTTCTTTAAAAGCATTATGTAAGAAATTTTTCTTACCGAAGGGTTATGTAAGAAATTTTTCTCTTTGACGGTCATTAAAAATAAATTGAGATTTAATTCTAATAAACACACCTTTAAAGAGAATATAAGTTATTTTTTTTTGTAAGCAAACATGTCTGAACTTCCCTTTGTTAACCAAATTGAAAAGATAGGATTAGTTCTAAAGACTTTAAAACAAAACTATCCTTCCATAATGAAGCCTTCATGCTTGATTACTTAGTAAGTACTGCTGCCAATGGAAGCACATAATTAACTTCAACTTTTTTTTATTTTATGATTAATTAAAATCAGATTGAGTCATTAAGTTTGTTCTTGACTCCATCCATAAGCTTGCCGAACACTTCGAACGCTATTTTTACACAATTTTCTTCCAAAATCCACAACTCAACTTATTTCCAACAAATAAACAAACTAGATCACTTACATATAATTGGTTTTAAGATCTAGATAGAAATGCGTGTAATCAGGCAGTCCAAACTTGAGTTTTGCAATAGAACAACATAACAGCCTCACAAATTTCTGAGTGGAAGAATATTTCCAACTGCCTAGAACCAAAGACGGGAAAGAACATAATTAGAAATTTTTCAATGGTTGTGCCAATACATAGCCATTTCACAGGTCCCGTAACTTGCGTGATGATGAGTAACCATCTCCAAAACCAAAAACAGAAGGCAAAAACAAAAACTTCCATTAAACATACAACACTCATTCATCAATATATTGAGTAGTATTAACATGGTGATGTCTCATCGTCTACTTTCTGCAATTACCCTCATCTTCACCTTGCTCACCATCACCATCCTTCCCTCCGAGGCCAAAGGACAAGGTCTGGGGAATCACTTACATGTCGGGTTTTACTCTAGGAGATGCCCCCAGGTTGAGGACATTGTCGCAGATGTTGTAAAACGTTATCATGAGCAAGATCCCAAGCTTCCTCCTGCGCTCCTCCGCCTCTTTTTCCATGATTGTTTTGTCAAGGTGAGCAGTACTGCATTCTAATTAAAATCGAAAACTTCGAATGAGAAGCCTAGCTATCTCCCACAACATGCATATGTTAGTTACGTGGTAACAATGATTAACAGTTCACCATGTTTGTGTGCAACAGGGTTGTGATGCCTCAATCCTGTTGGATGTCTCACCAACTGGAAACATAGTTGAGAAAATGGCCGAGGCCAATGGTGTAACACTGAGAGGTTTTGAGGTTATCGATGAGATCAAAGCTCAGCTCGAGAAGGAATGCCCTCAAACTGTATCCTGCGCTGACATAATAGCATATGCAGCTCGGGAAGCCGTTGCACTCGCCGGCCTACCACGTCACGATGTCCCCGCAGGCCGCCGCGACAGTAGAACTTCTCGTGATCTCGATGCTAAGGACAACCTCCCTACACCTAGAATGCCCTTTCCAGAAATTATACACATGTTTCAGAAGAGAAACTTCTCAATAGAAGATTTGGTCGTCTTGTCAGGTGCACACTCTATTGGCCAATCACAATGTGCTCAACTTAAAGACAGACTATACACATTTGCCCCAGGTGTGCCCAGAGATCCTGCCCTAGACCCAGCTTATGCTGATGAGCTAGCCCAGAAATGCCCGGCACAGCACGCTCCGGATCAAAATTTAGGGTTCACAGTGGACTTCGATCCCGTAACACCACTAGTACTCGATAATCAGTACTATTTGAACCTGCAGAACAAGAAAGGGTTGCTTCAGTCGGATCAGATACTTGCTATTGATCCCAGAACCGCAGAGTTTGTGAACCGAATGGCTGCAGACCCTGAAGCTTGGAGTAGAAGGTTTATCAAGAACATGATCAAGTTGGGGAGAACATTTGTTCTCACCAGAGAAGATGAAGGAGAGATCAGGACAAACTGTCGACAAGTTAACGACTACGTCGCAGAGCCGGGCGTAGTCCCAGGTGGCACAGGCGGCCCAGGCAGAGGCGCTGGTAGAAACTATGGGCCTGGGCAATGAAAATTTATATATAGAATTTCCAATAAAATTTATAAAAGTTAATAAGTAATCAATTATTAGATCCAAAATTAACTCTTTCTTCACATATTCTTCAATCATTGTTCGAAAGCATTTAACCGTACTCCGATGATCAGATTTTATGGGCTTAAATTAAGATTAAATATATTTTTTATGAATCTATACTATTAATATTAAGCAAACATGATTTGTTAGTTAAAACGCTTGTGAAAAAACGACTAAATCCTTCAATTATAGATTATGTTAAAATAGATTTTAATAAATAAAAAATAAAACAGTGTTGTAGGAAAATGGGAATTGGTCTACTCATTTCATTGATAATCCCCTTTATATAGGGTGAGTATTACAACGGTAATAGTAAATATATTAATGACAATAATGACTACCTAATTACCTCTCGTCAGTTACATTGACGAAGGCACATAATGTGTTTTTCCTTTAACACTCCCCCTTGTGCCGAGTCAGAGGTAAAATGGTGCATGTGGTGTTGCCTCATTAAAAACCTTGCCAAGTAACAAAAACCCAATGGGAGAAAATAAAACTTTGGTCGAAGGACAAAAAGAGCGCAACGCACCTATTACATTTGAAAACAACATGTATGTGCTAGACTCCCCCTAATGTCTGCAACTCCCCCTGATTTTTACATTAATCATGGGATTCTCCCTGATTCTTTCATTTGATCAAGGGAGCTTTAGTAACACCAGCACAGTTATGTGTTTTCACATGTTTTTCCAAATATGACTTTGAGCAATGATTTAGTAACTAAATCTTGCCACATCGTCCTCAGATCCAACTTGATTTACTTTGATCTTGAGGATAAGGTTGTTCATGAACTGAATACATAGGTTCATATTGAACATCAGGTTCACTCGTGGTATGACCTTCATATAACAAAATGGTCATAACTTCGTCTAGAGTATGAGTGAACCATTAAGAGATTTGAAATTGATCTGTAATAACAGATTTTCTTATCTCACCTTTAATGCGTTTTTCTTTACGCATAGTTAGCTATGACGTGGATAATTTCTTTATCATGTCACATTCTATGTAGAGATTGAATAAGCCCAAATCTTTCATATCTTTAATGAAAGAACGATTTGCGTTGCGTAGGCGCATAGCTAGACATAGCTTTACAAATTTACATCGAATGAGAGGTCGAGTCTTACATATTATGTTTAAGTACAATCATGCGTCATTGCACTTGTATAGGAATTTCATTTCCCAATACTTCTTCGTCATCTTCCTTTAGATGAAAAACGGATCTATTGTTAGAGTAAAGACTCCGACTGATCATGGGAATATCTGTAGGCCTCACTTTATTCTTTAGAGTGCCTAAGCCGATTGATGGATGATCACCATCATTACAGTCCTTGAGTTCCATTTCAAGACTGTGTATTCCCAAAATCTTTTTCATTCTCAACTTAGGATTTACAATACACTGAGTTTCTCTTATTTCATTTAGAGTTCATATATATCCATAATGAAAACGCAAGGGCATAATTTATCAATCCCTTTCCAATCAAGTAGTCACTTTAGTGAACGTTTCAATTTCTTTTGCAAACGTACTCATGTGATCTAGAGTCACTTGATTTGGGTGGATCAAGTCCGTTTAGGATCCTCATGTATATCTCTTAATTTAGATCCCCATAGAGATATATGTTTTGATCACTTTTCGTAAGCTGCATGTTCAGTTTTTCGGAAATTACCAAACTGACAAGGTAGTGGAGTGCAATGACATCCATTACGAGAGATTGTCTCATCATAGTCCATTACGAGAGAGTATCTCCTCGTAGTCGATTCCAGTGCGTTTTTGAGAGACCTTGCGCCATAAGGTGAGTTTGCATACTCTTATTCTCATTACGCATTCTAACAAAGATATATTTGATAGGGTTTATATTTGCGGTGTCGGCGTCACCTGCCCAAATACCTATCTCTTTGTTTATACTGGATCGCTTCTTTCCATTAGGCCAGTTTACTAAGTTGACATTTTTCAACGAAGTATGGTTCGATAGTAGACTCATTATTCCACGTCCTCATGTACACTAGTGTAATGTGTTTGTAGAGATCTCTATACTTTAAGGATTGGTTCTAACATTTGAGGCGTCCCCCAATGATAACCACAATCCATAAATATTCTCATGAGACGGATTTGAGTATTACTGATCAATAGATCAGGTTGTGCCAAACTTGTTTTCTTCCTTTACACAAGTATGTATCGAACCTAAGGTGGCCTCCCCCTCTTCCTTGGAGAGCCACGGCCTGTGACACCATTTATGCCACTTATGGCGTCACCATGCCACCATCCATGGTGGCAGTGCAATACCCAATTCCTCTTGGGTGGTACCATGTTCTTTTGATAAAACACAATCCTTGCAGGTATATTTGCAGCAGGTTTATGTGATCTCGTCACTTTAATGTATAAGATATCTACACACCTTACTTTGTGTGATTTTTGGGGATCGAGATGAGACACAGTGGGGACAAACCACGACAATTCCTGTCGTTCCACTTGAACATGCTTGTTCTTATCTCCCCCTAACGACGGGAAGACTGTCTCATCAAAGTGACACTCCGCAAATCTAGCGGTGAAGAGATCGCCTGTCAAGGTTTCGACATAGCGGACTATAGCTGGAAGTTCATATCCAGCATAAATATTTATTCATCTCAATGGACCCATCATTGTGCGCTGTGGCGGCGCAATTTTGGCACATAAAAACATTTAATGGAGCTCAAGGATTGTAGATCCGTGTCAATCCAAAAGAGCTCAAGGATTACAAGTTCGTTTGAAATCCTTTAAAATCCTCACACATAGTCACTAGCTATGGTGTAAATTGGTTCAATGATGATGGCCATAGATGAAAAAGTAACGCTGCATGCAAAAATTGCATAACCCAAAACGGAAGTATTGGTGTGCTTTACCAATATTAAGACTATTACTGTAGTCGTTTTCCGTGAGACCAATTGGGTTTTTATATATAGGAATATGATGTCCATTACAAATCTCATATAATAAGCCATAAAATCATCACACCTACGGAAATTAACCCGGCCTAAGTGCTTTGACTTTCTAGCATAAGCAACATAAATTTTAATTGTGGATGGTGTCATGACACGTGACCAGTGTGTCGACACAACAACCAACACCATAAAATATCTATGGTGTCCGCAAGTTGGTTGAATCGATCCACTGAATCCTCTTTTGATTCAATATAACAACATAATGAGGAACTCATGTGTCCTTTGCATATGATGATCTCAATCATAATTGCTTTAACGAATAGGCTTTGAATGATGTACTTTTATCCATAAAATCATGACGGATAGGAGAAGCATAATAAGGTATAAATGCATATGCTTGTGCATCAAATATATTATAATGCCACATTGGGGGAGCGGCGGAATTTAGGAATTGAACATACGTCTTCAACCCTATATGACAATATTTGAGGATCAAATGTTCATTGATCGTCCTCAGATTCGTATGTGAACCATATTCTTCTGGCGTTTGCTTCTATTTATCCAAAAATATGGGTGTCCATAGTAGTTTCTTTAATGTATGGATCACCAGATCAAAGCCAATCTATGTCAGAATTCCAAAAGATCATTTTCTTATAACGTTGGATTTAATTAGCGGTTACTTAGAACCTACTAAGTTGACATATAATCTTCTCTAATACTCGTTTACATTCGCAGTCATTTAAAGGTAATGCAAAGGAGCTCAAATGAATTCTCACTTGTGCCTTTTTTCACATGAACATCGTGGCATAAATTTCTTTAAAGTATAGGACAAATTCAATTTTCTCTTATCGCATAAATTGTCAATTTGACATATGCTCAATATATACATCGAAACGTAACTCAAGTTCTTTAGAGTAACTCGATGGGGATTGTTATAAAAACTTTGGTAATCCCAGTTAGGCAGGTGCATTATGAATCCCAAAGGAACAGATATACCGATCCTTATCACTTTCATTATAGTACTACAGTTCTTTAGTACTATTGTGCTATATTAGTACCATTGTCCTTCAGTACTATTATTCTAGGGATCACATGGTGCGTTTCTTTGTCCACATTTCGTTGTGTTATGCCTATATTATGTCTTTGCACACAGTTCTTTGTGCCATGCCTATATTATATTGTTTTTCTTTATGCAATACTTTGCAAAGTTAGATATAGAAAATTGAATCGTGTATATTACGAGTAAAATTTGAATAATCTCAATTCCTTTAGAGAAATTTCAAAAATGAACGTGCCAACGATTACATTTAGTCTTATCCAATTTAGAGAGAGAAACTTTAAGACAAAAAGTCTAATTTAGGACAAAAAGTCGTATTTAGGCGTAATAGCCTTTATAAGGATATCTTGGAAATTTATAAGTAGACTAATCAACGTCTATTTTGGATTGAGCCAGATCCTTTGTGCTCTTTTAATAGCTGCAATGATGAGATGTGTCATTTTGACATATTCTTCCCATATGTTATGTCTTCAGTTGTAAATTCATTTTAAATGTTATTGTTGGATATTGAAGATACTTTTCCAAAATCCGCGTATTTATATGATTCTTCATATTTATTGAAAGTCGTAGCTAATTCTTTGCTAGCGTATAATGTACGTATCAATAGTTCATTGAATTACAACAATGACAGAGTGCTTCACTGCACATGACATGTCCCCTATGTCATCTTTTAAATGTTACATTGTTTCCACTTACTTTTGGATGATTATATGAATTTTACGTCCATGGTAATTACCCTTTGTTTTAGGGTCGTTGCATTACTTTGCCCAATTTGTTCAAGAATATATATATATTTTTCTAAGACCTTACATCGTCATTGTTTTTTGATTTAGGGTTGTTTTATTTTTCAAAATGTGTTCCCGGAAATTTCTTTTTCTCATACCTTACATTGTCATTGCCCTTTGGTGTAGGGTTGTTGCATTACTTTGCATAATTTGTTCCAGGGAATTTTTTTTCTTAGACCTTACATTGTCATTCAAGATATTGAAATTATATATTTAGCTATTTACATAAAGCAGTTCGTATAAATATACCATGCTCAAGCCTTTGTTGGCTCAATAGGGGAATTTGGTACTCAAGTTCTTCAGAGCCCAATGTGTCAAAGTCAAACTGTGATGGTTAAACCATCTGTAAAATATAGGAAGAATAAAATATATTAGTTTCGCGGTCTAAATGACATTCACGACAACTAATATAAACCAAGATACATTATGGTAAATCCGATGCTTTGTGAAATTACGTTATCACAGTAAAATTTGATTTCTCCGTTTTCATTGCATGTGAAGCTAATGAAATTCCATTATTGTTGCTTTTTACACAATTAATCAGATATCCATCTTGAAAAATTTTCAAGAAATAAAAATTGGATCTCAAGACCGAAATTTGTAATGGTCATATTTTTCTTGCTTCGTGAATATGCTTTATCACAATAGTTGGTTTGTCCATTTTATATTGTATTGCTCATGAGATTACATTATCATGGCAATGCTCAAACTAAATAACATGTTAAATAAAAATAATTATTTAACATAATAAAATAGACATATAATGATGCTCAAATTTCATAAGTATATGTCATGGTATAATAAGATAAGTTTGAGCATTATATCATTAACGATTTAATGAAAATGATGACTTTAATTAGATCTTACTTGTTAGTTTGCCAAATAAAATGCATATGAGACGATTGCTCGATCTCCGATTCCATATTGTCGTCGCATATTTATCACCGCATCGTAATTGGTATTTCACATGAAAATAAACAATATTCATATGATTAGTCACTTTAATCATACATTTACCATATCAATTAAATAATTTAATATTTACCATTAAATTCATAAAACAGTAAATAATAATATAGTAAATAGGAATTACTATGCGGTAGTTTTAAATATTACCTTTAAATTTTACCCCAAAAAAAAAATTCCTTTTTTCTTTTTTTTTCGGGTTGGGTCAGGCCCAAGGGGTTGGGCCGGGTCGGGTCGATTGCAAAATCTGCCGACGATATTTTCGTCGGGAGAACTTTTGGAGCAACTTTTTACCGACGAGCTGTCGTCGGTAGAAGCTGGATCAGATTTGTTTGACGCGGGTCGGATCAGGTCCAAGGCAGCCGGGTCGAGAACTTCGGAGCGGAGGCGCGCCGGACGGGGCTGTTGGGCGGGATTCGTTGGCGTGGGCGGCGCTGTGATGGATGCAGGTCGATCGTGTCGAGCTCTGTGAGCAGCGTCGATGGCCGGATCGAGGTGGATCAGATCTGGGAACCCACATCGACGTTGATGGGCTGGGGCGTCGAGGCCGAGGAGGAGCGTAAGTGACCGGGTTCGGAACCAGAGATGACGGGGATGAAGGGGTCGCCTGCGTCGATCGAGGCTTCCGGCTGGGGGCGACGTCGACTGGCCGAGGAAGCCAGGCCGGGGAAGGGTGGGTGCCCAGAGTAAATTTCTGGGTGCCGATGAGATGTGGGCCGGCGTCGTCAGCGCTCGGCTGGGCTGCCGTCGTCGGCGCTCGGCTGGGGAGATGGAGGCCTAGCGATGCTAGGCTGAGAGGAGGGGGTAGCGGCGGCGCCGGGGGGCTGCTGCCGGCTAGGGTTTTTTTTTTTTCTTTTCTTTGTTTTTTTTTTCTTTGGCTATTGCTTCTAGGGTTTTTTTTCTTTCTCAGCGAGTAAAGCTACGTGCTGATAACGTGTTGTAGGAAAATGGGAATTAGTCTACTCATTTCATTGATAATCCCCTTTATATAGGGTGAGTATTACAACGGTAATAGTAAATACATTAATGACAATAATGACTACCTAATTACCTCTCGTCAGTTACATTGACGAAGGCACATAATGTGTTTTTCCTTTAACAAACAGTAAAAAAATAAAATAATATTCAGAAATATTCTAATTTATTTTCCCTTACAATCTCTCTATAACCTCCTGTAACTTCTCACTCATCTCTCTACAAATTCCAACTCTCCTGATCTGTTTTTTTTTTTTTTTTTTAAATCAATTTCAGAGTGGGTCTAGTGTAATTTGATTGTTGACTTTTGTAATTGCCTTTTAGTTTATGATCAAATAAACGACGTATATGTTGTAACTAATTTGTTATTTGTGAATCGAACTAATTTGTACAAAGATTTGTACTTTGTAATTGGCTATGTAATTCATTTTTTGGAATGAAATTACTTAATTACCTTCCATTATGAATGTGAGTGTTTAAGTTTTTTAAATAATTTATTAATAAAAAAAATCATAATTATATAATATTTATTTTTACAACTTGGGCCTCGACAAGCTCAGGACCCGTTCTGCTTGTCAAAGAACATATGAAATATGAAAATCATTGGTTTTCTGGGACAAATCATAATGTAATGTGAATTTTGCTAAATGATTTTTTGATTGGTGATATGTGTGTATCAATTTTTTTTTGGAAAAATGCCCATTAACCCATATTTTGAGGAAATTTTTTTCCACTAGCAAAATAAGGTTTGAGAAATTCCCACTTGCACAAAAAATATAAGAGAGTGTTCCCACGTGCCCACATTTTTTGTTTTTGTTTTTTTTTTTTCATATTTTTTGTGTTTAAAATGCCCCTCTCAACTATTATTCTCTCTTCCCTCCCTAATAAGTCAACGGTTAATGATTATTGGGCAACCGTCGCCGATCGCAAAGAATCCCGTCACCGGTCAACGGTCAACAGTCAACATATATGTTTATTTTATATATATTTAATTGATTAAGGGTATAATCGTCTATTAATTCATTTTAGGTTGATAAAAAAATTTAAAATTTTATTTTTCTAGTAAGAATAGAAGTTCATTGACCCAATTTTTTTTACAAGATTTTAGAGAAAAGGACCATCTAGCTTTGTAAATTAGAAAAAAAGCCCCCTGTTTTTCACTTCATAAAAAAGGGCAGGTTTTTAATACTTTTATCACAAGAGGCTATTTTCATTTTTAGTAAATTATAAAAAAGGGCTGTTTTTGATTTTCTAACGGACGATTTTACCCTTAAGCATTGAATTTTATCCCCGTTCTGTTACGTTTTCTCTTTCAGCTCTGTTTTCTTTTTCTTCTTCTCATTGCCGCCTCTCTCTCTCTCTTTCTCTCTTTCTCTCTGCCTCTGATCTTCAATTCATCATTGCCTCTGATCTTCAATTCCTCATTGCCTCCGATCTGCAATTCCTTTTTTGCCGTCGATTTTGTAATTCATTTTCTTCCGGCGATCTGCAATTCAACTGTTTAATTGCTCAATTTGCGATTCAGATTTGTCTCTGAATATTTGCGTTGCGATTGCTATTTGTCTCTGAATGAGGTATGTTAATGTTTTGCAGCTGTTTAGATTTGCTCATTCTGGCATTTTCGTTTTGCCTTTGAAACTTTGCGTCTGTTATTTGTCATACTGTTACTGCTCCGAAAACTTCCTCATACTGCTCCGAAAAGTTCTTCATACTGCTCCGAAAACTTCCTCATCATCTTTTTTCCGTTCTGCATTTTTTTCATAGTTAGTTAGATAGTTACTGTTAGTGAGATATTTACCAAGATGATAGTTAGTACGATAGTTACCAATTTCATAGTTATTATTTCAGCTTCTACGATAGTTAGTAAGCTAGTTACTAGGCTGATAGTTGCTGCATTTTTTATTTTTCATAGTTAGTAAGATAGTTAGTAAGATAGTTCCAACCATTTAATAGTTAGTAAGATAGTTACCAATTTCATAGTTATTATTTCAGCTTCTACGATAGTTAGTAAGCTAGTTACTAGGCTGATAGTTGTTGCATTTTTTATTTTTCATAGTTAGTAAGATAGTTAGTAAGATAGTTACTAAGTAATAGTTAGTAAGATAATTGCTAAAATGATAGTTAGTACAATAGTTAGTAAGATAGTTACTGCGATGATAGATACTAGAATGGTTAGTAAGATAGTAACAGATATAATTATGATGCCCTCTGATAGTATTATAATTATTGATGTTGTTATGATTTTTCCTGTAGGTGCAATGGATAATTTTTATACTGCTAAGCTCGTGTATTCTGGTAAAGGAGCAGCACTTTCGTTTGTTCATAATTGTAGTTTTGTTGATTTTTGTCATAAGATACGTGATCGTTTTCCCGACTTGGAAAGATTGGTTTTCAAACTTAAGTACAATGTTTATCCAGATCCTACTGTTTACTTTCTGGAAAATGAGGTTGATATGCACATGATGTTTAGAGTTTTGGGACGATATCAATCTGATTTTGTTGATGTGGATGTTCATTGTGTGGATCCCATTGCTTCTGTTTCCGAAAGTGCAGTTAGTAATACTATTAGTGAGGAGAGTAGTGTTTTGGTGGAAGAGAATGAATTTTTGGGATGTTATAGGCGTGAGGACCCAAAAATGTATCTTTCTAAAGGATGGAAAGATCTTATTCACTCTAAGGGTCAGACGTTTGAGGGTGGGGTAAAAGAGTTTAGGCTCAAGTTGCGGATGTATGCTGTGGAGATTGGTTTTGAGTATTTTTTTGATAGAAATAAGCCTGAACGCGTTGTTGCTTTCTGCAAGAAAAAACATTCTGAAGGTTGTAATTGGTGTGTGAAGGCATCTTTATGCAGGTACATTTTCACTAGCCGTTGCACGTATTTTGTATTTGTTAAATTTAATTTTGTATAGTTGATATCAGCAGTGTTGTGCTGCCATATTTGCGGTGCAGCGACACGCTGCATTGTGTGCTTCATTTTTATAGTTACTTGTATAGTTACTTAGATAGTTATTTATATATTTCTTAGTTTTGAACTCAGACAAACTTTTATTTTGATAGTTACTTTGATAGTTACCTGTTTTTTTCTTCAGTAGTTAGTAGTTACTTAGATAGTTACTTTCTATATTTCTCAGTGTTAACGTTACAGGAATTGTTAACTAGATAGTTATTAGTTACTTGGATAGTTACTATGAAAAAGTATATATGTTGATTGAGTTTTGCACCTTTTATTCAGGTATAATGGTTTCTTTGTGATCAATGAATTGGTGAACGAACATAGATGTCGTTGTGTCATCCGGCTTCAAAATAGTACGATGATGTGCAGCAAGATTATTAGGGAGGTGATGCTTGACAAGGTTCGTGAGAATCCCAGTAAGAAAGCTATTGATATACTGCAAGACATAAAGCTAAACTACGGCTTAGATGTCCCCTATCATACTGCTTGGTATGGCAAAGAACTTGCAAGGGATGCTGTGGTTGGTGTTGACTCTGAGTCTTACCAGAATTTATCATGGTTTTACCAGCGCACATATGAATGCAACCCATATTCTAGGCTAGCTGTAGAGTACGAATCTGAAACACAAAGGTTCCTGCGTATGTTTGTTACGTATTCTGCTTGGTTGAATGGTTTTCAGTCTTGCAGACCAATTCTCTGTATTGATGCTACATTCATCACAAATAAATACAAAGGCATGCTTCTTGCTGCTTCGACAAAGGATGCGAATTGTGGTACATCACTTTCTTCATTGTTTTGTTCTTTGTTTTCTTCATTGCTGTTGGTTTTCATTTCCATTACTTTCAGACCGACAGTTATTTTGATAGATAGTATGGTAGTTTCTTATACAGTTACAGAAAGCTCAAGACCAAATAGTTACTTTTGATAGATAGTATGGTAGTTACTGGTATAGTTAAATGATTTTTTCAGATTATACATTTACTTTGATACATACTACTGGAAATTCTTTTATAGTTACAGGAACTTTCAGCATAAATAGTTACTTTGATAGATACTAGTGCAGTTACTTTTACGTTGATAGTTATTTATATGAATCTGACATTATTTTTTTTCTTTCTTTTCTTTAGGATTATATCCAGTTGCTTATGCTATTGTCGATTCTGAAAATGAGAGCAACTTGACCTTCTTTCTTAAGATGTTGTCTGAAGAGTTGTCGAGATATTCTACAAGGCAAATTACTTTCATATCTGATCGTAATATTGGTCTTCTAAATGCAGTTCGTGCAGTCTTTCTCAATAGTCCTCATGGATTTTGTTATAGGCATCTTCAGCTAATCTGAGCAACAAGTTTGCATGTGGTTCTTATCTGAGCAAAAGAATTCCATTGTTGTTTATGAAGTGTGCCTATTCTCGCACTCGTGAATATTTTGAGATTAATTTTGAGAAGTTGAAGCATGAAGGTGGTGAGGTTGTTGATCAGTTTTTGAAGGATCTCCCTCTGGAAACATGGGCTTCTAGTTTTTTTAATGGTGAAAGGTTTGGTGAAATGACAAATAATTTGGCTGAGTGTTTCAACAATTGGGTGAAGGAGTTGAAGAGCCTTCCCATTATTGAATTTAACGAAGGCATTCGTCTTAAGTGTATGGCTTTAATTGCTTCTCGGAAGGAAGAATCTGCTGGATGGGTTACTGAGCTGTGTCCAAATTTCGAAAAGAAACTGGTTGACAACTTGGAGTTGGGTAGACACTGGTTAGTGAGTAGATCTGATACATACGTTTATCAAGTTCAGTGCCAAAAGTATTCTGTGATGGTAAACTTGGAAGCATTATACTGTTCATGTGGAGAATGGCAAGTTCACGGATTTCCTTGCTCACATGCCCTTGTCGTGATTCAGAAACACGGTTCTAATGTGTACTCATATGTCAATCCAATTTTCAAGGTGCACCACTTTTCCTAAATTTGACATTATTTAAACAGTTACCGAGGTAGTTAGTAAGATAGTTACTTCAAATAAAATAGTTACACTGACAGATACTAGTGAAGTTACTGGTACAGTTACATGAACTTGACATTATATCCTTTATTTTTCCTCTTTTTTTTTTGTTTTTTAGGTGGATAAATATCGTGAAACTTATTCTTTCGCAATCAATCCGGTTCCTACTATTTCAAAGCCGGTGGATCTAGCTCAGCCTGCATTGTTGGTGCAACCACCATTAACAAAGAGACCACCTGGAAGGCCAAATTTACAGAGGTACAGAAGTAAAAATGAAGTGAAAAGGACAGTCAAGTGCAGCAGGTGTAACAAATATGCTGGTCACAACAGAACAAGCTGTACAGAAATTATATAGTTCCCTAGATAGCTATTCATGCAATTCTATTCTTTTTTTTTTTATGATTGTTACATTGAAATGTACATTGATTGTTTACTTGTTTTACAATAATTGAAAGGTTACTTATATTATTTTATTCATGTTGAGTTCGGCAGCGTTCCGCTGCCGTTGCGCGGTGCAGCAGACACTGCATTATGTCCTGCATTTTTCATACTTGGATAAGTTGCTCTTCTGTGCAGCAATTGTGTTTTTCATAGTTACTTATATAGTTACTAATACAGAGTCTGATTGGTACTTAGATGATTGCTAGTAAGATAATAGTTACTTTGATAGTTAGTAAGTTAAATGATAGTTAGTAAGATAGTTATTAATATGACAGTTAGATAATTAGAAAGATGACAGTTAGTAAGATAGTGATACGACCCGAATCTGGAATTTCCTTTTTACGGTGTTACGCGTACTTTTACTCCTCGAGAATTGTTACGATTATGAAAAGTTCTAAAGGTTGACTTTTAAATAAGTTGACCTGACCGAGGATTTTATTTGACGATGAAATAGAAGTCGTTGAAACGAGTTCGTGGACACGCGGCACGATTTATTTGGAGTTGGTACGAAAAAGTTGTGACGTGGAAACCGAAACTTGCCGATTTTGGACGAGTATAAATAGCCGCGGGGAAATTTCCCGAAACGGCATTTTTCTCTTTTCTTTTCTTTTTCTTTTTCTTTTCTTCTCTCTTCCTCTTTCTCTCTCCTCTCCCCCGATCCGGATCGGCCTCCGGCCGAACTGGGCCGGCGCACGGGTCCCATTCGGACCGGCTCGGCCTCTTCGTCTTCTTGGTGGCAGCGACGTGGCGTGAAACGCCGCCGTGAGGCCGTGCGGAGCTGAGCAAGGTTCGACTGTGTCGAACCTCGTCCTCCCTCCTCCGGCCAAGATTCCACCCGATTCTTGGGGGGAAATGAAGACGTCGGCGTGTGCAATCATTCCATGGAAGGAATCGAACCGAATTGCACCAGGTAAGGAGGAATTAGGAATTGAAAATTTTTAGGGTTTTTAGGAAATTTCGTTTGAGGTTGTGATTTTGATGTTTTCCGTTTATTTGGAGACTTTAATCGTGTTCAAAACTTGAATTGGAGTGGATTGAGTGAAATTTGGGGTTTGATGGTTGAATTTTGGGAGAAATTGGTGGAGGGGCGGTTCTGCCGCCGTACCGGCCGCCTTCGGGGGCGGCTGCAGTGGTGTTGGGCGGCGGAGACGGTGAGATTGAGGGTCTGAGATGGTTTGGGATGGTTTTGGAGTGGAATGGAGGTGTTTTTGACCTCCGGTGGCGGAGCTGCCGGCGGCGATGGCTGCGCTCCGGCGGCGCCGACAGCGGTGGCGCTGTTCCGGCGGCCAGAGGTTGATGACGATGAACAGTAACAGTAAAAGATAAAAGTAAAACGGTAAAAGGTGAAAAGTAAATGGTAAAACAGTAAAAGTAAACAGTAAAAGTAAATGGTAAATAGTAATTGGATTTTAACCATTTACTGTTTAACTTTCAGAATTTACTGTTTTACCTAGAATAATTACAGTTTGACCATTAAAAGTTATTGTTGATTTATCGTAAAAAGGGTAAAAGCCGATTAAAAGAGTTTTACGACGAAATAACTGGGAAACGAATTATTTGGACACGAGGTGGGTGTCCTAAGCTATTCGGACGTAGATTATCGGTATTAAAGTGTAACTCCTATACCGATAACTGAAAAGGAAAAATTAGGAATTTTCGGACGAGCGAGGACGTCCGTGGTTTAGGTTTTATATTTGTTTTCCGAGGTTTAAAAATTTACGATTTCGCCCATGTGACAGGTCGAGAGGGTACTCGACGGGACGAGAGCCGAAACGGCTACCAGCTCGGAAAGACAGTGAGTGGATTTTTATTTTTAAAAACAAATGCATGCATGATTATTTTATTGAAATGGAAATTTCTTTTAAAAATGAAATTATTTTGATTAAATGATTTTAAAGTATGAAAGATTATATGAGGAAATGAAAAATTTATGGTTATGTTTTATTGATAAAAATGATATTTATATTGGATTTTGCTATTTCCTTGGGAAATGAAATTCCCATGTGGTTTTATATTCTCGAAATATTTTGAGTATGTTAATCCGTAGACCGGAATGAAATTCCGGGGATTTTGTGAATTTTATTATTTATGATTTTTCTGACATGCGAGGCATGTCGATGAGATTTTTATATATATTTGATTTGATTTTACGGCATGGTGATTTGCCGGGTGCTTTTGATTTTACGGCATGTTGATTTGCCGGGGATTTATGGATATATTCTTTTGAGGCTACGAGTTTATGTGGTTATATATATATATATGAGCCTCGGACGTACGGTTGAGGATCGTACGGATTGTTATATATAAGGGGAAACGTGTTTTTGGTTTGTTTTCGGATTTTCACCATACGAGGGTCCACGGTATTATTATATTGATGCTAGCTAGCGATGCCTCATCCCACGCGAGGTGACGACTTGACCATATAGGTCAGATTCACGCTCGGTGGTCGACGTAGGGTGGTATATATTGAGGCGGTGACGTGTCTAGGTAGTAGACTTAGACACGGGGGGAGTCAATAGGACTCTCGGACCCGGAGCCTGACGAGGTTCCAGTTATTTATGGTGGGTAGACTTTCCCCTATTGTATGGCCAATGGGATTTGGTCATGAGGATGTTTTTCACTGTGATGACGGGAATATTTCTCAGTGAGGCTTTCAGTTTTAATAAATTCCCGCATCAGTCGATTGAGATTTTTATATTATTATATGACTTGATCGAGATTTTTATACGATTATATGATGTGGCTTCGGGAATATTTCATTTATGAGACTTTCAGCTTTTGATAGATTCCCGAAGCAGTGGATTAAGATTTCTATATTTTTATATTATCTAGTTTCGCGAATATTTCCTCTATGAGGCTTTCGATATTTCATAGATTCCCGAACCAGCGGAACTAAGATTTTTATATGACCAAAGAGTTTGATCGAAATGTATTATAAGTTTATTTGAAAATGATTATGATTTTATATATATATATATATATATATATATATATAAACAAAGGAGTTGTGTTTATTTGAGTTGCCAGCGAGGCTGGTTGGTTTTAATAGAGTTTCTCATAAAATGTGGTACGTTTCCATATGAATATGCATGCATTGTGATTTTCCGATTAGTATGAAAATGTGGGAAAGTGATATAATGTTTTTAACGAAAAGTTTTAGTTGAAATCATTTTATTTTTATCCACTCACTCTAATGTTTTTAAATTACTTTCCCCTGGGCCCTTCGTTTTAAAATGCCCAGTGTGCAGACTTGTAGTTGAGGTCAAAGATACTCAGGTCGAGGCATAGTCAGCGTCAATATTACTTCCGCTCGGTAGAATCTTTAATCCCTTGTCCTATTTGATTTTGTATCTTTAGCTACTTTTCATAGAATGCTCTGATAAAGTGTAGTTGTGATAAAGTGAGTGTTGTAACTGTGTTGCGAAGTTGTTGGAAATTTGGGGGAGCAGGTGGCTCCTAGAGTCAGGGTGGATTTTATAGAAGTGTTTTGTGTTTTTGGCAGGTGAGGGTTGTCCATTTTAAGAGAGGTCATGCTGGTTTTTCGGTAAGATCTCTCTTAAAGTGGTCCCCGCAGGGACTGATCCGGGTTTCGGGGTGAAATCTTGTTCGGGTCTTGTCAGATAGTTACTAAAATGATAGTTAGTTTGAGAGTTAATTTGATAGTTACTTGTACAGTTAATTTGATAGTTAGTTTCCTGCATTTGATAGTTAATTTGATAGTTACTTGTACAGTTAGTAACAGAAATGATAGTTAGTTTGATAGTTACTGATATGATAGTTAGTTTGAAAGTTATAATGATAGCTAGAAAATAGTTTGTAATTAAATAACTTCTGAACAGATCTGTACTATGCATAGAATCATTTGTCTAGTTGATCACCTTTCAAACTAGACAGAAAAACAGGGGTTTACAAACTAAACAGAAACATAATCAGATTGCAAATAATGTATATGAAATAGATATAAACTAAGATGATAGTTAGTTTGATAGTATATGAAAAAAGTGATAGTTAGTCTGATAGTTACTGAAAATGATCTCTAAACTTGTCAGCCTGAATAGATACAAAATTTGTTCCCTGAATAGTAATTTGTTCCCTAAACTTGTCAGCCTGAATAGATACAAAATTTGTTCTCTAAACTTGTCAGCCTGAATAGATACAAAATTTGTTCCCTGGATAGTAATTTGTTCCCTAAACTTGTCAACCTGAATAGATACAAAATTTGTTCCCTAAACAAATTATCATCAATAATTTGTTTAACTGTTCAAAACAAAGCATGAAAAATCTGTTTAATCTATCTAAGAGGGCCTCCAACTATGCCGATTGTCCGCAAACTTCTTTAGAATGTGAGCCCTGAACTTGTTAGCCTCTTTCTTCCCAAACTTCTTTGTGAAATCACCTTGTGAAAAAATGAGGCTCATGAAGTACATGACATATATTCCACAGTCGACACTGTTTTGTCAAAATAAAAAGATTACTTAAAGTCAGACAGTTATAAAGATGACAGTTACAGATATGATAGTTACTGAGATAGTTACTACTATAAAAACACAGAGAATTTACAAGGATGATATTACTCAAATATTTACTAAACATAGTTCTACAGACAGTTACAAGGTGATAGTTATTAAGATATGCTGGGTTTAGAAATTTACGAATCAGATATTTGTTGAGGCAATTTTCCCTTGAACGGACTTATAGTCAGGTTGGACTTGTAGTTGTTCTTAATCCACCTTATTGTTTTCATTTCATCTTCATTAAGAGCCTCTTCTACCATCTTCAGTTCTGTGCTGGAGCTTTTGCCGGTGTCTATTTTGTACCGGCATCCTTGCTCCAGCATATCATCTGCTTGATCAAGGACAGCTCTCATCCATATATCAATCATTGTCACCTGTTAATAACATAGTTAGTCAGATAGTTCATATAAGATAGTTACTCAGATAGTTACAGACATAGTTAGTTAGATAGTTACTGAGATAGTTGGTAAGATGATAGTTACTCAGATAGTTACTAACATAGTTACATATATAGTTACTAAGACGATAGTTACATAGATAGTTACTGAAATAGTTGATAGTTACTAAAACAGATAGTTACTAGAATCATAGTTACTATGATAGTTAGTAAGATAGATACTCAGATTATAGTTACAAAGGTAGTTACTATGATAGTTACCAAAATAGTTGATAGTTACTAAAATGATAGTTACACAGATAGTTAGTAAGATAGATACGAAGATTATAGTTACAAAGGTAATTACAAAGATAGTTACTGAAATAGTTGATAGTTACTAAAACAGATAGTTACTAGAATGACAGTTACTAAGATAGTTACAAAGATGATATTTACTCAATAAATAGTTACTCAATAAGATTTCCACAGACGATAATTACTAAGATAGTTACTAACATACCATTTTTTTAGCATCGTTAAGACTTTGCCCGGTTCCTGGTCTTCTGGATTTGATGGAGTCTAAGTGTGCAAATCTGCATGCTTCCGTGTCAAAAACCAGTAGAGTATGGTGAAAATTCCTCTTGTGAGTAAGTGGGATCAGAATCATTTCTGCTTTACCCAGCTTCTCGTATAGTGGTTCACATAGGAACTGGTGCATTGTTTTTGCTTCTAGCTCTTCTGTGGACATCTGTTTTCAAACAAACAAAACCTATGATTAGTTATCTCATAATTTTTTACAAAGTATAATTGTCCTGTTAAAAATTTATCTTACCCAAGAGTGAGTCTGCATAATTTCTATTTTATACTCATCTGGATCGCCCCTGTCTATCATTTCAGAATGCAATAGAGCAGCATATGCATCAATCATGTTGTTTGCAACTTCAGTTCCGGTCACCACTTGATTTATTTCATACTTGGAAATTTCTGTTCCCACCTCTTTTCCTTCCCAGAAGAACACTCTGCACCCATGATATTAAATAAGTTGATAGTTACAAGTTACTTTGATAGTTACTATGATAGTTACTATCATAGTTTCTAGTTACTATGATAGTTAGTAGATACATTGATAGTTACTAGTTATTTTTTGATAGTTAGTAAATACATTGATAGTTACTAGTTATTTTTTGATAGTTAGTAAGATAGTTACTAGTTATTTTTTCATACTTACTTTGATAGTTACTAGTTATTTTTCCTTAGTTACTTTGATAGTTACTATCATATTTAGTAGTTACTAATACAGATATTCAATAAGTTTTATAGTTACAAGTTACTTTGATAGTTACTATCATAGTTACTAAAGAAGATGATAGTTACTTAGACATTTACTTGCAGATAGTAAAAAAGATAGATGCTCAGTTGATAGTTACTAACATAGTTATTAAAGAAATTGTCCAGACATATACCCGGAAATAGTTCGTAAGACAGATAGAAGGATAGATTACCCGCTTGGCGCCTTGTTCCAGTATTCTTGAAACCTTTTCTTCGTGTTTTCTTCCATATGATCTTTGTAGACTGTTTGGTCATCCCAGTCCATCACCTCTTGTTGGCTTGGAAGATAAGGTTCCTCTGAATCACCAACAAGGTATATTGGTTCACCTTCCTCTGTCACCTCAGCCACATCTTCAAATGACGTCTGAACAACAGTTATTGATTCAACCTGTTCTGGTTGCACCAGATTTCTCAAACTTTCCTCCTCTTTCTTTTTCCGCCTCTCTTCTTCAAACTTTTTTCTGTTCTCTTCCTGCCTCTTTCTTTTGGTTTCCCTTTCAGCTTTGACTTCACCCCACCAGTATATGTCGTCCTTTCTTGACGCCCTCTTTCTGTTTTTTATGCGCACAACATATGAATATATTCCCAGCGACTCTGCTGAACACCCAGAGTGCATTTCGTCAATCTTAAATTCCGTCATACTGTTTGATTTGAAATGCACTTTTCTCTTCTTTCTGGCCTCAGCTTGGTTGAAAATAGGCATGGGAACCGGTGACTCTATGATCTGGAACTTGTGAGGTTCAGCTAACATGTCATTCAGAGAGGGTGATCCAGTTGCAAGAGGAATGGGAACTGATGGAGTCCTGAGATTTTCTGCTGGAATATCAATTTGTTGCTGCGGTGATGCAGTTGGAGTGCTGTGACCTCCCCAAGGAGTTACAATCCCCGGCAAGATGCTGAAAGAAGGCATTTCCGGCATTTCCGTCACTGGTGTCTTTGGTACCATCTTGCTTCCTTTGCGATTTTTCTACGATATGTTCTTGTTTCAGCCTCATCACCTACGAGATAGGAAATCAGATGATAGTTATAGTTACAGTTATAGTTACTAATACAGATACTCAGATGATAGTTACTCAGTTCTTTTGATAGTTACTCAGTTCTTTTGATAGTTACTAAGATAGTTAAACAGATAGTTTTCTCAGATCATAGTTACTAAGGAGTTGCACAAAATAGGTACAAAGATGATAGTTACTAAGATAGTTACTAACATATTTACACAGAATAGTTTTCAAAATCAGATAGTTACTAAGATAGTTACTAACATAGATACACGGATAGTTTTCAAAATTGATAGTTACTAATATTATAGCTACTAAGATAGTTATTCAAAATTCATTGTTACTAACATTGTTTCACAAATATTTTTCAAAATTGATAGGTAATAACAAATTTTTATTACCTTTGCTTTTTTCTTCCTTTCTTCTTTTTTCAGCCTCTTCTTTTTTCTTCCTTTCTAATTCTTCCTCAACTTTTTTCAAAGCGTCTAGCTGATCTGCTACAAGCTGTTCTTCTTCTTCTTCTTCTTCTTCTGCATTTTTCTTACTGCTTTCCTTCACTTCAGTTGCCTGCCCTTTTTTTTCGGCTTCAGTCGCCAGTTTTTCCAGGCCATCTGATTGAGATTGTGGTGGTGTCATCTCCATTGGGTCAGAGAATTAAGTCAGTGCGGCCACAATTTTCTTTTGCTTCTCCAACTCAGCCTTTAATTTTAAATTTTCCAGCTCTTGTGCCGTTGCACTCTCTTTCATCACCACAATTTCCAGTCTGGCGTCTTCCAAATCTTTTGACATCTGTGCTAGATCTTTCTCCTTTTCTTGCAATTTTTTTTCCAAATGCTCAATCTGCATTTGCTTTTGCCTAAGCTATTCTGAATTTTCTTTGTTGATTATTCCAGGTTGCATTTGTTCTATTTCAGTTTTCTCAGCTGCTTCAGGTTCATCCTCATCCTCACTTGTCCCTTCCAGGTCTTCTCTGCTTTTTGCGAAATGTTTCTGAAAAAAATAAAATAATAATTACTCACACAGTTACTGACATAGTTACCAAAATAGTTAGTCAGACATAGTTACAAAGATGATAGATAGTCACTTTTGATAGTTACTACGATAGTTACTAGTTACTAACATAGTTAGTCAGACATAGTTACAAAGATAATAGTTACTAACACAGTTACTAACATACTAACACAGGTTGTTTACAAAATTTATAGTTACTGAGATAGTTACTAAGATAACTACACAAATAGTTTTCAAAATTGATAGTTACTAAGGTAGTTACTAACACAGTTACAGAGATAGCTATTCAAAAATGATAGTTACTAAGATAGTTACTAAGATGATACTTACAGACAAGTCTTTTAGCTGATATTTCCACATCTTTTTCTTCAACTTTTCCAGGTCCCATTTCCTGATCTGGTGTTGTTCATTGTCCCTCCCTGGAATTGGCTCCACTAAGTTTGTCTTCATGCACAGCCAATACTGGTTGCAGAAGGAATGTTAATTTTTTATAAGAAGCAAAATGTTGTAATATAAAAAGAAATAAAGGAATATAAAACTCCCGCACTTACCAGAATGACATGAACACATCCTCCTGTATTCTTGGATGCATGTTTTGATTTCTTGTACATTGTGAGACATTTTTTCAAGAATATTTTTACTTCTTTTGCCCAGGCATATGAGGATGTCTCTTCTAAATCCTCCACAGCTCTGACCATGTCTATATGGAGGCTTCCCTTTGCATTTGGGAAGAGAAGCTTGACCAGAATGTCGATGATTATCAGCCTTGCTATACCTCTATTTCTGCTGGCTCTTTCCTCATCAGATTGAGGATTCTTCTGCAATTCTGTTGTAATGGCTGAATTCACCATCTTTTTGTTGACTTCCTTTGCTTGTCCAAAAAATCTGATCACAAAATCAGAAATTGGAGTCTCTTTTCTTTGAATGTACGTTCCTGTACGGTTGAGCCCCAGAATTTGTGAAATGTGTGAAGATTTTATTTTGAACTTCTTCTCAGCAAAATGAAAGACATATGTTACGTGATCGTAAGCTTCTAGCACCATCCCCAATTGGTTGTTTGACTTTGAACCATAAATTAGATTTTGGTGGAGTGCTTCAAACAGCTAGGCAAATGGAGTTCTCTGGACCAGCTCGACTACTTCTTGTGGTATTTCGCACCCGTACTCTTTGAAATTTGGTATGGTGCTTCTGAACTGTAGGGTTGGGCCTTTTTACTTCTGCTTCTGTTTCTGCTAATTTTAAAACACAATTAACACAATTAAAACAAAATTAGTATGACAGTTGATAGTTACTAGTTACTTTAATAGTTACAATGATAGTTACCAGTTACTTTCATAGATACTATGATAGTTACTACGATAGTTACTAGTTACTGTGATAGTTACAATGATAGTTAGTAGATACTGTGATAGTTACTATGATAGTTACTAGTTACTTTCATAGTTACCTTGATAGTTACTAGTTACTTTCATAGTTACTATGATAGTTACTAGTTACTGTGATAGTTACTTTGATAGTTAGTAGATACTGTGATAGTTACTATGATAGTTAGTATATACTGTGATAGTTACTTACAGGATTTTGCAGTTGATGTTCTTGTTTTTCTATCAGTGTGATCTTCTTTGCACCTTTATCATCATCTTCATCAGTTTGATAATCAGATCCACTACCACTACTAGATGGATCATATTCAGTTTCATCACTATCATCCTGTTGTTGCCATTTTCTTTTTTTATCTCTAGCTCCCCTTTCTTCCGTTATCTGCGCATTTGATAAGCAAAGTTACTATGACAGTTTTTTCAATTATAACACAGTTAGTAAGATAGTTACTCAAAAGAAAAACAGTTACTATGACAGTTACTTACTGTTTGTGATGCTTGCTTTCTTTTTCATCCATCAGCAGCATCATTATCATCCCCGCCGCTTTCACCATTTGTTTTTCTTTTTCTTTTGGCAGGTGACGATACTTTACCTTCGCGTAGCTGCACATTTAATAAACACATATACTGAGACACTCATTCAGTTGTAAGATAGTTACTGAGGTAGTTACTTATAAGAAATACAGTTAGTAGTTTTTTTACATACTGATTGTGGTGATTTCCTTTCCCGTTTCTTCTTTTTGTCTTCCCCTTCTGGTTGTTCTTCTTTTTTCTTCTGCGGTCCAATCAATTCATAGTTAGATGATTTATACATTAACATTTTGCATTTACCAACTTCTTAATAGTTACATTAATAGTTTCCATATTTTCATAGTTACTATGATAGTTACTATCTAGTTTTGATAGGTACTATGATAGTTACTAGCACCTTTTGATAGTTAGTAGATACTATGATAGTTACTATCTAGTTTTGATAGTTACTATGATAGTTACTAGCACCTTTTAGTAGTTACTAGTTTTTTTTTTTATAGTTACTATTTTATTTTCATAGTTACTATGATAGTTACAGTCATATTTCTCAGTTTCTATAAAAAATAAAAGTTTCAGTTACAAAGATAGATAGTTACCTTTTGCTGAATTTGCTTTGCAGTTGTTTTTTGGACGTTTTGATCATTCTTTTTCTTTGATCTGAACTCGTATTCCATTTCATCATCACTGCTAGTGACCTGTTTTTCTTGAGTACTTGTTTGTTTTGGTGCCATTTCTGCATATACATGTATCAGCAAATTCCACAGTTACTAACACAGTTATTGAATACTTATACAAGATAGTTTCATTCACATAAATTGAAAACAGTTTGATAGTTACTAGAATAGTTACTGATATAGTTTTAACACAGTTTCATTCTTCCACACATACACACACAGTCAGAATATTTAGCGCTCAAGCAAAATTCAAAATGAAATAGTTACTTTGATAGTTCCAACCATTTATTCTTTCACAAAATGTTCTATAAACACTGCTAAACACTGTATATATGTAATAAACCTAAAATCATCTTCGATTTTGTTACCTGAGCAGCTTAAATTTGTGGAGATAGAGGAGAGGAGAGCGGTCGAGATACGATTTCGGAGAAGGATAGGAGAGCGGTGGAGGTTCGTCGTCTGAGATTCCGCGTCGAAGAGAAGTAAAAGGGGAGAGCGGTGGCGATGCGTCGTCTGATAAGGATTACGTTTTCGGAGAGCAGAGCAGTGGAGAGCACAGCGATGGAGAGCACAGCGATGGAGAGCACAGTGATGGAGAGCACAGCGATTCGTCGGAGAAGGATTGAGAGAAAGAGAGTGAACAGTTTTTGATTTTCAGAGAAAGAGAGTGGAGTGAGATTTTAGGGCAATACCCATTCCCTTTACATACTCACTCCGTTCCACTGCAATTCCGTTACAGTGGCACTAATTATAATTATTTGATTTTTTTTGGTTATTTATCAAGTAGTGCCCTTTTTTATAGGGCTTTTAAAATTCAGGCTTTTTTTTTTTATAATTTTGAATCTTTAACTGCCCTTTTTTATAATTGCCCCTTTTTTTTTATCGATAACATATATTATGTCTTCATTAATTGAGCAGTGAGAAAGAGGCTCTATAAATATATAAAAAACCCAAAATAAGCAGGAGATCCATTGTGGCTTGAAACTTCTTCAATCACCTACTGGGTTTGAACTGACATATACTAGATAAAAATTTAGTGAAAAAAGGAAACACATCGTAAAGGCCAATGGTTCACAAGTTGGAAAAAATTCTCGTTTGGTTCGCGGAATGAAAGTATTAAGAAAGTTTTTTCTTTATTGTGTTTGCAATGGGAAAATGAAAGTAATTCTTGATTGTATTATTGCCTTAATTAAGAGACAATTCACCAATTGGTCCTGGGCCTCTAAGAAGCCCAACCCAAAACAAAGAAGCCCACTAACAAACGCCCCATATGGTGGGGAGTCTAAAAACCCAAACCCTAGTGAACGCTTTAAACTGAGGGAAGAGGGAGAGAAGAAGATCCTAGACCTAACCAGAAGAAGAAGCAGAGTCTCACTCTCAGTGAAATAGAGAATTGAGACGAGCACGGCAGCGCAACCATGGCGCTGGCTTTCGATGAGTTCGGCCGGCCGTTCATAATCCTAAGGGAGCAGGAGCAGAAGTCCCGATTGAGAGGCCTCGATGCTCAGAAGGCCAACATTGCCGCCGGCAAAGCCGTCGCCAAAATCCTCCGCACCTCGCTCGGACCCAAAGGCATGGACAAGATGCTCCAGAGCCCCGACGGCGAGGTCACCGTCAGTAAGTTGCTCTCATTTTAACACTTTAAACCTTTGCTTCGTTCATTTCTCGCGGTTTCTTTGAGATTTAGGGTTTAGGTGATTGGGATCTGTATGCTTAGCTCTTCGTTTTCAGATTTGGTTTTGGTTTTAGAGTAAACTACATGATATTAGTGTGATTTACTGAGCTATTGGTTAGTAGTATTATGTTTTTGATTGCTGGATTAGTTACACCGCCTTTTCGATTTGTTCGGGACTGTGGTGATGGTTATTTAGAGTGGAGCAGCGATTTACTTGACTGCGGTTGAGCTTGATTCGGAAGGTTTTCGGCGATTTGTGTTGTGCGATTTTTCGATTGGAGGCTTTGAGATGTTTCTTATTGTTTTGATGTTTCTCTTATCAGCAAATGATGGCGCCACGATTTTGGAGCAGATGGATGTCGACAATCAGATTGCGAAGCTGATGGTGGAGTTGTCGCAGAGTCAGGACTATGAGATTGGCGACGGGACGACTGGTGTTGTTGTGTTGGCTGGTTCGCTTCTGGAGCAGGCTGAGCGGCTGTTGGAGCGTGGTATTCATCCCATTAGAGTTGCTGAGGGGTATGAAATGGCGTCCAGGATTGCTTTTGATCATTTGCAGCATATATCGAAGAAATTTGAGTTTGGACCAGAGAATATTGAGCCTTTGGTTCAGACATGCATGACTACTTTGTCATCAAAGATGTGAGTACAATTTCTTAGGTTTTTCTTTCTATTTGATATGTCATATACTGTGATTAAGCCATAGTATGATCTGTACTTCGCCACCATCCTAGATGATGTGTTTAATGGTAATAGCATGAACAATCGTTTTGTACGTCACTGTTATATTGAGTTGAATGTAATATATTCTTGTTAATTCTGTAGTGTCAATCGGTGCAAGCGTCCCCTTGCTGAGATTGCTGTCAGAGCAGTTCTTGCTGTTGCTGATTTAGAGAGGAAGGATGTGAACCTAGATTTGATCAAAGTAGAGGGAAAAGTTGGGGGCAAGTTAGAAGATACAGAGCTGGTTTATGGTATTCTTATTGACAAGGATATGAGCCATCCTCAAATGCCCAAGCGAATTGAGGATGCAAAAATTGCTATCTTGACTTGTCCCTTTGAGCCACCGAAACCAAAGACAAAGCATAAGGTTGATATTGACACAGTGGAAAAGTTTCAGACGCTACGTGTGCAAGAACAGGAATACTTTGATCAGATGGTTCAAAAATGCAAGGTAAGATTGACTTATTTTTGTTTCTACCACAAACAACTTTCTGATTTTGATGACTCCAGCTGTTTTGGCTATTAAGTATTTTCTTTGTTTTCTCCGGTGGTGTCTCTTGTGGAAAAGGGGGGGGAGGGGGTTAACTACTTATTCAGTGTTATCATTCCATTTGGATATACTTATGGATAAATGGAGTTTCAGGATGCCGGCGCTACCTTGGTCATCTGCCAATGGGGGTTTGATGATGAAGCCAATCACCTGTTGATGCACAGGAACTTGCCTGCTGTCAGATGGGTTGGTGGTGTTGAGTTGGAACTGATTGCAATAGCTACAGGTATTTTAGCACCTTTGAGCATTTGGTTACCGTGTCTTTGTTGTTTTGATAGATAATATGAGCATTGTTTATCTCTTATAATGTATATCTAATATATAATGCTGACATTTATATATTTGTAGGGGGAAGAATTGTGCCCAGGTTCCAAGAATTGACGCCAGATAAGTTGGGGAAGGTATAACTCTTTAGGAACATTGTCCATCTGATGTTCTTGAAACAATCTCTTATTTAAGTATTCATTATTTTTGTCTGTTTTATGTTCTTTTTTTTAATTGGTATAATTCAATCTTGATAAACTCCTGACGGTTCATTTTTTGCTTCTCAAAAGGCTGGCTTGGTTCGTGAAAAATCATTTGGTACTACAAAAGATCGAATGCTGTACATTGAACACTGTGCGAACTCTAGGGCAGTAACCATATTTATCCGAGGAGGTATGCTTCTATTTTACTTCCATCTGTTTTTCTTTTACCTCCAACTTGGAATCAACATGTCAATTAAGTGGAAATGGTTTGGTAGCATTCAGTGATGATATCTGTGGAGTGTATGGTTTATAGGGTCAGCAGATTTATGTCAACCAGTTTCTTTACATGTACTTTTGTCCGACAAGGGATCATATTTCATTTCATAAAGTTCTTATGAGAGATTTTGGTGCTTTGATTCATTAGGTAACAAAATGATGATAGAGGAGACCAAGCGCAGTATCCACGATGCTCTCTGTGTTGCTAGGAACCTTATTCGCAACAATTCTATCGTCTATGGTGGTGGGTCTGCAGAGATATCTTGCTCTGTTGCCGTAGAGGCTACTGCAGATAAACACCCAGGAGTTGAGCAAGTATGAAGATAATTTGTTACGCTTTCCCTAGGACTATCTTTGAATTATTAGTTTAATGTTGTGACAATGGATCTTTCTTGTGTGTACAGTATGCTATCAGAGCATTTGCGGACGCTTTGGATGCTGTTCCAATGGCACTTGCAGAGAACAGTGGCCTTCAACCTATTGAAACACTAAATGCAGTGAAGTCCCAGCAGATTAAGGTAAATGGAGCTTGTCATTTGAAATATTCTGTATTTTACAGTCTGTCTGTAGACTTGTAACTTCCGCCATTCATGGTAGCATTCAATTTTGATCGTTTTTATTTTGGTTTGCAGGAGAAAAATCCTCACTGTGGAATAGACTGCAACGATGTTGGCACTAATGATATGCGTGAACAGAATGTCTTCGAGACTTTAATTGGAAAGCAGCAGCAGATCTTACTTGCCACACAAGTTGTCAAGATGATATTAAAAATAGACGATGTTATCTCGCCCTCCGAATACTGATAGTTTGGCTTGGTAGTTTGATGCTTGCTTCATCTGAAGAAGGAATTTGTGTAATGTTTCTTGCTTTTTGGTTCAGAATTAATTTTGAGCGACTTGGACAGTATTGCTTCACTTGAGGAAACTGGGTTGCTTGAAGATTTGGAGTGGCTTTCACTGATATTGTAGCATTGTCACTCCCCCTATCTTAATGGATTGCTTTTTGTTGTACCTCGTGAGAGTTTATCTTTTGCTGGTACCTTGCGCTACATGTTCTGTTTTCTATTTTCTATGCTAATGCATCCTAAATCTTCGCCTTTTGGGTTATAAGATACCAGAGTCCTGCAATAATTTTGTGTCATCTATTGTTTTATTGTCTTCAACTCTATGGAATACAGACTAGATAGATTTCCATTGCTTCTGAGTTCTGATAGTGTTGGGTCCTTGTGCCCTTTGGATGGCTCTGTGTTGTTCATCTTTGCATTGTCGTGTAGGGTACTTCAAGAACCTGTCTAAAGCCATATAAGATCACTATTTTCATTCATTTGTAGATCTACCGCAGATATTGGTGGTCAGAAATGAACCCATCCTACTAATTATTCTGTCAGTTTTTTCAAATTGCATGGTGCTCCGAATATCTAATCAAACTGGGCGTATGTGAAATTGTGAAAACTTGGAACGTGGTATGTTATCCTCATGGGAACTTGATGTAGCTTCTGCTGTACCAGAGATCCAAAATCTCCCCTTTTGTTTGGTTGCTGATATTTATTTCAGCTACCTGATTTCACCTTCAGAATTGAATGTGTTCAAGTTGTTGGAATTAGAATGACGTAGTGTGTCAATTCCTTTTTTCAAGTAATCCCTGCCAATGGATAGTGGTGCTAATTGTGGATGGCATTGGTGTAGCTCCCAGTCCCCTTATGAATGTTGGAGATCACATTTATGGCAATCTAGGGTTCTGCTAGTCAGAAAATTAATTGGAGGCACTTGGGATGTTTGTGATAGTTGAACCAATAAAATTATAGCGCTAGTCAAATAATTAAGCAAAGTGAACTCATTATTTATGATTTCAATTCAATATTAGGCCGATTTCTCTTTTATGTTAGACATATAGGGATCTCAATGGTTTATCGGATATAAGAAATCCGCTTCATCAGGTATATTTATCAAATTATAGATCCACGGCTTATCTTAATAATGCATCGAGTACACTAGATAAAGTTTGGCCGAATTAGACGAAGGCATTGAGATATACAATAGGCTTTGGTGTCTTTACAAGTTTGTCAAGTCTACACATCGAGTACACTACTCTCTCTCTCTCTCTCTCTTTCTCTCTCTCTCTCGCACCGTTATGACTTCTCTTTCTAGGGTTTCTCTATGGCTGCTATTCAGAGATTACAAAGGTTTGTAAAGATGGTGGAGGCCTTCCTCTACTACTCCCTTTGGGGAGGATTGCCAAGGTTTGTAAAGACGGTGATGGTTGGAGGTTTCTCCTTCCCTCCGGCTAGGCCTGCAAATGCGACAGGCAAGCGGATTCTTCCCTCTCTGGCGTGCAAATGGTGGTCGGGGGTTTGGGGTTTCCGATCTCATGTTTTGATGGTGCGTGGTTGGATCTGGCTTGTCGATGTCAGATTCGGGGTCTAGTTATTTGGACTCGGGAGTGTCCGAATTCTCGACGACCGATCTTTAGTCGATAGCGATGTTGCTGCAAGAGTTGAAAGTCGAGACTGCCGTCGGTGAGAACTTGTGTCGATGACTGGTGTCGTAGGGATGCCAGGGAAACTGTCAATCAGCAATGGTTCGTCTGGAAGCAGGAACTGCCGCATGTTGGTGGTTGGCGGAAAAACTGGTGGACGGCGGAGGGTTGCCGGCGTTTGGAACAGCTTATGAGCTTGTTTGATGTCGGCCTCTGAGATTGGAGTGGAATCAATGAGGAGTGATCCCGAGCAACAGTTACAACAAGATCTCATCATGAGGGTAGGAAGGGTTGCTCTACCTTTATCTGAAAGGTACACCGTGTGGTCTCTAGGCCTGAGGGTTGTGGTTGAGTTTTCTCTACTATCATGATGGTTACTGGCTTTCGTAGTTTTTTGTCTGCTTGTTTTGGACGTTTTTGTTTTATTCGAACCTTAGTATCGTTTATTTCGTTTTGTTGCTTTATTTTGGAACTTTTAGTTTGTAGTGGAGTTTCGACTCCTGTTTGACCAGACATAATTCAGTCGTATGGCTTATACAAATGAAGTTATTCATTTCCCTCTCAAAAAAAAAAAAAGTCTACACATCCTGTTGAAAAATGTTCTTCTTTAGGTCTGCAAGAGATGGCCCTCCATAAATAAGACTACCAGCAAGCATTGATGTGTGCCTAACTTAGCTCAATTTCATTCATTCATTCATTCATTCAAATCCCCAAGTGCCCCTAACCACTGCACCACGCCATGTGAAGGGAAAACTGAGATAGAAAATTCAGATAGACACAGTCATAGAAATATCAAATATATATATGTATACAACTTGAGCTTCCACTTCATGTGTAAGTGGTTTAACAATCAACACTATAGGCTTGCTTCAGAAAAATTACACATGCACTTGGTTCATGGTGAAACAAGCCAAGGTTGAGAACACCAAAGTTAAAAAAAAAAAAAAAAAAAAAAAAAAACTGATATACATCAGCGTAATGGAAAATCCTATATTAGCTACTTGTTGTAATTACAGCCCAAATTTCTCATCAGCAACGTGAGCCTTTCTTACACTTGAGTGAACCAGCACCAGCTGTGATTGAGCTCACTAGGGAAGATGGCCTTGCGCCCAAACTCGAAGCTTTGGCGTAGCTCGAAGAAGATCCGGCACCGGATGCTGTAAAAAATGCACCATTCAGCATCAGATCCCCTGAAGACCTCCAGTTCCATCTGTTCCACTCATTCTGTGGTGCATCCTCATGTTTAGTCACCTGTAGCAAAGAAAGCAATGTTACTACACATCAGAACAAGTAAACAAGAAACCAAAATTTACGGCGGTTGAGTTTTGAACTTTTACCTCTTTGTTAAATGCATCATTAGGTGCAAGAAACCTATTCCCTTGGCTGTTGATAGTTGGATTAGCACTGCCCCCAATTGCATACATTTCCCAATGTGTATAGTCATTGTTCACCACATGAAAATTTCCAAGCCTACACCTGCAATTCACCACTGAATTAGTACTACAAACTGGTTGAAAATTCATCTCAGTAAAACTCACAATTTTAACCTATATATACCTGGGCATCCTCTGAACAAGGCCTTCTCCAAAGTGATTGAAAGCAATGGTGACTTGCATATTCTTGTCCTGTGTGTAACTATCACTGTGACCCAACAACATAACCTTGTTGTGGTGCGTCATGTAATTGTTGGAAATCGTAATAGCCGTGGAGCCACGAATGGCATCAATGAGACCATCACGGCAGTTCGAAAGAGAGCAATGATCCACCCAAACATGGCTTCCCCCGAAAATCGAAACCCCGTCTCCGTCGGACAAAGTCCTCCATCCATAATGGTTAGGAGAGTCCCTAACATAAGCATTCCCGCCTTGCTTGCAGTCGTGGATGTTCAAGCCGTGGATGATGATATTGGTCACGTACTGAATAGTAATGCAAGGACCTCCGGCGATGTGTACATTGGCTCCTCGGCCGTCGATGGTCTTGAATGAGTTCATCATCAGCTCCTCTTTGAGCTTTATGGTCATGTCACCTTTGAAGATGATCCATAACGGTTCGTCTTGGATGACGGCGTAACGGAGCGTCCCTGGTTTTGGGTTGACAGGGTGGTCGCCGGCGTCGGTGACGACGTAGATTTTGCCGTCTCTGCCGCCAATGGCGTGCTTTCCGAAACCGATAGCACAGTCAGCGAGTCGCTGGCGGTTCTGCTCCCATTTAGGGTCGCACCTCCAGCAGTCGTCGATGGGGTTGCCGCTTCCGCAAGAAAGAAAACCTAAACTTCTCCTTGAAGCATTGATGCTCCTGCAAACAACAAAGAGTTATATATAGTTATATACATGCATCATTGCCATAAGGAACTTTGAATGTTAGAGAGAGAGATTTTCGAGTAGTGAATCATTGTGAGAGAAATGGTGATCGACATAAGTACCTGTGTACTTCTTCGATTACGGAATCGGGGTTTGGGACCGCGTAGGAGGAAATGAGAGATGGGAGGAGGAGGAGAGAGAGGAGTGAGAGAATAGAGAGTGGCATTGCCATGGTTTTCTGGTCTCTGCTGGTTGGGAAAGGCAGAGAGAGAGAGAAAGAGAACAGAGGAGTGTGGGTTTGTGAGGAAGTTAAGGGGAGGTGAAGTTCTATATATAAGGGAACAATGGAGGAGTTAAAGAGCTTCAATATAAACAATATTAATGGTTATGGTCCAACAAGTCTATGATTTCTCTGATACCAAAAAAAGAAAAGAAAATGGTGTTCATGATTTCTGAAATGAGGGGTCCCAAGACAGTAGTTTGGCCGTTAAGTCATCTCTCTCTTCCCGGAGGAGATTTTGCAATCCAATCTGTTTATTGGCTTTATACTAATCCGAATGTGTTTTCCCTCAAACAAAAGAGAAGGATTCAAACTAAAACTCAAAGACTTGGTTAGATTTTGGTTATGATGTTTGATGATTGTTCTATTAACGTACGTTTTTATGTAAAATAAGATAAAATGTTCAATGAATTGTATCAATAACGTAATTATCAAACAAAAAGACACAAATAAGAATAAAGTGACTCATTCCTAGACAAACAAAATTTATCAATATGCCACTAAATGCTCATCCTTGAAATCGGTAATTGTTATGATTTACTATTTGAAAGAAAGGTTAGAAAGCACTGAACTCTCAAAGTCTTAGCACTATTGCAACATCACCATATCACCATATGATATATATTCAAGACGCAAATTGCCAACGAAAACAAAACTAACAAAAATGTATGATGGAAGACACCAATATATATACACCGACACTATTCTGTCGGTGAGTTCAGGTAAATGCACAGGGCAGAACCATTCCCTTCTCTTTCAGTCACATTCACATACAGAGAGGTCTCCTTTTGCATCTTATTTAGCTAGAGGGTCTATCATCGTACACCTATAATAGATGTTTTTGTGCCCTTTGTAGCTAAACACACCCCAATCACACTAGAGTTTCTTGCTATAGTCTCTTCCAAATTGCATCCTCCCAAGTTTTAAACTCAGTGACATGATTTATTTACCTCATTGCCGAGGTTTTAACCCTTATGCGGCTCACATCGAATGCTATTTCCTTCATTTGTAACTGGAAATTTGATGTCTTCTCATCAAAGAAAACAAAACTAACCATTTTCTTAGAGCATAGGGCAAAATGGCACAGAAAGAAGCACATGAGTGATCAGGGACATGGAGCATAATGTGTAAATGGTTTACTCAATGTGGAAGGTCTTAGATTTATGACTTTTGTGCCTTGTTGCATGTGGCATACTTCACCCTACCCTTGATTCTTTCACTCATTTTTTGCTAGATTTTCTCAATCCTAATTATATGGTGTGGAATTTATAGATTGTTTCCTAATTTGAACCTTTTTTTCATAACTTTTTTACACCCTCTACTAAATTCAACTGTGCAAGAAATGTAATTGAGAACCTCTTCTCATCCACCTAATATGGCCATTCTTCAACTAGCTAGGGTCTGTCATCTATTGTGTCCTTTTCTCTTCTATCCCCCTTTCACTTCCTCATTGCCCGTAAGGAACACCAAGTTCGCTATCACTAATTCTCACTAACTCATCTTCCTCGATATCAAGTAGCTTTGTAGCTATCACACATTTTTAGTAACATCCAAGTTCAATTGCGTGTCATAATATTTGTTAATAAGAAAGTTACGTATTTTTTTAAATTAAATAAATTATATTATATATCTGATAAGATACATCAAATATAACCTAACACCGTAATGAGTATCATAATATGTACTGAAATTTTCTCACTCAAATGTTCATCCGAAATTAGCCTTGATTAGTAATTCCATATAGCCTATGATAGATTGAATTACCCTCGTCTCCTTTTTTCTTTTTCTTAATTACATTAGTAGAAAATTAATCAGTGGTTAATTAACTAATTAGTAAAGTGAGGCAGTGGGGGGGGTAACATGGAGGGTCCGTACTATCCGTGAATATGCTGACGGGGCGACTTGATGTTAGACAGTCACGTTCGCCCATGTGAGCTTTGCTCCCTCAGATTCTGTTTCTCCGGGACCTGCTCTCCCTTATGGTCAAATCTGAACCCTCCGTTATTCAATTCTACGAATCTGAGGCCGTTATTGCTGGTAGTTGTTCTTCTCCTCACTCAACTACATTCCTAGCTAGTTTTTCTGGGTTTTATTTATTTTTATGAAAGTGAAAATAAAAATGGGGTCGATAACTTTGTTTTCACCTTCTTCACGAGACTTGAGGATCATATCAAAATGATGTATGGATCACAGCACTTCATTTTATCTAAAGTTACATAACATTTGACTGTTTACTTTCACCAAATTAACCAGTTGATCGATGGTGGTGTTACTCTATATCAATCTCTCTAATCAATGATGATTACATAGCACATGCATTTGATGGATACAAATTAGTAGAGTTACTCATGAGTAGAATTTTTTTCACTATATATGATGACTGATGACTGATGCTTGAGGTCTGATATATATGATAAGTTTACAGTGTTCTTTGGCATATGCTGATGATGATAAATTCATAATGAGTATCTTGAATAGTCTTGCTCATCGATCGGAGAATTATGACCCAGAAAACAAGCTTAATTTGCGGCCATCTATATATGGGGATCGTGATCTTCAATTAGTTGCTTCTACAGCAAGAGAAAGCTCTATCAATTTTATTATTTATAAATGTTGCTTCTAGCTACCCACGATATATAGCTAGGTCTAATAATCCAAGCAGAAATTTAACCTGCATGAAACGTACAGTGAAATTAGCTTCACAGAATTAGCTAGGGCATGCGATTTCACACAGAAATGACTGATCATCAAAGTTTCGTTTTCATGTCCTTTGTCGCGATCAGCTAAAATTGCTAACAGTCGATTTAACGAACTGGTTGTATAGAGAGCTTACGCAGGCAGGGATCTGGAGTACCATGTTATAAGTTGATAGCTTGCTGGAATGCTGTTGGTATTGAATGCAGACAAGTTAGAAGCACAGTCGGGTCCTTTTTGCTTCTCCCTGTTGTTGTTTATGTAGGTGATGTTGATCCTTGGACCTGATGGACATCACATACAAAGCAAAGGCCAAGAAAGGACCCGGTTACGTACATCTTTGGTGATTTGAAACAAATTACATTGACTACTGCGCGCATTCATATCAACCAAAGGAAAATAATGCCGCCATTTTATCCGGCAAACTAAGTAGTTAGATAGCACTACTGCTGCTCACAATATATATGTATTTTGGGGTGGATCTATCTATATATATGTAGTTGGATATTATTATTATGACACAATGAAATTGGTTGGGGGTATATGTACGTACGTATGGTAGTAGTATAGCTATGTGAGCATGTGTGTTACTGCAGTGAAGGAACATGTACGTACGTGTCGGCAAGAGGAAGATGAATTCAATTGTGTTCCCAGCTCGATCAATAATGGAGCCATACAATAAATATCCAAAGATGATACTTCACCGCCGTCGGCTACACAACTTCATATGCAACTCTTTGATCACAATGATATATATGGTACATATGCGATATCTTTTGAATGATCAGAATTGGTGGGATGAACAGACAGAGCTGCAAGCCTGCAAACTAGCTACATCTACAAAAAGGTCTCGGTGTACTTAATTATCTTATGGTATATTTCATTTGAAGTTATATATATAGTTCACATGATTATATTCCAACAGATAGCTAGGGTTGTGCAGGATCCCAAAATTTGGAGTTTAATCACCTCAAGCATGTTTGTTTACATTTTCTGTGCAAGCTAGCTAGCAATATGTTTATATCGTGCAAGTATTCCTTAATTAATTGACTGCTGAATCAAATCAATTTATAATGTGCCTTAAGACCAGGGCTCCTTGAGGACCAGGTCCAAGTTGAGGGTCAAGCTCTCTTGCATGCATGCCCTTGTTCTTTCACATTGTACCCTAATTTTAAGGGAAAACGATGATTTATTCCATTGATTTGATTACAGTATCTGATTCACAAGTTTCTTTCCAAAAAAAATAAAAAAATCTGATTCACAAGCACTGCTAGGTTTCTTGTGGTACAATTAAGGACACCGCTTAGTCGTAGACAATTTGTACGTAGAATCTTCAATCTGCATTCTTCAACACCTAACTATGGGAACGCATAAACAGAATTTTATAATAGCCGCTGGATTTTTATGATAGTATGCTTCTATTATTACGTCCCATAAACTTTTCTTGAAAGATTAATCTAGCTAATTCATAGGCTTGGAGCAGTGTAGTTGGATTGTGTGCTTTCACGTCTGTCTTTAATTTCTTGAGATTTGGCTCCTCTGCTCAATTGTTGGGTATGGCATAGCGGCTTTAATATGGAAGCAGCTAGCAGAATAAAAAGTAAAAGAGTAATGGAAGCAGCTCCATGGAACAATATACTAACTGCTGGTCTACTGCTGAAACATGGAAGAATTGAAATCTTAGATCAAAACATTATGTATGGATGGATGGTATGAGCTGCCTAATCACAATCTTTTTGTTTGCTATCAACTCACTACATATACAATTGTGTAGCTAGTGTGCGCAGATGTGATGCTGTGATCACAACATTTGGGTTTCCCCTGATCTGCTTCCAGCATTTTGATCATAGCCACTAGCCAGCTATATATACTTGCACCATATTAACTTTGTTCCACCACCTTCATTTTAGCTCTTCTAGTTGAAAATGGCTGTTGCTGCTGCTATCTGTTTTTTTTTTTTTTTTTCTCTCTTTCCTATTCCCCATGTACATCAAGTTTCTCCCTGCTTTTCATCTCAATTCCACGTCTTTACAAGATGAATAAAAACATCTTCTTTGTGTTCTTGTTCTTTTTTTTTTGTTCAGAAAGAACTCCAAATCCTTTATAATACAAAATGCCTCTCCTATATAACTCATGCAACACCCCTTATGAAAGTTCTCACTATCCCTTCTTCCAATCTCTAATTTTCTCCCTGATTTTCCATCTCCAAGTTTCTCCCTGCTTTCATTTTCATCTCAGTTCTTCCTTTTACAAGATGAATATCGATATCATGGTCAAAATTGCAGCAATTTTTTCAATACTGCTCTTTGGAGCTTTAGTAGTGTGTATCCCCCTATACTGGGTAAAAAACTTTCGTGTCTACAACCAGAATCAAACTTCTTCTTCATAATCCTTCGCGTCCGGTGTGATATTTGCAATGGTGTTCATCCATATCCTTCCGGAGGCATTCAAGGACTCCAAGCCTTCCCGAGAGTCCATGCTATGAGTCAAATATAACACAATTTGGGAGAATAATTTTCTGATTATATATTCATGTCACAGTGGAGGCTATATATACTGATACAAGATGTACAAACCCTACGTACTATGTACTACATGTACTACACACATAGAATAGGAAAGCAATAACAAGTTTATTTACATTCCTAAACTAACTCCATGACTCACGCTAACACTCCTCCTCAAGTTGGCGCATATACATCAACCATGCCCAACTTGCTAAGTGAGTCATAAAAGGCCTTCTTAGAAACTCCTTTTGTGAGTATATCAGCAAGTTGCTCTTCTGTAGGGACAAAGGGAAAACTAATTATCTTAGCATCTAGCTTCTCCTTTATAAAGTGACGATCAACCTCCACGTGTTTAGTACGATCATGTTGCACAGGATTCTGTGAGATGTCAATGGCTGCCTTGTTATCACAATACAACTGCATAGCACACTTGGGCTTAACTCCCAAATCTCGTAACACATTTTTCAGCCATAACAACTCGCACACTCCATGAGCCATACCTCTATATTCTGCTTCAGCACTAGACCGAGCCACTACCTTTTGCTTCTTACTCTTCCAAGTAACAAGATTACCTCCCACAAAGGTAAAATATCCTGATGTAGACCTCCGATCTGTAATATTTCCAGCCCAGTCTGCATCTGTAAAACCAGAAACCTCAAGAATATTGTTGTGTTTAGAAAACATTACTCCTCTCCCAGGAGCTGACTTCAGGTACCTCAAAATTCTCACAACAGCATCCATGTGATCTACACTGGGATTATGCATGAACTGGCTCACCACACTTACTGCATATGCAACATCAGGTCTGGTGTGTGTCAAATAAATCAGAGGTCCAACTAACCTCTGATAACGAGGCTTGTCGGTAGGTACCTGATCAGGATACTCTGCTAATCGGTGATTCTGCTCAATGGGAGTGTCAATTGGAGTACAATCCAACATATCTGTCTCTGCTAATAGATCAAGTATATACTTCCTCTGACACAGATAAATGCCCTCACTCCCCCTGGCTACCTCAATGCCCAAGAAGTACTTGAGTGCACCTAGGTCCTTCATCTCAAACTCTGTGGCTAGCTGTTTTTGCAATCTATCTATCTCAACAGTATCATTACCAGTAACAACCATATCATCAACATATATGATCAGAGCTGTTACCTTCCCTTGTTGATGTCTGAGAAACAACGTGTGGTCTGAGTTACTCTGCTTATAACCAATCTTCCTCATGAACTGTGAAAACCTTCCAAACCAAGCACGAGGTGATTGTTTAAGACCATACAAAGACTTTCTCAATCTGCACACAAAGTTACCTGAAGGAGCAGTTTTATATCCAGGTGGAAGATCCATATACACTTCCTCCACAAGTTCTCCATGAAGGAAAACATTTTTGACATCAAACTGTTTAAGAGGCCAGTTTAAGTTAGCAACAAGAGAGAGCAATACTCGGATAGTATTCATCTTTGCAACTGGTGCAAATGTCTCATCATAGTCAATGTCGTATGTCTGAGTGAATCCTTTTGCCACCAGGCGTGCTTTATATCGACTCACTGACCCATCTGGATTATGCTTCACTGTAAATACCCAGCGACATCCCACAGCCTGCTTTCCATGTGGTGGGGATATAAGCTCCCAAGTATTGTTCTTTTGTAATGCTTCCATCTCCTCATCCATTGCTTTCCTCCATTTTGGATCTCCCAACGCATCCTGCACTTTGTTAGGTACTGATACAGCAGATATTTGATTCACAAATGATTCATATGACTTAGACAATCTCTTGGTAGACATAAAATTTGTCACTGGATACTTAGCTTTAGCTTGAAGGGTAGGTTCATACTTTTTTGCTGGTTTACCCCTAGTAGACCTATTTGGTAACACATATTGTCTACTATTAGCATCACTAGTATTAATCCCAATAGAATCACTAACCTCAGATTGAAGATCTTCTGTACCAGGGAGACATGAGTCAGGGGTATTAGTAACAGCAGGCAAGGCAGGAGAGGCAGGCAAGGCAGGAGAGGCAGCTTCTGGTACCTGTCTATCAGCCTCTGATTCCTGAACCTCTGGGGTAACTGGTGCATGTGAAGCTGATGCATCCTCTGATTCCTGAACCTCTGGGGTAACTGGTGCATGTGAAGCTGATGCATCAGTAACCTTAGTAACCTCAACTGAATGACCAATCTCCCCCTCTCCATGATACAACTCTTCAAAATATGAATGCTCCCCCTGAAGAGCAGTATCAGAAGAGGTGTAATAGCTCATGTCCTCAAAGAAAGTGACATCCATAGTGACATAATACTTCCCAGTAGGTGGATGGTAGCACTTATATCCTTTTTGATGTCCCCCATAGCCAACAAACACACATTTCAGCGCCCGGGCATCCAACTTACTTGACCTTTGACTCTTGGGTATATGGACGAAAGCAACACAACCAAAAACACGAGCAGGGAGATTATGAAAGGAAGATAAAGTGACATAAGAAGCCAGTACCTCAAATGGTACCTTTCCCTGGAGGACACTAGATGGAAGACGATTAATAAGATGGGTAGATGCGACGATAGCATCACCCCAGAGATCCTTAGGACAATGTGCACTGAAAAGAATACAACGAGCCATATCAAGTAAGTGGCGATTTTTCCTTTCAGAGACCCCATTTTGTTCAGGTGTGTAAGGACATGTTTTCTGGTGGATAATCCCACGTGTTTGTAGAAAAGACTGAAAAACACGGTTCACATATTCCCCCCCATTATCAGAACGAAGAACTTTAATGTTTGCATTGTACTGTGTTTGGACTTCAGAAAGGAAGGCTTGAAAAGCCGGAAAAACCTCATCCTTAGTTTTAAGAAGAACAACCCAAGTAAGACGTGTACAATCATCTATAAATGACACATAATATCGCATACCAGACACAGTAGGTTCCTTTGAAGGTCCCCAAACATCAGAATGGATTAATTCAAAAGGAACGACACTTTTATTAGAAATACGAGGTGAATAAGTGGAGCGATGACTCTTGCCCAAAACACATGTTTCACAATGTAAGACTGACTCGTCCACACCAATAAACAAAGAAGGCATGGATTTTTTCATAACACTAAAAGATGGATGCCCTAAGCGACGATGCCATAACCAAACTTCACCTAACCTGTCAGAAGTTGACATTAAAGCGGTCCGTGGCTGTGCTCCTGGTTTGTCCCCGGCATATGTCTGGTCCAGACGAAACAGCCTGCCCCTCAAGTACCCCCGACCTAGTAACTCCCCAGTGAGAAGATCCTGAAAAATCACATACATAGGAAAAAAGGTCACAGAGCATTTGGATTCAACATTCAACTGTGAGACAGATATCAAATGGTGAGATAAAGCAGGCACATATAACACATTTTGTAGTACTATTGTGGGAGTGATACGAACTGACCCCTTTTCTAACACAGGGAAGGCTTCACCATTAGCATTAGTAACATATGGTACTGGTGGAGAGGATAACTCAGTAAAATAAGATTGGTCATAAGTCATATGATCTGAAGCACCTGAATCAATAATCCATGTATCACCACCAACAAAGCGAGAAACTTTTAAAGTCATACCGATCTTACCACATGCGGGAGTCTGTTTAGTTATGGAAATATTACCATTGTTGCAGTATTGACCAACCGAATGTATAGATTTATGTGAGAACTCAACTCTCCAGCCATTCTTGCCATCTAACTCATAAACGGCATTCCCTGCATCTTTAGTATGCACAAAATCGATGAAAGCATAACCTGGTGGCCTTTTTGCAACCCATATTTTTCTGATAATTCCGAAACCACGGAACTCATTTTCGAGTGCTCTTTCTGAAATCCAAGAACCCAAATTTCCAACATACACCCGTGACATTCTTCCGGAGCGGGTCGGACAGCAAACGGATCAGGAACCGGGTCAGGTAGCAGGAAACGGGTCGGGCCGAGCAGGATCGGGTCGGGCCAAGCAGAACCGGGTCAGGCCGAGCTGAATCGGGTCGGGCTGGACGGGAACAAAAAAACGGGTCGGGTTCCTTGAGAGAACCCTAGCTGAGAGCAGACGAGCGCAGACGAGGGTGACGCCGAGAGCGGACGAGGGTGACGCCAGAGAAGACGAGACCCGGAGAGATTGACGCCGGATCGGAGACGCCTGGTGGTGCGGGTTGAGCGGCCGGACGAGATCTGGAGATGAGTAGATGCGCCGGTGGGTGGCGCCTGAGGTTGCAGAAGATGCGCCGGTGGGTCGAGCACAACGCCGGGCAGGGAAGACGAAGGCAGAGGACCGGGTCCAACGGATCGGGCCTGGAGTGAAGACGAAGACTAGCTGGATCGGGGTTTTGCCGACGAGTACGTTGTCGGCAAAAGTGTGCAGAAAGAAGACAACAATGCTATTGCCGACGAGGCTATTGTCGGTAAAAGAGTGCAGACAGACAAGGATCTTCTTTCCCGACGAGTCAGTTGTCGGCAAAGAATCTGGCAAACCCTAACAATGGGGTTTAGAGAGAAGACAAATCAACTTCACACGTCTGACAGAGAACCAACGCCAGACGAGGAATTGCAGCGGAAAAATAAAGAGACAAAGTCCTTCCAGATCTTTGCTCTGATACCAAGTCAAATATAACACAATTTGGGAGAATAATTTTCTGATTATATATTCATGTCACAATGGAGGCTATATATACTGATACAAGATGTACAAACCCTACGTACTATGTACTACATGTACTACACACATAGAATAGGAAAGCAATAACAAGTTTATTTACATTCCTAAACTAACTCCATGACTCACGCTAACACTATGATCACAGCATCTGGGTTTCCTCTCTGCTTCCATCATTTGATCATAGCCACCAGCCAGCTAGATATACCTGCCCTATTAACTCTGTTCCTCCACCTTCAATTTAGCTCTTCTAGTTGAAAATGGCATCAGCTGCAGGCTGCAGCTATCTTTTTTTCAGATGAATGATGAGTTGATAGTTCCGTATATCAGAAAAAAACTCAACACACACTCTTCTTTCCCTTCAGCATCGTTTCCAGCACAACAACCATCTATAACAAGTTCTTTACCTATAATCATTTCAAGTCATATTTAAGCACACTTTCAAAATGGACATTAACAATGACAATTAGTGACGACTCTCTCGTTAGTTCCAAATGCAAGGCTACTACTACTGTCTTTCAAGCACTACCTTGTTTAGAGAATAAGCAGTCTTATGATATTTGTTTCTCATGGCGTCGAGATACTAAGCCTTTATCTCCGAGGTGCTTTTTAAAGATCGGATATAAGCATTGTTGTTTTTCTCTGTTCCTCACCTTGCTGATCAGATACAGTTTTCAAATCTCCATTAGAGCAACTCCAACAATAGGTAGCGGGTGCTGTTCTCATTTTAACACCCTTTTTTTACACTATTCATGAGTCATATAATTCTTCATTTCCAACAATAAGTCTTATAACGGGTGCTATATGCACTATACATGATTAAAATACAATATTTACTGAGATTAATAAGTCTTCTTTTTTCAAGGTATTGGATATTAAAAGTTTAATGCTTTTTGCGGGTCCAATTTACTGTTTGAGTCTTAGTCTTGGTTTTCCATCATATATAAGACCCAATTTAGGTCCAAGTCCTATAAAACCAACGCCAAAACCCCTCAAAATCAGCTGTTGGAGAGAAAAAAGTCCTATTTTAGGACAAAAACCCAATTATAGCAAACATTGTTGGAGTTGCCCTTACTAATGTGGTTTCTCCTTGTTCATTTAGGAAATAAGAAGTATGTGGTTTGGCTCCATCTCAGTTGATACCTTGCTATAGGTCTTCATTACAGACTTAAGTTCTAGATTGAAGGAGGTTTTGCTCCATCTCAGTTGGTTTCTGCAATTCGGGTGTATATATAGAGAGTAAAGAAACTCTCAATTTTAAGCAAGAGCGTTTTCATAAACAAACCTGTACTATTGACCCCGACTGTTTCGGTTCTGGTACTTTTTGCGACATGATCATGTACAAAAGCAATGGGATTTTTTGAACGGTAGGTTTATGGAGTGATTCAGTTACAGATCACAGCCGCCTACTAATTGACACAAACATCATCTCATGCAAATTGAAGGGCTACAACTTACAAACATTGACCTTCAGGAAGAGGGAAATTATGCAAGGATTTAACAACCAGACGACCAAACTGAGAAAAATATGAAGTGAACATTGGCAAATGTACTAGCTATTAACAACTTGATGAATCCTAAGGCAAGCCAATTTTTTAAAATATCAACAACCAATGTATTTGTTTAGGCCCCTATGTACCTAGCTTGAACCTTCACAAATCCTTTGTTTCTTCTATGTACAAGAATGGACATGAAAATCTAAACACTAAATGCAATCAGTCACGATGAGGATAAATTAGAGGATAAATAAAGCATGATGGTGAGGTGGGGAAAGGGATTTGAGAGTTGAAATTGATGAACTATCTGAGATCAATATCAACCAGCTCTGGATTTCCCCTTTCAGTCTGATTAGCAACAAGTTCAATTCCCAGTTGACCTTTGTCCCCTGCCCCAAATGCATATAGCTTTCCTGATTCAGTTAGTGCGAAAGTGTGAGCGTTCCAGTATATCGAATTGGTGAGGCTGATCTGTACAACCCGCTCGTTCACTTGCTTGAGTGATGACACAAGCTCTGGAGCCAATACATTTGCATGCCTATTTCCCTGCAACATAAACAAAAAAAAAAAAAAGACGATTCAGCAATTTTAACATGCCATTCCTGTACCATCTGTGTGGTGCATGATCATTATGATCTGGTACAAAAAACAGTTGGTACCAACTGTGCCAAAAGGCAGCACAATTCTTGATATATATGGAAAGCATCAAATTTCGTCTAGACTAGTGTAAACATTTTAAAGATGAGAGTGAAGGAATGTAATACCATTTCGAACAAGTGATTTCAACATAGATTCTGGAATCAATATCAATGTTTAAAATTCATTGAACATGGTAACTTTCTGCATGTAATTTAAGAGGCACAACTAGAGTATATAAATGAAAATAAAGGTAGTAATAAGTAAGACCTGTCCATCGGCAGCAGAGTTATGTCCAAGACTAGCTGATTCTCCACAGCCAAATGAGTACACATCACCATCTTCAGAGACCACAAAGGTTGTGTAATCTCCTGTAGCTACATGCACAGCTTTCACATTACTCAATGCTTCCACAACCTTAGGAGCTGATTCACACTCTTCATTCCCATGACCCAAGCACCCATAACGACCCCAACCCCACGTGCAGACCCGTCCATCCTGGCCAACCACAGCAGCATGCCAGGCACCAGCCGCAACCACCATTGGTTGGAGGTTCAAAAGCTGAAATTGTTCAATCAGTCGGGGTTGCTTCTCATCAGTTCTTGAACCATGTCCAAGCTTGCCACCCAAGCCACAGCCAACAGAGTACACAGACCTGAAATGATTATCATATCACAGTAATTATAATCTTTCATACATGTAAGAAAAGCTTAAAATTTGGGGTTAGATGTTGGCATGAAGGGTTAAAAATATTGTGAACATGATTATGGAGCAAATAGTTTTTTCATGTCCAAAAACAAGTTCCTTTATTTTTTTGGCCTCGGAGGGAAAGTGATGAAGAAATTGCTTACATTCCATTAGGCTGACAAGCGAGAGCAAGAAGGTAGCAGTACCCCGCTGCAATTTGTACCACAGGTACATTCTCAAGTGCTCCCAACAGAGGCTGGGGCTCAACATCATTTGGTTCAGTTTGGTGACCAAGTTTGCCATCACTTCCCCAAGAAAATGTGTATACCCTGCCTTCCCTAGACAACACAGCTGTGAAGAAGTTTCCAATTGCAGCTTGCACCACAAATATATCTTTCAAGGACTCAACCAATTGTGGAGTGGTAACCAGCTTTGATCCTTGAACCCCATACTCGGTTTCACCAAAAGAGTCCTTCCCGAAGGCATACACCTTCCCAGCATCACTGATCAGCATTGTCCGGCCAGCCCCAGCAGCTGCATGAATAATTCGAATGCCTTGCAGCGATCTGCAACATAATGGAGTTCCATTAAGTCAACAATTTCTCTTTCCTGTTTCTCACAACTTACACAATGGTGTCGTAAGTATTTGGTCAAAAATTGGCAACCTGATTGGCTTGGGCCGCCATTCCTCTTCAGTGGTGCCATGTCCAAGCTGCCCTGAACTGTTAGAACCAAATGAGTAGACAGTTCCTTTTGAAGTCACAGCAATGCTGTGACCAGGTCCAGCTATTGCCTGCGATTTCTCCCTTCTGAAACATGCTTCCCCAGCCAATAGAAACCTCAGGACCAGTTTCCATGAACCGCCACATCTTTGCTTCAATTCCTGACGCTGTTCAGCTGTCATTGGCTTAAATATAGCTCTCTTTTGGCACATGTCTAGAGCAGCAAGCTCAGATATGCACAAGTCAAAGTCAGGAGCAAAGTTTGCAGGCTGCCTGAAAAAGGAACATGTTCCCTGCAAACACACACATCCAAAATCAAACCGGCAGCATCATCAAATCTAAAAGTTAAAGCAGCCCAACAAATTCAAAACATAGAGCAACAGATCACTTGCCTCTAACTTTGCAAGGTCTTGAGGGTCCAAATTGCAAGCAGTAAGGACATGAAGAACAATCGAGGGGTTGGCAGCTAAAGGGAACTCTCCGGGGGTTGAGGAGGTCCCAAAGCAATGGCGTTGCCGCCTTTCATATGTTGGTACAGGAGTGGCAACAATGGTGGTAATTGGCTGGTCAGGAATGTTATGGTATTGTATAGTTGGGGTTCCGCTTGCTGTGGCATCCATTGGCACTGCCTAAATTCGCAGTGGCCAAGCTTGGCAAAGAAGTAGTTCTACTATTTTGGAAATTCAAAATATCCAGCATTAGCATCTAATGTCTTTGAAATTCATAATGTTCTTATCTATGTAGCAGTAACTACCTTCAAAAATATGTTATTGATCAACAAACTTCATGTCTAGCTCAAACCTACAAATAGAAAGCATACCTATAAAAACACCGTTTATATGACAGCAAGTACAACAACACATAATGCAACAACTTATGTCCATTCGACATTTCATTGGGAATAGTGTCAGAGAAACAAAAAGTCCATGAACTGGAACTCGAGCATTCAAAGCATTTCAGATCAAAACACCAAACATTAGTAAAACTTGACCCTGAAGGAGACTCAGCAACGGAATACCTGATCGGCTGATCATAGTTCAACCAAACCAAATCAGAAAGCTTTTCAGAGTCTCCAATTGAAATAGGGGCCAAACAAAGAAACCCAAAACCTTTAAACAGTTGGCAATAACTTGATGAACACTAAAAGAAGGTGACTTTGAGATGAAAAATACGAGGCTTCCAGGAATGGATATTCCCACCACCAAAATACACACGAAAAAGGAAATAATTTTGACATCAAAATAGAAAACTTGATCCATGTAAACTCATTATAACTCAAACGGTTCGGATTAGCCCGATCAAAACGATCCAAGAGACCAAATTGAGCCTCCATCATTGAACACCAAAAACAGAGGTTGCAGTTATAAAGCAAAGTTTTACAAGGATATGACCAAAAAGATCAAAACTTTGGCAATACCCAGATCAGAAAACCATCAGAGAAATCCAAAACCAATCAGAATACTTGATCAGATTACCAATAAGCAAAAAAAAAAAAGAGAATCCACCAAGAACAGAACACAATAACATGCATAAGATACTTGTTCAATTCTACATTATGATCACCACAGATCGAGACCCAACAACTCAGAGATGAAGATTACATATCAGAGAAATCCACGATTGCCCAAAACCCATCTGCATCCGTCAATGATTGCAAAGGATTCAACTTTTTTTTTCCTTATAGAACAACAAAACAGCCAAACTTGGGATCAAAATAAAGAGCAGAGGAAGTGGGTTTTTGATCAAAAGGCTGCTGTGTGATCCTATATAGAGTGGTATGAGGATTCTGTCAACGATTTAGAGAGAAGAAGAGGAAGGGAGAATTTTTGGTTTTGTATTTGAGAGAGAGAGAGAGAGAGAGAGAGTGGATGATGATATATGAATTGGTTTTGAGCTTTTATATTTTCTCTTTTGTTTTTTGTAATGTGGGATGGAGAGGTGACTCCCTTCTACGTTTTATATTTTCCTTCCTAAAGATGAGGTGGTATCTTCTAGCTTGGGTGGTGATCAAGCTTTTACTTTGGCTATATATTTCTACTATGCCCATTGCTACACGTAAGGTTCCCTCTTGACAATATGGTAACTCTCCCATAACCGATTTTATCTCATCCTATGGTAACTCTCCCATAACCGATTTTTATCTCATCCTATTGTTTTACGGAAACTGAGGTGAAAATTATATGGGAGAGAGATTGAGATTGAGGAGATTGAGGATTATATCTTCTTCCAAACAAATTTAATTCGTTTGGGAGTGCAAGTGATTTCCAAGGTCGGATTGGTTGCTTCGTTGGTGGATGGTGACAAGTTGAGCTCTTTCTCTTCTTGTTTGAGACGTTTTGGTATCAAATTCACCAAAGCCAAAGTAATAATTTTTTTTTATGAGAATAAATAACTTCATTAGCATAAATCATACAACTGAATTGTGTCTGTTCAAGCAGGAGTCGAAACTCTACTACAAATTACAAAGTTCTAAAGAAAAAACAACGAAACGAAATAATCGAAACGAAGGTTCGAATGAATCAAAAAAACGTCCAAAACAAGCGGACAAAAAACTAGGAAATCAAGTAACCATCGTGATAGAAGAGAGAACTCCACCAAAACCATCAGGTCTAAGACCACACGGTGTACATTTCAGGAAGAGGTAGAGTTGCCCTCCCTCCGCTCATGATGGGGTCCTGGTGCAAGGCTGCATCACCTCACGCTGCATCGGTCACGTTGCCAACCTCCGAGACCGAGCCCGAGTCCATCAGAGCCCCACCTGCATAATCATCTTCAGAACTATCCGGTATCCATGCAGTCTCAGGTGGAGACGTCATCGAATTGAAGTTCATATGTGTTGCCTCTTCTTGTTCTTACTCCCCCTAGGATGTCCCCGTTTCTTCGGGGATTTGCGGGTAAGACCAATAACCCCATCATTCCCCACCATGAAGCCTAGATCACCCGGTCCCAATTCAAAAGCCATAGCTTTGCTGGTATTGAGACGACTAACCAGAAAGAAACGGGGAACAACGTATCTGTTTTCCAGGCTCTGAAGATCTCCCAAGTCCACCGGCTCCTCTTCGGTACTAAGAGAGAGTTTGGACGTGAGACGTGCAGTCATGGAAGCTAACGACGCCGTCACTGCCACCATATGAGTCGCACCAAACAGCTATATTCAAAACCCTAACCCTAACCCTAACCCTAGGTTGAGAGGGAGAGAGAAGAAGAGGCTGCGGTATTGTTTTGAATAATAAAGCCAAAGTAATAATTAAGGAGTGGTAATGTTGTTTTAGAGATGTGGTTAAATTATATAAGACACTATTTACTTGGGGCCTAGGGGCGTAGTCGAGTAGATTTCTTAAGTTTTTACCATGTATGTATACTATTTTTTATTTACTTAAATACATTTGTTATAATCAATTATTAATGTAAAGAACGTGGAAATAGTTGTATTGTGATTATGAACAAAATAAGTTTTAAAGTCTCAACAAAATTAATAATAGATAAGAAAATATGATTATTACATATAAGAAAATACAAAAAAAAAAAAAAAAAAATAATTACATATTTTCTTTAGATTATTCTAAAAAGAAAATTTTTATTAATTTTTTTTAATTATGGGTATTTTGAGAAAATAAAGAAAATTTAAATAACATTTTATTTATTTGCAAAAATAAATTCAAGATCTATAAATTAAAGAGATCCAAGTGCTGTTTTTAGAAATATAAAAAGAAATTCCCTTCACTTAAATCACACCAATTAGTTTTGTGTTTGTATGTGATACGCTATCAATCCATCAAGTAAGATGATAATGTACGTTAAATATATATAGTGACTAATACTGCCAATTTATGTATCATGGACCATATATGAAACAAACTCTAAACTATTCATGTATTCCCAATTTGCACGTTTTAGTAGCCTTGTTTGCCGTCTGGTTTTCCAATTATCTAGGACGTAGTTGTTTCATTTCCCAGTCTACGTATTGAAGCAAAATGTGAATTAGAACTTATATCGGATTTTGGACACTAGATGAGTTGATTCTGTATTTTCTTATATTGTGTGTTATAGCATCGACACTCTATATGAGAGAAAGTCCATTATGTTTAGATAAATAGAACTTGGGAATGTCAACATAATGGCCTAATTCCTCAGTCAATGGTCCCAATTATTCATTGTAGAGAAATTACAGTACATAATCCTCACTTATAATAGGATTAGGCGAAATCTATTTTACACTTTTGAGTACTCATGTTAGCTCAAGGGGGTAGTAAAAAATGAAATATCATGAAGAATTACACATAATCGATAAGCATAAAAACTTCCCAATTCACTACTTATTTACCCTAAAAAGCTTAAGTTAATGATTGGAAAAATGACTATTTGCACAAAAATAAGGGAAAACTTGCCCATTTCAATGTTACCTACCTACTTCAATGAATCTTAACAAAAATACCTAAGTACCCTATATTAAAACCACATCTCTCTCTCTCTCTCTCTCAAGCTATGGTTTCACTTTTCTCAATCACTCTTCGATCCTCACTACTCTCACCCTCCTCCTCCTCCTCCTCTCCTCCACTACCACCTCACCGCCAGAAACCACAGCCTCCACCTTCATCGGCTCCACCAACTCGGCCTCCACCACCGCCACCTACCTCAATCTCTTGACGCCAGAGCGCGTGGCCTCCGCCACAGCCTCCCTCGGCATCTCCGTCGTCCGCCTCGAAGTCCCCTGCTTGCTCTAGGCCAAGGCTCCATCGCCTCTTCCGACGTCCACTCCTTCCCGCGCACCAAGATCGCCTGTCGCCAACGACTTCCTAGAGTCATCGCCGGAGTTCTCCCGCTTCCTCCTCCCACCGATCGACACCATCCACGTGTGGCAGCCAAGTCCAAGATGCAAGAGATGATCGAGGTTTCAAGGACCCGACTCGCATCGACCTTCGAGATCATGAACTTCGCCGCCTTGGAGAGTCCTGTCAGGGATGACGTGACAGGCGGAGGAGGGCGTTCGTAGGTGGCGGTGGAGTAGAGAGAACCGAAGGCGCGTTGGGCGCCTAGCTGAAGAGGCACGCACGGGACTGGAGTCAGCAAAACCATGGCCAAGTCTAAGATGCAGGAGATGATCGAGGTTTCAAAGACCCGACTCGATTTCTCTCTAATTTTGCATATGCAAACCGCAACAAACCCTTACTGGGGGTCATTAATGTTATTACTGGGGTCAGTAATACATTTATTGGGGGTCTGTAATACTATTACTAGGAGTCAGTAATACTATAACTGGAGGTCAGTAATACGTTTACTCGGGTCGTAATACGTTTACTGGGAGTCAATAATTGATTTACTGGTGTCAGTAATACGTTTACTGGGGTCAGTAATACTATAACTGGAGGTCAGTAATACGTTTACTCGAGTCATAATATGTTTACTGGGGGTCAATAATTGATTTACTGGGGGTCAGTAATACTATTATTGGGGGTAAGTAATTACTTGTCTGTGAAAAAATAATATTTCGGCGAAAAAAAATTAGTGACTGGAATCTGGCGACCGGAGTCCGGCGACCGGTGATTGGAGCCGGCGACCGATGACCAGAGTTTGGTGGCCGGCCGACAAAGTCTTTTTATGCATGTGACAAAAGGTGGGGGGAAAATGTCCTAATTTATTAGGTTTTAGTGAAAATTTGTTCAAATGGGCAATAGTTTGTTTACCTTGTGTTGATTTGGGCAAATTTTTGAAGTGATCATTGGTTTGGGCAAAGAGGCCCCCAAAAATGTATTAAATAGACATTTTCTCTTAATGATTTTAGGTATAAAAAAAAATATCAAATGAACACTGAAAGGTTCCAATTTGCCTGAATTTGTATCATCTAATGTCCTTATCATCAAAATTGCATGGATCCTTTTCATACAGGACTAGAGGTTGCAGGTATCAACCATGCATATGTAAATCCAAAATTAAAGTTGTTGAGAACTTGAAACCAATATTACAAGGTAAACATGATTATAATGGGGCTGCTAATTAATAACAGCAGCAAATGAGAAATAGTTCGATAGTAGGTAGGTGAGCTTTGAAGAAGACTCAAGTTACAAGAAAACTGATAGAAATCTCCAAAGCTGTGAGTTTGGAAGTTAAAGTTTTCTTCTTTTTCAAAGCAAAACCTGGATGGATCATCATATCAGCTGAAAGCAACTGGGGTTTGATCTGTCGAAGAATGAAGAAGGGTGCATGCAAAAGGGGACACACACACCACATGCAACTCAATTAGCTGTCAAAAGTTGCAAGGAAAGAAACACAGACTTCATTATGAATGACACAACCTAGCTTCTTGGATACTACTCTTCGATCTGGCATGTATAAATAAAAGAAAGTCATTATAGATTATATGTCACCCAGTTTCACCTGCATGCAAACAGTTAAAAAGTAAACCAGAAAGGTAAAAATGATGGTTTTTTCCTATGATTTGAATCTCCATTAAGAGACATTGTGATCGTTAACTTTCTAACACAAGATCAGATTTGCATTTTGATCGAATGCTCCATTCTTTTTGGTTAATTTGTCTCTGGTTAGCCCCCAAAAGGAGTGTACTAATTAGGCTATGCTATGCATTTAAGGGTTTGAATTTACTAGCGAATTCGAGTTGTTGTCCCATGTAAATCAGGGCCAGTTAGTAATCATCACTATGGTCTCGAGTCAAAAAATTAGAGAAACTCAAAAGCGATCTGCTTACCTACCTTAATTCATTTGCCAAATAACTTCTTAGGTAATTATGATAACAAGTGCAAAATGATTTTCCTTTTTGGCTATGGTATCTATTAATTGCTTACATATATTTGTATGCAGTAATACTTCAAATATTGTCATGACTTCATTACTGAAACGTTTGGTCTTGAAACAAATCAATGATTTCATAAATAGGCAGTCATTTATAGTAGTACGTTATGAACTCCAACATTAGCTAATCAAGAAAATGAAGTAAACCACCAGTTAAAGACGTAAACGTCCGTACATTTATACTCTTGTTAGCAAATTTGGTAGGAAGTCTGCGTTAATCATGCATTCTTATGCTAATGACTCATGTTTTGGCAACATTATTGAAACAAAATAATCATGCAAGTATGGGGTCAGCTTCACAATCCATTAACATAATGATTATTCATTCCAATTATGGCATTGATCAGCAGTTAAACAACTGCTTAGAGCCCGTAGTTGTGAAACAGACAGCATGCATCATCCATCTGTCTTATATATATCTTAAGGGTAGTGATAAGGGGCCTTAATAAGGCCTAAGAATTTTGGCCTTAATCCTAAGTGGCGTGCCACCTCATCAAGACACATCATCAATATCAAAAACATTGTTATGTCATATTAGGGTTAAAATACAATCTTGTCCTTTGAAATCCAATGGCTCTAGATTATTTTGTTATTTTTCAAAAATAAAAATAATTTTAAGAAAAGAAAAATATTTTTCAAGCCAATTTTTTTTATTACACTTGTTTTTAAATTTAAACATCAAATATAATTTTTTAAATTATAATTATTCAAAAATATAAATTTAAGTGAATATACATACATATATATATACACACACATATATACATACATACACACATATATACTATTTCAAAAAAAAAAAAATTCAACACACTATATCAATGCATGTCCAAATAAACTTCATATATATATATATAAAATTCATCTAGAAAATTCGATAGAAATTTATTTTATCTACTTTTATTTTTTCTAAAATTCGATAGATATGTATATATATATATATAATTCTAAATCTAAATTTTGATTAAGAGTCAAAAAAAATTTAACATTGAATTTGATTCACAAAGATAGAATGTTTTAATGTCAAATATCGTAATTGTGTCCAGAATTAAATTTCATGTAGTCAACCCAAAAAAGGTAACAAAATCATCTAAAATAAAACATAATTTGGTTGTAATTGTTGCCCAATTTACAATGACTATTAATTAGGTAGTTATGAGTAAATTATATTTCGTAATTATTACTTTTTTTTAGTCATCGTAATTACTGCTTTGTATTAAGACAACATTCAAATATTCCCCATATATTTATATTACCATATGTAAATTAGGTTAATCATAAAAGTCAAAACTTAGATTAAATTCGTAAAATAGAAAGAAAATATTATACCTTTAATACTTTATACGGGTAAATATTTTGTAAATATTTATATCGTAGTTATGAGAAATGGTTGAAAGTTTAGGGTTATAAGAGACACTGAGCGTGAAGAAGTTTGTGTTACCTAAAATACCCTTGATGGCGGGTCCAGTCAATAAGTCGAACACCCCTCATAAACAAGTTAACGGTTTTTTTAACGGAATGTCTAACGGAGTTGAAACTTTGTAGGATTTTGTATAGTTCGTGTATTTATTTGAAATAATTTATAGATGGGGTATTTAATTGAAATGAAGTTCAAAGTTTGGGTATTTATTTGTACTTTACCCAACAATAAAATTTATAATTAATGGATTTCAAATTGATAGAGTCCAAGATGCCATCATTTATAAATGGGTAAATTTATCTTATGGTACCTCATATATGGTCAATTGGACACATTGATACCTAGAGTTTTAAAAATGACAGTTTGGTACTTGAAGTTAGATTTTGTGAGACATTTTTGTACTTATGTTGACTTTTCTAATAAATTTGAGGGAAAAATTGACATTTAGGTATATATTGATAAAAAAAAAAAAAAGAGTTTTATGAGTTTAAATTAATGTTTTCAATTTGAATTAGTGTTTTTGGGTCATGCTGAAAACATAAGTGAATATTATGTTTAAAAAATTCAATCGTGCATGGTAATGTGAACACTCACAAAACTAATCCGCGAAACTATTTATAATGAACAAAAACATTCTCGTGGTTGTTCAAATTACGAATACTAGATTCTAAACATAAATCCAATTATTTTCATCTTCAACAGAACTCAAGAAATCAATTCATATTTATTTTTCCTTAGAAGATATAATAAATTATTAATACTAACGTGATAGTCAGTAGTGTTATTTTAATTTTATTTTGTAAATAAAATTTAATTCTAATTTTATAAATACTCATAAAACTCATTTTATTTTTATGAAATTATACCTAAATGTCATTTCTACCTTTATATTTAATTAAAAAATCAACAAGTACTAAAGTGTCACTTAATTGTCATATTTGAAACTCTACGTACCAAAGTATCTAATTGGTCATATATGAGGTATCATAGGAGAAATTTAATAAATTCCTATGGATTTCATAATTTTTTCAACCAAAACACCGCAAGTGTTTCTTTCTTCAGAAAACTGCAACTTCATTCGTATAACAAACAAATCGAGGTACCACTAGGTGGAGTAACTTCTCCGGAAGAAGACCAAACACCGTCTTCTGTTCAAACGAATTCTTGGTTACAAGTATTTCATCACAAATGATTGACTTGAGAATCCAAAATTAAAGGCCTGAATGGCACTGGAGGAATCATCTACAATCAAATCACGAAATTCCACATGTTACATTACTAATTCTATTCGACTAGAAATCTGTGAAGGAAGAGTCGTGAAAGAAAAGAAAACACATACAACTGTTACACGGCAGTACCTGAATTTGTATATCATATATTCATAATTTGTATGGCTTCAATAAATAGCAAAGAAAAAAAAATCCCATACATCATACGTGTGCTACGTCACCTATCCAATTTTCCCACTTCAACAAGGAAAGCAACCTTTTTCTGCAGAACATGTATTCAAACACTCGTTCCAGCTACAGCGTGCAAACCCCAAAATCTCATAGATCTTACTCAGCTCTCTTCGATATAATATACAACCCTGATTGCTTTGAATGGCTCAGATCCTATCCATATTCTACTAGTGATCAGTAACAATCCTCTCAACGTGAATAGCTCACCTCATTTACTGAATTAACAATGCCTATGCTACATGCTATGTCACTCTCTGACTTCTCCAGAAATTGTTTTATCCACGGTGGTTGTGGAAGGTTGTAATTTAACAGCTTCCTGAAAATAGTACATATGGCAGTTGCTAATCAGGATACAAGTCTAAACAAGCAAGCATATGAAAATTCAGATTGCAAAGCATACTTCAGATATACCTTTCCATTTTCTCTACTTTCACGTGACTCGTGCTCATCATTCAGAATAGTAGACACTTCACTGCTTTCCATCTGAGCAGACACCGTGTTCTTATCTTCCTTCAATTCCCGTATGGACCCATCACCGTTCACAGGAACACCATTTGAGGAACTGTGAGTTGTGGCCTGAGACTCAACATCTTCTCTCTTTTCGACCACTACTTCAACTGCAACTCCATTTTCTCTCTCAAGTAATCTGGCTTCTCCATATATCTCATTAGTAATTTGAGTTCCTTTGGCTGCTGCCTCTTCATGTTTCCTCTTTTCTTCTTCTCTTTGCTGTTTTCTTCGAGCTTCTTGCTCCTTTATCATTTTGAATCTGAAAAGTATTCCAAACTAAGATGATAATAACTATAAGCAAAGCAAAAATATTGAAATGATAGTAAGAACTAGTAACCTTTCACCAGGCCGCAGACCCTCTGAAGTCAACTTCACTTCTTGTTTGGCATCCTTTTGGGTTGAATTAAGAGCAGAGACAGATTTGGTTGAATTTAGAGTAGAGACGGACTTTGTTGAATTTAGTGCAGAGACAGACTTTTTAATCTGGGGTTCCTCTTCCTTGATAATGGTATCACTTAGTTGACTAATTGGATTCTTTGCACCCCCAAACTTTTGAAGCCATACTTGTTGTGCTGTGCTCAGTAAGTTATTTGTTAACCTATATTCACATATTTTTGAAATATGTAAGAGAACATATGCAATACTATACACCCAAAGGAAGTTGCTATTCAGGAAACCTCAACAATATACAATAGAAAGACTGTTATACAGAAAACTAAAGCTTTAAACAAATGCTCACCAATAGAGACTTAGACCGGAAGGAACTGATAGAGAAAAGTAACCAATCATCAAAGGAAGGAACTTGGTAATCGCTTGAGAACTTTTCATGTTTGGGTCACTAGTCTGAAAGATAAAGCATTTGTTAAAAAATGAAAGGATAACGTACAGAAAAAAAAAAAAAAAAACTCACAAGAATTCCCTACAAGTGCTAGTTTAACCAGGCCAATTTGGATCAATGAAAAGACAGACCTGTGGCTGTGATGCCTGCATAATTTGAACAGATACATACTGCGACACAACCAGCAAAACTGGCAAGACAAGATATGCCAAGGTGTCTGACCACCCAAGCGGTGGATGACCATCCTGAGAAATTACAAGGCAACCAAAAATAATTACGAATTCCACAACATTATTTTACACTCATAAACTCAAGTAGAATATAAGTTAAAGACTTGTCATGGGTATGAGCAATATATAAAAGCAAAGGGAGTGCTGAAGATGAAGACACTACTCACAACAAAAGGGAAAAGCCACGAAACTCCACCGCCACTACTTCGAGCAGCAATTGTTGTAGGACCAGCCAACGAGGGTATCCAAAAAAACCCTTCCGTAAGGAGTCCCTAGCAAAATAACATTAAACATTTAAGCATCCTCGAAAACACATTATAAAAAAACAGGTTCACAAACAACAAGCTGCTAAAAACCAATGAAAATCTAATACTAAGACAGTGAAGTACCTCATCTGCCACATTTGAAAGAGCCCTATACAAACCAATCCATATCGGTATCGTAGCAAGCGTAGGTAAACATCCTACCAACATAACCACCACAAACAATAAGCTCATAATCGAAATCGAAACTCCAAAATCAATCAACAAAAACAAAAACAAAAATATACCTGCCAAGGGGTTTATGCCAGCTAATTTATACAAACTTGCAGTCTCGAGTTGAATTCTCTCCTACACAGTCAAAAACACAACTTGAGCTCATGAAGATTAACCCATAAGGTAAATCAAACACGGTAAAAGGACCAATATTTCTACCTGATCCCCAGCGTAGCGTTCTTGAATAGCTTTAATCTGAGGCTGCAACGACTTCATAGCCATAGTGGACTCGACTTGCTTCTTGGTCAAAGGAAAGGTCGCAGCTTTAACAAGAACAGTCAACAATATAATAGCAAATCCATAAGAATAAGGCACATGAACACTAGAAAGCCCATCCTTCAAAACCTTGAGCCCGCTTTCCAGGTAGTTGGTAATCCCAGACAGCCAATCGCTGCTACTCTGCTTCGTAGTGCTCAAATTCTCCGTCACCGATTGGGCCGACACCGCCGCGTCGGCCACCGTGTAGAGCAAGCTCTCGGCTTTAGCGAGCAGCTCCTTGAAAACGGGCGCGGTTTCTTCCGGGTCGGGGACAAAACCCGACCCGAACCCGAGGCGGGCGACGCCGCCGCAGAGGAAGTGGGTGCGACGGTGGTGGTGGAATCGGGGGAGGAGAGGGCTGCGGAGATTGGGTGGAGGGGAGAGGAGTGGGGTTGGGTGGAAGGATAGTAAAGTTGCCATTTTTAGGGTTTGGTATTTTGAAATTGGGGGAAATTGGAAACCCTAGGAGAGAGGGGTTGAGGGTGAGGTGTGGGTTTAGGAGACCATCAGTTTTTGGTTTTCCGGGGAGTGAGTGAGAGAGAGGTTTGGTTTTGGGGTTTTACTCGGAAGCAAAATATCTGTGGAACGACGTGTCGTGTTTGCTTTCGTGACTCTTGTGAGACGATTGATTGTGTGTGTTGAAGGGGAGGCCCAAGGTCGGAGAATGTCAGGCCCATGGAGATTTGTCTTGGTTTCAGTGTATTTGGTTATAGAGGGGTTTACAACACTAGAAATTTGAGTAAATTGGTGTGCCACATAAGAGTAACTTGCTTTGGACATAAGCCAACTGAGAAATATTTTTTGAGAGTTAGAAAATTAAGCCAACTGATAATTGATCGTAATGTAAAAAACCAAAATGAGATGGTGGACCGTTAACTTTCTGTAATCAAATGAAACCGATCAATTCCTTAACGGTGTCCATTGACAAGTCTACATTGATGTCAGAAAATTTAACTAATTAAATTGTTCATATGTGAAAATTTAAGAAGCTAATTTCATTCAGTTTTTACATAAATATGAGTTAAAACCGATACGTTCTTATGTAAAAAATAAAATAATCATTTCTATGATGATATCGGTTGACAAGTTTACAATGGTGTGTGGTGAAATTTTGATCAATTTAAATATTTCAGATTTCGAGAACTTAATTACATTGTCACTAACAATAAGTAACTTGGAGAGTAGTTACGACATGAAATTAGTAATGAAATACATGAAATCTAGTTAAAAGTTTCAAAATCAAAGTATATATGCGCATCAACGCAACTATAGAGTTAGAAGTATCTAACATGACTTCGAGTTTCAGAATTGATTAATGTTCATGTTTAGCTAGAGCCTAGAGGAAAAGAGAACTTGATCGCCATGTATGTAGCCTCATGCCTTGTAAACAAACAAAGCAAATTAGCATCCACAAAGTGAAGGATTAGCTACCAAAGTTTCTCAGTAACAACTAGAGATAAGAAAGTGTGATGCCTATGAACATGAGGTCCAAATCCAACCAATCGCACTCTTTCTGGATAAGAAAACAATCCACATAACACCATTCCATTGGTTCTCATTTCCCTCCCTCTACCCCACCCTTCTATATTCCATATTTTCAACTACAACCAGCAACCAACCATTGAAGCCTATCAATCCCTTCTTTGCATTATACCTGAAACCTCAAGCAAATCACCAATCTCAAGCTAGCTCCACCACTCCAAGAAGAAGCACAAGTAATCAATGGCAGCAACAATGGCTACTACAATGGCAATAATGAACGCCAAGTGCTTAAGCACCACCACCAACTCAGTCAAACTCCCCAACCTCAAGCCAATCACTACCACAAAACCTATCTCCCTCCTCTCCATCCAAAACCTCCCCAAGGGTCTAACCAGCTCAGCCCTAGCCGGAGCCATCTTCGCCACCATAAGCGCATCCGAACCCGCCTTGGCTGCTCAACAGATCGCTCAAATCGCCGAAGGTGACAACCGTGGCCTTGCCCTGCTCCTCCCCATCATTCCCGCCATTGCATGGGTCCTCTTCAACATCTTCCAGCCTGCTCTCAACCAAATCAACCGCATGACGAACAAGAGCGTCATCGTTGGCCTAGGGCTCGGAGGACTTGCAGCTTCAGGGTTCGTGTCCACTCCTGAAGCTTCAGCCAATGAAATGGCCATGCTTGCTGAAGCAGCTGAAAAGGCCGGTGATAGCAGGGGACAGCTCCTCCTCATCGTGGTGGCTCCGGCTATTCTTTGGGTGCTCTACAACATTCTACAACCGGCTTTGAACCAGCTTAGCAAGATGAGGTCTCAAGATTGATAAGATCGGTCCTGGATTTTGTCAAGGGTGCGATGGCACAGAGTTAATAATCACTTGTAATTTGCACCTTTATGTTATCAATTATATCTCGATCTTTTATGTTGATTAGTACATTTTTTTTTTCTTTGTTCTCTGTTGTTCAAATCCTCAAGTCTACGTTCAGATAATATTGATAGTAGATTTGATCATTTTGATGTGTAACTACTGTGTATCATACGATATTTGATAGAATAGCTAGCTAGAGTCCAGTTGGAGTCGCTTCTCCTTCCAATGTGGTAACTAATTAAATCAATGTTGTTAAGAGTTAAGTTTTTGAAGATGAGGAAGCAACTGTTCTTTTTCCAACTAGCAAATTATCTTTAAAAACTTCGATAATGTAGTGCATTGTAATAATTCAATGTAAAATTGTACAGTGATCGGTGCTGGTTTTGAAGATTAAAGATGCGGTCGTATATGGACATGATGTTATAAATAGGACAATGAGTATGGCAAAGGAGGTTACAGCTATACGAGCGTATAGAGACAATTGGACATCAAGTTACATACAATTTAATGTATAGTTCAATCAGTATAGCTGCAACACGACCATTCATAATGTTATACGGTATAAATACAATCCTGTACACCGTGTAAGACAATGCTTGATAAAGTATGAGCAACATACATTGTAGTTTCTTAAGCTGCTTAGCTGAAAATTTAGCACAACCGAAATAATATGGATCGTTTTTTACCTTCTTTTTTCACTTTGCTGATCACTGTAACGTTTTGAACTATATAATATGGTTCTATATATGATCAAATGAGGAAACTGAAAAATAAACAACTGACAAATAAGATTGAGGTCATGATTTCAGGCCAAGAAACCAAGAGCCGTCCTTAATCCCACATTTACGCACTTTGCAACTATCGTCAGGTTTAGGGCTTCAAAGCACAATCAAAATAATAATCACAATATTTGACACAAAAGTAGCCCACTTCGTCTAGTGCATGCGCACTAATTATACCACATGTTCTTTTGGTGTTGCTTCTTAGTCCACACTAATCACCACTAGGGCTGGGCGCGGGCCGGGCCGAGCTCAAAATTCTCAAAGCCCGACCCCCTCGGTCCGAGCCGAGCCGGGTTTTTTCTAAGATGAGGACCGGCCCGAGCCCGAGCCCGACGGGCCGAGCCGAGCTTTCGGGCTTTTTCGGGCCCAAAAAAAACTAGGAGCTAGGATCTGTAATCTGTTGATCTGGGGCGGCGGTGCCAAGCTGTGGTACTGAGCGGCGGGGATCTCGAGGCTGGTGACGAGGCCGGAGATGCTCCACACGCAGAGGAAATCTGCTGATCTGGGGCGGCGGTGCCAAGCTATGGTACTGGTTTCTGCTCTCTGTTTCAGTTGGATCAAGTTGATCAAATTAAACCATACCCAGTTTGCACAGCTTGCACAGAACCTCCAACCCAACAGAACACCCATTGACCATCGATGAATTCCAGCATATAGTTCGACGTCAGGATCGGTCTCCCACCACTAGATCGGATGCGCAGATCCACCCACACATCCCAGCAATCATCACCGAAACCCCAAACAAGAACTGAATCTGGATCTCGTGTTTCCCAAGAACTCCATTTCTGCCGGCCACCAACATCATTGAACCACCGACCTCTGCCAGACCAGCGCTTACTTGTTGCTCTGAAGACACCGCCTCAGACCTGACCTGCGGTCTCACCGATTGCTCCGTCGCCGGCACTACATCACTAGATTGGAAACCAACCATCGATGCACAGACCAAACCAAACCAAACAAAAGGGTTTTAGGTTGGAGGAGGTCAGGAGGCGAGGATGAGAGAGAGAGAGAGAGAGAGAGAGAGAGAGAGAGAGAGAGAGAGAGAGAGAGAGAGAGAGAGAGAGAGAGTTTGTCTGCTTACTCTGCTACATCACGAGACGGAGACGGACGCGTAGGAGGAGGCGCTGTAGAGCTGGAGCCAGAGCCGGAGTCTAGGGCTGGGACGAGGCGGGGCTGGTGGCGAACGTTAGAATGGAGGAGTGGAGCCTGTGGAGGTGTCAGGACAGGACAGGAAGAGCCGACGAGGTCTTGTGGAGGAGGCGAGGAGGAGTGGTCTGAGTGGAGGTCGAACAGAGAGACTACGAGAGGGCTGCGGAGGGTTCGATGTCGATGCTTTTTTTTTTTTTATATATATATTAAACATTCGGGTCGGGCCGGGCTTTCGATCCCAAAAAAATTCGAGCCCGAGCTCGGACCGACATGCTCAATTTCGGGCCGGTCCTTCCTCGGGCCGGTCTTTAAAATTTCAAGGCTCGGCCCGTGTCGGGCTTTTTAGGCCGAGTCGGGCCGGGCTTTCGGTCTTTCGGGCCCAAACGCCCAGCCCTAATCACCACCGGTGCTTCCTTAACCATAATCTCTAATATATATGGTTTATTTAGGTGTTGGTCCAAATATTCCATTCATGCTAACCTTCCCTCTCTTTATGTTTCATACAACAAAAGCCATCTCGCATGCACTAATTCACTTAACAATATTGTCTGTCACGCCCCCAGTATTCTTATGCGACCCGAACCTCTCTGTCCCATTTACCATATAAAAACCCTACAAATTAACATAAAAATAAACCGTTCCCGGATATCTCTCTCCCTCTATCCCCGCCCCTAATATATACGTCTCCGTTGCCCTATGGACCATCCCAAGACCGAGCCAGTGCCGGAGCCGGAGGAAGACAGAGAGAGAGAACAAAGAGAGAAAGATTTGAGAGCGTCGGTTGTCATGAAATCCAGCACTCCCACACACCTGAAAAACAGCCCTCGCCCAAATCGACAAGTAACTTTCAAATACATAATACTGCTTTCTTTCCTCTGTTTCCTTCCTGTCCTCTACCTCTTCCTCCACGTCAAGCACAACCTCCACCCCACCGCCACCATCGACCACTCTCTGCCGCACAACGTCCGTGTCCCCGACATCCGCATCCGCTCCGGCTACACCTCCTACAAGACCTACCTCCAGCGCCAGCTCAACAAAACCCTAAACCCTAAGCTCCGCAAAGTCTGGACTACCCGCGACTGGGACCGCAAAATCCAGGTCTTCTCCGAGTTCTTCTCCCAGTTGAAGCAGGAAGACCTCCTGTCCAACAACTCTCGAGCGCTCTGCATCGGCGCCCGGGTGGGGCAGGAGGTTGCGGCCCTGAGACGAGTGGGGGTGGCAGATTCGATAGGGATGGACCTCGTGCCCTACCCTCCTCTGGTTGTGGAGGGAGACTTCCACAGCCAGCCTTTTCAGAACGATACATACGACTTTGAATTCTCAAACGTGTTCGACCACGCGCTGTACCCTAGGAAGTTCGTGGCGGAGATCGAACGGACGTTGAGTCCCGGCGGAGTGTGCGTGTTGCACGTGGCGATATCTAAGCGGGGGGATAAGTACTCGGCCAACGACTTGTTCAGTGTGAGGCCATTGGTGGAGATGTTTCGGAGCTCCGACTTGGTTCGTGTGAGGAAGGTTGACGGGTTCGGGTTGGACACCGAGGTCGTCTTTCGGAAACGGGAAGTCGAATCCATCCAACAATTGTGACAGGGTGTTTCTAATTAGTTTTTGTTTATTCGAAAGTAGAAATTATAAGTGATGTTATGGTGGTGTATTTGTATACATGCAACTTTGGACGAATGTACCTATGTTCACTCTCTGTTTTTGTCAACAATTGTGACATCGTTTGGCTTGATTCTTCGTTCTTTTATCAAAATCATACCAATTACTTCAAATTTAAATTAAAAAAATATGACGACAATGTTGAGGTATCCGACCGATCACTACATCAGAAAACCAGCGGCTTACTTTGAATCTCGTCACGTCAAAGCCTGAAAACAGTCCGGCCGGTTTTGAATGGCAAACCAGAGAGTTTTAGGCTAGTGTATAATGTTTTATGATAATAATCAACTACAATGGCGTCTTTTTGCAGGGTGCAAGACATAAAATACGTAAAAAGGCTCAATCGGATTTCCAAGGATTGTGCCAATCGCTATAATTCATATTTAGCTTACTTTGAGACTTCACTTTTGAGAAGGGTTGAAAGTACCTATGGACTACAAAGCTCGGATCCAATTTTAATGGGCAAAATGCATGATTTTGTTGGCTAATAACACAACATAAAGTACAAACAAGCGGAATGATGGGAGTAACTGATAGATTCTAGTTTGTCCAACCTATGGAACAAAATGTAGAAGCTCGGACAAAAAGGAACACAGTATACAACTCTCATTAAAAGTGAACAATCCAGAAAACTTCATTCTGAAATGTTTAGCCACATCAAAACTAGACAGGCTGACTGTCTGGAACAAATTCAAGAGCCTGACTGACTTCTTCAGATTGTGATTTGGATGCTTCAAGGGCCTTCCTGTAGACACTTGACTTCAGAAAAATCTCACTGTTCTTGAGCCTTTTTGCCGGTTTACCCTTTATGCTAGAATAACTGCTTAAAAATAATTAGAGTTTGATGAGTATGAAGGATCATGTTTGCTACATAAATGAATATAGCTTCTGAAAATTTATACATCTGCTGTAAGTTGCAACAAATTTAAGTTCTTAACACAGTTTAACTCACCCGCTTCTCCCTGTGCCCATCTTTCCTGACGAGGCACATGACCCTAAAGCAAATGCAACGCATTAGATAACAAATAAATGATAGCATCTACTGTAAGTTGCAACAATCTAAAACATATATTTTTTAAAAAGAAAAAGAAATTGCATTTCTTAGCATGTTCATACCTGCATTGCTTTCCCCATCTGAGTAGTCTGTTTCAGACAATGAGTAATCAGATGAAGTGGTGCTGGCACCTGAGACAACAACTCCATCTTTGCCTGCAGAACTTCCATTCCTGTACTCGGGAGCCACTGGTGTAGCTGAGCTCTTGTTGTGTTTTGAGCTATTCAACACTTCCCCATTGTCATTGCCTGAAGCCTTTCTACTAGCCACAACATTCTGAGTCACACCTGCTTGATGCTTTTTGACCGGTTTAGTTTGGTCTTTACTGTTTGATGTTTCCATCTTAGAACTTGATACAGCAGCTTCATTCTTTTTCTCAACATTCTGAGTCACACCTGGTTGATGCTTTTTGACCGGTTTATTCTGATACTTACTGTTTGATTTTTCCAGCTTAGAACTTGATACAGCAATTTCATTATTTTTCTCAGTAAGGCTATTGGCCCCAGACCCGTTGGCAAGACGCTGCTTTCCAGCTACCTTAGGAATGGAATTTATCTTACCGGATAGATCAGATGATTGGGCTTTAGTCCCACTATTGGAAACAGTTTTCTCAGGCTGAGACACAACACCATCAACATTAGATATTGCTCCTTGCGGTTGCAGGGAGCTAGATTTGCTAGCTTCAGACTTTCCACCAATCCCTGGGTTATCATGTGACTTGAGTGGACTTTGCAGATCGCGTGAACAACCACTTAAATCAACCCCTTTGCGGTTCTTTTTGGGTTTCAGCTTACTATCCTCTTTTTCCGATTTCGTCACCTCTTCAGCATGCAGTTCAACGGAAGCAACAACTTCATTCTTGCTTTGGCTAGGCGCCATATATTTGTGAAAGTTAATCTCTTCTCCTTCACAAGAAACCTCCTCGTGGTTACCAGAAAGATTAGGTTGGAGAGTTGCCCCGGCAGAAATGTGTTCTTGTTGTGAAAGAAGTTTAGTAGACTCAGACATGGAATTTGAGCCTTTTTTAACTCCATATTCCCTACCGGATCGGAGACATTTTGCATTTGACTGATCAATTGGAGTTGACTTTGCCAGCTTATTTTTCTTTCTTTGGCTGGTTAATGCCACTGTTTTACTATCAGTTGTTAGAGCAGGATCCCCGTGACTAGCACTTTTCGTTTCTGCTTCCAACTTCTGGGGATCTTGTGTCATGGCATCATGTTTCCACTTTGATTTATTTTTTGTACTTTCAGCGTTTTCTGGAGTTTCACCAAATTGCTGTGAAGTTTCCACCTCATTGCCATCCTGTTTATAAGTTGTTAGGGCAGGTCCCCGTGACTGGCACTTTTCTCTTCTGCTTTTCTCTTCTGGGGATCTTGTGTCATCGCATCATGTTTCTTCTTGGATTTCTTTTTTGTACTTTCTGTATTTTCTGGAGTTTTGCCAACTTGCTGTGGAGTTTCCACTTCACTGCCATCACACTTATCAGCTTCCATGACTAAATGGCCACGCTCTGTATCCTTTTCTGATACATCTTTCCCATTTTTCTGACTCTCCTTGTTCTTAGCTTCACTGTCCTGTTCACCATGTACAGCTTCATGAGGTTCAGCCAAAGAAATATCACACTGAGAATCTATAATGTGTTCTGCACCAGTGGAACTCTTGGTCTTCTTTCTCTTCTTTTGCTTCGTACTATCAGCTTCCATAACTAAATGGCCACTGTCTGTATCTTTTTCTGATACATCTTTCCCATTTTTCTGAGAAAGATTACTGTCCTTGTTCTTAGCTGCACTGTCATGTTCACCAGGTACAGCTTCATGAGGTTCAGCCAAAGAAACATTACACTGAGAATCTGTAATGTGTTCTGCACCAGTGGAACCCTTGGTCTTCTTTTTCTTCTTTTTCTTCTTCGTACTAGGGGTGACAGGTTCATTTTTGTTGAATAATTCAGATGTCACACCTAGTTTTGCATTGTTCCCATCTGTTTTACCCTGGCTTTCAAACAACATTGCTTCAGAGTCATTTATCTGTGACGGTTTTCTCTTCTCTTGAACTCTTTCAGCAGAACTTGTTCCATTTTCACCAGGAGCTTTGACAACAAGAGGAGAATGATCGTCTGATTTTTCTTCAGTAGCATTATTAAAATCTCAAAAGAAACAGTGTCATAAGCTCGTTGAGATAGACTTCAGTTTAAATCTAAATTAATTAAATTCAAGACAAACGAAAAAAAAAAAAAGGATCATCTATAAATAGAGCAAAAGTAACTCACCAAGTGAAGGGGGTGCTTTCAGATTTTCCTGCAACTCTCGGATAGGAATACAGTTATCATCTCTTAGACCTTGTCTACTGATAGGTACTACATCTTCTCCACTTGATTTATTCTTATTAATTCCTGCAGAAGCAACCGTAGATCTCTCTTCCATATCACCATTTCCAGAAGGAGCTGCATCAACTGCTTGGTCCACAGGATTCAACGCCTTCTTTTTCTTTTTGCTCCTCTTCCGCCTTGAACTATTTGTCCACATATCTGAAGTTTCAGTAATTGAACCCTCTAAGGTGGTACTTGCAGTTTTCTCTGTAGAGAGTTCAGATGCAATTTCTGGTTGGGAAGCCTCTTTGTTAGAATCACAAATCAAGACATTATTTTCATTGATCGAATCTAGATGATCAGTTACTTTCTCAAACTGGCGCTTTTTCTTTGAGGCAGTCTGAGATTTTGAAGCATCTAGTTGGGAAGGCTCTTCATTAGAATCAGAAATCAAGACATCGTTTTCTTTCAACGAATCTTCAAGATCAGTTATGTTTTCAAACTTGCGCTTTCTCTTTGAAGCTGTTTGAGTTTGAGATAGTGGAGCATCTTCAATTGCTGTATCGCAGTTCATAGATGTATCCATTATAATCTCAGTGTATTTTCCTGAAGTATCAATTTCTTTGTATGTATCATTGGTCCTGTGAATCCCAGAGTCTGGCCTGTTATCCAAATTGGAAGCCACAGCCCTGCGTGGTTCTTCTGTAGTAGTACTCTTTACAGCCAACGTATCACATGGAACATCTCCACCCTCAAATACTAATGAGTCTTCTGAAGGTACGATATCTATCAGTGACTGTTCTTCATTGATTCCATGAACTGGAGCATCATTTTCTTTTACATGCATGGCCTCTGCACTTTTTCGCTTAGCCTGACGAGATTTCTTCGCTGGAGGTGAAGTTTTTTCCAAAGATTTGCTGTTTTTAGCTTCACTTATTTCTTTCCTTGATGCATCTTCCTTGTGTTCTTTTGCTGCTGGTACTCTAAACCCCTCACTATACAGGCCGCGATCCTCCTGTGTTTCAGGTACTGACCTACTGTTTGTTTCATCAAATGAAGCTTTGGGATGATCATCGTCAGAATGCTTGACTCTCATCTCCAGATCTTTTGAACTTTCTCTACCAAAATCTACCGAAACATTCTGGACCACAATATTTTGCTTGTTGCCCTGTAGTAGCAATGGCACCGAATCATCACCACTAAACAATTTTTTGCTAACGACACCCAAAGGACGATCCGCCCCACTAACTAATGGAATATCACAAATTCCAGAACTGATTAATTGCACATTAGAACCAACATTCTGCAAACCATGCTGAATTTCACCAATCTTCTCTATAACAGAAGCATCAGCAAACAGAAAACACTCCTTGTCTCCGCTAGCGCTTTTTACACACATGGAATCCGAGAGGCGATATAAGCATCCCCTCCGGTTCACCTACCACATACACAAACCATTCTCAGCACCACCAGAACTGTTCCACAAAATGTACATTACATAAAGTAGCACCAACAACTAAATTACCTTCAAAGATCGAATCTTGATTTCTTCGTCACTCGACTGATGCTCCTTTTCCAGTCTTCCTACTCACACAAGCATTGGTACAATCAATCACACTCTCACAGTAACAAAAGTCATCAAATTTCAATATAGGGAATGGTAAAAACAACACAAACCCACCAAACAGCTTAGCTTATGGATTTCCAAAACTACTTAAACAATAATAAATTGACTACAAATCAATCAATTGGGTATTCAGGGTTTTAAAAATCTGATCTTGCCTAAATTACTTGATGTAAATTCTAAAACATTAAACACCCAGAAACCAAAAGAAGCGAACAAAAAAGATGTCATCTTTGAAATCACAGAGCAAAGAAAGAGAAGGAAGAGCGTGATGCTTACTTTGGAGGTTGGAAATAGTTTCGTCGCCGGAGACCGTGACGGCCAAGTAGGTGCCAAGGCTGGTGTCTACGAACACGGTGACGTCATCCGAGGCAGAGCTCGGGTTCATGTCCATGGCGTTGGACTCAGAAGCACATGAAACAGAGACAGAGAAGTATTGGGGTTCTGGGTTCGGTCTTTGAGTAGCGACAAGGAAACAACTACAAGCTTTATATATATATAGAGCTACAAGGTTTATGGAACATGGGTATACGGGTCGGGTGACTCGGATCTTTCTATATATTTTACAAAAACACAGTACACAAGAACTCCATTGTCGTCCAGCGGTTAGGATATCTGGCTTTCACCCAGGAGACCCGGGTTCGATTCCCGGCAATGGAACTTTTTATAATTTTTTTTCTTTTCTGTTATAAAAATAAATGCTGCAGTAAGAACTTTGTGCTTTTCCAATTCAACTCCAGGTGATAGATCTGCAAGTTTATTGTGTGGTTTTCTTTTTGAAAATCTATGTGCTTTTAATGAGACTGCTGTGATCATTCAGGTGTATTGATCATATTAGAGCACTAGGTGGCCAAATTTTGTTCAACAAAAATTACCTATATAACAGATGTGGGTTTTGCCCTTTTACTGTTCCTACTTGAACAGTATGACCAGTACTCTCACGTGTGAAGTAGCATGCGGCGTCTAAACCTTCTCATCATCTCTCTCTTACAAGTTGCAATCTCAGTTGACCTCCTCTTCTTCATTCCTCAAGCTCTCATCTCGGCTTCTCATATCGGACTCTCACAATCTTGATCTTAATCTCTCTCTGGCAATCAATCTCTTATTCTCCGATCTCTGATGTCAATCTCTAATCACCGAGTCGCCGGTCCTTCGACATCGTAATAATCAAGGCCTTCTCTGGGTTCTTCGAAGTCGTGCCTGAAATCCAGATCGTAATCATCAGCGACGAAGTGGTGCTGGTGTGTTCTATTTTTATCTATTTCCGCGTTGGTTTACGACTGACACGCCTCAGTCTTTGCTTCCTCCATCTGCCTCGCTCTCTCGCCTCTGATAAACAAAGACGGCCCCCAGAAAAAAAAATAAAAAAACCCCCAACGTCTTTCGTTTTCTGCAATTGCCTCAAATCATCGGATGCCAGGAGATCAGTTTGTTAATCTACTGCGCTTCTAAATCCTGTAAGTCTCTCAGTTCTCAAGCATTGGATTTGAGTTGGGAATGGAGTCTAATTGGATATCGCTACAATTGCTGATTGGGATTGGGGGTCTTCTGTATTTATTTCATACGATTTATGAGAGGTGGGACTGGGACATGTGCCAATTTCTATCAGTTGGTTTGCAATTGTATTGATGTTGTTCTTTTTTTTTTGTTTTTTCCTTGCGGTCTGTCAATTTTTGTTTTTCTTTCTCTGTTATTGATGGAGCTAGGAGTGCTAGATATGTGTTTGTTTGTTTTTTTTTTTTCGTTCTATAATTTTTTAATCTTCTCTTTTATAAGGTTAGAATGCATAGGCTGATTTCTCTTTTAGAAGGTAAAAATGCATAGGCAGATTTAAGTTTCTAATAATTTTATGTTGGTAGGTTTTCTGCGCCTGCTGAGAAATCAACTCTGCCCTGTAAAAGGTTAGCATTTATATATTACTAAAGTTATATTCATGTGACGTTTGTTGGCGTACTTTTATTCATGTTTCATACTCATGTTTATAGCTGAAGATCATATTTTCCTTTAGTCGTCCCTGTAATATTATGAAGTACTTCTAATACTGCTGCTGATAAAGGCTTCAAAATTAATACTTATAATGTTATATGGTTTACTCTCATAACGTAATGGTTTCAAAATTGATACTTATAATGTTACATGGTTTACTGTCTGAGCTAATATGTGCTCTACAGAGCCTTCGTTTTCATCATTTCAATTATTGAGTACGACCTACATTCTTTAAATGACTACAGGTTCTCAAGGTTTGTGGTTTTATTGAAAATATGCTGCATTAACATTTGATTTAGGATTTAGGGTGAAACATGTCTCTCCTAAAAAAACGTTTAAAATTGATTTCTTTGTGAACTTTATGTAATAATGAATCTATACAGATCCACATCAGGTCTGTTAGTGTATACTAATTTCATATGGTTTGAGGGGTATTACATAGGTTTAGTGAAGTCTTTAGTGAAGTCTCAGTTTTCACCATATTCCCAACACCAAATTTCATATGGTTTATAATTTATCAATGATTTATAATTGACCAAACTCCACCTCAGAAAGCTGAAAAGTCAGAAGTTTATCAGTTGTATTCATGATTGGTACTGAAATCTAATAGAAGTTTATCTGAACTTTATGACATGCACACATATGACATGATGCAATCATTGATCATCAAAGAGAATGACTGATATTTTAAACAGTTTATCAATAACATAATAAAAATTGAGCATACCTTAAAAAGATATATTAAAACTTAAAAAAAAAAAAAGGTATGTGTATTGTCTGTTGGTACTAAGACATCATGGTACTAAGGTATGTGTATGTGTTTTTTATAAGTTTCTTTTGTTTATGTAGGAAGCAGGGAAGAGAAGGAGAGTTCTAGACTGAGGATCATACATTTTACCCAAACATCCGAAGAGAAGGAGAGTTCTAGACTGAGGATCATACAATTTACCCAAACATCCGGTCATTTAATTCTGCTCTGTTCAAGTCATTGTTTTGATGTTTTCAGGTTGTCTGCATATATCAACAAAGGTAAAAGGGTTTCTCTTAATGTGCATATTTGAAAAGTTTTGAAAGATAAGGTCATCCAAAAGGATATACTCAGATAACTGATATAATTAGCCATAATTGGCATTCCATCTTGGTCTATCAATAAAAAATGACTACCTGATCCTGCAATATTATAAAATGATTAAAATCAGAAATATATGACCATAACTGGATTCTTTTACACCTCCTTACAATTTTGCCTCATTCTTTCAGAGATAAGTTCCCAGTTTGTAATTTTCTTCACTGGATTTGATTGTGATTTATTCGTAGATGGTAATTAGTATGTTTTTAGTTTTTAGTTGTGGGTTAGTTAATGAGAAAATGAGGAATTCAGAGTTCGGTTTAGGAAGACGTTTATTATTTTAGTTTGGAGATTTCAGTATGACCACTGATTATCACCCTCAACTGGCTCCCCTTTTATTGAGCATATTAGCACCTTATAATAATATCGCTGTTTCTGGCTTTTACAGTCATCCTATGGGTTTCTTCACTATTTTGATCACGATGTGCCACTCTTGCTATATTGTCTCTTAATGGAAGACAGCTGTAAGTATCATAGTTTCATTGCAGTTTTCTTTGATTGGATTATTCTTAAACTATTGTTTCAGTAACTTTATGTTACTTTTTCGACTTTGAAGCACTTCATGCCTTCCATTTCAGTGTTGTGGATTGGTGTACTGAACCTATAGTAAGTTGTTATGGAGTCTTTGCTAACTTCCGAATGGATGGTGGAAGATGAAGACAGATGGGGAAAGATGGTCTTCTTGGATGGATTATGATTATACATCAATAATCATAACAATTCTTGGATGGACTATTCAGGCTCTGACCTTGATCCACAGCCTAAGAATTTGAGCAGAGCCACAACGGATGCCGACAGGCCAGAGCCTGTGTTCATTGACAAACCACTTACCACTGATCAGGCTCGACAAAGATGGCCTACGTCCTACCGAGAGGTGATGGTTTCTATTCTATGTCTTTAGTATATGTTTACTATGTGTTCCATGCACCTATTTATTATTGCACAAATTATGTGTCCCCTTCTTATTGCGCCTATAACCATGTGTCAATACATGCAAATTTTTAATTCTTCTAAATGGTTACATAGCCATCTAATCATAGTCCACATATATAAAAGAGGATTAAAAAAGTTCTTACAGTGCATTACATATTATTACTTCGACACAAATAAACTTTTTTTTATTGACATGTAAAATTATGTTATTGCTTGACATATATATATATATATATATATATATATATATATATATATGGGTCTGGATCAAGGGACACATTTTTTGACACAATATTTTACACTCTTTTATAGCCCTTAGATGTAAAAACATTCAATGGTTTAGATTAATATTTTTTAAAGAATATTAATCTAATAATATTATTTTCATATTTGTTGAAAAGAATTAATGCCATGTCATTAAAAATAACTAATCTCAACCATTGAGGGCTATTACATCTAAGGGCTATAATAGAGTGTAAAATACTGTGTCAAAAATATATATATATATATATATATATATATATATATTGCAAAATACTAGGTTATTTTTACAAATGCATCAGTAAAAAATGGAATACCAAACAACACCACTCTCAGTATTTCAAGATGGGTATAAAAGAAAATTTTTCACTCTAACAAAACAGACTGCTTGGGGAATTTGTTTGGTCTTTTCATCTGCTACGGGCAAGGACCTCTCACCAGGTAAACATCGCGCCACTCCCAAATCAAATTTGCAACTTCCAGCTAGGATGCCAAGGCTGTACAATGGTTGAACTCTATCCCTTCCACACCAACACTCTTTTTCTCTTCGTTTTTGTTAATCAGTTCAAACATCAACCTTGCTGATATAGATTTTCGTTTCTTCCACATCTGCTAAAAACGATCAAACTGTATTCATCTTTTCCGTTTCTTCTGTTACCCTTAATTATTGCATGTTTGATTTTCCAAAAATCCAACTAAATTTGGCCAATAGAGTAACTGCATGCATCACCCTTTTATTTGGATGTTCAGAAAATGGATATCACTAGAATCAATGAGATTACTACCCAAGGAGAGAATATGGTGTTGTTTGTTCGCATCTGCAGAATATGGAGGTGGAAAAAAAAAAGACCAGCTTCAGACTGCTGGCCTCCAATTTGTCCTGATAGACAGTCAGGTAACTACAAACAATACTTTACTGCTTCTGAAATTTGGTTCATATAATATAGTTCACTAATCATTAATTCACCAAATATACAGAACCATGCAATTCATGCCTTGATGCGATATGAAAACAATTCACAAAACATAACTCAAGGACTGACTTACAAGATTTGAAAATTTCACTGTGTGAAAAACCTGGACAAGTACAAAGTTGTCCCGCACTGCAATCTACTTCTGCTTGATGACAGGACTGAATTTAGACATCTCCCAGATATCTACTCTTTGCTACCTCTTTACTGGTTCCAATTCACTTCATTCGACCATCTTATGACACGCATGAATGATGGTACACTACTCACAGGTAAAGTTTTATTTCACTGTATATAGGCATTTCAGTATATAACGATTAAAATAAATCACTAATCCAACAATATTTATTTTATAAGATGTCATTGGATGCTTTATTGATGTTTCTCCAACTGAACAAGAAAATTCAAATCAAGCAACAATAACAACTTGCAGAGTGCAGATACAGGACTTGAGGTACAACCAAACAACTACACTCTCCTTTCTGCTTTTTGTTGCATCTCCTGCACTGTAAAATCTTACCCTTCATAGTTGGCATACTATGATACATGATCAACAGACTATATACTTACTGTATACAAAAAATAGTTGCTTACAAGTTTGACATGGCGTATACTTTCGGTGTTTTTCTTTTACAAACCTTCAAAATTTATTTTCACACTAATTTCATTCAACATTGGTTGCTGACTTCATAATTCAATATGGTTCACATAATGAAAAACTGAAAACAATCAATTGAACAAAACACAGACAGATTCAATTAAAGATGGTGTTCTGATTATTATTCTTCTGTCTGGTGATGTCCTAAAGATGTAAGGTGTAAGTCACGTAGATTACATCGATGACACGTTTACGTTTACTTGCTTGGAATGAAATTCATCGGAAATAAGAGATGGTCGAGGTTGTTAATGATGTTTGTGGAATTTTGACTATTGATTTCTGGTTGTTGTTTTGGTGTATCAGGCCACTCTTACTGTTGATTTCAATGTGTTTACTGTTGATTATATCATGTAACACCTGTTATAAAATTCAGTAGAATAAAGTTAGATTTGCAGAGTTCAAAAATTTTATAATGAAAAACTGAACAATCAATATGGTTCATTTTGAACCAATCGTATCCAAAATGAACATTTTTTCATTTTTGTATCAACACCTGTATGAATGTTTGACTGAGATTCTGACTGTATTTCAAGAAACTACAGCACATTAGGTGAACTAACAAATATGGACATGATATGCAGTGAAAAGCATGATAGCTAGATTCTAGCAGTTAACTCTGTTCAATATATATAATAGAGTTACATGTCAGAGCATACTTGATTCAAGATTAAGAATGTCGGGACAGTAGTGCTAATCCCAACCAAGGGATGCAATAACAATAATCACCGCTTTTCTATTGCATATCACTCATGTATCATTGTGTAAATGTCACCTTATACATACGAGGAAGATAATACAAGTACATAGACATACCCAGAGTCCCATGATAACAAAAACACAAATAAATGGAGAAGTTCACAAACTGTCACTTGATCCAAACTTGATATATGCAAGGGCTTTAGTTGAAATCTCTTAAACAGATACAAAATAATCACCATACTCTGCCACACCAATTTTCTTCTAATATCTACACAAATCTTATAAAATTAGGAAGAAGGAAGTACAATCACAGACATAGTACCCTAAGATAACACAAACACCTATCCCCCAGGCCTGGGACTCCATTTTTCTCTTTCTAGCTCCTTACTTCGCTCCTCTCTGCTTAGAGATTTAGGTAATGCACGTAAGCCATGATTCGAAACACAATTATATATCTGGGTGTTAAAGTTTGGTCTTGCTTATTTTTTGTGATGCAGAATTCCAACACATGCTATGATTCTCAGGAAATGAGAAATTCAATCATTTCATTTCTCCACCACAATGATGTATAATAGTATTGACTGTATTGTGTGTGTATGCACCATAATAATAGCCATTAACCTGCTTAAAAGAAGCATGGGATGCTCCAATTATGTCAGAAATCCTTTCCAACTTGAGCAAATAATCATCGTAGGTGCTTTTTTTTCAGTTTCTTCATCCCTTATGGTTTTGAAGCCTGCAACCAGCTCTCCTCAATCTGTTTATTTGGATTGGCATCTAACATGCATACAAAGATTTTTGAGCTTATCAGCTATTCCATCACTAAGCTTATGTTTAAAAGAAATGGATTTTCAAAACTTCATAAATTTAATAAACCTATTGTTCATAACAGATATAATTGCTTTATTTACCTTCCCTGGTACAACTAACTATCTGATTTATATGCAGCAAACAGGTAGTTACAGTTATCTAAAAAAAGATGCTGCACAAAACTTCAATGCAGCAATTAAAACAAATACAATGCCTCCAACAGTAGCAGCATTTACCAGCACAACAGTAAGAGGGTGCCAAGGTAATAAGTCGTACAGTTGACTATATTTTTTTCAATGCTAAATACTCATTTACACTCTTAATTAGATGACATCACATTGAAATCAATGGTGAATACATGCATTTTCATAATTCCATGGATCACTGAAACACATGAGCTAAGAGCAGGGTAAACAAATTTTACACAAACAAAACAGCTGAAATAACTATATCAACTGACTATCGTGGTTCTAAAGAGGTTTTGTTCCAATACAGCTTTGAAATGCGGACAAATATTGCAAAATCACAATCCTTTCAAGCAGCAACAACAACATCAGATATTAAGGTATAACTAAAACTTTTCAGTGTATAAAATTTTTAAACTCTGCAAATCTAACTTTATTCTACTGAATTTTATTACAGGTGTTACATGATATCTTCGTAACAAAGGCAAACATCGCAACAGTTGAATTCACTGATTCCTGGTACTACATGGCTTGCGAGACTTGCAACAAGGAGCTCAAACAGCAACTACAAGCTAATGATCTCATCTGTGAAAAACATGGAGCTCAAGAAGGACTGCCACTGTAAGTAACGACTCAGTACAGTCTATTGTTTAGTTCCTAAATGTACAAGCATTTCTGTAATAGAAAAGCCATAATTCAACTGTCCTTATTAATCATCTCTTGGACCTCATATTCTGCTTCAACTATATTTCAATCTGCTAAACCAATAATTGCTAATCATCGTTTACCAGATATGAAGACATACTATACTGTTATGTGTTTATAAATCTGTGATGCAATTATAATGTAAACTACTGTCAGCTACATACTTATGTAACATACATCTATCAGTCAACACTCCATTATGCACACTATATCATTTAACAAATATTAAGTAGGTTAAGAGTTTCGATTCTGCTCAAATTTTTTACGATTAAAAACTGTATTATCTCAACAATTACCAGGTTAATATTTGCCTTCAAGATAAAAGCGGCGCGATTGAAGTATTACTAAAAGGAAAACCGGCAGATTCTCTATTTGGAACACAATGTCAGGAGTTAGTTAATGAACAATGACACAGGGATATGAAGAGACTTCCACAGCTATTGGCAGATAGACTTCTAGAGTCATATATATGGGAAACCACTTTTCAGCCTGGACACAAGCTCATGTTTCAAGCAGTCTACTCAAATCGCATCCAAAAAGAAGACGGCATTGTTGAACCAATACCAACCAACACAATGGAGCAGATTAAGAAACTCACCACAGTTTATGCAAAGAAGAATTTTCCGGACAACAACCATGTTGGTCTCCTTAACATTGATGGACTGATTCCCTCTCATTTTACTTGATCTGGTCTATGTGGGAGATAAAACAACAGCTGCCACTGTTTATCCACCAAATCTTCTTAATTCTAAGGATTGTCTTTCAGTTGTAACATTACTTAAAACAATGCTGCAGCAATAAGTGTATCAGCATTTTGTATTGATCAAGATGGTTTGGTGGATTTTCATATTTCCTTATCTTTTTGTGTTCTCTTTTCTTTCCATATTTCAACATAACTCAAAAATTTTCAATACATAAACAATAGTTGCAACAGGTAGAAAACGCCGCCGCAACGCGCGGCCACTAACCTAGTGCATAACAGGGAAGGGAAAAGACTTTATTAAAACTTCTGAAAAAGAAAAGTTATTGATTGACAAAAACCATGAAATTCAAAAACATATAACAGAATATGGCTTCTCAGCACACAATGAACTTTTTCACAAGTTCTAATCTGCTAAATCAAACTGCTAAATCAAAATTTGTCAACAGGTCTAATCCTTCTTCCTTGAATCTTTGAGTTGCCCTCTTTTACGGATGCCTAAGCTAAAGTTAAGTCGCCATGCATCAAAAATGGACTCTGGGATTGAGGCTGCCAAAGCCCAAAGAAGAGTATGGGGCCAGTAAGGAGTGCAACGAGCTTCATAGCCTATCCTGTTTAAAGCTGCCCGCGCATAGTCATCAGTTGATGGTACAAAGAAGGAAGATCTCTTGATGGATGCCATCTTTGTTGCCACATACAATGGAACCTGCAGAGACTCCTTAGTGAATGATACAAACTCTAGAGCAAAGTCAACACGAACAATGAGCACTAGTGCTAAACATTGAAACCTCAAGAGATTAGCACCAAACTACGCATTATAGTCATGACAATGTTATCTTCTCACCCTCCTTGAACTAGAAATCTTTTTAAAACTAAATGCTTTGTGTATCAGTAGTTATAGAACAATCAACCAAAATATTTTTACCCTCACAAAACCAAAACACTTAGGGTTACAATCAGAAGCATGAGAGGGTAGGAGGGTAGCCAATTAGATTAAGTCATGAGTCATGCATTCATCACTATCTCAAGAGTGGAGGTTATAATATAATCAACCTAGTGGAAATCATTGCTAACTGCCTGTCAAATAAATAAGTCTTTAATTTGCTATATAACTATCCTAACATGTGTTATTCCTTCTCATTTTTTCCTAACCAATAATATGTTCATGATCATTTTCATTTTAATTTCAATACTGTATTAGATACACCTACAACACCATAAGCAATAAAGTTCAGTAATACTCAGATAACAAAACTACCTCTGAAATGATATATACGACCAGGAAAATTATTAGATACCCTCAAACCAAATTGTAAAGTCCAAGAAAGATGAAGAAGAAACCAAGAAACCAGAATTCTCTCCAAAAGTTATCCAGGAAAGAATGCGGTAAAGTTATGATTAGGTTGCCTTTTTATGCATTACTGCCAGAACCCACCTTAAGTTTTATGTAGAACAATCATGGCCTACCATTGCAACACATAAAACAACAATTCTTCTCTAGATTAACTTTTCAGTTCTCATCAGTCATCACCAAGCTCAAACGAATATGAAAAAGTTGCCAAATATTGAGTTTCTATAGATTAACCTCAAGTAACCTAAAACCTTACAACTGAGCTAGAAAGCATCTTCACTAAGTAAATCAGTTCAGCAAACAATACATAGCAACTAAGCATCAACTCTAAGAGCTTAAATGAATCAAAAGCGAAATGATTTGAAACATAGAAACAATACCTGACACTGCACATCAATCCCCTTGTTCTTGTATTCCACATTAAGGCACCTAGAGAACTGATCAACATACCTGAAAAACAATCACAACACCCTTTCAACAACCCAATCCACCAATTAAAAACCAAGTGAATATATATTCATCCAAAAACACTTACCCTTTGGTAGCTGCATAAACAGCATAGAGAGGATCAGAGGGGAGAATCCCAGCAGCAGACCCAATATTAACAATAGCTCCTCTCTTCCTCTGCAACATCCCCGGCAAGACAGCCTGCGTAACCTTAGTGGTCCCTTCCACATTAATCTTAATCAAGTTCCTCAACAGCTCCTCATCCACTTCATGAAAGTACCTCGCATAAGGATACGAAATCCCCACGTTGTTGATCAAAACCCCCAAGTCCAACCCCTCAATGCTCTCCTGAATCCTCTTCACACCTTCGTCCAAGTCACCACTGAAGTCAACAACGACGGTCTTGATCTGGCTCCTGCCGTACTTGGCCTGAATCGCGTCGGACACGTCCTTCAGCTTAGTTGGGCTCCGGCCCACCAAGACCAGATTGAGGCCTTTACGAGCCAATTGAAAGGCGAAAGCTTTGCCAATGCCGTCGGTGGGTCCGGTGATGAGTGCCCAAGATCCATACTTTTTGAGATTCTTGGCGGGTCTGAGGAAATTGACATAGACCCAGTTGAGAACAGAGAGTGAGATTCTGAGTATTGACAAGGAGCCAATAGTGAACAGAGCCAAAACCCACCAAGGTTGAGTCTTGAGATACTCGAGCATACAGCTCTCCATAGCTGTTTTGTCTTTGGGATCTGAGTTTCGAGTCAGAGTGAAGAAGAAGAAGAAGAGGGAGAGTTATGGTCGGAAGTGAAGGATGGGAGAGTTATTATATATAGGAAGTGTGTGTTAGGAGGAGAGAAGAGGTTGATGAAGTAGATGAGCGGAAAACCACCACATTTAACTAACTCTGTTTCGTGGAGAAATTTCTGTACAACCCATTACTGATTGGGTAACGAGAATTTTGGAAAGTTGGGTTACCTAGGAACTCAAACTCATCTATGGAAACAAGGAGAAATAATTAAGGTTAGTTACAATGTTGCTTTATTGGTAGACTGGTGGTGCAATAAGACAGTAGCGACCGAACTACCTTGTTATAGTAGTAAGAAGTGATTCGTTTCTGTATATTAAAAAAAAAAAAAAAAAAGTGATTCGTTTCTGCGAGCAGTTTGGACTGATAGAGATGCTAGTCATGCTCACGAAGAAAGAAGTGGGAGTTGTAGCACAGTTTGGGAGGGGATGCTCTGCTTGAGGTGGTGTCACGAGTGAATAAGTTGCATTTCTGAGTCTCAACTTCGTTTATTTGTTCAAATCTCATGCGTGCATGTTTAGTTTATTGCATAGAACATGTGTGGTTGCATGGATTAATGGATATTGTGCTAATGGAGGGGTTTTGTCTGTGGCACAGACCAGGCAGATCAATCTGAAACCATTCAATTTCAACATTCTCCAAAGCGGTTCTCATTTTATGACACAAAAATTGTTATAATATATTTAAATCACACTCAATCATACAAACTCATCTGTTAGAATTTCTCTAGTATTTGGCAAAGCAATTATTATGTTGTGTATTGTCGAGTTAAATTTTCATTATGCAGTTATCGTGGAATATCATAATAATCATTTAAATTACATGTTGAAAATGTTAAAATAAAACCTCAATGTTAAATTCTATGTTAACTATTAAATCTCATTAAGATCGATGAATAAAATAGATAAAGTTTTGCTTATATACTTGTCAAAACTTAGAACTTGAGCATCACAAGAAGCGTACATAATTAAATTTTATAAAGTTGTACATCTTATTTTTTGAAAGTTATGAATTTAGATTTTATCATGAAATTCAAAAAAGAGATTACGGAAGGATGCACTAGCTAAGATTCCTATATATTAGACACAAAAACTCATATTTATAAAGAGTAGCTACTATAAAATACTCTTATATTAATTGGACGTATCGCAATAACATATAGGCAGTTCATAAAGTCATTTTTATATTAAAAAACATAAATACGTAACTAAACCAAATTCTTATATTTGTGTTTGTGTCTGTGTCTTGACTGATTGATGTTCTTCTTCGTAAGTCAGAGCACCCTCGGAGAATTAAAATTTTGTTTGAGGATAATAGATTTTTAGTCCATAAGTTGCTTCAATCTCCTTTAAGCATGTTCGGAGAGAAGTATAATTTTGTGTTGATGCCCTGGCTCAATTAGGTCATTCTTGTAATAGTGTTGTTTCTTAGTTTTCTTAGTTGCCTCTCTCTATGCTTTCCCAACTTTTCGATTTGATCTTTTGTTGGAAGTGGATGCACCAAGGGGTTTTCGTTGTAATCTTTATTTTTTAATCGAAATAAAAAATATTTATAATTTTATTTGTGTTTATGTATTGTGAAATTATTTGTTGGGTTTTTTTTGTTTTTTTATTTGTGATTATAGTAGCTTAAATGGTTCGTGGTTACTTAAAATCATTTAAGTTTGTTAAGGTCCTTTTCTAGGGTAGACATTTGGATCTTTATCATGCATTCAATGCCTCTACAATGAAACTTGACATTATAGATTACTGCCTGCCAACCTATAGATATAGTTTTCAATACATATATATTGCAACCGTAAGCAGTTGGGGAGGTACTGAAGAGACAGTTCCACAGCCCCTAGGGTATCCTGTTTGGCGAAAGGTTAGGCAGATAGTCTTACGTTCGAATTTAAGTATGTATGTGCAGTTTCAAGCTCGACTTTGAAATTTTTAAAAGGTGTATACTGTGTATGAAACTTTAGATCAAAGAATTCAAAGTGCTTTCAGTATGATAATGAATATTACTTAAGTTATGACCTGAATCTTTCAGGTTAATACTAATCTTCAAAGTAGTAACATTAGTCCTTAATTAAGTAGTAAATAATCTTAGTCATTATATGAGTTCTCGAATGGTAGGATGAGTACTTAGAGCAACTTTAGCAATGCTAGTTATTTTTTAGTCAAATTTTAGTCAAAATAGCTAAAATGTCATTTTGGGTAGCCAGTTTAAAAATATGTTTGTATCAGTTCTCTCTATTTTAACTATTTTGAACTTACATATTAATTTTTTTTTTTAATCGAAAGTCCAACACTTTTATTCAGTAGGCAGAATAATGATAACACACCCATGAGAGCCGACCAATAAGAGCTATCTCTTATGAAACACCAATCTAAAAGCTAGGCTAATAAATCACGAATTCACCCACCTTTTCATCGGGGCACTGAAGCACAATAACCAGTACTTAAGGTAGTTAGAAACGAGGATTAAAATGAAACAACCAACTACCCCAGGACACTGTGACCATATTCAAAAAACTAGTCCAAACTAACAATAAAATGAGAAAACTCCTCCCTCACCTGTTTGGCTACTACTAAAACATCCTGCATAGCATCCAACCGAGCACCTTCATGCCCACCTTCCCCATTAGATGATTCTCCCATCATTGACTCCTTCACCGGAGGTTTCTTCTTGAACAGTCTCTTCTTAGGCCTAGAACTAATTGCTATCTCCGAGTTCGTAGAGTCCTTTGGTTTGTTTTTACTCCCTTTTGGGCGACCCAAAACCTTCTTCATTTTTGGCGAGATCAGCAACTTGCCATTCTCATGCTTCACCACCAAAGTCATTTTCTTCTCCTCTGAGTCAGAGGATTGAACATACTTTTTCCAAGGACGTTTCCACTCAGTATTCGCCTTTCTCTTTAGTAGGTTAATTAGTGGTTCCTCCTTTGCTGAGGAGTCGAAGGTAAAAGAGGATCCCCTTTTATTACCTAGTCCCAGCAAGACAAGCTTAGCTAACAGACTAGCTAAAGTATCAAGTGGCGTAGGCCCGACCATGGCCGGCTGTTCAGAAAGGATTAGCAGAAGGTTTGCATCTGGCTCATAGAATGGCCCCTAAATCATCATCTCATCCCCTACAATCTCCCTATCAGACTGTTCATGCACAAGCAATTGCTCTCCTCCACTTGACATAGGGATCAGCTCATACAGTACCATCTCCTCCTCTACCAATATCGGATTCTGGGTTTCACCCTTGGCACCCTCTACAGCCATGCTCTCTACCCCCTCTACCGGCTCCGACAGCATCATAGGGTCCCTTTTAGGGTTCCCCAACACATTTCCAATAAGCATATTATGCTCTCTCTCCTCATGAATACTCAAGCCAGCAAAACCCACATCATCAAACAGCTCCTCTCGCTCATGCACCAAGAATTTATCACACCCCATAACATCATGCATAAACAAACCACAATCACCATAGACCCCATGAACTTTCTCATAAAACAGATTAACCTCAATGGAAACAGTGGAAGAAAAGTCAAATCGCATCCAAGATCTTACTCTTCACCAAACGTCAAACTCAACCTTAACTCGTTGAACCGGCTCCCTGCCATGTAACACAGAATAGTCCAAATCCAGTACCTGGCCAAGCCCCCCCCCCCCCCCCCCAATACCCAACAAGGCCGGCTTGTTTATGAGCTTCAGAGGAAGTCCCCGGATCGCGACCCAAGCTACCAAAGAAAAAAGGGGAATTTCATCCATCGATCCCTCCCCATCGTACTCGTTCAGCACCAGCATAGTATTCTTGTAAAACCATGGCCCTCCCTTGAGGGCTTGATTTTGATCAGCCACATGGTCGAATTGGAAAACAAATCGATCTCTGGCCTCATGAATGGAGAGTCCTCTCTTCATTATCCAGATTGTTGGAATGGTTCCCATGAATTCCGGATAGCTTCGATGCGGACCAAGCAATTGACCCACGAGATACACATGCCTGTCGACAAGAGCTTCCTTTCCTGCTGAACCCAGAGATACCCGAGCCGAATCGGCCTTCCCCGAACTCGCACCTCGCGACCGCTGCTAGCCATTGTCGCCTAGGAGAAATGGAGAGATTTGGAAGATTTTGGATGGTTTGCTGTGTCGGAGCCCAAGACGAGAGGACGGCGGTGAAACAGTAGAGTTTTTTTTAATACTTACATATTAATTAAATTTTAATAAAAATTACCTTAAATTCATTTATATATTATATAGAATTATCTAAAATGAATGTATTAAATTATAAAGAGCCTCATCTAGCTCTCTATATTTAAGAGCGAGATAGTTAAGAGTTAAAATGACTAGCCACTTAGAAGTCTGGTGGAGCTCTTAATTTTGATAAAAAAAACTAAACAGACTCTCTAAAGTAGCTAAAAAATCAAAATAGAGAGTCTGCTAAAAATGTTCATGGTGCGTTTGAGGAGTTTATAAGCTCATCTACTTATAAGTATAAGTCATTATTTGTTGGTTTTTTTTTGTTTTTTGATTTGTGATTATAGTAGCTTAAGTGGTTCGTGGTTACTTAAAATCATTGAAGTTTGTTAAGGTCCTTTTCTAGGGTAGACATTTGGATCTTTATCATGCATTCAATGCCTCTACAATGAAACTTGACATTATACATTACTGCACGATCATTCAGCACCTATCTACGTACGTCAAGTTTCATGACAGAGTGTTAAAATAAGTCAAGTAGTACAATTGATTGATGTGTGAGACTTCATGCGAAGTAAAATATATATCATTGATCTTGTTAGCGTCAATATAGATATAATTAGGAGTAAAACGCTTCCTATCGGATTCAAGTGTACCACTTACCACTAAAATGAATGAATGAGGCGACCAATTGAAAGACAAAACGAACAAAATAGAAAAGAAAAACGAAAGGGATTCTAACTAAACCCAGTCTGGGTCAAAGAAACAACCCAAGTCTAACCATCTACCAAAGGGAGCTATCTATCGTCACCCATTAGCCAAGTCTGGCCCAACTCCTGGAAGGCCCTCCTCCGAAGTACGTAGATAGGTGTTGCACCACCGTCGCACGATCATCTCCGACACAAATACTGACCAGTCATGACCAGGCACGGAACTAGGATTAAAAATCAAGGGGAGCTAAATTTTCCTTATACTTGACAACAAAATTGAGGGGGGCTGCAGTCATATAAATCAGCAAGTCAGTAACCCACAAACACCCCAGCCCCTCCCTGGGTCCGTGTCTGGTCATGACTACCAACCTTCAATGCTGACAACGTATCTTTTTTACTATTTGTAATTCTGACAACTTGATTGCTGCATCAAATACACCTATGGTTGAGTGATCTGTTGGTGCTGTATACTTTTCCTCTGCAGCTCATTCAATTGGCCTCTCTTTCTGTTACGAAGGAAATACTCAAAAATGGCGACGTTTAGGAGAGCATGGGGCAATGCACGGGCCACAAACCCCATCACAGAGTGGCTCCAGTAGGGGGTACAAATATTGTCATGACCGATCCATCGAATGCTTGATTTGCTAAACGTTTCTTGTGATGGGATGAACAAGGAAGATTTCTTTATCTTCGCAAGCCTTGTCGCTACGAACAAAGGAAAGCCAAATGAACACATTTGATCATTACCCTAAAAAACAGAGAAGCAGAACAGGGGAAAAAAGGGGGCAGAATCAGAACCTGACACTGGATATCAATTCCATGCTGCTTGTATTCCAAACTAATGCATCTTGAGAACGTTTTAAGGTACCTGCATTACTCAAAGTTGTAACAATATCAGAATGAGTTATATAGAATAGTTACAAGCTCTTCTTTGTTCATGATCATACGAGATAAATGGTAACAGACTCACGCTTTGGTTGTAGCATAAAGAGTGTACAGAGGAAAAGAAGGGGGTATTTCAGTGGAAGAAGAGCCAATGTTGATAATTGCTCCTTTCTTCTTCTTCAGCATTCCCGGAAGCACAGCCTTGGTCATCCAAGTTGCTGCTTCCATGTTCATCTTTATAATGTTGTCCATGAGCTCCAAATCAACCTCATGGAAAAACTTCGGATAAGGGTAAGACATCCCTTGCATTGTTGATCAAAATGCCAACATCAAGCCCATTCGTATCTTCATCTATGGTTTTAGCTATCTCCTCCCCACTCAACTTGGCCAGGTCCATCACAATGCTCTTGATCTCAACTCTCCCACCATGTTTCTCTCTTAATTCATTGCAGGTAGCATCAAGGGTTGAAGGGTTTTTATCAATCAAGACAGTGTTGAGACCCTTTGAAGCCATTTCAAAGGCAAGGGCTTTCCCACTTCCTTGAGCAGAGCCAGTGATGATACCCCATGATCCGTACTCTTTAAGTTTCTTTGGAGGTCTCAGAAACATGATCCATACCCATCTCACAAAATTAATCGAAGATATACAAACTGATACCAAACCAATGGTGATTGCTACCACTATGAAAACTTCTTGTAATTTCATAGCCAATCTGGATCAGTTATCAGCTGCAAAGCAATTAGGTGGGGGGTTTTTCCTCCAAAGAAAGTGAAGCACAATTTTTTATATAATTGAAGTAAAAGAATCCCGATTGGATAGGGACCAATCATTACTGTTTCTGCAGAAAATAAAGATGAGTGGTTGGTAGTCCGTAGTTGTGTGTAGATTGTAATTAGTTGGGGTACACACCTAGGCCTCATCATTTGGTCCTTTGGCCCTGGCCCGCCCTATCCTATAGGACCGAAGTCCGACCCGGCCCTCCATTAGAACGGGTCGGCCCTGGCTCTTTTCGAGTAGGGTAGAGTGAGGGTCGAGCAAATTAAACCCGGCCCTACTCTACGGCCCGGTCCTATTGAGCCTTTTAGGGCCAAGCCATACCCGGCCCTAAAAGCCCAGCCCGGCCCTATCCTAAAATTTTAACTATTTTATATTACATAATACATACAAATGTCTTCACTAAGCGATTTGGGGCTCTAATTTTGTCGGATTTAAGTGATTTTTTTTTATCATCACCATATTTCATCATAACGATCAAATGTTATTTCATAGCGTTTTTCAAAATTTGACTTCTTTTATATAGTTGTTTCAAAAAGTTGTATACTTAAATATAATCTACTAATCAAGTTATACCGCATTAGTAAGCATGTTGTCATTATAATGTCTAAACTCACAAAATGAAAATTTTGACCGTCTAATATGATCGTTATAGTCAAATATGAGTAGAGTATAAAAATCAACTTGTTTCGTGAATGTTCGATGCTAGATCGAAACGGTCAACCATATTTTCATAAAACTTATCATATGAAAACGCTATTACGTACCTTTAGATAACCTTGTTTCGTCGACTTTTCCAAACATTAAACTCTCAAATAGATGAGATGTAATCATCTATGTAAAAATGTAGGAACGTTTACCTCCCGATACTATGGCTCCCTATAGAGAGAAATAAGTTTAAATAAGGTTGACCGCATCGATCGGGACTCTAACCTTGTCGGATGTAAGTGATTTTTTTACCATCACTGTATTTCATCATAAAGATCAAATGTTATTTCATAGTTTTTCAAAATTTGACTTCTTTTATATAGTTGTTTCGAAAAGTTGTACACTTGAGTATAATCTAATAATCAAGTTATACCGCATTAGTAAGCATGTTGTCATTATAATGTCTAAATTCAAAAAATGAAAATTGTGACCGTCTGATATGATCGTTATAGTCAAATATGAGTAGAGTATAAAAATCAACTCGTTTCGTGAACGTTCGATGCTCGATCGAAACTGTCAACTATATTTTCATAAAACTTATCATAGAAAAACACTATTACGTACATTTAGATGACCTTGTTTCGTTGACTCTTCCAAACATTAAACTCTCAAATAGATGAGACGTAATCATCCATGTAAAAATTTGAGAACGTTTACCTCCGGATACTATGACTCCTCATAGAGAGAGATAAGTTTAAATAAGGTTGACCGCATCGATCGGGGCTCTAACTTTGTCGGATGTAAGTGATTTTTTTACCATCACCGTATTTCATCATAAAGATCAAATGTTATTTCATAGCGTTTTTCAAAATTTGATTTTTTTTATATAGTTGTTTCGAAAAGTTATACACTTGAGTATAATCTACTAATCAAGTTATACCGCATTAGTAAGCATGTTGTCATTATAATGTCTAAATTCAAAAAATGAAAATTTTGACCGTCTGATATGATCTTTATAGTCAAATATGAGTAGAGTATAAAAATCAACTCGTTTCGTGAACATTCGACGCTCGATCGAAACGGTCAACCATATTTTCATAAAACTTATCACACGAAAACGCTATTACGTACCTTTAGATGACCTTGTTTCGTCGACTCTTCCAAACATTAAACTCTCAAATAGATGAGACGTAATCATCCATGTAAAAATTTTGGAATGTTTACCTCCCGATACTATGACTCCACATAGAGAGAGATAAGTTTAAATAAGGTTGACCGCATCAATCGGGGCTCTAATTTTGTCGGATTTAAATGATTTTTTTACCATCACCGTATTTCACCATAAAGATAAAATTCTATTTCATAGCTTTTTTCAAAATTTGACTTCTTTTATAAAATTTGACTTCTATTTCATACCCGGCCCTAAAAGCCTAACCCGACCCTAGTTTAAAGGGCTGGCCCGGCCCGGCCCTGTTAGTCCTAATAAAATGGGCCTTAAGGGCGGGTAAGAGTTTACATATCGAAGCCCTAGCCCGGCCCGGCCCGGCCCTAAGCTCTGTTGACTTAGTCACAGCCCGGCCCGACCCTACCCTAAGCCCTAAATTTTAGGGTAGGGCTTGGCCCGGCCCGGCCCATGATGAGGCCTATACACACCTGTCCAAGGATTTGTTATCCTCCGGTGGGAAAAAAAATACAATCTTGGTCACTTAAATTTCCCTGAATGATACTTTGGTCACTCTTAATTTATAAATGCTCGGTCACTCAAAGTTTTAGTCCGCCGGTATAATTTTCTGAAAAAATATATCACGTGACGTCGTACGTGTCAATTCCAAAAGAGTTTTTTTGTCCATTCAAGCTTTACCTGCCATTTCCCTCCAAAATTATACCCCGTCTTTTTCGAATTCATCCTCTATGATTCTAAAATTGGTACTCTTTGTCTTCTTAAAAAGGCTACGAGTCTAAGATGTTGAGTGAAGAGCCTTTATGTTTTGGTTCAAAAAATGGCACAAAAGTGAATGGACGAGAATAATACTGAAAAATTGGCACATGATGCGTCACGTGACATATTTTATCGAAAAATTACTAATAGACTAGAGTAATAGTACTTGAGTAACCAGAGTGTCATTTTTAAAATATGAGTGACCAAAGTCGATCTGGTGAACCTTGAGTCACTAAAACTATATATTTTTTTCCTTCTCTAGTAGTTTAGGCATAGCTATACAAACTCACAATGGTGTGGAATTCCAATTAGCGGTTGATTAACCTATCCATCTTTAAATATCTATAAATTACGGTGAAAATGTGAAAATATGAACAAAAAGTTAGACAAATAAGAAACCTTGTACTTTAATTTTAAAGCGATCCTCCGCTCTTAATATGATTTATATTAAAATAATATTTTAAAAAAATTATCGAATAATACCACTGAAAAAAGCTTGAGCTATTCATTGAACTTCCAGTTACACACATAGTACTTCACAAGCACAACTGTAACTCAATGCGAGTGGATATATATAGGAAACAAAAAAACAAACTTATCGATCCCAAAGGCTTGGTCGATAACTCGATATATAACAGCAATGTCCCAAAAGGAATAGGACAACTAACACTTATTGAAAATAAAACAAGAATCAAATTCCAACATTCCCTCCCTTTCATGAACTAAGTGACCTTATTAAGACATGAGTTTACAGCAGAGGAGACTCCAAAACATCTCCCAGTACAATTCACTGCATTTTTTTTTGTGACTCCTTCATCTGGCCTTCCTTTCTGATCCCACTGCAGGTCCGAAATACGATGGCATCAAATAATGCATCAGGAATGGCATGTATAATGAAACCTTGAACACAATGCAGCCAGTAGGGACTACACAGATGCTCATAACCTATCCATCGGACACTTGCTTTCCTGAAACTCTCCGTTGTTGCCATCTTTAAGAGACTAAACTTGTTGGAATCCTTTGTCATCTCCGTCGCCACGAAACGAAGGATCTGCGAGTAACACATGGTGAAATGGAATATTGATTTCGAATATGTTAAGAGAACTTAGAGTTGTTTTTTGGGAATCTACAAAAATGAGCTTGATCTCAACACCTCTGAAAGCATATGAATACTTCATGATGGAGTGTCAGAGTGTCCGATACGCCGACACAACGTCGGGCAAGGCACATGCAAAAATTTGCATCATGTAAAATGGGTAAGCGCACGATGTAAAAGAAAAATCGAGAGAAATACAGGTTATAATAGAGATTTAATTTTCAAATTAGAATGAGACTTAGGTTGGCAAGCGTGGGAGAATTTGTCACATTACAAGTTAACTAAAATTTTTGATGGGTTGTGCCTAAACCCTTATTTACTAAAGATTTGAATGGGTGATAATTGAGAGTGCAAGAATCATCAAAATAAAACAAGAAATTGAGAGGCCGAACTGATGAAATTCTGAAAGTAAAGGATGTAGACAGTACGTATTTAGTTCTTGAACTTTTAGAAGAAGGGTAGAGTGAAAACCTGACACTGAACATCAATTCCATGCTGCTTGTATTCCACATGAAGGCATTTTGAGAACATTCTAAGGTACCTGTACCATAATTTTATAACTCATTACGATGAAGGTATATATAAATACAAGATCTAGGGTATTATGTATCCAACCAATTTCTAGAACTCAAAATAACAATCTTGGTTTTTTCCATTCTTAGAAGTTGGACAAAAAGAAATTAATCTTGGCCGCTTAAGTATTACAAAAATTCAAATACATGCACCTTAGTACCATTTGGTCTAGTGAAATAGTCTCTCTTTATTAATTGGGAAATTGTGAGTATCGACTCAATATTTTAATTCTTTATCCGATAAAAAAAAAATGTGTGCACGGCACAATAATCCAAATTCAACATAAGAAAGAAAATTATACACGACGAAACTCACGATTTGGTAGCAGCATAAAGTGTATAAAGAGGCAGAGAAGGATCCACCGAGGCAGCAGAGCCAATGTTGACAATTGCTCCTCTATTCTTCTTGAGCATACCTGGAAGCACAGCCTTAGTTATCCAAGTTGGGGCTTCCATGTTCACCCTTAACATATTCTGCATCAGCTCCGAATCAACCTCATGAAAGTACCTTGCGTAAGGGTAAGTTATCCCTGCATTATTAATCAAAATACCAACATCAAGACCTTTGATTCCTTCCTCTATGGTCTCAGCTAGTTCCTCCCCACTAACTTTGGCCAAGTCGACGACAATGCTCTTAGTTTCCACTTGTTCATGACTGTACATCTTGCGGATTTCATTGGAGGTTGCTTCGAGCTTCGCAGGGTTCCGACCAACCAAGACGATGTTAAGACCCTTCGAAGCTAGTTCAAAGGCAAGGGCTTTGCCAATTCCATTAGTGGAGCCAGTAATGATGACCCAAGAGCCATAGTCCTTGAGATTCTTGGGGGTTCTCAGGAACATGACCCACACCCATCTCACAAAATTGAACAAAGCTACACAAACAAAGACGAAACCTAGACAGCTTGCTACGACAATGAGAGCTTCTTGCAATTCCATTTGCCCAATATCACTCAGTATCAGCTGCAATGCAATATACTTGGCAAGTAGGGTTTGTTTCTCAAAAGAGAATTGATTACAAGTATATCTCAGAAGATCTTCTTTGGTTGCTGCAATGAAAATAAGAGCTAGCTTTCACAGTAAATAGAACTGAACGAAGTTGAAGATTAAAACTACATAGCATGTTAGCATTTATAAGGACTTCACTATAAGGTCACCGATTGTTAGGGTAGTTGATAGTTGTAGGGTCTAAGCTAGGGAGAGCATATCCATATCCCTATTGTCATTGAAGAATTTCAACAGCGTTAACACAAGTGAAAAAAGGTATACAAAATACCTACCGTCAATTTCGACTTCTCCGCACTCTGATTCAGAAAATACATTAATTTAACATAAACCACAACTAAATGGCTTGTTGACCTTTGTGACAGCTTTTAAGGGACTGCGAGGAACAAATGCATCACAACCATTAGCATCTTGTTTGGTTAGCATAAATTGAGCATCAAGAAGCGAAAAGTTGATTTTTTGGGCGTTTGGAGTAGAAAATGAAATAAAACACTGTTTAGAAGCAAGGGAAACTAAAGGGGAAATGGTTCATTTCAGACAAGTGTATTGTGAGTTAAACTTACGGCTTCTTACCTATAACAAGAGACTTATACCATTCGACCAAATTGTACTAGACTGTAACAACTTATTTATGCTACCGAACATATGCCGGAATAGAAGAAAAAATATAAAGAAATTACTTTTATTTATGTGAATCATAAGGACAATACAAAGAAAATTAATGATAATTTACGACTCGAGCCGTTCATAAAACATACAGAAATGATTGTGGTCACAAATGTGTTAAGCATAAATTAATTTTCATTTGGTGTAAGGCTTGTCATGATTGACTTTTGTGATTGTAGTCCGGCGGCCTCCTATCATTGTAGTCCGGCACGCTCACAACTTAATTCATAACCGTTACCATTTCCTTGCCTTCAACCCACAACAAACACCCATACCCAACAAGTCGTGAAAAATCACCGCAAGTAGTGTAATATTGCTTACCTATTTGAATGTGCTTCCAACTTAGATTCGAACACGCTACAATGCACAATTAGAGCAGTTCACATGCTCCAAAGATTAATTTTTGGACAAAAAAAAAATGCAAATAGGAAAGAGGGAAAGACATTTTTTTTAATCCAAGAAATCCATCATATTATAATCACATCTCTCAAAACTATTTTTACGACCTCAAACAAGAAAGACAAACAAGATAAAATAGAGCGATTAACCTCATCTCTAGAAACGAGTCTTGCAACAATTATTGAAACAGATATTAAGAATACCTAGCCAAACTACTCATGGGATGGTAGATCCCATCAAACCAAACTTGTAGAGTTGAGGCGATGAATTGCCAAAGCATCCTTCACCTCTCTTAGTTGAGAAATACCGTGCAAGTAATTTCTCTACTTTATGCTAAGAATGGAGATCCAATCTTCCTAACTTGTGGGGTTGTCATCGCTCATCATTGTGATGTTTGAGTACACATTAATACAAACACTATAATGGATTCTTATTTAGGGCATCGTCTTTCTATTGTGTCTCCTTCATTTGGCCTCTGTTTCTGAGGGTGCAAGACATCCAATAGGAGAGGGCATTAATTAACCCATCAGGACAGGCATGTATCATGAACGCCTGAACCGAATGAGACCAGTAAGGATTACATAGATCGTCATAGCCAATCCATCGGATGCTGGCTTTGCTGAATTTATCAAGTGATGCAATCAATACCGGAAGTGACTTCAAATGGCTTGTCATCTCTGTCGCCACAAAACGAGGTGCCTGCGCACATTATTGTTGTATAAAAGTTTATGATGAGTGAATAATGACCAGCTAATTTTTAGCAGCAATATCAACAATGAAAACAAAGAACAAAAAACATGCGAGAATACGTCGAGAAAAAGAAGAGGCTGTGAGAGAAAATGAACCTGACACTGGATGTCAATTCCATGCTGCTTGTATTCCAAACTAATGCATCTTGAGAACGTTTTCAGGTACCTGTAAATCCACCATAACTAAATATGAGGAGGGTGTATATTAGGAGTCTAAGTTCGACGACAAAAGAAAATTTATATAAAGAAACTAGGGTTTTAGTTAACAAAACTCACGATTTGGAAGCAGCATAAAGTGTGTATAGAGGCAAAGAAGGGTCCTCGGATAAATCAGAGCCGATATTGATAATTGCTCCCTTCTTCTTCTTGAGCATACCGGGAAGTACTGCCCTAGTCACCCAAGTAGGGGCTTCTATGTTCACCTTTCTGAGGCTCTCCATTAGCTCCAAATCTACCTCATGAAAGAACCTTGCATAAGGGTAAGTCATCCCTGCATTGTTAATCAAAATGCCAACATCAAGCCCTTTGATGCCTCCCTCTATGGCTTTAGCTATCTCCTTACCACTCGATTTCGCCAAGTCGAGGACAATGCTCTTAACTTTCACTGGTTCATGACAGTATTTATCGCGGATTGCTTTGGAGGTAGCTTCAAGCTTCGAAGGGTTTCGGCCTACCAAGACAAGGTTAAGACCCTTTGAAGCCATTTCAAAGGCCAAGGCTTTACCAATTCCATCAGTGGAGCCAGTGATGATCACCCAAGATCCATACTCCTTGAGATTCCTAGGAGGTCTCAGAAACATGACCCATACCCATCTCACAAAATTGATCAATGTTCTACAAGCAGATACAAATCCAATGATGATTGCTCCCACTATGAAAAGCTCATGCAGCTCCATTGCCTAATTTGCAATCAGAAATGTAGAGTAATTTGGAATACAATTGTTCCTGATTTGTTTATGAAATTAACTGATTAAGTAGAATAACTGATTGAAGCAAGTTGGCGCGTAGAAAGGAACCATTCACTCTCCTGTAATTAACATTCGGATTATTTCGTTGGTGGTTGTCAGATTCCAGCTAGGTTTGCATATAAGAAATCGTTGGCAGTTGTCAGATCCCTGGTTTGGATCTAGGAGTTGGGGAAGTAGTAATACTACTTCACCCACACAATCACATTATGAAGAGATTCTGCCGTTAACTTAAGGCACCTTTGTGCGAGTTCTCATCATTTGGCCGCTCTTTCTGATCCTACTGCTAATAGAGTAGTAATATACATACAAGGGATCTCTAAGTCTAGGCCATCACATTCAATTTGTATTATGAAGCTAACTTGGCCTCAAGTTAATCATAAAATGGAATGCATCATTAGTTGTCCGAGTTGATCAACATGCATGCGGGAAAATAAAATTTTTAATTGGTGATGAATGACGAGATTTTCAAATTTTCTGAATAACGTACAGCTGAAGTAAAAGATTTTTACCGGCTATGAGTAGCAACAAGTAGCTTGAAGAAAAGGGCCCCTTCATTATCGTGCAATGAAGAGACCGATTTTAGGTTGGTAGTTCATATATAGCTGCCGCTATGAATGAAATTTGTGGATTCATATACTGATCCATCAGCATTCAGGGACTTCAGTACAAATTTCTGTCTTACGAAAAGTTATCCATAAGTATATAGTTAATACAGGAGCTAGCTCCTCTCAGAGTCTTAGTTCAATTATTCATCTAAAATGTACCAAAAGAAAACAAAGGTGGGAGATACGTTATATTCCCTTATGGTAGTTCCAACATCAGTAAAACATGTATATGCCCTTATTGAGCAAATACTTGTACCCCTCACAACGCATTCTTTTGTTGATGCGTAATGGCTAGTGGATTCTAAGTTTATCCCACATGGTTATTGAAGCTTGATGGAGCCCCCTACTATCGTGTTCATGCTTCCCGCATCAGTATGCCAAACTAATGCGGCTTGCGATATTTATGTGCTTCCATACGTAGTAATAAGCTTGAAAAGAGAAAATATATATAGCATAGATGATCGAGAAGTCGAGTACACAACCAAAATCGTCTAAGATATAATTAAGAATTAATTTCAGTTTACCTACTTGAACTTTGACTCAATCATCACTTCAGTCCATATACTTTTGATTTCATCACCTACACCCCTGTACTTCCCTAAATTAATCAACTGATAGCAATTTTGTAATTTCGTCCAAACAATCTATCAATACCAAAGGCTTTTTGATACAATTTCCCTACATTAATGCACCGTTACCATATTATGATTATAAATAAGGCTAAACAAATCATATAATCAAGTTGAACAATAACAAACAAAGAAAACCAAATCATATATGGTGATTTCTTTTTGTTTGTTTTCTATTGTTCAACTTGATTATCTGATTTGTTTAGCCTTGTTTATAATCGTAATATGGTAACGGTGCATCAATGTAGGGAAAGTGTACCAAAAAACCTTTAGTATTAATAGATCGTTTGGACGGAATTTACAAAATTGGTATCAGTTGATTAATTTAAGAAGTACAGGGGTGTAGCTGATGAAATCAAAAGTATAGGGACTGAAGTGATGATTAAACTAAAGTTTAAGTAAGTAAACTGAAATTAACTCTATAATTAATGTGATTCAAATGATGAAGGGAAATAGCAGACTACATGCTGTTCGATGAAGTTGATAAGAGATTTTTATACCAAGAAGAAAAATATGCATGAAACAACTTGATAGTTCAGAGAACTCACGCTTTGGTTGCACTATAAACAGTGTCCAGAGGAAACGAAGGGATGTGAGCTGTTATAGAACCAATATTGAGTATTGCTCCTTTCTTCTTCAGCATTCCTGGAAGCACTGCCCTAGTCACCCAAGTTGCTGCTCCCAAGTTCACCTTTATGCTGCTCCCAAGTTGCTGCTCCCTTTATGATATTCTCCATGTAGAAAAACATAAGCAGATGGAGTAATTTTCTCTCTCTTGATATATTGATAATGTGTAAAGAGAACAATTGAAGTATTTATACAAGAGGAACTACACTATTCAACCTTAACCAAGTAAGCTTCACCATACTTCTAAATACAAATTAATGGTAAAACTTGATAAAGAGAAAATAGCTATGCTCAGCCATACTGCTCCAGTAGCATCACCATGCTGCCATAATTTGTCAAACTGCCTCAAACCCATGTCAGGCATGGACTAAAACTAAGAAAACGGATTTCCACCATAATGCCCATACTGCATTAGGTGAACTCCATGCTGCACAGAAGAGCCACAGGAACTGGCGAGTACGAGCACACTCGCCAATTACCACACTCGCCATAGTGCTACCTATCTAACTATCTTCAACACTCCATGAGTTTTGTATCAACCTCATGAAAAAACCTTGCATAAGGGTAAGACATCCCTGCCTGCGTTGTTAATTAAAACACCAACATCTAGCCCTGTTATCCCTTCCTCTATAGCATTAGCTATTTCCTCCCCACTCAATTTGGCTAGGTCGATGACCATGCTCTTAATCTCGACTTCTCTACCAAAATTTTCAAGTATCTCATTAGAGGTGGCTTCGAGCGCTGACTGATTCTTATCGATCAGAACAAGATGAAGACAAGCCAACTGAAAGGCAAACATTTTGCCAATTACTTGAGCAGAGCCGGCCGGTGATCAGAGCCCAAGAGCCATAGTCCTTGAGATTCTTTGGGGGTCTCAGAAATATGAGCCATACCCATCTCACAAAGTTGATGAAAGCTTTACAAACAGAGATGAATCCTATGCAAATTGCTGCTACAATGAAAGCTTCTCGTAATTCCATTGCCATAATCAGCTCTCAGTAAAAGACACTTGGGTAGATAATTGCTATTTCTAAACCTCATATATAATCAGTTAATTAAGTTTGGCGCATTGATAAAAGTTAAGACACCTGGCCACCACATCGATGAACAATACAGATTTAAGAGGTCTACAATTTAGCTCCTGCGCTGTGTTTAACACTTTGAGATGGAGATGGCCAAACATTAGTGACTTTCTATGCATGTACTTAAACTATTGGCTGCATGCTTTTATGATTTGGCTGCTACATTCATTCCGTCTATTGCATTCAACCACAGCAGGCAGACGCAGACATCCGGCATCCCTTTCCCTTCCTTCTATGGAAAATTGTCTAAAGTACCTAACTGATGTTTGGCCCGTTCTAAACTTTGGTATCTTAATTTTCAAACTGACAAAATACTAGTCATTCTTTAACTCTTAAGTGTTTCGATATTGCGCTTTCAATTTCAATTGATCACTTCTCAAACTCTCAATTCTTCGACCAATTGCTCCAATCCATTCCCCTCCGTACAAGTTGTCTGTTAAGTCACTGATGTGGAGAATGTGAGTAAATCAATTGCCAATTATGACCCTAGCGATCATCACTACTGGTCTATTGCATACCCCAAACCAGAACCCTCGTCCATCATCACCGCCCCCTCTGCCCCTCTATCCTTAAGAAAAAGACATTCGAGTCCAGTGCTCAATCACGACCTCCCCACCTAGCTCCTTCATCTAAAATCCAATTCAACTGCCAAACAAGCCCCTCTCTTTCAAAACACTAAGCTTTGATATAACATTCAATAACAAATCACACGCCCAAAACTCATGCACATTTCGCATCAATCTATAAATGAATTGAGTTTTATAAATTCAATAACAATCTGATCCTTAACTCAAGAACTGTAACAAGATTCAAAAAGTACCACCGAAATTCAGTGACGATAATCGAAAACAAAAGGTAACTCTAATCCAAAGAAACAAATAGAAAAGGTTAGAGAGATCAAATCTAAAACTTAGATAAATCTAGAATTTTGAGAGAGAAATAGAGGGTGTGAGATGGGAAAGAGTGAAAATTTAACGCGGGATCAATGGAACTGTATAGTGGAGGTGTATAGTGGAGGTGAGAATTAATCAGAGATACATGAAAACCCAGAACTGTGTTATACCGAATTTGAATGGGGTTGTTTATGGATGCTCTAACTATGCAGATTAATCTTCATAATGCGTAATTGAGTTTTATTTTTTAAGAGGTTGAGGAGTGGGAGACCATTCTCTGAGATGAGTGTTTTGGGTGGAGTGAAAGACAATTAGCAATGACTATTGATTGAGTAATGGTTATGGTTCTGATGATGAAAGAGAGGAATGGGAAAAGTTTGGTTCTTGGAAAAGAAGAGAAAGAAAGACCAAGAACAGTAGGAGACAGAAGATCTAAGAAGGAAGAAGAAGTAGTAGTCAAAACTCAAAACTCAAAAGGGAAAGAAATAAAAAATAAAAATACTCAAAAGGGAAAATTGTCTTATAGTACTTGATTTAGTTCTGAAAAATCAGGTAGGAGGTTGTTGGTACTTGGTACCAAATAAGTAAGAGGAGGCATTTTAACAAATAACAAACTACAAATAAGTTCCTAACAATAGATTGGTTAACAAATAAATCACTTTAGTATTTCATGGAGCAAATTAGGACTAAATTTTACAATTTAGTACCAAGTTGCTGTCCAGCTGCCACATGGCATTACTAACATTACTGTTTTGCCCTCTTCTGACCATATGTAAACCACGATTTGATTTTGAGAATTCAATTCCTCTTACACAAAATGATCATGTGTCTTCTACCGATTCAACTTTCTTCTTCATCGTAGACATATCTCGTCAGAGAATCAAAACAAAAAGTTGGAATTTCAGAAGCTCGTCGGAGTTTTCGTCGGTTTTCGCTAGTGAGTTCGTCTTCTATGTCGTATAGTTCATCGAAAATTGAGGCCTCTTATCTCCCGAGTTTCTCTTCTCAATCGAATTTCAGGTTAGTTTCAAGCTTTTATATCAAATTTGTTTGTGAATTTGTCCCAAATTGTATCCAAGTTCATGTACCCTCTCTCTATTTATTCTCACAGTAGCAGCTTGAGACTTCTAATCTCCTGAGCTTCTTTTCTCAATCGAATTTCAGGTTAGTTTCAAGCTAATATATTGTTTTCGTTTATGAATTTGTTCTAGATCGTATTTGATTTCATGGTTCTTCTCTCTATTTATTTACACAGTAGCAGCTTCTATCTCGTTTCGTTTTGGTTTGAGCCAAATTTATGTTTCTTATGTAAATTCATTAACGCAGTAGTAGGTTTTTGAATTTGTATCATTTTGAATCATCTTAGTGGCAGTATCGTTTTGGTTTTGAGCCGAATTCATGTTTCCTATGTAGATTCATTAACGCAGTAGCATGTTATTCTTTGTTTTATTGACACAATAGCAGTTTTTTTTTTTTTTTTTTTTTTGTGTTTTTGAATTGGTGACTTAAAGTAGTAATGGTAGAAGTATCAGGTTGTTTATATATATAGTCCAGGTTTGTGTAGTACAGTTTGTGCTTTTGAATTGTTTTATATATGGTTATAGGTAGGCTTTTCGCGGTGCAGCGGTACGCTGTTTTTTGAATAACACATTTTCTTGACATAGTAGCAGGCTTTTGAATTTATCTCGTTTTGAATCAACCTAGTTACAGTATGATTTTATTTCGAGTCAATTTCATGCTTCCTATCTAATTTCATTAATGCAGTAGCAGGTTATTCTTGTTTTTATTGACACACTAGCAGTTTTTATTATTCTTTTTTTGTGTTTTGAATTTGTGACTTAACGTAGTAGCAGTAGCAGTAGCAGTAGCAGTTGTTTATATATATAGTCCAGGTTGTGTTTTTGAACTGTTTTACATATGGTTATAGGTAGGTCTTTCGCGGTGCAGCGGCATGCTACTTTTTTGAATAACACATTTTATTCACATAGTAGCAGGTTTTTATTTTTGTATCATTTTGAATCAACCTATTTGCATTATGATTTTGTTTCGAGTCTAATTCATGCTTCCTATCTAGATTTATTAATGCAGTAGTATGTTATTCTTGTTTTTATTGACACAGTAGCAGGTTTTATTCTTCTTTCTTTGTGTTTTAAATTTGTGGTTTAACGTAATAGCAGTAGCAGTGGCAGTTGTTTATATATATAGTTCTGGTTGTGTGGTCCAGGTTGTGTTTTTTGAACTGTTTTATATATGATTATAGGTAGGCTTTTCGCGGTGCAGTGGTATGTTGTTTTTTTCAATAACACATTTTATTCACACAGTAGCAGGTTTTTATTTTTATATCGTTTTGAATCAACCTATTTGCAGTATGATTTTGTTTCGAGTTTAATTTATGCTTCCTATCTAGATTCATTGACGCAGTAGCATGTTATTCTTGTTTTTATCAACACAGTGGCAGTTTTTATTCTTCTTCTTTTTGTGTTTTGAATTGGTGACTTAACGTAGTAACAGTAGCAGTAGCAGTAGCAGTTGTTTATATATATAGTCCAGGTTGTGTTTTTGAATTTTTTATATATGGTTATATGTTGGTTTTCGCGGTGCAGCGGCACACTACTTTTTGAATCACTCATTTTATTCACACAGTAGCAAGTTTTTGTTTTATATCGTGTTTTTTTTTTCATTTTTTTTTTGTAGTATGTCAAAGCCGATGTTTGGAAGAATTACATATGGGACAGAGATTGTTAATGTTTCATTGTCCCAAAGCACCACGTATGAAGAGTTGTGTGTCCAAATTTCTTCAAGGTTCCACTCTCTCAAGTATGGGCAGTTTGTTATGAGATATGTGCTTAGTGATTGTACCAACTGCCGCTTGGAGAGTGATGATGACATTTTGATAATGTTAAGTATCTTTCAGCAGTTAAGTTGTCCATGTATTGATATACATGTTCGTGATGTGGGAGGTTCTTCTAAGGCGTGTGATAATATGGTTGAAATATCTACTTTTGTGAAGCATTCTACTAATAATAATTCTCCTGTTAGTAGCAGCTTACATATTGATGATAGTTGTGTTAGTAGTGATGTTTCTGATTGTGAGGATGATGACAACATGATAATTGATATTGATATTGATATGTAGTAGCACCTTCTGATTGCAAATATGCTATCTGAGCAGTAGCAGATTCAGCCATGAACAGTAACAGACTGAGCGAATAGCAGTAGCAGTAATAGTAACAGACTGAGCGAGTAGTAGTAGCAGACTCAACGAGTAGCAGTAGCAGCAACAAACTGAGCGAGTAGCAGTAGCAGACTCAGCGAGTAGCAGTAGCAGATGACATTGATTTATTGTTGCAAATATTACAGATTTACAAAGTTTACTAGAATAACTTTATTTTTATTCTAGATATTGATATGTAGTAGCACTTATCTGAAACTGCTATTTTTCATGATTTGGTAGCAGAGATTGTGTGCGAGGTTTACTGGTTTAGCACTTATTCAATTTTTAGCGTGTTTCATTATTACCATTCTTCTTTTTCCCTTTCTTTGTTTTCAGATTTTTGTTTTTGGTTAATGAAGCTTGTGACCTTCTACATATATCAACTCAATAACTCAACCCACCTTAATAAAGGAAAAAAAAAGTGAATGAGTCAGTAGCATTATGCAAGGATTACAACATTATGCAAGGACAACCTGCTTTAAACACTACTAGTCATTTCAAATTCAAATTAACATGTGTATTTTTATCCAAGTCTCAAACTGAAGTATCGAAATACAAAATAATAGTTTAAAGCAGGTGGTGCAATTTAACCCCTCATATCGAATTACAAGCTTATGATCCAAAATGTAGTAGCACTCTTTACTCAATCTCTCTAGCTTATGTCCCAAATTGAAAACCTAACTGCAGTACCACTTTCAGTCACCTTTTTTTCTTTGCTTTCTTCACAACTTTGTTCACCTCAAAATCCTCCATTTTCTTCTCTTTTCGATCCTTCCTTTCTTTGATCCTCCTACCACAATTTGAGTTAATGTGCTATTCACCGATTGAAGACGAAGAAAAATGATACTGATGCTACTGTGTCAATCACTATGATACTGTGTAGACAAGAGATTTTGGGGTTGAAACTTTGCTGCATTAAAAGAATTATGATTTGAGAAATTAATACATTAGCATGTTCAACACAGTAACATAGTCTACACAGCAGATACTTAATGTGCTACTGCCTAAAAATACAGTAGCATAATCAACACTATAATAACATAATACCATCAACGTTTTTGAAATTTGTAAACAAAATGGACTATATATAAACAAACTGATAATGCTACTGCTACTACATTAAGTCAACAATTCAAAAAAACAAAAAATAAGATAAAAACATGCTATTGTGTCAATAAAAATAAGAATAACCTGCTACTGCATTAATCAAACAAGAATAACATAATCAACAATATAACCTGCTACTGCTTGATATCTCACCAATCTAGATAGGAAGCATTATGCTACTGCGTTAATCAAACAAGAATAACATAATCAACACTATAACCTGCTACTACATAATCAATCTAGATAGGGTTTTGAAACCAAATCATAATAGCATAGACAACCTCACATGAAGGTTCACGGCTTACCTAATTCCCTTCCATGGAACTTCTTCAACCTCATTTTGTTTTGGCTGCTACTACTTGATATCTCACTAATCGTTGGTCTTCTACCGAGAAAGCTGCTACTGCCTCTAACGTGCTACAAAACCTGTTGATTTAGTGAAGCCGTTATCAAAATCGAAAACACAAATCGGAATGAATTTACAATTGAGTTATGAAACGAAGAAAAAGAGAGGAAGAAGACGAAGAATACGAAGAAGAAGAAACTTGTGTTACTTACCGATTGAGTTTCAGAGGTTGATGACGAAGAAGAGGAGAGGATATCGATGCTACTGAAGTGGTGTGGAGAGTGATCGATGCGTTATGAAACGAGTTTTGGGGACGGAGAGGTTGCTGCTACTAAGAGTTGCGATTTGGAATAGGGCTGGGCATTTATCCGATTTAAGACCCGAAACCGACCGATCCGATCTGAAAAAGCGATTCGGATAACCGATCCGAAAAAAATGGACGCAAAAATACTCTAATACGAGTCGACCCGAATTTTTCCGGATTAGATCCGGATCTGGTCCCCAACCCGCCCGAATCAACCGATCCTATCCGAATTTTATAAACTCTAACATGCTAACACAGTAGCACTAATCCACTATATATACAGTACCTCACTAAAAAAGACTGCCGTAGTCTACCACTCTACCACAATCCATCAATCCCACTACTCCGATCCCAGTCTCCCATTCTCAAACAGCTGGCATACTACTGGACAAGCTATTTTATGATCAGACCGAAGAGGGGATGACCCATTTTCTCTTAAGTTTGCTGAAATCGTTTGACACTCACAAACAACCCAGAAGGTGATTTTCCTTCATATCAACTAAAACACCCTTTTTTTCTTGGTTGTTGATTGTTCGGCACTGGTACACTTGAAGCTTGCAATTAGTCAATTACAATGAAATTTTTTGTCCCTTCACAATCGTTCTCTCTGTGATTCACAAAAGAAAACCCAATTCCCAATCCCTAATTATACAAAAAGCTCCAAACTTTATCAATGGCAGAGGTCACTTACCTTCAAATTCACGACCTCGAAGAGAACCCACCCTTCTGGTCCCACCACGACTTCGACATCTACCTCTCCTCCGATCCCGATTTTCCGCCGGTCCACTTCGTCTCCATCCACCAAGACGACGCCTTTGACGCCGCCGCCGCCGACAACGTGATCTTCTCCCAGTACCACGACGCCGAGCAGCACCACCACCACGACGACGTCGTTTCCTAGCTCAACTCCATTTTCAACAGCACGGACTTGTCCTCTGACCGCGAGAACCAGGTCAACTTCGTCATGGATCTGTTCCACGATGAACTTTTGCTATAAATGGGCTCAACCCGAATCCGATTAAATCCGACCCGAATTTTCGGACGACCCGAAAATTAGGCCCTTGATTTTTTAAAACGGGTTCGGTTGTAATTTTCAGTATCCGAATAGATTCGGATCGGGCCTCGGATTGGGCCTAAATCCGACCTAAATTTCGGTTGCCCAGCCCTAATTTGGAATTTTTGGAGACTGGACTGCTAGTAAGTTTTGGGGGTTGGGAGCATCAGTGGCAGACTAGTAATTTTACTGAAACGCAGTGACTTTTTTGTCATTTGATTTTTTTGGTTGGTGTCAGGTCTGCTTCATTTAACTATAGGGCCTGGACTGTTGTCCTGATTTGTATGAAAAATGTTAAACGTGGGTTTTCTGTATTGATAAATTTGGTCAGATACTACTGAGTAATTAACTATTTAACAAAAGGAAAATCGAACTTGGATGTCAAGTAAAACTGTTATTGCCACTGGATTTGTTTTTTGGTAAGTGGGAATAGGGCTAACTCCTCGTCCTGTCTAAAAATTTAGTGATAAAAAATAAATATAGTACAAAAGAGGTGAAGGCCAATGCCAAAGCCACACTTTAGAAAAATAACCAAATAACACTATGAAAATTTTGTTAAAGATTTAACAATAATCCAAACTAAGAAGCCAGCAGGCCAAGCCATAAACAAAAGATACCGACATAAAAAGAAAACTATGAATCATATGAACCAAAACAATGATACCTACATCTGAAAGTAGACAATGAAGCAAGATTATGCCCATAAGTGGGAGCTAAGAATTGAGGAAGCACATCTCAAGAATGGGAACCAATTGAAGATGCACCAAAGTTCTCTAACTTGTATGCTGAGGTATTTCCTTCTCGGAAGGTGTGTCTAACCCCGATTTGAGAATTTCGAATAAGGGACAAATCATTTAACCACTGAGTGCGTAGTCTCCAGGGAATCAAAGAATGTGACTGAAAATAGTGTATACCACAACCATCGAGTTCATCTCTATCCATAGGTAATGCCAATCTCGAAGGTTAGCAATGCGAATTGTTTCCAAGAAAGCCAAAATCTCGGCATGTAACACACTCGGAACCTTAGCCCTACCCACAAAAGCATGCAATAAATGTCCATCATAGTCTCTTGCAATACCACCATAACCTGCATAGTCTGAGTTTTTAAAAGAGTCATATGTATTAAACTTAATCCAAGGATAATTCGGAGGCTTCCAAACTACTACACGATAGATAGGAGCAGCAGGTCTAAGCTGAGAAAGTTTTGAAAATTGGAGTAGTTTTGAAAAGGCAGAAATATCACCTTAGTCAACCAACTATATTTGGATCGATACTTTAGTTACTCAACTTTAAAAACTTCACTTTAGCCATTCAACTATACCGTTAGATATCACTTTGGTCATTATGTCTATTTTCTTCCATCTTGAGAGAGAAAGTGGTTGCTTATATTAGACAAGAGAGTTTTACAATTAATTAAAATAAAGGACCAATAATAATTTCCATTTTGAAAATACCCTTGGAGTTAATGGGGAGATCACATTTTAATGGAGAAAAACATACGGAATGACTAAAGTGATAATACGGTAGTATAATTGAATGGCTAAAGTGAAGTTCTTAAAAGTTGAGTGATCAAAGTGTCGAACCAAACATAGTTGGATGACCAAAGTGATATTTCTTCTTTTTGAAAATTGTATACTGTAACACTCGTATTAACAATGCAACAATATTTTAAGTTGGTAGTAGATATTGGTAATGGAAAATTCAGTCCCACCTTGGAGATTAGCCCAAATTGTAAAAGAAATCAGAGCTATGCAAGAAGTTCTGATAAGCATGTCTACCGGGAGGCAAACTGATGCGTGTGCAAATTTCGGACATCATCACAATGGAGAGAAAAATTGGGATCAAGGTCACCCGAAGATAGCAAGTGGTAATCTATTTTACACTGCAAGAGTATTTTGTGAGAGTTACAATATTTACTTATATTTTTACTAGCACCAACCTTACTTTAACACATGTTGCTCCTTGAAAAAGGGGATTTAAATTGTATGTTGCAACTTGCAAGTATATGAATTGTGTCAAGTAAAAAAAAAAAGTAAAAGAAATATTTAGACTTTAACTATCGTACCTCAGTGATTAGAAGTTAGAGTCCAGCACTTCAAATCGGGATAAATAAGCCCCCAATCAAGGTAATCGGAGGTAGGACAACTCAAAACCGTTGGCTTTGGCTGAGATAATTAAATGGTAATCGGGGATTGTGTTTAAGCTATTAGCTAAACTGGCTCATCACCTGAATACTACAAAATACTAGATTGTGACACAATACAAACCCAACCCATCAAATTAATTATTGGTGAGGAGCCTAATCCAACCACCTTTGATTAGATTCAATACAGTAGCTTGGCTCCTCATGTTGTAATATAGTCCAGTTTCTTATCCAAAATGTAACCAAAGAAAAGAGATGGGAGCTACATTATACTCTTTTATGCTAAAGCCAACCTTAGTAGAACCTATATGATTGCATAATTGTATACCTCACAATGCATCTTCCTCTTCATGGCTTCATGCATTGTCTTGATTCGAAAGCCGATCAAGTAAAAGATGGCATTCAGCAACACATCCGGCGAGGCGCGTAATATGAACCACTGTACAGAGTGCCACAAGTAGGGATTACACAGAGGTTCATAACCAATCCATCGAACGCTTGCTTTGCTAAATTTCTCCGGCGATGCCATCAACCAGGAAAGTCCCCTCAAATGTTTTGTCATCCTCGTCGCCACAAAAAGTGGAGTCTGCATTAGAGGAGAGTATGAATGCAGGTGGATTAATATCATGTATACCAGTATACGAAGGAGAAGCAGGGATAAACTTCTTTTGATGTGTTGTAGTGTTAAGAATTATGTAGTGGCAGAAATTTTGAGCATGGTACAGTATTAGAGCTTCAGGTCCTGAGTTCATACTTTCCAACCAAAAATCAGTGTAGTAGCAATGTTAACCCAAGAAAAAGAATACAAAAGGGGATAATATGAACCTGACACTGAATATCAATTCCCTGCTGCTTGTACTCCAAGCTGATGCATCTTGAGAATATTGAAATGTACCTGTATCATAAGTTCATAACTAATTAAAATATAATCAAAAGGCTATATACATGTATTCCAAACTAACGCATTTTCTGATTATTGTTTCCCTATGTAGTAAAGTAAATATTACTACTTTGGTCCCCGGCCATCTGAGACGTGAGAAGGGAAGTGCTTATTGGAATTGCACACCTTCTTCATACACAACTTCCGCCTTTGATGCTAGTTCTGTTTTATGTTTCGACAAAGAAAAGGTGTGATACATATGTTTCAAGGATTGTGACGAGATGAGTAATATTCTCACATGTTTTCTATGACCTAGCAGCATCTTTGGCCTAACATCGTGTAAAACTCAACTTATCAGAAGTGGGTTATCAGGGTCTGCTGCCTGCTGTGTCAACATTATACACAATGTTTTACCATCTTTACGGCACCTAGACTACTCCCCCGGACACTCTAACAAGTATAGGGGAAGCTTTCTTGAATCCCATAGACTTAATATATGGTGTTGATTTGCTTAACTAAAACTTGAATTATGTCCATAACAACTTTTTCAGAAACACTTGAATTGGTTAGATAATTTATCTTTCTAAAAACCTCAAGAGCAAGGTTCTTGTGAAGATAGCTGATGTACGTAGAAGTTCACACACTTACAAGGCACATCCATCCCTGTAATCAAGAGTCGGGTACTGAAACTAAAGAAGAGTAGTTGCATAAGAAAACAAAATGCATAATAAATAAAGCATGTACGTACAGGGTATTGCCCCCTGTTTTGCGCCTTGCTGTTATATGCTTCTGCAAAGCTTAGCAACTTTAAATTGTGTTATATGCCTCATTGGTATGTTTATATAGGATAAACAAAATCACACAATCAACATTTAATCAACTTGTCAATGAAAACGATACTTCCGAATTGGGTTTAGTTTCAATCTGAGTGAGTGATCCACATATATACAACTCACCTCTAGTATGTCGGTTACTAACTGCTTTAATGACCTGGCTAATGAACAGTGTCATAATCAAAGCATATATGAATTATTCAGATTTACTCATCGATGCATAAAGCAGACTTCCATATACTGCTAGGATTTGAAAGAGACTCAGATCTTTCATTAAACATATGAGATAGGTTCACTGATTTAAGCTCAGACTAATTCTAAGTGGAGCATAACTCATATTTCTTTTATTTAGTCACCATTACAGAAGTTGCAAATACTTATACCTCACAAAGAGCTTTTAATCCTGTGAAAAACCAAACGAATTTGGCCATGGAAGCGCATCCGAATGAAACTTCCGACTCAGATTAGCTAAGCCATCAGCTAAGTTACTAGTCTCCTTGTAAATATGATGAAGAGAAACAGTCCACAAGGTTCAGAACTAAGTTAACTGCGATTTTCCAATGCCTTTTCTTGTTGCTGCATCTTTTTTATCCGAGACTCCTTCAATAGGCCTCTCTTTCGCATCCCAAGGAAGTACCCAAAAATGCTCGCATTAAGTGGTTCGTGGTTACTTAAAATCATCAAAGTTTGTTAAGGTCCTTTTCTAGGGTAGACATTTAGATCTTTATCATGCATTCATTGCCTCTACAATGAATATAATTGCCTCTACAATGAAACTTGATATCTATACATTACTGCCTGCCAACCTATAGATATAGTTTTCAATAAATATTGCAACCGTAAGTAGTTGGGGAGGTACTGAAGCACAGTTCTACATCCCCTAGGGTATCCTGTTTAGCAAAAGGTTAGGCAGATATTTTAAGATTTTCATAGTGTTTTAAAGTTTATTATGAATTTTAGAAGTTTTTAAATATATTTAATTTGGATTTATAAAATAAGATTTTAAATCCACCAAAGTTTGAAGGTATTTAATAATGACTTCAATTAACTTTTAAAAAATCTATAAAAGTTTAAGGGTATTTAAAAACTTTAAGAATTTATAATAAACCTAGCAATGACTCGCGTTCTCTCTCTCTTCCTAACCCTAGCCGCCCTCTCTTTCTTTGCTAGGGGCGAAGGGCTGTGGGATAGCGGCGACGGCAGCGGAGGCTTAGGCGATAATGGCTATGGCTAGAATCCAATATTGGGGTTTAGCATCTCTAAAGACATGTTCTCCCGCTCTCTCCTTGGAGAAAACCTACGAACGCAGACGGCATTTTTCAACGGGGGCGGCGGTTCTACAAATCAACAACCTCTTGGCTGTAAACATTGGATTAGGAAGGGTGGCTATGCCGTCCATGGAAATTGACGCGGTAGATTGTTCTCTTCCCTTCCATTTCAATGCGGCGGCAATGGGTGGTTGCGACAATGGTTGAAGCTAGGTCCCTGGGTTCAACTGACGTTGACATGCGAGGGAGAAGAAGACGGCAACCTGATATTCAGGTTTTGTTCTTCATGGAAGGCGACGTCGATGAAGCTAGATCTGACGAGACTGAAGCTGGGTCTTCTTGCGATTTTGGATCAGTTAGATCTTGGCGATTTGGTTGTGGCCGACAGTGATTTGGCTGCAGTGGTTGGTGTGTTGGTGGTTGTGGTAAGCGTGTTGGATGATATGGAGTTTTGGAGCAGACGGGGGAGATAGACATGCCGACGGTGGTAGGCCCCAGACTGATGGCGGTGACTCTGAACACTGTTTTTGGGCTAGGGTTTGATGCCAGAGTTAGGCCCGGTTTAATTTGGGCCTTCACTCAGGTGTGGATTTGGTTGGACTGGGTGTATATGGCCCAGAACAAGATTTAGTTTTTTTTAGATCAATTGGCAGTCTTGATTATCTCGGTTGTTACCATTTAATCTTGCTACTAGACTGTGAAAATAAAAGCGCTATAAACGGTCTCTAAAAGGTGAATGTACTTTTGATTATTAGGTACCTAGGTGCCAGATAGGTATTTAGTACTCATATGGAGATATTCTTATTGTCGGCCCTCATGGGTATTTTATCCCTTGTATTGTTTGCTGAGTAATACATTTCTTGACAACTAATTAAAAAAAAAAACTTTAAGAATTTTAAAAGATTCATTAAATGATGAATTTACATAGATTGTTTAGTGTAATTTGTAAAAAAAAAAAAAAAAAAAAAAAGATTTCATCAATCCAACCTCTAAACTCAAGATTTCCGTGGATTTATAAGTTTTTTCCCTCCCTCCCTCCCTCCCTCCATACGGGTTGTAATTTTCTCATACATATTTTATAATAGGGACTAGCTATACAGGTTGATGATAATAAAAGAATACAACGAGTACATAACGACGACCCCAACTATGTTCTCATACATATTTTACAATAGGGGCTAGTTATACAAGTTGATGATAATTGAAGAGTACAACGAGTACATGACGACGACCCAACTATGTTTCTCACGGCCGCATATATCGGAAAGTCAACGCCTTTCATAAGTAACCCTATCAATTAAATTTCCGGTACCAACTCGATCTAATATCAATTTTTATCGACCAACCTCTCTCTCTCTTTCTTCCTCCGTCATCTCGTCATTTCCGTGGATTTATAATTTTTTTTCTTTTCATCATTTTTATCCTTACACTTCTTCCTTCTCCATAATATACGTGTCTAGTTTGATACACATATTAAACTAGTTAATTTAGAAAGATTACATGTTAATTTTTTGTTTATTTACTTATGTATACATGTTTATGTTGATGAAGTGACTAATGATAAAAAGTTTATCAAAATCTATGAGAATCCATAAAATTTGTATTTTTTGTTTTCACAAATCCTTAAAAGTTTCTCTTATAAATATACGGAAATTTAGAAGATTTTATAAGTCTGTATAAATATAAGAACTCTTTATGAATCTATCACTAAAAAAATGTCTGAATACAATACACCCCCTAAAACACCACAATCATACTCATATATATAGTATTGGCAAAGTCTTTTCCATACTATGCAATGAATTAAGTTTCCCATGAAATTGGCAAATATCAGGAACAATCTACTATAATGGATACCATTTTTTAAACATGAACTATGAAAATAAAGGGAAAAATAATAACCTGACACTGAATGTCAATTCCCTGCTGCTTGTATTCCAAACTAGTGCACCTTGTGAACACTGCAAGGTACATGTATCATAGTTCAGAAGAACCATAATTCACAATGATAAGGGTCATGAAGTTGGTCACAATAATTTTGCAGGAACTCCCATTCTAGAAGCTAAAGTCAAACTTATGACTTCATATTATCTTGAAACTGTCAAAGTCCATCAGAGGGCTTTTCTTTACAAATGAGAAAAGGTTAAGTGTGCTTTCCTTTACAAATGAGAAAAGGTTAAGTGGGCTTTCCTAGTGGGCCAAGATTCATTTCAACTTGAAAGTTGAAACTATCAAAGTCCGCTGCATAATGCAAATGATCTTGTACACAGATTCTAACACTAAACCTCTTGGAAAGTTTGTGAACTTAGGGAAGCAAAATGTTTGTAATTCATAGAAATGGTAATACTATATAGTGCATTCACACTAATCCCAATTCCCAAATGGGCCTAGGCACTGTTATACTCATCCAATCCTATACTATAAACTTAGATCATTATCAGATTAGTCCAACTACAAAATTCACAATACAAAACAAAGGATTATGGCTACTCACGCTTTGGAAGCAGCATAAACAGTGTACAGAGGATAAGATGGAACTATCACAGACGACCCAGAACCAACGTTGACAATTGCTCCTCTCTTCTTCTTGAGCATACCTGGAATCACAGCCCTATAAACCCAAGTTGCAGCTTCAATGTTCACCTTTGTAATGCTCTCCATGAGCTCCAAATCAACCTCATGAAAAAACTTAGCATAAGGTCTCGTTTAGTTTCCGGAAAGGAAAATAGTTCCTCCTCGTTTCCCATAGAAAAGGAACTTGAGGGGAAAGTGAACTTTCTTTTCCTGTGTTTGGTAACATAAGAAAAATTAGCAGGAAAATTGTAAAAAGAGATGTAATTAATGTAATAAAATAATAGTTGTGCGTAATAAATGTAAGAAAATGAGGTGGGAAAGTGATTCTATTGGATTTTGGGAACAACCACTTTCTTCCCTATTTTCTCTTGTATCAAAAAAGTGTTTACGTTCCTTGTAGCATCCCAAACGCAGGAAATGAACAACTTTCCTTTTTTTAGAATTTTCCGCGAAACAAACGAGACCTAAGGTAACCCCCTGCATTGTTGACCAAAACCCCAACATCAAACCCTTTGATTCCTTCCTCTACTGCTCTAGCTATCTCGTCCCCACTAAGCTTCCCCAAGTCGATCACAATGCTCTTGATTTCAACTTGGTGGCTGTATCTTTCATGAATTTCATGCGAGATGACTTCGAGCTTTGAAGGGTTGCGACCCACCAAGACGACGTTGAGGCCCTTTGAGGCCAATTCAAAGGCGAGAGCTTTGCCAATGCCGTCAGTGGAGCCAGTGATGATGGCCCAAGATCCATACTTTTTGAGATTCTTTTAGGGTCTCAAGAACATGACCCATACCCATCTCACAAAACTGATCAAAGATTTGCAAACTGAGATGAAACCTATAGCGGTCGCTGCTACTATGAAAAGGTGTGGCAATTCCATTGGCACTTTGCCTGTGAACTGGGCTGAATCTACTAAGTGATGGACAAGACTAAAACTTTTAAGAACAAGACAAGAAGACTAGAACAACTTAAATTCTTCTTGACCTTGTGGAACTGTAAAGAGTGAGATGGGAGAGACTGAGAGAAGAACAAATTGAATGCTGAAGCAGTTGAACAGAGTACGAGAATGAGTACTAAACTACTAAATGATCAACTCACATCTTGGGTCGGGTAGCTAAAAGCCTGAAACCTAAATAAATGAATTTCCCCAATGAAATTTAGTAGAAAAGATACGCAGAAAACAAAAATTGAAAATTAGTAAAATACAGAGAAGGAAAAGAATAAAAGTAAGGAAGAATCCAATTCTTTTGTTGAAGAGCGCCAATGACTTAGAGCAAGTAAGGAGGTCAATTTTTTTTGTCAATTTTGAATTTTGACATGTCACTGTTAATTTGTCTAATCTTATTTCCATTAGAAATATTAAATTTGAATATTTACCAAGAAGTTAAAATCATTTATTTAAACAGTGAAAAGTGAAAACAACAAATGAATTGATCTATTGTTATACATTGTTGTTATGCATTGCTGCTCTATTACATATCGATATACATCATAAATATGGCAGTTACAACGAAACAACAGCTTGAATAGTATGCCTTACAAAACAACAACTAAAGTCAACATAACTAGCCTTACAACAATAACTTGAAATAGAAAGCAATACAACTAACGTTCACCATCAACAACAAAATTAAACAAAGGCTAGGGAAAACAGTTACTGCAAGCAAACATATACCTACACAATAGATAAACTTTATATGTTGCCTTGCAAAATTTTCAAAATTCGGCAAGTTTTCAAAATTTCTCATCAGCAACATCTGAGGATGAATTGGAAAAATTATGTTCCATATTCAACTTTAAACGATTGGAGAGATCTACAGAGAAAAAGAGGTCTTGGTTTTTTGACATCGACAAGAGAGATTAATGGGTTAGGTTCTTATTTATGAAAATTTTGGGCAAAAGAGATTGAGGAAGCGAATGAGATAGGTGAAAATTTGGGCGAGACCGCGGAAGAGAGAGAGAAGACGAAAGACAGCAACTATGGGCGCTGTCAAATTTAACAGCATGTCAATCGAGGTCAATTACATTAGGATTCACGTGGATATAACAGTTGAATTCGAACTATGTTTGGCCTTTTTTAATAGCTCTTGAGCCTCCATTTGGCAAAAGACCATACCACTAGAGTTGCTCTTAGTCGTGGAAAATTAAAGGTCAAATAGAAACTAAAGTAAACACATGAATAGAAAGAAAAGTACATTTCATGCATTATAGCATATGAATCCACTCCTAAGCGTGTTTGACATGAGTTCATTAAAATTTACGTACTAAAATAATAGCACCCTAGCTATCTAATGGTAACTCCAACGGTGGTTCTATAAACTAAGACTAGTGCTATAATTAAGGGTGCTAGTCTTGGAAATATAAGACAATTGGTCTTATTTGAAGAGAAAATGATTTAATGCACTGAGGGGCAAGTTAACCGACACTCAAATATATAATTTTAATCATTTTCTAAATCACCAACTATTTATATAGCTTTAATATTTGAGGGGTGAGTGAAGATGAAATTGAAAAATACTATAACTAAAACAAATTAGAGATGAGTCATTATGTCAATATGATTACCAACGTCCAAAATACCCAGCTATTGAGACGTTAAGAGACACTAATGGAGTTGAAAAAATAGCTGCGTAAAAGACTTAAATACTAATGGTGCAAGTGCACCTTGGTTGAATCCGCTCCTTATTTGAAGTCCTATATCTAAGCCAATTCCACCCAAACAATGTTATGGTTCCGCAGCATCAGTTTGGTTGGATAAGTGTGTTGGTGAAGTAATATAAAATTGACAAAGATTATACTCATATAATATTTTAATCAAATATATTGAATTTAACACCTCATATAAGACTTTATTGGAGACTTTATTGGAGATAGATTTATAGAACTCATGAATAGTATTCTAAAGTGAAAATAGCACACACCCCCTCCCAAATAACACCTATTGTTGGAGTTGCCCTAATAGTTAAGTATTCAAGACTTGCATATTTTTTATTTGTCAGCACCAAACTGTATCTCAAATATATATTGGAACATCCGACTTTACACTGAAGCTATGATTTGCAATGTGATTTCATCATTTAACCAATAACTATGTCCAAATAAACAGTTCACATATATTAACTGTAAAGTACACATCAAACTCAGAGAAGAAAGAACACATATATTCCACCAGCTAGATAGCTGCCAGTTTCGAATTGCCCATTCTGCTTAAGCCGATAGATAACCGCCAAGCATCAAGAAGAGAGTCAGGGACCAACCCTGCGAACCACCACTGAAGCGAGTGAGCCCAAAACGGCGTGCACCGTGCTTCATATCCAATGCGCTTTACTGCTGCTTCTGCATAAGCATCTGCCGATGGTATGAACAACGACGACTTGTCGATCGAAGCAACTTTCGACACCATTTTCGTTGATACGTATAACGGAACCTGAATCTGCACGTCGATGTCGTTCTGTTTGTATTCTGCGTCCAACGATCTAGACAGTTTATCCACGTAACTGCACAGTAAAAACATAATTTTTGCAGATTATCAGCTACGTACTGACGGTATGACTGTATGAGTTACTAGCTAATTAAAAGGTCGGTAAAAGCATTTAAGTTCAGCTTTCAATGTCTCACTCCCACCATATGTTTCAGTATTTCACCTTCAATCAAATTACTGCTCATCCATCATAACTCCAGATTCAGTTCATTCAAGAGAACCCACAACAAACCTTTTCATATCGGACTGACTACGACGAGTCCTGGCATATATATATGTGTATTACATATATTTTTCACTTGACAGTTCTCTACTAATTTTTCTCAACTATACTATTTTGGATTCGTGTAGTCATAAACTCCCCATGGTATGGACTATGGAGCACCAAAGTTTCTTAATTAACTAACCTACTTTGGGTTTATGTATGTAATTAATTTACTATGATAGTAGTTAGAGTACTTTGCATGCATGTGATTTTCAAGATCATGAAGCAAACACGTACACTTCTAAGAAGATATAAGAATTATTTTTTATAAGTCTAATTTAAGACCTTCTACTCATTAAAAAAAGAAACTTATACTGTTCGACCATAAATGATAAGAGCAAATGACTATAGTTAGATGAGTCCATTTATGGTACTTTTCTGCAATAATGGATTAATTATTTTGACATTATTCTGTCATATGAATAAAAAAATAAAATAAAACTTCTACTCATACACTAAAAAACAGTTCTTGGACCAGCTCTCTATTTTTTTTAAGTTATTATTAACTTTCTCAAACTATGTGAAATTACCGTTCTATTATATTTTCAAAAACATTTTATAAAATATTTTTCACAAATGAGAAAGAGAAAACATAGAGTATATTTCTATATCCATTCCATTTTTATTCTATTTATTTTTTTTCCAGATCTTAAGAAGTAATAAAGATAATATCTTCTAATTAACACTAAAATTCAATGGAGATCCCAAACCTAATTGTATAGGTTATCAATGGATTAGCACACCCATGATATTTTAGCAAATTCACAAGCAAATAAAGCAAAGTGACAAACTATGTAATCAACCCAAAAACTCATATTTCCTCAACGATGAAGAAAAAATAAAATAAAGATGTAGATGATAATTTTTGTCTATGAAAATAGATCGAGATAAAAAACTGAAATTTCTGATCATTAGAGCAATACGTTTGCCTAATTTGGGATGAATTTTCAAAGTAAAGTATAATTAATACATGTTCAAAAATTAAAACATGTTTAATTACCGATTTTGGATGTGTGAACTGAATATTCTATAAGAAAATTATTTAATTGATTTAATTGGATTTGAGTATTTTAGGAAAATTAGAGAAAAATAAATAACATTAATTTTGGTTCTTGTAAAAAGTAAATTGGAGGTCCATTAAGTAAAGAGTTCGGAATATCATTTTTTAAGGTATGAATATAAGTTACCAATAAAAAATTATGAATTAGATAGAAAGGAAAATAAAAAATAACGAAGAACATGTTAAAAGTTAAAACAAAAACTTATATGAAAATTAAATTAGTTAATCTGAAGCACTAGGAGGATTCATGCTTACGCTTTGGTAGCTGCATAGACGGTGTAAAGAGGATGGGAAGGAACCACAACGGCTGCACCAGACCCAATATTAACAATGGCACCTCTCTTCCTTCGAAGCATCCCTGGTAGAACAGCCATGGTAACCCTAGTAGTCCCCTCCAAATTCACCCTAACAATATTCATCCACACTTTCTCATCCACCTCATGAAAGTAACTAGCTGCCGGGTAAGTAACTCCAACATTATTTATCAACACTCCCACGTCTAGTCCCTTGATCTCCTCCTCTACCAGCTTAACCAGTCCCTCATCTCTTGAGAAGTCGAAGGCAACAATTCTGACCTTGACATCGGGGAAATGGGATCGAATTTCTTCGGAGACTGTTTCGAGCTTGTTAGAGCTGCGGCTGACTAGAACAAGGTTTAGGCCTTTCTTGGCTAGTTGGTAGGCAAAGGCCTTACCTATGCCATCAGTGGCACCAGTGATCAAGCCCCAAGAGCCGTACGATCTTTTCAGATCTTTCGCCGGCCGGAAAAAGGTTATGAAGACCCATCTGACTAGAGAGATGGAGTGTTTGAGGAAGATGAAGAAACCGAGAGAAGAGAGAAGGAGAACGAGGGGTTGTTGGTTTGTTAGGTACTCATGAATATTGCATGCAGCTCTAGATGTATGTACCATCTTTAATCTTGTGTGTTTCCTTTCCTGGCAGCTTGGCCAACACAGAGTTCCCTCCAGGGTTGCCTGGAGTTTTGGAGAGGATGCTCTACTTGCCAAAATAAAAAGGAAAGGATATGGGAATGGCACGTAGAATATAGATGATGCCTCAACAAATTAGTACGTGTTATTAATGGAGGAAATATACAGGTCGATCTACCGGTTATGTACTTTGGCTTTTACGGTTTTACCGATCTAGAATTCTAGAGCTTCATTCTACCATAACCTAAACCCAAGCAAGTCACATCCAACCCAAGTATATTCACAGCTACCCTCTTAAAGAACAGGACGGTGGAGTACTGAGTGCACAGTTGAGCTATTAAAACCATATGCCTCTTGGAAGTCGGAACTGTGGATAATAATATTTTCATAAAGAAAGAAAAGCTACAGATGGAAATGCTTGAGAGTTGAGACACGAAAAGGGTACACAATTATAACTAAACTGAGATCGGACTAGCAGAATGGTCCTAAATTAGCAAGTTGGAACTAAAGCTAATCTTTTGAATCCAGGGATGCTATTCATTCATAAATATGTCAAAAACTACATGTGAAGTGATATGGTATTAGTTGTGAGAACAAAATTCAGTTTAGTACCCTAAATTTTTATGTAAAAATCAGAATTATCCCTCTTTTTGAAAATAAATCAGAATCACCCCTAAAGTTTTTGATATAAATCAAAATGACCCCTCGTTTTGAAACAAAATCAGAATGACCCCTTTTTGGTAAAAATTAGAATGACCCCTAAACTTTCATATATGATCTCAACATGATCTCTAAACTGTTTGAAATTTTAGACCAGAGAGATCATATATGAAAGTTTAGGAGTCATTCTGATTTTTATCAAAAAATTTATAAGTCATTCTGATTTTTTTTCAAAAAGAAAAGTCATTCTGATTTATACCCAAAACTTTAGGGGTCATTCTGATTCATTTTGATTTTTACATAAAAGTCTAGGGTACTAAACTGAATTTATCTCTAGTTGTGAACATCATCTCCACTTTAATCTTCTACAGCAGAACACCTTTATTAGCTATTCATTCATAAATATGTCAGAAACTACATGACTTTGGACAGTAAATTCTAATTATTAACAATGGAAGAAGATAAAGATATGACTATGATATGACTATCTAATGATATGACTGCTTCGTATGAACATATATACCATTCATATGAATTTACACTTTAATCTTGGTTCTTCATCGTGGTTTTGAGTGGCAGCCAGAATCAAACTGCAAATGGTTCTTGTTCTTGGTGAAATGGATCATCAGCACCATGTACAGAACTCAACCTGGGAGAGTAGTTCCAACTTCTCATCTGTTCCAGTTCATGGGCCCCGGATCTCATACTCGCTTCTTCTTTAAACTTCATGAAGAACATAGATGACCAGTAATCTCTTGCCAAGTTCTAAATCAAATACAGTAAAATTAACAAAGCTCAGACATTACTCCAATAAAAGAGTGTACTCCTAAATATAGCTCAGATATTATTCCTATGACCGGACCTTTAAATCCGCAAAAAAATTGGTTGCCTAAGAATTCATCGTACCATTTTCATCAATTGTGTCAGCTCAGTTAATGCATCATTAAAAAGATTAGGTTGTGCAAGATTGGAAGTGGTCAAAATCTCTTGTCTGGTTCTGTGAGAGATGTTCACCTCCATTGCTCCCCCTACACAAGGAAAATTGAAATTCATGTCCCAACATATTTACGAGTCTTAACTCTCAAGTGAATTTCCAGCTAGGTTGAGTCAACCATCCAAAAAGGTAATGTCTAGCAGAAAGAAAGAGAAGCATATATATCATTGACAAAATCACAAACCTGCACTTATGTACTTGTCAATGATATGCCGTGCCATGTAAATTCTTCTTACAGAGTCATCCCCAGGTATTTTACCGAGTTCATACACTTCCTCAAAAAAATGGACACTCTCCCCTGCCAAACAACTGTGATTAAGAAGAAAAATAGAAGCCAATAAATACATCGTATGCCAGCCAATAATCTAATCAGTTTATTTCTGATTTCTCATCTCATTAACTTAAAAAAAAATTATTGCCTAAAGTTTATGGATAGTTATATATCTTTGAAGCTTCGGTTGGTCTGCATAAAACTACTTTTGAGTCTTTGATCCATGGAAATTCACTTTATTACTTTTCATTTAGGTTCAGGAGAAGGTTATCTTCACACCCTGGACCATTTCATTGTACTGAAGAATAATTTGGGCATAAATGTTCTTTCTGCAACTGCATTTCATAATGTGAAACTTGGAGAAGAGAACACACCTGTCTGCAAATGCCATGAATGACTGGCGGAATCTTTTGTTAAGAAGAAGTTTATCAAGTGGTTCATTAGGATCTACCACACATGCTGGTTCCCTTTGCACTAACAGGCCGCTGTCAGGTATGCCCAGCGCCTGACCCATTGACTCATGTGCTAGAGGTTCCGTTTTCCTCAAGCTGATTTGTGATAGAAGAGGTTGTGAACTTGATAACGAAAAGAAAGCTAATACAAGGATGCTCGTCTGTAACATAGACATAAGAAATGTATTCAAAATAAGTTAGAAGACTTCTATATATAGTACATAATATACAAAGGTACTAGCAATAAGTCGTACCGTTACTAAGAGCACAAATCTGGAGGCAACTTGAAGCCATGAGATCTCTTCATGTATTTCATTCAAAATATATGCAACCACCCACACTCCTGGAAGTTATTAGGATAATCGATTAACAATGCACGACCTACAAGTTTTACTAATTTAATGCAATACTGAGATATGGTATATATAGCCTAATAAGCTTACAAAAGACAATACTCTATTTTCTGCAACAATATCCAGAATTTTCGAAACCAGATGCACATACATTTCATGAAAGCTAAACATTGAGAATGCCTAGAAACTCTGGCTTCCCCTTTCTAAGTATATTGAAATGAAACTTAATTGGATAATCTTTTTTAATTGTATTCTTGATTTTACTTTGAATACATAAATTCAGATCATATGATTCACGTGCCACCCGATGATGAAAATTAGTGACCCCCAAGAAATGGATGAGTCCATATTAATAGTCCCCTTATAAGTTTTATGTGAGCTTTCACTACTTTTATGCAAATACAAAACCAAAGTATAATACTTGGACGTAGTAAATGTGCTTGGGTATTTAATAGGACATCATCTGATGACATCTCATTCACTTGGACAACTTATCAATAAACATAAAGAGCATGTAGAGGTAGACTGAACTTGCATTGGAAGACATACAGCTTCATCATTAGAAATGAAGATAAGTTTCTTTTATAATGACTTAATACATAACACATGAAAACCAAATTTGAGTAGTGTACCAATAGAAAAGGCAGAGACAAGTATTCCCTGCCAGAGGTCTCTGAGTTCGTCAAACCTAAACTCTATATGCTGAATCGCACAAGTGAAAGCAACCAAAATGGCAACATATGTTGCGTGGAGGGACATAGACGGGATGATCCACTGAGCTCCCATGTGGCACCGAAAATTTAAAGGCTTTGTGATATGGATAACTACAGCATACCAGAGACATTGTATAAGACACAAGCAAATTTAGAGGTCCTATAGCACATGAATATATTAAAGTTTCCTCACATGCAGCTCCAGCAATCCATGGCAAGAGAATTAGTGGAAGGAAAACATATGACCTGATTGGTGGCAGACACCTCCTGAAATATTGAATGCACATAAATTAACCACATCGATCCAATAAAATGCAACCTAAACATCTTTATGAATATAATTTCAGATCATACAGAAATAAACCAGTTATAATGATCTGATCAAATACTTCTCAAGTATAAAATGATTGCTTACTTGACAAAAATGTAATATAGCTGAAAGGCCTGTGATATGCGACAGCTCAGTAGCAAACCAAAGCCAAGGGGAGCTTCAATCCAGACTGCAAGTGAAAGATACTTCAAGTAGTGCAAAAAATAACAAACATTCTCCAGTGAAAAACTGCAAGAGCGAGCTACAAAGACAAAAGCAGTGACCAACCTGCCCACATATAGCAAGCCTGCCACCAATGTCTCTTTTCAAATTTCAGGAAATTGACAGACATCTGCATAAAACATGTGTTGCTTCAATGGTCGCTGAAGTTATAAGGAATATTCTAGATAAACTCTGAACATCGAACTCTATAGTAGTCTACCACAATTGACAACACAAGGTTGAAACTGGCAAAAACTTGAATCACTGGAACCCAGAAGCCACTACGCTTTGCACAAGGAAGTTTGTGAACCACATAGGGCAAAATTAACCGTGAAACAAGCCTGAAAGAAAGAATATCAACAAAATGAAAATGGACCACAGTTAGTCTATTAAGCAAACTTAGTTCTGCAAAACTACAATACCAGGGATATCTCGGACCCATCAAACAAATCACAACTCAGTACTTTGAACACCATACTAAATATATCTTTCCAGACTCGATGTTTCGAACACAGCCAATATATACAAGCAATCTATTTGATCCCCAAAAGCTTGGAAACCCAACAAGATTCAAACTTTGTTCCAAGGTTCAGTCTTTGTTAAACATTTCTAATCAACAATCTCAATTCCCACAAATCTTCTACAATTCAGCTCAAAGTCTCAGACTTTAAATCAAAGAGACACAACACAATCTAAGTTCCTACCATGACAATCCCAATGAGCCAAAGCAAACTAAATTGCAAAGAACAAAGAAAACCCACCAACACTGTCAAAGAGAAACACTCACAGGATGCAGCAAATAGCTGCAATAGCGACGGCTATGTAGTCGCTGACACAGCCACCGTGAACTGCACAGCTTGCCATTATGTTTGCATTTGAAGGGTGTTCTACTTCTTCTGGGTTTGAACGAGTTCACTGTTAACAATGATCGAGTCTGTGTCTCATGTTGAGGATCTGAAAGTACAAAGAATATAGAAGAGATGGTACGCCGACCAAGGTGTTCTTTCAGAGCCCAAATCGGCACGGCAGGAGTAATTGCCATTCCCACATGTTTGTTTGACCAAAAGGGAACATGGTCTCACTATCAGCGTTCTGTTTTTGACAAAATCGAAGACCTTGAAACCACACAGCGTCACTAGTGTCCAAGTCTCGTGCTACAAAGATGTACCAAGGTTACATTTGCGAGTAACTTCAGCCAAATTACTCCACTATCAATATATGCTTGTAACATAATTTGGTAGAATTTTATGTCCATATCGTTGTTTTAATGAAATTCGTGGGTTATGGTCATCACATTCTAGATTTGAAATTTGTTTTCGACCCTGAAAACTCAAATTTTTTTGATCGGTAAGAAATTTTCTTTTCGATGTTAAGTTGTCACTTTAATCATCCATCACTAAATGTAATGTTATGATTTAACTATATTATGATACTAATTGTTGTTGTGGTCGCTCATTCCACATTATATGATTTTTTTTTTTTATAACTTTTATGAAATAATTCACCTAAAATTCAAGATTAGGTTTATATATCTCAATGTCTTCACCTTGTTTCCATCAACAGTTGGAATAAGAACAAAAAGTGAGGACGTTTTATTCCTCTATATACTTCCCCTTTAGCAAAATCAAGGAGTCAAAAAACAACCAAGATATAAAGAATAAGCACCACAACTCTTTGATAATTGTTTGGCCAAAACTTCAGCAGCCTCTAATCCAGAAGATTTGTACTAAGTTAAACACCGGTACCCACCCACCAAAACCTCATTTTTCCTTTGTCTTGGGGCTATATTAACAACCCATGCAAAGCCACTTGTTCTGCATCCAAAATGTAGATATTCAGTTGAGATTGATTGACCAGCAGCTACGTAAATTGATATATAAGAATTAAACTTGAAACTATGGAAAACATACCCTTTTGGGGTACTTTTGCTTCTTATTTTCTTTACGAGATTCATAGTTGCTTGATGATTCCACAGCAGGAAGTAAAGTTCCACCATTTTTCTTGTCAGCTCTGGCCTTGTTGAAAATGATGGTAAATCCATCAGCTGAGGCCGGATCATTCACATCCCACTCCCCAAATTTCGGTAACGACCTTCCACCCTCATGCTGCAACAAGTAAACACAACCAACCTGTTAAACTTCATTCACCACGTACCAGAAAATGCTGTTTAATTGGCACAAGTATGCAACAAGAATAATCATAGAGCAGACGTACTACTTTGAGAAATATCAAAAGGTATTATTTTTCCTCACATATACATTCCTTCAATTTCGCATCATCATGAAGCACAGAAGGAGTAGAAAAGTTTTTCCAATGCTCTAATATTTGGTCATTGATTTAGGATGACACAAGTTTGCGGATGTTTATGCATGTATTGATCTAGCCTTAGAGATTAACACAATGATATGTTCACCAAAATGAACTCTACAGACTCGATCGTTGATCAAAATGGAACTGCACAACAGAGAGAGAGAGAGAGAGAGAGAGAGAGGTTACCGAAGCCATGGTTATAAATCTGGGCAGAGTAGTGCAGCTTTGATGCACAGAGGGTGTAGAGGATTTGGATAAAAGGAGAATGAATTAGGATAGAGAATTGAGAAGGTACTGTTGGATTGAATGTAAGGAACAAAATGAGAGACCCCATTTTAAAGGCTAAATGGGAAGAGGAAAAGTTTGAAAGGATCTATCTTGTTACCAGGTGCAACTAGTCTCAGACGGGGGGAAGGATGTCGTTTCAACTTTGGCCGTTTCAGGAAACATAGAAGTTTAAAACGACGCGTTTCTGGTTCCCCAGAGCCTGCTGTTTCTTCTTCTAGAATTCAACTGAGGCGTGGTTTCCTAATCTGTAAGCGCAGTGGTTTCTACGCAGAGATTTTGTCACTAGTGACTATTATTTGTTTCTTCTAGCTATAGGTTAAACGCTTATGATCACTATGTTCTTCTTTTGGCCACTACTACTTATCTTCTTTGACCAGATGAAATAAGAATAGACATGTTTTTCATAACTAGAAAATTCTGATATGATACATAACTAAGCCTGTATATGAGTAGGTACGTAATCAATGTGTTATTGCGTCGAGTAGATTTAAATTCGACCTTACTAAAATAATTATTATTCGGAGTAACACGCTTGACAGTTGACAACATATATATTGCTGGTGTCACCGTGTTGGTGTTATTTCCTATCATTATGTGTAATCTCTTTGTTAGGTATAAGTTAGGAAGCCAGATCGGGTAATGGCATTTCAGTTGGTAAAGCAACTGAATAGATGGTTTGTGAATCATGATTGACTAACTTCATGAACGATTTGTGTTCGGTTTTAAGTTTTGAACACAATTAGTTCAAAGTTTATAACATGAGTCTTCCGAATAGAGTTTCTTTTCCCCTAGTAGTCTCAGCGTCATCCCATAACGAAATAAAGAGTAACAGTACAAAATGAAAACTAAATTGCAGCATTATTTGATGAGAAATCAATCAGCAAACTTCTCTTATTCGTTGAAAACAAAAACTACAAAATAGAAGTAGTTTAGTGGGGGGTACATTAGAGGACAGATGACATAAACGAAACGAAACCAACTTCACAACAAGCGGCCAGACTTGAATATTGGAGCTGCAGACAACAAGCTAGGCACTTTGTTAATTGGGGGAGGGTAATTGCAATACCAGCTAGGATCAATTCAATTGCTTTTTGCAACAAAGTGTGCAGGAACCTTTGGTCGGATCACACTGGCAGCACCAAGGATGCGTTTGATTGTGTGGACAGGTGCTCGGGCAAGCTGATCCATCATTCAAAATCCACATATAAGAACATACAGTGCAAGATTAATTAGCAACTGTTTATAGACAACTGAAATTGAGAACAGTGGATATATCGATCCATCATAGAGGTAAGAGTACATACGAAGCACAATGCCGTTCGGATCAGCAGCTTGCGAGGGGATCCTGTTACTGCTGGCTTGTACTGATTTCATTTGTCCCATGTTAGCCACCAGTAGGATAGAAAACAACACGAGCATAATTGCCAGTGATGACTTCACCATCTTGTTGATTCTCTTTCAGCTAACACTTTCAGAATAAGATCCTAGAGCTTAAGGTTAATTTGCACACTGCTTTGCAAGAAAGCATTTATCTCCTCTATTTATAGCACCTTGAAATCTAATGACAATTATCACATTGAACAGAAAAAGAAATTTGTTAAAAATAAATGCCATATTGTGCATTCAAATTAAATGGGGTGACAAGTTCATTTCATCTTGAATTCTGTACATGTATAATTTTAATTTTTCCCTATCTAGCTAAAGCATTGACCTCTAGTTTGAGTCTGATATCTCCCCCGATGAATCTGAGCTGTATTGCCATAAAATCCCTCCCACCAAATTGTTCATTGCATGAGAAACCATTGGCACAACAAGACTAGAAGATGCAATGGTTGCATAACCATACACAAACCCAACAAAACTTGCCCTGTAACCACAGATTAAATCATCACTTGGCCAAAATATTGATCCATTGAACCTGTCATATATCTTTTAATTTTTTTTCTTTTTGAGAATGGAGAATATAAAGCAATAGTTTTATTGCTTTCTTTTTTAGATGTTATATTGAAGAAACAGAAATATGTTGAAAATTATTGCAGTTGATTCATGTGTGGTTTAACTTGAGAGATAAGTACCAGACTGCAAAGGAATACTTTCGGCCGCTGCCCAGGTGTAGAGCACCAAAGACGAGGGCCACCACCAAGGCACTACTCAAATTGGATCCAATAAGTGGTTGCAGCGCACCCCGGAAAAGAAGTTCCTGTCCAGACATGCACAATGAATGTGTAAGTAGTTGAACGTGGAAGGAAAACTACAACGGTTAAGACTGTTAAGTGTAATCTGCCCACCTCGCTGACTCCAGGCAAAAATGCAACGATTATGAAATCCAAAGGTTGAAGTGAAGTAAGTACCTAAAATTACAAAATTGGACTATATCAGAGATGAGGCAACAGCCGCGGATAATATTCTCGTTTGAATTTTAAACGATTTCGACAACCAGCAAGTCATTGTATATGGTATCAATATTACCAATTAGCTAGGAAACTTTTGCTTTTCAAGTATTCTACCTTCAACACTATGTTAAGAAATTTATACCTATATCTTCACCCAAAAAAAAAAACTAGTAGTTTATTAGTTTATTACACAGTTCTGGGAAAAGAGAGTAGAATAGTAGATACCTGTTCATTGGCTAATTTGCTAGACTCTGCAAATTCTGGCCATGTCTTCAGTAATAGATATCGGGATGATGATATCAAAATAACCAATCCGGCAATCAACTGAAGATGCCACATCTCAAAATCAACTGCACAGAAGGAAAGTAAAAGGTTGTATATTCTTTATACTAATGAACACAGCAGTGAATACCATAAACAGCCTTCTTTCCGTTAGACATTTGCGTTTTGTCTTGAGTAATCTATATCAGAATAGCTTTCTCATTGGCTGTCTCTATGCCAAAGATGCAAGGCTCCTCATGAAGAAGAACAAAATAAACTTTGACTGAATTGACATTTTTGCTCAGAGAAGAGTTTGTGAAGAGTGTGTACATGATACTTCCAATGAGCAGTCAAGGACTGGTAATCCTTCAGTTGATGCAACATGAGATGCCTGCAAGCACACGTGTAAGCACAAAATGTAAATTAGTTAACAAGTTAAGCAACCTCCATTAGCAACAGATAGGAATCTCGTCCTAACTAAATGATTTGGACTTTTGGTTCAAATTTCAATTCTTTATGACAAAGTAGGAAGTTGTCTCATAGCAAAAAGATGAAGCTTTCAGTGAAGCAAGCTTAAGATTGCATAACAACATTGATTCAACCCGGCATATAATCTACTGGTCATACATCATTACTAGAAGAAATCCAACCTGTCGAATTAGAATACCCAAAGCAGCTATCAACCCAGAAGTAACTGTGCAAGCCTGAAGTACAGCACCTCTGGAAGGGATAATAACCCCTTTCTTTGTAGCTGACTCATCAGAAAGCTCCACCTTTTTGTCATCTGGAACATTTTCAGAACTGGCAGTAGTTTTATCTGCTACACTTTCGCTTGCCAGTCTCTCCCTTCTCAACTTCTTCACCGAATTCCGGCTTGCAAAAGCTCTTGGCCTAAATCCAACTCCCTGCCAATACAGAATCAGATATTTCCAATGTTCCATTACAATAATACATGAAAAGTCACATTCTTTAGATCAAAGACCAAACAGTGCAAGAGTCTTACAGTAGTGCATGATTTGGCTGGCAAACAATTCTGCTTATCAGAGAGACCAACACATTTCCCACCTGATCAAATATATCAGGTTTTGTATAATCAAAGCAATAAGCAATACCATAACAGTTGACTAGTATCTTAAAAACCAGGAGTGGCCCAGAAAAGAGAGATGAAACTCAAGACTTACAAGTGAAGATAGAGTTCCTCCAAGTCAGTGAAGTTGCAGAGGCATTGTTCACAATAAAAGAACCCATTTGTTCAATGGATGCTCTATGATGCCTGCTGAAACCCAGTTAGTAACCAGAGAACTCAAGCGTACGGATGATGATGAGATCATCGCTTTAAGTGCAGGGCTTTCGTTCGAAGGGGCAGTTTCGGGATTTACGATGTCAGCAGAAATGTGAGGCCATTAACGATTTTCATTTCTATAGTGCTCTTCATACTTAAAACTTTTTATGATCCAACGGTCCAACTACAACCCAAGTTGAATTGATTCACATTAAAACTGGAAATCTGAAGAAGAAATGTCAAAGAACTTGGGAGAGCTATATTTTCACTTCACTAGCTACATATATTTCACATTTATCTGTTGCCTACCAAACTAAGATTGAATTCGTCAAACAAGTAACATATGTGTAACATTTTCCACGGGCATAGAGCCTCTTGATTTGATTCTCTGCAACCTAAAAATGTGATTGGAGAGAAGTATTTTGGGTATGGGGCATATATGCAGTGGCTAAAAAGAATGGGATGAAAAAAAAAAATTACAAAGTGTCGTCTATCTATGATACAAATTTGCTTGCAGGACCCAAATGATGTCGAAGGGGTAATCTATCAAAGGCGCATTTACAGAATGATGACTCCCAGCAGCCACAGATGCAAGACCAGCCAGTAGGCTATGACGCCTAGCCTAGCCCTTGGGCGACTCATCAAACTCCGACCACTGGATACCCTGCAGACAGAGAACAGAAGCAAACTTAGGGTTCAGGTGTATCCAAATATGCACACCCTAATTCAACTTTATATTGTAATTAAGATCATGACCAAATTGACGACCCACTACCCGCAGTCAGGCCAATCAAACTCAATTCCATGTAACTCTTAGATGCAAGGTACCTACTATTGACTTCTCCTCTAATATTGTTTGAAAAGAAATAGAATTAATTTTTTTAAGGAAGAGAAAAAGATGGCAAGCATGGTCTGATATTTTCCACCCCACCCTGTTCTTTATAGTACAGGTTTAGGACTCTACCAAATTCCATCAATTCGATCTGCAATCAACTTTCCTTGTCTTGGAATGATACCAGATGCATTGAGAGACTTAAATACATGGCCTGGAAAATGGGACCAAAAAGAAAAATAAGAAGGAAAGAGTTATGTTAGACTTTAAAGCAACTAGAAACTAGAAATGGCAGACAAGTCCCGGAATTCAAACCTTTGTCCTCATCAGTTTCTTCACTGGTGATTAAACGAGTAGATTCAGGATCAATATCGATAGCAAGGTGGTCGGCGGAACCCTTTCGCATTGTGCGCAATTGAGCTGCCGAAGGAACAGGGGATATCGTTTTGCTTCCAAGTGATCCCTAAATATTAATTGAGATAAAAAAAGCAGCTTCAGTATTAACAGATCTCCAACAAAGAATCACTCCCACCATTACAATGATGTTGAAACAAAGCGACAAACTCAGTTCCTCTTTAAAACACACATTCCTCAGCATGCAACTAATTGTAAGCATCTTAATTAGCCAAAACTGCAATCGCCTATGGTAGTTTCAGTGTATAAAATTTTCGCCATCAAACATCTCAACTTAACGGGAAAAAGTTGTATTAATTACCACTAGTCAAAAGGAATCAACAGGACTCTGCAGAAGAAGGAAACTATAATAAATACTACTTACCACATCTTCAATTTCAGATATCTCTGAACCAGTAGGCAGGGAAGGTGCTTCAAAGATGCTCCTTTCTTGGACAATCTCTGGCTGAGCAACCCTTCCTTGAGCTGTAAGTTCAAGTAAATTAACCTTGCTTGATAATTCATCCACAACCTTTTGGCTCTCGATCAATTTAGTGCCAAGTTCCTGAGCTTTTGACTTTGAACTTTCAGCTTCCAATAGCAAAGCTATAACCTGCTTCTCTAACACCGACACAAGTCCCTTTACACCAGAAGACTTCTCATCTCCAACTAAATCACTACCTCCCGACATATCAATAATTTTTTCCAATGCATACATCAGTACAGACAATTCATTTTTCATCTTCTCAGTATCTTGCTCATATCTGATATAGCTTTCCAGTTCCTCCTTTAAATGCTTTATTTCAAGCAATTGTGTCTGCACTGTTGACTGTAGCTCTTCTTTTTCGCAAGACAGTGAGTTTATCTGATGCTGAAAGTGACTAATGTTATCAATAACGTGGAAGAGCTTGTCCACATAAATTGAATTATGGGTTCCTAGGTCTCCTACTTTTGACTCTGGTGTGGGGATTTCAATCGCATTGATTTTTTCATAGAGGATTTTGACTTCGGATGCTGATAGGAGGGAGTCTTCATATTCTGGAAGGCAAAATGTGAGCGAATATTAGGACAGCCTAAGTAGATATGTATATGTTCATATTAGGAAAAGTAAAGAAAGTGGTATTCACCTTGATCTTTTACTGACAACTGATTGTGCAGTGATGAAAGTTCTGCCTCCCTTTCCTTCAATGTATCCTCTTTCCCGTGATAATCCTCTAGTTTAAGCGTTAGATCAGTGCAAGAACTTTCTAACGCTTCTATATCCACCTCCAACTTGGAAATCCTGTTTTGTATTAGATCCCTTTCTTCAATGGCTTTTTCTGAAGTAGTTTTAGCTTCTTTCACTTCATTCTGTAAATCTTGAATTGTAGACGCCGCCACTTCAATTGTGATCTCAAACTGTTTAATCAAAGCTTGAACATTTCTGCAAGCAACTGACAACACCCCTGCTGTTTTACCATGTAAGCTGCCGTCAATACCTTGCTCATGTGTTTCTGTGGTCTCTCCATTAGTTGCTCCTGTTTCTTGGAGCGGATTATGTCTCAATTCCTCGAGTCCAGGGACAGAGCTGACTTCAAGTAACTTGTTCCTAAGTTCAAATTGCAGTACTCTGGTGGCATCAATACAAGCAGAGACAAGAGACTTGAGATCACTTTCTAAAATGGCTATGGTATTCTCCTGTTCATGTTTATGTATTTCCAGAGTATATGCTTTTTGTTTAAGAGATTCCATGTGCTCAAACATAGCTGCTACTTCATCACTTCTTTCCTGTAAATTTCTTAACAGAGTTTCAATAAACTCATCTATGAAAGAAGAGAAGCGTTCAAAATTTCGTGACAGATCCATGTCTCGCAACTGCAAACTTTCCACAGTCGTCTTCAAATATGATGGTATATCATCACCATCTGCACCATTGACCTCAGCATTATCCTTTTCAACTCTGACAATATTGACAAGAACATCTGAAAAAGATTTCGTCACATATGAATCTTCCTGTAATAAGTCATGAAAGGAGCTAATTAGACCTGAGCACTATGAAAGAATAAACAAAGAAGCAAAAAAAAACTGTGTTATACTATATCCTAGAGACTAGAGAGGGTATATGTGAAGGAAAATACATACATAGGAGGAGAGAGATATCTAAAAACTATAAGTTCTCACAGATAAAAAAAAGCAATCATCACAAAGATTTTGAGTCATCAGGAACCTTTTTATATAAACAATGAAGGATTGGACTTTATCAGAGCTAAAGAAAACTAATATGCAATCTGAGGACAGTGTTAGATGTAAAGTATTAACCTTGAATTATACTAGCAAACATGTCCTTCCTGGGAAGAAGTAGGAATTGGTAAACATAATAATTGAAAATAGTAAGCCCCAAAGCAGATAGATGTTGATCCCCTGGAATAGCAAGCAAAAAAGTAAAGAGCAAGTGACCAGTATAGGAGAAAACCCAGTGCATACCTCTAGTACTTGATGCCTTTGCAGCTCTAAACCCCCTGAAACACAATGGTCTCTTATATTTTTAAGAATGAGATCCATTTCTTTCAGGCTCTCAAACTTCTTCACAAAACATCTCATCATTGTGGACATCATAGTGTTGTCCCTCATCAGCACTTGAAGATTATCAAGGTGACCGGTGAGCTCTAAGGACCTGTTTTCCGTGCTGCCATTAGTTCCAGACAACTTCGCAATGGATGCATTTAACTTGGAATTGAGTGTTAATATCTCCTCTTCAGCAATATTTTTTCCAGTTTCAAGTTCAGATATATCATTCCCTGCCTTCGACAATGCATCTTCCAGTGATTTTATGGTTGCACTGGCATCTGCAAGCTTGATATCCTGTAACCTAGCTTCCTCTTGCAGCTCCTTTAATTCAGCCTCTAAATTGGATCTACCCATTTGAGCCTCATTGTTCTGTTCAGTAAGTAAAGAAATGTTGGCCTGTAGCTGAAAATGAGCAACTTCAAGTGACGTTATAGTCTCGTGGGCATCTGCTAGTTTGCTGGTCTGTATATCAACTTCCTCTCTCACTTTTCCTAGCTCTGTATCTGCAGCGGCTCTACTGACTAAAGCCCCCTCTTTTTCACTGACAAGAACAGATAGATTAGTTTCTGCAAGTGATAATGCCTCTTCCAGCGACTTTTTAGCTGCAGAAACCTCACTGAACTTGCTACCCTGGGAAACAGCTTCTTCTAATGCTCTCTGTAACTCCCTTTCAATGTTGGTCTTATCGATTTCCATTTCCCTTTTTTCTTCAGCAAGTTGTGATAAACTATTCTCCGCCACTGATAACTTATTTTCCAGTGATGTTATTGTTGAATAGGCTTCTTCCAACTTAAACGTGAGATTACTTATTTCCTCCTGTACTTTCCCCAACTCTTGCTTTGCTTGTGCCTCAGCATCCTGACGTTCAACCAGGTATCCTGCAAGAAAGTTCACCTTCCCCAAAGGTTCTTCAAATATGGAATCAACAGGAAGAACAATTGTATCAATTGCTTTTGTTACTCTCTGTAACATGTTATTGCTCTCCAGTAAGTACTGTTCAAGTTGATCCCTTTGTTCCTTCATAGAAACAAGATCAGCTTCTAACTTTGGAATGCATTCTGCCTCAGCCGAGAAGCTATTTATCTGGTCTCTGCATTCAGATAGTGCTGATTGTTCCTGGTATAACTCAACCCTTAACTTCTCAATATCCAAGTTCTTTTCTTCCACACGCAGTTTCAAGTTTTCCCGCTCTTGAAACAATCCCTTACCTTTCTTGACTGCCATGGATAACTTCTCCCTTATCATAGCATTCTTCTCTTCTGACCGTTCAATATCTCTCTGTAGGGATCCTTTTTCCTCTTTCAATGCCTCAACTTGTTGAGATACAACCCGTAACTCCTCTGACAGCTTATTCACCTCTGATTTCGCCAGCATCTCCTCATCTAGAATATTCTGACAGAGCATCAACTCCTGATCTCTGACGTACAAATGGCTTTGAATTGTTTCAAATAGCTCCGAATCGAAACTTGGAGAATCAAGTGAGGGACTACTCTGTTCTTTTATTTTCTGAGCACATCTATCAATGAGTGTGGCTATGTCTGAGGAAAGCTGAGAGGCATCTTCATTGTCAATCACAATTCCAGAAACATCAAGTAACATTTTGACCATCTCAGCATTCTTTGAAGATACTTGACGCTCCTTTTCAACTATCTCTTTGTATTTTGATGCTAGACTATCCAACTCCGCTTGGAGAACATCCTTTGCCTGCATATCGGCTGAAAGTGAAGCGGAGCTCTGTTCTTTAATCTTCCCGATACATGTGCCAATGAGCGTGGCAATGTCTGAGGAAAGTTGAGAGATATCCTCATTGTCTATTACAACTCCAGAGACATCAAGTAACCTTCTGACCATCTCATCTTTCTCTAAAGACACTTGATGCTCTTTCTTGATAATCTCATTGTATTCTGACGTTATGTTGTCCAACTCTGCTTGGATGTGTTCTTTTGCCTGCGATTCAGCTGAAAGTGATTCAGTTAACTGGTCAATATTCTTATGTGCCACTTCCTTAGTTGCAGTAATTTCATTACGTAGCACAAGCACTTCCTCATTGGCCTGAGAATAAGATTCCCAAAGCCAATTTACTTGAGATTCCAAACTAGAAGACGAAATAACTTCTGGTAGACCAATAGCATACATAGCATCTTTCAAGGTTTGGAATTCCATAGAAATTTCCTTGAGTTTAACACTTTCATCCACAAGCCATCGGATTCTCTCTACAATATCCATAGATTGAAGATCTTCAGGTACACCAGCCTGAGACAACAGTTCTTCAAGTTTTTGAAGAATTAGATTATTTTGGGAAAGTGCTTCTTGCAGTGATGCAACTGAGTTTTCACTCCTAATCAATTCCTCCTTGCTTAATTCAGCAGCTTCAAGAGCACTTGACTTCTCCTGCAATACAATCCTACACTTCTCTAGCTCGCTCATTTTTTCAGCAATGGACTGCTTCAATGAGTCTCTTTGCTGTACCAATCCCTTGCCTTTCTGAACAGCAATAGTAAGCTTCTCTCTAGTATTAACACACCTATTCTTCTCCTGCTCCAGCTCCGTTCTTGTTTGTCCAAGTTCTGCATTCACCCTTTCAGCTATAGCTCTCTGATTGTCAAGTTCTTCAACCAGTTTCCTATTCCCCTCTTCTAGATGACTCAATCTTTCAACAAATTCCGCTTCCCTTCTTCTGAGTTCAAGTAACTCATTACGGGCAGCAGCGAAAATTCCCCCCACCTCCTGCGAACTATGATCCAACCCGGTCTCAGGCAAACACTGTCTGAAATGTTTAACTTCAGAAAGCATCCGGTTAAAATTCTCAATCAACATAAAAGTGCCATTCTCAACATGTACTACTTTCCCAGCAATAGAATTATCCACCAGTTCTGGCTGACCAACTACACCGCTGAGCGAACCCAACATCCTATTTGCCAGAGCTTCAAAATACGCATCCTTCTCATGGTGACCCTCAGCTAAAAACTTCACATTGGCATTGAGACCCTCAATTTCCTGATCCTTCATACTCACAACCCCATCAAGCTCTCTCACCCTGGCGTCAATCTGAGACTGTTTCTCCAAAGCCTTCTTAACACTCCCAGAACACTCCTTTATCAACTCAATCCACGGCGTATCCTTTTCTCCATTCTCTCCACCTGCAGCCTCATAACTCAAATCACCCCCATTCTCACCCACCAACGCCTGTTCATCAGTTAGACCCCTGAGCTGAACCCGAAGAGCACCAACTTCTCTAACAAAAGCCTCTCTCTCTTCCTACACATAAAAACACCACATTCAACCGCGGAAACACAAAATTCACTTCCAAAACACAACAAACTACTCGAAAAAGCCTCGAAATTTTTTAACCACTAAACAAAGCTAGGTACCTCAAAGTGGCGTGCAGAGCTTTCCTTCTCTGCAACAGTAGTATCAAGCTGTAGCCGTAACCGCTCAACCTCATCAACCAAGATATCATCAGGGCAATCCTCGAACATATCCTCCTTCCCTGACCCTGCATCCTCCAGAACCTTCCCCACTTCCTGTAATCAAATTCAAAATCACAACTTTCGATCAAAATCGCAACCTATTGAGAGCTCAGCTATTACCAATTCGATAAAAATCAAAACTTGCAGCATTACAAAATCAAAGAATTGATTTTTTATTTTTTTTTATTACCTCGGTTTCGGCCACCGGCGGAACGACGTCGTTCCAAATCGCATTTCCATCTGCGGCAGCCGGGGAGGGCTCTACGGACCCTTCGGAGAGCTGGCCGGAATCGCTCTTTTCAGACATGGTCAGCCGCTGCTCATAACCCTAAGCAATTTGCCAATAGAGCAGAGACGAATTGACCCTAAAGGTCTGAGCTTTGTGAATTTGGGAATGGAAATTCGTATTGAAGACGAAGCGGTGGTTAGGGTGAGGTGTAAAGAGGAGGAGGAGGAGGAGGAGGGAGCCGTGAGTGTTATGGTGTGTTGAGATTTGGTGGTGTTGGATCTGTGTTGTTTACGAATGGCGTTTTACTGTCTTGTCTTTGACTCTTTGCTGCATTCAGTATCGACATGCGTAAAGTTTCTGTGTTTTTGGCTTCGACTTGAATAATACAAGTTTTATATTTCTCTCTGACTTTTCGTTTTCGTTACCAAAAAAGTGTGTTACTTTTCTTAAAATGCGTTTAGTTGAGCAGATTGATCTAAATTCGGATCCGTTTAAGTGAATATTACTCGGATATGATATTCTAATTCAATGTATTATCACTTATGCATATATGATCTATCAGTCTGATCTGTTCGTTATATTATATATATTCAATACTTTGATAGATAATATCACATTTTTTTCACAAGTATGTAAATATTATTGAAGGACGGTATGACTTATTAATAGACCTATTTGAATCGGAGTAAATAGATTAACGAATTAAGATACTTACTTCTTGCATTAGTGTGATAGTAAATAATTTTTCTAAAAGTCATTTACTATCGTCTTCTCCCTAGTCTTCTAGGGTTTACTAAGACGATCAAATTATCATTACTGTCAATGATAAATCTTCCTAAATCTAGGTTTATAGCCATCGTTGGTTTCATCCTCCTCTTCCCAACCTTCGTGCTTAGCACTGGTGGTGGCCATTTGGGATCGGCACCGACCTCTTCTTCTGGTGTTGGAGAGCAATGGGTGGAGCCTTCTTAAGACTGGTGGACATCAGTTGTGACTAGGTTATGACCGGATAAATTTGCTTGGGGTTTTCCCAAATCAGATCAAACTCGGTGGAGACGGCGGCCCTTTATGAGTGAGTCGTCGGTCATCAGCGATGTTGGTAAGGATTTGTTCGCGGGAGATCCATTTGATGACGATGATCAGTGAAGGCCTGTGGCAATGGTGTACCGTCGGTGTTGGGTGGTCGAGAAGCTTACGAAGGTGCCGATGGAATTGGTTGAAGTTGTGATCTTGAGTTTGGATTAGCTTTTTGGGCTTAAGATTTTCGGGTCCAAGGTTGATCAGGCCCAGGGAGTTGCTCGCTTTGTCGACGATGAGATCCATAATTTGGGTTTGTGAATTGCTGTCGTCGATGGTGAGGTTATGCCGGCGATGGGGGAGATAATGTAGAATGGCCCTGGAGGGGTGGTGGATTGGCGACCTGGTTTGCGAGTCGTAAGCTGTGTCGAAGGATCGACGACGGCGATGGTGACAGCGTGGTGGTTGACACCCTTACACCCTTACAAACAATCATTTTCAGGAGGTGGACCAAGTGGAACCTGAACGAGTTGGTATGGATACTGACAAGCTAGTGGTGGAGGAGGCTTCCTCCTCTACTGCTAAGACGGATTAATTTGGATATGGTCACAGTGTTTAGAGTACTTGGTCGTTACCCTTTATTTTTGCTTCAAAGTATTCTGACACTAAAATTTATGTGATTCATCTAAGATGAAAATATATGTGTGTTTTTGGCTCTTTTAAGCTAGATATAGATCAGTGAGTCACAAGAGATAGCTCTTATTGTCGGCCATATGAATGTGTTATCTTTATACTGCAAACTGAATAAAAATTCTTGACTTCTGATTAAAAAACTTAACTGAAGTTTTGTTTTCAAATTTTTCTTCTTTAAACGAATTAAGGTACTTGAATCATGACATATGTAATTGAACTGAATCTTTCTCCATTGAACTATATGATAGAAAAATAAGTTTGGCACCACATATGACTGAAAAAACAGGTAGTGCAAATATAATCGAAGAATTATATATGTATGCTTCTCAAGTCTATATTATATATATATAGGCTCCTTCAACTAAATGATATCTTATTTTGTCCATTTTATGGGATCTCTTATTAGACCAATTTTTTTTTATCACATTTTAACATCTCCATCATTCAATTACTAGGTTTGTATGTGCAAATCATTCTTGTAAATTTTTAGCCAAAATAGTGATCGTTAAGACATCTAACTAGATGAAATCAATGGACTGCGTATGAAATCTGTCAAAACTGAACCGTTCATGTTTTTATTTGTAAATTTCAATTTTAAATGCTCTAATGATTATCAAATTGAATGAAAATTTCCAGATATAATCTACTCATATAAGCATGAAAGTTGAACGGTAGAGATGTTAATATGTGATCGAAAAATATATTAAACGATTAATCCTTTAAAATAGACAAAATAAGGGATCCCTTAGTGGAAGGGGCATATATATATATATATATATATATATATATATATATATTTATACACACACACACTTTATAAAAAAAGTCGTTGGAGGCTCATTGGATTTTGGTGGACTGCAACATGAAGCTGCAACCCTCAGGACTGGCCAACCCTACAGACGTACCAAGTCAGTGATGCATACCCTCGGGAAAAAAAAACTGAGATATTATAGTTAGAAAAATAATTTGTGGCCTATTTTAGGTGACATAGACATGCTATGTCAGTTATACACATCACCAATTACAAAAAATTATATCATCTCATTATTAATTTAAAAAACAATCTTATCCCTCTTAATCTAACGGCTATAGATTATTTTGTCTTTGTTTTTATATAAAAAATATATATTTTTGTTGTCTTTTTTTTGTTTCTTTTTCTTTTTCTATCAAGATAATACTAAGATTTAAAAATCTAATAATACTTTTCTTTTCAGAATGGAACACTAAAAATACTAAAAAAAATTAATATTTTTGAAAGTATACTTGTTCGAAAATGTGAGTTCATATGAACATTTATATATATATATATATATATATACATATATATATTAATAATTTAGTCTAAGAAATAAAATTTTGTTCTTTATTTAGAGAAAAAAATTCACTGTAACAAAAAAAATTGTCCAAGAAATAGATATGTGTATATCACTATGTATAATCCGTCCAAAAGAAGAGAAATTTTAAATACACTTAATACACATACATGCATACTCAATACACCACCATTCAAATTATGAATTTAATATTTCTACTAAATACACAACCCAAACTACCTAAAATACCCTTGAACTAAAAATCATGAAATACCCTATTATTTGACTATAGAAAGTTACTATGTTTAGTATGTTACTTTATATTGATGTTTTATAGATGTCCAAACCGACTATTTATATTAGTTTGTAAAATCATTACAAATCCATTATTGTTCTCTTCAAATTCTTAAACATGAAAATACTAAATAAAATGAAGAATTAAAACATTCTCATTATTGTATTTAGACGAAGAATAAAAAAGAACAAAATGAAATTTAATGAAATGAAAATCATAAATGTTTTCAACATAAATTACTACTTAATTCAGAATTCTAAAAAATGAATTTTTTTTCCGTGAAAATAAAGAAAAGAATTGATTGTTTAAATTCTCATGAAAACTAATTCAATTTTCTTATAGAAGTTTATTTTTTTATTTTATTAATTTCCTTTTTTATTGGATTCTTTTATTGGTTTCCAAAAATTAATTTTTGATTTTTTATATTTGTTTTCTTCTGATTTTCTTAATTATTACATATGTCTGTTTTGGTCATTTGATATAATTACACAATCATATTTGAAATATATAATAATAGGTATGTGTATTAAGTAGCTAGTTTGGGGAGTGTATATAAAACTTCTCCCAAAAGAAAATCGATAGAGCTAGGTTTTTCTATTTTTAAAATTTGAATTTCGATACATGGTATATATCATAATTCTAACCCATTAAAGTGAGAAAACTTGATACATCAAAAAAGTCAAAGAATTAAATTAAGACCGGCAAAGATGTAAATTTTTTATTGAATTCCTAATTGTAACCTATAAATCAATTAAATATAGTTTATGTAAGTTTACTTGCCTAATAGTTATATGAATGTATTAAAGGAATAAAATATTCAAAAAAGAAATAGCCATATTCAAAAATGAAAAGAAAATGGGAATGAAATATTCCTTATGACTAAAACCCAAAAAGGAAAGCCCGCCCTAGCTAGCTATTTGGCGTTGACAAATACATAAAGGGAAGATTAATTAATTGGATTTGTTTGGAATTAAATTGATGAATATATGGAAGGGATTCAATTAGTTGTTTCAGAAACTCCCTGTATAAAAATACTCTAATACTCTATCTGTAAGCTTGAATCATCAACACATTTTCTGTTTCGTTTACCCTTGCAAGCTAGGTCCATGATGAAGAGTTCAATATCATTAGCAGTTGTTCTCATATGTTTCTTTCAGATTTTGTTTGTGGATGCCAATCTCATTGACGATGAAATGATGAATGCCCCAGAACTCCAAACCCTGATCTCGGTTTCTCTTCTCTGAAACCATACTACCGGGCACACGATCCCCAGAGTCTCCGGGAAATGGCCATCGTGCTGCAGGGAAGTACAGTACTCGTCAACTCGGTGTACGCAACCATCGACAAGATCAATGTGCTCATCAAGGAGACCCCTACATATCAAGTCCTAAATCAATGCGCCCGCCACTTTGATCGAATCAGAGATGATAACATCAGACGATTCAGGGAATCAATTGTTAAGTCTGATTATGATGCTGCAGAGTTAGCTCTTTATGGTATCGCCCCTTTGGCTATTAGATGTAGCTCAGCTCTTAGTAAGGGGTTTTCAGACCTAATCGATATGTGTTTACAAGTGACTGATCTTTCAAAGGATGCTGCTTTAATTGTCAGGGATATAAATTAAAACAGTGTTAATTACCTGAATAAATCAATAAAATTTTATTTAATATTATTTTTTTATCAAATAAATTTACTGGGAGTAAAACATATGCTGATTACTGGGAGTCAGTAACCTGATTACTGGTGTCCAGTAACTGGACTACTGGAAATCTGGAATTTGGAAGTTACTTACGGTCAGTAACCTGATTGCTGAGAGTTAGTAACTTGATTACTAGAAATTTGAAATATGTAAATTGCTTACTAGGGGTTAGTAACCTGATTACTGGGGGTTAGTAACTTAATTACTAGAAATCTGGAATCTGTAAGTTGCTTACTAGGGGTCAGTAACCTGATTACTGGGAGTCAGTAACTTGATTACTGAAAACCTGAAATATGTAAATTACTTACTGAGGGTCAGTAACCTGATTACTAGAATCTGACGAGCGGAAAATATTAAATAAATATTCCGGCGAAAAAATTGGGTAACCGGAATCCAGCGACCGGAGTTCGGTGACTGGATTAGGCAACCGGCTATTGGACGCCGGCGAAGTTTGGTGACCTTCCGACAAAATCATCTCTATCTTTCACTTTTTTTTTTTTTTTTTTTTTCATATGAGTATATAAGGAGTGAGGGCAAAAAGGAAAGAAAAATATTAAAATTGTACTAGGGTTGAAAAGATTTGTTAAAATGGGCAATATAAGTTATTACATTATGTTTAATAGGGTAAGAAATTAGGGTGTTCATTAGAATTGGTAATGAGGGGGCCAAAATTGTATTAAATGGACATTTTTCCATATATATATATATATATTGTTTTGTTGAAGGAAAAACGTATTATGTGCCTTCGTCAATGTAACGGACGATAGATAATTATGTAGTCATTATTGTCATTAATGTATTTCCTATTACCGTTGTAATACTCACCCTATATAAAGGGGATTATCAATGAAATGAGCAGACCAATTCCCATTTTCCTACAACACGTTATCAGCACTTTGCCTAACCTAGAGTTTTTTAGCCAAGAAAAAAAAGCAAAAAAAAAAAAAAAAAATCTGCCGAAATAAAAAAAGAGAAAAAAAACCCTAGAATTTTTTTTTTTCTCTCCACCGCCGCTACCCCTGCTAGCATCAGCTCCGGCCGGCACCACTGCCCAGCGGCTCCGATCAGACAACCTCGCCTTGCGCCGCAGCCTGCTCAGCCCAGCCACAGACGCTGCATGGCCGCCATGGCCTCACCCGGGTCCCAGAAAATTGCTCTGGGCACCCAACCAACCAGATTCCGCTCCGATCGGCCACCTCCGATCGGCGTCTGCCCCTCCGCACAGCAGCCTTGATCGATCCTCCTATGCCGGCTCGCCTCGACTCGATCCTCGACTTCAGATCGGACCACGACCACGTAGCCCCGAATTCGTCGCCGGTCAACACCTCCTGCCTAGCCCGCTTCGTCCCCGATCCAGTCTGCTCCAATCGGGCTCCGATTCAGCCTTCTCCCGCTTGCGATCCACTCTAGGCTAACCCGGCCCATCGTCGACCTCCGATTGGACAACCCAGTCTCTCCATCGCCAGAATCCGTCGCCGGTCAACTCGCCTCGATCTAGATCGGAAGACGAACCCCTTGATGCCTGAACCTGATCTGTGAAACCCGATCCAGCTTCTACCGACGACAGCTCGTCGGGAAAAGGCTGCCTCTAGAAGTTCTCCCGACGAAAATTTTGTCGGCAGAGCTTGCACTCGACCCGACCCGACCCGGATCTGGGTGACCCGACCCACGAAAAAAAAACAGAATTTTCTTTTTGGGATAAAAATTTGAAGGTAATTTTTGAAATTACCATACAGTAATTTATATTTACTGTATAACTATTTACTATATAACTATTTACTGTTTTTCGAATTTAATAGTAAATATGAAATTTTTTTTAATTTATATAGTAAATGTGAAATATATATGATTGAAGTGACTAATCATATGAATATTGTTTGTTTTTATGTGACTTATCAATTACGATGCGGCGATTAATATGTGACAACAATTTGGAGTCGGAGATCGAGCAATCGCTTAATATGCAGTTTATTTGGCAAACTAACAAGTAAGATCTAATTAACGTTATGATTTTCATTAAATCGTTAATGATATAATGCTCAAACTTATCTTATTATATTATGACATATATTTATGAAATTTGAGCATCATTATATGTCTATTTTATTATGTTAAATAATTGTTTTTATTTAACATGTTATTTAATTTGAGCATTGCCATGATAATGCAAATCTCATGAGCAATACAATATAAAAATGGACAAACCAATTATTGTGATAAAGCATATTCACGAAGTAAGAAAAATATGACCATTACAAATTTTGGTCTTGAGATCCAATTTTAATTTCTTGAAAAAAATTTCATCATGGATATCTTCTTGATTAAATAAAAAGCAATGATAATGAAATTTCATTAGCTTTACATGCAATGAATATGGAAAAATCAAAAATTTTATTGTGATAACGAAATTTCACAAAGCATCGGGTTTCCATAAAGTATATTGGTTTATTTTAGTTGTCGTGAATGTCATAGACCGCGAAACTAATATATTTTATTCTTCCTATATTTCACAGATGGTTTAACCATCACAGTTTGACTTTGACACATTGGGCTCTGAAGAACTTGAGTACCAAATTCCCCTATTGAGCCAACAAAGGCTTGAACATGGTATATTTATACGAACTGCTTTATGTAAATAGCTAAATATATAATTTCAATATCTTGAATGACAATGTAAGGTCTGATAAAAAGAAATTTCCTGAAACACATTTTGCAAAGTAATGCAACAACCCTAAATCAAAAAGCAATGACGATGTAAGGTCTTAGAAAAATATATATATATATATATATATTCTTGAACAAATTGGGCAAAGTAATGCAACGACCCTAAAACAAAGAGTAATTACCATGGACGTAAAATTCATATAATCATCCAAAAGTAAGTGGAAACAATGTAACATTTAAAAGATGACATAGGGGACATGTCATGTGCAGTGAAACACTCTGCCATTGTTGTAATTCAATGAACTATTGATACGTACATTATAAGCTAGCAAAGAATTAGCTACGACTTTCAATAAATATGAAGAATCATATGAGTACGCGGATTTTGGAAAAGTATCTTCAATATCCAACAATAACATTGAAAATGAGTTTACAACTAAAAACACAACATCTGGGAAGAATATGTTAAATGACAAATCTCATCATTGCAGCTATTAAAAGAGCAAAAAGGATCTGGCTCAATCCAAGATAGACTTTGATTAGTCTACTTTAAAAATTTTAAGATATCCTTATAAACGCCATTACGCCTAAATACGACTTTTGGTCCTAAATTAGACTTTTGGTCTTAAAGTTTCTCTCTCTAAATTGGACAAGACTAAATGTAATCGTTGGCACGTTCATTTTTGAAATTTCTCTAAAGGAATTGAGATTATTCAAATTTTATTCATAATATACATAATTCAATTTTCTACATCTAACTTTGCAAAGTATTGCATAAAGTAAAACAACATATCATAATATAGGCACAAAGAACTGTGTGCAAAAACATAATATAGGCATGACACAACGAACTGTGGGCAAAGAAACGCACCATGTGATCCCTAGAATAATAGTACTGAAGGACAATGGTACTAATATATCACAAAAATAGCACAATAGTACTGAAGAACTGTAGTACTATAATGAAAGTGATAAGAATCTAAATATATGTTCCTTTGGGATTCATAATGCACTTGCCTAACTGGGATTACAATACCCTTTTATTACAATACCCATCGATTTACTCTAAAGAACTTGAGTTACGTTTCGATGTATATATTGAGCATATGTCAAATTGACAATTTATGCGATAAAAGAAAATTGAATTTTGTTTTCCACATTATAAAGAAATTTACGCCACGATTTTTCATGTGAACAAGACACAAGTGAGAATTCATTTGAGCTCCTTTGCATTACCTCTAAATGACTGCGAATGTAAACGAGTATTAGAGAAGATTATATGTCAACTTAGTAGGTTCTAAGTAACCGCTAATTAAATCCAACGTCATAAGAAAATGATCTTTTGGAATTCTGACATAGATTGGCTTTGATCTGGTGATCCATACATTAAAGAAACTACTATGGACACCCATATTTTTGGATAAATAGAAGCAAACACCAGAAGAATATGGTTCACACACGAATCTGAGGACGATCAATGAACATTTTATCCTCAAATATTGTCATATAGGGTTGAAGACGTATGTTCAATTCCTAAATTCCGCCGCTCCCCCAATGTGGCATTATAATATATTTGATGCACAAGCATATGCATTTATACCTTATTATGCTTCTCCTATCCGTCATGATTTTATGGATAAAAATACATCATTCAAAGCCTATTCGTTAAAGCAATTATGATTGAGATCATCATATGCAAAGGACACATGAGTTTCTCATAATGTTGTTATATTGAATCAAAAGAGGATTCAGTGGATTGATTCAACCAACTTGCGGACACCATAGATATTTTATGGTGTTGGTTGTTGTGTCGACACGCTGGTCACGTGTCATGACACCATCCACACTTAAAATTTATGCTGCTTATGCTAGAAAGTCAAAGCACCTAGGCCGGGTTAATTTCCGTAGGTGTGATGATTTTATGGCTTATTATATGGGATTTGTAATGGACATCATATTCCTATATATAAAAACTCAATTGGTCTCACGGAAAACGACTACAGTAATAGTCTTAATATTGGTAAAGCACACCAATACTTCCGTTTTGGGTTATGCAATTTTTGCATGCAGCGTTACTTTTTCATCTATGGCCATAATCATTGAACCAATTTACACCATAGCTAGTGACTATGTGTAAGGATTTTAAAGGATTTCAAACGAACTTATAATCCTTGAACTCTTTTGGATTGACACGGATCTACAATCTTTGAGCTCCATTAAATGTTTTTATGTGCCAAAATTGCGCCGCCACAGCGCACAATGATGGGTCCATTGAGATGAATAAATATTTATGCTGGATATGAACTTCCAGCTATAGTCCGCTATGTCGAAACCTTGACAGGCGATCTCTTCACCGCTAGATTTGCGGTGTGTCACTTTGATGAGACAGTCTTCCCGTCGTTAGGGGGAGATAAGAACAAGCATGTTCAAGTGGAACGACAGGAATTGTCGTGGTTTGTCCCCACTGTGTCTCATCTCGATCCCCAAAAATCACACAAAGTAAGGTGTGTAGATATCTTATACATTAAAGTGACGAGATCATATAAACCTGCTGCAAATATACCTGCAAGGATTGTGTTTTATCAAAAGGACATGGTACCACCCAAGAGGAATTGGGTATTGCACTGCCACCATGGATGGTGGCATGGTGACGCCATAAGTGGCATAAATGGTGTCACAGGCCGTGGCTCTCCAAGGAAGAGGGGGAGGCCACCTTAGGTTCGATACATACTTGTGTAAAGGAAGAAAACAAGTTTGGCACAACCTGATCTATTGATCAGTGATACTCAAATCCGTCTCATGAGAATATTTAAGGATTGTGGTTATCATTGGGGGACGCCTCAAATGTTAGAACCAATCCTTAAAGTATAGAGATCTCTACAAACACATTACACTAGTGTACATGAGGACGTGGAATAATGAGTCTACTATCGAACCATACTTCGTTGAAAAATGTCAACTTAGTAAACTGGCCTAATGGAAAGAAGCGATCCAGTATAAACAAAGAGATAGGTATTTGGGCAGGTGACGCCGACACCGCAAATGTAAACCCTATCAAATATATCTTTGTTAGAATGCGTAATGAGAATAAGAGTATGTAAACTCACCATATGGCGCAAGGTCTCTCAAAAACGCACTGGAATCGACTACGAAGAGATATTCTCTCGTAATGGACTACGATGAGACAAACTCTCGTAATGGATGTCATTGCACTCCACTACCTTGTCAGTTTGGTAGTTTCCGAAATACTGAACATGCAGCTTACGAAAAGTGATCAAAACATATATCTCTATGGGGATCTAAATTAAGAGATATACATGAGGATCCTAAACGGACTTCATCCACCCAAATCAAGTGACTCTAGATCACATGAGTACGTTTGCAAACGAAATTGAAACGTTCACTAAAGTGACTACTTGATTGGGAAGAGATTGGTGAATTATGCCATTGCGTGCTCATTATGGATATACACAGACTCTCAATGAATTAAGAGATACTCTATGTATTGTAAATCCTAAGTTAAGAATGAAAAGATCTTGAGAATACACAGTCTTGAAATGAAACTCAAGGACTGTAATGATGGTGACCATACATCAATCGGCTTAGGCACTCTAAAGAATAAAGTGAGGCCTACATATATTCTCATGATCAGTCAAAGTCTTTACTCTAACAATAGATCCGTTTTTCATCTAAAGGAAGATGACGAAGAAGTATTGGGAAATGAAATTCCTATACAAGTGCAATAACGCATGATTGTACTTAAACACAATATGTAAGACTCGACCTCTCATTCGATGTAAATTTGTAAAGCTATATTTAGCTCTGCGCCTACGCAACGCAAATCGTTCTTTCATTAAAGATATGAAAGATTTGGGCTTATTCAATCTCTACATAGAATGTGACATGATAAAGAAATTATCCACGTCATAGCTAACTATGCGTAAAGAAAAACGCATTAAGGGTGAAATAAGAAAATCTGTTGTCACAGATCAATTTCAAATCTCTTAATGGTTCACTCATACTCTAGACGAAGTTATGACTATTTTGTTATATGAAGGTCATACCACGAGTGAACCTGATGTTCAATATGAACCTATGTGTTCGGTTCATGAACAACCTTATCCTCAAGATCAAAGTAAATCAAGTTGGATCTGAGGACGATGTGGCAAGATTTAGTTACTAAATCATTGCTCAAAGTCATATTTGGAAAAACATGTGAAAATGCATAACTATGCTAATGTTACTGAAGCTCCCTTGATCAAATGAAAGAATCAGGGAGAAACCCATGATTAATGTAAAAATCAGGGGGAGGTGCAGACATCAGGGGGGGTCTAGCACATACATGTTGTTTTCAAATGTATTAGGTGCGTTGTGCTCTTTTTCTCCTTAGACCAAAGTTTTATTTTCTCCTATTGGGTTTTTGTTACTTGGCAAGGTTTTTAATGAGGCAACACCACATGCACCATGTTACCCCTGACTCGGCACAAGGGGGAGTGTTGAAGGAAAAACGTATTATGTGCCTTCGTCAATGTAACGGACGATAGATAATTATGTAGTCATTATTGTCATTAATGTATTTCCTATTACCGTTGTAATACTCACCCTATATAAAGGGGATTATCAATGAAATGAGCAGACCAATTCCGATTATTCTACAACATGTTTAAGTTTGTATTCTTATATTGAGTACCATATTCATATGCATAAATTTAGTTTAGTAAATTAATCTACATACTAGGCCTGGGCATGGGCCGGGTATTGGCTAATTCCGGTCCTAAACCCGTAATTTAAATTAGAGAAGGGACGGGTTGGGATTAGGGTTTTTTTAAAGTGATCCCGGTAGGCCCGAATCCCGTTCGGGAGCGAGCTGGGATCGGGACCAAAACGGGCCCAAAACGGGATTAGTGCTACTACCGACTTTCTCCAACTCCTCGCTGGCTTTCTCCAACTCTGTTACTTTCGGCATCACTGCCGACTTGTTCCGCCAATTCTTAGCTTTGAAAATCGCTCTTCTCACCATCTTCATCAAACTCCTCCTCTTTTGCCTTTTCTCAATCACAAAAGAAAGGACCCTCTCCAACTTCTCCAACTGCTTCTCAATCGGACCGGAACACACCAACCGGTCAATCAGACGGGACATGAACCCCCGCTCAATCGGACCATACAAGAAGCCTCTTTCAGCGTTACCAGAATCGGTGAAAGAAGTAGAGGAATCGAACCTGGCAATCGGAACAGGCTGCAGAGGAATCGAAGCTAAAGAAGTAGAGTTCTCGAACCTGATAGCACGATCGAGAATGCCGGAGCTGTCGGGGCAGAGATCAAAGAGAGAGCTCTGGAGGACAATGTCGATCACTTTGACGCCGAGCCCGTGTTTTCCATCTAGAAGTTGCAGGACTCTCTCTCTCTCTCTCTTGTGCAGAGACGGTAGATTCCAAAGAGCAATCACGATGAAGTCGATGTCTCTCGTCTCTCGTCTCTCTCTTGGTGGCTCTGGAGTTGATGAATTGGGATTTAGGAGGAAATTAATTAATTAGGGATTGAGTCATCGAGGGATTCTGGGTTTCTGACTTTCTGTGGGAGGCTAGAATACATTGAATTCAACGGCATAGATTAAGCCACATTGAATCCAACGACACAAATTAAGCCATATTTATATACATTAAGATTAATTTAAATTTACGGGACGGGCTGGGATTTAACGGGCCCAAATTGAGCTAATCCCGATCCTGTCTCATTACTTTAAAACGGGATTGAGTCGGGACGGGATCTGAGTTTTTAACATGCAATCCCGTCCCGTCCCGGCAAAATTAAGGACGAAATCGGGATTATGGGACGAAACGCCAGGCCTACTACATACTACTTATTGCAGTGTTGTATAATCCTTTTTGGAAAATTATTGGGTAAGTGGAGTCCCGGAACTGATTCTCTCCCAATGCCTTTGTAACCACATTTAAAAGCGCGCAAGTAATCTGCTATCATGGGAGCTCTGCACTTGCCTACCTAAATGAAGCCTCACTCGATCATACCTGATACTTTTGCGCCCCAACCTCATAAAAATGCATTTTGATATCCGAATCTGTGTCTCCAACATTACAATCGAGGTGGTTAGAGGAAGTGTAACAGATATATAGCAAACATTAGACTCGCTTACTTCACGAGAAGGGCATAACATTATAGAGCACAAAATTAAGAAGCGATAAAGCTGAGCCGCCATGATCTTAATGATCAGAAAATGCACACACAATATGAGAGAAGTTGATGAGTTCCATTGCACCATCTTTATATATAGATAGATAGATGAGTTGTTTTATTAAGTAACTCCTGAAAAATGTGTTCAGAAATGAAGGTTGAAGTGATTGACAATGAAACAGTTACACCGTCATCTCCTACTCCTCACCACCTTAGAACTTGCAACCTCTCTAGTTTTGATCAGTGTATGTATGACTTATATATTCCGCTACGTCTCTTCTATCCCAACAATAGTACTACTGATTGTAAGGTCAATACAGTTGATCACCACCACTCTTTGATTACCGAAAGATCCAAGCTTCTGAAAAAAACATTATCTGAAACCCTGAGCCGCTTCTATCCCTTCGCAGGAACAATAGTTAGTCACAACAACATTCTTTCAATCTGTTGCAATGACCATGGGGCAGCATTCATCGAAACCCGAGTCAACTGTCCCATATCAAAGGTTTTGGAAAAGAACCATGCTGGCATACTAGATCAGTTGCTTCCACAGAGGTTAGAATCAACATTTGAGAGCTCAGGCGGCTATCTCCTACTAGTCCAAGCCAACTTCTTTGAATGTGGTGGGTTTGCAATTGGTCGCAGACTTGTTCACACTCGCAACATTCATCCGTAGCCGGGCAGCAATAGGACTCGGATCTGATGTAGCGGCTCTTCCAGCTCCTGAATTTCGTGCTGCAACATCTTTTGATCCACCACAAGAATTCACCAACCCATTGAAAATTTCAGCAGAAACTGCAGAACCCGTTTACGAAGCTTGCGTGACAAGGAGACTTGTGTTTGATGCCTCAAAAATTGTATGTCTCAGGTCTAAAGCCACTAGTGCCACCAATCCAAATCCAACTCGTGTTGAAGCAGTTACAGCACTTTAGTGGACATGTGCAATGGAAGTATCAAGATCAAACTTGGGTTTTACAAAGCCATCCATGTTGTTTCTAGGGGTAAACCTGCGGAAAGTATGGGGGCGTCCCAGTTTGATGGGAAATCTGGTAGGAACGTCCTTGGCAGCAAAGACACGAGAGTGATGCTACCCTTCAAAATTTGGTAGCCACACTGAGGGGAGCCATTGAAGAAGTAAGAGTGAAATTTAGTAATGGAGTTTCCGGGGATGAGGTCTGCCAACATTTCGAACAGTTGGGATATTTAATGGGTAAGAATGATGTAGATAATTATCACGTTACCAGTGGGTGCAGGTTTGGCTTCTATGAAACCACCTTTGGATGGGGCAAGCCATCATGGGTCACTGTTGCAACACGTCTGAAGAATATGATGGTATTGTTTGATACAAAAGATGGTGATGGCATAGAAGCATACATGAGTCTTAAAGAAGACGAGATGACTATGTTTGAAACCAATAAGGAGCTGCTAGCATATGCTTCTCTCAATCCTATTATTATCTGATATCTAATCCCCACCCGTAAAAATGATAGAAAAAGAAAATAATGCTTCCACCTCGTGTACGTGAGGGTGAAAGCTTGGAGTTTCTTGTGCCAGAAACAGGTTATATATGAGATGTAGAGACATTGCTATGTAGTTTGCACCTCAGCTTCCATATATGGTTTAATTTCATAATAATTCATCAGAGTTGTAAGTTTTGTTTGAATTTAGTTTGCTTATCTTGTTACATGTCTTGTTCATGTAGCAACCTTAAGATTTTGTACTAAATATCAATAAAATGTAATAAGACTTTTTTTTATTAAAAACTGAAATTTGCACTCCACATTTTTCAATACACACACCATAAAATTGTACTAAATATTGTAATCTTTCCAGCCTTCTCTACAAGGTGTAGCTTCTGACCAACAAATCAACTTTTCTAAATCTAGTCTTCTTTTTAGTCCTAATACCTCCCCTTCAGTTATTCAGTTCATTTCGCTTCAGTTTGGAATTAGCTCTGTCTCCAACCCTGGACTATACTTTAGATTATTCCCTAGAGCAAACAGATTAAAGCTTTAAATTAACTCCTCAGATTTTGGCTTAAATTTCTGGGCAGACAAACCGAATAGGCAAGAAACCTAGCGACAAGGAATAATGAGAAACAAAATCTGCAGTACAGTTGGATTCAACCTGCAGTTTCATCACAGAGAAGCTCAAGGACACTTGTTGCTGATCAAACCTTAACTCATTGTCAACATTATGCCTTCTTTTAGTGAAAGCAAGTCTTTCACCAGAGAAGCAGAATTAAAACACTGGAGACAAAGTTCAGGAAGAAAAGAAAACCCACTTCATTAATAATCTGACTGCAACCTTTCATTTCCTGATTATCAAGGGACTAAACCATATACAATCACCAAAATTGGAGATTGCATATTATGGCAAGCCTATAAGTTGCTGTAACATAAACTTATCCATGAGGCCAACCCATAAGTGAGTTGCAACAATGAGTTTTACATGGAGTTCCTCATTGCTGCCATTTACCTATCGTATTCCCTAATTAACAGGTATTTTTTGTGATTACCAATGGATTAATAATCTCTGAATAAGAATTTTGATATTAATAATGAAGCAATCTTACACTTGACTTCTTCTAAAATTTAATTAAGGACAACATAGAACTGTTATTTTGGGTAAGAATCAAAAAGTTGCTTACCAGATTCTATTTACATTTGACAGGAGCCTCTTTTCTTTCTGTACACCGCCTGCTCTTCGTTTGTTCTTCTTTTCAAATCAAATTAGAGTACTCATAATACACCAAGAAAAGAGCATCTGGATAATCTTTTGGGAGGCTGTTGATGTAGAGGTAGAATCGCAACAAGTCCTCCTTTGAAACGGTTTCCGTGTCAACGACATCATCATTACAAGTGAGCACCCATAAGTCTTCTGAATTAACTCTCTTTATGTTACCACGACAGAAAGGACAGGCCTCCGACTTTCTGTTCCTGCAGTTCACAAAGCAAAGATTTTTTTAGTAAAGTAGATGCCAACAAAACAATTAAAGTACAAAACGACTCTTTAAAAACAGCCACTCATGGTTATATAGAGACCACAAATGAATCAGGGGATACATTTCACTTTTGAATCCTCGTACATACCAATTACGGTAACATTTGATGCACATTTCGTGACAGCAATTAGGTAAGACCATTTTGGTACACGGCTCTAAGCAAATCCCACATTCCTCTTCTCTCTCCAACTCAGCATTGCCAATGCCATCTCCTTTAGTTATCTTCGCATTTCCAAGACTGCTATCTCCTTTAGTTAACTTTTTTCCAGAAACTTTCATGCTAGGATGCTCTTCCTCAGCATCATCCAACTCCCCAAAATCCCCATGAAGTCGCTGAAGAGACGGTAAGATAACAGCTGCAGTTCAGTTTTCAACCAAACAAATGAAGTTAGAATCAATTTAGTGAAGCACAAGTCATTGCCGTCTGACAACTGATTTTACTGACAAATTGAAGAACTTGGTAACTTAACATACAATAGAAATCCCTTATAGTTGCCTTCCTTCCATGGCTTGAGTTATTCGGCCTGCCATCTGAGTATACCTGTATCAAAATGGGGACGCTCAATCCTATAACAAAGAAAGTAAACACCTTTCTAACAATCATTTCACAGTAATAGAGAAGCGGAACCAACCTTGTAGACAAGTATATGGAAGAAATTTAAATATCTCGGAAGTAGACAAGTGCATGAGGAATCAATCCATTGTAACAAGAACAGAAAGAGAGGAGCCCAGTGATTGTAAACCAATTTCATTTCAAAACGAACACCACCCTTTGCTCTTGGAATTGCAGCAGCTCTACACATGAACCATAATCCAAAACCAAAATTACAATCAATAAAAGAGCACAAACAACAAGTAAAGTACCCACCTTTACAACTCAATCAAAAACTCAACCATTCTTTCAAGAAAATCCCAATTAACATATAGACGGAGGGCTAAAATATGCACTAGACAATATGGGTTTTGCGTACTCTTGCCTCAATTGGCAAACTATGATCTTTGACCCTGACAACAAGGCATAAATTTGGACTTGGAACAAAAAGATATGCAGAACAAACTTAAATTAGCAAACAAAGCAATACACGAGAAGCAAAGCTGTACTTACAGAGAATTGGCATGCTGTATATCAGCCTCTATAACATTCAAAGAGTCCTGGTAAGAAGACTGGTAGTATATCATCTCCATCACAAAAAAGCACAGAAACCCAAGAACAGAGAGAGCAGGAACTCCTCACTATGCTCACAAAGCTTTTATCTTTTCTGGGTGAAACCTACAACCCAAAACCAACAAAGCTTTGATCTTTCTGAGTGTTTTGGTCTGTGTTCAGAAAGAGCTTAATACCCAGCACCAAATATAGAACAGAAAGGCTTGTTTCCCTAGGGTCTCTGCTTTTTATCTAAACCCTTCTGTGACATATAGGCGGCTGAAAATGACTGTTTTCGGTGTTTGCCTGCTTTTAATGGTCACAAATAAAATACGGATAACAAAACACCTTCCTCTTATGCTATCATGATTCATGATGATGAATTGAAGATGTTTTTATTTCTTTTAGGGAATTTGAAGAAGGATGCCCTCATTTAGTTTATGGTTATTAGCAGATATCCTTTTTAAATTTCTTGGAAGGTCAAATAATAGAAATGGTATTTTGGTTTGCTTTTACAAATTTGGTTCTCTTTTGATACTGCCAAGAACCTTTTGTTTGATTTTTCTAATGAATATCATTCATCATTTCTGGATGGAGTATTATTTTTTATGGTTTTGTAGGAACAATTTCAAGCTTTTAATTCAACTATTTGTTTTTGTATGATTTTGTCTGGTGGTGGGTTTCCTTATGTGTAATGCAGATAGTCACTGACTCATTATGCAATCATCTGGTACCACAGATCTGACAGGTGGGTTCCACTTTTGGGGTAGGTTTATCCACAGAACATATCAGGTGAACTGGTGGAGAATCCCATAACGAAAGCAATATAATACTTGGCAATTATGAAATAAATATTGATGTTGTGGGACTTGTGGCAATACAAAAGAAATTTTAGGACTCAAAATTAGGTCAATTATTATTTCCTAACTTGAGAATGGGGTCTGCTATCATATTTCCTTTGGCATGATTCGTTATTTAATGATTTGTTAATAACAGAATCTGCAATTGCAATACAGTATACCATTCCTTTCAACACCATGGTAAGCTCATTTTTAGACCCCCAGCAATATTATCATTCATTATGTGCAGAAGTATTACAATTTTTATATGAACTGAGATTGAATACCTATGATCATTGTTAGAATGGTGGATTGTTAAAAGCAAAATAGAGGTTTGGTACAGAATCATCTTGCAGATGGGGTTAGGCAATCTTTTGATATGTCAGGACTCTCAATTTCAAGGAAGCTTGTGAGTAAAGTTTTCCGGGAAGACTGTGCTTTTGAAGAACTACTTGAAGAAATTCTCTGGTTGGCTTCATTGCCTCTTTCAATCTTCATAGCTTCTTGTATGGCCACAATAATCTCCTGCATTCTTGGCCGAGAAACTCCATGTTGCTCAACACATTGTATTGCAACTTCAGCAATTCTCCAAATGGACTCAATCTTGACATTCCCTTCCAGAAATGGATCCATGACGCTTACTACATCCCCTTTACGAATTAAGGATTTCGCCTGAAAATCAACAATTTTTAAGTGATTACAATATAGTTTTCAACCTGTAATTTTAAAGTGCAAGATGATCAGGATTGAACTTCAAGAGAAATTTTCAAGAGGAGAAGAAGGCATACCCAGTGTACAATGTTCAATTCAGGACCAAAGTCTTCTGGTGACACAGGCTTTTTTCCTGAAATCAATTCTAGTAGAACAACCCCAAAACTATATACATCACTTTTTTCAGTCAATTGCTGACTAGCATAATACCTGTCCAAGAGTAAAGATATTTTTCACTAATTGCATCCAAGAGAGAACATAAGCAATCAGCATTTGTGCATATATCATAACTATGGCTTACTCGGGATCCAAGTACCCTACTGTTCCTCGAGCAACACTTGATATATGAGTAAGATCTTCTTCTGCTTGCCTAGACAGTCCAAAATCTGACACCTTGGCTCTCATGTTAATGTCCAGCAGAATATTGCTTGTCTTTACATCCCGGTGGATAATACTAGGGTTGCATCCAGTGTGTAAGTACTCAAGACCTGCAGATGTCAATTTGTATTCCTAAGTTGAACTTGAAAAATGAAGGTAAAGCTTAAACTAGTAGGAAGTTCCAACTGAACCTTTTGCTGCATCTTCTGCTATCCGAAGGCGAGTTGGCCAATCCAAGTGCTTGGGGACGGTAGAACCTGATGTCAACAAATTAAGTCATGGAGCCGATCAGACTGCTTACATACAACACAATTGAGAATATTAACTCAAACTTGAACTTGTATTAGATGAGAGAGCAGACCATGTAAGTGATCTCGTAATGTCCCGTTGTGCATATACTCATAAACCAGAATGCTTTGATGCTCTTCTTCACAGTATCCAATTAGAGGAACCAAGTTCCTATGATGAATCCTTGATAAGAGAGCTATCTCAGTCACAAATTGCTTATTCATATGGGTAGATGAATCTGCCATCATTTTAACTGCCACCTCTTTTCCATCTTTCATCCTCCCATAATAGACAGTTCCAAAGCTTCCTTTCCCAATTTTCTTTGAAAATTTGTTAGTGGCTTCTTCCAGGTCAGGGAGTGTAATGTAGCAAGCTATGCCTTCATCCATCAAATGCCCCCGGGAACCTGAATAGACTGTTGAAGGCTTTGTGCTGGTGCGCAGAGAATCACCTGATGCACAAGAACAGATGTTGGATTGCAGAACTGTGTACTAGTACAACTGATTCTTGGAGTACAAACCTTTTTGATAACTTTTTTGTTGAAGCGACTTTTCTCGATGACTACGCAATAGGAATAGACCCCCCAAGATCAATATGGTTACAACCACTAGTACTCCAACCGAAATTCCAATTATCAACTTAAAATGCTTGTGCTTTTCTGCTCCCTTGTGTAACCCAGGATTGTCTTTGTATCTGAAAAATAGAGTAGCATCTCTGTTGATAAAATTTTCAAGGCTATGCCATATACTTTAATGTTATACTTATTTCATAGTGTCATACTTAGAGGATTGGATTAGAGACACTTACTCAAAATTGACTTTCCCTGTTAACAGTCCTGCAGGAATTTCCCCACTGAACGAATTGTTCTGTATGTACCTGCCGTATATGGATTCACATTTACAGCATGCTCAAAACATGTATCAAAGCAAAACATGCTTATGTTTGAGTAAGGTAGATTTAGGAAGTTTATAGTCTTAAAAATATATGAAGCGTTCAACACAAAGTTAGCACACAAAAAGTAGATTACAGCTTACAATTCTTGCAAATTTGACAAGCTATCCAGGTAAGAAGGTAGTGCACCAGTCAATTTGTTATTCTCTAGATGCCTCCATGTTGACCAAAAAAAGAGGAAGAATCAATAACGAAACTCTAAGATGGTGTCTCAATTCAAATAAGTAAGTTTTGTTGCAAGACAAAGCTTACAGAATCTTTATATTGATAAGATTACTGATGTCAGGAAATGGTCCACTGAAGGAGTTACCATCCAACCACCTAAGTGACACAAAGAAATCAATTGCATGAGCAATTAAATCAGTTAAAAAGAAAGTAAATATATATATATATATATATGGAAGCACACAGATATTCAGAAGATGATAAAACTTACAACTCTGTCAGTTCCTGCATGTTACTTAGCTCCAATGGAATTTCACCTTTCATATTTTTCCCTGATAAGTCACTGTACCCATATGTCAGAGAATTGGATCTACAGCTAATCCCCTAAACTATGAGTGCAGAATAATAATCAGAACTTAGGAGTTAGGACCAATGTCTAAGTTCCAGTATCGTCACCAGAAAGTGCTTATCAACCTACATTCGATCTATCAATGCAATACCTTTTGTTGTTTGCAAAAAGGAACTTATATAGACATCCATCAACAAACCTAATACGCAAGCAACTCTGCAGAAGTTGAAGATCTGAAATTTGAATGTTTCATGTTCATGAAGCAATTCTGTTAATTGAATTCAGCTTACGTACATTAGCACTAGCTGCACCACCAAAGGTGCATTTGATGAATAGTGAAAGCTACTTATATGATGAGTCTGACCTAGAACCATTGTCTTAAAGCCTACAAAGATCCTTTCAGAATTTCTATATGTCCTCACTGATGGTTTGCGAGTCTAACATATATAGAACGAAAGTTCAGCAGCAACAAATGTGAAGGAGAGCTTTCAGGAGAAGGAAGGTATAAAAACTTACACTTTTGTAATTCTTAATGGTGTTGTAGTACTACAATTCACCCATTCCCAGGGAGTAGGCACACACGGATCACCTTCGTCTAGTGACAGACTTTCGGAGGACATGAGACGAAGGATATTGAGAACAGCCACTACAATCAAAAGCCAAGACTGGTAATCAACAGCCAATCTGATGCAAATTCTCAGGTAACACACTAAGAAGATCATGTAACTTACAATCTTGCCTATCCGTCTTAGCAGCAATCGGCACATATTTACTTATTTCAATTGCATTCAGAAGTGGTCCTCTGGTAGAGTCTGAGGTCTTAACAAATGCAAATGACAGAACAAACTCCAGACTCACATTCATGTAGCTTGGTTCATAAAGAGTGTACATCCCATTTGCATTCTCAGCAATATTCACCACTGCATTGTTATACTCCGGCAAGTAAGGTTGCTCCAATCTAAATTTCCTACTGTCATTGGCACCCAACTCCTCTATTTCTGCAAAATAAGCATAAGCTCGAGCATTTGCTGGGAAACCGTCTAGATTTAATCTGTAGCTCAGTGTTCCTTTTGTGCCAACCACTGCGGTCTGCATCACCTTCATAGGTGGATATTCTCTGCTTCCTGTATCCACATTCCTAGATGTATTGATTCTTTCTGTACCAGGAGCCACCCCTACCAGATAGTTCTGCCTTTTCACAAGATCCGAATCCCAAATCCGGTCATATGGATCATCAGGGTACCTGAGAAAAACAATACATTTGCAAATGCAGGTATGAAATCAACATATTCATTATCATCCAAACTAGTTCCTTCACAAAACAACTAGTTCGGTCAGCAATTTAAAAAAACCATGCTTAATTTACCTGACGACATCTGTGCTCGGAGCACCAAAATTCACCCTAGCAGCCACTTTCAAGAAGAAATCATCCTCAAAATCCGTGGCATACATAGAAATGTTCAAAGGCCTCAACTCCAAAGTGGAAATGAATGGGAAACCAGTTGTGGCACAACATACACAAACATCAACCGAATTCGACGATGCCCTGATGATCATCTCATTCACATATGTTCTTGAGGCCTCGAAAACGGTCACTGTAGACCACATAGTTGTATCCAAATAAAGCTCAAATTTCGGGTATGTGTCCTCACTTTTCAGGCTGCCGTATTGAAACGTTGCACGAACTAGATACCTTCTCCTCTCTTGTGTGCTCAAGGTGTAACAGTACTTTTTGTCGTCTATGGGGAAATCTCTGCGGGTTTGATACTGTACCAAGTTTCCATTTGGGTTTTGTACTGGGACTGACTTGCCCTGTTTCATGAGACCCATGTCTGAAATCCATGAAAGTCCAGTACTTGGGTCACTGGAATTACTTGAACCACCACAATCAATACTAACAAACTCTGTACATATTGAATAGAATTGAAACAGAAGTTACTAAATTTGAACAGTAAAAGAACAACTAACTTGGATTTCATAGAACAGAACTGAGAATCTACTTGATGCTTCATTAAAGAACATACCTTGAACTTGGGACTGAGCAGAGAAGACTAAGTAAAGAAATATGAACATGAAGTAAATTAATGAAACCATTGAAAATGAGAAAGAAGTGAGCTTTTTCAGTGTTGGGAGTTTGAGGTTGATGAAACCGAAACTGTTTGCTAAGCTTAATGTTTAAGGATCTGTGTTTGCCTAGTACAATACTCCACTCACCTTTTGCTTTTGTTTTTGATTGACGAGAGTTTTGAGCTGCGTTCAATCACGTTGGCTTTCTCTTTCTGATTTTGGAATCTTCTTTATCTCCCCCTAGAAAATTGATTTATGGAGGCTTTTGGATACGCGGTTTGGATTTGTCTTTTATTTTCTTTCGTTTTTTAACGTTGGGAAAGAGTGGCACAAAAGCTCAGTCTACAATGTAAATGATCAAAACTTTCGAGACATAATTTTGTGTTTCCAAAATCATTGCTTTCCGCAATTAATTTCTATCAAATTTCAGCACTTGATTTAAAAGCTAAGACTTGATCGATCAGTGCTTCTCACTCCATTCTAATGTTTGTACACAACCTCTTGTGTAATACCATTTTCATATATTTGTTAATTTGTATAATGATAAACATGAAAATGAATTGATAAATTTTTTGAATCGTGAAATAATACATCAATCTTTTTTATTTCGAGAGATGAGAGATTCGAAGATAAAACTTGTTGACGGTAGCAATAGAAAAACTACCGGGGCCACAGATCCGTACTAAGGGCCGGGGCGGAAGCCCGTATACCAGGGCCCAAGACCTGGGCATCGGAAGACTGGTGAGAATAGACCAACCGGCGGAGGGAGCTCACAAATATTGACCCAAAAGGGCTATTAATTATACAGATGGAACTTTGTCCCACATCGAAGGACAAGTCCAGTCCTAAGGCTGGGAAACCCATTTAAGGACCCAGCTACCTTCCTTTTCAGGTAACGGAGAGATTACAAACTTAGACTCTTTCCTTTATTGAATATTATTTCTATTAGCTTTACTGACTTAAGCATCAGAGTGGAATTGATCAGTCCAACTCCGTCTTCCCTAGTAAACATGATATTTGCAGGAAGTCAACCAAGGTCCCACTGGTTTCTGAGGGTACGGATTTGAACAGAAATATTTGGCACTGCAGTAGCGACCTGAGGACGCTTGGAAGAGGTATCACTAACACTCTTATCGGTGAAGCAGGTCGGTCTCTTTTCGCGGAACCGCCTCCTCCTTTGTCCCAAGTCTGAGTCGGGGGAAGAGGTGGAAACTAGAGACCGGGGTTGGTTCGTCGCAGTAGGAGGAGAATCTACATCTATGGTGCGTGGGTCTTCAACCGGAGGCCCCACATCGGTATTCCCGGTTTCTCCGCTAGGACCACCAGAAGGTTTAGGCCCAGCCGTCCTACTAGTAGCACCAGGGCGAGCAGTTGGGGCAGTAGGAGCTTTCCCGTAAGCTTCAACTGGGATCTCCATAACCACCGACTCATCATGCACGGTTTTGTCCCCAGTGCTAGGGTCGATCACTGTCTTGGAGGCAGATTCCCCCTTCTCTGTCAATTTATGCACAAGGACTCGGTCATCCATGTTAAGAGATTGGTCCCTCGGAATGGTTGCTCGGGGTGTAACAGCTAAAAAGAGGAAGCAGGTCAGTAAAAAAAAAAACAAGGAATCCTCACCATCTCACAAACTTCAAGGACATTCCACCAGATGAAATTATCCGATCTAGCTCATCCCAACAGGCGTAAACCCTGGTAATTCGCCGTTTCTCGAGATCAGTCAAAGTATACAACTGATCCCCGATGGATTGGAAGACCTCCAGAACCTGGTGGTCCCTCGAACTTCTCTGTCATTCCCCCCCCGCCATGACTACACTCTTCCTCCACTTGTTGGCAACCCAGGAGGGAAGATGGGTCACCATCGGTTTGTAATCCCTGGCGGTGAAAGTCACACACCCACAACATTTGCTCTTCTTACAGTATGTAAGCTTGTAGAGAGCTCTAAACTCATTAACCGTTGGCCAGCCCATGTCGCACAGGCTAAACAGGCAACCAAGGCTCAGTAATTGCCTCCATTAATTACTGGGGAGCTGAGCAGGAGAAATCTGGAGCATGCTAAGCATGTATTGAACGTATTGGGGCAGCGGGAGAGAGAGTCTATGACGGAATTGATCTTTATGAATGGCAACCCAGCTGTCCTTTAGATTTCATGCCAATTCGCCATCGGCCAGAGGGCGAAGCTTGACAGACTTATATATACCCCACCTCTTCCGGAAAGCAGCAATCTCACCAAGGGTCATGCTTTGCTCCGGTTCATCGCAAAGTATAACCTTATCATGGTTCTTCAGAGCGTGCCGACGGGAAGAGTCCTCACTAGAAAGACCTTGTGAAGACATAACACTAACCACCAGCACGCCTACAGAAATATCGCCGGTGGATGGAGAAGCGCATGCCCATTGGGTAGACGAGCCGCTAAGCCAAGTGTCTAGCCGAGGGCCGGCGTCGTCTATCGGGCGACCAGCAGGAATGTAGGAGTTAGATGAGCTTCTAGAATCCGTTATACCTAAACCAAGTCAAAACCCTACAGTCGATTAGATCAAGCTGGGCCTAGGGATGGGCCGGGTACCACAAATGGCAAGGCCACAATCAGAAACACTAAGCTATCGCCACCTCACCCAACTTTGACGATAAAAAAAAAAAAAAACTATGAAACGAAACAATTTGCCCAGAGCCTCACAAAAGCACACCAACAGAAAGGCAACAAACCCAGAAAGAAAAAACAACAGGATCATAGCACCGAAGACAAACCTGGAACACTACGCGATCGGCAGAAATCGCGGAATTGAATATAGCCCGCAATTGGGAGGCCGAAGTAGAAAAAAAGGCACAAGGCAGGGGGAGGGATTTATATTCCTTCTTTCTTCTCTGATATCTCCACACATAATGCTCAGTAAGGGGAGAAATGAAGGAGGCCTGGGGAATTTATAGGCAAAAACTCGACCCTTCAGTTTCCCCCTCAAAATTTATTAGGGTATTTTAAAAAGACAAGGAAATCTTGGCCGCACATCTTTACCATCAAAGCACGCCACGTGCCCCATTATCGGTAACTTCACAAGGAAGAGATAAATGATGGGACTGATAGACTCCCACATTAAATGCGAGTCAGGAATAAAACTGCCATATGTCCCACATGCGTAGGGTTAGGTGAATGGACAAGTTGATATAACTGAGGGAGGTTCGAAAAGCTTGGCAGCCAAGAATATCCATGGGGTAACCAAGCAAGCAATAAGGCACCGTCCAATTCACATAACCAATAAGAACTCATGGCTATGTATTCCAGCGGTATACCGGAGAGCCGGAAACAGTTTAAAGGCTAAAATATACCATTGGGAATAGCCATTAAAAACTCATGACTATGTATTCCAACGGTATACTGGAGAGCTAGAAACAACTTAAACGCTAAGGTATACCACCAGGATTAGCTAGTAAGAACTCATGGCTAACATCGGGAAGATATCCTCTAAAAACATGATACAATTTTCCGTAGGCTTAACAACCCTACAGGCTCTAAATATAAAGCCACACAGGAAAGGTTCGCTACCTAATCCCACAAGCCAGAACAAATAAAAAAAATTGGCCAACGGGATAATCCGAACGTCCGGCCAAGTCCAATCTCAAACACGGACTTGGGGGACTAGGTGACCGGTGAATGAGGTGATTACCGAGTCCGTGAGTCCATAAAGAAACATAATTTAAGTCCCCATTCAAGATTACACTTGACTGAGAACTTGAGAGACTTGTTGATGGTAGCAATAAAAGGGCTACTAGGCCCCACAGACCCGTACTAAGGGCTGGGGAGGAAGCACGTATACCAGGGCCCAAGTCCCGGGCATCGGAAGACTGGTGAGAACAGACCAACCGGCAGAGGGAGCCCGCAAATATTGACCCAAAAGGGCTATTAATTATGCAGATGGAACTTTGTCCCACATCGAAGGACAACTCCAGTCCTAAGGCTGTGAAACCCATTTAAGGACCCAACTACCTTTCTTTTCAGGTAACTGAAAGATTACAAACTTAGACTCTTTCTTTTATTGAATATTATTTCTATTAACTTTACTGACTTAAGCATCGGAGTGGAATTGATCGGTCCAACCCGGTCTTCCCTAATAAACAAGATATTTGCAGGAAGTCAACTAATGTCACACCGGTTTCTGAGGATACAGATTTGAACAGAAACAAAACTCATATGCATTAACAAAAAAAAATATTTTTATATTAATAATTGTTGAATAAATCACAAATCGTAAATTCGTAATGACGTGGTACGGAAATATATATTAGAATTTTGAGATGAAAAAGCATCTTTGGTGATATGAAAGGCAGCTCAGCTAGCAACACTAGGAGGACTAACACATCATTTCAATTATCCCCGTTGCTTTATAGGCTTTTGCTTTAGCTTACAACGAAATCTCCTTTCTTATCGCATTGGACCGACTTGTCTCTTGGCTTTTCTCAACTTTGTAAAAGTATGAAGAATGTGAAGAGGATGCTGTCATGGCTTCATGCACCTTTGTTTATATCTTGTACAGAATCACCTTTTATGGTCCCCAATAATATCACCATCTCTATCATCCCATCGTCATCAAAACAAATTCACTCACACACTGATCCGAGTAGATATATGTAATATCTTATGAAACACGGACACGACACGGACATGAGTATTTAATAAAGACACAATTCGATACGCAGATACGATTAAATAAAATTTTTTTAGACACAAACACGTTAATACATTAATTAAATATTATTTTTAATATATATATATATATATATATATATATATATACACATTTATACTTTCCACTTCCCCCCAGCCGTTTCTCTTCTTCTTTTTCTTTCTCTTTCTCTCTCCCCGACTCAGCTGAGCCCCTCCACCGACAAAGTCGCCGCCTCAGGCTAGCTCTGCCGTCTGGCCACCGTTCTAACCTGAGCTAAAGCTGGAACCCTCAACCAACCATCGACACCAATGATGTACTACCCAAAGCTAAATCAACTAACCTTTGTGAGGTGTTTGGTTGCGTACTCCCTTAATCCAACATCGAAGGATGACATGATCTCATTTGCCTATTCCACAAAAGTACATGATTGGCTGAGACGGAGACGGAGGAGAAGTCTGAACAATGATTGAATGAAGACGGAGGAGAAGACGAGCTCTCTCAACTCTCACTTTCAGGTACCAGTCTTCTCTCTCTCTCTCTCTAACTCCGATCTCGTTTCGCTTTTCCAGTCTCTTTAAATCTTACTGTAACTTATGCTTTAACATTTGCTGCCTCTGATTATTGATTTTTCCGATTTGAATTGGTAGATCGATTGCAAGAGTTGAAGAATGATTGAATGAAGATTGAAGACTGAGACGGAGGAGAAGAGTACTGTAATATGCAAATGAAGACTGAACACTTGAATCCCTAAACCCCCTTATGTGTATTGTAAAAGACAGAATCTAAAACGTGACTGAAAAGTAATACGCGTGTCCAAAACGTGTCTGAAAAGCAATACGCATGTCTGTGCGTATTTCTGCGTGTCTGTCCGTGTCCAATACGTGTCCGACACGCGTTACGCGACCTGTATGGCGTGTCCGTGCTTCATAGGTAATATCACATTTATCGTGTTAGATCTTGTAGATTGACTCATACAGCCAATGATACCATCACATAGTCTAATTTCCTTTACTCGATCGTGTCCTTTTTTATTGTATTGAGGTAATTTATCGAACACATTTTCGAAATGATACTATCACATAGTCTCGATCGTGTCCTTTTTTATTGTATTGAGGTAATTTATCAAACACAGTTTCGAAATGATACCATCACATAGTCTAATTTCTTTTACTCAATCGTGTCCTTTTTTTATTATATTGAGGTAATTTATCGAACACATTCTCGTGTATGTTTTTATACATTAGCCTCTTTGAAGGCATTTAAAGAAACATGAACACCCTTCCATTCCTCCAAGTAGTAGTGAACTAGTGATGAGGCAAATGTCCTCGTACATCGACAACCCTAGTTCTGCCAACTATAGAAAATGCTTTTCCTTCTGTATTGGCCCCAGAATTTGATTGTGAATCAAACATAATGCAGTTACAGAATTGATACGAAATTTAGAGGCCAAGGGACCCAAATAGATGTAAAATCACATTTATTGTGCTAGTTGTTGCAGACTGACTCTTACAATCCATGGGCAGAAAATAGTGACCAAGAAGCTCGCAAGTCATCTTGTTTCACATACAAGTTTCTTTTGAGATATTTCAACAAACATCTGGCCTAAATACTCGGTACACATAAAATGGCATCAATCATCAACATCCCCAGTTCTGCCAGCTACAGAAAATGATTTATATCCATTTTGAGCCCAGAACTTGATAGTGAATCATGTTAAAGCAGCAATGCAGTTGAAGAAAAGAGACAAAATTTAAAGGCTAAAACCCCCCAAAGCAAACAATGATGGGCTAAAATTGATATTTGGAGAGTCAACTAATACCAAAACTTGATCATTGGTGTCATTAGTCATTAATAGTAAAGTCGGTTCCGGGCTCCATGAACCAAACACATTGCAGTCAATCTGTTCTGTCTAAGTTGCTGTACCAGCAAAACCAAATAATTGATTACAGTTTCGTGATGTGTTTATCAAACTACTAATTCCCACTTAAAGTATAGTAGGAATTAGATCACCCACTGACCCTAAATATTTGACAAGTCACACTCGTGGGGAACAATTTTGATTTATTCAGTCACTCTCGCAAACCCAAGTTTGATCTTTTCTTGGAGCCAACCATATACTAGCAAACACTAAGCAAATTATGTTTTTCCTCTATCCAAGTTTGACTCTTCTGGAAGTCATCCTCACTCAAATGTAAGAATTGTGTGTGTATCTTGAAGAAAACTTACTTGACAAGTCAATAATATTTTGGCATTATCAAACAAGAATTCTCGGACGAGTAAGTTTGGATATGCGTCTTCAGACTCTCTTAATTTAGTGTATATTTTCGGATTATTGCTTGTATTATGTTAAAAACGGAATTGGTTAATCAACTGTATCGAAGAAATGAATAGTTCGAGTTCTATTGATTAACACCGTCCATTTTGAAAACAAGTGTTGAGGAAGAGCCTTCTTTACTACTTGGAAATTTTGGCCAAGGTGAATAACTGAATATCCCTGAAATTCGACTCTGATGGGTGGTTTTATTCTTTGTTAACATTGATTAAGGAGGACATGAGGTCCAAAGCATCCCAAAAGTCAGAGTTGGCCTTGCAGAGAAGTGGTAAAGCCCAAGCCTGAAGCAGTTGATACAATAATGTAGGCAACATGAGAAAGAGAAGGCATCCCTTTCTTTCCTTGAAGTGGGAAAGGTTTGAACACTAAGCAAAGCTTTGCCTCTAACTTTGCCCCTATCTATCTCCTTTCTTTTAAAAACCCCACCATCTAATGTCTCCTACCTCAAACATTCTTCAACAAAACAATAACAAAAACCATAACTTACTCATCCCCCCAAAAAGTCACTCTTTTCATCTTATCCCAGACCCTCTTTCCCCTCTTTTTGTCTTTGTTTCTTTCTCTTCTTCTTTTCTCCTCATAACTGAAGACGAAGGAAGAACACATGTGGCAAGATCAGCCCAGCAAATCTTGTTACGGGGAATCTATCAAGGCACTTGAAGCTGATATACAACATGCCAATAGCTTGTGAGTCTATTCTTTTGTTTATTTAGTTTGGTTCTTCATTTGTTGTGAATTAAAGTTTTGTTCTTTGTTGTTGATTAATCGAAACTGTGGAATTCGTATATGCATTTGCCTTACCGTTTCATCTTCTGGGTAGTTTGCTGTTTGGTTTACTCAATTCAGTTGTGGTTGTTAGATGGCATTTTTCATTTGAGAAGAAAGTAACGTTTGGTGTTTTTGCCTGTCATAACACTGCAATTATGTTGCCAATTCGTCACCTCCAAAATCACAGTAGAAAAAAAGTCCCATCTTCGCGTTGCTTTCAATTGCTAACGGTCAATTTATTGGTGCATATGTAATCTGATACTTTTTTCCATTGGTTTATGAAATGGGTTTTGCAGGGCAGCTTCTCTCCCCAGAGATTATGGTGGGAATTGTATCCAGATGAGATTGTCTTACAGCCCCTTTGCCCCTCTTTTCCTTTATTTCATTGAATGGATGGATTATAGTTGCACAGATATACTTCCCAATTACTTGGGCCTCCTCCACATACTTGTATACAAGGTTGGCTGTTAATCTTTTGGTTTTATCATCTTTGTTTGTTGACTTCCTGTAAAACCAGAACAAAAAAAAAAAGGAAAAAAAAGAGGACTTTTTCTGTTGCCAAAAACACAAGTTAAGCTGTGCATAATGGTGCAGGTATATGTTGATGGGGTTCCTTCAATATCCTCCAAAGAACAAAAGGTCACTATAAGGGAATTTTATGGTATATTTATTCTTCCACTGTTGGCTTCTCATGCTTAAACTCTTATTTTCTTATTGAAAAATATACCTTGCCTCTTAAAATTTGCTTTGATATATCAGTGTTCTCTGCTGGATAACCATTGCAGGTGTAATATACCCTTATCTTAGACAACTTGAAGGCGAGTTTAATGAACTAGAAGATAATAAGAAGAGAAGCCAAAAGAGGATGGAAGACAGGAAATACATCTCTGATCAGGATCTAGAGAGAGATGATGAATGTGGTATATGTATGGAAAACTATGCAAAGATGGTGTTGCCAAATTGTGGGCATTCTATGTGCATCACTTGCTTCCATGATTGGTATAAGCACTTTTCCATCTTAATTTATTTTCTAGTTACTTCAAATCAATTCTAAAAAAAGCAAATTACTTCAACTCATTTTACTTACTGCTGATGATGTACAATCTACCTGACTACAGGAATGCACGATCACAGTCCTGCCCTTTTTGCCGTGGCAATCTCAAGAGAGTTAGCTCTACAGACTTGTGGGTGCTCACTAGAAACAGTGACGTGATTGATGCTGTAACCCTTGCAAAGGAGAACCTTAGACGCTTCTATCTTTATGTCGAAAACATTCCTGTTGTTATGCCAGCAACACATGTTGTGGTATATGATTACATGCTGTGACTTGGTGATGAAGAATGAAGTTGCAAACTACACAAAATGATGAATACCCCCTGTATATATAGTGTACTGTAGAGAAGTTAATGTAAATCACCACGGAAGGTTGACAAGCTGCTTCATGGTGTCTGTATATAGCAACTGATATAGTGTCGAGCCTGTTTCCAGGCGAAAAGCAGGTAGCTTTGGGCTTTGGAGATTATTGGTTGAGGTACATCAAGCCAGCAGCCTGCCAGCCTCCATCGAATAATGCACCTGGAAGTCTGTGGCGACAGTGCTTGGCCACTGGATATATTAGTATTGATAAATGTACGTAACAGGTATGCCTACCATTCTGCTCAGCATTTTGAAACCTGAGTGTTGCAATGGAAATGGCAAGCAGTTTGCTGGAATTATGTAATCTGCTGATTACTTCATGATTTACTACAAATTTAATTATAATGGCTACCATTTTACCTCTTTTTGTTCTGATTGAAATGAAATTGGAGGATACGAATTATTAGTATAGTTAAGCTGTTAAGGCGTATGATAGAACATAACCCCTCCACATTGGTATGGAACTGAGTTCTTAAGACAACTGAGTATAAGTAACCCTGAGGTTGATTGTACTGATCTAGCTATTGAAGTCACCACTACCAGAATTTACCACTGTAATTATGGGCGCATGAATATTAGCAGAATGCTTTAAGAGGTGAAAACCTTTGTGCCAACCCTGTGATGATGGATAAATACCTTTTTAAGCCTTAAGAAGAAGCAACTATATATGCTTGGTCTTAACTTCTGCTATTTAAGCCTCAGTGGATGGGCTTAAGATACCTTGACTGATTCCTTAAGTAACCTGGGGAAGAAGGTTAAAGAAAAATCTGAACCTTGTTCAGTTGCTCTGTCACTCATCTTAAACTATAAGCTATATTGCTGCTAGCATTTAACTATTACCATCACAATGCCATCCCCGGAATGTTAGACAGGTTAAATACAGGACAAAAGTAGGTTTCAATGTCTCCATCATTGTTGAAATAAAGTAGCAAATTGCCAATCTGGTTTTTCATTAATAAAATTAGGCGATTTAGGCCCATGAATCCAGATTTAGCTCTAGCTCATACATCCACACACCTCACAACACATGAAAGGCTTTGTTTTATTAAAACCATACTGCATAACACAATCACTGCTACAGAAGAATCTCATTTGTCAAAATGAAGATGGGCAAAACAGAATACTTAATCCCAAAGTTAACTGGTGCCAAACACTAGGTTTAGGCATATTCTTATTCAGCATCAATACGGTTAAAAGAGGGAGTAAAAAAACAAAAAATAAAAAGTTAAAAAAAGAATAAGCAGAGAAGCATCATAGGAGAGCATAATACGGCAGGAGCCATATTCTATTAAGCTTTTAAATAAACAAATGAAAAGGGTGACTCCACTTATGAGAAGTTGCATGGAGTTCATCCTCCTAAAATGTTTGTAACCAATGATGCTCACCCTCTGTTTAGTAAATAATTGATCTCCAAGATAAAGAATTTCTAAGTGGGCATTTCCTTTTAGAGCCATTGAGTTTTTATTTGTTCAAAGTCCTTCACTACCCCACTCCCCTAAAGCCATACCTTTGAAGGCTTTTAAACCCTTGTTCTTTTTTCTGGCTTGAAGAAAGCAGAAACATTAAGGGTTTAGATTAATGGCTCAGGCACTAATGAGGCTCAAGATCTGTTCAGGTTCACAATCACATGTCAATGTTTTACTTCTCTTTGCTGGGTGAGTTGCTACTCAAGAAAAACTTAATTAAGTGATGATTGGCACTAATAAATCATTCTTTGAAATGGAGTTGCAGAAAAGATATATGCCACTTTATGTGGCACCAATATGGAGCAAATGGCACTAATGGTAGCCTCAGTCTTATTCTGCCATAGGGGTATCGTGGCCTCTATTAACGATAATGATTAGCTAGCCTCAGTCATCTTTCCAATGGGTTTATTCCAAAGTCATAAAAATTTAGGGAAATTAATCTGCTATTAGCTTTGTCATTTTCATGAATCCTTCTGTCATTGGGTGCATGTCATCTGTTCAGAGGCCCTGCTAGGCTATTGGAGTAACTAGAAAGAAGATTGCTTCAGGAACTTGTTTTGTTCGAAGCTAATGTTCCTTGGAAGCACATTTAAAATATGCAGGTGAAAATCCATTGTATTTTTGTAATCAAAAGTAAGAGTTTATAGAAAGTAAAGGATGTACTATTATTTCACTATAAATATTTTGATGATAATAATTTATATAGAACATGGTGCGAGTCTTGATTTAGTTTTTAAATATTAAAACGAGATATGTTAATGCACATCATCTTAACGTACTAGTCTAAAATCGCATAGTAGATGAATGAAATGTGTAGATGAATTTGACACTTCTGTAACATCATCTTGTAATGTTGAAGAGTGGAGACGCCCGATGGGGGTAAAAATATCTGGAATCTCCCTAGTTCTAGTTCATGTTCAAGGCATGCCCATGTTGAAAAGATAACAAAGACCAAAGCATAAAAGACACGAACTAATGACAAGGAGACACACACTGTCATCTGGTTGCTGATGCCAATTGGATTTGTGTTCGTAAACAAAATTATCATATGGGTCCATAATCCACTAATGCTAGTGATCAAAGAAGGAATGGAAGTCTTAACCAAGTCATAGTTTTAGTGTCACATAATCATACATATGTACCTTGTATTTGCCTAAAATGTTTTAAGCCCTGCTTAGTGCTTGCCTCATGAGGTATATTAAGATAATTAGCAAGACATCACAAACCAAGTAAAACTTTTATGCTTCTCATTTTTGTCAGAAAAAAACGATTTTATATGAGCGTTAGAATAAAGTAACAAATGTCAACTTTTATAGGTATCAAAATGCTTTTTCCACAAATTTTTATTCATGAACTTCACAGATTGTTTCAATTCTTTCTCCAAATGTCTACTCAAGAGTCTTGTCCCCGTACAGAATGGAGGGAACTATACAACACAGTACTAAGGTTAAATCAAACTCTGCCTCTGCTATTGAAATTTTGCTGCATTAAGCTACCAATACTATATTTCATTATTAGATGCTTCAGGCTTGTTCATTCCAACATTCTTCCACACCTAACCCACTTTAGATTCTACCCTCTTTATAACCAAAGATTCTAACCCACCATCTTCTCCAAGTTACAATCTTTATCTAGTAAAAACCATTTCTTTCGACTCAAGTCCCCATCTTTTTGGGTTTGGTTACTTTGGTGCAGCCACGAAAGGTCGTTAATGGCTAACATGAACAACAGGGACCGTTACGCTATCCGGCGCCAAAAATTATTCGTGGTTCTCTCTGTTTCCATCACTACCTTTCTCTCACTCCAAAAGCTTCCCATAAAACTCCAAAAGAAGCCATTTTTATAACAAACCCAGAGGCACTCCTAGTTTATATACTACTAGTCTCTCATTTTGGAGCTTTTAAGTCCCCCACTTCACTTCAATCAAGCAACACTCTTTAACATGGAGAGTAGCTTCTCTTCTTCCCGGAACGATTCTTTTCCGGCCGGCCTCCGAGTTCTCGTAGTCGATGATGACCCAACTTGGCTTAAGATCTTGGAAAAGATGCTCAAGAAGTGCTCCTATGAAGGTTATGACCCCTCACAGTTTCTCTCTATCAATTATTCTTTGAGACTTTGCTTGTTGGGTTAGGTGTGGTGAACTGGTGATGGAATCTAATATTGAATTTTGGTGATTCTGAGATGGGTTTTGCTGTCTGTGGGTTAATCTTGGACTACAAGGGTGCTTGGGTATGTTTCATTTCTATGTTTGGAGGTCTGTTATGTGGCTTTCTTTAGAAATGTTAATCTAGGCTCTCTATGCATGTAGATTTCAATATGAATGTTCTATGTGATTGTGTTTAGACTATTCCATGCTTAAGATGATGCTTGGGCTTATATCTGTAGCTTTAGAGTAGCTTCTGATCTTATTTGGTAATTTAACCATATGGGTTTCTTGGAGTGCAAGGCTTTCTTCTAGAAGGACTGAGTTTGTTTAAGCAAATTGATTATAAAAAAATCAGGGTTTAATTCTCAAGTGTATTTGATTGTATTTCCCTTTACCAGAAGTTGCTGTGGTAAGTGCATACCAGAAGCACCAGCCAAACTTATGATTTCTGCATTTATAAAGACTGTCAAACTTATGCAGGATCATATTAATAATGTGATTGAAATCCAATTGAGTACATGGCGTTTCATTTTTCAGTCAGTTTGACTGCTAAACTTACATTTTCTACTATATATTAAAAAAAATAAGCTTTGATGGGGAAAGTTTATGTTTGATGGTTTTGAATGATATATAAACTTACACAAATCCAGATGAGTATTTTCTGGTGTTTTTGGTAGTCTTCCCAGTGGATTTGTGTACAATTCTTATCCAGATCAGCTTCATGAAAAAGTGGTAACTAGTTAAGTACCGCGCTAATACTGCACCCATTCTTGGATTTCTGATGCCAACATCCTTTAGTGCAATTCCCTTTCTATCCATATTTCAACTACTTGCATCAAAGACCTATCTAGCAAGACAGCCTTCAATCTTTGTTGATTATTCCTGGCCTGGCTTTGGGGTTGAATAGGATTTTTGATAAGCTACTTCTTTTACATGGTGTCATACTTGCTGAATCATTTTTTTCAGTCCTTCACAGGACAATGAAGTACTTTCCTCTGAACCTTCTCTTCGTCGTTGGTTCCTTTCATACATTGGGTTGGGAGTGTTCTAATTTATGATTTCTTGTACTGATGTAAACAAAGGTAGAGAAGGCTTCCATTTGTAAACTGGATAGTTCCTTTTGCTTTTCATGTCCCAGATAAAGTGGCATTCGTTCAGGCAGTGTTACTGGATTTTGTTTTTATCTGACTTTCGCCCAGAATGGCTTTGGCCAATCTGACAGTATATTCAGATTGTCAACCCACTCTGTAACATCAGCCTCAAATTTCACTAATTCTGACATTTGTTTTTCTTTTATCTTTTTCGTGTGTTTCAGTGACAACATGTTGTTTGGCAAGAGATGCTTTGTACTTGCTTCGTGAGAAGAAAGATGGATATGACATTGTAATCAGTGATGTGAACATGCCTGATATGGATGGTTTTAAACTTCTCGAGCATGTGGGACTTGAGATGGATCTTCCTGTTATTAGTCAGTTTTCCCTTGACATATAAAGCTTTGTCTTCATTTGGGAAGTTTCCTTTACCAACTAGTTTCTGACAATCATATTCATCATACCTATGCAGTGATGTCTGTTGATGGAGAAACAAGTAGAGTGATGAAGGGAGTTCAACATGGAGCATGTGATTATCTTCTCAAGCCAATAAGAATGAAAGAACTGAGAAACATATGGCAGCATGTCTTCAGGAAAAAGATACATGAGATAAGAGACATAGAGGGTCATGAAAGCATCGATGGTATCCAGCTGACGAGAAATGGATCAGATCTCTATGATGATGGATGCTTCCTTGGTGTCGAAGACCTCAGTTCATGTAGAAAAAGAAAGGACATCGAAAACAAATACGATGACAAAGACTTTGGTGATTCTTCATCTACTAAAAAAGCTAGAGTAGTCTGGTCTGTTGATCTTCATCAGAAATTTGTAAAAGCGGTGCATCAGATTGGATTTGACAGTAAGTCTATATATCAGTTTTAGAGAGCACGGGTTTCGGTCACCATCATGAACTATAAGTCTGACACATTCTGTGCTACTTTTCAAAACATCATTTGACTTGGGTTTTTTGTTTTTGTTTTCAATGATATAGCCACCATCTTTATAATGTTTCTACAGAGGGATGATGTATAATATCTGTTTGGCAGAAGTTGGTCCAAAGAAAATACTTGACCTGATGAACGTGCCCTGGTTGACCAGAGAAAATGTTGCCAGCCACTTGCAGGTACATAGATAATTCTTAAGCTTTATTCTGATACAATCGAAACTGCTTAGTTAGTAGGACTCGTGCACTGCACCACTTTTTGGCGGAATTTTGATAGCCAGAATGCTGTTCACTTGTTTTTGACATATATTTAAAGAGATATTTAGGTAATGATTATTCCTTAAGAAATAAGAAGTAATCAGATGAAACTAACTCTTTCAACATCAATTTGATGTTTTTGATTTTCTCTTCTTGACATTATATATCTGATATGCCTCCTAAATGTTTGAACAGCTAGTTGTACCAGATGTTTGATGAAGGAATTTTCTTTTCTATTTAGTTCCTCTACAGAATAAAAATGTAGTAGTAGATTTTTATTTCACCAAAAAGTATTGAGTTCCTCGAAGCTTGCAAACAAATGGTTTGGAAGTTTCCAACAATAGATAACATGCTTTCTTGCCATGAATATTCGTACTCATTGAGAAAATTTCCCATGCAGAAGTATCGGCTCTACTTGAGTAGGCTGCAAAAGGAAAATGATCTTAAATCTTCTTTTGGTGGGATGAAGCGTTCTGATTATCCCTCAAAAGATCCTCAAGGAATCTTTGGTCTTCAGAACTCAATTAGCATTCAACAAAATGATCTTACAAATGGCAGCTACAGATTTTCGGGCAATGCCTTGGTTGCTCAGACTGTGGTGGATCCAAATAGCCTTATAGATGATGTAAAGGGAATTATTTCAGAGCCTTTAGCAGAAACCAAGAGAGGCTCGACTCGCAGTGTTTCTGATTCTCACAAGACCAGAAGTTCACTGGTGGACTTAAGTCATTCTTATGCAGAAACCAAGAAAGGCTTGATTGGTAATGTTGCTGATTCTCTGACGGCCAGGAATTCGCAGATGGGTGTCAATCATTCATTTGTATCAGTGGAATCTGAAATAAACTTCACTATGCCAACGAAGTTTTCTTGGAGTGAAACACAATTGAAACAAGAGCACAAGTCAATTGTTCAGTTAGATAATGGCTTCAACACGCCACAACCGCTTGGTGTACAGCACCATCTCCAAGCTGATCTACTAAAGTCGATTCCTTCCATTAGTTCAAGACCATCTATCTCAGATGGAGAAACAACTCGCCTCATCAAGAATAAGCATTCGCAAGCTGCAAAAAGAAACAGTCATATTAACCATGCAAGTCCATCAATAAGTGCAGTAGGCACATTTTCAGAGCAAACCAAGGGCTGTGTAGTGGACCAAGGTTTTGACCCCAGTTCCAACAGTTTATCAAACATGAAAAACCAGGGCTTCAATCTGAGTCACCTTTCTAATTTTGAAGCTGGCCAAAAGAACCTAGCCTTTGGAAGTGGATCATCGTTTGCTTCTTTGGACGACGAATTGCAATTTTGTATGTTTCCAGGTGAATATTTTGATATGAACCTTGGGGTTTCAGAGTATTATGATCCTGAGGTTCCTACTCACTTGTATGAGGCACTGAGATTTGGCTGCGAGTATCCATGCGAGTCATCGGATTATTCTCTGGCTGATCAAAGTCTTTTTATAGCATAAACTGGCCCCTGAGCCAGCCCTGCACTTTTGCACATCTTCATCAAGAACGACCCTTTGGTATTTTGTGTGGTAAACCAATATAAGTGGAGTATCCAACCAAGTGCATCTGGATATTATCTCCCTGACCAGATCATTGGATTTGAATATTGCAATGTGTATATTAGGAGTGATGGCAAACTCTAGCATAATAAGTTACCTTTAATTTTGGATGGTATGCTGCCATATCGAAGTTAGTATGACATTCATTGTCCTCACAAAATATGTAGTTACTAAATTAGCAACCAAGTAATGTGATATTTGCTTCCTTGTTTGTTATTGTTGAAGCCTCTGATGAATTTCAAGGTATCAAGTTCATCCTGCCAAATCTATATTGTGATTTGTGGCCCCATATCTGAGTTTAGTTTTGGTTAGCAGTTACTTGCAGCATCTTTAAGCACGCTCATTCTGCTGATAAACGTCTGTAGAGATCTAGTTGAGGGGAAGAAAGTGATAAACTGAATTATAATCTCTTGATTATAACTGGTGAAATTCATTTACAAACTGAACCACCTAAAGAAGCAAAGACAGAAACAAGAGATGCGCCCTACAAAATTTAGTTCCTAATTGGCAGAACTCAACAGATCTGCCCGTAAAAGAAAACCAGACTACCCTCTCATTCTAGTTGAGTAGTTGCAGAAAGTAGTTCTGGATGTTAACCACCTGTGGCGGATTAATCTCCAATCATGTATGTTCCTACACTAAACATCCTCAACTCTGAATATTAGGAGAAGAATTCTCATGAGCATTCTTCTTTGGAAGGGAAGTGACTGATCGACTTGTCCTTGGGTTGTTGTTCTGTGTGACACGCTTAGAGCTATGAGAATTGACTGACAACCGAGTGCTTGGGTTCAGGACCTTGCTGATAGTAGACTGCCTCTCGAGTTTCTGTGACTGACTCCGGGTCAATGGAACCTGTACAAGCGTCACCCACAAATCAAGAAGATACTCATGGAGATATATGGAAATGTTATTGCTATAGAGAGGTGTTTGTTCATACCTTCTTCAAGTTATTACTTAGCAATTGTGATCCAGACGACAGATGTTTGGCTTTTAAGCCTGTACTCTGACACATTTTTTTAACATCAAGCACTGATTTTTTCTGCATGAGATTTCTTTCCTTTTAGTATAACTTTCGTATTGATTGACCAAGAAATAAAAAGAAAAGGCATAGAAAAGAAATGAAAAGAAAATAGAAAGATTCAACTTGGCACTTTATAATTTCCCTTATAGCATATTGTGGAAAGAATCAGATATTCTGCACAGCATATTGTTCCATCACCAGTGCTATTTGCACATGTTTTATGACACTTATGCTGTTAGGCGACCCCCAACCCTTTATAATAACTTATTAATAGACTACAAAGAATATTGTATACAGGTCTGAGATAAATTATTTATACTCAATCAAGTTGAGAAACTTTAGTAAATAATCCTAATCAGCTCAAGTCAAGGGATTCCTTAACAGCACTAGTAAACTTCACCTCTTCAAATTATCTCGGTACCCCTATAGTATTTCTAACATTGCTATTGTTATCAAGCATATACTTAGCAGTTATGAGAAACTAACCTTATTAGATCTCATTTGCAGCTGCTTACTTTCTGCCTCTCCACTTCTCTTCTCTTCCAGCCTCTGAAAGAACTGGCATAGAAAATGACATTTAACTAACCGATTAAAAAAGCTCACAACTACTTAATGAACCACAACATAAGGAGGAAATTGATAACTTCAATATCAAATCTTGCCTCTTTCCGTTTTGCTGCTCTTTCTTCACTCCTAAGGCTAAAAGGACAGGACTTGATAGAACCTCGGGGTTTGCTTCCATTTGCAGCAAGAGATTGACTGCGAAACAATCAGTCCATGATATTATATAATTTCCCAGTTAAGTTATTAGTTCCTTGAAGTTAAGTAGAACATTGCACCATCACAATCAAGTTAAGTTGCAACCCACAACCTACATAAACGAAACCTTGCGGGAACATATTCTTACTCTTTTGAGGGTGATTTGCATATCCCATCTGCAGCGACACTCCCACTTACCGACTTATTAAGTATTGTTTTTGCCCTATCAACAAAATATTGCAATCATATAAGTTAAGAGTACTGAATGCATTATATAACACAGGTCACAGGGCAAGTATAAAGCAAAGTCATTACCTTCTATCTTTGGACCATGGGTTTGCTGATGATTCCTTTAATACCCCATTAACAGATGCCTGGAGTTGGCAAACAAAATTCCGTTAGAATTGTGAACAATGTTCCCCTATTGGAAATATTACAGGCATGTCATATGTTTGTGTTTGTGGATGGAGGTGGACAGATATTATAATGGATGAACAATAGATACAAAGCATGCCAAAAAGGAACGTACCCTAGTTGCAGTCCATCTGGAAGTTGAGGTTTTTACAGGCACATGTGCAGTTTTATGATCTTTCAAGTTTTTTATCTTCTCCAGGACTGGTGAAGTTCTTTTACTGGTTTCAGTGGCATTAGAAGTGAAATTGACTGACATTTGGAGTGACTTTGTTGTTGATATCCTCTTGTCAACTAAGCCAGCCTCAGAATTCTTACTCTTTGGGGTGGCATTGTTCTTCTTTCCAATTAATACACCGGCCATTTGTTTGGCAGGAAAAGATGGGATCTTGGACGGTCTACCTTGAGTAGATAACCTTGAGGGAGAAGAGTTCACCAATCTTTTCTTGCTTGGTGAAGCTGGATCTTTCTCACTAGGAGCTTCCTGCATGATTGATAAGATGATAATTAGTTGAGCAGTCAAAATCAGTAATTCTGGATAATACTATTAATACAAGGATAACATCAAAAGTTTACCTCAGTTGGCATCTTCTCTTCTTGGGTGGCACCGTCAACAATCTCCTTCTGGTCGTTTTCAAGCTGGTTTGAGAATTCAACTTGAGTAAAACTCTCCACCTCAACCTGAATCGAAGTCTCCATTTCATCCTTAATAGTATTCTCCACAGTAACACTTTCTTGAATCACCGTCTCAGCTCTATCCACCTTTGCAAGTTTCAACTGAGTCCCTTCAACATCTGGATTGTGATCATTCACATCAGCCGAGTATACCACCTCAATAATTGGAACAATAATTTCCTCAACCGTCTGGTTCTCTCCATTTGCCAACTCCATGTTGGCACAGGAGCTTTGGCAACTCTTGTCCATAGAAACTGACTCGGAAACTTTGCCGGAACACGTATTTGCGACCTCAGCCAAAGCAGCTGCTTTCTCAGCAGCCTTCTTCCTGTAGTGAGCTTCAAAGTAGGCCTTCTTCTGCGCTACCGAGCCCGGTTTGGAAAACTTCTCCGCTTCTTCCAGATACCGATTATGAGAAAATGCTGACCATTTTCCCCAATCAAGAGGTTCTGAAACATACCTACCAAATGAAACTGATTCTCCTAGGCACCGAAGGAGGTCCTGCAACCGAAACCATAGCATAGCATATATCTCAATATACTCATTCAATTGTGGAAACTGCCTCATAAGCACCAAACTCATACACACAAAAGTATATCAGGGACATAAAATTCCATCATTTCAACATAATATAGAGGTAGCCCTAACATCTAAAACCACCATGAAGGTTTCAATTTCTTAATCCTAAAGAAACGTGTTGCAGAATTATCAAGAACTTAATCATAGGAAAACATAACATGCTCAAAGAATCCAACTTTTCATGTTAAAACTATATAAAACAAACGAAACAAAGCATGAACTATACGCAACTGAACCATTACCCAATCCAAACCCATTTTCAAGTTCTCATCTTTCCCACAGTTCTGATTAAACAAACAAAAACCCATCAAAGATTAACCAAAACATGAACCCTAACTGAAAACCCTCAAAAAACAATCCAAGAAACTCGAAACCGTGCAGAGACTAACCTCTTTCACTTCACCAGAACACTCAGAATGCCCAGCAAACGACCTCATTAGACACGAGGAGTCGCCCATGTCCTTGAAACCAAAGAAAGTGACACTCTTTCACTCTTCAAAACTGCACAGAGCAAAGAGGGTGACCAAGTCAAGTGATGTGAGGCCTTCAATTGGGTGCAGTGCATGTCTGGTTTATAACCACCCAGGTGTGCAGAAAAAAGGAAGCTTTTTTGAGGCCAGGTGGTATACACAGAATCCTTTCTCCCCTGGGTTGGTTACTTTGGTTTTTGCCTTTAAAGCAATCAAAGGCCTGGGTTTTTTTTTTTTTCATTCTTTAATTGTATTTGATTATTTCTTTCTTTCTATGGATCATTAATCCATCAATTCAACGTTAAAAAGTTCTAAACTTTTGGTTGAAAAAAATTGGAGGGGCCAACATTGGCTCCAACGTCTACTTCCTCAATTGCATACCGTTTGAAATTTTTATGGAGGAGGAAATCTCACATTTGGATTTTTGTTAGATAGTTTTAATTAGTTTATCGCCATGTTCATATTCCATTGGTAGATTTCGAATCTAAATCACAATTAAGACCCTTTTGTAATTGTTTCAAACTTTTTGCAAACAATTTTAGTGTTATTATTTATATTTTTTTTTTCGAAATACAAAAGGAAAATCTCGTTGAGTGAGTTGCATGATACATTGTATCGTTACATTATCCACCGTCATGATGTTCTGGTAGATAATAAGTGTGTATAGAAAGTTATATTTTAATGATTCATTTCAAAATAAGTGTACGAGAATTAAAGGTTTTAACATATGCCATCTTACAAGATTGACAGACAGACAATTGAATACGATGTTATCCTGCTATGGTTAGATGTTTAAAATTTACAGAAAACCATATATTGATGATTTTTTTACAAATACACGTTGTGTTTGAGAACAAAAGTTTGACATATGATATCTAATGAGCAGACAGATAAAAAAATCAATACCGTGCCATGCTATTTTAAATAAATTTAGTAACAATCAATACAATAATGATTTATTCAAAAATCCACACTGTGGTTGAGATAGAACGACAGGTAAGAAGACAGACACAAATTTGAATTGTTATACATGTTATCTTGTTTTATTGGATTATACATAGTGAAAAAGATCAATTAGTCAAAAATACGGCTTTTTTTGCCCAGTCTAATGTTTATATCTCAATTCAATAAATTTTGACAAAATCACCTAACACTCGCTATACTAAAACAACACACACACACACACACACACACACACACACATATATATATATATATATATATATCTATCTCTCTCTCTCTCTCTCTCTCTCTCTCTCTCTCTCTCTCTCTCTCTCTCTCTCTCTCTCTCTCTCTCTCTCTCTCTCTCTCTGTTTTCTTGCATCCTCTAACAAATCTTAACCCCCAAAATTTTCAGTCTTCTAATTTCTTCTCCAATCAGATCCTCTCTCTCTCTCTCTCTCTCTCTCTCTCTCTGTTTTCCTGCATCCTCTAACAAATCTTAACCCCTAAAATTTTCAGTCTTCTAATTTCTTCTCCAATCAGGCTCAATTGACCTCTGATTCGTCCGATTCCGGCCAAGTCCATGACTCTCGAAGCTTCTTCATCGCCGAGGTGTCCGCCGGGGTCGCTTTATTGTAGCTCACAAGCCGTCGGACCCTTCGCCACCGCCGCCGTCGATGAGGACGCTTGCTGCAATCGCGAGGGAGGACGCTTGCTGCAATCGCGAGGGAGGTCGCTGGGGCTACGGCGAGGCCGATGATGAGGTCGGCAATGAAAAAGTTGGAGGAGGAGCTGCCGGAGTCAGGGTCGGAGAAGGAGATGGAGTCGGTGAAGGAGGAAGAAGAAGAAGAAGAAAGTCACAATGATATTTAACGTTTTGATCGAATTGGGAAATTGAGATTTTTTTTGGGTTGTGGGTTGAATTGAATTGAATTGAGGTCTAAAAACTGGAATTACTGATGGTCAGTAACCTGATTACTGAGAGTCAGTAACTTGATTATTGGAAATCTGAAATCTGTAAGTTGCATACTAGGGGTCAGTAAATTAATTACTGGAAATTTGAAATATGTAAGTTGCTTACTGGGAGTTAGTAACATGATTACTGGGAGTCAGTAACTTGATTACTAGAAATCTTAAATCTGGAATCTATAAGTTGCTTACTCAGGGTCAATAACCTGAGTCCAGTGACTGGAATCTGGCCACTAAAGTGCGGTGACTGGAATTCAGCGACCGGAGAATATTAAATAAATATTTTGGCGAAAAAATTGAGTTTCTGAAATCCGGTGGTGACTGGAATCCGGCGACCAGAGTCTGGTAAATGGAATCCGGCGACCGGCCATTGGACGCCGGCGGAGTTTGGTGACCTTCCGGCAAAGTGTTCTCTATCTTCAACTTTCTCTTCATATGAGTTTATAAGGAGTGATGACAAAAAGGGAAGAAAAATATTAAAATTGTACTAGGGTTGAAAAGATTTATTGAAATGGGCAATATGAGTTGTTATCTTATGTTTAATAGGGCAAGAAATTAAGGTGTTTATTGTAATGGGTAATGAGGGGGTCAAAATTGTACTAAATGGACATTTTTCCTTATACATAATCACATGCTAATGGGTTTAGGGTTAAAGGTTTAGAATTTATAGGGAAAATTATATAATACCGAGGTATAAGTGAACCGATAAGGAATATGCAATCTTAGTCATTCGTTTATTTACCAAATATTCACATAACAGTAATATTCGAGGTGTGGGTAAAATTCAAGTTGTAAAATGCCATAATCAAAGAGAATATAGCAGATCTGAGATGAGTCACAATCTCGACAACATTTGGAATCCCAAGAATAAAGCCAAGAAAATCGGGGTTCAGGTGACTCAGCCACTGAGGTGTTAAGGACCACTAACGAAGTTGAAGAACTAATAGCATATGTGACTTGTATATTATTGGTGCAAGTGTTTCTTAATGCGTGGAATCAGCTCTCATTTTTTTGAACGAGAAATCACACAATTATAAATGAGTAACCATACAGAATAAAAAGTCAAATAAACCACAAAAAGTCACTTGTTTGTGAAAGAGAGTCTTCATTGTATGGTGTGTAAATACACGACTCAATGTGGGTTATAAAAATTAACAATTTTAACATGGATGCATGATGGTCAAAACGTATATAGATGACTAATGACTAAGATTGCATCGCACACATACTCACGGTGCATTTAAAAATGAAAGAATATCGTTGAACATGAGAGCTAAAACTAAAAGATATACTAGAATGAAATGAGTTCTCATATAATCTAAGAAGCACAGACACGTGATACTGCTCACGTATCGTGTGTCGGACACGTATCGTGTGTCGGACACGTATCGGACACGGACACCTCATGATACACCTCAATATGCGTGGACACGCGAACTAGGATTTCGACACAGGTTGGACAAGCGAAATGGGGTTGGACATGAAGAACTGCTGCTGCTGCTGCTGCTGATATGCCACCGCCTCGAACACCAAAACCCTAGCCAGCTCTAGACCCTATGCCTCCGCTGCCACTGAGCCCACTATTGTCCTCAGAGCCCGTCGTCGCCACTGTAAACGGAGCCAACAAGGCGAGAAATCTTTTCTTTCTGAACCTTTCTTCGCCCCAGATCTACGTCTTCTCTCACGTATGTATCGATTTAAGCTCATTCTTTCCCCCTTGTATCGGCTGTCATGGGAGAGCAAACATTTCCTCTTCCGGGCCCTTCCGACCCATCAAACTCGTCCTCGTGGAGCGGCTCCTAGATTGAAAAATGGTTATATCCTGAGAAATGGTACTAATTACGCCTTCAGTACTTCAAAAGCCACTGCTCTCCAAGGCTTCCCATCTCCGCCACCCCCCATATTTTGCTCTCAGTCTCAGGTAAATCAACCCCTCACCCGACTCCACAAATTACACGAATCGTAAGAGCTACATGGGAACAAAGTCGTGTTCCTTCCCCCATCTTTTTTACCGCCTTTCTTTACCAATTCATCTATCATTCCCCCTTGTTCTACGAGATGGACTCAGGCTCGGGCTGTTTATTTTTTTTGTTATATATATATATGCAGTCTCTATCCAAAGCGAAGGTTCGTTCTGAAATTAACATGCGAAGTTTTTTTTTTACACACTTTTTGTTCATATTTTAACATCTCCACCGTTCAGATGTTTGAACCTAATGTATAAATCATTCATACAAAATTTCATCTAATTTGGTTACTGTTAAGGTATCAAAACTATATTAAATCAATGAACAAACCGAATATGTTCAACCTGAACTGTTTGTGTAAATCTTCATAATGAAATGTCAAACAATTATCAAGTTGGATGAAATTTTGCAGAGATCGATGATCTAGACATTAGGTTCTAACATCTGAACGGTGGAGATGTGAAAATATGACTAAAAAGTGTGTCAAAAAAAGAACTTTGCGAAGGTTCGCTCTGGATAGGAACTCTATATATATATATATATATATATATATATATATATATATATATATATATATAACTATTTATATATATAATATTATTTAATTAACGTGTCCACCGCGTGTCTGGTCAAAATTTGATTTTGACGTGTCCACATATTGTATCGTGTCCGTATTGGACACTCGTGTCCATGTCCGTGCTTCTTAGCATATAATTGACATAAATTGTGTTTTCACTCTTCAGTCTTCACTTAATTGTGATCTATAATTTTGATTTTTGTACTTTTTGAGCTCCCTAATGTTGATTACTTAATACACTATCCTCTAAATTTTTCATTTCAATATTAGACTAGACACACATCCCCAAGTACCTAAAATACCCTTATGCTAAAAAACAATGAAATATCCTATTGATGTAAGTGATAATTAATGTATACTGAATTTTCAAAAATATTTTCAGGTATTTGTTAACATACTTTCTACTAGTTTTGTGTATAAATTTTTAAATTTTCAATTCAAAAGATCATTGGTCAATTGATAATTAATTGAGAACTGTTGTTACAACTCCAACACCAATCAATAGTCGGACAAAATAAAATTTCAAAATTAAGATGTCTAGGTTTATAACTGTATTGCGCCATTTAGTTTTTTTTCTTAGTTTTTTTTCTTCTTATGATAATTGATGTCTGTTTTGGTCATTTAACTTATCTATAGATTGATTTGAGATATAAAACAAGAGGGTGTGTATAGAATCTGTTTTGGTCATTTTAGCTAGCCACTTTAGAAAGGAATACTTGCGTCTGTTTCTGCACAAACCCTGGGGCCTGGTAGAGACAGATGAATCCTCGTATAATCTCCTGTAAACCTGCTTACTAAGGGGAATACCGGGCGTGCCGTTCTTCTCCTCTCCTATGCCTAAGTTAGTATAGTTGGAACAGATATAATTTAAGCACGTATATAAGCGGTAGGAAGGATCAGTTACCTATTAATGAGGGTAGTTGAGGCCCTTATATAGGTGGCCAGGAGTGAGGTCTGGCCTTACTCTTCGATGTGGGACTGGTTTCCTTCTGTTTACATACCAAAGGGCAGCTTTGGTGACCTCTTTGGCAGGCAGGCGCCCCCGGTCCCCGGGCCCCTGGTAGCAGGATAGACTGCTGGACCCCGAGGCCGGGTGCTGGTGATCCGGTCCCGGGCCTCGGGCCGGCCCCTGGTACACTAGCTGCGGGTCTGTGGGCCTGCTGTAGCCCCTCTGTGGCTACTGTCAACAAGTCTCCCAAGTTCCCGGTCAAGTGCAATCTTGAATGAGGACTTAAACTGTCTTGCCCTTGTCCCGCAGACCCGCAGGGTTACCAACCCAACAGTGCCCAGTCCCCCAAGTCCGCGTTGAAGATTGGGCGTGACCGGGGTGAGTACCTGTTACCGATGATGTGCAACAGTTTATGAGTATGTTTGCAATATAAGTAGTACTGTGCTCAAGTGTTGTAGTGCTATGAGCATGGAGCAGGGTGAAACCCGGAGAGTGCATGAGATGATAGTGGGGCGTTGAAATCCGCCATGCAATAAATGTGTGCATGGAATGATTATGGGGCGTTGAAATCCGCCATGCAATAGATGTGTGCATGGAATGATTATGGGGCGTTGAAATCCGCCATGCAATAGATGTGTGCATGGAATGATAATGGGGCGTTGAAATCCGCCATGCAATAGATTTGTGCATGGAACCTGGACCCCGCGTTCTGCCATATCAGAGCGAGTCGGAGAGCATGGGATCTCGACCGGGCGTTCTGCCATATCGAGACGAGTCCTCTAAGTGAACTTATGCACTAGACCTCGACCGGGCGTTCTGCTATATCGAGACGAGTCAGAGAGTATGGGGACCTCGACCGGGCGTTCTGCCATATCGAGACGAGTCCCCCAAGTGAACTTGTGCACTAGACATCGACCGGGCGTTTCGCCATATCTAGACGAGTCGGAGAGTATGGGACCTCGACCGGGCGTTCTGCCATATCGAGACGAGTCCATATTGCTAGGCTGCGAGGAGGTGGCCCCGGTGTTGCGGTCTGCTGAGGTACCGGTCAACACTTGCTAGTTCTTCTCAGCTTGTGTTGGAATAAGCGTTGAGGTAATGGGGTGGCGTTGAGGTGACAAGTCTCGCCGTGGAGCCCCACATTGATCGCAGTTCAGTGCGATGCAGGGTTTTTATCCTGCTGGACAAGAGTACATGTGTTAGATGTAAACTCACCCGGGTGTATAAAGCCGATGCCGGTCGAATGTTCTCATAAACGGGGTCATGTCATGGATCCGGGTGAATCTCGACAGGGCGTTCTGCCATATCGAGATGAGTCCCCCAGTGAGATGCCATGGGGCCGGGTGGATCTCGTACCCGGAAAAATGCTCTCGAGCCGGTTGGATGATCATAACCGGTGAGATGGTCTCGAGTCGGTTGAATGTTACCTAACCGGTGAGATGCCATGCAGCCGGTTGAATGATACCTAACTGTGAACTGCCATGGTACAAGATGGATGGCTCATACCCGAAACAATGCTCTCGAGGTGGTTGAAAAATCATAACCGGTGAGATGTCTTCAAGCCGGTTGAAAGATCATAACCGGTGACTTGCAGTGAAGATGCCATGCAGCCGGTTGAATGATACCTAACTGTGAACTGCCATGGTACCAGATGGATGGCTCATAGCCGGAACAATGCTCTCGAGGCGGTTGAAAAATCATAATCGGTGAGAGGTCTTCAAGCTGGTTGAAAGATCATAACCGGTGACTTGTAGTGAAGATGCCATGCAGCCGGTTGAATGATACCTAACCGTGAACTGCCATGGTACCGGATGGATGGCTCATACCCGGAACAATGCTCTCGAGGTGGTTGAAAAATCATAACCGGTGAGAGGTCTTCAAGCCGGTTGAAAGATCATAACCGGTGACTTGCAGTGAAGATGCCATGCAGCCATGGAGCCTGGGGAAGTGGGGGGGGGGCCTGACGCCTCGGTTCCCGCTCCTAACTCCCTTACCTGTCGCCAGCAGGCGGGACAAGTGGCTGACATGCATTTAAGGAGGAAGTCCATCAGTCCCATCAGTTATGATGGCGTGGGAAGTTTACTAATGCTGGGACACGTGCTGGTAGGGAGCGGTCTGAGATGGAGGGTCTGGATTCGCGGGCATTTGAGTTGCTCTGATTGCGTGTTTTAGGGGGATTTCAAGCGCCTAGGGCACCGGACCTCTCTATAAAAATGCCTCCTCTGCCTTCTTAAGTTCTGTTTTGCTCCTTGCTCAGAGAGACTAAGAGAAAGAGAGAAATCCGGCGAAAGCTCTGTGAAGGTGCCCCGCGACATCCGTTGCCTCAAGTGCTCTTTTACTCTTTTCCTACCATTGTTCGCTGCTTTCGCATGGCGGACTTTCCTCGGTTGAGCATACTAATCGGTAAGTTCTTGCTTTCTTTGCCTGGTGTTGTTCTTGTTTTTCTTTTCGGTGTTTTTACGGCGGGGGGAGGGGATCTCTGTCCCCGACTGAGTTGTTTTTAAGCGGAGCGTCTGCGGTAAACTTGGGGGGGCCGCAGATGGCGCTGTTCTAGCCTGTTGCTGACCAGCGCTAGGGTTTTGTTTTTCTTCCCCTTAGGTTAAAAATGTCTTCTGCAAGTTCTGATGGGGCTTCCGAATCGGCCGTCAGGCGTCCCGTCGTGGACGATGAGGAGAGACTGGAGGATTGGCTCGGTTCGGAATCCCCGGTGTCTGAAGCCGCTGACCGCTCCCGGAGCGGGGCTTCGTCTTCCGGGTCCTCATGATCTGAGGAAATACCGCATGGGGTGCGCCTTGCTGGTGCTCCGCTCGTGAGCTACACCATCGGGAGAGGGAAAGGTGCCGTGGTGTGCGATGAGCCGGAGGGTAGCATGAACCCCGGAGAGATTGCTGCGTTCCGGGAGACGTGGAGTATCCCGGATGAGGTGGCGCTACGGCCACTGAATCCCGGAGAGTCAGCCTGTAACCCGGAGGCAGGTTGGGTTGCCGTGCATCTAGACCAGTTTCGCCACGGGTTTTCGCTCCCGCTGCCAGACTTAGTGCAGTAGATGCTCAGTGCGCTGCAAGTGTCTCCCGCGCAGCTTCCAGGGCTCCAGTGGAGGCGACTGCTGAGCCTCGGCTGCCTGTACGAATTGTCCGGGATGAGTATGCCAACGGTAAACGAATTCCGGGCACTGTACAGGTTATCATACTCGAAGAAGCGAGGGTCCCGGGGTTGTCTGTCCTTCAGCGCCCGGTGCTTTCAGCCTATCATCACCAATGTGCCTTCTTGGGTGGATAACAGCTGGAGGAAGAAGGTGGTGATGGCGGGCGGGAAGTGGCAGAAGAGGAGGAAGATGTACCGGGTTCCTGGTGCCTTCCAGCCCCCTGGGGATCAATCGTTCGAGCTATCCGAGTTGGAGCAAGAGAGGATCACGACCATACTCGGATGTTGGGACGATCTCGAACGGAGCTCTTACAACTTCATCCGGCGGGAAGTGTTGGAGTATTGCTGTCTCGGGCGAGATCCCGGTGCGTAGCAAGTCCTAGCGGTGACACTTTTGCTAACTTTTAAATACTAACATTTGGTCGTCCTGCAGGTGCATCTTCCCGGGCGGTCATCAAACCCGACACCACCCTATCCATGGACGGTGAAGACCTTCTCGCGAGGCTGAAGGAGAAAGGCGAGGCCGTTTCGCGGACCTCGGTGGACGAAGAGTCCTGTCGGCTTACTGTTCATCCCGAACCGAGAGCCATGGATGCTGAGGACGACGCCTATGTCTTGAGGCGTGTGAAGAGCCACCCTGCTGTGCCCAAGGCAGGACCCGGCAAGGGCAAGACTGCCGGGGGGCTACTAAAGATTCCCGGTAGAGTGAGCCGGATTCCGCACCGGCCGGGGTCAGTCCCGCTCGTCACCCGGGTCACCCTATTAGGAGCACAATCTTCTTCGCCGGACGGCCAGGGTGAGAAGAGGTGGAGGGTCATGGACGTTCCTCCCTCCACACTGGTGACGCTGACCGGCGGGTCGTCCGGTGAGAATCTGGCCAAACGGCTCAAGGTAACCAGCGGTGCACCGAGTTCCGCTGGGGAAAAGGCTGCCGCTGTCCGGCAGAGTAGCCCAATGCCTGTGGAGGCACAGAGGGGAAGCCCGGAGAGTGCACTCGCCCGGCAGCTGGCGGCAGACTTGGCTGGCCTTGGTCTGGACAGACCTGGGGTCACCGGAGCCTTGGCGGTCAAAAGTTCAAGGAGTCGGTCCTGCAGGTAAGAATTGCCTGGTGCCATTGCACAGCTCGTGACTCATTTCCCTTGTTGCTTGCTTAATTGGCTCTCTGTTGTTATGCAGTTGTTGTACAATCTGTACCAGCCGGATCCGAGTGAGGAGCTGAAGAGGCAGGTGGCCGAGCTGACAGAAGCCCGAGAGCGGTTGGAAGCAGAGAAGTCCCGGCTGGAGCGGGAGAATGCCAGATTGGAGGAGAGGGCCAAGAAGCAGGTGGCAAAGCTGGAGGAGCAGGTCCGGAGCCTGGAGAAGGAGAAGGAGCTGGCTGAGGAGGAGAGGGCCGAACTGGAGGCCAAGGTGGACGAGCTCTAGGTGGGAGCTGCCGCTGTGCGCGCCGCCTCTGCCGCTGCAGCCGGGGAAGAGGACCCGGAACTCTACGAGCGGGTTGTTCTCAAATACCATGAGAGCGATCAGTTCCTTCAGTTCTTGGAGAAGGCCAGGGAATCGGGCATCTCGGATACGTACACGGAATGGGCGGAGAAGGGGTGGCTGGACACTTCCCGGATGTCGTAGGCCGCTGATGAGGATATCCATGAGCAGTCGGCGGAAGAGCAACCGGAAGGGGAGGGTGGACCTCAGATTGCTGAAGGCGCGGCTGCTTCATCCGGAGAGGCTGGCGGATTGCCCGCTGAGGGGGGAGGCGTAGCTCCTTAGGATTTTTCCCTTGCTCTTTTTTTTGCAAACTTGCCGGAACGGCTTCTGCTTGTGTTATCCCTTGACTATGAATATACTTGAGTTGGTGGAACCGGTGGAATTTTTCTTGAAAGTAGTTTGCATATATATCTTGTGATGTTACAGCGGTTGAACCGGTGATATGCCAAACTAACCGCTTGGAGGCTTGGCGAGTCTACCAGCCCCGGTCTTGCTCCCGGTCGGGATCTGCTCTCCTTTCCCCTATATACCGTTGGAGCTGGCCGTTACTAATCAAACCCTCCACCGCTGTCTTGAGAGCATAGCACTGGCTCGTTCGATGAGTAGCCTCATCATGATAGGAGCAGTACTTGCCCGTTTGCGCCGTGGTAAGCTTCCCCTTCGGGTACTTTCTCCTGGGCGGTGGGGGAATGATGCTCCCGTTCTCGAGCAAATTGTCCTCGTATGAAGAGGTGAGAGCGGTGAAGACCTCTTGACCGGCCGGTTGTGCTGGCATGATTGCCAGGGGGCGTTCTTGCCGGAACTGCGCCGGCTTGTGCTCGCCCTGGGGTTTATCATGATAGGGCATTTTTTGCCTTTGCCCCCAATTTCTGCTGGGCCGGCTCGGTCGGGCGGCTCGGTTCTCGGTCCGCTGACTGGTCTTGTCTTCTTGGCGGGGCGGGGGGGTGCTCCTCCCGGGGGTGGTCTTCCTGCTGCTCGTCCCGCTTCCTCTTCAGCAGGTGATGCCCGTACGTCTCGTGATCCGCCTGGGCGTGCCGGATGACCATTGCCATTAACTCGTCATACCCCTGCGGGAGTTCCACCCGTACGGCGTAGGAAAATTTTCCCGGCCGGAGCCCCTGCTTGAACGGCATCTCGGCGATACTTTTGTCAAGGTTCCGAACCCCGGCCGTCGCTGTCTGCCAACGGTTGACGAACGTCCTCAGCTCCTCTCCGGGCACTTGCATGCAGTTAAAAAGGATGGTCGATGTCCGAACTCCCTCGACCCGGAGGATGAAGCGGCCTACAAACCGGTCGGCCAACTGTTCGAAGGCCTCGATTGAATTTGCCGGAAGCTCATAGAACCAGCTGAGCGCCTCTCCAGACAGAGTTTCCTGGAAAATATTGCAGCATACTGCATCGAAGTAGCCCTTGGCGCACGTTTGGGACCGAAAACTATCCAGGTGCTGGTACGGGCAGCCGGACCCCGAGTAGGTGAGCTTGAGGGACTTCTGGTTACCAGACCTCCCCGACTCCATAACCCGGTGCGAGAAAGGGCCCATGCGCTCGTTGAACCGTGCGCCTTCCATCGGCCGTGCCGCTCTTCTCTCGTTGGCCTCCATTTGGGCCTTCAAATCCGACACAGTGTCGGCGAGCATCTGCAATGCCCGTGCAGTCGGCGTCACGGCTTCATCCTCGAACGAAGTGTGGGGCTGGCGAGGCGTCGGCGTGCTCTTTGGCGGGGCCGTGCCGGCCGGTGAATCTGTTCGCCCGGGATCACTGGGTCTACCGCCCGATGACTGCCCCGCTTCAAACTGCTGAAATCGAACTGGCGGGGGTGCCTGTGCCCTGACCATAGCGTCGTTGCGCTGTTGTCCTCTCTCCAGGGCGGCTACTAGGGCAGCGTTCACCGCCTCCATTTCTTCATACCGGGCGTTGGACTTGGCTCTATCCCGGTCGCCCTCCTCACGCAGGCGACTGACCTCTGCGGCCATAGCCCGTATCTCCCCCGCCATACTGCTCTGGTCGGGGCTGTACGTGGTGTCCCGGTCACTATTACAGTGCGGGCTCTCCTCTCGGTCACTCGGATCATCCGAGAACATCAGAGAAAAGCCCCGGTGCACTGGCATGTCGTCCTCCGCCGGGCCTTTCCCGCGCGAGCTGTCGTGGTGTGGCCCTGGCGTGCCGGTCGGCCTCCCACAGCTCCCGCCTTCCTCTTCGCCCTGGTCGCCGCGCTGCTCCCGCATAACGGCCGGGGTGGAGACAAGCGTTTGCACCGGTGCAACACGCTGCTCCTCGGTGATATTCCTTTCCTGTCTTGCTTCCGAATTCTCTGCCATTGATAGTGCTTACGTGGTTTCTTGTCCAAACTTTCCACAGACAGCGCCAATTGTTTCTGCACAAACCCTGGGGCCTGGTAGAGACAGATGAATCCTCGTATGATCTCCTGTAAACTTGCTTACTAAGGGGAATACCGAACGGGCCGGTCTTCTCCTCTCTGATGCCTAAGTTAGTATAGTTGGAACAGATATAACTTAAGCACGTATATAAGCGGTAGGAAGGATCAGTTACCTATTAATGAGGGTAGTTGAGGCTCTTATATAGGTGGCCAGGAGTGAGGTCTGGCCTTACTCTTCGATGTGGGACTGGTTTCCTTCTGTTTGCATACCAAATGGCAGCTTTGGTGACCTCTTTGGCTGACAGGCGCCCCCGATCCCCGGGCCCCTGGTAGCAGGATAGACTGCTGGACCCCGAGGCCGGGTGCTGGTGATCCGGTCCCGGGCCTCGGGCCGGCCCCTGGTACACTAGCTGCGGGTCTGTGGGCCTGCTGTAGCCCCTTTGTGGCTACTGTCAACAGCGTCCATACCAGTATGGACGGTGTGCGTCCGAACTCTCTCTAATTGCATACCTAAAACAATGTAATCAACAATTTTAACCGTTCAAAATAAATAAAGATCATCTCTGCAAAAATTCGGAATAAACCAAAATCGTTTATTCATTCAATTGCATCAAACAAATGAATAGTTTTAGTGAAAGTTGGGAGTCTCATGATTAGCCGTCCATTTGTTTGATACAATCGGTTAAGCAAATGATATTTGTTTACATTCATTTTTTACATAGATGATCTTTATTGATTAATTCAACTTTTGAAAGGTTAAAATTGTTAATTACATTTCCCAAAATATGCAAATTAGAGAGAGTATGGACGCACACCGTCCATACTGGTATGAACACAAGTATTTTCCCTTTAGAAATCCGTCTGCATTAGTTCTCTCTATTTTAACTTGATTTGAATTTAAAATATTTATTAAATCAATAAAAAATAATTTAAATATATATATAAATTATATATAATTACATATAAATAATGTATTAAATTTAAATATTTTAATTTTTAGCTATCACGCTCTTCAAATTTGGCTAGCGAGATAATTAAAGTTATCATAGAATTATAATAGAGAATCTGGTATAACAACTATTTTTCACCAAAACCTAAATATGTCCTCCAAAGTAACTAAGGAGTGATAATAGAGGGTGTTGTTTAAGTACCCTCTTTGAGCCCGACTGATTAAAACATCAATACAAAATCAATTCAGCAATTCCCACGATCATATATGATGCAGGAGCATATGAGACATCTTTAAAGATATTATTTTTAATTTAATTATAGATTCATAATCTTTAATTTTCATTAGTTAAATAGTATAGGAAACTATATTACATTTAATATAGGAGTTTCATTTAATTAGTTTTCCATTTTAGCCTAAGCCTACTTATTTCCTAAGTTTTTGTAAACCCTATATATATGGGTATTGTAATAAGCTTTGGGAAGTTTATGTTTTATGCATAAAATCAGTTCACTTGTGACATAAATTTGCCCTATTTTATGAGTTCGCTGCTCCTTATTTCTGGTATCTATTGAGTGACTGTTGGAAACTCATGTTCGGTACCCTGAACCCCATCAGTAATTAATGGGGGACGAGTTCTAAAATATGGACCTAAAGGTGATAGCACACGTCACTAGAAATAAAAAGAACACAATTCATAATAAGCGGCTGAAAAGCGGCTATATTTTCTTTATAATATCAAACAAGCTCCATTTACAAGCTCCATTTACAAAGATCACAAACTCTTGTTTAAATAGCATAAGAGTTTAATTAAAATATAAAAAAGTAATTTCCAAAGGAGAAACGCCAGGTTCAGATTCGTGCAATACCAGAATCCTCATCTCCATCGAAGGTGACTGGAGTCTGACGGGTTCAGAATGAGGAGGACTCAACTCAGGACAAGCGTATTAAACATTGCTTGGAGATTATACCTATGGAACTTGGATCAAGTGACCTAGGGTTCATGGTGGGTAACGGTGGCGCTATCGACTTTGCTCACAAATCCCCGAAGAAACGTGGACGACCTAGGGGGAGTAAGAACAAGAAGATGGCAATGACTAAACTTTGATTTGATGGCGTTACCGTCTGAGACTGCGGGGGTGATAGATAGCTATGAACAGAATTCTGCATATGGGAGCGTGACAGACTCGGGATCGACCTCGGAAGTTGTCGATGGGACTATTGCGACGTGAGGTAGTGAATTATTGCACCAAGATCCCATCATGAGTAGGGGTGGGCGTTTGGGCCCGAGGGACCGAAGGCCCGGCCCGGCTCGGCGAAAAAAGCCCGAAACGGTCCGAGCTCTAAAATTTTTAGGACCGGCCCGAGGAAGGACCGGCCCGAATTTCTACTTGTCGGTCCGAGCTCGGGCTTGAATATTTTTGGGCCTGAAAGCTCGGCCCGGCCCGACTTTTTCATATATATTAAAAAAAAAAAAAAAAATCAGAAGTTGCAAATTGCAATGCAAACCTAGCCCGAGTCCAGTCGTCCCCTCCTCGCCAGTCGCCACTAGCTCTGGCCTCGGGCTCCTCCGTGTCCATCTCCATCTCCACCTCCTCCTCCCTGCGCCTCCTCCGTCTCCGCCTCCTTCGTCCCTCCTCTGCTCTCTTCCCGACCTGGCTCTGTGGTTCACTGGATCAGCTCCTCCTCTCCTCTCCTGTTCGCCTCTCTCCTCAGCTCGCCTCTCTCCTCAGCTCGTCTTGAGGTAAGTGAATGGCCGAAGGCCACGTCTCTAATTCATTCTTTGAATTGTGATTCAGTAGGGGTGGGCGTTTGGGCCCGAGGGACCGAAGGCCCGGCCCGGCTCGGCGAAAAAAGCCCGAAACGGTCCGAGCTCTAAAATTTATGAGGATGTAGAGAAAGGTAAAATTGTCTAACTTTTAGTTTCATCTTCTTATATATATTTACAGTCTTATTTTGATTTTCAATTTTGTAGAACAAGAGAAGGAAGAGGTGGAGAAGCCTTCTACTGCCTCAACTAAAGTGTCTGTCTCTAAAGGGAAAGCTAAAGCCTCTGTGCGTGAAAAACATTCAAAAAAAAGAGCAAAATGAGGTAATGAACTCCTAATTATGTTGATTTGTACTGCCTCAGCATTAGAATTGGTTTGTATGCTCCAGTATATTGGTTAGGAGTTAGGATGCATATATCATATAAGGCTGTCCATGAAGTAAGGTTGCAGAACATTATAATGGTTATATTGGTTATGGTTAAGATAGAAGGCTGATGGCCTGATGCAGTAAGGCACTGGCCTGCAAGGTTGTCCATGAATTTTTGTTCCTTTTGCAGTTTTGCCATTGTCTTATTTCATGAATGTGACTGATTGTTGTTTTGAATTGGGTTAGGCTTCACTTATATGGGACGTTAGGGTTTATCTGTTATGTTTGTTGTCAGATTTTGTATTGCAATTGAGAATGTGAGAACTAAGAAGTATTGGTGAGCAAATGTTATAATTAGGATGAAGATCAATTTCAGGTTTTACTTATTTTTATTCACTGTCTGTGTTCTAAGTTATAGTGGTTACTGGGGTTTTGAAAGGTGATCAATGTTAATTGAGCTAAAGCGAAATGAAATTTGGTAAACTGCTTTTTGTTTTAGGAATGAGTTTGATTGGAGAAATTTTGATCTCGTTTAGGGTTTAAACATGATTAGTCAATTTTTGAACGAGAAATTTTGGATTTTTGGTGATCTATTTTTTTGGCTCAGCTGAGTTGAGTTTGTCATTTTCTGCCTAAGGAATCTGTGTTTGTATCCATTATGCAAACATTGGTTTAGTTGTCAATTTGGGACCTTTTTTTGTGCTTCTGGTTGTGGATTTGGAGTTAGTGTTCCACTGTTTTGGAAATTTTCAGTAAACAGGAGCTGGACTGCTGGAGCCTGGAAGCCTGGAAGTCTGGAAGTCTGGAACAATCAATAGATGGGACTTCAGACTTGAGTTCAGACCAGCAGATCTTGCAGTTGCAGGGAGTTGCAGCACGCCAGTAGCAGCTTCATGATATTGTTAAACAAAGACAACAACTTCAGTTAATTGTTTTGTCTTTCATTCAAGAATGAGGTGTTTGATATTTGATAAACTTAATATTTGGTGATTTGTATTGTGTTATTGAACTAATTGAAGTGTTTGTAACTTATATTATGTGTAAGAATGTTGAAAATGCATGAAACTTGGAGAATTAATGTTAGGGAATACAACAGGTACTAGTATTTGGCAAAAAAAAAAACTTGCTGGAAATTACAATGTACAGTACTGCTAACAGGTTTTTCAGGGCCCGAAAAAGCCCGAGGGCTCGGCTCGGCTCGTCGGGCTCGGTCCCGGGCCGGTCCTCGCCTTGAGAAAAACCCGGCTCGGCTCGGACCGAGAGTGTCGGGCTTTGGGATTTTTGGACTCGGCCCGACCCGCGCCCACCCCTAATCATGAGAGTAGGGAGAACTGCTTTACCTCTACTTGAAAAGTACACCGTGTGGTCTTAAACCTAAGAGTTGTGGTGGAGTGCTCTCTACTATCATGATAATTACTTGTTTTCGTAATTTTTTATCCGCTTGTTTTAGACTCTTGCTTGATCAGACATAATTAAGTCATATGATTTATGTCAATGAACTTATTCATTCTCCTAAATATATATATTTATATATATATATATATATATAAAAGTAATAAATAAATAAAACAACCTAAAGAATATTAAATTTACCTAATTTATAGTAAAAATATTTCTAAATCTATGTAATGCTCCTGCATCAAGGTCCTTCGAAGAAAAACTAGGACAAAAACCCAACTCCGTTTTTTTTTTTTTTTTGATTCCTTTGATGATTCTGAAAACACTGAGAAAGTTCAGAACTTTGAATCAAATATAAGAGAAACATAATCTATCACTGAACATTAATGTCCAAAATCTTGGAGCTGCTCAGAGCTTTAGGAATACTGAGGTACAACACCCCGTCTTTAACCTCAGCCTTGATATTCTCAAACTGAATATTCTCCGGCAAAGCAATCCGGCTACTATACCTCCCATAACTCTTAGCCGACCACTCTTCACCTTCTTCCTCCTCGACTCCGCTACCATCTTTCTTCTTCTTCGCCGCCTTCTCAGCCTTGACAACTAGCATTTTCTCCTCCACCCAAACCTTGACATCATCTTTGTTCATTCCAGGCATGTCGAACCTCATCTTGTACTCTGTTTCAGCTTCTTTGATCTCCCACGGTGTCCTTCCCCTGCTGTACCGGCCGCTCTCCGTCGGCAACGGCGGAGCCCACCCGCCGGATTGAGCAGAGTAGACCAAAGGGTCGTCCATCATTCTCTCCATGGTCTCCATCATCTGCTGAACTGTTCTTGCAGTTGGAAACCGGTCCCATAGTCCTGCAAAACACGAAAGGTTAATCATTTGTGGAGAAAGTTTGAAACTTTATGAGGTTGGGAGTTGGGTTCGGTGAGGGAGTGATTACCTACGGGCGGGGTAGGAGCGACTCTCTTCTTGGGTTGGCTTTGTTGTTGTTGTTGTTGGCGTTGGGTGGCTCTCTGCAAGTGGTCAAGATTGTCTCTTGCTTCATTTGCTATGGCCTTCAAGGTGAGACCTCCACCATTGGCCGGAACACTTTTGGTTCTTCTCCCAGATGACAAAGGAAGAAAGACACTGAAATTAGGTAGTGCTTGCGACATTGTATGTTGTTGTATAAACTGTTTGAGCACTTAGAAAGTAGAGTTCTGATACGGAATTGTAGTAGAAAGAGACTAGAAGAGTGTACTATGCGGAACGGAGAATGGAATTTCCAAGATTTAAAGGGGAGAGTGGACATTTCTAGAAGAGGAATAGAGGGATGAAGAACTGTTCGGACCATTTCTGGAGAAGTCCAGAAACCTACCTTGGATAAAGTCAGAAGGATTATATGTGGAAGGGTATTGACAACTTGTGGTTGTGTATTGATTGTTTTTAAAGATATTTAGGAGCCGTACCCTGAGTAGTGTTCAGTTTTCCACGTGACATATGCAGTTGATTAGATCAGAGTGAAAATGCAATAACTTCACAGAAAGTTGCACCTTCCACACCTTCACCAGTTTGGCAGTTCCTCTACCAGTCTTAAGAGAATCAATGGAGAAGCGCATTCTGAACGTCTATGAGACCTCTAAGAAAATTGGGGTTCTGACCAACGCCTATGGGATACGAAGAAACCAAGAAGCATGGGACAACCCCCTGGAGTAAAGGCTCTGGAGTTTTGAGAATGGAAACAGTGATAATGTCAAAGATCAAGATTTCAGGTTTTTACAATTTGGGAGGGGAAGAAGAGGATATCCTAGTTTCGGTTATGGCTTAGCAACTGTACACAGAGATTGCATCAGCCCGCCTCTTGTATCACTTTGACCGGGCATTGCCTCAATGGAGTTGAACCAGATGAGGCAGACCTTGATGAGATTTTTGGCCTTGTCACAAGAAAGAAGTTTGCTCTTGTTTTAGTCCAAAGAGCCAACAAGCCAATTCAAGGGAAAAGTCCAAGTCCAAATTAAAGCATATCTTGATATCCTGGTGCAAATGTATAATTGCCTAATACTGCAATTCTAGTAAATCAACGCTGGAAACAACAAAAAAGAAGATTACAGAAGGTGTTACGAAATCATGGTTGGATTGCTTTTACTTAAATTTATATTTCAAGAGATTGTAAAAATACAAGTGTGGAACAGGGCTAAATTTGTATTGGATATCACTGGAAAAGAACATAAAATTTCTGAGATGAACATAGAACTATGAACAAAACCGTGTAGAATCCAAACCGCCTTTCAAGGGAATCTCTATGCACCGGATTAGGCTTCTCTATCTTCCACTGCAACAGGCCGAGTATATAGCTTCTTCGCTTCAACCTTTAACCCTGGTAAATAACTAACAATCATTTTAGCCATGTAAAGTGAATGATAAAAACGACAAACACAAAGGATCTTAACAGAAATGAGATCGATTTGGACAGGTCTTAAGTTTGAGAATTGTCTAATAACACAGAATTCAACTAGAGTAACTGAAAAACAAAACTTATGAAGTGTAGGTGTATTAATAACTTACTTTTCCTTGGGTTTGTCAACTTTTTTTACTGATTCCTCAGGCTCGGATGAACTTATAGCTGTCAGCTTGCCAAAAGATTCCTTTGCATCCCCAAAAAAATCTTTCACTTTATCAAGAGTGGTTCTAAGCTGGTCTGGTGTTGGTAGCTACAATTTGGTTTCAGAATAATACAGAAATTAGGGAAATAATCTGACAATTTGATTAGAGCATAAACTTACTCACATAAAACTATTAACTCATTAAGAGAGCTCCAGCTAAGAGCTCATAGCTTTTGAGCATCAGAATGTCTAATGCTTCATAATCTTATTACAAAGACCGGGCATATGTAAGCATAACCAATAATATAAAACAATTACCTCAATAACATCTGAGGTTGCAAGTGCTGCTCTCATATTACCATTTTCCTACACAATTGGCAACCAAATCTTAAGACACCAAATTATGAAATTTAACTTATTCATATCTGTTAGCTTTCATCCCACTTCAATGCTCGGAAAGGGATTTATATGAAATATAATTTGGTGTGTGAGATTTTAAGATCATTACCACAATCTTGTAGCCATATCTAAACTCAGTAGCTGACCGCAATACACGATACTGCTTGAATGCCGTCTTCTGTATTTCCTTCTCGTCCTGTTTAAGTTGAGAGCAAACAAGCAACTAAGTAAAACAATAAATGAGAAACAACAATTCTTTAGCACAAGATGTTGAACCATCACATTCAGTTGCAGAAGACTGAATATATCCTCTAAATTAGGATTAGTCTACAATCAGAGAAAAAGCTCCAACTACAACAAATGAACAAATCATGCATCAATTATTTCAATACATAGCAACAGAGACCGTTTGAAGATGTTCGCTAGTTAATCCAATTCATAGCACTCCCATTTCCGTGCCTCAAATCCGTGAAACAAATGAGGCCTAAAAGCACATGCTGGACATTGACTTTCTTTAAATACGCTCAAAATCAGCTCTTTTTAATCAAGTCTCTAAATTGTTTTCAATTTCAACTTCACATTGCTTATTTATATGTATATAAATTAACTAATAACACAAAAGTTGCAACCAGTAATGAGAGCGACAATGGTAAATTACACAGAGATGAGCATGAAGCCATGAAATAGCCATCAACTAACTACAGTACTGCAAAATGGTTGAAACCGATTTAACTTCAAGACATGACTTACTCGGTAAATAACAGCTGCAAGATTTCTAGCAAGTGTGTCTTTGTATATATATTTCCCCAGAAAATTATCTTTCGCTGCAAGCATGATTTTTGCGGTGGTTCCACCAGAGATCACACTCAGTGGGTACCATAGGTAAACCTGCTCCAAGCCCACATTACAATCCAAAATCATCAAACAAAATCACAAACAACACACAAAGTTAACAACTTTTGCAATTGAAAATGAATAAAGCAATGAACTTAATTTGAAAGCTTAAGATTAGAGAAACAAACATTGGCCATTCGAATAAACACAACGAAACGTGGGTTGCCGTCGTCTTCAATCTTGGGCATGGGAGGCGGTTGACGCCTCTGAAACTGACGATCTTGCATTCCCTTTTTGCCCTTTGCTTCAACCACTAGAGTCTGGCCGTGGCTTGGCTTACAAGCTTTCTGAGTCGTTTTTGAGGTCACCAGTGAGTGCCTGACCAAACCGTCTTCATGGGTTCTTGAATTCGAAAGTGGAAGCCGAACTACTGCGTTTAAAGACATACCCACTTCCATTTTCAGTTGCTGGGTCTTGGTTTTTTCAGAGAGAGAAAATGAGCTCCGCTGGAAATGTCCCAGTGAAAATTCGAAGCCTTATCCACAGGTTCTTCTTCACACTGTGGTTTCGGTTTCGATTCCGATGGACAGCAGCTTTGCCTCCATACACGTGGCAGCTAAGAATGCATGGGATTGGAAATTTTGGGCCCACATTGGAAATTAGGTCTTCCCGTAACATTGAAAATTTTCCGACACGCTTATTCTAGTTTGAAATTTCTCAGTTCTACTATCTTTCGGTGAACTTATGTAAGTAATCGCTCTTCGCATTTAGGATTTCAACACGCTTATTCTAGCTTAGAATTTCTTAACTCACTCGTCACGGAACATCTGGTTTCTTTTAGAAGAAGATCGATTGAATCTTTATTTGTTGAAGAATGCATGCATGCTTAATGACACTACAAAACTGAGAATTTGAGAATTGAGATACATGTCTTTTGTGTTGAGCTCTCATTTCAGGAAACGAAAGCTTAAGGAAGATGGGAGCAATGAATCATATCTAATTCCACACTCACTTCTTGATATTTAGAAACTAGCATTTATTTTTATAGTTGACAAGTTTTAATCAATAATCTAATTATTTTACTTTGTGGGCAAATCACTGTTGATTCAGTTATCTGATCATTTGACCTATTTAACTACATCCATACATATGATGTACTACTAATGGCGGAACGTAAAAGGGACTAGCAGAGACCATGACCCCTCCCGAAGTAAATGTTTTCCCATAACTGAATCCATTAAAATCTAAAATCTACTTTCAATAATACTTAGTTTGGCCTCCCATTAATATTTTAAGTAAACCTTTTAATAAATTAAGTAAGTAAACACAAATAATAGACACTAATTACATAATAAAATCAGAGACTTATAGTCTCTTTCTGTCTCTTCGTTTCATTATTCTGTTTTTACTTTCCTATAATCATGTTTCAGGTATTCAATTCAAATTTACTTTTTTATATTAACTCTTTATGTTTCTACGGCAACTAGTGAAAGAGCATTTTCGGCAATAAATATTATCAAAACAAGACTCAGAAATACAATGGATGATGACTTTTTGACAGATAATTTGGGAGTCTACATTGAGAGAGAAATTTCTAAGAGTTTTGATTCCGATTGTATAATTGATGAGTTTAGCTCTATCAAAGAACGTAAAGTATTGTTCAAATAACTTTTGTATTTGTTATTAGTTGTATTTTGATTTGAGATATATAAGTTTCGCATAAATTTTTGTTTAACCCTCTCATTATATTTTGTCTAGTTCCGCCCCTCTGTACTACTACGTATATATCCACAATCAAACCCTTTTATTCAACCCCCTAATTCTAATATAGCTAGAATGAAAGTTGTAGTTGAAGCAATCTCCGAGGAGATTATCAAACCCTCTTCTCCAACGCCTGATCAGCTTCGCCATTACCAGCACTCTTTTCTTGATCAAATAACTCCCCCGGTCTATGGTTTTTAAGCTTATAAGTATAAGTCAGTTTTGTGTTAAGTAACACAACATGTCAGTAGGTTTTTTAAAAAGTAAGGGTCATTTTCAATAGAAAATGAGAAGCTGCTCTCACCCACTTTATACTTGTAAATATAAGTCAGTTTTTACTTAAAAATTCAGCTGTACCAAACCCACCTTAATCTCCTTTTATGAATCCAGTCCCAAGACACATTTCGAAATCACCGAAGTATCCAATCATTTCAAGAAGTCATTAGCCCAAGTGTTGGCTCTTTACTACCCTTTAGCCGGACGAGCCAAAGACAACCTTCACGTTGACTGCAACGACGAGGGCGTTGCCTACCTTGAAGCTCAAGTAAACTGCACAATTTCTGAATTTCTCACCGATCCAAACCCTACCGAACTCTGTAAATTTGTTCCCTTTGAGCTCCATGGAGTAGACTGTGAGTTCTTACTTGGCGTCTAGCTCAACGTCATTAGATGTGGAGGGTTTGCTATTGGTTGCTGCTTTGCTCACAAGCTTGGAGATGGGTTGTCTATGCTAATGTTCATCAAAACTTGGGATGACACTGCCTGACGCATCCTCGGAGATCATCAAGCCAAGATAGACGGTCCAGAATTCATTTCGGCAACACTCTTTGCCACCCAAGGTGGTTACTCAATATGATGCACGCGCCGGGATCACAAAGAATAAAGTAACAAAGAGGTTTGTGTTTGATGTAGCTACCATAGATGAGCTCAGGTTCAAATATAGTCACCTAAAAAGTCAGGACTTTCGCCCCTTGTGTGTTGAAACCTTGTCGGCTTTCCTATGGAGCCGGTTTGTTGTAGCTACTAAAGATGATAATGAGAAGGCTTACTTGGTGCTGCACACCGTGAACCTGCGTCCACAGTGTGATACTCCCTTAATTACCGCCATATTCTTTCAGAAATCTTTATCGTCTTGCTGGAAACAATTCCGTCATTGCTGAATTTTAGGGAAGGACATTATCACTTGGCGAGGCTGGTCCGAGAAGAAATAAAGAAGATGGACAAGGACTACATTAAATCCTTGCAAGAGGGTGATGAGCACTTGAACTTCATCAAGAAGTATGCTAGAGGAGAAAATGGTCACGTCTACCTACACTAGTTTGTGTGGATTTCTTCTATATTTTCTATATGATATTGACTTTGGATGGGGAAGACCAGCAAGGGTGGGACTAAGGTTTAAAATCTCTACGATATATCTGATATATCTCCCGATATATCCTTTTTTCGGCCGACCGATATATTTTTGAGGTAAATATTTTCTCTTTTCCCGTATCTACGATATATCTCCGATAACTTAAAATATTTCCGATATTTAAGATATTTGCGATATATCTCCGATATTTTAACGAAACATCTGTAAAATTTTTCAATAATTTTTCTTCTTCTCGAGATTCAAGAATGTTTATGAGAAGAGTAATTGAATAAGTAATCAGTGATCAATTCGAGAGATATAAAAAAAATGAGTACTCCAGATTCCCCTCAAAAGATATCCGAATGAGAGAAGTGACAAACAGTCTTGATAAATATTGGTGAGGAGTGTTCTCCTCGAGGAATATGTAAGAAAGTAAGAAAAAAATAATCACCTCGATTGCTCGAATAAGTAATTGCCTCGATTACTCGAATAAGTAATCTCCTCGAGTTCTCGAATAAGTAATCGTCTCGAGTGCTCAAATAAGTAATCTCATGGGGGGGGCACTGCAACTCCGGATAGTTCAGATGATGATGGTGGTGGAAGAGGAAAAAGTGGTGGAGATACAGGGTGTGATGACCCTGACCTGACCTAGCTAGGGAAGCTAGTAGGTAGGAAGGTCACGAATCCCACATCGCCCGGGGGAGAGTCGATGATGTGCTTATATATGCAGAGCTCAATACATAAGGACGCGTTTTGGGGGCTCAATGGCTTCGGAGGGGATGAGAACTCCCAAAGACAAAGTCGTGAGGGCGGGGCCCAAAGCGGACAATATCCTAAGTGTATGGGCTGGGCTATTACACAGGGTTCCAATATGGACAATTTTCTGTGGGTGGAGACATAAACCAATTTACATATAAAAGTAATTTTGATCATGTCACCCAAGATGAAGACCACAGATCTAGAGAAGCTCGTCATGGTGCGCAAAAGCAGAATCGGCATGGCACCAAGACTAGATGTGCAATTAATGATCAAAGTACCCCATCAGATGTTGCTTCAGTTGCCTTAAGTTTTGATTCTATCAGTTTAGGCACAGAGCGTAGTGGGACGTCAAATGAATCACATGAAGGCAACAATCAATTTGGTTATAATATTTTTGAATATGGCCAATATGGAGAAGTGCATGACCAATCATATAGTTTGATTCATCCTTACTATCCCATTATAGGGGATACCGTCGGCAGTTCCAAAGAGATATATGATTATCATATTAATCACTACAATTCATACTATATGGGTCAAATGTCTTGGTCAGATTATTGTACTTTCGTAGATCAGCGTGGGGAATTTGAAGCACCTAGAGTCTCTTTCTGGTACTAAATTAAGCTATTATTTGTATGTATTTAAGATTTTATGTGTAAAATGAATAAATTTCATATTTAAATAAAAACAAAATATATTTTCTAATATCTCCGATATATCTTCGATATATTTTTTTTTCAGTCGACCGATATCTCTACCGACATCGACATTTTAAACCTTGGGTGAGACTACCGCCACTCACCTTCAACAACTTGACAATGTTGGTCGGAACCAAAGATGGTGATGGAATAGAGGCATACACTAGCTTGTCCGGGGAACTCATGGCGAAACTCGACAGTGACAATGAGTTCCTCCGGCATTTGGGAGCAACTTCTGTTAGCTCGGGGTTGAACTTAACCCGTCAACCGACCCTAAGCCTATTCAGTCGGATTTAACATGTTGGCTTTTTGCTAGAATTCTGAACTATAAGTATCTGTACCATAAAAATAAATGTGCTTTGGATTTGTTATTTCTTATGTAGATTTTCTGTGAACAATTGAGTGTTAAAGAATGATAAACTAGGGTTGATATAAGTCATCAACACCTCCAGCATGAAACTGCAATGACAGGCTTTGACTTCCACCCAAGAACAAAGCAACCCTTGTCTTCCACAATTGTGTAACCCTCACTAGCATTCAGTTCTAGCCATTTCTTGGCCTGCGTAATCATCTTCAGGGGTGACGGTTGGAATCCAGCGCGCCTCATCCTCCTGCGCCATTGATCAATCCTTTCGTGCCGCTCCACTCTTGCAGGTCCCTCGCAGCTTACAATGTTCTTGATCTCCTCTCCGAAATAAAACTGCTCCACTTTAGCTCTCCTTGTGTCATATTTGGGCAGCATTGCATCCAAGGAGTCAAAGATGGCAGAGTAGTTATGCAATGCCTCCATGAACCTCCCAAGAAAGAAAGGCCCATTGTGGCTCGAGTCTTGCTCAACTAGAACCATTAGCTTTGGTGATAGCTCATGTAGTGTTTGTAAAACCGAGTTCAATGCTCCTCTACTCTCTTTCACAAGACAATGCAGCTGGAGTATGCTATTGATGACTAAAACCTCCCCATCAATGAGATTGAAATCTTCGGCCTTCAGATTTTCAAAGTTGCTTTTCACTGCCAAAAATTCAAAATCCAGCTCCATGCCTTTTGCATACAACTTCAGTTCATTACCAACCGCTTCAAGGCGTTCACCAGAGTTACCAACACCAGTGATCCGAAGGCGACGTAATGGTCGTCCTGTTTGGCTGGCTAGACTGTCCATGAAGTTGCGCCATTGGTACCCATGTAGGAGACCTAGGGTCATGCCCAAGTCTATGAGATGAACAGAGCTCTCTCCCTCAAAGGCTTCCAAAATTGATGTGTTTGCTACAAAATGACTAAACTGGATATGTGGACAAATGTCATAAAAAAGATGCAAAGCCTCATCCTTCTCTGATGAAACTGCCATTGTCTTCGTTGTAACTCCCACAGCCCCTAGTGGTTGAACGAGAGCAAGACGGTCAGAGAGAGCTTGGATAAAGCAGGAAGCTACTCGCTGGAATGATGTACCGAAAACCTGGGCATTAGTTCTAAGCTCATAAAGCAATGCTGAAGCATGATTTTTGTCACGACAAGCCACAGCCTCAGCACACGAAATGAGTTTTTGAACCAGCTTCATTCCATCTCCACTGCCTTCTTCCTCAGCTGGTTCACCTCCCAGCAAGGTTGAAGCTGCTTCTTCCATGGCCTCTGCTGCCAAGTATCTTCGGGTGTAAGCTGATATGTGATCCCGGAACTGAATTCTTGACAAGCTATTGAAGCCACTGGTACACATGCTGTCACTGCCACTGTAAAGATTATAATTAGTACTTATAATGGATTCATCAGCACCATGTTCAAGCTTTACCCTCTTATGATTCCTTGATTCATCTATGAACGGAATGTCCCAGACAGCTGAATTGTTCTCCAGAGTCGAAAGAGAAGGAAACGGAAGGCATGTCATGGATGAGAGATTGAGATCAAGACCAGTAACCTCATCACATTTGCTATCACCGTAGACCTCACAAGGCTGCACATAGAAACCAGATGCCATCTTGTAGCTCTCTGGTGTATCAACAGCTTCTGCAAATCAAGTCTAATGACCCTTCACTCAGCAGGGGTTATATACTTTAAGTTGAAGCCTCCTTGTTCACAATGATGACGATTACTATGTGGTTATGTATTTAAAAGAACCTACAGACAAGCAAGTAGAAAGGTAAGCACTTAGAGAAGCGGTCTTACTTTAAGCAGGCATAGAGCAATGCATGCATAGAGCAATTACTGATCAGGGAACACTTATTGCCATCGTTTTCATGGAATCCCTAGGATTTGGGAGTATTGTAGCATGTCTATTTCCATAGTTTAGGGGGTTTATCCATATGTGACTGATATTTTCGCAGTTTAAAAATTTTCAGCATGCTTCTTGTACGTGGTCATTAATCTTATTCTACCTATTCCTTTTACCAAGTCCACCAGGTAACACGGCCTGTAACATGAGTCCTATAAAATACCTAGGATAAGCAAAACATACTGAAAAACTAGGTTGTGTAGTACGACCAAGCAAAACCACTAATCTGTCTCTGCCGCCCAGATTGGATGCTGTTATTATAGAATTATAGGACTACTATATATGCATAGTGTAGAAGGCAACCTGTCCAATATACTCTTGTGGAACAGCAACATTCATATGTTCGCATAATCTTGGATTTAAGTGGTAATCATGCGAATAACTCCAAAGGAATAACAACCATTATGAAGTTGTAGCAAGTTAAATTACCAGACAAAAATGCGATGCAACTATGCAAGGTCTGCTCATGAATAACTGCATTCAAATGCACAATTGATGAAAATGACAAAGCCAGAAATAGAAGTGATTTTTATAAATAATGAAGGAATAAAAAAAAAATTGAAGAAGTTTCATGCCAGGCATGACTATGAGCGCACATGACTATAAATCTATATTACATCTCAAAATGAAGCTAATGAACATTTACAAATCCTAGCAAAGGCAATAGTATATTCAGGCAAAAATCTATAGCTATGTTGAGCAGAGAGTAGTGTGAACCTCTACACTCTGTAGACATCCCAACGAATGGAAGTGACATCATGCTGTACACCGAAAAGTTCTTCCAAAGCTGTCGAAATGTGCTTCAAGCTTCAACATTCTTTTTATGTTTTCTCACTACTAATCAATAAGAAAACTCGCCACCTCTGAGTGATATATACTTCTTGACCCATATAGTGATATCATCAGCACAAGCCAGGGCGTGGGGTGTCTGGAGGAGCGCATCAAGAGTAGCAAACTCATGCACAGCATTCTTGTACTCAAGAAGAGGTGCATCCACATTAGCCCTCCGCAATTCTTCAGAGTAAGCAATTCCTCGGTCGCGCATCCAATCATGCTCTGCAACAATCGTAAGTGTGGGAGGCATGGTCTTTAAGGGCGGTCCTATCCCAGGAACAAGAGGGTTGCCAGCAGGGTGGTCTAAATCAAACTCTTCCTTGGGTAAAAATAGCTTCCATGCCATCATACACGTAGCCTTGTCATAAAAGTACGAATTAGCCAACTTAATCTCAGACTTGGTGGGAACATTTCCAATGAAGAAAGGGTACATCAGGATTTGAGCCACCACTCTTATAGGATCCAAGAGGCTGCCTGCCTCCACAGCCTTCCGAGCTACATAATCTGCTATGTTAGCACCACAGCTCACTCCGAGGAGTACACACCTGCTCTGATATCAAAACCATGCCAACAACCCAATTAGTGACACTGTCATCATTTCCCTCATACAAAAGGAACACAAATCTAACCAGCTTTATCTGTACATTAAGATAGGGATACAGAAATTAGAGGCTAACGAAAACCAGCGATTTTGAAATGCCTCTGCATTTGTTTTATTCATGACATCGTTTGCCTTCTTGGCAAAAAGTATTTTCATTCAAAGACTCAATAGACTATAGACTCCACAAATCAGCGAATGCATGCAATTTCAAATTATTTTGAAGCTTAAGAAATAACAAAAAACAAACACTAATTTGGTTTGATCTGAGAGTATTAATTAGAGGCTAATGAAAACCATTGAATCGGAAATGCCACATAAACTGTCTTATTCATGGCATCCTCTGGTTTCTTGGCCATAAATCTTTTTCATTCAAATATCCAATTAGATTTTGTGATTACCCTACAACAATCTCATATATATATATATATATATATATATATATATCGTTTCCCTCCCATTTTGAATACTCCAATTCTCAAATCACAAGTGTAAACCAAAATTCTCTATACCACCAAGACACACTCATAATATTCACATTCTCTAAATCATGACATCCAACAGCTTTGACATAGTAGAGTTTAGACTCCGCAAATTCAGGATATGTATGTGCAATGCAATTTGTATTAATTTCCAACTCCCATAACCAAATACTCTAACAAACATTCCTAACCACCATGTTTCAGCAACTCAATAACAAGTTTCCAGCACATCAAATTCACCAAAAGCATGTAATTCAAATTTCAAACCAAACTGAATATCGATGCTAAACATATCAAAACAGTAGTTGGGGAATATGAAACAAGTACCTACAAGGTTCTCCATGAGCAGCCAACCAAGGCTCAACCATAGACGACCCGAAGCTGTCGAAAATGGCCTGCTGACTCGAACCATTCCCCTTCCTCCTCCTCCTCCCCACCGCCGCCAGATTGGCCTGCTTGGCCAACCAATTCAACACCGCCATTCCATCCTCAAACGCCGCCGGGTACGGACTCTCCGGCGCCAGCCTGTACCCCACCGCCACCACAATCACGTCGCACAGCTTCGCCATCCTCCTACAAAACACATCATTGCACGACGTGTCGTTGCTCCCAACCACGAACCCGCCACCGTGAAACTGCAGCATGATCGGCAGCTTGCGGTGGCGCTTCCCTGCCGGGGGCGAATAGCCACCGTAGACGCCCCCGTCGGAGGAGTCAAAGTCAAAGTCAAGGGAGGAGTCTTTAAGGACTGTTTCGGGGAGGAAAATGCGGAGGGAGAGAGAAGAGAAGGGGTCGATGTGGAGGTCCTTGGTGGCGACGCCGTTTTGGAAAGTCGGGTTGGCGGGAACGGAGGGGTGGTCGGGTCGGGTGGTGGTGCCGAATCGAGTTTGTGCCTGGGTTTGGGTTTGGGTTTGGGTTAGGGTCTGGAGCTGGTGGCGGAGGTGGTACTTGAAGAACAAGCTTTGCAGCTGTAAGCTTAAACTTGGCATATTGTTGTTGGTTTGGGAGTTTTGAAGTGAAAAGAACAGAGGGTCAGGTGTTGAAGAGGTTTTTGGGGTGTTTAGTTAAGGATTAAAGGTAGACGCCATTGAAGAGGAGTTGGTTAGTTTGAGTTGGAATATTGAGACGTGTTGAAATGGGGTGGTCAGATTAGAAGGTTCCGGTTCCAGTGGCTGCTGCTACAGACAGGAGCTAGACGCAGAGAGGAATATGATTAGCTGGAGGCTGACGTCTCTTCGCTGGCAGTCTCATGATTTGTTGGGTTATTATTGGGAGCAATATTGGGCCGATTTTAGGAACAAAGTATGGGCTGTGCTTCTCTCTTTAAAATTATGTGTTACCCAGTGGGCCGGAGATGTCGGTTTCAAGCCTACAAGGGGTTCCTAATTTCTTTTTCTTTTTAAAAAATATTTGTGTCCATACCAGTATGGATGGTGTGCGTCTAACCTCTCTCTAATTTCCATATCTTGGACAATGTAAGCAACGATTTTAACAATTCAAAAGTTGAATTAATCAATAAAAATCATCTCTGCAAAAATTCAGAATAAACTAAAATCGTTTGCTCATTCGATTACATCAAACAAATGAACAGTTCTAATGAAAGTTGGGAGTCTCATAATCAGCCGTCCATTTGTTTGATACAATCGGTTAAGTAAATGATTTTTGTTTATATTTATTTTTTACATGGGTGATCTTTATTGATTAATTCAATTTTTTAACAGTTAAAATCGTTGATTACATTGCCCAAGATATGTAAATTAGAGAGAGTATGGACGCACAAGTCCATACTGGTACGGACACAAGTATTTTTTATTTTTTTTTCCCTCTGATTTGAATGCTGGAGTATGAAATTGCTTGACTAACAAATAGGTTTTCAGTTGCTGGTGTAATGTCTTTAAAATCCTAGTCCCAATATAGGATCCGAATGAGAAACCGACTATGGAGATTGGAGGTGACTCCTAATAAGGACCATACCAGGTTTACGAACATGTATAACTTCATTGGTATTCGATACTCCTAGCTATGTACATGAAGTTGAAAAGGAAAAAAAAAATACTAACGACAGTTACCAGGAGAGCTGCGTACGACAGAAAACTAATTAAGGATAGTATTTGGAGGCAGCTCACACGACTAACAATATAGTATAACGAGAATTTGAGTTGAATATATGTAAGTCTAAGAATTCATTTTTGTATAATGAGGGTCCTAACCAATTGCAAGTGCAAATGAACTATTATTTTTATGAGAACATTGCATGCATAATCGAATCTAGTACGTATGAACAAATTTAATACTTATTTGACTAATACACTATTAAAATAGAAAATGTCGAGAGCTCGATCTGTTCTCTCTCTTGGCGGCAGTAAACCCTTCTCCTAGGGTTTTGCTTAGCAAAATTTCAGGTTGCCGATCCCAATCGTCATGTCTCTCCGTCGCCCTCCTTGAGGTCGTGCAACTCCTCTGATCTTTTTGAGGGATGTGTTGTCGGGTTTGGGTATAGTAAGTTTGGATGTGTTTTGAAGAACCTCCAACGACAAAGCTCTCCCTCGGCGATTGACATTTGTTTAGATAAGAGGATCCGAATCTGGGATCTTAGATCAGTTTCTTCTCTAGTTCGGCGGAGGGAATACGTTACAAGCGGACAATGAGATTTGCTTCACTACTGGAAAACAGGTATGAAGCGACGAATATTGAAAAGGGAACCTCAAAATTCGTCGCCTCAACACATTGAAGCGACCGATATTGATTTTGTCGCTTCAGAAATTGTGAGCGACGAACTTTGATCAATTGTCGTCGCTCAAAATTATTGAAGCGACGACTTTTGATATGTTGTTGCGTAAGAACAGTGTTGTGTAAACTGAAGCGACGAAAATTTAACTTTCGTCGCCGACTCAAAATTTAAGCGACAAAGTTCAAGATCTTCGTCAATATTCGTCGCTAAGATATGAAACTAACAAAGTCGTCGCATGATAATAAACGAAGCGACGGATTTTGTACAATCTTCGTCGCTTCAACTTTTGAAATCTGCTATAAAGCCCTCAGCTTAGACAGAAGACAGAAGGTCGAAGAAATGCAGCAAAACACTGTAGCAACTGCGAAAAATCTCCAAAACTCCTGATTTCGTCAATTTCGGGGTCCGAAAGCTTGGGTGTTCTCTTCCAATTGCTTTGTAGGTTAGTATAATCTATCATCTTCATTGGAATCACCATATTTTGGTTTGATTGGTTGAATTTAGTGTTTGATTTCTTGAGTTGGATTTGGTTTATAATGTGCTTTGTGTTGTTTTTAGTGTTGGGTGTTTGAATATATGCTGGAGTTGGGGTTGATTTTGGTGAAATTGAGATTATGTTAGTTAATTTGTGAAATTGTTATATTTAGTGAAATTGAATTTTAGAGAAATTGGGTGAAATGGGGAAATTTAGTGAAATTGGGAAAGTTAATGAAATTGAATTTCAGCTTAATTTAGTGAAACCGTAAAATTTAGTTAAATCCAAATATAGTGAAAATGAAATTTTGTGAAAGAGTGAAATGTACTGAAATTAGAATTTTACGATGTAATTTGTTTGTGTTGTGTGTGGATTGTGGTAGTTAGGGTTTCTGAAACATGCGAGTGGCTTAGTGAGGGAGTGTGGTGCCGTGTGTAAATTTATTGTTTCGTGTTATATATAATTGTGGTGTTTATCAGCTTAGAACTCCCGTTTGAGAATCAACAACGCATCTAGTTGATCGAGATGGGTTGTTGATTCTCGAATTGTCCCATTTTTGGACACTTTAGGCGAACACGAGTTTGTTGATCCTTTTGTTATTCATGTGGTTTCAGTTTACGTTTTGGGATATAGTTTCAACATTGTCTCTCTACAATGTTCCTCGAGTGCAAATTAGGTTGTTTAGATTTTTGTGCACTTGAGGAACTGTAGGGAGATGCTGCCGAAATTTCCCAAAACTGTAGCTGAAACCACATGAATAACAAAAAGATCAACAAACTCCTGTTCGCCTGAAGGGGATAAGACCCAACCCGGAGGCATAAGGAGAAGAAGTGTTGGGACAGGTTTTGATTGTATCATAAATGTTGTGTGCTAACCTTATGCATATTGTCTGTTTATGTTATGACAGGAAACATGGATGATGTCCCCGACAAATCTTAGATGAATCTTCACTTTACACACCCTGATTACAGCACAGGCTTAGTTAACTTCATCAATTTTATTTCCGCTCGCACTGCTGGAATCGAATTTCTCCCTTGTCCGTGCGCAGTTTGCAGAAATGGCCCTTATTATAAGAGACTGATAGAGATTTATCATGACTACTTGCACCATGGTTTGGATCCGACTTACACAGTTTGGCACCTACACGGGGAAGTTTCTGCTCAACCGGCAATGATCAGTAAACGGAGACAGTGGCTTCAAGACAGAGCCCAGGCTTCCAGTGTTGTCGGTCCTTCAGTGATCCCGCCTGTGGAGAGTATACAAGATGTATTTCCATACTATCCTGGATACCATGCAGATGCACCGCATAATGTCGTTGAAGAAAACGCTGCAGTTCAGTTCAATGACATGGTAGATGATGATTATGCTAAGTATGAAAGGCTTCTAAAGGAGTCTCAAACCCCATTATATGAAGGGAGTGAAGAAACTGTATTAAGTGTCATATTACATGCAATGGAAATTAAAGTTGAACACGGATGGTCGGATATGAGTCTTGATAAATTGTGCAAATGGTTGCATAAGTTTTTTAAAAAACAAAATTTCTCTGTCAGTTATACGAGAATTACAAAAATCCTAAAGGATCTTTCCCTTGGATATGAAAAAATTCATGTTTGTGAGTTCAACTGTTACCTATTCAGAGGGGATGAAGATAAGTATCGTCGGACTTGTCCAGTATGTGGTGCTGAAAGATATAAGCCAGATACGGATGTCATTCCAAAAAAGGTAATCTGGTATTTCCCTGTCACTCCAAGGTTGAAACGCCTATTTATGTCTCCACACACAGCAAAGCATATGCGATGGCACAAGGAGAGGCGAGTAGATGAAAGTACCCTCCGGCACCCATCTGTTGGAGAATCATGACAACATTTTAACAGGACATTTCCCGGTTTCGACGACATTAAGGGAAGAAATGTGCGGCTTGGACTGGCAACTGATGGTTTTAGTCCATATGGAACAATGACAACCCAGCATAGTACATGGCCGGTGGTTGTGATGCCATTTAATCTACCCCCTAATATGTGTATGAGGAAGGAATATAATATGCTTGTCGTCTTGATTCCTGGCCCTAAATCTCCAGGAAAGTGCCTTAGTGTACTCATTCGTCCACTAATCGACGAGCTCAAAGATTTGTGGGAAAATGGAGTCCCTACATTTGACAGAGTTGACAATGATGTATTCATGATGAAGGTAGCGCTGATGTGTACGATAAGTGACTTTCCTGGTTTAGGGATGCTTGCAGGCTCAACAGTGAAAGGGTACAAGACATGTCCAATTTGTCTACATGAGCTTACGGCGGAGCATATTTGTGGGAGAATCGTTTATGAAGGGCATCGAAAATGGCTTGACGAGAATTCACCAATGCGATCCAGTTTGGCATTTAACGGAAAGCCAGAGTGGCGAAAAAGACCAGCTCATATGGACGGGGATGAAATCTTGGAGGAAATTAGGTCACACCGTTACGCCACTCTTAGCCAGCATCCTGATTTTCATGGCCCTTATAATCCAAACAACAGACAATGTTTCACCCACGAGAGCGTTTTCTGGATCCTTCCCTATTGGTCATCTTTGTTACACAGGTACTGTTTAGATGTCATGCACATTGAAAAGAACGTGGGTGATAATATCCTTACCACCATTCTTGCAATTGAAGGGAAGACCAAGGATGGTCCAAGGGCCCGCGAAGCGTTGGAGAAAAGGAAAATCCGCAAAAGACAGTGGTGTTCGGAAGCTCAAAAGAGGACGGGAAAGGTTCCTCATGCACCCTTTTTAGTTGAAGAGCATCTCCGTGAAGAAGTATTAGAATGGTTTCGCGGTGTTAGGTATCCACTTGGCTATGCGGGAAGTTTGAGAAATAAGGTGAAACTATCCTAGAAAAAGTTCTATGGATTGAAGACGCATGATTGCCATGTCCTGCTTCAACGTCTTCTTCCAGTGGTTATCCGAGGATTTTTGCCAAATAACGTCGTGAAGTCATTGATAGTATTGTCAAATTGGTTTCGGAAATTATGTGCTAGGGAATTGAAGAAGGCTGAGGTTGCACAAATGAAAGATGAGATAGTGATCATTCTGTGCAATTTAGAGTTGATTTTTCCTCCACATTTCTTCACCTATATGGTTCATCTCATGGTTCACCTTCCCGAACAAGTTATGCTTACAGGCCCAGTACATTTTACATGGATGTATCCGACAGAAAGGTATACGCACTAACAAAAAATGTTTCATTTGTTCAAACTAAATTTACAGTTACGAAAGGTATATGCACTAATTATATTCATCATTTTATAGGCAATTAGGTGATTATAAACAGTCAATGAGTAATACAAGTTATCCGAAGGGGAGTATTGCAGAAAGATACATATCATGGGAGTCGGTGACGTACTGTAAGTCTTATTTGCAATTGGAAGATGTAGAACAACCCTATCCCCCAATATGGAATATTAGCTGCGTTTCGCAGTTAGTGCAGCCGTGTATTATGGATACTACCAACAATATCAGGTTAACAGAGCAGCAAACGGCTGAGGCTCATTGGCAAATTTTGACCGATACAGAAGAGGCTCAAGAGTACATGTACACTCATTTGCAGATGTACATAGAGAAACATGGTGACGAGTATGACGAGCGTCTCATGAGGCGGAGTTTCCACCGATGGTTCTTAAGATATGTACGGAAATTTAGGGACGTTTTTTTTTTATTCCTAAACCCTAAATGGTATAACACTAACACCATTTTTTTTTGCAGGCAACCCGTCGTCGTGATACTGAAGACGTTAATTATAACAAGGGAATATGGTCATTGGCTTGAGGTCCGCAATTCACTCGGATTTATAAGGCGTGCTATGTGAACGGTGTCAAGTATGTTTCGTTCGATAGAGATCGAAGGCTCGTGACTCAAAATAGCCGGGTGATGTTAACCATGAAAGTTGGCAACATGTCCCAACACTTCTATGGCCATCTTGACTACGTCGTCGAGGTATGTTATCCAGACAATCTCTCGGTCGTATTGTTCAAAGTTATATGGCACAACACCACTGACGATGAGACCGCCGAAGACATTGACACCATCAAGGTAGATCATGGTCTGATCTCAGTGGATACAAATACTAGTTACTATGAGAATTCACCATTCTGTCTTGCTGTCAAGACAAAACAAGTTTTCTACTTGGACGATCCTATGGCAGGTGGTACTTGGAAGGTGGTGCAACAAATGTCGCACCGAAATGTATACAGTGTCGAAGTCCTAGAAACAGAAGGTGGAAGGCCTCCTTCAGGGAATCAAATTCCAGAGCCTTACCAAGAGGACACACTTAGTTCAATGCAATTTTACCATATTGATACATCTAATCTCCAACTCGATTTAGAAGTACACGAACAGAATGAAGAATCAAACGGTGAGGCATCGGAATATGGAGACGATGAATTTGATGACGACGAGGAAGATGAAGACTATGAATTCGATGAGGACGAGGAAGATGAAGACGATGATAGCGGGGACGAGGAGGAGGAAGAGTACTAGTAAATATATTAACAGCTGTAATATGATGATGATGATGATGATGATGTAAACCACGTGGTGTTGTAATTTGATATTCATGTCTAAAAAATTCTATTATTAAATAAAAAAAATGTATATATATATATATATAAGCATAATCTTCATATGTTCAGTTCATATGAAGCGACGAATTTTGAAGACAATTTCGTCGCATGAAACACATGAAGCGACGAATAATGCTCATTTAAAGTGAAGCGACGCGTTATGTCAAAATTTGTCGCTTCATATCTGATATATTGAGTTTCAGACTCGTCTTCCTCATTAGCCCGATTTCAACAATCTCTCCCAAATTTTTCCCGCTCTCTCTCTCTCATTTCCCCTAAACCGAAACCCTAACCCGTATCCCCAATCCCCCAAATTGGGACCTTCAAACCCCCAAATCCGGACCTGCAAACCCTAACCCCAAATCTGGTCCTTCAAACCCTAACCCCCAAATCCGGACCTTCAAACCCTAACCCCAATTCCCCAAAGCATCAATGGCACCTGGTTGTAGTGCCCAGAAGAGGAAGAAGGAGCTCGAGGCGAGGAGGGAGAGGATGGCGGCAGAAGCTCTCGCCAGAGAGGCGGCCGCGGCGGCGAAGATGGCGGCGGCGACGGCGTCGGATACGGCAAATGCACACATGACGGGAGCGGCGGTGGGGACCTTGGTACCGGCCCCGTCTTTGGACGAGACAGACGCGTTGGGGTCGGGCCCTTCTGGAAGCGGCGCTAGCGCCACCGCTGGAGCCGGGGCTCCCGCCGTGGAAGGGCACACCGAGGGCGGTCCTCCGTTACGCATTCGGACCAAGAGGGGTCCGAAGCAGCCGGGTAGGTCAAAAACTTGTGATTAAAAATTTTTACTTGATTTTGAGTTTAGGCTGAGGAAATGTGGATAATCAATTGAATTGCGTTAATTGTGAATTTTGAACTGTAATGGTTTAGGAATGGAGTGAGCAAGTGAATTGCGTTTATATGCATTTGGAACCTAAATTTCTTAGGTTGTTGCCATGACTGACTGGATTTTGAGCTTTGATTGATTGTTTAGGCTGTGGACCTAACTGACCTTTAGTTGCTCAAAAGAATTCTGTTGAATCCTGTGTTTAGTTGTCGATTTACTAGCATTTTCAGAACATGCTATAATATAAACCAATTATGAGTTATATTATAGCAAGGTTTATGGTTTAATTGAGGGACTGATTCAGTAAAAGGTTTATGGTTCCTCTTTGAACTGATTCATTATATTAGTAAATTTCCTTACATTTATAATATAAACCAATTATGAGTTTGTTAGTTGTTACCTCCATTGGATCTGGTCAAAACTGAAGCTTCATGAACTATAGTATATAGTATCTGCATGGCTATACATAGCACTGGGGATATTGTTGGATAGCTTATTGATTTTGCAGCATTAATTCTGAGGCAGCAGTTTACCACTCCCTCAATCAAATCAAATCACTGATTTTCGTCCATATTTCTAAATTAAAATGTCTTTTTGGGGTTCTCCATCTAGTATCTAATTAGCATAATTGAATTGGTTCATCATTGTGCAGCTGGACTTCAATTTTTCTCGACACATACAACTTCTATTATTTTGCAGCTCCTGCATAATATTAATTTTATTTGCAGCATAATAGATTTTAACTTCAATTAATTTTATCTGCCCATGATCCTAGATGCTCATTTAGCTTCTAGACACTCTTACTGATCATGAGTTAGAGATGACTCATACGACTGCATCAATATGACCCATGTATAATTGTATATACGATATGTATAAAAATCACATTGACTTGCTATAGGATCTGCTGCCATTTTCAAGTTGGTGGCACCACTATTCCTTGTACAAAACACAGTATAATTGTATAACATATATATCACTAGTACATATTCATGTGCACTGCCATCATGCTATAATTTGATATTCTGTGCACTGCCATCATGCTATAATTTGATATTCATTCTACTTCTGCTTCACCGAAACAGTACTTCTGTTGTGCTGTGCTTCAAATTGGAAGTTGAAATTCAATATTTGGTTAGCTGGAACAACTTGAAGTCATTGACCTATCCACAATATAAATATGGTACTTAAAAGCTGTTCTGAGTGAAGAGTAGTCTTAGCTCATTGTAAACTGTCAACAATGTATATTGAAAAAGCTAGCATGGTCTGGCCTTTAACTATGCATCTTGATAACTGAAACTCATCTAACTGTTTGCATCAAAGCCTATACTATGTATATCGGAAACAATTCAACTCCGCCTACGTGTGATTTTATCTTTTATGTGATATTGTCCAACTATGCTGTTGTATATATATGAATATATATATTTCTTCTTTGTTTGATGTGAATTTACGCCTTTTGGAATAAGGGTTTTTGGGTGATAGTCTTTTGCAGCCGTCGAGCTTCAAGTATGTTTCTTCGATGTTTTCAGCTTAACTTTCAGTCTTCTTTTTCTCTACATGTTTTGGAATTTTTGTTCTTGCTCATAGATTGCTTATACAATGAACATGGAAAATGGAGTAAAAAGTTGGAGAAAGATGTTAGCTTTGAGTCCCAAGTATTTTTACAGTGTTATGAAGTAATGAAGATGTTTATTTTCTCTAAAGCTTGCAAGTATTTTTACAGTGTTATGAAGTAATGAAACTCTGAAACTCTAAAATTCATAGTTGTTAGATTAGTTACTGTTTGCAGGGTGTTGTACACAAGTTACTCATCCAGAAAGCTGAACTTGGGTTTAACAGTAGAATTTATCCACCTATTTGTTTGATCGTAATTGGAATGATTCAGTAATTGGAGTTGCAGGATTATGTTACTATTGCATATTGTTTCATTTGTGCATTATATTGGCAGAGATTGTTAATATGTCAACGGGGGAAAGAGTTGAAGTGGAGAATGAGAAGCTTGGCATCATCACGGGGACAAAGACGGCATACTTGAAGGGGCTAAACAATAACCAACCTCTGAAGGTTGTGTACGCGGAAGAGCATAAGGGTCCGAAAGAGTTGAAGTGGAGGACATTGATGTCTCGAGACATCGGCTGCGCCGTTCGGACCAAAGTGCCAATGCTGGCGCCGTCATATGCAGAGCTGGCTGAGGAGCACCGAGATGCACTTACCCATTATATGGAGGTAAAATTTCTATTTTAGAATAATTTCGGATTTTTTTCTCAATATTTCTAAAGTTGAAATATGATGTTTAATTTTCTAATGCATTTTTGAACAATTGTTGTCTACTAGATGTGGTATGACCTCCCTGCCACCGAGACAGGCATGTGGAGATACATCTACGCGACCGCTGCCAAGATCTACAAGGACTGGAAGTACGACTGCCACACGCACTACGTCGAAGTATCAAAGACGACGCCTTGGGAGTTCATCCACCGACCGGAGCAGTGGGAGTACCTCAAAGCCCACTTTGAGGACGACGCTTACAAGGTAAAGAATATTTATTTATAGCTACACGCTTAGTTAATTAGTTCTCCCTAATCTGATATATTAATTATATGATCAACTGTGTTTTGCAGAGGATGTGTGCCCGGAACGCGGCTAACCGGAACAAGGGCAAGGAGAAGGGGTATGCAATCAACCACTACTCCGGCACCACTCCGTACAGTTACCGGGTCGCTGCGAACGAGGAGAAAGGGCATCCTACGCCTATACTGCAGACAGTATGCGATGTTTATCAAAAGTCGCAGAATGCGCAAGAGAAAGTGGTGAGTCACTTCTCCATCGGCTTGTGATTTCGGTTTTTTTGAATTACAATGTATAATAACCGGAGTCTCAAATTGTATTTACTTGCAGGCAGCGGTGAAGAGGAAGATGGACGAGCTATGTGCGAGCCGAGTGAGTGATGAAGCGGGCGGCAGTCAGGTGACGGGCGGCGTTAGCGTGGCCGACCAGATGGCGATAGTGGAGAAGGAGTTGGGTGGGAAGCCTGGGACGAGGGTCTGAGGTACTTTATTTTTTCACCCAAATCTTTTACAAGTTTCAGTGTTTAGAAGCGAAATGGTTTTTGGTTTGACTTCTCTTTTACCATTGTTGCAGGGTTAGGGGGTGCGTTAAGACGCCCGCCAAAAGAAAGAGGCGGTGCACGCGTGTCCAAAAAAGATGAGGAGTTGAGGACCCAACTAGCAACCGCCATCCAACAGAACACCGAGATGCAACAACGTATGAGAGAGATGGAGGGTCACCTCCAGGTTTTGATGGCGTCCCAAGCCGTTGCGGTACCAACATCTCCACTCCCTGACAAATCCTCATGTGCTAGTGCTTGTTTAGGTATCCCCGATGATGACCTTGAGTAAGACAATTTTTTTTCAGTCTAAAATAGCTTTGTAGCTTGATGGATATTATAGAACAATCCCGAGGATTATCGGCATAATAATTATGTAACATATTCTAGATTTAAATAAAATTTTAAGCGTTTGCTAATGTAATGTGTGTGTAATGTTGGATGTGTGGTGTATGTGATTTGAATGCAGGTTTTTTGTTATTTGATCGATCCTGAAATGAGTGCAAAACTGACCAGAAACATTAGTTTCCAATCTGTAACTCAGAACGAAGCGACGAATATTGATCGATATTTGTCGCATCACATCTGAAGCGACAAGCAAACTTCGTCGCTTCCATGTTGTATTCCAACATTTCCTTCTGTAGAACGTCAGACTAAGCGACGAATTCTGATTCAAAATTCGTCGCCTCAACATGTCAAGCGACATACAATATTTGTCACTTCACATTGTACGACGAAGCTTTGTAGTCGTCGCTTCGAACTGAACGACGAAGTTTGGAGTCGTCGCTTCGACTGAACGACGAAGTTTGGAGTCGTCGCTTGATATTCTGAGGCGACGACCTGTTGCACATTATTCGTCGCTTGGTGTCGAGACGACGACTTTGAAGCGACGACCGGGAAGCGACCACTTTGCGTCGGTAAAGATCCGAGGCGACGACTTATTGCTCGAAGCGACGACAAAAAATCGTCGCTTCATTCGTGCCCTGCAGTAGTGCTTCCTCTACGTCGCCGGCGTCATCTGTCGGGGTTTGAGATTTTGGAATCGGGTTTCGATGGCAGAGGAAAGATGGCCAATCTATGGTCGGAAGGACGGGGTCTGATCCAAGTCAGACTGAAGGTGGAGATTCAGGTTTTGTCCTGTGGAGTTGGTTTGGCGACGTGTGTTGTCGAGGTTCAATGGTTGGCTCTTGGCTGCACCTCCCTTCGGCTGCAGATTGCATCATCTTTTGGACTGGGACAGATCGGCTCATGTCTCCGATAACAGATGATGTAGATTTCCGGTAACAGGTGGCGATGGCCGGCAAAGGACACACGAGGATTTTAATCTGAGTTCCGGGTCGGATCTAGCTCCTAATCGGGAGTCTGGTATGGATTTGGGACCCGGGTGGTTATTAAACCTGGGACCAAGCCATTTTTCATTTAAGTGTTTTTTTGCCAATTTAGGTGGTATTGGCCACCATTTTGGTTGGTATATTGGATTGGGTTTGAATCTAGTTATAGTATTTAGAATATTTGGTTGTTACCCTTTATTCATGTTTCTAAGTATTCTGACACTAAAATTTTTGTGCTTTATTAGAAATGAAAAGATATGTGTATTTTTGGCTCTTTTAGCCTTGTGTAGGTTGATTAGTTTTAAGAGATAGCTCTTATTATCGGCCTTATAGGTGTGTTATCTTTAGACTATTTACTGAATAAATTTTTTTGACTCCCGATTAAAAAAAGAAAATTATTTAACTAATAATCGATCCAGTTATTTAATACCAAAGTGCAATGACGATATGATACTGTGAAATTGAAAATATGTTATCAAGTTGAAATGACTACAAAGAGGATTGGGATGACTACAAAGGCTTTCATTATCAAGTTGAAATTAATTATGTAAGACTTTGATCTCAAGTATAATGACATAATATAAATTAGTTTGATAATTAAAGAGATGATCCAAATACGACTTAAACGTAATATAATTCTAATTATGACTGCAATTCCAATTTCACACCAATTTGACTGGATTGGGCGTTTTACAAGCATGTAACCTAATCTTGGGGTAAATCACTCATGTCTTGCTTAATACAACTATAATTAGCTAGCTAGCTATGTATCGATTACCTTCTTGGAAAAGACATACAGTATGAGAATCCAGAAATCTGACAATTTCTCTTGCCCTATTTTTTGGCTGAAACGAAACTCTCTCTTATCCCCAAACCGAAAGCATCCTCTTTAAGTGATATTATAGAAAATACAGTATATGCAGTATCCTACCTAACGTGTAGTCGCTCAGGAGTCGTGATCATTCAAGATCTTGGAGAAGAAGCAAAGCGTTTGAACTGGAAGCGATTTGTTCAAGTCTACATGATCATTAACTACTATTATTATTAATAAAAAAAACAATGGAGAAGTAGTCAAACGATTTTAAAAGCAACATTGACAACAGCAATCTGTTTGATTTGGTCGTTCTGCTAAAAAATATATCTTCTTGATAACTAATTAAGACAGCTTCTTGTAGCTCGATCATTTTGTCCATTAGTTTCCTTTACCACCTCAAGGATATGTAGCCGGTGTTGAAAGCAACATTCATTGGTGCGTACTGGTTTGAATCGATTGATCTGTCTGTATGTATAATTAAAATACAAGATCAGAGAAAACGGATACATGTCGAATCTAAATTAGTAAATACAATCAGATGGCAACCTTTGATTGCTCTAGCCAAGGCATTGAATTAATGAAGTCTTCTGGATTCATATATAATTAATTTGTTCAAATAACCATTTAGTCTATATATAACTTAGGCCTTTGGCAATAAACATTAATATTATTCCAGTGAGTGATGGACATAGGAAAGTGGAAGAAGCCAGGCTAGGGCTGCATGCATGGTAACATGTATTCTCATGATTTTCAACATACCATAAATCGGGACTTCGAAATAACCGATCAAAGTTTTGGTGCCATTTGTGTGTTGATCGTCCTAATTTCTATATACCGCACAACTCATTCAACGCTACTCAACTCGATCATCTTATTTTCGGAGAGGAAACAGCTTATTGCCAGTGCCTAAGGCTCAATAATCAGAGGAGGTACTGTTTGGTCTCCACTGTTAATTAATTAAGAATGAGAGGAAACACGGTTTGTGATGCAAGCAATAGAAAACGTTATATCAACTTTCAATAGATTTTGATCATAAAATCCATTGATCAACTCGAGTACTCGACCTCTTCCTCTCGTTTTTTTTCTCACAATTTAAATTGGTGTTGTCCGACGATGATGTTTATTGTATTACAACTTGCACGTTTCTAGTTGCCTTGAAAGGTTCACAGGGTTGGTAAGATTCATACAATAATACTTGAACCAATTATTGTCCAATCAAATTCCAGTCATTCAGTGACCCATTACTTTTCTGGCAATGTCTATGAACAATTCGATACTAATAGTGATGCCTAAACTAATCGCCGGTGAAACAAGAGTTAGAATTGCTCAAACTGAAACCCGTGTACTTTTCCGGGATCATGCAACCACTCCATTTCTTATAAAATTCGCATCCTTTCTCCACTTGCCCTTAAAATCCAAATACCCGGATTTTCTTATGCTGGAGATTGGTGTGTAACTTTCCAAACCCATAAGGTTTGGTAGCCATGTTTAAGTTTACCGGTAATTGCTTCATTTGAATTCCAAGCCACCAATGAACCGCCCAAACTCTGTTTCGTACTTCCAATTTCTCTAGTCTCTTGGTCTTGATCAAGACACATTTTAATTAAAATTTAGACATCATACAAGTTGTCAACATGGATGTTATGTCAAACTTCTGTTTCGGACGAGTCCTCATTCATGAGTTTTTGATGCCCTAATTTAATCAACACACGATACCAAAGAATTCTGCGTCCTTCCCTAAAGAAACTTGTTGTTGATGTAGGTTCTACTTCTCTGAAAATAAGAAAACTACAATTTTGATATACACAATATGAATGCCGGAATAATTTATGAAGAAACTGTTGCTCTCCCATGATCTATCATCAGTTCATGCAGGCCACTGTATGCATTACTAAAAGCTCACCGGAAAGCTCATTATTGGTGCCACTTTCCAGGATGAGCATTTTAATTTCAAGCTGGATTAAATTGTTTCCTTTATACACAATTCGATCAAAACGTAGCAATGTCAAACTAGCATTTAACAAATTTTATATACCAGCAAGATCAAAGTCATAACAACTCCAAATTAATCAACTCAATACGAGTTTTCATATGTAATTTTTTCAAAAACCCAATATCAAAATTGATTTGTTTGACTTTGTTAGATGCACTAGGCATTAGCTTGTAGCAGCATTCGATCATCACCGCTCTATATAAACACAACTACGTTGGCAATAATTGGCATCATCCCCTCAGCCTCCTTACTACCTCTTGAGCCAAAAGGATAGAGTGATCTCGAACAAAACAACATGAAGCTTCAAGTGGAGGTTCTCTCAACAGAGACAATCAAACCCTCATCTCCAACACCTGAGCACCTCCGCCACCACAAGCTCTCCTACCTCGATCAAATCCAGCCCCCAATCTTCATGCCCATGGTCCTCTTCTACCCGAAAGAGCACGACCAAAGCGACCTGGACGTCATTTCCATTCACGAGCAGCGTTGCAACAAAATCAAGAAGGCCTTGTCCGACACCCTAGTCAAGTTCTACCCACTAGCTGGAAGAGTCCACGGTACTCAATACGTCGATTGCAACGATGAAGGAGCCTACTACGTCGAAGCCAAGACCGACAGCAAACTCTCTGACGTCCTTGACAACCCAAACCCTAAGGACTTCAACAAGTTCCTCCCCTTCGAGCTCGACGCAGCTCATGAGCTTCCTGTGTGCTTCCAGGTCACCTTCTTCGCCTGCGGCGGCATGAGCATCGCCATGGGTATGTCCCACAAGATCGCGGATGCCCTCTCCTACTTCACGTTCCTCAACGGTCTGGCCGCTGAGGCTCGCGGGGAGGGAAATGATATTTTCCCTCCGGAGTTCGTATCAGACAAGTACTTCCCCCAGAAGGACTTGTCCGGATTCTACCAACACCGCAACGGGATCATAAAGCAAAACATCTCAACAAAACGTTTCGTATTTGACGGTCCAATGGTTCAGGCCATCCGAGCCAAATGCGTCGACATGTCCCGACGCCCCACTCGTGTTGAAGCCCTATCAGCTTTCATATGGAGCCGCTATATAGCATCTTGCACCAACATTCAACAAGAGGGCGTCACCACCGACGCCATGTACACTGTTTCTCACGCTGTGAACCTCCGCACGAGAATGGAGCCTCCACTTCCCGAGCACACATTCGGAAATGTGACCCGAACCGCCATCGCGGTACCGCCCGTACCCGTTGACCCGAAAGACGATACGCTTCATGGGGTGGTTTATCACGTCAGGGAGGCCATCAAGAAAGTCGACAAAGAGTACATAAGGAAACTACAAGAGGGGGACGAACACTTGAAATTCTTGAAAAGCCGCACTCAAGAGGTCAACCGCGGAGAAGTGGTGTCGTTTAGCTTCACGAGTCTGTGTAGGTTTCCAATCTACGACGCTGACTTCGGGTGGGGGAAGCCTGTTTATGTTGGTTCTGCTAGCTTTACGTTCAAGAACCTTGTTAGCTTCTTTGATACCAAAGAAGGGGACGGAGTTGAGGCGTGGATCAATCTGCTGGAAGAAGACATGGAAAAATTCGAGGCAGACGAGGAGATTCTCAAGTATGTTTCACTGGCTTCGAGTTCCATGAATGCCAAGGTCTCGAGAAATTACTGACAAGGATAAGATTTTACGTTGACAATCTACCATGCATATTGAACAATCAATCCATATCATGAAGTATATGATATTTTGGAGTGGGCGGTCTAGATATTTGTGATTAATTTTTGTTATATCAATTTTTTTTAATGCGTTTTTAAATGTAATAGAGGTGAAATGAACTTTAATTTTATAAGTGTAAAAATGTATATTTTATAGGGCCTATTTTATAGTATTTGTCAAATCTTGTACTGTAATATACATGAATAATATACATGGACAATTGAGGGAGACTGAAAGCTGTAGCTACACTTGCTGCTTTGAACACAAAATGAAAGAACTGAAAATGAAGTGATTAAAAAAAACTTATCCTTTGATCATTATAGGCGCGACTTTACAGATTACGTCTCATTTCTCATTCATACACATAAAAGAGTTGACAAGAAAAACTAAAGCGATGTGCCTGTCCTTGTCGAAAGCAAAATCTGGAGCTGGAAATATTGACAAATTGATGAATATTTATACTGTGTAAATGCGATAACGGGATTGGTACTAATAAATATAAATGACAAGCTTATCAATTTTCACGTGGGTCTATCGACTACAAGTCTAGAACTATTGTGTACTTTGTCTTCCTCATCAGTTTGGATGAGAGGCAAAATAATAATTATGAAAAGTATCACCAGCTAGCTGTAGCAGTCACAAACTTTGCCGCCCATGGATTGAGGAATGGGCACCGAGTTCAAACGAAAACTTGATCGGCTATATAGTCACTCCCTTTGATTCATCGATATCAATCTTTGACTAATATTATTATTGTTCTAATAGTACTTTGGATTTTTTTTCTTGCACCAAGTAACCAAGGACTAAACGATAACTTGAATCCTAATCCTATACAATATACAGAATTAATAAGATTTTTTTCTGCAGGCGTGTACATAATTTTCGATGCAGTGATGTGGATATATATGAATCTAGAAGGTATAAACGACACTCTCACCTGGAGGAAATGTTGAAATGTCTTTGGATTTCTCCAAGCTAGAAAAGTATAGACATCGTTCGACAGGTTATAGTTCCTAGCTAGCCTCATTCAACCTCTTCGCATCTTCTCAAAAGGAAACAACAAAACGATAAAAATTAAGTAATGTAAGAGTAACTAATTAACTCAGACAGCTAGTCTATTTGTTACAAGCTAAACATTGACCGACATGTTCTAGACTGGTTATTGAGGTATGTCGAACAAACATACACATATAATCCTGGGGATCGGAAGGCAAAATATTGACTGATTAGATTGGTAATTGCTATCTGGGTTTGTTTCTTTTCTACTAGCTAAATTCAGCAGAGGTATTAATCGGGTAAGGCTTCTAATACTCTATTAATTAAATGCATGGTTACCACGTCAATTTTGGGTACGATCATTAGCTAGGTTTGTTAGTGTAGCTTGAATTTCTCCAACTGGGGTTAAAGCAACCCATACCAGTGGTTGACCTCTTGGATTGGATATGCGCAACCACAAATTTTTTATAACGATTCATTGAAAACTCATCTGCAAGATCAAATTTTGGAAGAATGTGTAATCGAATAGGCTTAATTTGGACATGGAATGGGAAGACAAGACGAAGTCAGATTAAGAGAGTGAAAATAGTTATAGTGGATTATTGCTCTCATTGCGATTGTTCTCGATCATTTAGAATGCACCGCTGTGTTGGGGAGGTATATGAAGATTAATCATTGAAAGAGGCCGGGGCGCTAATGGAGTTGCTCGTACTCGGGCAGCCCATGCTAATTAAGTCCCTTCAACATGATATATGCTTTTCTTTTCTGCATCTACCTATCTATTAACTGCTATTGCAACTAATTAAAGGATGACCTCATTTTACTCATCAAATCTAGAAAGAAACATGATCGACGACGTTGACATAAAAGGACAATTAGGAGCGCATATACCACGTACATAGATGATAGATCAATTTCACAAGGTATAGTGTATATATACACCACGGATTTATTATAAGAAAAGAGATTGATTGGAAAAGATGAACTATCATATATATTGATCTTAAATATGAAGATCAGAAGATGTCCCATTAGTTATTAAAGTTTTGAAAACTAGTGCATGTGATTAAAAAAAACCATTAACGGAGATGATCATGATATGTTGATAGCAACCATAATCTGTATGAACTTCAATTATAACGATTTGTAGATAACTCTAATTAATCTTGTGGAAGTTGTGCTGGGGTTAATCCTTAACTATATATATCCCTCTATGAAAGAGGCCATGACTAATTAACCCATGCCTATCAACAGTTGGTCTTTATGACTTTCCAATCCGAGTTAATCCTAACTAGCACAGGAATAGTACGCAGCATTGCTTGCACGTGTCCCCTTAGAGATTAGTTACGTTAATTAGGGTTTACTCAATGTATTTCGCTAGGGTTTCATGGAACTGGCTACTACGTGGCTAGATATAAACCGTATGCAGAGACTTCTTTCCATTTTTGTTCCCCCCACCACAAATATATTAGGTTTCGCATCATGCCTTTCTTGATATATATCATCGACCTTCGTTTATAACCATGCCATGACCATATCATACACTAATTAATTTCACATATAATTAATGTTATTAAATCCCAACAAATGATAAATCCAAAAGAGGAAAGAATATTCTGTCCAAAAAAAAAGGGGAAAGAACAACGTCACTGCCGGCTTATACGAACATCATCGAACACTCGAAATTAACTAAATGGTGGAGACCGATAATTATATAGAGCAATAAGTAGCAAAGAGATAAGATGTAGACTGGATCTCCTTAATTTGTCTTTGTGTAGCGAGGATGACTAGTCAATGCATGCGGGCGCATCTAAATATAAATAAACCTGTTCGCGTTCAAGATTTCAAGTCCATCTTTGATTTGTAGGTCGCAATAGTATTATTATTATCTACATTTTCATGCACGACTATGGATGTGTGAACAGGTCCTAGCTAGATGGGAAGGGTGGTGGTGTATTACTGTTTACAACTTTTGTTTATAATTTTTTTTTTTTATAGAAAACTGTTTACAACTAATTAGATTGGCTATTTATCTGATCAGTATACTGAGTCCAATATTCTCTATAGTTCCTAGCCTAATTACTTTCTGAAGGCATGAAGTGATGCACTAATTGAGCTGATCTAGGTTGATTTCTGTACATGATAAGATAAGAGGCATTTACTTAACTAGATTGACTTCTTAATTTACTAGTACGTCCATCAATTTGCAGTCATTCTTAAGGGGAACTCCAACTATGGCTCTAAAAATCAAGACTGGTCTCAAAATAAGACGTTTCATCTCCAACAACACATATTATGAGGATTTGGTCTTAAAATTATAAGACTTGGACTCATTTCAGCTCCTATATATGAGACAATTACAAGACCAAGACCCAAATAGTGCCGTGGGTTCCGTAAGAATTGAGTGGGTATGAATAGCATAATTCAAATACTCTTGTTATATTTTAATATAGAATATTAAATATAACCCCTCATATAATACCTCATTATTGGAGACGAGAATTCAGTAGTTCAATAAGAGGGTGCTAAAATGAGAATAGCACCCCCAAATAAGACTAATAGTTGGAGTTGCCCTAACTACGTACTATTATCCACTCTCTCTGCTATGTTTAATTTCAAAGATAGAAAAATGATTTCTTTGCATCCATAGCATTATTAGCATGTAAAAGCACGAAGTCAAGAACACAATTTTATAATTGCACGACACCCATCAGTTTAACTATCATCTAGGTAGAAAAAAGAAGGAATAACCTCCTAGCGAGCTATTTCTATAGCTTAAGGTTCCTCACCATTGTTAAAAGAATGGTTAATGGCAAGGATCATATTGTCACTCAGCTAAACAAAACAAAAAAAGGTCAATCAAAGAGTGCAGTAAAGGTAAATATCTCAAGTAAAACTTATTATTGCAATCATGAAAATGACTCAGTTGTTTTATCATTTTATAGCAAAACTGAACATTAAACAATTTCCATCGTTAATTCAATGCATACTAGAAAAAATTCATCCTTGAGTTCTTTTGCCGATCGAGGGCCAGTTTTTCTTGGTTGTGTATAGAGGGAAAGCTCATCGTGAAAGCTTACGTTTGATGGTCAAACACTCCATTCCGTTCCGGTGAAAGCTTAAGTCAATGACTCAATTCCGTTCCGTACTGTCAACTTTCGGATCTTTTTTTTCTTCCAACCTAATTGCATATTCCCATTATCTTTTTTGCTTGTTTGGCATTTTCAAATACTAATGGCAGCCAGTCAAATAACCTTTTCTGTAATCATCACCTAGTGCGTATATATTTTACATATAGTCCCCAAAATCTGCGTCCAAACGACTTTGAATGTAGAGAAGTAAACATGAACATGTAAGATTCCGCATTTTACTTGTTTTGGGTGATAAGTATCCATTAAGCTTCATTGAGTTCATTCCTACCAACGTTCCTAATTATGTAGTGCATATGTAAACGCGTCAACTAGGGCAGCCTCGGCAACTAGTCAATTTCCTCAGTACTATATATTGGATTGCATAGCCATGCAATATGCACACCAAACCATATCTTTGTTTTAGCTAAGCCAACCCAGCTCGACGTCATACTATCAATCAAGCACTCATCTTACTGTTCTTTTTGAATTTGATCAAGATGAATGTTGAAGTGATTAAGAGGGATTGCGTCAAGCCTTCTTCTCCTACCCCAAGCCACCTTCGCAAACATGAACTTTCATTTCTCGATCAAGTTGCCCCTCCGATTTTCATGCCCATGCTTCTATTCTACCCTGCTACTAACTATGGCTGCGGTAATGACGATACAGCATTGTCCGCCAGCCGGATTAAGCAGTCCCTATCCGAGACCTTAACGCAGTTCTATCCGCTAGCGGGGAGGATCATCGACAACGCCTTCGTCAACTGCAACGACGAAGGCACTCCCTTTGTCGAAGCACGAGTCAAGTGCCAACTTTCCGATGTTGTATCCAACCCGGACCCAAACCAACTCAACAAGCTACTCCCATGTGAGTTGGAATGTGTAGTCGACTTTGTTCTTGCCGTCCAAACCAACATCTTTGACTGTGGCGGCATGGCTATCGGAGTGTGCATTTCGCACAAACTCGCCGACGCCTTGTCACTAGTCATGTTTCTCAACTCTTGGGCCGCCATTTCTCGTGGAGATACCTGTGGTTACACAGCTCCCACTTTTGACTTGGCTACGTTCTTCCCGCCGAGATCCATATCGGGGTTCAAACCAGGGGTTGGAATTGCAAGAGACAATATCGTTACTAAACGATTCGTCTTCAGCGCCTCCACCGTCGCTTCTCTCCGAACAAAATACACGACGTCTAGAACTGACAGACGCCCGACTCGTGTCGAGGCCCTGTCAGCTTTTGTATGGAGCCGTTTCTTGGCTTCCACACAAGGAAAGCCAAACCCGGACATAGTTTACAAAGTTCTCCACGCCGTCAACCTACGAACAAGAATGGAGCCAGCGCTTCCGGAGCATCATTTCGGGAACGTGTGTCGGTTCGGGACGGCGACGACGTCATTTGAGGAGGGAGAGGAGGAGTGTTATGGATTTGTGGGACAAATGAGAGATGCCATAAAGGCCGTCGACGGGGAGTACATGAGGAAGATTCTAGAAGGCACGGCACATGTGAATTATTTAAAGCAGAGAGCGGAGGAGTTTCTGAAAGGAGAAGTGGTATCTTTTAGCTTCACCAGTCTGTGTAGGTTTCCGTTGTACGAGACTGATTTCGGGTGGGGGAAGCCGATATGGGTCGGGTCTGCTAGCCTCTCGTTCAAGAATCTGGTTTGTTTCATGGATTCTGGGTCTAGTGGTGGGATCGAAGCTTGGGTTAATTTGAAGGAAGAAGACATGGCCAAGTTCCAAGAGGATGAGCAGTTGCGCGCACTCACTTATCCGGCCAGAGATGCTAAAGTTTAGTGCTGCCCTGTCAACATCAATGGGTGATGTGCTTATATTTTACTTTAGTTATATTTCTAGCTTGAACGAATTGATGTAATTATTATTATTTGGGATTGAATAAATTTGTTTATTAACAGAATTACAGGAGGAAATAGTAAAAGTGTAACTCAAGTAAAAAAAGTAAAATACAATATGTATTCTGTACATACTGTATATAGTTTCCCATGCATTTTACGGGTCATTTGGCTATACAGTTTTATTGTGTATATATCTACCCTTTGCAAGGATTACTCCTTTCATTTGACTATTCGTCCATTCTACTCATGTTTTACCGAACTCGATCATACAAGTGAGGCTAATGAACATACGCATTTAGCTAGTAGAGTTGAGGTACATGCCATGATGTTCATCATTGTTGTTGTCTTTGTTGAAATGATGAATTCTTATTTTCTAACGTACGTACGTACGTACTATTGTTGTTTATCTAATGCGATTGGTTAATTTCATCCGATAAAATAAAAGGATGACAAAACTTTTACAGAGAGATAAGCAAGGAATTGTTAGCACAACAAAAAGGGAAAAAGAACTAGAGATATGGAGAAGAATTAAAAATATATATATAAAATAGGAATAGAAATGGGAAAGTTAACGAGTGAATAACCATATTAAATTTTGTAAAACAAAAACACCTGTCAACTACGCCAGCATTTTAGACCTTAGCGATATATGTCAAATTATTCTAGCTAACCAACAAAATCACAACATTTTCAGACCAAATGTTTTACAGAAAAAAGCGTTATAACTCCGGCCCAACTTTACTTTCTGACTGAACTAAAATATTGTGTTGGGCCCTGAATTTTCTTAAGGAGTGGGTATAACTCCAGCCCAATAATTACAAGGCGAGCCATAATTTTCTTAAGGTAGTTTGTCTGAGAATCATAATGGTGCCAAAATTGTTATTTCAGTTGAATATTTATCTATCATATAATCGTTGTTATCTTTCTCTGAATCTCTTCCCAATTAAACAAATACTTCATGTTTATACAGCCTTGTTTGTGCGACAATTTGCGAGATGGTCTCATTTCCCAAATCAATTCAATCTCGTGCTCCAAACGAAGTCAAAATTCTCTGATTGAATTGATTTGATATGATTGTGTACGTGCATCTTGTAATTATATGCATCCTAGTATCTGCTATATATTGTACTCTTGTATTTCATTTGATCAATGAGGTCGAGCAAACTGGGAGCTAGGGACTTACGATGAAGCAGGTTCATGCTGAAGTAATATCCAAAGAGATTATCAAACCAGCTTCTCCAACTCCTAACCATCTCTGCCACTGCCAGTTCTCCTTTCTCGATCAATTATCTTCCCCAGTCTACAACTCCTTCTCCTTGGTATTCTTCTATGAGTTCAATGGAGAAACACAACCCGGAATTTCTAAAATATCCAACCACCTCATCAAGAACTCATTATCCAAGGTCTTGACGCTTTTCTACCCACTAGCCGGACGAGTCAAAGACAACAAGTTTATAGATTGCAATGACGAGGGCATACCCTATCTTGAAGCTCAAGTAAAGAACTGCAAACTTGTGATGTCCTCATGAATCCGATCCCAGAGGAGCTCAACAAGTTTGTCCCATTTGAACTGGATGACATTGCTAACGAATATGCTTTCGGAGTAGCATATTTGAATGCGGAGGATTTGCAATAGGTCAATGCGTCGTCTCTCAGGAGCTCGCAGATGGGTCATCTTACTTCATGTTCACCAAAACATGGGCTGACATTGCCCGTAGAGTCTGTGGAGATCATGGTCACGCCGAAATTAATTGTCCTGATTTTATTTCAGCCACGCTTTTCCCACCAAAAGAATCTCACCGGGTATATGAATCCAGGCGTTGCATCTAGATCACAAAGAACAAAATAACAAAAAGGTTTGTGCTTGACGCTGCTAATCTAGAGGTGCTTAGAGTGAAATATGGAGGCAACGTAGGTTTGGAAAAGTATGAAAAACGTCCATCGCGTGTTGAGGCCTTATCGGCTTTCATATGGAGCCAATTTGTGGCGGTTACTAAGGATACTGGAGGAGCTGAGAAGTTGTACATGGTGATCCATGCAGTGAATTTGGGTCCGAGGTTTGATCCACCATTGCCACAACATTCTTTTGGCAACCTTTATCGTGTTGCCAGGACAATTAGTACTAATCCGTCGTTCTTAACAAATAGTACTACTTCCAAAGGAGAATATTGTTATGGTTTCATAAGGCAGGCACGTGAATTGAAGAAATAAGCAAGATTGACACGCGCGAACTACATAAAAAGACTGCAACAAGGTGATGAACACTGAGTTTCATCAAGAGGAGCACTGATGGTTTTATGAAAGGAGAGACTATTACATTTTGCTTCAGTAGTTTATGCAGGTTTCCTCTATATGACAATGATTTCGGTTGGGGGAGGCCTACGTGGGTGGGTTCACCGGCTCGGACCTTCATAAACCTGGTCCATTTCTTGGACACTAAAGAGGGTGATGGAATAGAAGCTTATATATATGTGCTTGGAGAAGGAAGTCAATGGCTAAATTTGAGACTGAGCGTTAGTTCCTTGCTTATGCATGCTCATCCAAATCATTCGTGAAAGTGAATTGAATATTAGTCACTCCGACCATTACTAATTGATTTTAATTTATGATCAGATTTTTTTTTTTTTTTTTCAGCTTTTAACTAATTTTAGAACATTAATTGTGTACTTCTTAGTCATTTTTCATTTGCGCAAAATGGTCTTTCAATTTAGAGGAGCCGAATTCCTTTCTATAATTCAACCTTGTGCTAGTGCTGAGTGTACGTGGTTTTCACAGCCATATTTAGATTGATTTGGAAGTCATGATTTATCACTACTAGTAGCTACCCCTGTGGGAACTGAGACACCAAGGAAGAAAATTTGTCAAGGCATGCATAATGCATTGAAAAATATATGGCCGGCCATGTCTTCGCCGGAAGAGACGCCGTCCATGCCGGTTCCTGTATTTCAACTAGTTGGTAAACGAACTTTGAAAATTTTGGTTTCGTTACCACCGGTCATTTATCACGAGTACGTCTCGACAAATAGCATGCCATGTTGATTGTCATTCGTGACGAAATGGACATTAGTGATCCAGCCTCGTTCTCCATACGTACTCAATTACATACGCACCCTCCTTTTAATTTGCTGTTAGTGGATGCTAGATGGATTTCACACTTAATTAAGTGGGCTCTCTTATATATTTAACAAATTAAACGAATTCACTAGAATGAGTTTAGGTATTATGCTTTGACTTGGTGTCCATGGATATGTGTATAAGTAGCAGCAACCTAAACACCATTGAACCAAACCAAATTGAACAATCCGATATATTATTTCCCCACAACGTACTACACAATCGAGTAAGTTGGGAGCTAGCTAGATTTCGATGGGCATAGTGAAGTTTGAAGCTCAAGTTATATCCAAGGCGATTATCAGGCCTTCTTCTCCAACCCCGGACCATCTTCGCCATTACCAGTTCTCCTTTCTTGATCAAATATCTCCCCCGGTCTATAACCCTTTGCTTCTCTTCTATGAATTCAATGCCAAAACTCAACCCAACATCACTGATATATCCAACCACCTGAAGACCTCCTTAGCCGAAGTCCTAACCCTTTACTACCCACTAGCCGGACGTTTCAAAGACAACCTATATGTCGATTGCAATGACAATGGTATACCTTACGTTGAAGCTCACGTCAACTGCAAACTTTCCGACGTTCTCAATAATCCAATCCCTGGAGAACTCAACAAGCTCATGCCATTTGAGCTGGACGATGTGTCAAACAAATATGCCCTTGGTGTTCAGCTCAACATCTTTCAGTGTGGTGGTTTTGCCATTGCTCAATGCCTTTCTCACAAGCTCGCAGATGGATTATCATACTTCACATTCAGCAAAACTTGGGCCGCCACTGCCCGCGGAGAACCCAAAATAGAGCAGCCGCAGTTCATTTCTGCCACACTCTTCCCTCCCAAGAATTTGAGTGGATACGATGCGCGCACCGGCATCACAAGAAACAAAGTAACAAAAAGATTTGTGTTTAGTGCCTCTAACATAGAGGACCTCATAAATAGTCAAGCAAATAAGGCCTCAGGTCGCCCGTCGCGTGTTCAGGCTTTATCTTCTTTCATCCTGAGCCGATTTGTGGAGGCTACCAAAGATGTTGGATCAGCTGACAAGTTTTACAGGGTGGTTCATGCTGTGAACTTGCGGCCAAGGTTCGAACCACCACTACCTCACTATTCTTTTGGGAACCTTTACCGAGTTGCCATGACAGCTCCGTTAAAGATAAGTTCCGGGGAACCATACCATGGTATACGAGAAGAGATAAGCAAGATCAACAATGCGTACGTAAGAAAACTACAGAAAGGTGACGAACATTTGAGTTCCATCAAGACCTATGCTAAAAGTTTTGCCAAAGGCGAGCAGGTTACAATAAGCTTCAGTAGTTATTGCAGGTTTCCGTTGTACGATAATGATTTTGGTTGGGGGAGGCCTACGTGGGTCGGGTCGCCGGCACTGACGTTCAAAAACCTAGTGAACTTCATGGACACCAGAGAAGGTGGTGGAATTGAGGCGTATATTAGCTTGGAGGAGGAAGTCATGACTAAGTTCGAGAGCGATGTAGAGCTCTTAGCTTATGTGTCTTCAAGTGATGTGCTGAACAAAGCCACTTAGTGTGTGTAGTGGACAGGTGCAAAATATAAATGTGTGTAGCGAAGAAAGTTTTTTTTTTTTTTTTTTTTTTTCGACTTCTGTAATGTCTCTGTATTCTGTAATATTGTTCAATTCAAAATTTGTGGTCTCCGAGTCGTCAATAAGAACGGGTTCTTTAGCTCATGAAAAGGACCAAGTCTAGCTTTATGTATTTTCTAGACCGACCTCTTGACCTATCACCAAGTAAATTGGTTTGGGTTGGTGTTGCTGCTGTAATCACACTCTCTGTCCATATATATCAGTGTATAATTCTCTAGAGTTTGGGTGGTCTTCTGGTACTTACGAAGCTACTTTGTAGAGTGAAATGGAAGCTAATTAAGTGACTTAATATCAGAAAAAAAATTAACAATAAACTTGGCAGCAAATGAATTCTAATTACTTCGTATATTTATTTGTAATTGTATAGATTTAACAGTTTCTTTTTTTTTGTTTTGCAATGAATTTTTTTATTAGAATAAAATAAGAGGACATTCAACGGAAACTTCTAAGAACAAACAACAAACTCAAAAGGCAACTAATATAAGTAAAGTTTTTAAGTTATTTTTCTATTTATTATATTTTTTTATTTTAGTTCAACTATTATATAATTTAAGTAAGAGTTTGTCATTTTTATAAAGTAGTTTTTTGAAACTGCAATAAAATATAGCCGAACAAACAACAAAATCAAAACACAACCAATGTAAGTAAATTCTTTAGGTTATTTTTAGATCCATGGCTCGCAGGCTTATAGGGGAGTTTTTCAAACGGAGGGTTGTCATATCAACAACATGGAAGAAATCGAGCATTGCTCTGAAATGCCTGTCCAATAACAGTGACGACATGGAGAAGAATCCAATATCAATGGTATGTGGCAAAGGTGGTGGTGGCACTCGCACTTACACTTCCACTGTGTTTGGTCGGACGTGTGATTCAGATGACAAGGTGTTCGAGGGTCAGTTACCAAAACTGGAGGAATAATTGGCTGGTCTTTCGCAACATGGCCACATGGGTTCTTATACGTCTGCGTGTAGCACCAACTTCAATGATTTTGGCTACGCCAAGATCATCACTCTTACAAACTGATCGATCATGCATAAATTTGTTGTGCGCACTACTTACCATGTAAAAGGATGATTAATCAAAGAAAATAAAAAGGATGAATATTCATGCTTGTCTATTTTTGGCATGAGCAACGGAGCAACCTAATCCCCCCCCCGCTCTCTCTCTCTCTCTCTCTCTCACTGATGCATGTTGTAAACTTGTAATAGCAACTATTTCCTCTTCTTTTTCAGTCAATTGGTTGCGTCCTACGTATGTATACTAGCGTTACCATGCTTTGTTGTTGTATAGCCTGTTCTTAGGATTGTGCTACATGCGTGCCACTGTTAAAGAGAATTGTGATATGAATGTTTTTTATATTACATCAAGCATTTACAAGGATGCATATATATGCAGTTTACATACTATACGATCCATTATTCTAGGAGCTATTCTAGGTAAATAAATAAGGGATAGTGATTACAGAATATCAGAGAACCAACTAGTAATTCTTTCCTTCAATACTGTTGCTGGGCAAGTTAGAGTGAATATTGATCACTCCTAACTTGCCCAGCAACAATGTAAACTGTTTTGAGCTCAGAGGGTTTGTAAAAATGTCTGCTGGTTGTTCCTTTGTTTTGATATGCTCTGTTTGAACCAAACCTCTTTGTAATTTCTCTCTTACAACATAAAAATCAATTTCGATGTGTTTGGTCCTTTCGTGAAACACATGATTAGACGCTATGTGTATTGCTGCCTTGTTATCACAAAACAACTTCACTAGCTGCACTTGTTTAACATTCAAGTCCTTCAAAGTGTACAATATTATTTCGCAACAAGTAGTAGTCATAGACCGGTACTCCGCTTCAGCACTTGAGCACGAGACCGTACTCTGTTTCTTAGTCTTCCATGAAATGGGAGCATCTCATAGAAAGATACAATAACCAGTTGTTGATCTTCTAGTATCCTTGCAACGTGCCCAATCCGCATCATAATATGCCCTCAATTCCAATGATCCTTTGGAAGGTAAGAGAATTCCCTGACCTTGTGTTTGCTTGAGATACCTCAACACTTGATATGTTGCTTCTAAATGAGGTTGTTGTGGCTTATCCATGAATTGGCTAAGGATGTGCACTGCATACACAAGGTCTAATCTTGTGATAGTTAAATAAATTAGACATCCAACAAGTCCCCTATATTGAGATGCATCTTCCAATAGCATTACAACTTCTTGAGTGAGATTCCTGTTTTGTTCAACTGAAACCGAGAGGGTTTTGCTCCAAGAAAACCTGTGTCCTCAAGTATTTCCAATGCATATTTTCTTTAGCTCAATGCAATGCCATGCTTGGACCTTGCTATTTCCAATCTAAGAAAATACTTCAATTTTCCCATATCTTTTAGCTTGAAGTGACTTGACAGGAAGCGTTTAGTCCTTGTGATCTCTTCTAAACTGTTCCATGCTAGAATGACATCATCCACATAAACCAACAAAATTGTAAAGGTATCTTGATGGTTTCAAACGAACAAGGAATAGTCGAACCATGATTGTCTGAATCCAGCTGATTTGAGAGCAAATGAAAGCTTCAAAAACCACTGTTTAGATGCCTGCTTTAAGCCATATAATGACTTGTGCAATTTAGAAACCCTATACTCCCCATTTCGTTCGAAACCGGGTGAGAGTTGCATGTACACATCCTCATGAAGATCTCCATTAAGAAACGCATTGTTTACATCTAGTTGATGAAGGTGCCAACTTTGGTGAGCCGAGAGACTAAGTAAAACTCAAACTATGGTTGTCACATCCCGGGATCAGCTCCGCCGTAACACGATATTGTCCGTTCTGGGCACTCTCCTCTCTGGCCCTCACGGTTTTGTTTATGGGAGCTCACGAGCAACTTCCCAGTAGGTCACCTATCTTGGAATTGCTCTGGGCTTAGCAAGCTTAACTTCGGAGTTCCCATCCCCTATGAAGCCATTGAGCCCCCAAAACGCGTCGTGTTAGATGGTGGTGGACATGTACATATAAGACACATTACTCTCTCTCCGTTGGCCGATGTGGGATATTATAATCCACCCCCCTTAGGGGCCCGACGTCCTCGTCGGCACACTCCCACCACACGGCAGAGTGGCTCTGATACCAAATTGTCACATCCCGGGACCAGGTCCGCCGTAACACGATATTGTCCGCTCTGGGCACTCACCTCTCTGGCCCTCACGGTTTTGTTTCTGGGAGCTCACGAGCAACTTCCCAGTAGGTCACCCATCCTGGGATTTCTCTAGGCTTAGCAAGCTTAACTTAAGAGTTCTCATCCCCTCTGAAGCCATTGAGCCTCCAAAACGCGTCGTGTTAGATGGTGGTGGACATGTACATATAAGGCACATTACTCTCTCTCCCTTGGCCGATGTGGGATATTACAGTAGTAAGTTTAGCAACCGGTGCAAACGTTTCTCTGTAGTCAAGACATTCAATTTAGTTGTATCCCTTTGCTACTAACCGTGCCTTGTAGCGCTCAATGGTCCCATCGGGGTTGTACTTAATTTTGTATACCCATTTACAACCTATTGGTTGTTTGTGAGCTGGAGGGGAGACCAAACTCTATGTTTTATTAGCCTGCAGTGCTTCAATCTCTAAGCGCATGGCTTCTCTCCACTTTAGATCCTGAACTGCTTGAGAGAAGGAAGTATGTTCTTTTTGCATGAAAATATTAGCAATAAAGACCTTATGTGGTGTAGAAAGGTTAGCATAAGAAAGAACATGAGAGAGACTATGAGCCATACCAGAGGGGGTGACCTCATCTGTGGAAGACGACAGAGCCAGGCGTGAGGGGAGGGCCGCCTCAATGTGAAAGTCGTGCAATGCGGTATGAACCTTGGTGGCTCGAGTAGACTTGTGGAGGCGTGGTGGAGAAGATTGTTGAGGTGAAGGTGATTGAGCACTATCGGAGAGAGTTGGATCGTAGAGAGGTGTAGTAGCAGAAGGAGTGTGATCTGTGAGGGGAATATATTTGGTAGGTGAGTTGGAAACGTGGTGCTCAGCGGAAGTATGAGAATTTGGAGGAGAAATTACGAGTGTAGGACTTAAAGAGATATTGTAGGAGTTGAATTGGTATGTGTACCATAATAAGGAAGATTGGTCAAAAAAGAAAACAAATCAGATTAGGATGGAGGAGGAGTCGAGTGTGTTTGGTAAGGAAACACATTTTCAATAAAAATCACATCCCTTGAAACTAGGAATTTCTTGATTGTCAAATTATACACTTTGTATCCGTTTTGACCGTGGGGATAACCAAGAAAAATACACTCCATTGACTTAAGATCAAATTTGGTAGGACGTTGAGCATGTGTGGACACAAAACATTGACAACCAAAGACCTTCAAAACAGAAAAACTAGGTTCCTTATGGAAAAGCTTTTCAAACAGTGTTTTCCCTTCAAGATTTGGAGTTGGTGTCCTATTGATCAAGTAAGCGGCAATGAGTATAACATCCTCCCAAAAAGGTTATGATAAATTGGCTTGGAAAAGAAGTGCTCTGGCCATGTTTAGTAAATAGCGATGTTTGTGCTCAACCACACCATTTTGTTGTGGCATATTAACGCAACTAATTTGATGCACGATGCTTTTAGAGGAATAAAATTGAGGAATGTTAAATTCAAGACCATTATAACTCCTAACAACCATCACAGTCTTACCAAACTGATTTTCAGCCAAATTAATAAAATGGATGAGTAGAGAACGTGCTTCTGACTTGTGTTTCATCACATATACCCATTTGCTTCGTGAATGATCATCGACAATGGTCAAAAAATACTTTGCACCAGAAAGAGATGGAACTTTATAACCACCCCAAATGTCAATGTGAATTAAATCAAAACAAGATGCACTACAAGTAATACTTAATGGAAAAGGTTGCCTAGTGAGTTTGGCTAAAAGACACACAGAGTAAGGGCTTGAACTACAAGCCTTATTTGCAAGGAATGGAAATAATGAAGAAGCTTTATCTGAGGGGTAACTAAGTCGTTGATGCCATAAGTTGTCCGGCGTGGCATTTACCGCATTGCATGTTCCTTTCTTGGATAGATTGAGGCAGTAGAGTCCCTCCTGCTCAGTTCACATCCCAATCGTCTTCCCCGATCCTAGGTTCTGTATCAAACAAACTTGTCTGAGAAAAACTGTGACTTAAAATGAATCGAAGGCAAGCTTGCTCACATAAATCAAGTTCAGATAAAACATTGGAATATAAAGAACATTGCGGATAACAAATTGTGGAGAGAACACCACTGTCCCAATATGAGTCACATGCTTCATAGTTTCATGAGGAAGTTTCACTAAACGGTTATGAACAGGTTTTAGTGATGTGAATAGGCTAGATTTGCAAGCTATTTGATCACTTACACCACTGTCTATAATCCATGTTGGTTCTATACCCTCTCGTAAAACATAAAAAGCTTGACTTGAAAGCTCCTCGTAATTTGGAATATTACCAGCTAGATTTATTGTAATCACCATGGGTAGCAGCTGCTGACTTGATTTTATTTACAAGTTTGAGGAATTGGTGACGATCAGATTGTGAAAGAGGAAGATTATCAATATCCTCTTTATTGTCACCAAAGGAAATCGTATGATTTGCCTAAGCATGAGTTTGTCCTCCTCGCATTGCATTCTTTCTCCTACAACAATAGTCATAGGTGTGCCATGTTCCTTCACAGTAGGTGCACTTGAGATGTGCCATGTAGTTCCTTGTGCTATGGTTAGTCAAATTGCACTTTTCACACTTGATTTCAACCTCTGAATGGTTACCACCCCGACTAAACTTCTTTACAGAAAAGGCTGAGGCCTCAGGTGAGGCTATCGTCTTTCCACCAGAGACTTTTGTATGTTTTTCATGGCACAGGGCCATTGCATAAACTTTGTCCAAACTTGGTAGAAGATCCATACTTATTATGTTGCTCCAAATCGCTGCATACTCTTCATTCAATCCCATTAGAAACTTCATTGTCTTTTGTGTATCCATGTAAATCTTGATATCGACGGCGGCCTCGCAGGTGCAAGGAGGAAAGCCATAGATTGCATCCCTTTCGTCCCATAAACCCTTGAGTTTCGTGAAGTATGTTGTAACAGTGTGCTTCTTGCTCACATTTATGAACACCATTCTCTATATTGAACAATTGAACTGTGTTAGTGTGAGAGAACCTTTCTTGTAGTTCATCACATATATCACTTGCATTTTTGCAATGGATGAGATTCTTCCTAATGTCATTTGACATGCTTCCTAAAAGTCAGGTTTTGACGAGTATGTTGCAACGATCCCATTGTCTTTGCTCATCAGGATTGTGGAGTGATCTTGTCAGGGTTCCATCAATAAAGCCGTGCTTGTTCTTGATGGCCAATGCCATGGTCATTGATTGAGCCCATTGAATGTAATTGTCTTCCATCAGCGCTTGCGACACAAGAACTGTGCCAGGTTGATCAGAGTGATGGATGAAGAGTTGGTGATTGAGATTCTCCCATGGTTCTGCTGTCCTGGACGAGTTCGAGCCTTTCTTATACTCGACAATCTTCTGCTCATCGTCACCGGTTATGGGGTATATTGTTTCTGTAGAAATTCTAGTTTCTCAATATCGTACGCTCTGATACCATAAAGAGAATTGTGATGTGAATGTTTTCTATATTAGATCAAGCATTTACAAGGATGCATATATATGCAGTTTACACACCATACAATCCACTATTCTAGGTTCTATTATAGGTAAATAAATAAGAAATAGTGATTACAGAATATCAGAGAACCAACTAGTGATTCTTTCCTTCAATACTATACCTCTGATTATTGTTGAAGGAAAATAATTGTTTGTCTTGATGAGGTTTAAGATATAGGGTCTAAAACCTAATTGTCATAGCTCAATTACCAATACAAATCACTTGATTTGCCAAAAAATGTGTAGAGTTGGATCGAGTTGATCTTACTAGCTTAGCTCTTCCATATGAAGAAAGACTTAACGATAGCCACAATACAGAACTTGCGTCCCAACAATCTTCGAAACAAAAGAAAACCAGTTAAAGAAAGTCAAAACGCAACGGTGTTACTCGGAGGCCTTGTGTGGCGGCCCCATCCCTCAGGCCTGCCCTGCTTGTTCCACTGTGCAAGTCATTTCCCCTCTATACTCAATACACAAGTTAGAATCCATCAGGCGCGTCCATATCTGTAGAATCTGAACAGAAATTGAAATGCAGCAGAAAACTATGACAACAACAATACACAGCAGCAAATCTCTCTCACACACACAAACACAAGAGGAAACTAGAAACTTATTTACTGGAGAAAGAGCTACTTATATTATCTGAAACCAAAAGTACAAAAAATCACAACATGCCTTTATATAAAGCCTATACAGTAATAAGAAGGGTCTAGAGTTAATGAGACTTAACTAGATGTAATATACAAATAATACTCAACTAGAAGACTCCAGACCAAACTCAAAAAACTCCCAAAAATTTACTGATATATAATTAGGGATATATTAACTTAAGGCTTGGTTTACTTTCCTACAACCTCCCTTAAACCAAGCCAAGGTCTTCAATCTTCATCATTCCCATTAGCTCCTTCAGCTTCAAGAACGCAGTAGTTTTGAGTGGCTTTGTAAATATATCAGCTACCTGCTGTTTAGATAGACAATACTGAACTGTCACCTCCTTGTTCTTCACCAAATCTCGAATATAGTGGTTCTTGACATGAATATGTTTTGTCCTCTCATGAAAAACTGGACTCCTTGACAATGATATTGCTGAATTATTATCACAGAAGATTGTTATCGGGCCTTTCTGCTCTTGGTGCAAGTTTGCAAGAATTCGACGCAGCCAAATTGCATTAGTAGCACACCTATTTGCTGCAACATACTCTGCTTCTGCCGAAGAAAGAGCTACCACTTGCAGCTTCTTTGATGACCAGCTAATAACACCAAAACCAATATCAAAAACATAACCTGAGGTGCTCTTCGCCTTCTCATCTTCTGCCCAATCACTATCTGTATAGCCAACAAGTTCACTTGGACAATGAGCAACATAGAAAATTTCATCACTCTGAGTTCCTTTGACATATTTCAGTATTCTTTTTGCTGCCTGCATATGTGATTGACGAGAAACTTCCATAAATCTATTGATCAGTCCAACTCCAAATGTGATGTCAGGTCTAGTGGCCGTCAAATAGCGCAAACTCCCAACAAGTTGCTTGTACCATGTGAGATTAACCAACTCTCTACTGCCATCTTTCTTTAACTTCAATCTCTGTTCAACCGGAGTCAAGATTGGGTTGCATGACTCCATCATAAACTTCTTGAGAATGTCTCCAGCATACTTCCTTTGTGAGATAAAAATCCCTTTCTCAGTTTTCTTCACTTCTATACTAAGGAAGTATGATATCAACCCCATATCCGTCATCTCAAAGTGAGATGCCAAAGCCTCCCTGATTTCTCCAATTAACTTTAGATTATTTCCTGTAATAATAAGGTCGTCCACATACAAGCATACAATAACATCTTCCTGCATATTAGATTTAACATATAAAGTATGCTCATATGGACACCTTTCAAACTCATTCTCCATAAAATAAGAATCAATCCGGGTGTACCAAGCTCTAGGAGTTTGTTTGAGACCATATAAGGCCTTTTTCAGCTTATAAACCTTCTCTGAATGGCCTTTTTTTAACCAAGTGGCTGCTCAAAATAGACTTCCTCCTCAAGTGTTCTATTCAAGAATGCAGATTTAACATCCATTTGAAATATCTTTCTAACAAGAGAAATAACTATTTAACAATATCAAGCCTAGCAACAGGAGTAAAAACTTCAAGATAATCAATACCTGAATTTTGCTTGTAGCCTTTAGCTACCAACCTTGCTTTGAAGCGCTCCACATCTCCAATCGGCATGAACTTGGTCTTGTACACCTATTTGACTCCAATAGCTGTATTTCCTTTCGGAAGTGAAGTGAGCTCACACGTGTCATTCTTCTCAATAGCTTGAATTTCTTCATCCATCGCATTGACCCAATATTGTTGACAACAAGCCTCATCAAAGGTAAGAGGGTCACAATCAGCATACAAAGCAAAGTTGACAATATCTTCATCTGATGTGCTTCTCCTCCTAGTATTCAATTGATAGTCCTTCAAGTATGGAGGTAAGCGACGATCACGCTGCGGCCTTTCTACTACAACTTCTAATGGATGATCATCTACATGAACATCTCGTGCTGGAGACCGAGCTTCTAGATTGCCATACCTCATCAACTTCAATTAAATCATCCTCCAATGGACTTAATATGACTGATTTATCCTCCAATAGAGTAGTTATGGCTGGTCTATTTTCTTTTGAACTCCAATTCCACGCACTTTGCTCATCAAAAGTGATATCTCGGCTTCTAACTATCTTCTTCGTCTCCGGATTATAAAGCTTGTACCCCTTTGTCACTGTGCTATAGCCGATAAAGATGCACTTTTCAGCTTTATCATCAAGTTTCTTTCTTATCTTATCCGGAACATAAGCAAATGTGATGCATCCAAATACCCTCATGTGTTGAATATTAGGCTTCTGACCACTCTACACTTCATATAAAGTAACTCCATCAGTGCTTCTACATGGTACAAGAGACAGCTTCTGCCCAAAACTCCTTGGGCAAATTTTTAAATTTCAGCATGCATCTCACCATATCCATAATTGTTTTATTTTTTCTCCACCACACCGTTTTATTGAGGCGTGTACTTGGCAGTTAACTGGTGCTTAATACCATTTTTCTTCAAGAAGTCATCATAAACAATATATTCCGTGCCTTGATCAGTTCTCAATACCTTTATATTTTCTCCACTCTACTTTTCAACATAAGCTTTAAAAGCTTTAAATGAGTCACATGCCTCAGACTTGTTCTTCAACATATACACCCATGCTTTCTGACTATAATTGTCAATAAAAGTGACGAAATATTTACTGCCAGCATGTGAAGGAACCTCGACAGAACACAAGTCTGAGTGTGTAATCTCAAGGGGCCTATTAGCTCTTTGAGCCTCTCCTTTTGGAAAGCAATCTCTATGCTTCTTTCCAAGAACACAAGTCTCATATGCTTGGTTTGGAACTTGAATCGGAGGCAATCCAAAGACTAAACTTCTTCTTGCTAGAGCATTCAAACTATTGAAATTCAAATGCCCATAACGCATATGCCATAATCAATTATCATCATTTGTAATAGAAGGTAAGCAAGATAACTTATCATATTGCATATGTAATGGAAACAAGTGATTAGGAGACATGGTTACCTTTGCTATTAGCTTCCGTCGAGGATCTCTGATGGTGAAAACTCCTCTGTAAATTCTCATGTCATACCCCTTCTCCGATAGTTGCCCCACACTAACCAAATTGTGACTCAAACCAAGCACATAATACACATCTGATATGGTGTTGTACATCTCATTCTTCAACTGGATAGAAATCTTGCCTTTTCCTTTAGCCGACATCCTTCTAGCATTCCTAAATGTAATGTGTGATCGTATCGACTCATTCAGCTCTACGAACAAGTCCTTGTGATCGAACATATGATTGCTGCAACCTGTGTCCAAATACCATGTAATCTGCTCACTATTACTAAAGGCATTGAAAGCCATCAACAAGGTCTCCTCGCTGCTTTTGTTGTCCTCAGTAAGCTTGGCATGAAACTGCTTGTTCTCCGACCTTCTCGAGCTGCATTCATCCTTGTAGTGGCCATATCTATGACAATTGAAGCATTAGACATTCGATCTATCCCATCCTTGACTGCAATGAATGCCTCTACCTCTACCTCTTCCTCTTCTTGCTCTAAATCTGCCTTGTGAACCTCTTCTGTAATTAAAATTTCGATTTTTCTAAGTCGAGCTTGACTCACAGCGAGACGACCAATTCTTCTCCTTTTTGAAGCTTAATTGAGTCTGCAATGCTTCTTCAATCACCATCTACAACTTTTCATTTAGCCTATGTTCATAGGCCTGCAAGGAACTCATCAAATCATCCACCATCATATCATTAAGGTCTTGTGACTCCTCAATGGCTGTGACCTTCCCTTCAAACCGTTCTGTCAAGGTTCGAAGAATTTTCTCCACAATCTGGAGCTCTTTGATAGCCTCCCCATTGGCTTTCATTTGATTGACAATAGCCAATGTTCTTGCAAAGTAATCGGAGATGCTCTCTTTCTTCTCCATCTGAAGAAACTCGAACTATCGTCGTAGAGTCTGCAATCTCACCTTCTTCACTTTATCTCCTCCCACATTAGTATTAATCAGATAATCCCAAGCCTCCTTCGCAGTCGTAACATGGACAATCTTCTCATAGACTTCTGAATCAATTGCTCCATAAATATACATCAGGGCTCTACTATCTTTCTTCCTGTTTCGAATCAATTCTTCTATCTGATTTTGTGTGAGATTGGTTATATCTCATGGATATGTAAATCCATTAATCACCACCTATGTGTACTCTATGATTCTGAAGAAGAGCTCCATCTACGATCTCCAATGTTGGAAATTCCCCTTTCCATCAAATTTACGAATTGGGCATTGAGAAAAATTATTCCCTCGATTCACCATTGATCACAACTCTTCCTCTGCTGTCTGATTGGTACATGCTCTGTGGATTCCCTTTCTCTGCTACACCTGCTCTGATACCAGATGTAGAATCTGAACATAAATTGAAATGTAGTAGAAAACTATGACAACAACAATACACAGCAACAAATCTCTCATGCACACATAAACATAAGAGGAAACTAGAAACTGATTTACTGGAGCAAGAGCTACTTGTATTAACTAGAACCAAAAGTACAGAAGATCACAACAGGCCTTTATATAAAGTCTATACAGTAACAAAAAGGGTGTAGAATTAATGAGACTTAACTAGATGTAATATACATATAATACTCAATTAGAAGACTCCACACCAAACTAAAAAAACTCCCAAAAAATTACTGATATATAATTATGGACATATTAAGTTAAGACTTGGTTTAGTTTCCTACAATATCTCGTATTGGATTTCCATGGTATCAGGTGTCAACTTCTGTTTATGTGACACCTATATGGTGACGAAATTAGCTGGTGACGAAATTAGCAAAAATAGAAAAACAATTAGCGTCTTAAAAGTTCTAAAAACATCGGTCAAAGGCTAGTAGATGAAATAAATGTAAATGATAATAGCTAATTGATATTAGAGAAAACCCAGGGGCATCGTCTCCGTAGCTAAGTGACAAACTCTATGAGTAAATGTAAAGCCTCATTTGTCGGGTAAGAGACAATTTCTCATCTCTGTCTCTCAATCACCTTTGACTATGAATTCCTTTTGACGTTTTCAGAGCCCATTTTTCTGTTCTTACACTCTCTCCTATTCTACAGCTTCCTTCACCGCATTGGCCTCAGCCTGCAGCGACGAATTGGCACAAGGTAAAGCTCTTCCGGCGATGAAAAACCAGCGAGTAAGTCCGGCGTTACTTTCTCATTATATTTGGGTTTTCTCATCTTTAGTTGCATCGCTATATAAACAGATGCTTCTCTCTTATAGAAGATTAAGTATTGTAAAACTGCTTTAATCTGGGATAGATTAGGACCACCTAATCCAAACCAAAAAGAAATAAAAAAAGAAAAGAAGAATAAAATTCGTGCTTTTATATCATTTTCTGTTGAATATACTGTGTCTATGAATGTTAATATAGACTTTTCTGCTTTGTATAAGAACAAGAAAGCTCAGTATAATAGTACAGACCAGGTAGTCAACAATCAAACTTAGAATCCAATATCAATTGAACTACTACCTCTGCTTTAGGAATAGGTTGTTTGGATTTATCACAGCCAAGAAGCAATTTTTGTTGCTAAAACTCAGATCAGTTGAGTTAATTAGATAGAAGAATGAAGGTTGAAGTAGAATTGATCTCTGAGGAGATTATCAAACCATCTTCTTCAACCCCTGATGATCTTCGCCATTACAAGCTTTCTTTGCTTGATCAATTATCTCCTCCAGTCTATAACCCTTTGGTCCTCTTTTATGAATTCAATGACAAGACGATGCCTAGCATTACTGAAATATCCAATCACCTTAAGAGGTCCTTAGCCGACATCTTAACCCTTTTCTACCCATTAGCGGGACAAATCATTGACAACAAATATGTAGATTGCAATGATGAGGGCATTCCCTTTGTCGAAGCTCATGTGAAGTGTGCACTTTCTGAAGTTCTCAACAATCCGGTCCCTGGTGAATTCGGTAAGTTCATGCCATTTGAAATAGATAAAATTGATAATAAGTGTCCTCTAGGCGTCCAGCTTAGCATCTTTGAATGTGGAGGATTTGCTATTGGTCATTGTATTGCTCACAAGATTGCAGATGGATTATCTCATTTCATGTTCAGCAAAACTTGGGCTGCCACTGCCCTTGGAGATAAAACCAAAATAGAGCATCCTGAGTTTATTTCAGCAAAACTCTTCCCACCAGGGGATTTTACACCTTATGATGCAGGCCTTGGCATCACAAGGAATAAAGTAGCAAAGAGATTTGTGTTTAGTGCCTCTATGATAGAGGCTCTTAGAGCAAAATATAGGGACAGTGAAGGCTTAGAAAACCAGAAACCCCCATCACGTGTTGATGCTTTGTCAGCTTTCATATGGAGTCGATATGTGGTCAATACCAAGGATACAGGACCTGCCGAGAAATTGTACATGGTTCTCCATTCTGTGAACCTGCGTCCAAGGTTTGACCCCCCATTGCCACACCATTCTTTTGGAAATCTTTATCGTGCTGCCATGACAGCTCCTTTCTTGAGTAGGGGGGACGATTGCTATGGTCTGGTGATGAGGCAGGTACGAGAAGAAATAGACAAGATTGACAATCGCTACATGAGAAGTCTACAACAAGGTGTTGAGCACTTGAGTGAGCTTAATGAGAGCGTTGATAGTGTTATCAGTGGAGAGCTGATTACATTTAGCTTCAGTAGTTTCTGCAGATTTCCTCTGTATGATAATGATTTTGGTTGGGGGAAGCCTACGTGGGTATCCTCACCGCCATTGACCTTCAAGAACCTAGTGGTTTTCATGGATACCAAAGAGGCTGATGGTATAGAGGCATACATTAGTTTGGAGGAGGAAGTCATGGCTAAGTTTGAAACTGATATCGAGTTTCTTGGTCATGCGTCTCTGAGTGGGTGCTGAAACTGTTGTATTTGGACAAATAATCCTTTCTTTGGAGTTGATCAATTGTTGCTATGCAGCTGGGTAACCAGTTTAGCAATAAATGTGGCTGGATTTCTCTTTGTTTCTTTTATGTAAAACTATCAGTTTGAATGGCATGAGTTGTTAACCAAATTGTGGACCTCATTTTTGGTTATGATGAAACATCCTTGTTTGGGTAGTTATCATTCATATAGACCACAACGCTGTAGCATCATTATTCTCTACCAGTGTCTAAGTATATCTAAACATGTCAGTAATGGAGCAATTTTCATGGCCTCTTTTGATGGTCTTACTGGTGCAATTAGACTCTGGTCAGATGGAGTCTATCTCAGATTATTTGTCTGGGTTGAGTCCTCTGCTACAAAGCTACCTTGCAGTGTAGTGATCCTGAGTTCATCCCAATTGAACTAGATGTTGTACCTGCATTTTTACGGTTCAATTTTACAAAAATATAGATTTTGTAGCCAGAAGATATTCCAGTGCAGACAGTATGGTATACGGTCCATTTTTTTTTAAGAGACCATGATATTATCATTAATAAACAAATTGAAAACAATGTATATAAACTGAAGAGCGAATTAACAGAACTCATAACCTTAGTAGTGAATCGAGTTCAAAGATCAATCTAGCTAATAAAAAATGAAGCTTGAAGTAGAAGTAATCTCCAAGGAAATCATCACCACATCTGAAAAAACAATGAACCAAATTGAATCTGTTCCAAATGAACCATTCGTGTTAATCACGATTAGGAATGCTCAAACAATTATCAACTTTGATGAAATTTTATAAAAGTGATATACATACATATACTTAAATACTGAACGGTGGAGATGTAGAAATTTGACTAAAAAGTTGGTCAAATAAGAAGCCCTGCTCAGCGGAGCCCTGCTCTTTGATATTATCTGAGATCCCTGTCTTAATCTCACTGGAAAATCTTTCGAAGCTAAAGTCTTTATCAGCTTTCCTTCCTTGATCAATTATCTCCTAGTGTCTATAAACCTGAGTTCATCCCAATCGAAGTAGATGACATGGCCGAAACTTTTAAGGTGCATATTCACGAAAGTATAATTGGGGTGGCTGACAGAAGGGAATTTGTAGCCAGAAGATATTTCAGCGCAGGTAATATGGTATACGGTATGTGATGTTCCTTCTTCCCCTGAAAGGATCAAGTCTGCACAGATCAAATCTTTGGTAGAGTGATTTTACATGAAATTTTCAATGGCATTAGCTACGTTGATGATTATTGTTGGGTGTAGGTGCCTGTTTCGTATAATTCTTTATAGCTGTAACTCCTGTAAGTACCAAATATTGTACCATGGAGCCATAGAAAACTATACTCCCTCACTCCGGTAATAACTGACCGCAACTTCTCCTATATAACACACACAAACACACACAAAGTTTAGAGGCAATTTATATTGGTCTTGAAGAAGTCGTTGCTAATTTTTAAACCGGTAGCTCTTTCTTGGCTTTAAAGTCTGAAGTCTGACCTTCTCCTCAATGATTGTTGAACCTCCATAATCAATTAGATTAATATACAAGCTTTGGCCACATGATAGTTGACTAAATCTTTTTTTATCAATCAATTACACTAACATACAAGCGCCTTGATCAATTTAATTAACTTTTCTTTCCGATCTTTCTTTTTCCGTCTAAAACAATTCAAGTGATTTCCTGATTTCCATGCAATCAAATTTTGTTTTTTTTTTTTTTATGGTTTGACATCTACACGATGATGAAACAATTAGCTGTCTATTGTATCGAAAAATAACAATTAGCTGTCTATGTATACGAATCTGATTATAGTTGAATATATTATTTGCAGTGCGTTACCATAACCGGACCATGATGTTAATAAACAATTTGTTTCCTATGTATTAACAGTAGAGCAAATTAACAGTCGAGTTCATAGATCAATCTAGCTAATAAGAATGAAGCTTGAAGTAGAAGTAATCTCCAAGGAGATCATCACGCCATCTTCTCCAACTCCTGCTCATCTTCGCCATTACCAACTCTCCTCCCTTGATCAATTAGGTCCCCCAGTTTATAATCCTCTGGTCCTCTTCTACGAGTTCAATGACAAGACTACTAGTGCCCAACATTACTGAAGTATCGAGCCACCTCAAGAAGTCCCTAGCCGAAGTCCTAACCGTTTTCTACCCATTAGCTGGACGGATCAAACACGATGACTGGTATGTTGATTGCAATGATGAGGGTATTCCCTACCTTGAAGCTCATGTCAATTGCACACTCTCCCACTTCCTTAAGAATCCGATGTCTGATCAACTTAGCAAGCTCATGCCATTTGAACTTGATGATCATGCTGGTAAGGGGTTGGTCCTTGGGGTCCAGCTCAGTATCTTTGAATGTGGTGGATTTGCAATTGGTCAATGCGTGTCTCACAAGCTTGCTGATGCATCGTCTTATTTCATGTTTAGCAAAACTTGGGCGGCCACTGCGCATTCCCGTGGCGAATCCAGCATAGAACATCCAGACTTTCTGTCAGGAACACGTTTTCCACCGAAGGGTACTCTGGCGACTGGCGTACGATCCAAGCACTAATATCTCCAGGAATATAGTCACAAAGAGGATTTTGTTTAGTGCCTCTACCCTAGAGGCTCTCAAAACAAAGTATGAGGAAAGCGCTGTAGGCCTAGGAGAAAACCAGAAACGCCCATCACGTGTCGATGCTTTAACAGCTTTCATATGGAGTCGATTTATGGCAAATACCATCAAGATTATAGGACCTCATGATGAGAAGCTGTATATTTTGATTCATGCTGTGAACCTACGCCCAAGGTTTGATCCACCATTGCCGCAACATTGTTTTGGAAACATCTACCGTGCTGCCGTAACAGGTCCCTTACTAAGTACTGGGGATGCATGCAATGCATATGGTCGGGCTATGAGGGAAGTACGAGAAGAAATAAAAAAGATCGACAGTGAGTGCGTCAAAGGACTACAGAAGGGTGGCGAGCAGCCAGGGCTCCCCGTGAATGAGAATTCTGGCAGGCTAATGGAACTAGAGTTGGATGTGTTGGGGTTCAGTAGCTATTGCAGGTTTCCAGCAAATGAAAATGATTTCGGGTGGGGAAGGCCTGCGTGGGTGTTCTCTGCACCACTGACTTTCAAGAACGTAGTGACTTTCATGGACACCAAAGAGGGTGATGGAATAGAGGCATACATCAGTTTGGAGCCGCCACTCATGGCTGAATTTTAAACTGATGCCGAGTTCCTGGCCTATGTGTCTCCAAGTGGGCGCTGAATTTGAACTTTGGTGTCATGTATTTGGTAACTAAAGTAAGTTTGAGTAAAGCTGGTCATCTTTTGGTTAGTAATGTTTATCTTCTGGGTACTAAAAGGGTGACCAATTTACCAAAAACTCATGTTCGTTACGAAAAAGATGGGCGCTCAAAATCAGCTCAATAATATGCCTGCCTGGCTCGTCTTCTCTTAAGTTGTGGATTTCTTTCGAATAATTAACTGTATTTGTTAATTAGGGAGATCGACCTTCCACATGATCTGAGCTACTGCATAGATTGATGTCAATCATGGGGTGATATGTGCAGTTGCTCAGGCATGACTCTTAATAAGCAGCAAAACAGTTTTATCTTCATTCCTACCAAGTGGGATTTCCCTTTGAGTTGAGTCCTCGTTCTTAGCTCGTTTCGGATGTTCTTCTCTCTGTTTTGTTTGTTTGGAAGGGTTGTTCCTGTCTCTTTTCTTGTTCTGTTGGTTGAAACTATTTTATCGTGCTAGCTGGTTGAATTAGACTGTAATTCAGTGTAAAAAGTGTTTCAGCTCTGTTATACATGCTTATTAAGTTAATATGGTACGTATGATATTTATCATATTATTGACTTCCTGGACTAGTCTGTTGTCTATATACTTGTCATTTTCCTTAAAGTCTCTCACAATCTCTTGCCCTTTCTTGTTAACAAGTGTGTTAGGTTATTCTTACCTGCACTTCACACGCTAGATATATACTGTCCTGCAAGAAAACTCTGGACTAATAATACCAAATTACATATATCTCTGCTTTCCTCAGATTTAGGCACTTTAACATTATATGAGATCCCTGTCATAGTCTCACTGTAAAATCTTTTCAAGCTAATCCTAGATCAGTTTCAATCCTTCTATTTCTCTTCTAGTTCAAGGAAAGAAAAGGTTGTTATCTTTTTTTATGATACTTCAAAAATTGAAGAAAACCAAGTGTGATGCAATGTTGCACAAGTATCTAATTGTGATTTGTCATTGAAGGTAAAACACAGTAAAGGACATCATTGTGAAACCAATTCTTGAGCATGTATTCTATTTTTTTTTTCTTTTTCTAAATGAGTTTGGGGACAGAGGATTTGAGGCCTACTATTTAGCTGTAGCTCTATGTAAGTCTCACTGAAACACCCACAAGCAAACCCAGAGCTAGACATACCCATTGTTTGTAGTAGATCAGTGATCATGAAGGTTCAAGTTGAACTTGTCTCCAGAGAGCTTATCAAACCATCTTCTCCTACCCCTGACCACCTCCATAGATACCAGCTCTCCTTTCTTGACCAGATATCTCCTCCAGTGTATAGTCCTTTGGTTATATTTTATTCATCATCCGATGCTGATACAAAATTCGACATTGCTGATATCTCCAATCGACTAAAGAAATCCCTCGCTGATGTCTTAGTCCAATTCTATCCTCTTGCTGGACGAGCAAATGACAGTGTGTTCATAGACTGCAACGACGAGGGCATACCCTTCTTGGAAACTCGAGTTAAGTGCCAATTATCTGGTGTTATCCAAAATCCAGTGCCTGGTGAACTCAACAAGTTAGTACCATATCAACTAGACGAAGTTGCTGATCTTGTCCTTGGTGTCCAACTAAATGTCTTCGAGTGTGGTGGAATTGCAATTGGTGCTTGCATTTCTCACAAGATTGCAGATGCTTTATCATTTTTTATGTTCATCAAAACATGGGCAGGCACTGCTAGAAGACATCACCATCAGCAGATTGATGATCATACAGCTATGTCTCCACAGTTTGTATCAGCCACACTCTTCCCACCAAGGAATGTGTCCGGGTTTAATCCAAGTGTTGGGATCACAAAGGAGAATATCGTAACAAAGAGGTTTGTGTTTGATGCTTCCAAGATAGATTTTCTTAAATCAAAATATGGTGACAACGAACATGATCATGATCATGAGCAGAACCTAGAAAGTTACCAAAAACCGCCATCTCGTGTGGAGGCTTTATCTGCTTTCATATGGAGTCGCTATGTGGCAGCAACCAAAGATGGGTCTGAAGCACCTGAGAGGGTCTATGCCATGATTCATGCTGTGAACCTTAGGACAAGGATTGATCCACCCCTGCCAGAATGCTCGTTCGGAAATCTCTATCGAATTGCAGTTACGATTCCACGCCTGGACACAGGGGAGGAGTGCTATGGCCTAGTGAGGCAGGTGCGAGAACAAGTCAGTCATATTGACAAGGATTATGTGAAGAAATTGCAGGAGGGTAATGAACACTTGAGCTTTATCAGACAAAGCTCAGAGAATTTCAACAAGGGCGAGATGGTTACACTGAGCTTCACTAGTTTGTGTAGATTTCCTCTGTATGAATCTGATTTTGGATGGGGAAAGCCTACTTGGGTCGGCTCGCTCGCCCTGACATTCAATAACTTGGTTGTTTTTATGGACTCTAAATCTGGGGATGGAATAGAAGCATATATTAACATGAAAACAGAAGATTTGGCTAAGATTGAAGCTGACGAGGAGTTCATTGCATTTCTTTCAAGTGAGTTGAAGCAGTGACGAATGTCTGCCACTGCAGCCCTTGGTTCTCTTATGTAGTTATGATGATTGATACCACATTGTTGGTGTGCATGAGTCTATTATTGGTAGTTTATTTGGTAAACTGCTACGTGTGAAATAAAGATTGTTAAATTTGTACTTTTCATCTCAATGAACTTTACTCTGTTCTTCATTGCAATTTACCAGTGCAGAGTAGAGATAAGTTTTTTTTTTTGTTTTTTGAGTCACTTTGGAATTTCCTCCAAGTTGTTGTTGATGGAATATTATCTTATTTCATCGAGGACATTGATTGATTTAACAATACTTGTAACCAATCAGTGCTTTCCTCTGAAGTGTGACCACTATGTTCTCCAAGAAAACCAGAAAGTTCAGCAGAGACAGATCACTCAATCAGGATGAAGATTGAAGTTGAAGTAATCTCTCAAGAAACAATAGCACCCTCATCTCCAACCCCTCACCATCTCCGCCATCACCACCTCTCCTTTCTTGACCAGTTAGCTCCCCACGCCTACGTCCCTTTCCTCTACTTCTACTCCCTCCCCTTAACCCACAACCACACCCAAATCTCCACCCACCTCAAGAAATCCCTCTCCAAAGCCTTAACACAGTACTACCCTCTAGCCGGCCGAGTCAAACTCAACCTCTTTGTAGATTGCAACGACTTTGGAGTCCCCTTCTACGAAGCTCGAGTCAAATCCCAGTCACTTTCTGATGTCATCACCAATCCTTCCCTCGCTGAACTGAACAAATTGCTGCCCTTTAAGCTCGATGGGTACACAGATGTACCTCTCGGAGTTCAACTGAATCGGTTTCGTTGCGGTGGAGTTGCTATTGGGTTGTGCGCTTCGCATCGAGTTGCAGATGGGTTGTCATTTTTCACTTTTGTTAAGAACTGGGCAGCAACTGCTTGTGGGGATGAGAGTGTGAGTCCGGATTTCTCGGCAGCTTTGATCTTCCCTCCAAGGAATATGGATGGGTATAACGGCGTTGTTATTCCGAAAAAGAATGATATTGTGACCAAGGGGTTTGTGTTTGATGGGTTGAAGATCGAAGCTTTACGATCAAAGTATGCAGAGAATATTAGACTGAAGACCAAGAAACTCCCATCTCGAGTCGAGGCATTGTCTGCGTTCTTGTGGAACAAGTTTACGGCTGCTGCAGCTAAACAAGAAGAATCGAGTTCAAGAAAGTTGTACACGGTTGTGTATATTATGGATCTTCGTTCGAGGTTTAACCCACCTTTGCCGCAGAATAGTTTTGGGAACTATTACCGGGCAGCCACTGCAACTCCAACATTGGTTAATGGGGAGGACAGAGGTGGACTTGTGAGGCAGGTGATTGAGGAGATAGAGAAGATTGATGATAAGTATATGAGGAAATTTCAAGATGGCTATAAGGAACATTTGGATTTCATGAGGAGAAGAATGGAAAGGGCTGCAAAAGGAGAGCTGATTACACTAACGTTTTCGAGTGTGTGCAGGTTTCCAATTTATGATGCTGATTTTGGTTGGGGGAAGCCGGCATGGGTGAGCATGGCTGCCATGAGAATTAATAACCAAATAGTTTTCATGGACACCAAACTGGGTGATGGAATAGAGTCATATTTTAGCTTCAAGGAGGAAGACATGGCCAAGTTTGAACATGACTCGGAGTTCCTCGAGTTGATTTCTCCAATTGGTAATGTCAAGAAAAGTCCATTTGCACGTCTTTAGATCTTAGTTGAATCATCCATCAATAACATTTCTAGTGTAGCATTGTGATCACTCGTGCAGTACTCTTGCCATTTATAAAGTTAGATGTATAAACTGTTGCAATATGTGGGTAATATATCTTTGGCATAATAAGATGTGATGCTTGGTTTAAAGATGCATATGCTAGGAGCTTTGGATTGTCTTCGTCGCTCAGTCTCAGCAACCGAGCCATGTAAGACTGCCACAACGTCCTCTCTCCTTGCAGTAAAGGACCCTTTTGAAGTTCCCAACAGAGTCATTTGGGAGGGGAGGGATTGTTCTGTTTCGAATGTTCACATTTGGTACAATGCTGATAGCCTAGATGAGGATGTGAGATTTTCCCTTGAAACCTTTATTGCAAATTTCCAGATGAGTGCCGCATAGCAAATCTTAAAACAAATAGAAATGCAAAGAAAATTACCAAACAAAGAGAATGGACTAAGATTAACCATAGTTAAAACAACTACAGGCAGAGACACATCATAGGTATCCAATTGCAAGCATGAACTTGTTTTTGTTTGTCACATAAACATGACGACACACACACACACACGTGTTCTTATTTATATCACACTATAAATATACAAATACACACAAATATGTATGCAACTGTATATAACATCAAACTTGACTTGTTAATGGAGTTGGATTCACAGCAGCTTATGCTACTAACTCTTGATCACGCTCGAAAGCAGCCATGTCTTGCTCTCCCAGATTCACAAAAGCTTCGATCTCATCCCCACTTCTATTATCCATCAGAATTATAACATTCTTGTCAAGACAAGCCCCAATACTCACCCACACAGGCTTTCCCCACCCAAAATCTGCTTGGTATTTTGGGAACCTGCACCAGCTGCTACACACGTATTGTACTACTTGCTCACTGCTTTTGTACATTTCCTTCACCTTCTCCATGTGCTTCCTAATGCTCATCACCAATTCAGTACCCCTTAAATTCTTGACATATGTGTTGCAGAAATCTGACAAAGCCTGTTTCATTTGACTCACCAAGCTATGCAAACTGTCCTCTCTCGTCAGAATCGGATATATCCAACTGAGGTTACCCACATAGTTTTCTAGCAGCGGAGGAATCATCCTTCTCCGGAGGTTGACATTTAGTACAAGAAGGGCTGGTCTTGTTGTACCTGATGAACTTGAATTGACAGCAGAAGTTGCACATTTATACAGTAAAGAGTTAAATGCACCATTGGTGCCTAAATTCTTGTGTACCGGACAATATGATACCTAAACTTTAAAACTAATCAAAGAGATACATGAACTCTTGTTCTCTTATCAAATAAGTACCTACCATTAAAAATTCAGAATATTCTGTTAGTACTATTAAAAAGACAAAAATATCCTTATTTTATATTTTTTTTTCTAAAATCTTTTATTTTACATTATGACGGAGCGTGGTGGGCCCATAAAATTTTTTATTTAGCATACTACATATATATAATTTATCTTCTATATTCAAAGGTAAACATTTAAATTTAGTCATTAATTATTTCCCCTCAGAGATTAAGATATTTAGAAAATATTAGAATTACTAAAAAAGAAATTAAAGATAAAAAAGTAAAACTAAAAATTCTAAAAAGATTTAGAGAAAGGCTTCTCAAAAATAGACAAGACTATTGGGACATAATATTTAGATTTACTCAAGGTATCCATATAACAAAAAGACAAATTGCAGAATTTAAACAAATCCTTCAAGAAGAACAAGAACCCCTTGACATTTTGAGCCGCGGTTAGAGCCGCTGGTTAGATCCGCTTAGGTTGGTATCATAGCCTGTTTTGCTCAAAAACAGGTAGAAGAAAAAGGCTTATGTCATAAAGTTGGCTTCTCTTAGCTAACAAAAGAGAATCAAAACTCAAGAACTACGAAGCCTTTTGTATAGAAAACGAAAGTGATAAGTGGAACTCGTGTTTTCACACAAGACATATCTAAGAAAATCAATACTCCATTGAATACGCCTGTAGAGTTCTTAACACTTTATACGACGAACAAATTCATCTCCAGAAAGAAATAAGAGTAGAAGAACTTGATCAGTCAAGACCAAGCATAGTTGATTTTCTTGAACACTTACCAAAAAACGAATCTACCGAGAAAATAACAGAACAACTCGAGAGATTTAATCTTAAGATTAATCAACTCGGAGAAATACAAGCAAAAATATCAAAACTTGAAGTCAAGCTAGATTACCTTAAGGAAAAACAATATCTTTCAGATATTGAAAAGAAGTTAATAAGAACAGAGAATCTTGCTAATAATATTAATCAGCAAACAGCTGATTTAAGAAAACTCGAGAAGACTTGAGAGAACTTTTAGAAACTCTTATATCTAGAATATGATGAATCTAAGAGTAAAACTAAGAGTAAAAAAGGAAGACGAAAAAGCCCTAAGTCTGTACCTTCCTACAGAAAAACTTGTTGAAAACGTAGAAGCAATTATACATCAGCAAAATTATAGCAATATCTATCTCCAAGAAATAGGAAGAGATATAGAAGAACAATTTTAAGAAATAAATGCAAGAATTTCAAATCTACAAAAAAGTGTAGAAAAAATGAAAGAAAACTCTAATGTTGAAAGAATCAACGAGGAAGAACTAGCTTATACAGTAGCTAGTAAAATTATTATACCTTCACCAAAGGTAGAAAGTGGGCTTAAATTTAGTAAACCTAAATTGCTCGAATGGAAAGAATCTAAAACTTCCAAAAGAGACATAAAAATGCTGAGTAGAATACTCAGTAAGAGATACACTGTACCACCTGTACAGCTCATAAATGCTCAAGAATTTGAGTACAATGAAATTGAATCTAATGTGAGAGAAGCATCAGCTCTAAAGTTTAGCTTTAACGAAATCTATAAAAGGGGATCGTTTAAGCTAGATTCACATAGATTCAAAATACTAGAGCTAACAATCCCGGCAACTGGCGGAGAAACAGACATCAAGTTAATCACTCCAAAAGAGGTGAGTGAAGCCTTCCAGAGAAAATATAATTACATGCATATTGGTGCAGTACAAGTATCAATAAAACTCTTAGCAAGAGATGGAATAGACTGTTCAGACTTGTGCATCTTACAAGATGATAGAATAACAAATTTTAAGAAAAGTCTGTTAGGAACAGTAGAAGCATCCTTATGCAACCATGTTGCATACTTTAGCGTTTTCCCAAACTTCACCACTCATCTAAAAGATGCAGCACATTGTTTGAGATTGAGAATTAAAACAGATGGGATTTCCATGAAGCAAGGAATGATGGAATTAGTTGTAGATTATAGAATTTGCTACAAGCTAATGAGTTCCAATGTAACTCCCAACACCAGGTTTATAAATAGCTCGGGTACCACTACATCAATCCTTACTAATCCTAGAAACAATTCCCAACAAAAGCATATAACCAATTGGAATGAGGTCTCATTTCCAAGAGAATGAAATTTAACTCCCCCTGAGAGACAAATGCAAAGCACTAATGCCTTATCTATGAAGATACGAAAGGAAAAATAAGCCTCCAATTTCATAAACATTCGTTTGCTAATTATGAGCAAGCGAGCACTTTAGAAGGAATTCATGAAGAAAACTTAAAATAAGAAGATTTAAAAAGGCCTATAAGAACGTTTCAGATAAAAGAATTATATGCACAAGCAGCAACTTGTGAATCCATAGAAGGATTAGAAGAAATCATAAAGAAAATTTCTTTAACCCAAACAGAGAAAAAGAAAAGAAAGTTATTACCCTACCAAGCTGCTAAAGAAGAACCATGAGAGACATCTGCAACAGTAGAAACTCCTATGGAAGCAGAAACAAGTAATACACAAACAGGACCACTAGGAGGAAATACTATAATTCAAAACATTACTAATAATCCTACCAAGATTGTCAGAGAAGAAAAAATCAAACTTCCTAAAGGACAAGCGTCTACGGGAAAATTAGGAGAAAGAAGTTCCCAAAAGTATATTCCTACAGAACCAAAATGGGGACAACCAGTCTTAGATAGAGGTGTCTATCTAGACTTAGATAGAGTAGGAGATAAAATAAAAGACATAGATAACTGGGTTGCTAGTCTGAAGCTAACCCAAGCATTGTTGTTATCTAAATTCTCATGTATATTTTGAGTCGATCTTAACTGGAATAGTCCAGAAATGGTACAATTCCTTTAAGAAGAGCTCTAAATGGGCTGAATGGGCACCCAAGCTAGCTCGGACCAATGATCCGATGGACTTTGCTATTCCCATATATAGACAATTCTGTAGAGATATAACGGGGCATAGTGAGCAGTCTAAAAAAAGAGCTAAAGCAAATATCCAAAAATTAAATATTTGTAACATGAGATACTTTGAAGAATATACAAATGAGTTCCAAAATTACTATTGTACAATAGGAGATTTAGAAAACGAAGAACTCATTAGAACCTATTACCGAAAATTACCAAAACCTTGGAATAATGCAGTAGCACAATCCGTAGAAGAAAACCCTCCTTGGTGTTTTATTATTGGAGGAATAGCAGAAAGAGTAAGAGATCTTTTACGAAAATAATGCACAGAAAACCAAAAATCTAGAACTGCTAAGAAACAACTCAAAGGAGTTGAGAGCATGTGTCCAAAGATATTAGACACTCCATCACAATGGGGATGTCATACTTACACAGAACGGAAAACCAAAAGCAAATTTAGGAATAAGAAAGATAAGAGTAACTTTACTCCCAACAGGAGGTATAAGTTCAGGAAAAGCTTGAACAAAAATAGAGAAAAAGCATCTCCTAGAAAAAGATTCTTTATAGAGAAACACTTAAAACAAAATCTTGCAAGAGAAACAAAGTCATGCAGATGCTAGTTTTGCAAAGCAGAATGACATTATGCTAATGAATGTCCTAAAAGAGAAAAAAGAATCTCTAAACCTCTCATAGCAGAATATGATGAAGCTATTGAATATGCAAACCTAAAAGGTTTCGAAATGACATATTCTGATGAAGATAATGAATTCATATATTCTCTTGAGTATTCATCAAAAAGTGATACAGAGAGCACTTTAGATGATTCAGATGATTCTGAAGAAGATAGGCAGCGCCCTATGTTTATGTTAATCCAAAATTGAAAACAATAAAATATTGATAGCATCAATAAGCTAGAATTTCTACCAAATCCAGGAACCTTTACATGTGACTATTGTAACTACTATGATACTGACACGGTTCCTATGCATTGTAAAGAAACAGGATAAACTTACCATAAAGAATGCTTTATAGCTGAAGTAAGAAGAAAAACAAAAGAAAATGATGCACATATTCTAGTAGATCAAGAATATGATATATTCTTTGATCAAAATCAAAAGAAAGATCTCGAAGATAACCTCAAGAAAATTCATGATTTCGAAAACGATGCTAAGAAAATGAAGTTAGTAACTTCATTAAGCCAAGACACAAAAGAAACTTTAGTAAATGATCTTCCCCAAGAAAATGTTAATCCTTTCATAGAAATCTCTGGAAAAGAGATACAACCAGTCAAACAGGTGCAGACGAGCATGTATAGCAACTACATTACAGTAGGTTTAAAATTTCATGGATACAAAAAGTATCATCTACATGATTTTGTAGATAATGGCTCAGGATATAGTCTTGCTAAGAGATATGCCATACCTGAGAAATATTGGGAGAAGTCTGACAAAGATGTTACTGGAATAGAAATGGGAGATAATGAATTCATTATGAGTCACATCGCCCGAAATGTCAAAATTCTTATAGGAGGAGGAACGTTTATCTTCCAAAGACTCTGGCAATGTGAAACCCAAGAAGCCGACCTGGTAATAGGAAACGATTTCCTACTTCAGCATAAACTAATTCAAACCCTCGAAATGATAGGGCTTGAAAAGAATAATAGGTTCTACTAGGAACCTAGACTTCTCAATGCAATTAGCATAGCAAACAAAGGGTTTACTGAATAATATCAAAAGTTGTCAGCAAAGCGTGGTGATCATAAACCACCACCCTATAAACCGGTTGTACAACCGATATTAACATTAAAAGAGTTCCAAGAAATTATACCAAATGAGCAATCAGTTCAGAAAATTCAGAATCGGAATCAGAGGAAGAACCTCAAGATTCAGAAAGCTCATAAGGTGAAGAAGAATTCATCAAAGAGCACAATCTAAAAATATATATATAAACAAGATAGAGTAAAAGAAAATCTCTAATCTTGTAGAAATAGAAAAATTACTTAAGCCCATAATCAGTGAAGATCCGCAGTTATACTTGGAAAAAGATCCGCAAATGCAATATGTCATGTTAAAGTCATTCCTCATTATAAAAATGAGGATAAAAAAGAAATGGAAAGCCAAGTTCAAGAATTACTTGAAAAGAAACTAATTAAGCCCTCGATAGCCCTCATCATGCTCCTGCATTCCTGGTTAGAAACAACGCAGAGCAATTAAGAAGAAAAGCAAGAATGGTAATAGATTATAGAGATTTCAATAAAAAAATAGTTAAGGATGACTATTAAATAGCACAGGTGAGAATCCTTATTAATAGATTAAAAGGAGCAAAGATTTTTTTAAAGTTCGATGCAAAATCAGACTTTTGGCAAGTAAGGATGCATCCTGATTACATAGCCTTAACAGCGTTTGGAACTCCTCAAGGACATTATGAGTGGCTTGTAATGCCATTTGGTCTTAAGCAAGCCTCGTCTATCTTTCAAAGAAAGATGGATAACATTTTTAAGTCATATTCAGATTTCTGCATAGTTTACATTGATGACATTCTCGTCTTCTTTAAAACTATGAATGAACATCTGAAGCATCTTGAGCAGATTTGTAAAATTATGGTGTAAACGATTATTACTGGACATGAGTAGTTTTAGCAGTCACGCCAGACACAAATCAAGAAAAATTTGTAAATTCATGTCAGGAAAGTTCAATCCTGCAAAACTGAATTACTCCACAGGAGATAAAGAAGTCCTAACCATAATAAAGTCCATTAAAGGAGCCGAAGCCTTTTTAGGAAATAAATTTCTAGTTAGAACGGATAATAAGAGAGTAAAAAACTTCAAAAATTATAAACTTACAGATGCAGCTGATAGAGGAAGAGTTCTTAGATAACAAATGTTTTTAACACAATATGATTATGATGTTGAAATGATTGCAGGAGACATGAATTATCTGTCTGACGCTCTTACAAGGGAAATTGCAATGTTTGAAAGAAGTGAATGTCATAACCCCAGAAATTGGAAACCAGAGCAGGAACCTGAAGAAAGAAGAAGACCAAGTCCTGAAGAAAGAAGAAGACCATAACTTGAAGAAAGAAGGAAACCAGACTTAGAAGACAGAAGTATCCCAAGAAAGAAAATTGAAGGCAAAAACCATGTGGGAAAGATATAAAGAAGGCGATAAAACAGTTGGATCTCTACGCGAAGGACCAGGTTACCAATACATAGTATCCTACTCTGATACAGAATCAAGCAAAGCCCCTGAAAAGAGACAATATTCTGAAAAAATGCAATCAAATCCAGCAGGATGGGACGGTTACAATCAATCCAAAGTTTCTTCACAAGGTGAGACTCTTGATGAAGAGGAGAAGAAGCTCTTAGACGAATTTTTACAGCATCCCAGAAATGAAAGCACCTGGGATAGAATCCCAAGAACGCCAACTAAGCCCTCTCAAACAATGAGACCAGGTTATGATAGGTCAGCAGCCTACAAAAGAAAACAACCAGTGGTTGCAGGAATGACCATGATATTCAATCACCCAATAAGGATCTATGAGAAGCCAGTTTTCAGGACTAGTAAAATTTTACAATTTAATCAGAGAATTATTATGGATAACCTCCAAACTGCCTCTAGAAATCATAATGAAGTTCTGGTGCTTCAAGCTCTAGAAGCTTTAACTGAGGAGCTTTCCAACAAAGGTATGGAAAAAGAGCCTGAAAATGTCACCAAAATTCATTATCTTGAGAATCCTGAAAGTGCAAAGATCCCAATAAAAACTCTTTCCGAGTTAAAATAATTTCGTTTTCATAATCTCTTAGGAGATTTTAAAAATAGAAAGGTTCTCCAATCAACGCTATCAGCAGTACCAGGTCCCTATTATGGGAAATATATGGTTGATGTTCTAGCAGAGCATCCCCAAAAGTATAAGCTATGGTTAGTAGAGAACGGTTTTGTTCGTAATCTTTGGACCAAAAATAATAAAGACCTAGAAGGTCTTCTTGAGAAAATTTACGAGTCTGTTAAGAACATCAGACCAGAGGGATGTGTCTGAATACTAAAATTCATCTCAACCCCTCCAGAATGGACTACTGAAGCATGACAAAAAAGTTACATCTCTCCATACCATTATGTAAGAATAATCCAGGGATGTACCCAAGGAAACAAGTCCTCTATAAGCAATGGATCTCCAAACTAGAGCCTATCATGGATGAAAGCAATGGTGATGAACCTCATAAAGAAATTAGTCCAAAGAGATCAGTACACCACTCTCCTGGCAAGTGGAGAAAAAATAATGGTCACAAGCTACAATCATCCTTCTCCTGATAATTGTGACTTTTTTAAAGCCTTAGAAATGTAAGAGATAGATGGAACGTTAACCACCACCAAGTGGATGGAGAAAGTTGAACAGGAATATAAACATACAGTTCCATATGATTCAGACATGGAAGAGGAGGAAGTAGGAGAATGTTCTACCACGGGAGCATCTTTTCATGACGAGGAGCTACAGAATATCAACAACATGATGGAATATTAAGCTGCCAACGCATGAAGACAAAAGAAATTTATTAAAGTAGTAGCTACTTTTACAAGTGGAAGCTGCCGACGCTTCAAGACAAATAAACTTTAGTTTAGTGGGAGACAGCTCAAAAGTTAAAATAAGATTCCTCTTATATCAGAAGAAAATTGAATGAAGTTTTGAAGTCCGTGACTTATATAAGGAGTGGCAACCCTCAAGAGAAGGGAGTCAAAAAAACAAGAGAGAAAGAGTATTCTGAAGATTGAGAGTCTGTCTAGATTAGTTGTGAACAAAGTGTGAGATAAATAGTGAGATATTGTGTGATATTGTAAGTGTGCTACTGAATCCTACTAGTCAATCAGTGTGATGTGCTTTTTTATTCAAGTAAGTTTGTATTTCCATTTTTAGTATGAGTAGCTAAACAGTTTTTAGCTGTTTACCCAAGAGTGAGGCTCTGAGTTATGTATATATAGTTATGTTTGAATAAATAAATTTCAGATGGTGTTCCCTATATCCATAAAAATTTAGCTTGTTAATTATCTCAAACCCCAAGTGGAAGACTACCTCCTAAGAGTGGTATTCGAGAAATCTTTCCTTTGTAAAAAAAAAAAAAAAAAAAAAAAAAATTATTGTGCTAGAAGTTAAGTTACTTTCCATACTTTAGACAGCAGTGATCCCGCCAGAATAGTAACCGTCTAGACAGGAAATCGTTAGGTGAAGATGACATGTTGAAGGTTAGTTTTAAGCTATAGTAATTAAGTAGTCAAGCTCTAGTAAGTAATTAAGTAAGTAAAAAAAAAAATTAAAAAAAAAAATTGTAAAAAGTCAGGTTTACGCCTAGAAGTATGACATTGATAACAATATAAGAGTTGAGGTACCACATTGATTCTTCTTAAAATTTAGGCATCAAACTGTCCTGTACACTAAAGTTCAGGGACTAACAGGACTTAAAACTCTTTAGTAAACCACTCACAACCTCTACCTTTGTAGGGTTTTAAACTCTGTCAGCTACTAAGGCTTTGAGGGCAGCAATTTTGGGGGCATCAAACACAAACCTTCTGGAAGAACATTTTTCTTTCTTGTGGGAAGATTCCGGCATAAGCTGTAGGTCACCCCTCGGAAAAATGGGGGGTGTACAAAGTAAAGGGGACCCTTGTTTGCCTGAATTTGAAGCCTTGGCAGCCCAGTCGTTTACAAAGTTGACCATACTTGCTGTATCGCCAATTTTGTGTGCCATGCACACACTTAATGCCATTCCTCCACTTAATACCATAGTTTTTATGTCCAACAACAAGCCTAATCACTTGGCACGTACTTTGATTACTAACACGTGTTCGTTTTCCTGTTGTCAATTTGCATTAGTTTGCATTACTTGCTGTATCCAGCAAAAAAAGTCCCTCGGCAAACTTTCTTCCGTTCATGTTGATTGGGATTAATTAGGGTTCTCTCCCTAGCTACCGAGTTCTCTCCTTTGCCTCCTTGCTTTTAATCTGAGCCGGTTATTCAGATCTCACACAGATTTCTTTAATGATTAACTTCTAATCCGTGCAGTTGATTAATGTTATAATTTTTTAACGTTTTCCACTCTATTAACCATTAAAAATAGATTGAGATTTTCATATTAGCGGGATCTGAATTTGGTTTTTATATTTAAAACTTTAAACACTCTTAATGGTACGGTCCCCTTATGTAACAATAATTATTTAATCAATGACTATGAATAGATGTGTGTTTGCGTGTGCGTGTGCGTGTGCGTGTGCGTGCGGGTGTGTCTACATTTACATTTAGAAGTGTGATCTATTGTGAAAACTGAAGAAGGGAATGAGAGCTTTGACTAGGGATAACTGAGTTTGATCAAACGGAGAGTTAGACCAAGCTTTTGCTACCAACCCTGAATTATATCATTACAGACTTTACGGTATCATGGATCCCCATACTGAATCTTAGAGAGGTAGAGAAAGAGAACTTTGATTGAGCAGCAAATATTATATTATTATATGCACACTACCGAGCTTGGTGGCTACGTTATTCAGTCAGCAACCATATATCTATCTATATTATATTTGCATATAGATAATATCACCAGCAGTAATGGATGACTGAGTTCCCTGTGCTGCCAAATGTTGTAAACATTTATAAGGGAAGGTATTGTTGAAGGTAGTTAGATAACTAGCAGTATGGCGGATGTGCTAGTAAGCGAGTGTGCTCGTACTCGCCAGTTCCTGTGGCTCTTCTGTACAGCATGAAGTTCACCTAATGCAGTATGGGCATTATGGTGGAAATCCGTTTTGTTAGTTTCACCATAATGCCCATACTGCATTAGGTGAACTTCATGCTGCACAGAAGAGCCACAGGAACTGGCGAGTACGAGCACACTCGCTTACTAGCACATCCGCCATACTGCTAGTTATCTAACTACCTTCAACAGGTATCAAGTTGTGTGATAAACTTATTCTGAGAGATGGAGTTCTTGAATTGTCTACTCTTATGTCTTTGCCTTATCTCAGTCCTAGCTTTCCGTTCATTTGGAAAAAGAAGCAAAGAAATTCCCAGAACCAGGCTTCCACCAGGATCAAAGCCATTTCCAATAGTTGGCAATCTCTTCGAGCTTGGAGACAAACCCCATCTCTCTTTAACCAAGCTTTCTGAACGCTATGGTCCTATAATCAGTTTGCAGCTGGGTCAGGTAATCACAGTAGTGGTTTCATCAGCTTCCATGGCCAAAGAAATCCTCCGAACCCACGACCATCTCTTCTGCAACCGAACTGTCCCCAATGCTGTCAATTCCTACAAGCACTGCAACTACAGCATGGTGTGGCTACCTGTTTCGGACAGATGGAGAAACCTTCGCAAAATATGTAACTCGCAACTCTTTGCACCCAAAGTTCTTGATGCAAACCAAGCCAACCGGCGCATAAAAGTGCAAGAGCTCATTGCCGATATCTGCGAAAGCAAGGAGAAAGGTGTGGCAATGGACGTAGGAAGGGCAGCTTTCAAAACTACGCTCAATCTGTTGTCCCGGACTATGTTCTCGGTGGATTTGGCTAACCCGAGTAGCGAGACGGCTAGGGAGTTGAAGGAGACCATTTGGGGTATCATGGAAGAGATAGGGAAGCCAAATGTGGCCGACTATTTTCATTTGCTTAGGAAGCTTGACCCCCAAGGAATAAGGCGGCGATTAACCTACCACTTTCAGAAGACGATGGACCTCATTGACAGCATGATCAATCAAAGGTTGGAATCCAGAAAAGTGCAAGATTATATTCCGACTAACGATATGTTGGATACTCTTCTAAACATGAGTGAAGAGAAGAATGAGGAAATGGACAAGACCGAAGTTGAGCACTTGTTTCTGGTTAGTCTCTATTTTTTAACTCTTACGTACTCTGTCTGTATTTAATTACTTACTTTGAAAATTTTATATACATCAAACAAAAATGTTTTGGGGCTAATAAGGCTTAAGATTTTTTGTCTTAATCATTGGCATGCCATCTAATCAAGACACATCATCAATTTTAAAAGCCTTGTCATGTCATATTTGGGTTAAAATACAATCTTATCCTAGCAAATCCAATGACTCTAATTTTTTTTTTATTCAAAAATAAAAATAGTTTTAAGGAAAGAAAAATATTTTTAAAAATATTTTTTTATTACACTCATTTTTAAATTTAAATACCAAATATAATGAGAAATAATTTTTATAATTATAATTATTTGAAAATATAAATCTAAGTGAATATACATACACATATACATATATATATATACATACATACATATACTATCTCGAAGAAGAAGAAAAAGTAGTATTTCAAAGAAAAAAAATTTCAAAATACTATACTTCTGTCCAAATAAATTTCATATATATATATAATTCATCTAAAAAATTCGATAAAAATATACTTTTTTTTCTACTTTATTTTTTTTTTCAATTCGAAGGATATATATATAATTCTAAATCTAAATTTCGGTTAAGAGTAAAAAAAAAACATTGAATTTGAATCACAAAGATGGAATGTCTTAATATTAAATATCACAATTGTGTCGAGAAATAAATTGGGTTCAAGCAATCAACCCAAAAAAGGTAACAAAATCATCTAGAAGAAAACATAATTTAGTATAATTGTTGCTTAATTTACAATGACTATCATTATAAAAATATTTTCTTTCCTTAAAATTATTTTTATTTTTAAATAAAGAAAGAGTCATTGAATTTTTAAGGATAAAATTGTATTTTAACCCAAATATGACATGACAAGGCTTTTAAAATTGATGATGTGTATTGATTAGATGACATGTCACATAAGATTAAAGTAAAAAATCTTAGGCCTTAATAAGCCCCTATCACTACTCTACACCAGATAAGTAATGTCTAAGAAATTAATTTGTGCATGAAACACTTGTTATATATGATGAAATTGACTTATACGATCGCATTGATTTTGTCTCACTAAAATACTAGGACTTGATTGGTGCGGGGACAGATACAACTTCGGCAACAATGGAATGGGCAATGGCCGAGCTACTCCGCAGTCCAGAGAAACTTGTAAAAGCTCAAGCAGAGCTGGACCAAGTAATTGGGAGAGGAAAACCAATCGAGGAATCAGACATTGCTCGACTGCCTTACTTGCAAGCAATAATCAAAGAAACATTCCGAATGCACCCAACAGTGCCATTGCTGCTTCCACGTAAAGCTGGTGAAGAAGTAGAAATCGGAGGGTACATTATTCCGAAGGGTGTTGAAGTTTGCTAGTTAGATAGTTTGTTCTCGCCATAGTGGATGGCGACTCGCCTTGTTGTGGCGATTCGCCAGGTTGTGGCGAATCGCCAGGATGTGGCGAATCGCCAGGTTCTGGCGAACTTAGTTCTCTCGCCAGGTTGTGGCGAGTCTGGTGGATGGCGAGTTTCCTAGTACTCGCCAGTCCACCTGGTGTGTTCGCCATTCCACCTACTGCTCTCCTGTACAGCATGGAGTTCACCCACTGCAGTATGGGCAGTATGGTGGAAACCTAGCTCTTTAGTTTTAGTCCATACCTAGGTATGACCTTTACCTTTTACACTGTTCAGTTTTCCTTCATACCTGTATAAAGTCTTCTTCTTGTATTCTTTTCTTCTTATGAATGAAAAAAGGGAATTTTGTCCCAAACACCTTCTCTGAGTTCTTTGGATTTCAAGATGGTATCAGAGCTTGATATTTAGTATCCTGCTGCTGCCTCTGCGTTCTTGTGTCCATTTCTCGTGTATCCTCTGCTTAAAGTAAGAGTGAAGTTCCTTGCCTTTATTTTCAGCCTAAAATGACTGACGAGGCATCTTCTGATGTTAATCCTTTTGGATCTGTCAACAACCCCAATTCTGATTCGAGTTACAATGGTGATGGCAACACGAATCAACGTTTATGCTCAGTCCTACTCAATTCGTTTAATTACCTTCATTGGTCAAGAGCAGTTGCTCTGGCACTTGGAGGAAAATCCAAGCTAGATTTTATCTATGGTACTACTCAAGCTCCTGATGTTGGTTCCAGCAGCTTTAATTCCTGGCTAAGCACTGATCAACTGGTTCGAGCATGGCTCATCAATTCCATGGAACCTAAGTTGGCTCAGATCTTCAGCTACTCCACTTCAGCAAGTCAAATGTGGAAGGATATTGAAGAGTTTTATGGGAACAAAAATAACTCAGCTCGAGTTTATCAACTGAAGAAGGACATCGCTTGCCTTGAACAAGAAGGTAACTCCTTTGTTCAATATCTTGGAAGTCTAACCAGCATGTGGAATGAACTAGACGTGTACAGACCACATACTACTGATGCAGCCATACTGCTGAAGAGGGCTGAGGAAGACAAAATTTTCCAGCTCTTGGCTAACCTTAGCACTGATTATGAAGATTTGAGGAGTCACATTCTTATGAATGCTGAACTCCCCACCTTTAGAGCGGTTTGCAGCACTGTTCAAAGAGAAGAAACCAGAAGGCAAGTGATGAATGTTGATATTAAGACCAACCATACTGAGTCAAGTGCTTATGCTACAAGTTCTAAGCAGTCGGACGATAGGAATCAGAAATGGAAGCGCACTGGTGGCAAATGTACTCACTGTGGAGGAAATCACGTTAGAGAGAAGTGCTGGATCCTGTTCCCAGAGCTGAAAGTAAAATTTCTTGAAGAGAAAGCAAGGAAGGAGGGCAAGGGAATCCCCAGGAGCACCAGCTCTTTCACTCCTAGAGCAAATATGACCTCTAGCTCGGCGGCACCAGCTGTCCCTGTCGACTTCACCGCAAATCCATGTAATCTCATTAATGAATTTGCAGATTTCCTCCAACAGAAGCAGAAGTTGGGTAGTCAGGATTCAAGTCACACAGCTCTCCTAAGTCAGTTTGCTGGTTTTTTAGCAGATTCAGATCATGTCAACAATCGTGATCTCCCAGGTATCTTAAAGGCATTTGAAACTGCTTTACTTGTTAGTGTTGAAGATGATTGTTGGATCATAGACTCTGGTGCCACTGATAACATGACAAACAAGTTATCAAACTTGCACAACTTTGAAAAATTTTCTTCCTCTGTATCCGTTGCAAATGGGAAGGGGGTCCCAGTATTAGGAAAAGGGAAAGTTAATCTTTTTCAAAATCAGCTGGAACTTGATGCTTTATTTGTACCTTCATTTCCCTTTCAACTTCTATCAGTTGGAAAAATCTCTAGAGTCTTACATTGTTCGGTCATTTTTTCTGCCGAAAATGTTATTTTTCAGGATTTGATCACCAAGAAGACGATTGGTGAAGGTGTTTTTCAAAATGGACTGTATTACCTGTCCCAGAGGTCTCAGGTCCTTCAAGTCAGTTCCAGTAGGGTTTCAGAGTATCAACTGTGGCATCAACGCTTGGCTCATCCTTCAGAGAAAGTGTTATCTATTTTGTTTCCAAACTTGAGTCATGGACAGCTTAACTGTGAAGTGTGTCATATGTCTAAGTTCACTAGATTACCATTCCAACTGTCAGTTTCTAGAGCTAGTAATCCGTTTGAAATCATCCATTCTGATGTATGGGGTCCTGTTCTAAAATCAGTAGATGGTTTTAGATATTTTGTAACATTTGTAGATGATTTCACCAGGATTACTTGGTTGTATCTTTTGAAAATGAAAAGTGAAGTCATTGATGTGTTCAAATCTTTCTGCAATCTTGTCAATACTCAGTATTCATCCAAAATTCAAATCTTTAGATCAGATAATGGCTCAGAGTATATGTCCAACAAAATGAAACAGTTTTATAGCTCAAATGGAATTATTCACCAAACATCATGTGTTGGAACACCTCAGCAAAATGGCATTGCTGAAAGGAAGAATAGAGACCTACTTGAGAAAACTAGAGCATTGATGTTTCATGCAAATGTCCCAAAGAAGTTCTGGTCCCATGCAGTCCTTGCTGCAACTTACCTCATTAATCGCCTGCCAAGTCGAGTGTTGAACTCTATGTCTCCCCTCGAAGTACTAAAGGGCAGGAAGATTGTTTTGAATCACCTGAAAGTGTTTGGGTGCGTATGCTATGTGCATGTTCAGGATAAGCACAGGGATAAGTTGGAGCCAAGAGCTGTCAAGTGCATGTTTCTGGGATATTCTACTACTCAGAAAGGTTACAAGTGCTACAATCATGAATCTCGGAAAATAGTTGTTTCTAGAGATGTGAAATTTGAAGAAGATGTTCTGTTTTTTCCTAAGAAAGTTGTTGATGCAGATGGTCAGGGGGAGTCATTCAGTGATTTATTTCCTGCACCTTTGACAAGTGCAGAACTATCAAAACCTTCTGGTGAAATTAATGAGCACGTTAATTCCAATGATCAGGAAATAGAAGAAATGCATGATAATGCAGGTTTTGATAGCCCTGCTCAGCATGCCCATACTGAAGAACCAGTTTTAGCCGCTGCTCCTCAATCTATGCAACCTCAAATTCCCAGAAGGAATCCTACAAGAGATAGGAATCCTCCTGTAAGATTTAAAGACTATGTTGGCTTCCATGTGAAATATCCAATTTCTGATTTTTTGGGATATCAAAGGCTGTCAACTTCTCATGCAACTTTCTTAAGTGCCATTGATGAGGTCAATGAACCTAGAAGTTTCAATGAAGCTAGCGAAAGTACAGTTTGGCATCGGGCAATGCAGGAAGAATTGAAGGCCCTAAATGAAAATGGAACTTGGAGCATTGTCCCTCTCCCTGCAGGAAAGAAGGCAGTGGGAAGCAAGTGGATCTATAAAATCAAGTTCAAATCAGATGGTCAAGTGGAGAGGCATAAAGCTCGTCTGGTTGCTCGTGGCTTTACTCAAACGTATGGAGTGGACTACAAGGAAACTTTTGCACCAGTTGCAAAAATGAATACTGTGAGAGTTCTCTTATCTCTTGCGGTAAATCACAATTGGTCTTTACATCAAATGGATGTAAAAAACGCCTTTTTACATGGAGACTTGGAAGAAGAGGTCTATATGCAGCTTCCTCCTGGTCACCCTCAATCTGCAGATCAAAATTTGGTGTGTAAACTACACAAAGCAATTTATGGTCTTAAGCAATCTCCTAGAGCTTGGTATGCTAAACTTAGCTCAGTTCTTGAGGGAATTGGCTTTTGCAGAAGTAATGCTGATTCGTCACTATTTTTCAGAAATAGCGTCAAGGGCAAACTTGCAGTCCTTATCTACGTTGATGATTTAATAATCACTGGTGATAACTATCAGGAAATCAGTTCTTTGAAAGATTCCTTGCGGTCGAGATTTGCAATGAAAGATCTTGGTAAACTAAAATACTTTCTTGGTATAGAAATGGCTTCTTCTTCAAAAGGATTATTTCTGAATCAAAGAAAGTATGTTCTTGATCTTCTTCAGGAAGCTGAAGTTCTTGAATGTAAACCCGCCAAGACCCCTCTTGATAGTAAGATTCAGTTGGACACTCACAGCGATGCTCTTGGGAATATGGGTGAATATCAAAGGTTAGTAGGGAAGTTGATCTACCTCACTATCACCCGTCCTGATATTTCGTATGCCGTTAGCATTGTCAGTCAGTTTATGCATTCGCCTACTGTGTTTCATCTGAATATTGTCAAGAGAATTCTGAGGTATTTAAAGGGTTCAGTGGGTAGAGGAATTCTTTTGAAGAAAAATGGCCATCACAATATTGTTGGCTATGCAGATGCAGACTGGGCTGGGAATGCCCTTGATAGAAAGAGCACAACGGGCTTCTGCTCATTTGTTGGTGGAAACCTGGTTACGTGGAAAAGCAAAAAGCAAAGTGTGGTTGCAAGGTCAAGTGCAGAAGCTGAATATAGAGCAATGGCCTCAGCAGCCTGTGAGTTGATTTGGCTCAAAGGTCTCCTCACTGACCTAGGTTTTTTATGTTCTGCCCCTATATGTCTGCATTGTGACAACCAGGCTGCTATGCACATCGCCTCCAACCCTGTGTTTCATGAAATAACCAAGCATATTGAAGTCGATTGCCATTTTATAAGGAATCAAGTTCAAGCCAACATCATCTCCACACAGTATGTGAAAAGTGAAGATCAACTAGCAGATATCTTTACCAAGTCCTTAACTTCTGCTCATTTTCAAAACATTCTATGCAAGCTTGGGTCCTTCAATCTTTTGGACCAAGCTTGAGGGGGAGTGTTGAAGTTTGCTAGTTAGATAGTTTGTTCTCGCCATAGTGGATGGCGACTCGCCTTGTTGTGGCGATTCGCCAGGTTGTGGCGAATCGCCAGGATGTGGCGAATCGCCAGGTTCTGGCGAACTTAGTTCTCTCGCCAGGTTGTGGCGAGTCTGGTGGATGGCGAGTTTCCTAGTACTCGCCAGTCCACCTGGTGTGTTCGCCATTCCACCTACTGCTCTCCTGTACAGCATGGAGTTCACCCACTGCAGTATGGGCAGTATGGTGGAAACCTAGCTCTTTAGTTTTAGTCCATACCTAGGTATGACCTTTACCTTTTACACTGTTCAGTTTTCCTTCATACCTGTATAAAGTCTTCTTCTTGTATTCTTTTCTTCTTATGAATGAAAAAAGGGAATTTTGTCCCAAACACCTTCTCTGAGTTCTTTGGATTTCAAGAGTGCACAAGTTCTGATCAATGCTTGGGCAGTAGGTAGAGATTCTAGGGTTTGGGACAGCCCTAACTTGTTTATGCCGGAAAGATTTTTGGGGTCCGAAATCGATGTTACGGGAAGAAACTTTGAGCTTATTCCTTTTGGCGGTGGGAGGAGAATATGTCCGGGTATGCCATTGGCAATGAGAATGTTGCCGTTGATGTTGGGTTCAGTTCTTAACTGTTTTGAATGGAAGCTTGAAGATGGATCTGGACCTGAGACTATCAACATGGAAGACAAATTTGGCCTCAGTTTACAAATGGCTCACTCTCTGAAGGCTGTTGCCACTTCGTACGAAAACAATTGGAGTATTGGATGACTATATATCTAACTTGGTACGTGTCTGTTTTTTATTTTGCTATATATCTTACTTTGATTAAATTTGAGTGCCTTTTCTCATACGTACATCAATAATATAATTGAACATGTCTTTTCCCTTAATAGATTGATGTAAGCTTTGAAAATTTTAATTTCATTTTGTCTGGTTGATAAATTAATTAATATAAATTATTGTTGTCATCGTCAATTTGTGAAATACAAAATCCTAGCCTTGTCTGATTTGATTAGTTTTGTAATTACATCAACAAAGCCAAATTACAAAGATTAGTTAAAGTGAAGAATTTCATCAGGATAACCCAAAAATTGGCATAACATCTTGGCAAATGTAAGGAAATTTCAGTTCTAGGTAATTTAATTCGATTGCTTCTAACTAATGGCTACGATTTTCCTTTTTCTCCTTAACCCGACCGAAGTACTAGAAGAGTAGAATCTCTTACAAAAGATCCATTTGGTACATACATCACGTCTCATAGCTCGGTATATTTTGGTAATGAGAAATTAACTTCGAGCATAAAGAGCCAAATAGATGAGAGAGAGAGAGAGAGTCCGGTCACCAGATCATAGATGACTTCATAAAATTTGAGCTAGGGTCTGGATCGGACATGGAGCTGACTACATATTTACCGGACACAGGAGTACGTGACTGGAGAGGAAGACGATACGACCATGGGGTAGTTGTTAGATCAATATGGACTTATCACATATTAAATGATAATTATGTTTAATGACAATATCTACTTCTACATGGAAACAAATACAGAACTATATCCAGTTAATAATGATTTCGTGTATTAGATCATTATTATAAGGAATCCTATTCGTAGTCTAGAAGTTAGACAACTAATCAGTATTGTATCAGGAATCTAATTAGAAGACTTAACTCTCAAGGAATGTCCTTAATGGGAGGACTCTTTAGGGTTAATGATTCTATATAAATAGATAGTATCGGTCCCTGTTATCACCACGAGACATAGCGTAAGTTCTGTCCATTGAGAAGCTTATTGTGGTGACTAACAGAAGGCCTTTGCCTAGTACTTTTGTGTTTCAGGTTTATATCAATGGAAAGAGCTATGATTCATAATGATGGTAAGTTTACTCAAAGCTAAAAGTCTAACGATTATGGTTATGCATATGATATATTGTATTGTGAACATTCAAATTTGGTTTACAAATTGGTATCAGAGCCATAAAGGTTCACAAAATGTTCAGTTTTGCATAACAAAATCGTTTTAGGGTTTTCTCAAACAAATTTTTTTGCTTTACGGGTTAATGGGCTTTGCCTATTAACCAATTCTTGGCTCGACCCACAAGCAAGCGCGGATCCAGTCTCGACCCGCTCGCCAGAAGTCAACCGCTCGCCAGACGCAACAGTGGCAGATGTATCCTGGCGGATGAGTTCGCAACAGTGGCGGATGTATCCTGGCGGATGAGTTCGCATGAGTTCGCAACAGTGGCGGATGTATCATGGCGGATGAGTTCGCAACAATGGCGGATGTATTCATAACATATAAAGAAGATGGAACGGAGACTGGATTGGAAGCGCTGGAGACTTTTACGTCTCTTATGGGATTCAAAACCCGATTGCTGTGGATCAAGAAAGCCAAGAAATAGTTGCTGCATCAAGTTTATAGCTTCCGCTGTGTTCTGTAGCAAATTGGGGAAAAAGCAAAACAGGTTTTTCTGGAATTTTTGTTTTCAATTCAAGCATGTATATCTATATATATATATATATATATATATATATATATATATATATATATATATATTGCATAAGAACCCTAGAGCACTCCCAGCGTGCACATAAGTTGGTGATTGTGTTGTTCTGTGGCTGGATGATATTTCAATACAGATTATGCTCTATGGAATTGAATTGAAGAATGTGTTCTGTAATTGACAATGATGCATGTAGTCGTTAAAGTCTCCCAAAATTTATGCATTGAAAAATTTCTTACAGACACAAGAGCTTAGTTTTCTTACAAAGGGTAACCTGGATAGAAATCAAGTTTTCAAGCTCAAACAAGGTTGTGATTTTCTGTTGGTATGATTGAATATATTGCACAAAGCATTTTTCATTCATATTTCCAAGAGATCATATGGTATAACAAACTGAAAGTTGTGTTTTGTATTTTAAATATTGCTTTTTATCTTCCAAAGAAGTGTCGAAGCATGATTTTAGAATGCAAACAGCAGTAAGCATATTTGATAAGAATAAATCAGGATACTTGGAATTTAATCTTCTGTCTAAAGATGTGGATTTGGTTCCTTGAATAACATGTTTTTATCAAGTGTGGCTTATTGATAAAGATTTGCAGTATGCTAAGTTTCTGCTCAAAAGTGTTACTTAGTATTGTTTTATGGATATGGACTGATGTGAATGCAAGTATAAATGTATTGAGTTTTCTAAATGTTTTGTTTTATGAGTGTTTCTGTTATGGTTTGATTAACTTAAACTAATTCATAAAACACTGAAAACTCTAAAAGCTTTACAAAATTAAGAACTCACAAAATCTTTTCTTTTGCTCCTTAGGTAACACCTACATGACCTTCAACAATGTCGTAGTGCTTACTGGTTCAAACTTTAGAGCTTGGAGAGATTCTGTAAAAAACTACATTTCTATGCATGAGACAATAGGATTCTGTTTTCTTGAAGAACAACCTGATACCCCAGCAGAAGATGATAAACCCTCAGTCAAAGCTCACCATAAGAAGTGGATGAGATCTAATATGATGGCCAAGAATGTGATTAGAAGTTCTATGTCTAGATCAGTGAGAGGTTGTGTTGAGGAACCAGAATTAGCCACTGATTTCATTGAGGCTGTGGCAGCTAAGTTTAAAGAAAGTGAAAAAGCTGAAATAGCTAGGCTGAGCAAAGAGTATCATACCCTACAGTACTCTGGAACAGGATCTGAGGGTGTAAGAGGGCATATAATGGAGTTGATTAACATCAACAACAGGCTGAGAGAGATGTTAGTGGGAGTAAAAAATCAATTGTTGGTGCATCATGCACTGAACACGCTTCCTAGCAGTTTTGACAACCTCAGAACAAGTTATAATGCTCAAAAGGAAAACTGGACCCCAGATGAACTCATCTCAATCTGTGTTGATGAGGAATCTAGGATCAAGAAAAACCAGTCTCAGTCCCTCACAATCAACCTAGTTGAGAAGCCTAAGAAGAAAAAGACTCAAAACAAACTCAAGCCTACCAAAACCATCACCAAGGCATCTGCAGCCACATGACCAAAAGAAAACAGACCATTCAGATTCAAGTGCTACTTTTGCAAGAGAGTAGGTCACATGAAAAAGGACTGTACAGGTTATAAGGCTTGGCTAGCTAAAAAGGGTAAGAAAATTTCTAATACAGTATTTTCCTTAGAAATTAATCTTATAAATGTTGAACCCCAGTCTTGGTGGATAGATTCTGGTTCTCCTATTCACGTCACTAATTCCTTGCAGGGATTCACAAAGAGGAGAGTCCCAAGAAGTGATGAGGTGAACCTGAGAGTAGGAAATGGCATGCGAGTGGGAGTCAAAGCCATAGAAACCCTCAAGCTTGATCTAGGATATGAAAATCTTTTAATTTTGGATAATGTTTATTATGTACCTTCCATTAGAAGGAATTTAGTTTCAGTTTCTCAGCTAATTAAAGCTGGTTGTAGACTTTTGATGGATAATAATGGAATTATTATTTCTAAAAATTCAAAACAGATTGGTTCTGGTGTGATATTGAATGATTATTTACAGCTTAATTGTTCTATGTCTCAACAAGAGATTTCTCTCGTTGAAAAAGAAAACACTAACAGTACTAATGCCTTGATTGGTGTTAAAAGAACCAAACAAAATGAAAAGTCTGCATATTTATGGCATAGAAGACTCGGCCATGTTTCAAAAGAGAGACTGAAAATTCTGGTTAAAAACAATATCCTAAATGAATTGGATTTTTCTGATCTTAATGATTGTGTGGAATGCTTTAAGGGAAAAATGACAAATAAAAGAAAGAAGACTGCAGTAAGAAGCCAAAATTTACTAGAACTCATACATACTGATATCTGTGGTCCATTTAAACACCAAACTATCTGTGGTAATGTGTATTTCATTACATTCATTGATGATTTCTCTAGATACAGCTATGTTTCTTTACTATCAGAAAAATCTCAAGCACTTGAAGCTTTTAAAATCTTCAAGACTGAGGTAGAGAATCAGCTAGAGAGAAAAATCAAAACAGTAAGATCAGATAGAGGTGGAGAATTTTATGGAAAATATACAGAAAAAGGTCAACAGAAGGGTCCATTTGCCTTGTATTTACAAGAGCATGGAATTAAAGCTCAATATACAACACCATATAATCCACAACAAAATGGTGTTGCAGAGAGAAAGAATAGAACCCTTCTAAATATGGTTAGATGTATGATGTGTACAACTGGCTTACCAAAATTCTTATGGGGAGAGGCCTTGAAAACTGCAAATTACATTTGCAACAGAACACCTAGTAAGGCCATTGAGAAAACTTCTTTTGAATTATGGTGTGGTAGAAAACCAAGTCTTTACCATTGTCATGTATGGGGCTGTAATGCAGAAGCTCGGATTTATAATCCAAACTTGAGCAAGCTTGATCCCAAATCCATAAGCTGCTATTTCATAGGTTATCCAGAAAAATCTAAGGGCTATAAGCTGTATTCTGCTAAACATAAGCCTAGAATTTTTGAAACTCATCAAGTCAAATTCTTAAATGAAAAAGCTCACAATACAGAATATGAGGATTTATCCTTAGATTTTGAAGAAATTGTGACTGATGAGGATTGGGAAAATGTTTTGCCTTTTGAAACTGAAGAAATAGCAGATGACATCATTATAGAAAATCAAAATGCAGCAGATCAAGAAATTGATCAGGAAATGCAAATTGATGAGCAACCAGCTGCAGCAGAACCAACTGTTGCAGCATCTCACATTATAGAGTCACAAAATGATCTTAATCCTGAACTTAGAAGATCCAAACGAGCTAGAAAATCAAAATTTGGGGGGGAAGATAGTGATTACATTGTCTACTTGGCTGAAACAGACATTAATGAAGACTGTGCAGAAGACAATGATCCAACAAATTTTGATCAAGCAGCAGCAAGTCAAGATTCTGTCAAGTGGCAGGAGGTCATGCAAGCTGAGATTGATTCTATGGAGAAGAATGGAGTCTGGGAATTAGTTGAACCTGATCGTAGACAGAAGCCAATAGGTTGCAAATGGGTTTATAAAACCAAGAGAGATGCAACTGGAAATATTGAGAGGCATAAAGCAAGGCTAGTGGCAAAAGGATTCTCACAAAAGGAGGGTATTGATTACACTGAGACATTTTCTCCAGTCTCATGTAAAGACTCCTTCAGGATTATCATGGCATTGGTGGCACATTATGACATGGAGCTGCATCAAATGGATGTCAAAACAGCATTTTTAAATGGAGAGCTTGAGGAGGTAATTTACATGAAGCAACCCGAAGGATTTATTGAAGCTGGAAATGAGAACTTAGTCTGCAGATTAAGAAAATCTATCTATGGTCTAAAACAAGCTTCTAGGCAGTGGTATAAGAAATTTGATTCAGTAATTTCTTCTTTTGGCTTTACTGAAAATCTAGTGGACGAGTGCATTTATTTAAAAACAGTAGGGAACCAATTTATATTCTTAGTACTGTATGTGGATGACATACTTTTGGCCAGCAGCAATCTCAAGCTGCTTAAAGATACCAAGAGCTTTCTGTCAAAGAATTTTGACATGAAAGATTTAGGTGAAGCATCCTATGTACTAGGAATAGAAATTAAAAGGGACAGAGCACAAAAGTTGTTGGGATTATCTCAGCAGAATTACATTACTAAAGTTCTTAAAAGATTTAGTATGGAAAAGTGTTCAAATGGAGAGGTTCCCATGTCTAAGGGTGATAAACTCACTAAGAGTCAGTGTCCACAAAGTGAAGCTGAGAAAGAAAAGATGAAAACAAAACCATATGCTAGACTTGTTGGAAGTCTCATGTATGCTCAAGTCTGTACCAGACCAGACTTGGCATTTGCTGTTGGAATGCTGTCAAGGTTTCAGTCAAATCCAGGACCAGAACATTGGGTGGCTGGAAAGAAAGTTCTAAGATATTTACAGAAAACAAAGAGTCACATGCTTGTGTACAGAAGAGTTGAGAATCTGAAAATTGTTGGTTTCTCAGATTCTGATTTTGCAGGGAATTTTCCAGACTCAAACAAGTCAACTTGTGGTTATGTGTTCATGCTGGCGGATGGAGCAGTTGCTTGGAAAACAATGAAGCAAACCTTAATCACAACCTCCACCATGCAAGCTGAATATATAGCAGTATATGAAACAATGTGTGAATGGCTCTGGATTAGGAATTTCCTAGAGCAGACTAAAGTATTGAGTCACATTGTGGCGGATGCACTTGTTATATACTGTGATAATGAGGCTGCTGTGTTCTTTAGCAAGAACAATAAAAGATCCAGCAACTCAAAACACATAGACTTGAAATATTATAGTGTTAGAGAAAGAGTCAAGCATGGTGAGGTAACTGTTTTGGATATAAACACCAACTCACAGCTTGCAGACCCTTTCACCAAAGCACTACCAGTGAAGGTATTCAAGAAGCATGCAGAAAGCATTGGAATTCTTCCAAACTTAGATGCTTAGGTTCAGTGGGAGTTAGGATCAGTAGGAGCAAACTTAAAATATTTTGTCTTCTGAGTTCTTGTGTTTTCGGTTGTGATATCAGTTCAAATTGCAACTTAGTTTTGTAATGACAGTTTTTAAAATAAAAGTTGAGGTATTTCAGAATTTTGTGTTGCTGCAGCTTTATGATTGTTCTGAAAATAATTGTTTTATGGTTCTAGTCATATATATACTTGCTATCAGATAATCTCATTCATGTTTAGCATGAAACTACAGTACAAGCAAAGTTGAGATTATTGGTGTTCAGTAAAGTTTGCTTGAGTTCTGGTTTTAAGAACATAAAGTAGGACTTGATATATGTTTTTACTTGTCAATACACATTGACATATATTTCAATACTGCATGATTGACATATGTGGATTACAGAAGCTTGTGTTGTGGTACAGAACCTCTGCATTTTTGTCAAAGTGTAACTTGGTTCTTGCTCTGCATAAGTGACTATAATTTGACCATGTTGTGAAGGGATTTTTGGTTCATTTGTTTTTCGGCGCGCACTACAGTAGGTAGAGCAGATGTTGTCATTCTCAGGTGCGAGTTATCATTTATGGCGAGTGATAGTCCAAGTGGGAGATTGTTAGATCAATATGGACTTATCACATATTAAATGATAATTATGCTTAATGACAATATCTACTTCTACATGGAAACAAATACAGAACTATATCCAGTTAATAATGATTTCGTGTATTAGATCATTATTATAAGAAATCCTATTCGTAGTCTAGAAGTTAGACAACTAATCAGTATTGTATCAGGAATCTAATTAGAAGACTTAACTCTCAAGGAATGTCCTTAATGGGAGGACTCTTTAGGGTTAATGATTCTATATAAATAGATAGTATCGGTCCCTGTTATCACCACGAGACATAGCGTAAGTTCTGTCCATTGAGAAGCTTATTGTGGTGACTAACAGAAGGCCTTTGCCTAGTACTTTTGTGTTTCAGGTTTATATCAATGGAAAGAGCTATGATTCATAATGATGGTAAGTTTACTCAAAGCTAAAAGTCTAACGATTATGGTTATGCATATGATATATTGTATTGTGAACATTCAAATTTGGTTTACAGTAGTTGCTTTCTTTTTCAAGTTAATCAAGTTGATTTGAATCTTCAAACTTGCATCTTTGCTCACGGAGAGCATTGTTGAAGCTCTTAACGTACAAGCTCTCATGCATTCTGCATTTTTGAATCTTCAAACTTAACATCTTTGCAATGTTTAACTTTGATCTTCCTTCTGTTCATATGACACCTTATCCCAAAAGCACAACAAATAAGTTCTTTTCTCCAGCAACCACTCCCAAGCATGAAGCATTCATTGGTGACTTTAAAAGAAAGGTGACTTTATCCCTGTCTTCAATTACATCAACAAATAAGACCTGCTACTTAGGACAGAAGTTGTAAATAGTAATGACAGCCGGCCACTTTTCCGGCCAAAGTTTGCAGATCAAGAAGGCCGGTAACAAAAGAAAAGAAAAGCAGGTAGTACGTAGAAGCGAGGTTACAAAATATTTGCTGAGGCAACAATAATATTTGCTGATCTATGCATATAACTCGTAGATGGTGATTGATAACCTCCTTGATATTGCATACGGGAAAACCAAGTACATGATCAGTATGTATGGACCAGTACGTGATACGGTTACAACTCGATCACATCATGTGAACCACCTAAGTCCTAACTTCTCTATGTGAATCACTATAGCGTCAAGCAATTCATCATGCATGTCTGCATATCCTTTTCTCGTATTTACAGTAGCATCTATATATTACTGGATTGGCCATTTCTCTTAGGATCAAGTGTGCATTCCTATTTCCTCTGATTATTCTTCTTCTCTTCCTCTGTTTCCACTGCTCTTGATCTAGGCCTTCACACATTCATGCTCTCTTTCAGATTCTCGTCTGCTTCAGTGGTTCCCATCTTCTTCATCTCTAGTTAAAGGAAGACGATGTGGAGATCAGCTCAAGGCTGGAGCAGGTTTCGCTCTAAGGCCAAATGTTTCCAGCTGGTTTCGCGCCAAGGAAGCGGTTGGTATGGAGGGAAGTCTCCTCCAGTTTTGGACGTTCAAATTCTTCCAAACAATGAGATGTTTGGCCGAGTAAATTATCCACCATGTAAATCTTTCGATCTCATAGTCTCATGCTAGTTTTATATAGCTATGAAATCGACTTAATGGGTCCAATACTATTATATGCAGGGCTAGGGGAAGAATGATCAATGGCAACTGCAGCTTGTCGAACTCATTCAAGAAAAGGTGTCGTGCCTAGCGCCCTCTGGCATGGAATAGACCGGCACAGTCAAAAGTTTGGAGTAGTTGAGGTTCATCCACATTTTCAATACTCAAGATATGTCTCTAAAGCAGTTGCTCATGGACGATCTCCTCGAGTATTCTGCTACCAACTTGGAGAATGCAGAAGAACTATCCTCAAGTAACCGAGCTGGAGAGTCATACTCTAGAACCTTTCCTGTACAAATCAAAGAGTTTGTAAAAAGATCCAATCATACTACCAAAACAAGTATCAAGTTTTCAGTCATCAAAAGGGAACGTTGCATTAAGTTTTAAGTTTTCACCTAAGAAAAATTGAATGCATGTTCTTATTAAAGTTTCAAATTCTGTCATAGTTCAGGATTTTGTACAGTACCTTCATCAAGAACTAGAACCAAGTCATTGTCAATAACTGTAGGGATTCGATGAGCCACAGTAATGACAGTGCATCCACTTGTTTCTCTCCTTATAGTCTCCTGAATTACAAGATCAGTCGCTGTATCAATAGAAGCTGTAGCCTCATCCAACACTAGAACCCTCCTCTTCTTGAGGAGTACTCGCGCCAGGCACACAAGTTGCCTCTGTCCTACACTCCAATTTTCTCCATCTTCAGCAACTGTGTTACAATCCAGATTTTGGAAGGAAATATAAAAGCCAACAAATGATCAAGATTCAAGACAAATTAAATTTAACTTTGATTATATGACTCAGCAGATTACTGTATTTTCTTTTCTTACATACCTGGTGCATCAAGAAGCCTTTGGTCTTGCTTAACTATCTCTGCAAGTCGACACTGATTGAGAACCTGATTTATGTATTCAGCCGTAGTATTAGTAAAGAAATAATAGTACCACCCTATGTATCAGTATTCTAATTTCAGTAGCTCAATCCAAATAGTTTTGATCCTAACCTGCCAGATTTCTTCATCTGAATGTTGTTGCAAAGGATCCAGATTAGTCCTCATGGTTCCTTGAAACAATGTTGGGTCTTGTGGAATTATTCCCAACCTTGATCTCAAGTCTTGCAGCCCAAGTTTAGAAATATCAACACCATCAATTAATATCTGTCCTCCAGAGGGCTCTACTACTCTAAAAAGAGCTTGGATCAAGGTGGATTTTCCGCTCCCCGTTCTGCCAACAACTCCAATTTTCTTCTGTCCAGGGAATGTGCAACTGATCCCTTTGAGAACCATTGGAAGAGCTGGATCATACTGAACTTGAAGGTTTTCAAGTTCAATTTTTCCAATAGTTGGCCATTCAGGGTTTGGTCTACAATCTTCAATCACTAGTGGTGCCTCACTTGGTATATTTGTGAATTGAAGGATCCTCTCCACTGATATCATTTTGTTTTCCACATTACACAAGTTCCATATCACCCAAGCCTGGAGAACATTGAGGTTCAAACCATAGGTAGCTGCCAGTCCTGCCAAACCTGTGAGACGAGAGAAGTTTTTTATTAGTTTCAAATTTGAAGTGTCCAAGAATCAATGAAATTAAAGAATTCTAAAACAGAATCACAGTAAAGTTTAATGCTGAAGCCATGTTTCCTGGTACAAGCAGGGATTGAAGGGGCTTACTAGGATTAATGGCAGACCTTGGCAAGCTCACTAAAATGACAAGAACAAGGAAGAATACAAGGTTGAACAGAAAATTGATCCGGACAGACAACCACTCCATTGTGGCATAATTGTGAAAGGCTACACGAGAATAATTATCAATGAGATTCGTTATCTTCATCAAGAAGCGGTTTTCTTGGTTGAAACAACGAATTACTGCAGCCCCTGTGATCGATTCTGAGAAGTGATGGAGTATCGGAGCCTTTCGAATTCCAACCATCCTTGCAAGTTCTCTAGCTGTGGTTATGTAATAGGCCTGCAATAAAATAAAATAAAACATTTAATACCTATGCAAGAAAATATTAGCCCGAAGGAACATTAACTACAATCTTGTATGAGAATGAGTGTAATTTAAAACAAGATGGTAAACAATGAAGACATTATTTCGAAATGAGTTCTAATCTTACTTGATACCATATGGAGAGTCCAAGAACCCCGAGGAAAAGAAGGAAAACTTGCCAGGCCACTTGAGACATAAGGACTATGATGCTTATTAGTTGGATGAGTGCAAATGCTAATCCAGCTAATCTATAAGGAATGTCCATGTCTACAGTGCTTTGATCCGTGGAAGACTGCAATCCATTTTTTGCTTGTTAAGAAATGAATCTAATTAAGCTTCTATTAGAAGAACTGGATATACTTGAACAACACAGAATCTATTAAACTTGAAAAAGAAGTTAGAGAAAAGAAAGAAAAAAAAATAGAACTAACCCTATTCAGGATTCGGCTAGAAGGAGTGGAGTCGAAAAATGAGATGCGTGCTCGGAATACTGAAGTTATCATTCTAAGGAAGAGACTCTGAGCCGTCTCTAAAGCAATAGTTGCCAGAACAACTGCCCTTCCCAATATGAAGATGGAACTCCCACCAGACAACATAATAAACACCCATATCAGTCGCTCTCTACTGACCCTACCTTCCTTTTCTGTTCCCCAAGCCATCCAGTAGTTGCTGCCCATTTGCAGGCCCTGGAAGAGTACTTGACAGAGAAGGATGACTGGGACAAGAGCACCTCCATAAGCAGAAGTTATAAAGGTGGAATAAACACTCAATTTCACTGGGCCAGTTTCTGCTTCTTCTTCGTGATTCTTTTCTGGAAGCTTGCCACTGTTGAAAGGCCCTTTCTCTTCTACAACCTCTATTAGATTAACTTTATGGAGTCTAATCTTTAAGGAGTCATCCGTTTGGCTTATGTTAACTTGGTCTAAGGATTTCCTATGTGCAGCCATTTGTCTAACTAGTTCACCATAGAGGTCGGCAATCAGATCTTCATACTTTCCAGACTGAGCAATCTGACCATCTTTAATTACCTATGAAGAACAAGAAAGGAAAGATAAGAGACTTTATGAAATAGCGTCAAGGAAACATCCTAGTCTTACCACATATGTGTATCTGATTAGAGCACAAGAAATCTAAGAACTTACCAAGACAAGGTCTGCTGCTTCTAGAAATTCTAATTGGTGAGTAGCATAGACGACAGTCTTTAGAGACAAGTGTTGCAAGAGACATTTCTGCCAAAAAAATCCAATTTTGAATTAGATATTAAGTATAAATTTAATTGTGCATGCATTAACAAAAAAATACAAGCTATAATGATGAGTAATTTCCAAGTGTATTCCAGTACCTTGAACAAGTGTGTTCCTGTATGTGCATCAACCGCACTAAAAGGATCATCCAAGATATAAACATCAGAATCACTATAGACTGCCCTTGCCAGTTGAATCCTTTGTTTTTCTCCCCCGCTTAGGTTCATTCCTCTCTCCCCCACTACAGTTAAATCTCCATCTTCCCACATTTTGACATCCTGATCCAAAGCACAAGCCTCCAAAACATCCTCGTAATAACCCTCAATCATCTCCTTGCCAAACAACACATTCTCCCTCACAGTTCCAGTTTGAATCCAAGAACTTTGTGGAACATAAGCTTTTGTCCCATACACCTTTGCTCCTACCCCAGATATCTTGGGAATCTCATCAAGTATACTACTTAGTAGACTTGACTTGCCGGAACCAACAGAACCGCAAATTGCAACCTTGTGTCCTTTCATTATCTCTATCTTCTCCATGATTTTGATTGTAGGCTTCTTTAAGTTTTGATCACTTGTTTTCCATGCATACTCTCCTGTCTCAATTACAATCATGACACTGGATTCTTTTGAAGTACGACCAGCAATTAACTTCAGTTGATCTTCTTTCACGAAATCTTTGATACGATCAACTGATACCTTTGTTTGAGCAATCATGGAAATAAGCTCTGGGAGGTTGTAGATGGGCTCTTGAAGAATTCTAAAAGTAGCTAAGGCAGACAAGACAGTTCCTGTGTTCAATGGTGTATCGAGTATAATGCATACACCAAAAGTGGCAACTGAAACCAATGTAGGTGAAGCCCAGAAGAGAAAAGCCACTACTGAGCATGTATAGAGGTATCTCTTCAGCCAACTCCTCTCAGTTTCCCTCAGCTGAAGCAGCTTCTTCAAGAATGTGGATTCCCAAGATTGCAGCTTCAAAACTCGCATGCTTTTAAGAGTCTCTGATGTTACTTTGATTCGTGAATCCTTTGCCTCCATGATCTTGGAATGAAGCCTTTCTTGCATATTGGCCAAAGGTGTGTTGCATACCATGACCAAAACTGTGGCAATAAGAGCAGCAGCAGAAGGGGCAGCACCGAGATTCCTGTAAAGGATAACCAAGGCCAAGAAGACTTGAAGAGGAAGCAACCAAATTCCATGAATGTACCAGCAGAAGTCTCCAATTCTTTCTACATCCACATTGATCAAATTAATCATTTTCCCATTGCTTGGACCAGAATACTTGATCGAAATAGACTTCTTGTATACCAACACACTGAGAGCTGCTCGTACGCGTACACCAATTATCTGAGCACCAAAATACCACTGCCTTTGACTCAGTGATTCCATTGTCTTGGCAATGAAGAATACAAATGCAAGAATCAATCCATGATGGATGCTTGAATCATCATGCTTTTGCAGTAAATAGTTCACAAAGTTTGTAATTAGGAATGGTCCCATATATGATGCAATAGTATTAACTCCTACAAAATAAATTAGAGCATATAAAAATCTGCAGGATTTATATATTCTTAAAAGAAAACTGAAAATTTTAGCAACATACAGTACATGAAATCTACAAATCTCAAACTTGATTCCATACTTTAATACACTAAACTTTGCTTTGAATTCAAAATTCCAATTTTTCTGGCAACTATATAGTGGCCATTGAAATTAAACTTTCAATCACACTTTTTTAGTTGTACTTGAATAGAAAGACATACCTGCAAAAACTGCATTTACCGCTAATGATTTCCATACGGCCCGAATTATGGCTCTCGGCAATGAAGAGTCTTCCATCTTCTGTTTCCGGAATGATTCTTCGAGCAAAGATGAAGCATTTGCTGCTCTTTCTGAAGGAGGGACAGATGGTATATGAGGTAATTCCAGCTTTTGGTTTCGACCCCTTTTGAAAAGTGGATTTAGCCACCGGAATGTGACTTTACTCCAAATACCAGCATAAGTGTAACTATCGCTGTGAACTTCAAATTGCTTCTCAAGTAATGGTTCTTTGAGATCACTGTCTTTCTGGACATAACTTAAAGCATTGCAACAAAGTAACATTGACAAAGGAAAGGAAGCAAATTCGACTATATTAGCCTTTGGAAGAATATCTGGAAACTTTGTGGATTTCGTGTAGTAGGTAATGAGGTAAAGGCACACAGAAAGTGAACAAAAGATGAAGGAAAAAATCCACCAAAAAATGAGCACCCAAGGCCACCTTTTGTACTCACTAAAACCTCTGTTCTTGGAGTAAATTGTAACCATTGTTGCTAAAACCCAAGTCAGACCAGAAAAGATTGATTTAAAACTTACATTTCCACCTTCCCAATAGTCATAAACTCCAAAAACAACATAGACCACTGAGATTAAGGCATTTGCAAGAAGGGTTATCAAAGCGAAACCTTGGTATCCTCTGCTTGCTCTTCCTCTCAAGTATGTCTCATTCTCAGCTTCATCTCTACTTCTCCTTCTCAGTGTATCCAGCAAAACCCACGTCAATAACACTATGAAAAACCCAACACTGACAATTTCTAGAGAAATCTCCATGAAACTTGAATCTAAATTTCAAAGCTTTTCCCAGTCAGATTAGTACTGAAACTGATGAATGACACCTGCATATATAACACGCACTTCTGGATAAGTACAATGGCAGAACCCGATTCAGATAAGCACGTACAGATTGGAAAGCAAACCCAATTGCCATAAGAGTTCAGCACTCAAAACAAAATCTATAGGATCAAAGGAAGCAGATTCAGAACAAAAACAGACAGTGGCAAACTAAAAAAAAAAGCAAAAGCAGACCTGCTGAGGGAGGCACGTGATTTAGTGACGATGAAGTATCAAAGCTCGGTGCTTTACACCCTGTGGGTCTCTGAAGCCACTGAAACTATGCTTTGGATTCTTGCAAACGAACTAGCAGAGCTCAGTACGTGTTGGAATCTAAGAGATATTCATATTTATAATATACAAAGGCTTACCCGCCATGTCAGAACCTGTATCATTATGTCACCCCTAATATTCAAAAATGTAAAATATGCTAAAAAACTCTGTAATCCTCGCAACTAAGTCGAACTAACCTTCTAATCCTTACGGCTGTAAAACTGACTAGTAGACAATAGTTTACTACTGTAGAGAGCTGATCTCTACTATCATGGGAAGTTTAATCTATTTTGATGTGTTGATACGTATATAACACTTTCAATCTCTTAATCCTCCCCCGAAATCCTTAAGCCAAATGTTAATCTGTTTCTTGAAATTAAGAATGCGTTCACGTATGCAAGTAGCAGTAGACAGCTAGCTTATATCAGTTATATGTCGAGATATAATGAACATTACGAAGAACACTTTCTCTTCATCATCATGTACAAGCACGGCACCATATATATATAATCTAACCCACTTGGTTAATTCGATAAAATAAGTCATTTAGACATTTCATCAAACACTTTATGTGCATAGATACGTACACAAAATTATTATAGAATCGTTAATTGGTTAATGCATAAACGAGTTTGCTGTCTTATGCTATATCGATACATAACGATTCATAGCTACAACTGCGTGTGATAGCATGAATATGAACAAACATTACATTAGGGATACAGTACCCCACCCCACATTGCTGAAGGAGTTGTGAGTTGATAATGGAGATCCAGCTGCTCGATCAACTTTCTTCGGCTTTCGAGTGTCTGGGCCGAGAGTGGTCGGTAATTAAGCAATGTCGTGGGAACTACCAGCTTTATCATTATCATCTACGTACAACCTGCACTGCTTTTTTTTTTTTTTGGTACATTTAATCCTTGATTTCTCAATGGTACATCTCGGTACTCTTCGTAAATTTACGCGTTATCACAAAATAATTTTAGATCATGTTTAGAGTTTAGGGTTTAAGATATATTTTGTAAAGCGTTAACTGTTAAGCTATACGCCAGCAGTGACTTAAAACTTTGTAAACAAGCAATTATATATCTTTTGGACAAAACATTGTATAACAATTTCTTCCTCCTCCATTTCTTGTTTGGAAAATACTATCAACCCTAATGCATAACATGCCTAAACGCCTTAATTTACATTCAAAATTTTATGTGCATGCCCTTTAATTTTCCAAAGAAGAGTTAAAAGAGGACCATGAAAGAAAAGTTAAAAGAGGACCATTTCCTTTCGATTTCGATTTGGAGATTCCTCGATATATAATTTATAATTAGTCTGATAATATTTTACACAATCTGGGTTGTTAACTTGGATTCATTCATCTAGAATACGATAGTGCAAAATTCATGTCTCTCCAGAAAACTGCAACTACGTACTTCATCATTGGTTAACCTAAACAAATAATGACAGTCAATGAGTGCTTAATCCTCCACTAGCTTCAAGAAGATGATAGACCATTGCCATCCCGTCCTACAACTTGGGAGCTTTCTGTAATGGAATAGTTAGCCTTTCGCAGCTTTCTTATACTGGCAACTTCATGCATGCTCCTTTGCCAGCTTTAATTATTCATTCGATTCTCTGCAGTCATCTTCTTCTTCTATCTTAATTTTCTTACATTTTCTTATCATAGATGATACATCTAATTGACCCATGTGGTTTCTCTTAACGCTTTTGCTGTCTTTTGGTTCAATAAAAACATTCAAAATAATTTGCATTGGTAATCAACCTGCAGATTAGCAATTAAACACAGATATATACTTAGTCTGCATGAAGGGTAAGCAGGGATTGAAATACCAAACCAGCATCTACCTTGGCTCTCTTTTTGAATATTCTCACTCCACTAGTTATTGTCTGCACCTGCATGTACTGGAATCACTCACAATATTGGGGCTGGCATCATTGGCATGTCACCCCAACCCGTGAAATGATGATTCAGGCAAGCACAAGTTCATTTTTTTTTTCTGCTGAACCTAAAATAGATCGCAGGTTAGTGGAGGCTTTCATATATGCATATATATGGATGACTGATACAGTGTTGAGTTGATCAGATGAAAAGAAAGAAGGAAGAAATGAACGAGCACATAGGTTCATGGCCGGTATCGATCGACAATCTATGCGGAAAGAAGATTCGGGGTACGTAAAGGACCACAGTCACAGGCTCACAGCAAAGAGACGCATGCATATATGCACCAAGCTACCCCCACACCAGTCTTTTGGTCCACGCGCACCTGTGTGGGTGCCATGCATTTTCTAGAAAGCTAGATCCAGATCCACCAGAGTGACCAGACCTTAGTTTAGTTGTGACTCACTTGTGACAGTATTAATTGGAATGACTAGCTCAGCTATCTATGCATAATTGCACCATATTATTGGGACTCTGCATGTGTAGTCCAAGGAATTCTTAATGTGACGAAAGAACATAGTCGATCGAATGCATGCACATGTATCACATGTTTATAAAACACTATTTTGATGGTGTTCAAAGGTGGAATCGAGTGGACATGAGACCCGATGCCATTATGTGATGTTTCAGATCGAGAAAATTGGGGATAAGATCTATCTAAGCTTCCAAATACAGATATATGCCAATGCCTCAGAACTGATGCTTCCATCGATTTATAATTGAGAAGGTGGCAATGATCAAATACAAGACAAGACTGAAGCTGTGACCCCTTACCCACCTTGTAAAGATATGATGCATGTTCTTGATTATCAGAGTAGCTATCACTGAAAAGTCTAAAACCTAACTACTTATGAGATTGTGAACTTGTGATATCATTTGCCTAGACTTAATTACTACTTATTACCAACAAACAGTGGCAGATAAAATGTAACCCTAACCTAAACCATAGTTATCTGGAATTAGTTTTACCGCCTTTACAACTATTCTTTGTAACATGGCCTTACAATTGTTCTAATATGTAATATTTTAAAAGGACCGATCGTTGATCGCTCTTATACAGTTCAATCACATTAGTTCGAATCGCAATAGTTATAAAACAGCCGATTTAGTTTAATTTCGATAATAGTATTAATTTCAGAATTTAACATCTAATTTTAATTATAAAATTTTTTTATTGAAAAATTAAAAAATATAATATAATATAATAAAAATGAGTGAAAACTAGTCGGCTCAAGTGGTAATAAAGAACTTGTGTCTTTTAAGCAAGATCTCGAGTTCTACTGTATTAGTAAGAGCTAACACATCTCCAGGCGGCTCGAAGGGTTAGTCTTCGGTCCAATCATGGTGGGGATACTCTGGTCACGATGACCCAAAAATTTGGAGCCCAATTGTGGCAGGCGCACATTTCCTTGGAGTATTTAATTTGGAGAAGCCCAATTCGAGAGTCGTCTGCGTTGAAAGCGCCACGTAACACATTCCCCTTGGAGTCAGATCCTCACGACGTGGCATGAAGACTGGACCCCGCAATTTAAAATGTTACCGTTCCAAAAGAAAAGGGTAATAGCCGTTGCAATTCCACTACATGTCGTTTTTCTCTTCTTCAACCAAAACCCCTAAAATTATATTTCTTCTTCAGCCTCCTCCTCAATCCCACACCGCTCCCAATCTCTTTGTAAAGTTGTGATCTTTCTCTCTACCCAGTTTGAATCGGATCAAATCGTTATTGGGTTTTGAATTTCGCGCACTAATATGGCTTCATCAAGAACTGCAACCAAGGACATCATCACTCTGCGTGGCTCCGCCGCCATTGTCAGCGAGTTTTTTGGTATAAAATCCTTTATAAATTCATACCCTTATTATTGCTTTGCTTGATTTCTATTTTTAATTTCTGAGTTGGGTTTTTCACTGATCCGGGTTTTCTGTTTTTCTTTGCGGTTTTTCTCTCAGGCTATTCAGCGAACAGGTAATGGGCATGGGTTGTCGATCTTTATTTGTGTTGTTAATGTTCTCAATTGGGATTCTGGGTTGTGAAAGTTGAATACTGAACTTAATTTTGGTTTGAAATTGGGGATTTTGTATAGCATTTTGTACAATCGAGGAGTTTATCCTGAGGAGAGTTTTGTCAAGGTCAAGAAATATGGGCTGCCCATGTTGCTTACTCAGGATGAGGGTCTGAAATCTTTTCTGGCCAATCTGACTTCTCAGCTTTCTGGTATGACTTTCGCGTTTCGAACTTTCGAGTCTGTTTGGTGTGGATTTGAATAAAAATGTTGTTGCTGGGCACTTACATTTTGAATGTTTGAATCTTATGTAGAATGGCTGGAGTCTGGCAAGTTACAGAGGGTTGTTCTGGTGATCATGAGCAAGGCCACTAATGAGGTTCTAGAGAGATGGAACTTCAGCATTGAGACCGACAGTGAGGTTGTCGAGAAGGGGTGAGTCGGTTGAGTTGATTGTAAAATTTGTTAGAGTGTTACAATGTCTTTCATTCCCTTATTCAAGCAATTGATTGTGTTGTTTGTGGTGAAGTGTTTCGAGGGAAAAGAGTGACAAGGAGATCATGAGGGAGATTCAAGCAATCATGAGGCAGATTGCTTCTAGCATTACTTACCTGCCGTGCCTTGATGAGCCCTGTAAGAGCAAACATCACCTATACACGTTTATACGAATCCTTTATACACACTCATATGATTTGTATCTTTGTGTTTGTTGTGCTCACACATTTTTTTCTTGTTTTAGGTGTTTTTGATGTGTTGGCATACACTGATAAGGATCTTCAAGTCCCATTCACTTGGGTGGAGAGTGATCCCAAACTGATAGCCAATCCACAAATGGTGAAACTGCATTCCTTTGACACAAAGGCAAGTTTGAGTCATTGTACTTCTATCTCTGATTTTGATTCATTGTTGAAATTGTTCAGTGTAGAAATGGAAAGTGTTTTGCTGATTATTGGACTCATTGGCCGGTTGGCTTTATGCAGATTCACAAAGTTAACACTCTGGTATCCTACAAGAATGACGAATGGGATGAGGAGTAGGGGATTCTGTTTGTCCTAGACTTTGGTGTAGTGAATCTTTCTGTTCACATTTTGTTAATAGTTGGAAAGTTGATGAATGATGTACTAGTACTATTTGCAAGATGTTCTCAGTAAAATGAATATTTTCGAATTATTTTTTGGGTTTGTGAAAGAATCATGCTTTTTTGTATACATCTTCAAGCACACACATTTCTCATGATGCAAGTTTCAGATCCTTGAGGATATCCAAATATAAACATTCTAGCCTCCTAATAGTTGGATTGGGGAGTAAACCAATTGAAGTCACCATAAGAGAAGAAAACAAAACACTATGAAATCCATGATGCTGAAGGCATTAGCTATCCATTGAGGCAGAAACTGCAGAATCCATCTATAGGCACAGTTTTGATTGCATGTGACAAAAAATGCTATGGCAGACCTTGATTCTCATATCTGAAATGAAGCCATGAAGCTAGGGATCAAGTTGATCAAATCTCTAAAGCTTGGCAGATTTGTTGGGTTTTCCGCAGAGAAGATTTGTTGGTAGTAGATTATATTATATTTTCTCTCAGTAAAAGAAAAAAGTGGGGAAAATACAAAACTCAAAACTTTGAGAAAAAGTCAACAATTTTTAACACCGCAATAAGATTGAATTTGTCAGCTAGTATGCTTTAAATTTTGTCTAATTGAGAAACCAAAAGTGAAAAATTGGGTGGATTTTAACTTGCCATAGTCTTTACCTCGGAAAAGTATGACTGAAAAAAGTTTGATCTTGTGAAAGTCATTAAACCAAATATTGTCTCGTTTCAAATAAATTATCACTTAAAAAATCTAATCAAGCACAATTACATATATTATTTTTACAACTCTGTTACAATTCCCCAATTATATATCAAGATTTCAAGAGGTTCGGGACCACGAACACTCTTCCATAAAATTTCTAAACAAGAACCACATCAAATTTCTTGTTCAAAATTTCTATATTTGATCGTTTGTTGGGCCGGGTTATGAGAGCTAAACCCAAAATAAAGATCCACGACGCAGGCTTCAACAAACGAACAAAAAGTCCTTAATTAACCGACTGAGTTACTCCCCCACCAATCCAACACACCCACGTTTCAAGTCTTCCCGCCAAAATAACCGAAAGCTCACCCCTTAATTAAGAAACTCTCACTCTCGATCTCCAAGTTTCAGTGCTAACCGCCATCAATGGCTTCTTCTTCTTCTTCAACCTCCCTCCTCTCCTTCTTTCTCCTCCTCCTTTTCTCTCTCCTCTCCCTCTCCGCCGCCCAACCCCTCACCAAGGCCGCCGGAATCCTCTCCGATTCTGGCTACACCTCCATGTCCCTCGCCCTCGACCTCGCCTCTCACTCCCTCACCTCCCCGCCACCGTCTCTCACCGTCTTCGCTCCCGCCGACGCCGCCTTCACCTCCTCCTCCGGCCGCCACCTCACCCTCAACCTCCTCCGCCACCACCTCCTCCCTCTCAATTACAACCTCCGATCACTCAAGTCCCTCCCTCCTGGCGCCAAGATCCCCACTCTCCTCGCCGGCCACTCCCTCTCCGTCACCACCGACGGCGGCGGCCTCGTCTCCCTCAACAACGTCACCCTCACGTCACCAATCTTCGACGACGCGTCGTTGATCATCTTCGGCACCAACACCTTTTTCGACCCTTTTTTCCAGATCTCGGATCCGATTCGGATCTACGGCTCCAAAATAGACCTCCGCTGCGTAAACCCTAACGAGACGGCGGCGCAGTACTCGTACGGTGAGGCGAGCGAGGTGCTGAAATCGAAGGGCTACTCTCTTATGGCTGCGTTTCTTGAGATGCAGTTACTCAAGTACCGGACCGTGTTGACCGTCTTCGCTCCCGTTGACGCGGCCGTGGCGGACCGGATCGGAGATCTGAGCCAGTACGCGTCGGTGTTCCGCCGCCACGTGGTTCCCTGCAAGCTTTCGTGGACCGATTTGGCGAGTCTTGAGGAAGGGACTACTGTGCTGCTGAGGACTAATCTGCAAGGGTTTAGGATCAACGTCACTCGAAACGACGGCGTTTTGGTTCTCAATGGAGTCTCGGTGGTGATCATGCCGGATATGTACCGCAGCGACTGGCTTGTGGTTCATGGAATCAGTGAGTTTCTTGAATTTCCGGCGAGTTTGCCGGAGCAAGTGGTGCCTTCTTCACCTGAGTCTGAGGCAGTTGATATTGATGAGAATCCAGATGATGTAATGGAGGTGCCTTCTTCGCCGGAATTCGATGGCGGCGATTCGGAGGAATTTGAAGGCGGCGAGTCTGAGCTATTTGGTAACATGACTGAGGATGAAGATGCCATTTCACACAGGCGTTTCTTTGTTTACAGGCCTTCATAATCTTTGGTATAAACCTTTTCATTCTCTGTGTTCATAATCTTAGGCTCCATGAAGATCAAATGCTATATAGCTCTTATGTCATTGCAGAAAGATTTAGACTTGTTTAGAAATGTGGTGCATTGATTCCAGTTCATTGTATGAGAAATTTGAAAAGTTTGTTCTTAGTTGACACTATGTTTAAAATGTTGATTTCTAGCTTCATATTCATAGTTGATAAGAAAATTCTTGATTATAAACTTAGAATGAAATGTACAAGACTTGGATTTCTTTGCAACTCAGAAGTACATAGTTACAAATATCACTTGTCCAGGCTATGTGCAAGAACAGAATCTGTTCCAGTTCTTGATTATTGTTCTATCTACCATAATCTACATGATTCAACATAACAAATACACCTGCATCTAGGGACATGGTTGCCCTCAATTTACACCACGATACACTGCACCAGGTCGAAGATCATCGATATTGTCAATATTTCTGTACCCATCAAACTCCCGTAAACATGTCCACCCACGACGAGTTAGGAATTCACGATAATCATCTTCAGTGTAAAAAATCTTCTCCTCTGTATGTAACGGTATGTTGTCCGGCTCATCATACAGGCACACTTTCACGGCCATGCCTGAAATTGGGACATTCAGCATCAAGTTCTCATTATGCACAGGGAAAGTATTTACAAATGCATTAATGCAAGGCATCTTTAAAGGTCATAACCAGATGGATTTTAACCTTAATACTATTGGTATTTGTTATGGCACCTTACCAATTATTGCAAAACAATATCAGTTTTGATGAAATTTTGCTAAATGACTTTACTGCTGCAAAGCAGTAACAATTATCATGGTCTATACAAAACTTATACCTTCGTCAAGATGAAGTGTGTAGTTTCCCAGAGGCATGTCCCTGTCAAGACTTCGGACAATCTGGTCTTCATCCTCCAACCAGAAGGCACGTTTTGTTCTCAACCTAAAAGCAGACTTGATGGCCTCCTTTATGGCATCTGCTGAGCCATCAATTCCTATCCTCCTAGTATAATCACCCCAGGTTACTATTATGACTCTCCCTCCAAATGATTGATTCTCCCCACCTGCCAGCCTAGGGGCAAAAATTTGAAGTAATCATTTATCGAAAATGTTCACAACAGCCACATTTGATGAAGTTTAGAAATTATGTTTCAAATTTAATGGACTTACCATTTTCTGGGGTTTCTCTCCAATTCCAAGGTGTAACTCCATTTGCTGCAACTGTATCACCTGCAGTAATGGCAAGAGGATGATCATCATGGTCCAAACCTGTCTCCAGATTGAGTGTTGGCCTGCCATTAGCTGCAGTCAGAGCAATTTGAAAATAGAGAAATAACATGTCACTTTGAGGAAGAAAAAAAATTCATATATCGAAAAACAAAGTATTCGTGATACTCAGGCAGTGTTCATTTCTCCATTCTTATTGCACATACAGAAGTCAGTATTGGCAGTCCTTTAACTTATTTCGTTAAAAAATAGGTATCACTTAATGATTGTTCATTACACTATGCATTCCATCCTTAACAAAAATATCCTACATGGACTTCCTTTCTTTCTTTTTGTGGAAATTATCCTTCATGGAATTTTTTGAAGAAAATTTTAAATGCTGGCATCTGCATAACCTTAATCACCTGTTTAATTCCAGAAAGCTTACAAGCAATCATAATTCATTCAGCGTTTATGAGTAACCACGTTAGGTGTTGAAATAGATGTATGCAAACTAGAGTGTTGAAACTCAAAGTACATTAGCAGGTACCTTCCACATGTGCAAAAGAAATGTTAGAATCTTCCATCCCTGCATATACATGAACTCAATCAATGGTCTTTCTATATTTAAAAAGCCATTATGGAGACAGGATACTGAGAAAGAGGGAAGACAAACTAATTTTTGTACCCAAATTTTCCATTATAGGAACGACAACATATTAGCAGAATTTAAAAAAAAAAAAAAAAAAAAAAAAAAAAAAAAAAGCTTCATGAGAAGCCAAAAAATAATGAGTTGAGCTTAGAAGGATGTTTTAAGTGAATCATGCACAAGAATCCCCATTTAACATCTGATGATAAGGAACAAAGAAACATCAGAACCCAAATCTTTAGCATCATTACCATCAATTACAAGTTAAATCTGGTAAACCCTTTACTCAGGGACACATGTGTTTCACAAGATCATAAAATTAAAGAAAACTAACTGCATAACCATTTCTTGTTTACAGAATTTATCTTGCTGAAAGCAACATTTCCAACACGAAGTAAAATATATATTCGACCAACTAACCAGTATTTCAAAGACAACCCAACTCCTCACATACACCCAACACTCTTCAAACTTAAACATCTCTATGATCAACAATTAGACGGCAATTAGAAAGATAAATCCAATGCACTACCACCAGTACAACCTTCTTTATCTATTACAATATTAAACAATCACAAAAGGAGTACATTTCCAAACCACACCACCTAACAATCCAGAAACTCTTATATCACTTCTTCCCCCATATTTCCGTAACAGTTCAAATTCCAGGCCTAAGCCTGCACCTATCCCCCAACATTCCGTGCCAAGATTCATATCATAATAGTTTTCATATGGATGAACTAAAACTAAAAATGCTACCATTCCAAGAAGCACACAACCCAGGAGCTTGAAGACCAAATTCCAAATACATTAACATGCCAGGTACATTGATCGTGCACCATTATGTTCAATAGTGACAATAAGCACCACCAACTAGGAGAACACGAATCAATTATGCCAAAAGGACCAGACCAAAAGAATCAAAACTAAAAAAAAATGACCAATACCTTTATCCGAGAAGTGCATAAAAGAATCAACCTTAGGCTGAGAGCTAGGACTCTTATACTGAGCATTCTTATTCCTCTCCTTCAAAATCTCCTCAATCTCCTTATAATACGACATCTTAGCCGACCCACCACTCCCCTTATCACAATGCTTGGCCTTCTTAAACTCCTTAAGCAAGTTCCTCCACTTATCAGTACACATATTTGGGTTCCTATCAAACCCTCTCTCCCTCATCTTGGCCGAAATCTGCTCCCACAAATGCTTGTTCGACTTTGAAGTATTGAACAAGCTGTCCACCTCTCTCCTCAAAGCTATCAGACTCCGAGTCTCGTCTTGCACCCACGTCTCGGCCCTCTTCTTCTGGGGCTGCTTCGGCTCGTGGTCCTCACCGCTGCCGCTGCTGACGTCGCCCAAGAGAAGCAGTTGGTGGTTGTTGGAGTGGTGGGTTTGGGGGAGATCCTCGTTTGAGACAACCTCGATCATCATGTCATCGGCTGCTTGTTCTGTTTTGTGGAAATTGATTGGGTGAGGCTTTCCGGACAAGTACATGGGTTTTTGGGTGTTGGACTTGTTTGGTGTTTGAGTTGGGGAGGGGTGAGATTGGAGAACAAAGTTAAGGATTTCATAAGTAGGGAAGTGATTAGCTTAGCAACATGTCTGTCGTCTGTGTCTCTCTCTGGGTTAGTGAAGCTTTAATCAAACAGCTTAATTAGGCTGAAAAGGCAACATACTACCAACGCTGTGTATCGGTAATTATGTTTCGCACTAGTCCAGTTATTTCACCCGTCCCCTAGAGCAAATAGAGCACTACTCTTCGCTAGTTGTATTTCTTTACAGAAAGAAAAATGTTACAAAACAAATCTTTTAAAACAACCACATACTAAATTGTCACATTTAAAGACAACATAGGTGGTATAAGAAAGAAACTGATGTCAAACTTGTAAATCAAAGGAATGAGTCGAATGACCAGTTTTAGTGATAGCTGAACTCAAAATAATTGAGTCAATCTTTTGAATGTCATATATGAGACTCGAGATTTATAATAATATTAAAATTAGAATTAATTTCAATTTATCTACTTAAACTTAAATTTTGTCTCAATTATCATGTCAGTCCATATTCTTTTGATTTTATTAGTTATATTTATGTACTTCTTAAATTAATCAACTGTTACCAATTTTGTAAATTCCGTCTAAACAATCTATCAATACCAAAGGTTTTTTGATTATAAACAAGGCTAAACAAATTGTATAATCAAATTAAACAATAAAAAACAAACAAAAATAATTCATATGGTAAATGTCAACTGATATCGGTTGATTAATTTAGAAAGCACAGGGGTGTAACTGATTAAATCAAAAGGAATATAGACTGAAATGATGATTTAGTTAAAATTCAAGTAGATAAACTAAAATTAATTCTTAAAATTATCTAAAAGAACTTTTAGAGTTACCTTTAATAGTAAAACTATAGAAATGTGGCACCGAGTTTTTTAAACTAATAGCCTAGTTGATTTGTAGTAAGAGATTTATGTTTAATGTTCTACATTGTATTCAAAAAATTTATTAAGACTTAAGGGTAGCCGCACCGGTCATTTATTAAAAATTAAAAAAGAAAAATCGGAAAGAGAGAATTAGAAAACGACGCCGTGTTAATGTTTGCTATAAAAGGCTTTGCGTCTTGGAAAATATATGCCTTGCCAATTTTTACGGCCCGCGCTCTCTTTCTATTCTATCTCTGGTTTATTGCAAAAGCTGGAAAACCCTAGTGATGGTTGGTGCTGATTGACCATGAAGCTCGCTCAGGTCTCTTCGTGTCAGTCGAGAGCTTCGCTTTGCTCTCTACATGGAGTGCACAAGTTGCCCTCTTCTTCCTTCGGAGCTCGTAAAGTCGTCGCCTTTAGTTCGAGGGCAGTCTCAGGTATGAACTTCAGTCTCATTTTGGGACCCAGTAGTGTTAATTGAATTGGGTATGATTTAGATTGAAATGGGTTTTTTTTGTTTTAGTTTGAATAGAATGATTTATTAGGAGAAAATGGAATGCTCAGCTGGTTAAAGACTCAATATTTAAGTTGAAGGTTTAGAATAACGTGCTTTAGCTTTGAGGTTCGCCAATTTGATTATGGATGTAAATTTTTTGTTAATTTGGGAAACCAATATAAAAAGTTTTGATCTTGTGGTTGAAAAGTTATCTATTTGAGAGATATTGATTCGATTGAACTTTGAAACAGTGTGTGGCTTTTGTAGAACAGGTCGTCGGAACAAAGTAGCTGCCGGTGGCATTGGGGTATCAGCAATAAGCAACGCCTGCTGCTCTGGATTCTGCAGCTTCCATCATAACGCGGTAAAAATGCTGTCGAGAAAGATATTTTTGAGGGCCTTTTCAACATCCACCTCACCACTGATCTCTACGAGTTTTTCTGTGGTGATGCGTTCCCCTTCAGCACTTGCGTTGGTTACCCGGGTTGCACTGTCTGATGCTCCCCAGCGTTCAGAGGAGTGGTTTGCCTTGCGGCGAAACAAACTGACTACAAGCACCTTCAGCACAGCTTTGGGATTTTGGAAAGGAAACCGTCGACCAGAGCTCTGGCATGAGAAGGTATTTGATTCACAGAAAGAATTTGCGCAAGCTTCTAAGAATGCCATGCAATGGGGTGTGGTCAATGAAGAGGTGGCCATAGAGCAGTACAAAAGCATCACAGGTCGTGAAGTAGGTACATATGGATTTGCATCCCACGGAGAGGAGCGGTTCGACTGGCTTGGTGCCTCCCCTGATGGTCTGCTTGATTGCTTTCAAGGTGGAGGTATCCTGGAAGTGAAGTGTCCTTATAACAAGGGAAAACCGGAGCAGGGTCTTCCCTGGTCAACGATGCCTTTCTATTACGTGCCTCAGGTGCAGGGTCAAATGGAGATAATGGATAGAGAGTGGGTTGATTTATATTGCTGGACACCAAATGGGAGCACAATATTCCGCGTGTGCAGAGACCGTAGTTATTGGGACTTGATGCATGAAATTCTAAGGGAATTTTGGTGGGAAAATGTGATTCCTGCTAAGGAAGCTCTGTTACTGGGTAATGAAGAAAAGGCCAGGGAGTATATGCCGACTTCCACTCACAAAAAAACAGGCCTTGCAATCGTTAAGAGCTTGGAGTTAGCGAGAGAATCAAAGTTACTGTGTAGGGAGATTGCTGGTCACATAGAGTTTTACTAGCTGGCTACTGGCTACTAGTGAAACTGTAAAAGGGCTAGGAACCCTCATTTTGTATGTGTCGATTGAATTGTATTATACATCGGTTCCAATGTATTAGACATTTAGATGATTTAGATTTCATCTTATAGTTTCTATAGATCAAATTTTTCGATTTATTAAATGATTTTTTCTTGCCACCTGCAACTTTTGAGTTTGCTTCATTCAGTTCTGCTGAATTCTAGTCTTGTTGTTTATCACAAATGCTGAAGAAATCTGGAGCATCTCTGATAAGAAGAAAAGGTCATTGACTCGACATGGTTGATTGTAAATTTATAAGGCTTGGCATGGATATAGGTGTTGCCATTTTAGGCATGGCTTGACTGCTTGTTGCCTGCTGTAAGACTCGGTCAACACAGAGGGACACAGTTTGCTTACCAAAATAGCAAACTTTAAACTAATTTCCATTGCTCAAGTCAAATTAGGGATGTAGTTAGTTAACCAAGACAAAAGACTGTTGAACCAATTTCTATAAGTTTTCATCCAACACAGCAAGCATTGGCCAAGCCTGTTTGTTTTTAATCCAATCAAAGAAAAGCAAGAGTGGGATAAAATAAGCAAATTGTGGTTGCCACACATTGCCAAAGCTCTGCATCTAAAAGTTCTGTTCCAACTAAGAGACAGAGGTAAAAAAGAAGAAGAGAGAAGATGGATGGTGGGTTGTCCTGGGCTGATCAGTGGGACACCAATCCCGATCCACCGCCAGCAAGATCATTGGAGAATGACAAGAAGAAGAGCAAGGAGGGGAAGAGCAAGTTTGGGAAGTTGAGCTTCAAATGGTTGAAACTCGGCAGCAAGAAAGGTTCAAAGGAGCAAGGTCGGGAAGACAATGCTTGCCAAGCCTCTTGAACTCATTGATTAGTAGCAATACAATGTGGTCGATGAGATCCATCCCAATTGTGTTCATTAACCAATTATATTAGCTCTGTCACCTCAACCATTGTATGGATCTCATGTGGTCGTTAATCGAGTTAGCAATACAATGTGGTCGTTAATATATTTTACATATTTCTCTAACTCGTTAAGTTTGTAATCAATTGCTCATACGTACTTTCTTACAATGTCTATGCAGCAAGATAGATACCAAAGAATATGTCGTCATTATTTCACATTTGATTCACCTCTTTCGTTTCGTTTTCTGGGAACAAAATGTGAAACATGCAAAATGTGTTGATTGTCCGATGAAATATACCTATGGTATGGAATTCTAGTCCTAATCGAAACGACACATCCATCCCCTTGTCTTGTTGTTTCACAAATAAGGTTTTCCATTTAGAAACAGATTCTGATTGTAGAGGTAAAGCACACGCAAGAAAGGTGAACATGGCTAGGTACGTATTGGGAATAAGTTCATCGAAAACGTGAACTAGGGGATTTTGGATGGCTTCACATTACAATGTGATTCCTCCTTGCTTCTACTTTAAACTTGGTATTTTCGTTTGTTAGCACCAAAAACATGAAGATTCTGTTTTCATTCTGTGGATTTTCACAGAATATATTTGTTGTCGAGGAATGAAATTGTATGGAACAAAGGTAAAACAGGTAAGTAAAGTTCGATTTCTCAAGGTAAAAGATAAGCGTAAGTACGGAATTTCCAGAAAAAAAAAAAAAAGGCATCTCTTTCTTCTGATACACTTTTCAAAATAAAACACATTTTGCGTGGTTCGAAATGACAACAAAATAACTTGCAAGATTCTTACATCAGTTTCATATATATGGCCAGTTTCTAACTGTCAATCCTATAATACTCGATCAATCAGCAATACAAGACTTCATGATGAGAATGATAAGTCACATATATGATATCACATTTATTAAACAAGGGTAATCCCTGTATAACACCAACAATAATAAGAGAAAGATCAAACATCCATCAACAGGGAGATGGATGAGTATACATATAGCAGTCTCACAGAGGCTACCTGATGCTAGTAGCATTATCACTTGGCACCAAGGCATAATTTTAATTCCTGATTTATTTTACAACATTTGATTAGCTCAAAGAAGCACCATTGACAAGTCTTTCTTCAGTATACAATACAGTTAATCAGCCAGAACAATAACAAGGCTAACAGATATTCTCGTCGACAGCTCAAGCATAACCTGCTTGCATAATAAAAGCCTCATCTGTGGAACAAAACAGAAATTGGCAAGCCTACATGGGGCATCATCCCTGTTAGTGCACCAACAGATGAGCATGCTACAACAGCAATCTTCATAGCATAAAATGCCGCACAGCTGAGAAGAACGATCTGTATGATTCATTATGGGATTGGCCGTGGCTGAAATAATTATAACTGTTAACATATTGGAAAAACAGTACACATCCCACTTCACATGAACAGGCAGATAAGCGCTTCCTTCAGAGCCAGTATTGACTTCATAGAGAAGAACTCATAGTATTGTGAGATCAGGACACATCCCACAGGTACACGAGTGCCTCCTTCAAAGAGTCAACATAGAGGCAAAACCCCCACTACAACAAATAAGTCATCTGTCCGCTATGCTTTTTCCAAGAGTAAGCCCTCCTGACCGTGCTACTAGACCATGTCTCACATCCCAGTATTCTAGCCAACAAACTTCACAACCCACTATTGACATGCAATTCATCATACTCTCAAAAAGCTTTTATTTGTGCCAGAGCCAACCAAAGAAATCACCAACAAAGAAAGTTCAAACCTTCAACTAGATACACAATTGTGTGAATAATAATTCTTCTTTCCCTAAGATTCCATCTCTCTCTTCTTCTTTTTTCTTTTCTCTTTCCTTTCAAAGGACTTTCTCAATTCATCAGAGAGCAATAACACGGGCACAGAAGATACCCTACGAAAGCCACCAAAGTTGAAGCCTAACTGATAGGCGGAACCCAACACATTATGCAAATCCGAGTGGCAGTGGGACAAAGTAAGCAGTCTTAAAAATGACCACATGCAATTTCTCATCCATAGCATGAAACAGCAGATCTAGATTCTAAACAACAAACAATATCTAGCCATGGCGGCAAAAGCTAAGATTCTGTTCATGGACACCACTAGAGTTGGCTGGAACATACTCTGTATCCTCCCCCTCTTTCCAACAATCTGAGCAAAGCAACTCCAAACAAAATGTTTCCTCATATTCACTATCATTAATGCACCGACCACACTGAGCACACCTACCTATGCAAAGTGTGCAGGCTCTGCATAACTGAGTAGGATGTTCTTTTCCTTGACAACCCTCGGTAGGGCAATCATAAACAAGCCTCAAATTCTGGCATCTAGGGCACATTTCAATATCAATGTCACTATCATCATCACTTGACAAATAAAAGTTCCCTCGGTGATAAAAGTGGGGCTTGCGGGCATTCTGCTGCATCTGGTTATCAGTGCCCAACAAAAATTTCAACTCTTCAAAATGCTCCTGTGTAACACCATAGAGTCCACCAATTCGTAAGTGCTTCACACCGTTTGCACCCTTAGACTTAAAAGTCTTTAAGCTATTCACAATGCCCTCTATACTGAGTCTAGTACACCCAGGCACACTCAACTGCATAAATAAAATAAAATAAAAAGATATCAGAAGCTTTCAACCAAAAAGCATGCAATAAAACACTCCAAATTTCAGTGCTTTCTTCTTGTTTATTTATTTTATGAAAGCAAACTTACTCCATCTAAAATGGCTATAAACATGAAACAAAACAGAGACGAGGTCATTGTGCCAGGAACAAGTGGTATGCTACCTAGTTTTCGCCATTTGATAACTGCTAAAACCAGAACCATGTATGCTAAACATAATAAAAGAGGTTTAGACTTTACATTCCAGAATTGGGGTGGGGGCAATCAACAACAAAGGGTGTGCTATAGCCCACATGGGTAGACATGCGGATCGATGACATTTGTTTGGTAACAATCAGACTTTTGCGAACAGAAAACAAAACCTAAATAGCTGTATAAGGAAGTGAGGTATTAAGTTTAAATTCAAATATCATTAACGAGACAGTAATAGGAACAGAAAACAGCATTTCAACCAATCAAACAGACTAGAGCAGAAAGTAAAAGGGCACAAAAAACAGCATTCAGTCAGCAAATAACAATTATAAAATGAAGTCAAGACTAACCTTGGTAAGCCTGGGATTTTTTTCAAGCACACACTTGAGACCATCGTCAGTGATCCTCGGGCACTCTACCAGGCTCAAACATTGTAAATTTCCTTGAGCCCTTTCAGTCAATTGCAAAAGAATTTCATCTGTAATTTTCTCATTCAGTGGCTGATCTACATGAATGCTTCTCCACATAAGGGGGTCGCCACGAACTGTAGAGTAGAGAGATCTGCACACACTTTCTACAACAAGAAGATCCCGCACACCCAGATAACTAAGGGCAAATATCAAAGCTCCATCATGAGCTCCTCCACCTCCAATAGAGCGAATCTCATTGACATGCTGAGTATCCTGAGCCACTGCAGAATCTGATCCCAAATCACCTTGGAAAGATGATGCAGATGGTACTTCTCCATTTCCCTCCCCTTTCAAACACCCACTGAATTCCCCATGGCAGGGTGCATCGCTACCCTGCTTCTCTTTGGAACACCCAACCAAAGCACCAGCAGAGGAGGATGCATCGACAACCTCCTTCTCTATAGAAGAAGCAATGCAACCACCTAAGGAGGCCTCATCACCCACTTGCTTCTCTTCTAAGCATCCGACCACGCCACCACACACCTGCTTCTCTTTCAAACACCCACCAAAACCACTTACTACTTTAGACTTGCAATCAACCCCAGGAAATGTCTGGAACCTCATAGCATTATTCCAAATAAAATTCAATCCTGCAAAAAGCTCATAATTCCCATTACTGGTCCCCACCTCATCCCTCCCATAACAGCCATAATCCATTTCCAAATCCTCAAGCCAACCCGTGAGGGCCGTAAAAGTGGTACTTATATCCATCCCAAACGGGTCGGAAGGCAAGAGATCAATAATATCATTTGAAACAGGCTCCTGTGAGCTGCCCTTATCCCTCCCATAATCAAAGGGATCCTCCACATCCCGGCTCGAATGCCAAGGCCTTCCAAAACCATCTCCATTACGAATCCTCATCGGTGACACCAAATTGTCCTCAGACAGATGGCCCGGGAAGAATGGTCTATGGGAAAAATTCAAGGCCATCGAACACACACACCCCTACCCAATTTTTCTTCTACATGTACAATAATCTATCCTAGATTTCCAGAACCCTTTCCTTTCTTTTTTTTTTGGTTTTCTTTTTCTCTCTTTTTTTTTTTTTTTTTGGTTTTCTTTTTTTCTCTCTAGATCAAAATGTGGGGAAAGAAAGATCAAGAACAAGAAAAAAAAAATATGAAACAAAGGAGGAAGAAGATCTAACAAGAAAGAAAAAGAAAAACCCTCAATTTCTGATGGCAAACTAAAACGACGCCCAAAAATTTCACAGAGTTTCTTAATAACAAGAAAGAAAGATCGGCTAGGAATCTAAAAAAACAAAAACCCAAAACGCCGCCGTGAACAATTTTATCTACAAGAAAAGAATCAAAGAATATACTTTTTGTTTTTTCTTTTTTTTTTTCTCCGTCTAATCTAGGGCAAACCCCAAACCACCACCAACAACAAAACAATTGAACACAGACTGATCAAAAGAAGCGATATTTCCCAAGGGATAGATTAATTACCAGAACCCTAGGTTGCTGATGACGAACGCAATCGACGGCGGCGGAGGCCTCTGAACCCTAATTTGAACAAAGGAGAAGAAGAATATGGAAGAAGGATAAAGAGGTCGATTCGGAGACAAAGAGAGAATTAGGGTTTGCTAATTCTGATAGTGGTGCTGGGAATCGATCCGAATAGAGAAGGCGAGCGCCTGCCGATCGAGTTCTGGAGAGAGAGAGAGAGAGAGAGAGAGAGAGAGAGGACGAGAAATGACGGGAAAATTGAATAAATCTTAAGAAATATTAAAAACAGAGAGAGGAAAATACAAGGAAAAATATTTAGGGGTGAATTGTCCAATTTGGGGCAGAGAGAGAGGGGAGGAGGACACGTGTCGGTGGTTAGAGAAGGTTACTTGTTCTTCGCATCAAGATGTGGCGGGAGAAGGAATCCTTGTTTTCCTCTGAATCTAAATGGCTTCTAAGCCCTTCCCCTCACCCTCCTCTCAACTTGATTCCTCCTTAGTCAAGAACATTTAAGGAGGGTGTTTAGGTCATTTTGGGGTTATGGTTTGGTGGGTAAGTAAGATAGGTTGTGCAATGGGGGGAGTTGGGAGGTGTGTTGGTGTCGAATCCTAAGCAGGACAGAACCCTTTTCTTGATTTATTATTTGTTTATCATTAAATTATGCATATGTGGCCTTCGGAAATTGAATTGGAAGCAAACCTAAAGTCCTAAGCAACACTGACCAAGAATATATCAAACTCCTAAGCAACTATTCTGTTCCATCTAACCAAAATCACCATTAGAAAGTACTATAGTTGAATGGAAAATTATTAGTAGCATTGAATTGGTCCAAGCCTTGGCCTCTAGGAAAAGTATAGAGCACGTAATTCTTAGTGCATCACTGTAACAAACATGACGGCATATATAAAATTTTGCACACGAACAATACTTAGTAACGTGGACATGTCAAAGACGCAAACATTAAAGAGAAATTCTTAGAGACGAGATATATGACAGTCACTATTCTCACTATTCTTAGAGACGAGAAATTCTTAGACTCACTATTCTCATCCGCCAGTCAATATCACAGCTCCATTTGACAAAAAAAAAAAAAAAAAAAAAAGTATGAAATTGTTCGGTTTTGATCGTCTAGAATTAAAAGTAGCAAAAGCACGAAGATTAACTCTGCAAAATCTCTCAGCTTAGACCCTAGAGCACTAAATTTCAAGTAAATAAAAATCTGCAACATTTCGGCAAATTCAACCAAAGGAGATAGATCTGGATTCTATTAAGCTAGTTCCTGGACTTTTTTCTTGACTTGGATGAAGTCTTCAATGGTTCTGCAACTGAATTCTGTGAGGCTCCTTTCGAAGTGGCTGCTTGGTTTGCTTTTGCACTGCTGGAAGTGGCACCAGCTTCATGTTTGTCTCTAGCTACAGCACCCTGCGAGCCTCGTACTTGAGCAGCTGCTCTCTTATCCTTTCGCTTAGGCCTATAACTTGATCTTTCTCTCTTGGGAAGCCACCTTTCAGGATCTGGTGGGGGCCCTGGGTTCGCAGGGTCAAATCCCTTGGGATATTTTGGCTTTCTCTTTCGCTTCTTCTTTGACTTCGACTTACTCTTCCCCTCCTCATATGACTCGACGACCTTTACTTGAGAAACAACCTCTTCATGTTTGGCACCAGAAGTCTTCTCTAGATTATCCACATTGATCCCCTTCAAACCTGGTAATGGTTTCAGCTTCTGCTCATAAGTTTCGGCCTTCTTAACATCCACTCGAGCAACTGTACTTACAAACCCAACCAATGCTTCCACACTTCCATGGCTTTTCACAAGCTCCTCATATAGACGAGAAGCTTCCTCTTCTTGTCCATGCTTGAGCTTGAAAGAAGCAGCCTCTTGCATCAAAATATTGAGTCTGTTGTCCTCAGTCATGGAATTCGACCACCAGATAATTGCAGCATCAAGCACAGCACATGCCCCATCAATGTCACCAGCACGCTCTTTCAGAGATACAAGAGTAGCAACAGTAGCAGGCATGTGCTGGATATCAGGAATCTTAGAAAGGGACTCGGCAGCTATATGAGGGTGGCTGGCAGCAGCAGCAACCTGTGCCCTTGCTAAAAGAAAAACCTTGGACTTTTCAGGGAACTTCTCAGAAAACTGGGCTAAAACTTCTTCAGCTTTTCCAGCCTTGTTTTCTCTTACAAAAAGTGCGGCCTGAAGTAGAAGAGGCATCACACTCTCGGGAAACATGTCTGGAAGTGCAGCAACAAGTTCTCGAGCCTGTCGAATTCAGCAATAGGTACAGATTAGCACGTGAAAGCTGGAACACACACAGTGACTAAAATCTGTGATGTATTTACAAATTAATTGGAAGGATAGAAAAGAGAAAGACCTGATCCATCTTATTAGCATGGAGAAGTAAAAGGACCCGAGTCACATATATTGCTTCCTTTTGTTTTGGTGACAGCTTCGAGTCCAATTTAGGAGTAAGGTGGAAGCTTTGCTTGTCATCTTTCTGTTTTAGTCGATCAAGTTTCTTTAGGCCATCAGAAACATCTTTTGGACTTCTCAAAGCGACTAGGTTGTTGACTGCCACAGCAAGTGATAACTCATCTCCCACATCTGATTTGATAATGTCTGTGTAGGCCTCAATGGCCTCTTGTTTGTTCCCAAGGAGCTGTTGAAAGATGCTAATTTGCATTAGTCACTATTGGATTGCCAATGTGACAATCAAACTGAAAAGAAAAACATTACTCTAACATTACAGTACCTGCTGAACATAGGCCAACTGGACAGCTATTGGTGCCAATTCAGTTTCAATCTCATCATCAGGTACACCATCTTCCAGCAACACTTCCTTGCCGGTTCTAAGAAGAAAAAAAATGGAATTCTCCCATCAGTCTTTCCGACTCATAGTGGTATAATAAAAATAAAATAGAAAAACAGTTGATGAGATATGAAGTAGTTCATAGTACAAAGAGGAAATTATAAAGCACTTAATAGGGAAGTAACATATACACAGAGAAACTTCAGCAGTGAAGAGCTTGGTTGAGAGTTGAGTTATAAAGATTTGCATCGCTTGACTAATAAATTGTAGTTCTTAATACCTGCCTTCCTGGTATACTTTATTAGGCTAAAAAATTTCTCTCAAGAAACACATGTATAAAGGTTCATCAGCCCAACCAAAAATCAGGCAATATAAAAATTTAGTAGCATCTTACGTTCTGGCTAGCAGCAGGAACTGTTCTGCATCAGTGTACTTTTTGCTTTCAATCAAAGAACAGGCAGTGTTGAATGCCAGCTCAAAGCTCTCCTTTGCTTTAGCCTTAAGTGCATCAACTTGCACCTCAGAAGCCCTCCCAGCAGCAACCAAGCTAGCTATATAATTTATATCTAATAACTCGACTTTGGACTTTTGAAGTTTCTGATATATGTCAATACAAGCATCAAACTTTCCCAAGCGAAATAAGATCTGGGCTTCTAATAGCATTGCTGTAGGAGTTGCCTCTTGGCTTTTCACGGTTTTAAGAGCTTCATCTAACTCGTTTTCTCTGTATAAACAGTATGCCTATTCAGGAATACAGAGAGTAGATTAGGAATAGAAAGAGTAGGAAAGTTTATCACTGAGAAACGTTCAAGCATGTTTTATAAGCATTATATAGAAAGAAGCACACATTTAACCTTCTCTCTCCGGGCCTCAAGGAGGGAGAAGTTCATGTGTCACAAGATGCTAGTTGATGAAGGACCAAAACACCATTAAAATGTGAAAAACATCATCTCAGGCTCAGATCAAAATAATCACTTCTCCATAAAAGAGGATTACTGTAACTAGAACACGGAAGAAAAAAGAAACAGATATAATGGACATGTACTATCATCATCATCATCATTGGGTTTCACAAGTTTGAAATTCGTTGCATAGAAATCAACTGCAGATCATCCTTAACTATAAAGTACAAACAAACAAAATCAGAAAGACTCCAAAACCATCTCTCTTATGATACATTTCAATCCCCAAAACAATCAAGCAACAAAGCATTTTCTACTCTCTCCGAGTAAACCATTACATCTATTCAGCTCAACTGAACAAAGCAGCACTCTCACATCACAATTTTACTTAGTTTATAACCTATACACTTCTCATTACTAGCAGTCATTCCCTAAACAAATGCTAATTCTTTCTCTGTAACTATTCTAACTCCCTAATCTATGCAACATATTTAGGTTGTGTAATTTCTATCATACTACTCGAATCGGAATCGTAATTAAGCTATGTAATTTTCCATTTCACTAAACATATACACAATGCAGCTACAATTTTTCAAAAACGAACAAAAAATCACACAAAATTAACAGCTATGAACAGGCCGGTTTCACCAACCTTGAAGAAGCTGAAATCCAGAGCAGAATTCTTGCAAGATCGAATCACAGAGAGCGCCTCCTTGGTCTTATCGTCCTTGATCAAACCCACAACCTTGCACTTAATCGCGTCCTCGTCGCCGGGAGCAATCGACAGTACTGCAATTTAGTTTTATGAACCAAAAATCATAATCACCAAACGCAATCGGAAATTTTCACAAATTCGAGTATTAGAGATTGAAATTGGACCTTGACTTGCGACTTTGACGGCCTTGTCGAATTCGAGCTGCTCGATGTGGCCGTTGAGAGCGGCGAAGAGATCCTCCATCGGCGGCGGCGGAGGTTTCTGCTGCTTGTCTTTGAGCTTGGGAGCCATGGCGTCTCGTCTCTCAGATTTCGGCTCGAGTCTGCGTCCAGTCTATAACGCTTGGTCCTTGCAGTTGAGGATTTTGGCGGGTCGGGTATGGACCCGAAAATGAAATTGGGGATTAAGCCCAATGTAAAAAACAATCCAGGCCCAAATCTAATGGTTGAAAGTCCACATTGACTCGTGTGCATTTGTCTCGCCTAGCAAACTTGTCACTAATGTAAATTTATGTTATCTGATCATCCTCAACTCCGACCCCAAACCCCATATCTATTTCATACTCAATCACAAAGGCTTCGATTTTGTGTGAAACCCTCATCATGACTATGAGTATAAAGGAGAGGTTTTTGTGGCCTCTAAGATTGAGAAGTGAACCAGAATAATGAACACGAACACGAAGACGCTAGCCAACAATTGCGAAAAAGGGTTGCAAGGTTGCACCGCATTTATGCAAGAGAAGTTTTTCATTTTTGAATTTAGGGTTTGGACTTTAGAGTGATTAAAATATACATGAGAAATTCATCGCATTCTATTAAAAGTATGTTAATACTCCAAATTTTTGAACAATTAGATTTCTTTTCTTTCGTTTTTTTTTTTAAAAAAAAATTTACTCACATCACACTATGTATCTAGTTATTTAAACTTAGCTATAACAAATTGTGCTGAATTACAAAAAAATATGAAAACCCTAGCTCTACTAGATTTGGGAGTGCACTGACATTGGCACCTCTGCACTGTCATTGGTACCTCTGCACTGTCCTCCTTCTTCGGGGGAGCACCGTTTATGTTCCATCTTTGACGCGATTGAATCCAGCCTTATCTCGGCTGCCTTAAAACCCATAGAGTGGTTTAATCCTACAACAATTTATTCTTCTCATATCTTGGAAGGAGAGGAAGGCTGCTTGATTTTCAGGCTCTGGTCATCATGGCAGGCTACAGTGACGAGGATAGTTTCGATGAGACCAGAGCAAGATCGAATCAAGGTTCTGGATCGGGCAGAGCTTGCCTGTCGATTTCGTCGATGCCGACCAGAGGTTAGTTGCTTGAATCTCAATCTTGTGGGGTATGTCGCTGAGGTCTATTCGATCATCGGCGACCTGCGGCACCGACAGGTTGTTGTTCGACTTGCACTAGCAGCGATGCGATGGATTGCTGGTGATGGTCCGATAGAAGGTCCGATGATGTTGAGCATCAACCCAAATGGACACAGGGATGGTCTAATCGAATGAGTGTTCAGGGGTGGGCTAGTATACGGATTTCGGTTCAAATCCATCTTTGCAAGGCCGACACTGTTAGGCCCGGGTGAAGATGATATCGGCGACAAGCTTCGTTTGTTACAGGCTGACGGCGGTGTAGGTGCGATTGGTGGTGTCAGCGAGTGCGCTTGGTTCGATTCGAGGTTGACTCTAACTATGGCTATGGTGTGAGTAGGTGGAATTGCCATGGACTTTTGGTGGTGGAAGGGATTCTTGCTCTATATCTCTCAAATCGAAGAGGGTAGAAATTTGGTTGTTTTCAGCAGATTTTTGACTGTTACCCAGAGTTTTGTAGTGGCATTGGTCGGCGCCGGATTGATGGCGGTGACTCTGAATATTGTTTTTGGGCTAGGGTTTAGTGTCGGGTTAATTTGGGCCTTTACTTAGGTGTGCATTTGGTTAGACTGGGTCTTTATGACCTATAGCATCTTAACGGGACAGAAGGCTCAGCTTTCTTCCCCTGCTAAATTGGATTGTTTTTGAATCTAGTCACAATGTTTATAGTTTTTGGTTGTTACCCTTTAATCTTACTTCTAAGTATTCTAAACACTGAATTTCACTGTGCTTTATCGAGAGAAAATGTATGTGTATTTTTGGCTCTTTGGCCTAGTATAAGTTGGTGAGTCATATTAGATACCTCTTATTGTCGGCCCTAAATGGATGTGTTATCTTTATATTGTTTACTGAATAATAAATTTTTTGACTTCTAATTTAAAAAATAAAAAATGTATCTAATTATTTAGTGACTAGTGAACATTAGAATCATATCGGACGTCTCAAAATTTAAAAACCGACCCGACCGAAGCAAACAGGCCAAGGTCCATTTAATCCGGTACAACAACCCCTGAATTTAAGCAACCAAACTTCGTGACAACGACAAATGATAAAGATAGGGGACACATTTTCTCAAAAATAAAAATAAAATAATTTGAAATCAAAATTGATTTTCAATAAATGCCAATCTATCGTCCGGCTCATAAAACATTTGTCATTTTCGCCCCTCACAAAAATTTCCCTCCCTCCCAATTGCCGTTTGGTAAGACCCGAAAACCAAACCAAACCAAGCGATGACGGAAGAAGCCGACGCCGTCAAAATGCCGAAGCAGAACCGCCGGCACCGCATAATAGCCGTCACCGGAGCCACCGCTCTCCTCGCTCTCGCCGTCAACCTCGGAATCACCGCCTTCAACGCTCACAGGAAGAACAGAAACAAGAAAGGTTACTCTTCACTACTCCTCTTCGTTTCTCTAAGCTTTGCTCACTTCAACACACTCCAATTGGCTCAATTTGAACTGCGGAAGTTGCAGATCTTCAAGGCTCCAAGGTTCGAGTCACTCTATCGGCGTCGGAGATTATCAAATTGGCCGACCGAGTCATTTCCAAGTCCAAAGAGGTCCACGACGCCGTGGCTTCGGTCCCGCTCGATAAGGTTTTGAAGCTATTCACTTAATTTAGTATAATAATCCAGCTGAGTAGCTCATACATTTGAATTCTGTGTCGAATTTCGCTTCGAAATCATTACTTTTTGTTAAGAATCACTATTTTTCATGTAAATTTACTATTTCAATGTTTAATTTTAGCTATTTATGTTGCATTTTATAGGTTACGTATATGAATGTTATAGCACCTCTAGCTGAATTAGAAGCGCAGCAATTTCCACGTGTTCAGTCTTGTGTGTTTCCAAAGATGGTATCTGTTAGTGATGATGTTCGGAAAGCAAGCGCCGAGGCTGAGCGGAGAATCGATGCACATGTTCTAACTTGCAGGTATTATTGGTTTTCTGGTGACTGTATGTGATGTGGAGTGACTTGAGCATTGCTTAGAGTGTTATTTTCGGCCGTTAACTATATGTTATATTGCGGTGACAATAAACAGCATGCGTGAGGATGTGTACCGTGTTGTCAAGGCTTTTGCGACGAGAGGAGAGTGGGTGAATGCTGAAGCAAAGCATTATACTCTAGCCTTGGTAAGGAGTGAGAACTTTTTTGTTTTTTTGGTGTGTAGAATAGTAAATAGCTGGATTTTGATTCTTTCCCGATCAGTGACAGATGAGGGACTTTGAACGCAATGGGTTGAACCTTACTTTAACTAAGAGAGAGGAGATGCAGCGTGTGAGAGCCCAAATTGATGAGCTAAGCTTTCGGTATATTCAAAATCTACACGAGGATTGTTCTTTCCTTGTATTCAATGAGAATGAGTTGGCTGGTGTACCACAAGAGTTTCTTAAGGTATCTGATTTTTTTATGCCATTTTTTGAATCAACCATATTGACGCCAAACATGCAAGTCTACTTGAGCTGTATCCGTGGATGACTTTTAATAAAGTTAGTTTCAGAATGATGTAGTTTGGCCAGGATGATACCTTGAATTATTCCATATTGCCCGTTCCAAATTAAGTTTCTATCCTGGATTGCATTTGAGATCAACAAGTCAATTATCCCAAATTTCCTTTAGTCATAGGCAAGCTCAATGGGTTAAACTGTCTTCATTTTCTTGCCAGCCATTTCGAGTACAATTCATTACGTATAACCTCTTATTTTGTATGTAAGTTTGTGCAATATGAACTCAGGTAATCATGTGCAAGAAAAATAGGTGATTTAGCTCATCATTGATAGACATACATTGTCATTAAATGAGTCACGAAGCTTTCTACAATAATTCCATCTCCATCTCTGGACTGTACATGTGCAGAGCTTAGAGAAAGCTGAGAATGGTAAATTGAAGGTGACCCTGAGAGGTCATCATGTGGCGGCAATACTAGAACTTTGCGAGGTACGCTCTGCTGAAGTATCTCTACCTCTTTTTGTATTTGTCAATTATAAATTGATGATCCCTAATTTTTTTACTTGGGGATATGGTCAAGTTGAAGTAAAAATGTAGGAATACATAAGCAACCATCAAATATCATTGGACATAGGCAATCGCGAAGGGTTTTAGCTCTTGCCAGCCATTTCCACTGAAAAGTCATAATGTTAAGGCTCAAGACAATCATATAAATTCCTTTTTAGATACGTGGCAGCGAACGCCAGTAGCAAGAGACATTGAATTATTGATATATCTTTAATTGTTATTAATAGTTTCAGAACATCTATTAGTTTACTCTACAGAATTAATTTTAAGCTCCTGTGAAGGTTGGAACAACTAGGAAGATGGTAGCAGTGGAATATGGAAAGCGGTGCGGAGAAGTCAACCTTTCTATCTTAGAAGATTTGGTAATTATTATGAACTTTACTCATTATCGTAGTTCCAGTTTGGTGATCAATCTTTAAATCCATATATTTCTATACAAGTATACAGTGCCTGTGTGTGTGTGTGTGTGTGTGCGCATACACGCGTGTCATAAAGGCTCTTTAGAAGGTTATTCTGTTTTATGAACTGATAACCCTCTTACCCAAAGAAAGCCACAGTTTCCAAAATATTTGTATTTTCTATCTGTGCCTTGGCTTTTAGATTACAAAAACGCTGTTATATATGTCATTGCTCCTTTAAAATTCAGTCTATTGCAGTTAATAGGGAGAAAACTTCTTGGAATGCATTAGCATGGTAATTTTTGGACACTTAGAGTTGTGAAGTTGCAATATCATTGGATGTTATACATTGTTAATTGGATACTGTAGAGTTCAACAAAAGTACTAAACGTTTGATGTTGTAGCAATTGTTAACTAGTTTTTTATGCATATCTTTAGTTCCCATTGTTAAGGGGTGTTGACTTGACGATCTTCTAGGATTTATTATTGAATGTGGATGCGAAAACTTGTTTCCTATTTCCATTGATTTTCTGTGTTTCCTGACTGTCCTTAGGCTGCTGACTAAGTATTCGCATATCATTTTTATTCCACCGTTTTAACGGTTCAGGTTCAACTTCGCCATAAGTTTGCTCGGTTACTTGGCTATTCAAATTATGCTGACTATGCTGTTGATCTTAGAATGGCAAAGACACCCGCAAAGGTTTGTCTGATCTTGCCCATTGTTATCATAATATGTGCCGTGGTAACTTGATGAAGTGAGATGAAGTAAAAAATAAGCTATCTATGATGTATTTAGTATATCCTCCTTAAAGGCCTTAAGTAGCCTAGTAGTCTTCTCAAAATATGATTGTGCCTCTGTTTTAACCTACCGAAACTTGTTTCTTTAGCTCATTTATGCTGTGGTGATTCCAGGTATTTGAGTTCTTAGAGGACATTTCCAATAGTTTAGCCGACTCAGCTACCATGGAGCTTTCTATGTTGAAAGATTTGAAGGTCAGACTGATTTTTGTATTTCCTCTTGGTTGGCTTATTTCATAGCTGATTCTCTTATGCGTAATTAGAAAAAAGAGGAAGGGGATTATCCATTTGGAGTTGAGGATATACTATACTATGTGAATAAGGCTGAAGAACAACAGTTTAATTTTGACTTTGGAGCTCTCAAGCAATATTTTCCAGTAAACTTGGTTTTATCTGGGGTCTTCAAAATAGTCCAAGATCTTTTTGGTAATTATTCGTTTTACTTTTTATCAATATCGACAAACTTATCCATGTCGTCGTTGATAGTAGTGATAGCTCAAGTGGTATTTTTATTTCGTGCAGGTTTACGCTTTGAGGAAACTACAGATGCTGAGGTTTGGCATTCTGATGTTTCCACATATTCAGTTTTTGACCTGAGTTCTGGTGAACTATTGGGCCATTTCTACCTTGATTTGTACACAAGGTTAAGGAGAACTTTTAAAGGTTTACATTTTCCTTGATGTTACCACTTGAGTTAAGACTAAATCAGTTTTTGTTGTCTTTGAACAGGGAAGGAAAATATAGTCATACGTGCGTGGTCGCTCTTCAAAATGGTGCTTTATCATCCAATGGATCACGTCAGGTTGTGTTTTAAACTTATGATGAAACATGTATTGTGGTTAGTTGAGAATGACACTAATGTTGTAGCTGCAGTGAAAGATATATAATTGCTTTCGGTGATGATGAGTGACCGTGATCACCATCAGTACCACATTTGTCCATTACTATTACTGCCAGGGCATGACTTACTTCTGCATTTATTGATTTTTGTTTTTGACTGAAGCACATTGGAAATGACTTTCAGAATGATTCATCTGGATTGCTTTGTCACTTTTTAGTCGTAATACAATTTGCTTCTTTTTATTGCCAAAGTGAAAGTGGCTCTGAGTTGCAGTTCAGATATTTAACTGGCTGCCATATTTCACCCAAAAAAGACGTGCTTAGACAGTGTTGGAGTATATGTAAACCATTAATTTTGTGTTGTTAACTTATCATTTGGTTTCTGCAACTAGATCCCAGTTGCGCTATTGATATCTCAATTCCAAAAGGATGTTAGCGGTCGTCCTGCGTTACTTCGATTTTCTGAGGTTCTTACCCTTTTTCACGAGTTTGGCCATGTGGTATGTTGTATTTCATCATTACATGCTTCCTTTATGTACTTTCATATCAAAATTCTTGTATAATAAAGGTAAATAATTGCAATTCAAATTGCTGCAGTTGCACAGTAGTCAATCACCTTTATCATCTGTAGTCCCATCTTTAACTCAAAACCAGGAAGTAAGGCTTAAGGCTTTTCCTGCCTCTGAAAAGATTTTAACTAAACTGAGTTGCACATTGTGAGGTGGATGATGTAGGAAAGTGGTGGGCATGTGAATCTCAAGAACTAAATGAGTGATACAGGAGTTTCTCAGTGAAGAGTTGTCTCCTGTTGAATGTTGAGGCCTTTTGATTACTGTACGAGTAGAAATGTGCTGAAATGAAAATTTTGTGTATGGCTAATATATCTCAGAAACAGAGTTTACTCTTCTAAATTAAACCTGGATGATGGATAATGATGTGTGGTGTCTACATTTCAAAACTCAGTCTCTCTAGTCTGACATATTGTGTACTGTGATATATTGTCCACAAATGAAGTTTCCTTCTGTAATATATATCTTATAGGTCCAACATCTTTGCAATCGTGCTTCGTTTTCCAAGTTTTCTGGTCTGGGTTTTGATCCAGACTTTGTGGAGGTTCCTGCTCAGGTGCTAGAGAATTGGTAAATCACGGATCATAGTGTGTCCCTTCTGTATGGGCTCGGTCTACAATCGACATTGACACTTTGTAAATTCTAAATTTTCAGGTGTTATGAAAGCTTCAGTTTGAAGTTGATATCCGGCTTCCATCAGGTGGCACATATTTTATTTATTTTTTGTATATAATATAAATAATAGATCCATTGAAAGTCTGACCCTTTGTCCATATGGAACCTCTCATTATATTGTAATCATGTTTGCTTTTACATTTGTGCATCGTATGGACTATTACAAATTTACAATTAGCATTGAGTCCACGTCTTATGTAAATACTCTGTAATATAGTTGCTATTTTCTATTTTTATCAATTATGTTAAAATTGCTTATTTCTATTAACTGCAGGATATAACAAAGCCCATCAAAGATGAAATGTGCAAATCCATCAAAAGATGTCGATATTCCTTTTCGGCTCTGAAAATGAAGCAACAAATTCTTTATTGTAAGTCCTCATTGTATTTTGACATCCTGGAAGCATCTTCGTTTTTTTTTTTTTTTTTTTTTAAATTCATCTAAGGCTGCTCTGTTTGTAAAGTAATTGGTTTGGCTTTGATTTGGATTGCTAAGGAGTTTATTGTAAAATTAATTGATGGCTACAATGTAAAGTTTGGAAAGCTTTACTTCCACACATTTCTGCCCTTATTTCGGTAAATAATTGAATGGGCTTGTACAATTACTTCATTTAAGAGATATATAATATAGATATTACTCCTTATCTTGTCTTGAACGTAAAAGTGTCTGTATTGTCAGGTCTTTTCGACCAAATCATACATTCTGCTGAAAATGTTGACATAGTTGAGTTATTCAAGCATCTTCATCCAAGGGTACGTTTCTCTTTGCAGTAATTCGTTTATAAACTTGTGTTCTGTGCTATTGATGTTAAATCTTTGTTTCCTCAGATCATGTTAGGTTTACCGGCTTTGCAGTGTGTCAATCCAGCTTCACGGTTTCCATGTAGTGCCATTGGTTATGATGCTTCTTGTTACAGTCGTATTTGGAGTGAGGTTTGTGAGCCTTTCATTCTCGGAAATAGTCAAACAATTTCTTTCTTGTGCAAATCATTGCCCAGCATTTAGTTTGGAACATTACATTCTACTCATCTCTGGTTTGTGACTTGAGTACTGATGCCTTGAATTTTACTGGTAGGTCTTTTCTGCGGATATATTTGCCTCAAAGTTTCATGACAGTTATTTGAATCAGTATGCTGGCATGCAGTTCAGGAACAAGGTAATAAACATTTCTGACTCATCCCTTTCATCTCTGTGGGGTGCTTACTTGGCTTAACTTCTGTCCCAATCTTTATTTATCTATAATCTTCTTTTATTATATGACTTGTTGTCTTTGTAGGTATTGGCCCCAGGAGGATCAAAGGAACCGATTGAAGTCTTAACAGGCTTTCTTGGGAGAGAACCATCAATTCAAGCTTTCATCGACAGCAGATCCCAATACAGATTTTGATGCATACATAGTTTACGAAGTTACGACTCCTCTCTTGTAACTCAAGATAGTGCTTTCTCAGCATCTTCGCAGTTTTGTTACAAGTAAAAATCGACAATTTCTAATGTCCATTTTAATGCAAAATTTTCATGCTAGAAAATGATATTCATCTCTTGGATTGGTAGTGTTTTTAACTAATCTCTATAGAAGGAAGTGAATTTTAAACTGAGGAAGGAACTAATCTCTCAAGAGCTTTGCAGTTTTCATCAGAGTTGTAGTTATTCTTCTCTCTTTTGTTTAATGTAGTCATCTTTTGATCAAGAGATGACTACACCGCGTTTTCAATCTTTGACATCTCCATCAATGCATTAGTCTCAAACGCATTGATCTTATTGTAGACCATTTTGGTATTTTCTCATTTGTTTTTTCATCTTTGATTCCCTTTATAAACTCTTATACGAGTCGATTTAGATTGACCGGCGTTAAGCTTTCTTTTTCATATCGAGAACTTTGTCAAAACGTGCACTTTCTGACCAATTCTTGTACCTCATGATTTGAAGGTTGACACCTTTTTTTTTTGAGTTGAAGATTGAATATTCCTGAACCCAAAGAAAGTTCCTGCAGGATTATTACAGAATGGACAATTATATAATCATAATTTACTGGTCCTCACTTCATTTTATCAACAATTTCTTGAGAATTCAGTACTATGCACTAATATAGAACTTCAAATATAATAAAAGATACATATATCAAATGTGCTCAAGTAAGATAAAAATGTATGTGACCCTGAGGAGCATGGTACAACATAGAACTTCACAACACAATGACCAACTTGTATGAAATTTCCTTCATTGTAATGCTAGTAAATCTTACATTGAAACACTATCGAAAATAGTTAAAAGTTTTTTCATTCCTTTAGAGATTCGATTACTCAGAGCAATAAATAGCTCAAGTTAAAAACATAATTTACCCACAAGCAAAGCTGTCGATTTTATCTTGGAGTGAAGAAAAAAAGAAAAAAGAAATAAAAAATAAAGGAAATAAAAACGAGGTGATCGGGTTTTAGTTTTGACTTGACTCATCTTCCAGAAAACAAGAGAGGAGCCCAGAATCAGAAAACCCATACTCTCTCCCTTTCTCAGATTGACCCCCTAAAACTATTGTTCCCAGCAAAAAAAGAATCGTCAGATATTTAAAAGAATCAAACTTTCTGAGTCAACAAACTACAACTAAGACGAAGATAATAGCAAAGGCCGAGTCTTTCAATCTCTGTAAGCCTTACTCATCTGGGTTTTCCTCTCTCTTTGTTCTTGCATGTTCTTTTGTTTTTGCTCAGTTTGAATTTTCTTGAGCATTATTGTTCTTAAACTGCTCTAATCTGCTGCTTAATTTCGTTTCATTAGGAAGAACAGAGGTCAAATGGGTGCTTCTTGAATTCAATTTCTGAAGCTCTTGCTGGTTTTTTTGAGTTGGGGTGGTTTTGTGCATCTGGGTTTGTGAGTTTTTACTGTCAAGTTTGAGTCTTGGTGGTGAAAAGGTTAAGAGATTTGTGGGAGTCTTGTTTCTGTGAATAGGGTATATAGCTGAAGGAGGGTTTATCTTTCTGGGAGGTCTTGATTGGGGCTGGGTCTGATTTGTGATGTTAGAGAAGCTGGGGTTCATATTTCAGATGAGAATGGGGGTTTGTGGCGCCCTTGTTGCTTAGGTTTTAGAAAGACAGACATAAAAAGGTTCTGGGTCTTTTGTGTTTGTGGTTTTGGAGGACGGCATTTCGGTTGCTGTATAAATTATGTTAAGACAGATATTGAATAAGGTTTCCCGGAAATCTTCTAAGCATTCTGAAAGTCGGGATGGAGGGCATACATTGTATTCGAATGCTCCCACCTATTCGAAGAGTGGTGAGCTGGGGACTAGTAAGTCTGGTAATGTGATCTCGTCTGTACCAGCTGGTGGTTTTGTTTCGGATGTTGGGAACAGTTATGGCAACAAGAATGCAAAGGGTGTGAATTTGAAGCTGAATGGCTTTGTGGCGTCTTCTTCATATGAAGCATTGCCTGGATTTAGAGATGTTCCCAATTCTGAGAAGCAGAACTTATTGGTCAGAAAGCTAAACTTGTGCTGTGTTATATTTGACTTCACGGATCCAACTAAGCACCTTAAAGAAAAAGAGATCAAGCGTCAAACGCTGTTGGAAGTAGTGGATTATGTGACTTCAGCAAACGGCAAATTTTCGGAAATTGTGATGCAAGAGGGTATTAAAATGGTGTCCACAAATTTGTTTAGGTCATTCTCTCCGCAGCCACGGGAGAATAAGGTTGTAGATGGCTTTGACTTGGAAGAGGAGGAGCCTTCCATGGATCCTGCTTGGCCTCACTTGCAAATAGTTTACGAGTTTTTGTTAAGATTTGTCGCATCACCTGAGACTGATGCAAAATTAGCAAAAAGATACGTTGATCACTCATTCATTCTTAAGTTGCTCGATCTTTTTGACTCCGAAGATCCTAGAGAAAGGGAGTATTTGAAAACAATTCTGCACAGAACTTATGGAAAATTTATGGTGCATCGCCCATTCATCAGGAAAGCTATCAACAACATCTTTTATAGTTTTATCTTCGAGGCTGAGAAGCATAATGGTGTTTCTGAACTTCTGGAAATTTTGGGCAGTATTATAAATGGGTTTGCTCTGCCACTGAAAGAAGAACATAAGTTGTTCCTTGTTCGGGCTCTAATTCCCTTGCATAAGCCCAAATATCTAGCAATGTACCATCAACAGCTATCTTATTGCATTACGCAATTTGTAGAAAAAGATTGCAAGCTTTCTGATACCGTCATAAGGGGTTTATTGAAGTACTGGCCAGTCACTAACAGTTCAAAGGAAGTATTGTTTCTTAGCGAGCTGGAGGAGGTTTTAGAAGCAACTCAGCCATCTGAATTCCAGCGCTGCATGGTTCCCTTATTCCGCCAGATTGCTCATTGTTTGAACAGTTCTCACTTTCAGGTAGCACCTCGTTTATACTTTTTTTTGTTTTTACTTTATGTAATTTTATTTTATTTTTATATTTGCATGTTATAGTGCACCTATTTCTCTCGAAACTTTCCGTAGTTATGCAGTCTAAGAGTTCTCTGCATCATTTTATTGTAGTCCATGTCGACCATAACAAAGGATTAGGAGCATTTTCTTTCCACATCACATCCTCAATTAAAGATTTTTCTGAGTTTCATTCTTACTTGGAGCCTTGAGTTTACCATTTACTAAGCTTTAACTAATGTCTGAGGATGAAAATCCCTTTAATTTTTTTTTGTTTGCTTTGTTAGTCTTCCCTCTATTATGACTTTAAGATAACTTTGCTGGAAAATTTAAGTTTGTTGAGGTCTTTTGAAATTTTTTTTTTCACAATGTTTTCATAATTTGAAAATAATTGTGTTCCGCCACATTGGAATACTTAAAGAAATTGAATGAGACATCATAAGATACTGAGTAAATGCACATCCAACTCCAGCACTGATATTGCAGTTTGTCAAGGTAGCTTGTGGCCTTTCTAATTTGTGGCGTTGCAAAGTAAGCCTGTTTGAGGTTGAGAAGAAAGCTAGAAAATCTTAGTTTAAACCCCAAATTTTGTGATATGTAATGTGATCAAAGTTGTTGTCCTGCAGTACTTGAAAAAAATGTTATGTGCTTAATGGTTTTAGCTTTCCTTTGAAAATTAATTTAGGTTGTTGTGACTTGTGAGGAATTACAAATTTTCTTAAAGAATTCGGGTGCCTGTTGGATGTCAGTATGCCAAACATAGAGAACTTTTTAAATGTACCATTTTGAATGCATATTTTGTTCTGGTCTTCTTATTAACAGATGTATGAAACAAATTTTGAACAAGTTTCATGAGCAGGGTTCTCTTTATCTTTTTATGGTTTGGTTCTTTCCGGCTATACTCCTTTGAACTTAAATGGTTAGCATGTGAGTTTTCTTAGTAGTGATGAAGGCGAATGAATTTTGATGGCATCTCTGAAAGCCTTATACCAGCCAGTCATAGAGAATTTGACATTTCTATGTATAAACCTAAGCCTATTTATATAAGGATTTTATTGGTAAATATTCAAAACTGCAGAAAGAAGTAGATCCTATGCTAATTGATTAGTTCAATGGTGATATTTCTCTGTGAATAGCTTCCTGAGCAGCTTTCGCTTCGTGAATCTAATGCAATCAGTTCTTGTTGTGTCAGGTGGCAGAGAGAGCTCTGTTTCTGTGGAACAACGATCACATTGAGAACTTGATCAAACAGAATCGTAAGGTTTTACTGCCCATTATCTTCTCTGCATTGGAGAAAAATGCTAGGAACCATTGGAATCAGGCTGTTCATAGCTTGACCTTAAATGTCCGCAAAATTTTCTTTGATCTTGATCCCGAGCTGTTCAACGAATGCTTAGCCGAGTTCAAAGAAGATGAGTCGAAGGAGGATGAGGTAAAAGCACGACGTGAGGCCACATGGAAACGTTTGGAAGAAGTTGCTGCAAAGAAAGCTTCGAGCAATGAACCTGTGCTTGTTCGTGGCAGAGCACCTCTGCGCACTGCTTCACGTTAGCCAGCCGGAGAGGAGACTGTTGACAATTCAGTGGCATCAATATTTTTTGGGTTGAAACGGGATTGGTTCAGGTGGAATACTCATGCTTTGTTTATTACTATATGTATGATGTAGTTCTAGGAAAGGTAGGTTCTGGCAGATAACCAATCTCAAGAAACTTCTGTCGGCCTCATTGATTGTTTTATTTCGAAGTTATTTTGTAGCTGTTCTTTGGCGTAAAATTATATACAGGGGTCTGCAATTCTGGACTACAAAGCATGATTATTCAATCACTACATTAATAATGACTTGAAGATTTGGGCATTCTCCTCTTTTTACGACGAAGTAAATACTGAAGATTTGGGCATTCAATCACTACATGTCTTCTGTGGCTATTTATCTGCAGAGTTGGCATTGCTGCATTATCTTCTTCTATAGTTACATTTTTACTGATGAAATAAAAATCTAAAACTTTTAAGTACACTTTGACAGATGAACAGTTAGCTTCTCGTGTTTGAAAGGGAGACACACACCTTTTGGCAACCAATGATAACTGTGATCAAAGATTGAGTGGCTTAGCTTAGCTATTCAAAAGTGGCCTATTAGTTGGAGAACCAAAAACCATTAGAGAGAGAACCGAAGCTGTCGCCGAGTGGTAAAGAAAATTGATGATCAATTATAGCATCATAGCAACACTTGTATTGGAATTAGAACCGGTATAAGGAACCTCCAAGTAACATGTGATAATAGACTTCACTTCTCCCCAACTCAATAGGAAAGGTCAGAATATCTATTTGCAGTATAATTCTTCAAGATAGAGCTGGATCAATACCCAAATGCTTTCTCTAATAAGCTGCGACTTGAATATAATCATGTTATTTGAATAATCTTTGTTAGAATTTTGAACTGTCATGTTTAGGGGTTCAGAACTTCAATTGTCCCGGGATTCATAGTGTCGATCAAAAAAATAATGCTACTCGGAAAAAGAAAAATTCACATACTTTTTTTTCTTTTTCGTAGATTATTTTGTAATTTTAAAATTATTTATTTTTTCAGAATATTAATATTTATCTTATCATCAAAATTAATTGATACATTGAGTATTCAAGTGAATAAACAATAAAATTTTAATTTAGACCAAAACTAAATATGAATGTACTCATTTTGAATATAACCAACACAACAATCAAACACAACTAGCAATTGAGTGTGGAACATTTGAGACACTCTCCAGAACAATCAAACAACAACCCAAAATAAGGTTGTGGTTTGATGAGTTGGCACTGTGAGTTGGCGACTTTGACGTTGCTGAGATTGTTCTTCTGATCCCTCTCACATCGCACTCAAAACTTGTTTAAACAAAAATAATTATCCCTCTAATCCATATTTTGAGCTCACTTATGTGTCTTGGGATTGGAAAGTGAAAGCCTCTACCTTTTTTTTTCCTTCTCTCTCTTTTTCCCAACTTCTATCTCTTCTTTTTTTGCTTACCTTCTCTCAGACTCACTCAAAGTTTAAACCTTTAAAAATTAAATATATAAATAAGGAATGTGACATTGTCAAAAGCCTTGTTCTTCAGGGCTGTTGTGGTCAGCTTGTCTTCTTCCTCAACCTCTCTCTGACCCAAATTGGAACAGAGAAAAGAAAAAAGAACCATGCTTTCTTGCTTCTCTTCGACTCTGCTTCTGTAAGTTTCGAGCTTTGGTTTTAGGTTTTCTATTTTCTGTGTTTGTAACTGAGTTCTGTTGCTTTTGGCTTGCAAAGGTCTTAGCTTTTGCTTTTTTGTGAATTGTGCTTTTCTTCAGTTGATGTGGGATGTAATCTTTGTGTTTCAGATCGCACCCAGATCGTGTCAGCCACTGAGCCAACTTGGGTAGCTGCTGATTTGGCAAGGCTCTTCAGCTGGAAGAAGATTAAAGATAAGAGCTTGTGGTGTGTTTACTTGTTATTTGGGAACTTGCTATTGGTTTTTGACTTATTAAGGGTTTTCTGCTTCTGGGTTTGACTCAGAGAGTGTAAGAGAGAGTGATGCATCAAATACAAGAGTTTTGGTTTCTTTGATTATTGGTTCTGGGATTAAGTTTATGGAAATGGGTGTCTCTATCTGGATGTTCAGTTTTTGATAAGATGGGTTATGTTTATTGATTGAAAGGGCTTGCTTGTGTTCGGGTATGACTCTTTGATTTGAGGTGTGGATTGGGTTTTGGTTTGGAGGAGTCTGCTGGGTTTGATAGGATTTGTGTTTGTGGTCATTTTGTTATTCAAGTCATGATCAAGCAGATACTTGGTAAGCTTCCAAGGAAGCCCTCGAAGTCAGCTGACAATCGTGAATTCAGGGGTGCATCTGCATCTTCATTAAATGCTTCAATCAGTTCAAGAAAGAGTGACTTAGCAAGTGATAGGCCAATAAATGCAAACAGCGTGCCTATTTTGGACCTGGATGGTGCTTCGCGTTTGGCAAATCGTGGTGGAAGTAAGCTCCCCCAAGTTGTAAATTCAAAGCTGAACGGTAGTTCTGTTACTGCTTCTTATGAAGCATTGCCGGCATTTAGGGATGTGCCGGGCTCTGAGAAGCAGATCTTGTTTATCAAGAAGCTGAACTTGTGTTGCACTGTGTTTGACTTCACTGACCCAGCAAAGCATCTGAAGGAAAAAGACATCAAACGGCAGACATTGCTTGAGCTGGTGGATCATGTTAGTTCTGCTAGTGGAAAGTTTAATGAAACTATCATTCAAGAGGCTATAAAGATGGTGAGTGTGAATTTGTTCAGGTCGCTCTCTCCACAACCTCGTGAGAACAAGGTTTTGGAATCTTTTGATATGGAGGATGATGAGCCTTTGATGGACCCTGCATGGCCACACTTACAAATTGTGTATGAATTTTTTCTCAGGTTTGTTGCATCTCCTGAGACGGATGCAAAGTTGGCTAAGAGGTACATTGATCAGTCGTTTGTTCTCAAGTTGTTGGATCTCTTTGATTCTGAGGATCCTAGGGAGAGGGAGTACCTGAAAACAATTCTGCATCGTATCTATGGAAAGTTTATGGTGCATCGCCCATTCATAAGGAAGGGAATAAACAACATATTCTTCCGTTTCATTTTCGAAACAGAAAAGCACAATGGGATTGCTGAGATGTTAGAGGTTTTGGGCAGTATAATCAATGGATTTGCTCTTCCACTTAAAGAAGAGCACAAACTCTTTCTTATTCGGGCTCTGATCCCCCTCCACAAACCTAAATGCTTATCAATGTACCATCAACAGTTGTCATACTGCATTACACAGTTTGTAGAGAAAGATAGTAAACTTACAGATACTGTAATAAGAGGCTTGTTGAAGTATTGGCCGATCACTAGTAGTTCAAAGGAAGTCATGTTCCTAAGCGAGCTGGAGGAAATTTTAGAAGCAACCCAGCCTGCGGAATTTCAAAGGTGTATGGTACCCCTCTTCCGCCAAATAGCTCGTTGCTTGAGCAGTTCACACTTTCAGGTAGTGATTGGTGTTCAGCTAGTTTACCAATTTCTAATGATTTAATATGTTACGTCTGTTTGGACTTAGTAAGCTCTTGAGTTCTTTTCCTAAGTAAACTATTGTCATTTTCTGGAAACATGCCTTTAGATGAGTGACCCTGTGTTTCCAAAAATTTTGCATCTAAGTTAATTTTCTAAGTTGGTAGAGGATAGACCCTATATCAGTAACTCTAGATTTATGTTTGTAAACCTTTGAAGGGTTGCATTTTCGCTTTCAACATTATTACTGGAATAGAACAGATAATTACTTGTGACTTGTTTGTTTGGGACTATTGTGGACTTATCAGTTGTTGACTCTATATTTTATTATGGCTCAAGATATATTCTAGAATATTGTTGAGCATAGCAGTAAAATAATCTTGGACTTGGCCTCAAAATCTATTTCATGATTGCCTTTCAATTTTTTGGTCAACTACCTCTCTTTTGTATGACTCCTGATTGAGAAGATGACGAGAGTCAGAATTGGGATTATAGTTTTGTTTCTATTTAGTACAAATGACATGCCCATCTGATCCTTCCTGAACCAAAACCTTGAGCTCAATGATGGTTTTGCTTGCACAGGTGGCAGAGAGGGCTTTGTTCTTGTGGAACAATGAACATATTGAGAACTTGATCAAACAAAACCGTAAAGTCATACTGCCCATTATATTTCCTGCTTTGGAGAAGAATGGCCGAACCCACTGGAACCAAGCAGTCCACAGCTTGTCACTGAACATCCGCAAAATTTTCTCTGATGTTGATCCTGAGCTAGTTGAGGAGTGTATGCTAAAATTTCAGGAAGATGAAGCAAAAATGGAGGAGATTAAAAAAAAACAAGAAACCACCTGGAAGCGCTTAGAAGATATTGCTGCTTCCAATGCTGTTAGTGGGAAGTAGCTCCCTGCCTGAACCCAGTCCAAACATCTTCATGTCAATGATATTGAGCCATATTTTCTTGTAGCATGGCGGTCTAATACCTCTTTTTCACTGCTGTTTTGAGTGTTTGGGAGGGAGTATCATTTGTGGTCCGTGTGATTTGAGAGGTCAAACACCAATTGATGGGTCCATAATTTTTAATGTTCATCCCTCTATTTTCGGGCTTGCACCCTCACCTTCAGGAGACAGTGGAGACAGTGCTGAAGTTTGTGATTATGGAGTTGCACAGATACGCTTATGCAAGATATACCGAAAAACAAGAGTTAGAAGCTGCATTACACATTCAGGATGGTGAACATAGTGCTATAGTTGATGGTTGTAAAGGTTAACATGAAGAAGCCACTAAATATAGGTAATTCTATTCACTTGGAGTTTTTGTTTAATCGGTTCAAAGTACTTGTTGAAAATGTTTAGTGTGTTATTTTATTATGTTTATGTATCATAAGATCCATCTTTTGGTTAGAAATGATCCTTTTTTTATGTGATTTTCTTTTTTATACACATTATTTTTCCACAGATTGCTTTTAGTTGAATACTTGAATGTATGTTATTGTTCCTCATGATGCAAGTCTTCCTCTTCTTTTCTGTTTCCTGCCTATTACTGGCCTTTTACTTTCTTTCATGTCATAGTTGTTTGAGAAGAGTCTTCATGTCATAATTAGAAATGAATAAATGAAGAAACTATATGCAACTTTATTATAGGTACGATAAGCAGTAGTGAGACAGGGAACATATGGCAATGACTGTAGATAAACCTTCCTACTTATGTGAAAAATAATCATGAACTACTTGAACCATAAATTTGGAAAGATAACTGAAACCTAGTTGCTCAAACTTAGGAGTTCAGTGGCAGAGGCAAACTCCAGAACTTCAGTATCCCACTGATATTTAGCTATGTCTTTCTTCATCCAAGCTTACCTATGCCCCTTTTCTGTCATCAAATCTGTTATATCGCAGCATTTTCTATGGGTGCGTTCTTTTTTTGGTGAAACGCATGCCCAGATGTTAGGAATGCATGCATCTGTTATAACTCTATGGGCACGTTAGGAATGCATTCCCAGATGTTTTTTCCACATCCAAAACCAGTGTTATGTAAGGAGAACCAAACATAACTGCTGAACCTTAAAAATCAACCTTTCCAGAGATCCATGCACTTGCTTCCTTAAGAGGCTTGGAAGCTTGCGGAAACCCATCTTCTCCTTACAGTTTCTTGGCATAATCAAAGTTGGTGTTCCTTGTAACCACGAAGGCGGAACCATTCCATCTCTGAAACTAACCCCATGTAAATCATCATCGAGTGCTTACCCTCAATTGGTCTACTGATATGAGGGCTACTAGGTAGGACTGTAGGAACAGCACTCTCTGCTCACATTCCCCGGGATGCTTTGGCTTTAAGCCTGGGTAAACTGGATGCATCAAACACAAATCTATGTCAAAATATATTCTCTCCTAATCACATTGGATTGCATGAAGAAAGAAGACTGTTGTAACATCTGCAATCTGGTGTATAATGCAGCAAGGTCAACTGAACAGCCGTGGCTGCAACTGCCTCGTTTATTTTATGTTTGTAGGGATCAAGCAAAGAAGTTGTTACACCAAATTTGCTTACTGTAAGTGCTTATGCTAGTCACCATTTGCCTATTGTAAATACAATGGTAGGTTTGTCTCTTTGGCCTTTACGATTTGATCATGAATCTTTTAGTGCGCTTAGACGTTGACATATCAAGATAATTAGTGGAAGAGAAACCTTCACTTTCATTTTCAATGGTGGTCCTTACTGATAATTTGTACCTATGGCTATTAATAAGCATAGGTGTGTATTATATACCTTCAACTTGATAAAGTCTTCCTCATCTTCAGTTGTTGATTTTCTTTAAGAACTATTGCTGAGCCACAACATTATGAAGTGTATTATTGAGGATAATAACTTCATTAGTTTTCGTCCTATAGATACATGATTCATTTGCATCAAAGAATAGCAGTAATGCCAAGGATGGAAGTTCAAATAGTATCCAGAGAAACCGTCAAACCTTCCACCCCAACTCCACCACATCACAGAACATACGACCTTTCTTTCCTTGAACAGATGAATCCCCGTACCTATACACCCGTTGTTTACTTCTACCCCAAGGAAGCATCTGATTCTGATCATAATCCTAATTTTGGTGAGAAATCCAATCAGCTCAAGAAATCTCTATCAGAAACACTAGCCAAATACTACCCATTTTCCGGTAGGATCAGAGATAGAGTCTCCATTGATTGTAATGATGAAGGAGTCATCTTTGTAGTTACAAGGATCAGAGTCGAGCTCTCTGAAATCCTCGAGCAGCCGAAAGATGAGGTGCTGGACCTGTTATTCACAGACAACTTACAGTGGAACGATGACTCCATTTTGACAGTCATCTTGGCAGTGCAAGTAAGCTTCTTTGACTGTGGTGGAATGGCAATTGGTATCTGCATGTCACACAAAGTAGCTGACACTTCCACCATGATCAACTTCATCAACGACTGGGCAGCCATAACTCGTGATCAGAAAGCTGATCAATATGTGTCTCCCCAGTTTATTGCAGCAACTGTATTCCCTCGAGGTGAGATTCCACTGCCACCAGAATCTGTGCTTGAGAAAGGAGATTACATTTCCAAGAGACTAGTGTTTGATGCCTCAAAAATTGCTGCCCTCAAAGCCCTGGTATGTGACAAAGTGCACAACCCCACAAGAGTTGAAGTTGTGACTTCTTTCATCCATAAGTGTGCTATATCCGCCTTGAAATCGAATTCTGACACCTTATCGAACCCTAGTACCCTTTTGATCCAGACGGTGAATTTGCGTGCTAGAATGGTTCCACCATTGCCGGAAAGCTCAGTAGGTAGCATGGTTTGGTTCTATGCAGTGTCTACAACCGAGGATGAGAGTATGATAGAGTTGCATGAGCTGGTGACTCAAATGAAGGAGAGGATGACACAATTTTGTGGTACCTATGTGGAGAAGTTTGGAAAAGAATGGCCTTCGATCTTTGTGGATTATATGAAAGAGTCGAGGAAATCGTTTCACATACAGAATCTGATTGTGTACAGATGTAGTAGTTGGTGTAGGTTCCCAGTTTATAAAGCAGACTTTGGTTGGGGAAAGCCAATTTGGGTCACTATTGCTAAATGTGTGCTGAAAAATAGTATCTTTCTGATTGATACTAGGAATGGGGAAGGCATTGAAGTATATGTGAATTTGGAAAAACAACACATGAATATGTTTGAGCGTGATGCAGAGCTTCTGGCATTTGCTTCTCTGAATCCGAGTGCTAATATAGACTCCATTATGTGACCTTGAACCATAATTGAAGCTGGTGTTTGGTTCCGATGTATTTTTGTATTCCCCATGGTTTTAGTACGAGTTTTCACAATAATTTTATCAATAAGAAAGTCCATCAATATTGATTACATTGAAATATAGCTGGGATATAACTAGCCTGAAAGAACTTGTTGAACTTTACACTTGAAGAACTTCTATCACATACCCATGATACCAAGTCACCACTCTGCTTAATTTTGTTGGGAAAAATACCTGATTATTTAACAAGAAATATCAGTATGAAGGTCATGCAGCCTAATACGATTTATTTGTTGCAGCCTAATACAATTAATCATACATCAGTTTTACAGTAGTAGCAATCATCAAATTAAGGCATAAATTAATCAGTCCATACCATAATGATATCAACGAAGAGTGGCCGGTATTACATTCATAAAGCATATAACTTTTGTTCAGATCGATCATCACTGAATCACTGAGCAGTATGAATAGGAGTACATTGCGACTATGAATTTCATGTTGAGGAAGAAGCATACCCCTGAGTATAAACATGTCATAGATAGAAACCTTAACTGTAGTTGATCGATTGTTCAGATTATATATCTCTTTCATCGGGAGTATTGTAAGAAATCTGGAACAAATTGCATACTAAGAAGGTTGATTATTAAGTTATGACTTTGAACTGATTGTCTGCAGATGAAGTAGAGGAATGTGGATTATGAGTTACAACAGTTTGAAAACGGTTGTCCTCTTAGGCTCAATCTGCCCCAACTCTTAAAGGAGAAAAGCCTACTTTACAGATACAGTCCTACATCAGAAACCTCTAGAAGGACAACTTCATATACAAATGCTTCCCATTTAAACTTGTCCCTTCGGGGACATCCGATAAAATTGGAACCATACAGAGAAGATTAGCTTGGCCCGATGACACGCATAAATCGAGAAATTGTCCAATTTTTTTTTGCAATTTTTTGCTTGATCATCTTCTGCATAAGTGTATTAAAAAGTTTTGAGAATGAAAATTGATCGTCATCACCAGATATAAGTTCTTTGTCATTTCTTTCAGAATTAGCCTGGATCTGGTTCACTGGAACAATGATTTTTTACGTGTGATCAATGTTGGATTCAGAGAAACAAAGGCAAGAAGCTCTGCAGTTCTGCATCTTTTGTCTTTTGCTTTTTTTTTCTTTTTCTTTTTTAACTGTGTCTTCTGCTGTATAAGTGTATCAAGAAGTTTTGAGGTCCTAGAACAATAATATATATAGCTCACTGTTCTTTGTTGATTGAACCAGGATAGATTAATGCTTCATACAGAAGATACTGCTTTAGTATGTAAACAAGCTTAAGATTTATCCACATGAAACCAGAACAAATCTAAGCCATTATGATATCGATCTTCTTAGGCACGAAGCAGTTTTACCATGAACTAATACAAAAAACTACTGATGGTATTACTATCAGCAGCGCTACAGAATTAGCATGTGTTTAATTAACTATATATATGCATCTCAAATTTTTTGATCCATTTTTCTTTTCTTTTTTTCTAAATTTAAAATATTGACATGAAAAAACTGCATGTAGTCTAACCAAAAATGTAAGCTTGTACTGTTAACTAATTCCCTAGAATTAGAACCACTTTTGATCTGAGGGCTAAACAAGTCGCATGCCTCTCTCAAGAGTCATAATGAACTAGAAGCCATGGTCACCAATATATGAAAAGACAGTTTGACTGATCACATTACTGTTTAGCATGGCTTGAATTTGGGAACCAAGATGAAGATCCAGATATCAAAAGGTTGTTTCTGATATCAACTGCGGTAACATTAATCGGATATTGATCATGCATAAACAAGAGGAAGAACGATTATGAACTTGTGTTTGAATGTATAATCTGAACTTAAATTGAGAGGATCCAAAACAGTCACTACCAGATCTGAGGGAATAGCCGACGAAAAAAATTTCGTCGGCTATACCTTCTACCGACGAAATTTTCGTCGGCTATAAGTCGTCGGGAAAACCCCGTCGGTAATACAATGGCCGACGAAAAAAACAAATTCGTCGGCTATAGTAGAGTATGGCCGACGAATTTACCGACGAAAATATTTTTTGTCGGCTAAACCTGGGAGAAATTGCCGACGATTTTCGTCGGGTATTTTCGAGTATGGCCGACGAAATTCATTAAGTATAGCCGACGAATTCATAAATTTTCGTCGGCTATTTCTTCAAAATATATAACTATTTTAATAGGTATTAATTAGTTATAGCCGATGAAATAATGCACTTTTCGTCGGCTATAAGTTGTATAGCCGACGAAATTTGTAAAATTCGTCGGCTATAGAGATTATAGCCGACGAAATAATACCAAAATCGTCGGCTATAACTGCATTTTGGGCAAAAAAAAAATACCGGATCGGAGGAGGAGAAGGAGAAGGAGAAGGAGGAGGAGGAGGAGGAGGGGAAGGAGGAGGCCGGAGGAGGAGGAGGGGAAGGAGGAGGAGGAGGAGGCCGGAGGAGGGAGGGGGGAAGGAGGAGAGAAAAAAGGCGGGAGGAATCGATTTAAAAGATTTAGAAGGAGAATAGCCGACGATTTAAAAGATTTCGTCGGCTATACTTACAGAATAGCCGACGATTTAATATATTTCGTCGGCTATGCTTTGGAAAATCAGCAGCCGTTGGATCTGAGCCATCCAACGGTGGACAATAAGCGGATCGAAGGAGTTTAGGCTGTTTAGCCGACGAAATATAATTTTCGTCGGCTAAACTTAGAGAATAGCCGACAATTTACAATGTTTCGTCGGCTATTCTATGAAAACATATTAAACTGCCGTTTTGAGGCCCTAAACGAACTCGAAAGCCCGAAAAAGCCCACACGTCGTGGCAAAGCGACGAGTTTGATTCCTGGCATCGTTCCCTTTCCGGAATGGTATCACAATCATCATTCGGACGCCAGACGCCAAATCTACAGTAAACCGGGTTTTGACTTATTTCATTATTTCAGCACACGGATTTTATCGGAATCTTGTCATTTTTCAACCGTAGACGTATTTCATTATTTCGGTCATATCTTATTTGACGACATATTTGCATTTGAAGAGTGTACGTATAGTAACTATTTGAAACTATACATTCACTTAAACACTTAGTAAACAAGTTAAGGAACATTAGTGCATATGTTCCGATTTTGAATCTAAAAGTTTGGAAAATCTATTCCAACCGTCAGATATCACCGTTTAGATTAAATACATGTATGAAAAAAAATCCAACTACATCTGACAACGTTAAAGGCTCGATCGGGACGGTCAACCGGGTGAGTCAACCCTTTAAACGCTTAGAAATAGTAATTGGCCTGTCTAAATGACGTTTTTTGGCCTGACCTTCAACAGATAATAGTTTCAAAACGATGAGACGCAACTAATCGTATAAAAATTTTCCGACGAAATAATGCCGAACGTCAGGCTACCCATAGGAAAACGGAAGTAAAAAACAGTTAACCGCAACATTCGGGACACAGATTTTGTCGGAATCTTGTCATTTTTCAACCGTAGACGTATTTCATTATTTCGGTCATATCTTATTTGACGACATATTTGCATTTGAAGGCTGAAGCAATGGTTTGTCGATAGTGATAGAAAATGGAAGGTGGTCTTTTTTTGGTTTTTTTTTTTATCATAGCCGACGAAATCAAACATAGTACTCGTCGGCTATACTTTCAGAGAATAGGCAACGAAATTTTTAAATCGTCGGCCATTCTAGGGGGTATAGGCGACGAAATATTTTTTTTAGCGACGAAAGAAAAAATCGTCGGCCATTCAGTGGGAATAGCCGACGACTTTTTTTTTTAGGGACGAAAAAAAAAATCGTCAGCCATTCTAGGGGAATAGCCGACGATTTTTTTCTTTTTAGTGACGAAAATAATTTTCGTCGGCCATTATTGAGAATAGCCGACGAAAATTAATTTCGTCGGCCGTTTTTTTTTTTTCGGTCGGCAAAAGCCTTTTTTCTGGTAGTGAGTATTACAAAGTCAGATGACAACATTTGAACTGATTGTTTCAGCAGGCGAATAGGGGAATGTAGTTTTGACTATATGCTTATTTCACCTTCTCTTGTTTAAGAGATTGAACTTTGAGGTCCAATTATTAAAGTCCTAGTTTTAGTAGAAAGGATCCCACATCGGAAATAAAGTTAATGAAAGGGTCATCATATATATTGGAATCCCATGTAAGTATGTCCCTTCGGGGACATCTGATAAAATTGGAACGATACAGAGAAGATTAGCATGGCCCCTGTGCAAGGATGACACGCATAAATCGAGAAATGGTCCAAATTTTTTAAAAAAATTCTTCCTACTCATGCTTGTCTTCTTAGAGCATATGCAGCCCACACACTCCATCACCTCAATTCAGCAGATGGAGTGTTGGATTGATAGCAGGGAAGAATGCAGCGGGAAGAAGGAGAAGAAGAAATGCCCGTGGGGCCCGCCATCAGAGCTGCAATCGGCAGACAGGCAATCTCTGATTGCCTGCCTCTGTGATGGAGGGAGAGTGTGTGGGACCCACACACGTTGGAGCCTGCCTTCCTCTATTTTTTTCTTTTTTTTTTAATATACAGCCATTTGACCGCTGGCCAATCACCCGCTGCCACGTGGCAGGTGATAGTCCAATTTCTTTGGCCCTGAACGGTAATTTTTTGTATTTTTATACCTCCTTTTTTTCTCTATAAATACCATAACTCTATTCTTCACAATTTACACCACTTCTCATACAATTCTCCTCCATCTTCCCTCAAATTTTTTTCTTTAGTGTTTTTAGAAAAATGAGTACTTGCCTTCCTTCCGAAGACTTGCAACTATGTATTTCTTGGGTACGACAATCTACTTGCAACATCACCGGCCGATATCAATGCAAAGACAATTTGTGGAAGAAAGTCAATGACGATTACGCCAAGAATTGGTGTGGCAATCCCAACGATCATTCACAACAACCTCGTTCCAAAGTTGCATTCGAATCACGTTTTCCACGGTTGAAGAAAATGCTTAAGAAGTGGCATACATGTGTAGCAAAAGCAAGAACTCGTGCGGCTAGCGGGACGAATTTGGTTGATGAGGTATGTGTAATTGACTTTTCATGTATTATTGATAAATTATTGATATTTCTATTAATAAATTATTGATAAATTAAAATTAGCAAAAGCAAGAACTCGTAGAATTAATATTTCGATTAATAAATTATTGATAATCGTTTTGTTATTTTTTTTTTAATTATTTGTTTGTTTAGATTTAATTTACATATAGGTCTAATTATTATTATTATTATTTTTGTTTTAGGAAACTCAAGTTCAATCATTATATTACAAAGATTTTAAAAAAGAATTTACGAAGAAAGATTGTTATGAAGCGATCAAAGGTCATCCTCATTTCGTGACGGTTGAAAGTAGTACTCCTTCTCCGTTTGAGCGAAATTTTCCATCCCCTTCTGTTAACACGGATGAGCATATCGACACGGATGAGCATGTTGACTTGAATGATGATGAAGGATACACAACTCCATCACTTAACCAAGAGAGACCCTGTTCCTTAAGTCCAATTAGACCTATGGGAATAAAGGCGGCAAAGGAAGCAAAAAAGAAAGGTAAAAAAGGTATGACGGAGAAAGGAGATATGTCTTTAGCGGTTTTTCATAATATGCAATGTAATAAAAAAATGTTTATGGAGGCTAGCATGAGAAGAGATGAGGAGAACCTTCGGATGGCAAGGGAGGGCTTAGAACTTGAAAAGCAAAAGGAAGCAAGGTTGGCTCGACGTGATGCTAATTTGGAGTTGGAAAAAGAAACAAAAATTATGACAATAGATACGAGTATGATGACTCCGGAAAAGTTGACGTGGCATACAAAGAGGAAAGCGGCGATCTTGAGAAACATACAGGTGTCGAATTTTAGTTGGTTCGAAATCCTATTAAAAATCTATCCAATTAGTTTGGTGATTAAAAACAAGAAAATGTCACATGTCATTTGAGTATTGGTTGATTATCATGTACAAAATTTTAAAAATACAAAAAATTAATTGATGAATAGTGATTGCAAGAGTGATGGAGTTGCATGAGTGCATAAAAATTGACCCAGAAAATCAATTTACAGTGAATAGTATCTGATGGAGGCAATTAAATTGATGGATTGATGGATTGATGGAGGAGCATGGGTGCATATGCCCTTAGAGCCAAAGACTGTCCCAGATGCGCCTAAACTTCAAAATCAATGCAGATGATGATACGAACTGATTCCAATTCTCTCGTTGGTATGAATATATACTTCTGCAACTTCTGTGAGCTTGTTGAATTCTGTGAGCTTGTTGAAGTCGTGTTCTTGAACTAAACACATGATATTGTCTTGCTTGAGAAATCGAATTTGCCTTATCGTTGAATTCCCAATAAGTTATTGACAAAAGTATTTTTCCTGACAATGCTGCTCCTAGAAATCTAGCATTCTAACAGGTATTAGCAATTTGATAACACTGCAGCTAAATATGTAATTTGTACCATTATGTGACTAGTAGGTGTTGATTATGGCATTGATAGAATGAGCCCCTAAAATAAGTAACACTGAATGAGACGAGAAAAGGAATAGGGATATATAATAAGCAGCCATATATTAGAAAAATGGAACTCTTTATTTAGCAATGAGGTAAATCATAACCCCAACAATTTGGCAACTTTTAGTGCATTACAATTGTCTCATAACCCTTCCATAAGAACAAATATTGGTCCCTATATTGTGAAACAAATTTCAATAGTTCAATCAGCAAAAAATCTGTGGACCACTCTCAAACGTTTGGTTCTGAGAAAAATTTGTTGATGGATGGCATGATCTGGGGATCTCTCTTGCGAACAAACTTCCTGAGTGCATTTTCTCTGTATTTCTCACCCTCTTCAAAGTTGTCTAGAATTCCAGCAGCTCTGTTCTCCTTTGTAACCCTGCAACAAGCAGACACTGAGGATTAGTTAACCTGTTGACATCACAAATTTCTAGTTATTGTACTTGGTTTCCAGGCTAAATAACATCATTCTTTAGTAATTTTTTCCACGAACATTTTAAAGCTTAAATACATGATTATGTATTGATATAACTATATGCATACTGTCTTCTTTTTTCTAACTTCCAAGCATTGTCATCCTATAAATGTCAACTAAATCAAATCCAACCAGTTTGACATATCGCTCTGCTACACTAACAAGCTACCTGAATAAAATTTACACATTGACTTGCAATAGGATCTGGTGGCTTTTTCAATTCGGTAGCACCACTTTTCCTTGTACAAAACACAGTATAAGTGTATAACATATATATAACTAGTATATGTACCTGACTTCAGGGTTGCCGGTGATGTTTCTAATGAGTTGATATCCACAGAGACCAACAGCAACACCCATTGGCACCAAGAGTGGGTAGACCTACATATATCCAACATGAAGAACTGATCAAACCACAAGAACAAATACAAAAAACAAACAAACGAGATCGATTTTTACAGAACATTTCATATCATAAAGGTCGCTCTGAGATACAGATCGATATAAAATCTAATAATCCAAAATCACACGACGTTACTGATAACAAATCCATTTTCTTAATTTCTTTATACTATATACCATCCATTAAAATTCTCCCAAATCACCGTATCAATAGGAAATATGGACTCGATCAAACATAGATTATTCAGAAATCTTAGATATAGTGGTTCATCTATTGTCTAGCATAACTAGCATAGCATCATTCACCATTCCAAAGAAAAGCATATGCATCATTCCAGTTCCAACAAAACACGTTTTCTTCCTAAGAAAAAACAGACCGTGTTTTCAAATTGCATGATTTAAGAACAGTTTAATCAAATCAAAGACCCTTCGTCTACAACTCAATCAACCACGACCTGATTTACCCTCTCAAGATTTTTTACTCCAACCCTAGGGTTACATCTATGGTTAAATCTTGAACGACAACAAAAGACAAATATAAACGTCACAGTTTCTCATAAAACAAAGATCGGGTTAACAGAATAAGATTATACATACACCAAATAAGCCAAGGATTCTGTGTAATTGCCCTCAGTTTCTCATCAACCAAACAAAAACAAGAACCGGAAAAGAAGCAAAGAAAGTTGAAGGGTACCTCGGGCCTGATCCATCTGCTAGCCATGTTGAAGCTTTCTGAAATAGACAGACCAGAGAGGAGAAGAGATCAGATTCAGAATACGAATCCCTTGTTCTTCGTCTTCTCCGGCCAAGAACAAAAGTGAAGAGGGGAATGAGAGAGATGAACAAGCTAGGAAAAGGAAAGGAATTTTCTCCCTATTTATTGGGGGTTGATACGAGACGCGTATTTAGACTCCCGAGAAAATCTGAAAAATGCAGCCGTAAAAATCGAAGGCGTGTACGGAAAGGAAAGGAAACGAAACGAAACGAAACGAAAACCACAGGTCAGCTTTCGACGCCCAACTGTTTGAGGGGCTCTGTTACATACAACTAGCGGCACATGAATTTCCAACCTTACAATTAGAACTTTCCGAGTATAGTATTGATTAGCAAAAAAGGTAGTTCTAGAATCTCTCTTATTTTAGGGGTATTCATCGGCCATGCATGACTTTCTGGCCATTAGTTGCTAATTGGATTTTATATCATGTTGATGAATATGTAGTATTTTTAGTACATGGAGTATACTTATATATACAATTTAAATAGTTAAAATTAAATTATTTTATATAGACATATAGTGGACTTTGTGTATAAAGTATTTTAAATAGTTAAGATCGCGTCATATAAAAATTTCTAGTGTTATAATAGTATTCTGATGCAACAAGGCTAAGCAATGGCACCACCAAGAGGTTAAGCAACACTCAAAAAATTAGGTTGGGTCGATTTTTGGAAGAAGCTCGAGACAAGCTCGAGTTTGATCCTTGAATGTTTTGACTTCAAAACCAGCCCAAATAACATTTTGCATTTGGTAACATATATAGTAGGAATTAGGAAACTTGTCTTTCATATTTATCTTCCAACGGTCACATAGTAGGAAAGTTGTAAGATTGATAATTTTACTGATTTGTAACCGAGTTACATTTTGAGTAAACATTATGTGATGTCATTGCTGTGTCAAAGAAAATGGAAGCCAGTAGGACATTATTTGCTAGTTGATATCTTATGGTAGAGATGTCTGGTATCATTTGGTGCTGAATATTTTCTTTGTATTCGACAGTTGATAAAATGAGGCTTGTGAGTAGTAGCACCACATATATAATCCGTCTGAGAGATCTAAATCAAACTTAGGACAGTCGGAGAAACCAAAAATCGATTTGGTCTTGTGAGTTGCTTCCTTGGCATATTCTGCCAAAAACAAATCCACAATGTTAGCAAATAGGAACAAACAATCAAACCAGTCCAACCAACTAACAATGCACCCCAATCAGTACTTGTTTTTCTCGCTTTTATTTTTCTCTTGCTTCCCATCTGGCCTCATGTGTTTGACTTCAAACTTATTCATATGCATGTTTCCACATTCCTTCGCATGCAGCTCATAATGTTCATCGATCTGCAGCTGATAATGTTTTCTTGCATCTGATAACTCTGAATACCAGATCCAGATTTATTTAATCGCGCGCGACAGATCGAACTCCTGACTAGCCAGATCGGATCTTTGCCTGCAGGCGTCCAATGTGGATCATCTTGCACGCTCGATTAAATATATAGTTTGAGTTTTGGTCATTTGGGGCATCATTTTTGTTCAGATGGAGTTTTGGAATTTTAGTGAGCTAGTGAGAGTTGACAATTAGATGAAGCATCAGTCTATTATAGTTTCCTGATCAAATGTGCATATATATTAAGTTGACTCTCTACCTACCATTCGATCATCAAAGCATGCTTCTTGCTGGTGATTTCATGTTTCCTGCACGCCTATGTGTTTCTTTCAATTTAAGGCCTAAGAGACATGCACATTGCTCTTTATAGACCTATTATCTGGGCAATGTCAAATCTAGTTTGTTAAACAATTAGCAGACTCTTTCGTTTTGTTTTGATTACTTGCATAGTTAGTTATGCAATATGAGACATAAACAGTAGCGGATCTTGACTCTGAAAGCTAGGTGAGCAGGCTCAAATTAGTCAAGAATTAGCATGATTTGTGCTAAGGATTTGTCATATGAGATGGGTTTTTACCCAGCAGAAAAAAAAAAAACAATTATTTAGCGGAAGCTGGGTTTGCTTCCACATAGATCCGACTTAGAATTTTGATACTTAATTGGTCATATTGGCATATATCTCAACCGTTAAATTCTAACTATTAATGACAGTCTCTAACACTTATGAATACCAGTATTTTTAACATGTAAAACGTTAGCTGAAAACACTTTGCATTATCCTATTAGGTACTATTTTTGGTTCACTGAGACTCTTTTGTATCACATATATTTAACGAAAATGTTAGGCATGTTCAAATGTGAAAGACATGATTAAGCACAAAGAGGTAACTAAATTACCCTATAGACCCATGACGTACTAGAACAATGTCAATCCCTATACTTCCTTTGAATGATTGAAATATTTAAGGGCACCTTGTAGTTTATCTGAGTCACTAATTGTGACTCTGAGGATATATAATAAGAACATGCACACTTTAGTTTTAATTATTTTGTACTGTCTTGACTTAAAATCTTAATTATTTTGAACAATTCAACGAAACTAAATAGACATAAGTTGCAAACATTGTCATGTCTTCAACGGCAGCTTTTGAATCCGTTATTGTATAAGAGTTAGAAACTTCGAATCGACTTTCACCTTCCCTCTCGTCGAACACTAACAAGAAACCAAAACTATATATTGTATCATATATGAATCACGTTTTCCCTTGAATTCTTCTTAGACTAATCTATGATGTCATTTGAGAAATTAAAAGCATCCAGATTGACAAACAAAATGAATATGTGGATTATATATAGCTAGAATGTTCGTAGTGTGTGGCCTAAACATGTTTATACATCATCATCACTCATAACAAAAGCAAGACAATAACAATCTTTCCATATTCTTTCGTGGGGCATAAGAAATTGAAGCGTCTTTTTTTGATAGGTGCATAGTGCATTTCAAGCTCAAGTGCGGCAACTTTGATTTGAAATATAATTTGTTTGCATTTTGATGTTAAGAATATCTCAATCTCTCGACCATAACTTTCTTCTATTAGAATTGAATTTGGTTGTAACTGTCTTTTCATTATTCGTTTAATTTTCAATTCCAACTATTTAAAAAGTAAAAACACGATAAGAAAATAAGAAATTTGTTGTTTGAGTTTGGAGTTCAATAAAAACGTACATTGAAAAATTCCAATGTAGAAAATGTATTAGCATTAAATGGAAGGAAAACAACTGAACAATAGATCAATCTACAAACGTACAACCATATATCCAAAGTGTGCATGTCCAAAGTGTGACACCCTTTTGGAAAAAAAAATGATAATACTGTATATTCATACGGAATACGTATAAAATAATAGTAAACTAGTTGTGGCACATAAAAAGATATTTTCAGACAATAATTATTTGCCAGATTTAAGATGCGGTAATTAAATCTACTTTACTCTCCCCTTCAACAAGAAAAGGTTAAAAGAGGTGAGATTTTTCTGGTTGTGCGAAAAAGTAAAAGTGGTTGCAAAATCTAAACAACTCTCGAGAAGTTCGTGAGCAGCAAGTTGAATTATAGACCAACTCGATCTCACGTGAGCTCATACTGAAGCCAAGTCTCAGGCTTAGTTTGGGACAGCTGTGCTGTGAGTAAAATGGCTTTTGAATCAGCTGTGAGCAAAATAGCTTTTGAACTTGCTGTGAGAGGAAGCAGTTTAGGTGTTTGGTAAATTGTTTTCAAAAGTGCTGTGAGAACGAAAAGTAATTTTTTGTATTTGATAAGTTTTAAGTAAAAATTGCTTTGAGTGGGTGTAATAACTAAAATAATCATAAATATTTAAAATTTTATGAAAATGAATATTACTTCTCTAAATTATAAACTATGATTTTGTGCAGTTATTTTGGTATAATTTTTTGCAATGTATGACCAGTTGTTTGGACCAAATAAAAAATTTACAAATAATTTTTAAATATTAAACACAATTCATATAAAATATTAAACAAAATATTTTCCACCATAATCAAATAGAACCATTACACAAAATATATTAGAGTCTATTAATATTGCAACTATAATGCATTCATTAGAACAACACTGTTTGCTCCGTGTTTTTCTTCAAAAGCTGTTTTCCAAAGCTCTATTTTCTGGCTTTTCGATTTCAGCTTTTGTGGAAAGCTATTTTGGCCAAAAGCAGCTTTTAAAGACTTTACCAAACACCATATATTAATCCCAAAAGCTAAAGCAGTCTCAAAAGCAGCCTCAAAAGCTGTCCCAAACTAAGCCTCAATTTCTTTCCTAGTTTTGCCACGTCCTCCAGAATATAACCCGAATATTCCCCAAAATTAACCACCGTAGTAAGCCTGGGTCGTAAATCAGCGGCTACTACAAAGCCGTAATTTAAATCAGCGGCGCAGATTCGCTTCTTTTTCTCCAAGAAAAACCGCCGCACGTGATTGTCCCACCCACTCACTCACGGAGGTCACTTTACCGTTTTGCCCTTCTTCTCTATATAAAAGCCACTCATAATCACTCTCCTCTCTCACAAGTCACAACCAGCTCCCAAAACCCTCATCTTCTTCCTCACAATCAGAACCAGAACTCTCTCTCAATTATTCTCTATGGGTAACGATCCTACCTCTCTCACTATGAATATTCGCTTATTTTTTTCATAGATCTTTTCGTTTTGCTTTTATTTCTTTTTATACTGATTGTGCTTTTGTTCTTGTTATTATCGCGCAGCCAAGATCAAGATCGGAATCAATGGTGAGAATCCCGATCCTTCTCTTTGTTACTTCTTTACATCCGCTTGATCTAGATCTGAGATTTGGTTTTCGATTTTTCTTTTTTTATATTTATCTAATGAAAATGAAATGGGGTAGGATTCGGAAGAATTGGACGTTTGGTTGCTAGGGTAGCCCTACAGAGGGACGATGTTGAGCTCGTCGCTGTTAACGATCCATTCATCACCACCGACTACATGGTGAGTGTTCATCATTGATTTTGAGTTCCGTTTTCGGAGTTTTCGAGTTTTATTTTTTTGATTGATTGATGATCGTGTGGCTTTTGTTGTTGTAGACCTACATGTTTAAGTACGACACCGTTCACGGACCATGGAAGCACCATGAGCTCAAGGTCAAGGATGAGAAGACTCTCCTCTTCGGTGAGAAGGCAGTCGCCGTCTTCGGCCTCAGGTATTGATGGATCTCTGATTATCGAGTAGTTTCGAGTTGGTTTTTGTAGTTGATGTGATTGTAGATCTAAGTGCTGAGTGTATTATGTGTTTTGGTTGTTGCAGAAACCCAGAGGAGATCCCATGGGGTTCAGTTGGTGCCGATATTGTTGTCGAGTCTACTGGAGTGTTCACTGACAAGGACAAAGCTGCTGCTCACTTGAAGGTCAGCTCCTCATTATGATATACTTCAATTTTACTTCGTTTAAATATATTGATCCTGATTTGGTGAAGTTGACTGTGTTCCTTGGATTTGATCATTCTGTATTTTGTGGTTTAATAACTTGATAATTTGCTGAGTGATTATCAATGCACTGCTAGTTTGACTAGAACTGTCAGTGTGGTACCATAGTATGTGATACTTTATTTAAGATGTGGATCGAGTTATTTGTACTTTATTAATTGTTGTACTGTATGCTGTGGTTTATTTCATGCATCTTATTTCATACATATTGGTATGATGAATTAACATGTGCTGTTTGTTTGATCAGGGTGGTGCCAAGAAGGTTGTCATCTCTGCCCCAAGTAAGGATGCCCCCATGTTTGTTGTGGGTGTCAATGAGCATGAATACAAGTCCGACCTAAACATTGTTTCCAATGCTAGTTGTACTACCAACTGCCTTGCTCCCCTTGCCAAGGTTATCAACGACAAGTTTGGAATTGTTGAGGGTCTTATGACCACTGTTCACGCCATCACTGGTGAGATTTCACTTGTGACTGAGATATATGAATGTTGAGATAACAAAAGTTGAATCTAAATGAATTTGGTTGCGTCTTTTTTATTCAGCCACCCAGAAGACTGTTGATGGACCATCAGCCAAGGACTGGAGAGGTGGACGTGCTGCCTCATTCAACATCATTCCTAGCAGCACTGGAGCTGCCAAGGTATTTTTATGTTCTTGTGACTGCTAGATTAAGTATTGCTGATACATTTCGAGGTGATGTCATTATTGGCAGCTTTATTAATCCGTTTGCCTGTTTGTTATGTTTAGGCTGTCGGAAAGGTTCTCCCTGCTCTGAACGGCAAGTTGACCGGGATGGCCTTCCGTGTACCCACTGTCGATGTTTCAGTTGTTGACCTCACTGTCAGAATTGAGAAGAAGGCTACCTATGACCAGATCAAGGCTGCTATCAAGTAAGGCGCCCCGCCCTAAAGTTTTTGTCTAATTAAATTACAACCTAGCTGGTCTCATTTTGTTACAATGCGTGTCTTGGTTTTAATGTTCTTAAATTTTGTCTCGACAGGGAGGCTTCTGAGGGAAAGATGAAGGGCATCTTGGGTTACACTGAAGATGATGTTGTGTCAACTGACTTCATTGGTGACAACAGGTCTGGTTTAGGTTCTAATTTTTATTGCTGTCCATGCTTAAGCTAAAGAACAAGCCATCCGTCTTTCAGTTGCAGTGATGATTATTATCGGCTAATCTGATTCAATGTCTGGTTCTCTTTCAGGTCAAGCATTTTTGATGCCAAGGCTGGAATTGCATTGAACGAGAACTTTGTCAAGCTTGTGTCATGGTACGACAATGAGTGGGGTTACAGTTCCCGTGTGGTTGACTTGATCGTGCACATTTCCAAGTGTTAAGCTCAGATGTGAAGATGAAAAAAGGCTTTACTTTTACATGTTTCGGTTGAGTCTTAGAATTTTTAGTTCTCAGGGTTCTGAATAAGAGCATCTTTGTGTCCTCTGGGGGTTCATCCCTCAGGGTTGTCTATTTTTGGTGTTTTTAACTTTTAATTGCGGATTTCTCCCCACTTTTGCTGCTTGTGAACAAAAGAAACATGAAATTGTACTTTAGCTTTGCTAGTTTTTGATATAAAGCAAAACTTTGATGGGGTTATATCTCTACCATTTACATTTGTTAATTAACATGCTTTTCAAGCATAGCAATCCAAGTCCTGGCTAAATCCCAAGGCTTGCCATGTCATGTTGGAAGGCATTCATCATCCAATATGTTCCTATTAGGAACAAAAGCGCTACTGTCCGGCCCCGAGTTTAGACTCTGTGATTCCCACAAAGGTTCGTTCTTATCATTGAGATGCCAGAAAATCCATCACTGGCGTCGTTTCTCATCTCCCACAACTATCCGTCGTGCCGTGTTGGGAGACTTGTACGCACGTCGAGTGTAGAAGCCTCTCTCTAGCGCCATGCACTCGGCAATTGACATGGGGACTGACTGTTTCGAATAACTGTTTCAAATATGGACGGTCGTGCTTGTCAATGATCCATTTTCCACGTCACTTGAACATCCTCCATTCCATAAAACAATAAAGCAAAGGGAGTTTATCGATGTGTGCCGTGATCCAAATGGGATGATGAAACCAAGAAACGGCGATAAGCCTAGGCTGGAAGTCGCCATTACCACAGTAACGAGGCTCCACAACAGTCCCTACTAAGCAACAAGCAACAAGCAACAAATTAGGCTAGCCATGTGGTGACATGACATAAGGCCCCCTACCCCCATGCGCCCTTTCTCTATTGTCTATTTGTGAGTGGCACATAGATAATCGCGATTTGGAGCAAGATGACAAGCCACCCTGACAAGTGTATAGCTAGAGCCTAGAGCCTTCACATCTTGACTCACCATAGAGAACAATATCAATTTGATCTTGGCAACTTCTTGGGTTTACAGCAGGACTCTAAACCGGAAATGGCAAAAGGTTGGTACTTGATGCAAAGTAGCACCATCGAATGGGCTTTGCTCAGTTGCTCTATTGCATCGCAGCCTAGCCTATGAACGGAGAAACTGGGATACATAACTAGCTGGTTAACCTTACAACAAGCTCATGCATGCTATCTTGGCAACTCTGTCAAGACTCCAGACTACTATGAGTATTGATCAGTTTGGTGGGACTGACAGCTAAAAGAATTACTGATGACATTTCTGATTTCTCGTTTCCTTTTATTCTTCAATGAAAATGTTATAGAACACAATACTGATATGCTAACCGACACATTTTCTATGATCCAATAGTACTTGGAAGACATTTTCTATGATCCAATAGTGTACTTCGAAGTATTGAAATTTCGATTTCGGGAGCATAATAATATCCTTGATGCTGGTCATCCATCATTCACACAGATACGTAGAATGGGAGGTAGCAGATGCATTCATGGATCATAATCAACTAATCAAGTTTAGCACATGCCTTTCGATCTGCTTTTGATATAATAAAAGAGGCATTAGATTTTCTTTTACATTAATCCACCGAGATAATTAGGTCAACCATTAACGGACACCACGGTCGGTGAGGTATAATCCTTCTGTAGTTGTATATGCCCTACAAAAATAAACAATCACTTACCCACAGCATTAACAAAATGGTACAAAATTGACCACTCCCATCCCTAAAAGCATGTGATTCAACCTGCTAATTTCTTTAATGGATCGTTCTTATTCTTATAACCTTGGCCATTTTTTTTGCATCTAGTGCAAAATTCACTGACAGAAAGTAAAAAAAATCAGCATCATCCCTATATGTTTCTATAAATTTGATGCACACCAAAATGGTTGGGTAACATTATGAACATGTTTGAACACACTTTTTGTTATGAAAGATGCAATGTAGTAAGTTATCTTGACCTAGATATTAAATTATTGAATATGAATAGATCTTCTTGAATCTGATGACAGAAAAACACATTTTATCAATCGAGTTATCACAAAGAATATACATAGTTAAAATAAAAAGTGATAACTTTCCGACTAGTATTTTCGATCATCTAATTTTTTAATACGATTTAATGAAAACTCTCAAAATTTAAGAGAAATTTATGGTTTATTTTAAAAGTCATTAAACATGAATGAAACCCTTAAAAATCAACGTAAGGTAGTAACCAACTCAACCGTCACCGCCGGTCCCTTTCTCGTTGTTGCTCCTTCATCTCGCATTTACTAATCTAACAGAGAAAAACCCCATTAGACATTAAAACCATAAACTACCTAGTTTGGTCCGTCACCAGTCACCTCCACATATGACTAAACTCCTCTGTCTTACTGAGCTGAGCTTTCACAGTTTCACGGGCTCTCAAAGTCTGAAAGGAATCTTTATCATTCTATGCTTTTGTCTCTTTACTTTCTCTCACCCTCCAAAATAATCAAGTGGTCATCAATCTTCCTTCTGTTTATCCCCTCTTAATCTCTTTCACTTTCATCTCCACGTTCACTCATTCCCACTCCTCTATATAGTACTCTGTTTCTCTCTGCAACAATGGCTTCTTCTTCTTCCTTAAACTTCAAGCACTCTGTTTAACCTCCAAGGGTTTCATCTAAAACCAAACTTTCGTTCTTCAGTACCCTAATTCTTGTACCTTTGTTCCAAAAAGCAACAAGCTTTAGCTTTTTTGAACTTTCCATCAAGAAAGCAAGTTTCTTGAACACTTTCACTTCATGAGAAACTGTGACAGTTGATACTAGTTACAGTTTTGATTTTCCGGCAACACAATGCCGCCGTCGTACTTCCCTCTCCGGTGGGAAAGCACCGGTGACCAATGGTGGTACGCATCCCCTATTGACTGGGCAGCAGCAAACGGCCACTACGACCTCGTCAGCGAGCTTCTCCACCTCGACACCAACCTCCTCATAAAGCTGACGTCTCTCCGCCGCATCCGCCGCCTCGAGACCGTCTGGGACGACGAGGCTCACTTCAGTGACGTGGCCAAATGCCGCTCCCAAGTAGCCAAGAGGCTTCTACACGAGTGCAACACGCAGAGTGGCCACAACTCTCTGATCCGGGCCGGCTACGGTGGCTGGCTCCTCTACACCGCGGCGTCGGCCGGTGACGTGGCGTTTGTTAAGGAGTTGTTGGAGAGAGACCCTCTTTTGGTGTTTGGGGAGGGAGAGTATGGTGTGACTGATATCTTTTACGCTGCAGCTAGGAGTAGGAGTGGTGAGGTTTTCAGGGTGCTGCTGGAGTTTTCGGTGTCGGCGAGGTTTGGTGAGGGCAATGGGGAGGTGGAGGAGAGGGTGGGGGAGAGTAGGTCGGAGTTTAAGTGGGAGATGATGAACAGGGCGGTTCATGCGGCGGCGAGAGGTGGGAATCTGGAGGTTTTAAGGGAGTTGGTGGTTGGGGAATGTGGTGATGTTTTGGCTTATAGGGATGCTCAGGGCTCTACTGTCTTGCATAGCGCCTCTGCTAGAGGCCAGATTGAGGTGAGGGTCTTGTTTTGATTGCTTGAAATTGGATTACTTGGTTAATTTTAGATCTGATAACTCTTGTTCAGTACAAACACTACTTGATTGTTAATGGAGATAGAATTATTGTTACTCATGAAAAAAATTGTTTATTGCTACAACTTATGCGAGGAGGCTTTGTTTTGAGATTGGATTGTTGTAGTAATTTGGTTACTCTTTTCTATGTGAGGCTTAATGCAAGGGAGTAAGCACTGGATTATAGTTTAAGTTAGAGGGCTAAATGCTTAGTCGTTGTTAGATTGGCTCTAAAATACATGCATAAATTGTTGGCTTCCAGATGTTCATGCTTGTTCAGCAAATGTGGCCTCAAAGGCACCTTGTAAACTTGTCTAGAATACTATATATTTAAGAAAACTCCAATGAACTTTGTTTTTAATGTTATTGTTTTCTGCTTGTTAAGTTAGAACCTAGGATATATTATTCATGATGCACATGCAGAACCCAGATTGCACATTGTTACTGATGACTGCTGTTTTCGAAGTCTTCTTTGAGCATTGGATTGTTACTAATGTTATTTTTTTGGCCTTCTTTTATGCAGGTGGTTAAGTATCTAATAGCATCCTTTGATATCAGCACCTTTGTAGATAGTCAAGGGAATACAGCTTTACATGTTGCCGCTTACAGGGGTCACTTGGCTGTGGTGAAAGTGCTAATTGGTGCATCTCCCTTGTTAGCCTCTTTATCGAACTACTATGGGGATACATTTCTACATATGGCAGTGGCTGGTTTTCGAGCTCCTGGTTTCCGGAGAGTAGACAAACAGATTGAGCTCATCAAGCAATTAGTATGTGGTAATATTGTGAACATTCAGGACATCGTTAATGTTAGGAATAACAATGGAAGAACTGCTCTTCACATAGCTGTAAGTGAGAACATACAGTCTAGTGTGGTGGAACTCCTCATGATTGCTCCATCAATCGATCTGAACATTCGTGATGGTGATGGCATGACCCCGCTAGATATTCTTAAGCAAAGGCCAAAGTCACCCTCTTCTGAACTTTTGATCAAGCAGTTGATTTCAGCTGGAGGAATTACCAATTGTCGAGATCATAAAGCCAGGAATGCATTGGTTTCTCATTTGAGAATGCATGGTATTGGGAACAGTCCCGGAACCTCTTTCCGAATCCCTGATGCAGAGATATTCTTATACACAGGCATTGAGAATGCTTCTGATGCCAGTGGTGATCAGTCATGTCTACAATTCAGTAAGTGCTCAGGTGAAATAAGTCAGGTTGACTCACCCAACTCTGTAAGCTATAAGAAGTCTGGTTCTGTAAATAATGCTGCACGGCGCCTTAAGTATCTTCTTCATTGGCCTAGGAGGAAAGAAAAAAAGGAATCTAGCAGACACTTTGGAGATGCTGATTCCTTGGACTCGTATTGTCCATCTACAGATTTGGAAGACAATCCAATCCCACTTCGGCTGATGTACTCCAAATCTTCATCCCTTCCCAACAACAAGAGGATACTTTCTGGCAGGAATTATCTTCCAAGCCCTTACACTAAAATGAAATATACTGTTGGTCTAACACATGGTGTAATTCAAGCGGTGCCTCATTTTTCTTTTCCAGCTCAATCAAATGCAAGTCCACTGTCACGATCATCCACCATGTCTTCACCTGCATTCGTGGACAGTGAGAAGAGTGTGGAAAATATAGGATCATCTCGCCTAAACGGGAAATCACCAGTAGGGAACTTCAAACAAGGTTCATTCAATAAGAAGTTGATAAACCAATATTTATGTGTTGGTGCACAAGGTGTGGAGGCAGAAGAATCAATTGGATCTACATGGCAAACTCGGAGCTACAAACACTCCAGTTCCTTAGTTGCTTGATCAGACTGTACAAATTGTCACTGTACAAACATGTCAGTGTTGTTCTTGGTTAGACTAGATCGAGAAGAACTTTGGTAAGTTACTCTCAGAAAGTTCTCTTCTTTATATCTATTGTTATTTTGTTTTTCCACATCACATGTTCTGCAATACCTGTCTAATATATGCATAGTTGCTGTGAGCTTGTCCACAGCTAATGTATCGTTATCAACATGATCAATATATACAAGTTTTTTGTTATCGGAAGTATACAGTTGTCCATCAGGTCCATTAGATATCTAACCATCATTGTGATGTCTCATGTGTGCAAGCATTTGGCCCTTGTATATTATCAATCTGTATAATGACAAAGTCAGCTATCCCCCTATTCGTTGCACATTTTGAGTTCTGGATATGATACATTTTCAGTTTTGTACTTCTGTTGATACTTCATTAGATTCTATGAACTAGGAACTTCAGATCGATTCAAAATGTTGTGAAAAAATATTATTACATAACGTTGTATTATGATCTGCAACATTTTAAGCAATGGCATGTTACTTAGAGCCATGGAACCTAAACTACATCTTGTATCATGATCTGAAATCTGAATCAACTGTTCAAGAAATGGCATGTTTTAGCTATGGAACCTAAAACTACACCGTCTATGGGGGTTTACGAATAAATATAGAACCTCACACATGGAATTGAGGTATGACAAGTCTAATTGGTGTTGGGTTGGGTTGGATTACCGAACTTCTTTTGGTTCTTGGATTTGAGTTATTACTTAGGATTATATCTCAATTAATTATGAGGTGATTTCTGATTCAACCTAATTATGGTGGAATATGTGCCAGGTTCATCTATCATTATTAAGGAATCCCCAGATCGATTCAGGCTAAACATATTATGAGCTGCCATTCTATATATATATATACACACACACACACACGCTCAATACTCGTACTAACATTCACGACTGGATTCAAATGCTTGTAAATTTTCTCCATATCAGTTTGTGACCAAATTTATCGATTAATTAATATATTTCCTTTTCTGCTCAGACATGATGATTTGATATGCTAACCATAATGCACCCATACCTTCTTTATTTGATTGCTTATTCAAGTCCTACTAGTTCTTACCATCAACAAATTCTAAATCACATGCCGACCTTCAGTATGGAAATTTTGACAAACTGGCAACAGGCTAGTGATGCAAACGTATGGCATCCGAGATTCTGTGAAGTAATTTGTTATGTGGCTAATTTCTATCAGAATCTTATGGCTTAAACGCTCACACCGTCTTAATTGTGAATGGATTTGTGTAGCTACAAGTGCTTATCGGATTCGATAGGTTATAGATTGGTTCAGGTAAATGTTGGTAATAAGCTATTGATGATTTAGTGAATATGGGAAGCTCTTGTTTGAGAAAATGTCGGTAAAACTTGGAGTTGAAATTTAGTGAAAAGAAAGATCCATGGTTGTGAAAGAATCCCCCCATTTTCGGTTTTACCATGTATATATGAATCTTTTCCTTGCAGAATTCTTTGCCACTCTTTCTCTGTCTTTGCATGCCTGCAAAAATTACCCAAGAGGCCTCTGGTTGGTTCTCAGAGAAGAGTAGAGACCATGTTATAGGGGAGTAATACAAGGGGCTTTTGTGGTATTTGAGACTAATTCAGCTCAACTCCTGAAAACAGGCACAATTGAGAGAAAAAAACTGAGACTTAATACAAACATGGCCTAACGTTTGCTATAAAAAGCCTCTTCTTTCATTCCAAGTGAAAGTTATATAGCACACTTGTGTGCTATCTGTCTACAAAAACTTTCCCCGTTCGTTGTCATTGAAAAAAAACTTTCCCCATAAGTGAACTTTGTTTTTCAGACCAATTGAGTACAAAATGGCTGATGAAGCTAATATGTCAGAAGCTGAGCTTGAAAGACAGAAGCGGATCAATGAGTGGCTTCCTATCACTTCAGCTAGAAATGCCAAATGGTGGTACTCAGCTTTCCACAATGTCACTGCCACGGTTGGGGCTGGTGTCCTTAGTCTGCCTTTTGCCCTTGCAGAGCTAGGATGGTATACATCATAATTGTTTCATTGCTTTATATAATTAGATTCATTGTTTTGTTCCAGTTTAGGGGTGTGTTTGGAGTGATCTGTGAAATGGAGAGGTTTTGGGAGTAATTTTGTTTTCATTACCATATATCATTTATCCTTTACAACTATATTAGCTAAATCAAAACAGAATATTCATACATCATTCATCATATTGAATCCATTACCATATAGATTATGCTCCCAACATGATATTTCATCATCAGTTTCCGTACGTATAGGAATTCTATGTTCCAATTCAAAACAGAATCTTCATTCCTGAATTCTTCTCGTGGTTTTAGTATACTTCAATAAATTATGGGTTTCCATATTAACTAGGACTTAGGAGTTATCTGTCAGTTAAAAACAGAACTCAGATTCCTGATTAGTAGACTTGATCATATGAAATCCGGTTTCAAACATGCAAGTTACAGTAATGAGTCCCTACCATATATTCTGTTTAACAAAACTAAATGAATCTGTTTTTGGAAACGTTCTAGGGGTCCTGGTGTGGCCATCCTTATTTTGTCATGGATCATCACCTTATATACACTATGGCAAATGGTTGAAATGCATGAAATGGTGCCTGGAAAGCGGTTCGATAGGTATCACGAGCTGGGTCAACATGCCTTCGGGACGAAGCTAGGGCTCTGGGTTGTGGTGCCGCAACAGGTAGTTGTTGAGGTTGGTGTTTGCATAGTCTATATGGTGACAGGAGGAAAATCATTAAAGAAAGTCCATGATGTGCTTTGTCCTAGCTGCAAAGATATCAGGACTGTATTCTGGATTATGATTTTCGCTTCTTCTCACTTTGTTCTCTCCCATCTCCCCAACTTCAACTCCATGTCTGCTGTCTCACTCGCCGCAGCAATAATGTCCTTGAGGTAATCAAATCAAATTCAACTCATATATGGAAGCTTTGCATTACTTACTATGATAAGAATGAATGAATGATATCCATAGATCCTTATCGATTCCATTTCATTTCTAACACAGACATGGATCTTGTATCAGTTTGATTTTGACACTCTGTTCTTGGACTCTTGTTTGTAGTTACTCAACAATTGCATGGGCAGCTTCATTACACAGGGGGGTCGTACCAGATGTGGACTACAGCTACAGAGCCAAAACCAATGCTGGAGCTGTGCTTAACTTCTTTGGCGGGTTAGGTGAGGTAGCATTTGCCTATGCTGGTCACAATGTGGTTCTGGAGATCCAAGCAACCATTCCTTCAACGCCGGAGAAGCCTTCCAAAGGCCCCATGTGGAAAGGAGTGCTTGTTGCATACTTTTGTGGTGGCTATATGCTACTTCCCTGTGGCTATTGTTGGGTTTTATGTCTACGGTAACTCAGTTGATGAGAACATTCTCATCTCGCTGGAGAAACCGGCTTGGCTAATTGCTGCTAACTTGTTTGTGGTGGTTCATGTCATTGGAAGCTATCAGATATATGCAATGGCAGTGTTTGATATGCTTGAAACGTTCTTGGTCAAGAAAATGAACTTCACACCCAGTTTCATTCTCCGTTTTGTTACTCGAACAACATATGTTGGTACGTCCACTAATTAATACTAAACCTCTCTTCATTCAAAGTTTCATCTACATGCTAAATTGCTAATTCTTGCTACTCTTACATTGCCAGCTATAACTATGATCGTTGCCATGGCAATCCCTTTCTTCAGTGGCCTTCTAGGATTCTTTGGAGGATTTGCTTTCGCCCCAACAACATATTACGTAAGCGAACTAAAGAATTCATTGCTCCGATTGCTCTTTGTGTATGCTTTGAAAAGATTGAAATATCTAACTTTTGCATTATTCTTGCTCTGTGAAGCTTCCCTGCATCATGTGGCTTGCCATTTATAAACCGAGACCATTCAGTCTATCTTGGATCACAAACTGGGTAAGTTGTGTTGATCACTCCTCTGGTAAGTTGTCTTCCTGGTTGTTCTTACTTTATGCTTCGTTTTACTCACTTATTTTTCTCATTCATTTCAGATTTGCATCATTCTTGGGGTCACTTTGATGATTCTAGCTCCCATTGGTGCACTACGGAACATCATCATCAAAGCGAAAACCTACAAGTTCTTCTCTTAAACTAGTTGCAACAAGCAATGTTGACATCTACATTATCAAAGCTACTAAAGTTGATGATACTCTCTAGTCAATTTTATGGCAGAGTTTTCGAGTACGTTTGATATATTTTGGGATATCAAGGCTTGACAACGCCAATCTCCTAATGTGATTAGGAAAATAATTATGGCTGAAGACATTGCTTTCATCATTCAACTTTTAGGAGAATAAGAAATTTAGTGCTGTTTGTACATGGATAGTAGAGGATAGATTAGTTAAGCGTCTGATTTTCATTAATTTTCAATTATTAGATGTTTAATCATGTTATGTTGCAAATTAATATTCTTAATTCAGAATCGATCATTTTTCATATGGCTCCTTCTTTCCCCTTGATATCCAACTTTCGTCGATTCCAATTCATAATTTGTTGTTGTATGAACATATTTCCTACCACGGTACGTAGCTTTTAATTTTCATCTAGGATTAAGCGAGACACGACTTCACAATAATAAACCGATCAAATCACTAGTAATAAGCTGTGCTGCCTACAACTTCCACATACTTATAACCAGAAATCGGAAGAAGTGGAGAGAAATATTCTTAACCATGAACTAGAGGTGGCCTCAGAAGGTATATAAGATATGTTGGTGTTCATCAGGTCATTAATTGACCAAAGAAACTGTGTTCAATTACCCTTCGATCTCAATCCCTATACATTCTTGGTCAGTAAACTGACCATGTTAGCATGCTCATAAAATCCATTAGGTCTTTGGAAGAAATTTGCAGACTCTAGTAACTGTCACTTATGAAGACTGAGAGCTGGTATATTGCCAAACTCCATCCTAACATTCTTCAACCAACAAATCATCTCCTATCCGATCCTATCATCTTCGTCCATAACAATCTCAGAAGCTTAATCGATCACCACCCTGTTCTACATTGGCTTGCCCATCTCATAAACCCAATGTTTGCCTATGGCTCTATCGTAGAGGACTCGCTCAACCGTCTATATTTGAAAGTCATGCAAACATAACTTTTCTTAAAAATGAATCATATTATAAATCAATATGAAACCGAGAACGAGAAAAAAAAAGTTATAAGAGCTAAAGAACATACCGTCGTGGAAATAGTTGAATTCTGCAACCACAAATTGTACGTAGAAGAAGATTATGGACTTTAAACAGACGTGAAATAGATCAAGTACATTCCAACATAGAACGAAGCAGAACCACCACAACCTGTTGAACCCAATAATCGTTAAAACAACGGTTGCTTGAGAACAAGGGGAGTCCCCTACAGAGAATTAGAGATAACGATTAATAATTAAGCATAACATTACCAAGCATAATTCTTTTCCTTCCTAGCTGTCAAAAACTTTCCTACTCGGTCTAACAATCCATGCCTGCAAAATTACCCTAGAGGCCTCTTGTTAGTTCAGAGAAAACCAACTTATGGGAGTAACGGAGAAGGGGGTTTTTGTGGTATTTGAGAACTGTACAGCTAACATCTCCTAAAAACGGGCACTATTTCCTTTCCTGGCGCAAGAAAAAGATACAGTGCATCAACTTAACGGTGCTATTTTTGGCAGTATATCATTTTCAAGTTAAACAGAAGCAGATCGACGATTGGCTTCCCATTACTTCAGCTAGGAATGCCAAGTGGTGGTACTCGGCTTTCCACAATGTCACTGCCATGGTTGGGGCTGGTGTCCTTAGTCTTCCTTGTGCCCTTGCACAGCTTGGCTGGTACATATTTTGTATTTGTTTCGTTGCTTTATATTCATGGCTTCCTTGAGTTTAGGCGTGAGTTGAGCCAAATGGATAAGTACTTCTGGGATTATTTTTGTTTTCATTACCTTATAGACTATTTTCAGAACTTGATCGATTATTGGTTTCTGTATAGGATTTCTATCTGTCGGTTCTAAAATCCTTATAGACTACTAAGAATTTGATACATATAAAATTGTTTTGTCTATGAAATTTTAATATCAAACAAGAACTTTGTTCATCAATAATACACCATTCATCAGATCGGTTCCACTATTATATAGGCTATGCCCCCAACATGATAGATTATCGGTTCCTGATTTATTGCCTGGTTTTCACTACTTTATAGACAATTTTCATTCCATTACCTTATAGACTCACTACGAAATGGGTTTCCGTATAGGATTTCTAACTGCCGATTTTCGAAAACAGAACTCAGATTCCTGATTATTATACTTGGTCGTATGTATGTAGTATGCAATTTACAATATCGATATCACTACTATCATATAACTGATCGACATATATGTTTCATATGGTTTAACATACTCAATTGACTCATTCGGTTTTGGAATTATTATAGGGGGCCTGGTATAGTCATCCTTATTTTGTCATGGATCATCACCCTATACACACTATGGCAAATGGTTGAGATGCATGAAATGGTGCCTGGCAAACGGTTTGATAGGTATCACGAGCTGGGACAACATGCCTTCGGTCCGAAGCTAGGGCTCTGGATTGTGGTGCCCCAACAAGTAATTGTTGAGGTTGGCGTTTGCATAGTCTATATGGTCACAGGAGGAAAATCATTGAAGAAAGTCCATAATGTGCTTTGTCCTAGCTGCAAAGATATCAGAACCTCATACTGGATTATGATTTTCGCTTCCTCTCACTTTGTCCTCTCCCATCTCCCCAACTTCAACTCCATCTCTGGTATCTCGCTAGCCGCAGCAATAATGTCCTTGAGGTAATCAAATCAAATATATATTGCATATATCTAGCTAGTGATGCACAATTGTCATCTGGTATCATTGATATTGACCTGATGTTCTTGTACTCTTGTTTGTAGTTACTCAACTATTGCTTGGGGAGCTGCAGTACACAAGGGGGTCGTACCAGATGTGGACTACAGCTACAGAGCCACAACTACTCCTGGAACTGTGTTCAACTTCTTTAGTGGGTTGGGTGATGTAGCGTTTGCCTATGCTGGGCACAACGTGGTTCTGGAGATCCAAGCAACCATTCCTTCAACGCCGGAGAAGCCTTCCAAGGGTCCTATGTGGAAAGGAGTGATTGTTGCATACATAGTAGTAGCTCTATGCTACCTTCCTGTTGCTATTATTGGGTTTTATGTTTTCGGAAAAAGCGTTCAAGACAACATTCTCATCTCACTCGAGAAACCAGCTTGGCTAATTGCAGCTGCTAACCTATTTGTCGTGGTTCATGTCATTGGAAGCTATCAGGTGTTTGCAATGGGAGTACTGTTTGACATGGTTGAAACCTTTTTGGTCATCAAAATGAAATTTAAACCCAGTTTCGTACTCCGCTTTGTTACTCGAACTACATATGTCGGTACGTCTACTTCTCTCTATTTCTTTAATGTATTCTGAACCAAGTTTTATTTGAATGCTAATTCCTTACTCTTATATCGGCAGCAATTACTATGTTCATTGGCATAGCAATCCCTTTCTTCGGTGGCCTTCTCGGATTCTTTGGGGGATTTGTTTTCGCCCCAACAACCTATTTTGTAAGCAAACTAATAAAGAACTCTTTACTCTGGTTGATCTTTGTGTTCTCATATGTGTATGCATTTAAGATCAAATTAGCTGCTCTTTGAAGCTTCCCTGCGTCATGTGGCTTGCCATCTACAAACCGAAACCATTGAGTCTATCTTGGTGTATTAACTGGGTAAGTTAGTGTAGATCATGCTCCGGGATAAGTTGTCTTCCTTGTTCGTTATGCTTCGTACAGACTATTGATTTTTTCTCGTTCATTTCAGACCTGTATCATTCTTGGCGTTATTCTGATGATTGTAGCCCCCATCGGTGCACTAAGGAACATCATCCTCCAAGCGAAATCCTACGAGTTCTTCTCTTAATCTACTACAGCCTGCGTCAAGCAATCTTGCAGCTGCAATATTGTCTCATAAATAAACAACGAACCTTGTGACTATTTCTCTGTTTTATGGTTTGGCTGAGATGTCAAGTTCCAAAAGATTCTGGGGTCTTCACGGCTTGACAAGTCATACATGAAATATCAAACATGTACAAAAATTAAAAACCGACTAAACCCTGTTTAGCTCCCTGACTATTCCCCCGACTAATATTCCTCTATGCGCTAGTTTCTAGCCTTTCACCCAACTAGGTGGTGCCTAGCGACTTAGAACCTTTCTTGCTGACTCTAGTATCCGCCATGTTGGTATATGCCTTGAACTAGTCGTCTGGTGGCGCTGACTGAGTCGGAGATCTCGCATCGTTGGTGAACCACGTAAATCTGTGTTCTTTCTTACATTCGTTACAACACGCCACTTATGAGATATTTTGTTTATATATATCGAGATTACACAACATTCTTAAATGTGTTATAAATCCAAAGACTAATTCGTATTACAGGATCATGTGTCATGTACTTATGAGATTAAGAACGAGTATTTATCGTCTCAACAAAAAAGAAATCTGGTATTTATATAAAACTCCACGTACTCTACGCATCTTCATTTGTTGGTAAGACCCATCCGTCTTATCCTGTGCACCCTGATCAACTTGGTCAATCAACAATCTTAAAAGCCAAATTAAACACCACCCATTTCGCTTACCCATTTCTTAAACCCGAGTATCTGCCCGTGGCTCTATAGATCGAGGACTCAGCTACCTCACGTCTCAATGTATGTACAGGTTAAATTGAAAATCATGCACACATTACTTTCCCAGAAAAAGAATCATAATAGCGAAGCAATATGAAACTGAGAGGGAAAGCATATAACAAGAATGAAAGAAGATACCGTTTTCGGAATCATTTAAGTCTGCTGCAACCTTGTACAAGTTAGAAAATGACTGTAAAATATGAACAGACCTGAAATGGATGGATCATCATAGGTTCCGACATGGAGCGAAGCAAAACTTCTTTAGCCAAAGGTTCTTGAAAAGAAGCTAGGAGCACTCCTCTATATATAGATATAACGATTACTAAAATGGATTGGGGTGTCTGATGTATGAATCTTTAATTCCACAACAGACTCAAGATATCAATGTTGCAATAGGTCTCACCTTAAGCATCAATCTTATCACAAGCTGACGCCTTCGGATTTGTGTAGCAACAAGTGCTAATCGGATACAAGAGGTTCAGGTATTGCTGGTAATTATTAAGCTAATCAGTATTGAGTGGATATGGGAAGCTCTGGTTTGAGAAAATGGCGGACGAAACTTGATGACAATGAGTCCCCGTTGAATCGTAGAACTCGGAGTTGACGTTTGGTGAAAGAAGGACCTTGCCATTTTGGGTAGTGTTATCGAGCATGAATCTTTCCCTTCCCTTCAACACACTTTCCCACTCCGTCAGATTTTCTATGTTTTTGCATGCATGCAAAATTACCCAAGTGGCCTCTTGTTGGTTCAGAGAAAATCTAGTTGAGACTGTACCGCTCACAACTCCTAAAATCGGGCACAAATATTCCTTTACTAGTGCAGAGTTTTGAAATACGAAACATCGACTTAGTTTTGCTATTTTTGGCCTTCTCATTCCCATGTAACTTATAAAACTGACCCCGTTGCTCTCTGCCTACATCCACTTTCCCCATTTCTTGCATTCTTTTCTGGTCTTGAGATCAAAATGGTTGCAGATACTTTGTCAGATGCTGAGCTTGCAAGACAGAAGCAGATCGACGATTGGCTTCCCATCACTTCGGCTAGGAATGCCAAGTGGTGGTACTCGGCTTTCCACAATGTTACTGCCATGGTTGGGGCTGGTGTCCTTAGTCTTCCTTATGCCCTTGCAGAGCTTGGCTGGTATGTATTGTATTTGTTTCTTTGCTTTATATATTCCTGGTTTACTCTAGTTTAGGGGTGTGTGTGGGGTGAAACGGATAGATTAATTTTGGGAATATCTTTGTGCACAACTCGATACATTATTGTTTTCTCTATAGTATTTCTACCTGCCAATTAAAAATTAAATATATTCGAGTTGGGCTCATTAACATACTCAAATGACTCCACTTTGGAAATATTGTAGGGGTCCTGGTATAGCTATCCTTATTATGTCATGGATCATCACCTTATACACACTATGGCAAATGGTTGAGATGCATGAAATGGTGCCTGGCAAGCGGTTCGATAGGTATCACGAGCTGGGACAACATGCCTTCGGGCCTAAGCTAGGGCTCTGGATTGTGGTACCCCAGCAGGTAATTGTTGAGGTTGGTGTTTGCATAGTCTATATGGTGACAGGAGGAAAATCATTGAAGAAAGTCCATAATGTACTTTGCCCTAGTTGCAAAGATATCAAGACCTCATACTGGATTATGATTTTCGCTTCTGCTCACTTTGTGCTCTCCCATCTCCCCAACTTCAACTCTATGTCTGGTATCTCACTCGCCGCAGCAATTATGTCCTTGAGGTATTATTGGTATGATTACTATGTTCAGAAAAAAATGAATGATAACATGAAAAAATGTTATTAAGTGTTGCAGATGTGCGTTCTGGTATCGTTGATTCTGAGTTTTTAATCCTGTGTTCTTGAACTCTTAATTGTTTGAAGTTACTCGACTATTGCATGGTCAGCTTCATTGCACAAAGGAATCGTACCAGATGTAGACTACAGCTACAAAGCAACAACTACACCTGGAACTGTGTTCAACTTCTTCAGTGGGTTGGGTGATATAGCATTTGCCTATGCTGGTCACAATGTGGTTCTGGAGATCCAAGCAACCATTCCTTCAACGCCGGAGAAGCCTTCCAAGGGTCCTATGTGGAAAGGAGTGATTGTTGCATACATAGTCGTGGCTCTGTGCTACTTCCCTGTTGCTATTGTTGGGTATTATATCTACGGAAACAGCGTTGAAGACAACCTTCTCATTTCACTGGAGAAACCGGCTTGGCTAATTGCAGCTGCTAACCTGTTTGTCGTAGTTCATGTCATTGGAAGCTATCAGGTATTTGCAATGGGAGTGTTTGACATGGTTGAAACCTTTTTGGTCCTCAAAATGAAATTCAAGCCTAGTTTCATTCTCCGCTTTGTTACTCGAACTACATATGTTGGTACGTCTACTTCTCTGTATCTCTTAAATGTATTCTGATCCAAGTTTTATTTGAATGCTAATTCTTTGCTCTTATATCGGCAGCAATAACTATGCTCATCGGCATAGCAATACCTTTCTTCGGGGGGCTTCTTGGATTCTTTGGGGGCTTTGCTTTCGCCCCAACAACATATTTCGTAAGCAAACTAAAGAATTCTTTGCTCTAGTTGATCTTAATTTGTGTTTTCATCTGTGTATGCATCTAACTATTTAAGAGATCAAAATAGCTAAACTTCTCCTCATTCTTGCTCTGTGAAGCTTCCCTGCATCATGTGGCTTGCCATCTACAAACCGAAACCATTCGGTCTATCTTGGTGTGTAAACTGGGTAAGTTTTGCTGATCATGTCTCCGGGTAAAGTTGTCTTCCTTCGTCTTTATGCTTCGTACGTATGCTCACTTATTTTTCTCGTTCATTTCAGCTATGTATCATTCTTGGCGTTATTCTGATGATTCTAGCTCCCATCGGTGCTCTTAGGAACATCATCCTCCAAGCGAGTACCTACAAGTTCTTCTCTTAATCCACTACAACCTGCAACAAGCAATGTTGGCACCTATGATATTGAAGCTACGAAAACGGATGATATCATCAATTTCTCTCTGTTTTGATGGTTTGGCCAAGTTTTTGAAGTTTAATATCTTTCGCAACATTCAAGATAGGCTTGACACGGCAATCTCCTATTGTTGCTAGGAAAATAATTGTGGCTGTAGACAGTACTTTCATCTTTCTACCATTAGATGTTATTTTCGGATGAGAATAAGAAATATAGTGCCCTAATTTAATTTGTACAGTGGTACCAGAGCTTAGATTCATTAGCTATCAGATTTCATTGTAAATCTATCATATGTTGGTGCACGATGAACTTAAATTTTAAAATTTATTTGATCCAAATATAAAACTTAGATTATGAGTTAAATGTAGTTTGAATGAAGATATTCATCACGGTCCTATGACTCGGTCATTTGACACATTGAATTATTTCTTTCTTCTATTACTTTTTTTTCTATTTTGTGTCTTGATAAAATTGTGACCAAGTGAGATACCACTCCTCCGGACAGAGAGCAATTTAGGTGGCCCCTCCTTAAGAGATATTTTTTAAGTTGAGTGTATTCGTCCCATTTACGGTCTAATATATTTTAACTAAACCAAACTCATTATGTATGTCCGTTTTAAAAACTTTAAACTCTTAACTTTCCAAAAAATACATTAAGACATTAGAATTAAGAGACCCAATAATTCCAAATCTAAACTACAAGAGTCTCATTGCCGCCCTATGACTGACGCATTGGAATTATTTGTTTTTCGATTTTGCTGTCACGAAGTCTTAAATTTTTCAGAAAATCCATTATTCCGGACTTTACGACATGTCATTTCCTGGATTTTACGCGCGTCAGATACATAGTGAAAAGGGGCATTATAGGAATTGCAAAATAGCTCTCCCTCCAAAACAGCCTCACATTTCCCGCCAACTCTCTGCAACTCCCAAATCGGCGGCTTATAAACCCTAAGAGAGAGAAACAGATTTCACATCCCTCAATGGAAGACCAAATCAAAGCCGAGTTCCTCAAGAGCGACTTCACCCTCGATGAAGAAGACGAAATCCTCAAGAAATGTAACGTCTTTCTCCTCCTTTTTTTCTTCAATTGAAAACCCTAATTCCACAGCTCACTCAAAGTTCGATTCTTTTTTCAATCAGGTCTAACTTTCTGCATCAATTACAAGCTCACGCCTTCGGATCTCGTTTCAAGCTGGGAAATTTACTATCTCAACAGGTCAATTGCTTTTCGGTCTTCGCTGAAATTTCCCAAATTTGTGTTTGGGGTTTGGCCCCAATGATTTGAAATCGATTCGATTTTGTGTTTGAATGAAGTTCTGGGTTTAAATTTTGGAATTTGTTTTGTTACATTGTATTGACCACCATTAGATTAAGGGATTGGGGTTTATATATGGATGCTTGTTTTGCAATACATGCAGGCAGTTGAACGAGCCGGTGGTTCGAGATGTCGAAATGGAAGGGTTCTTACAGCATTTGCAGAATGAGCAGAAAGAAGCTATTAATAGTAAGGAGGATCCTGGTGTGCATATCTACTCGAGTAATGATGTGGACATGTAAGTACTGTGTATGATTTCGATGTGTTTATGTATGTAGGAGTTTTGGATTTGTGTGTGTTTGGTTATAACTTGGGGAATAGTTGATACAGATTAGTAGGGAACATATGATAAAATTGGAATGGTACAAAGAGGAGGTGACATTGATTAGGGATAGAGGTCTAAACTTAGCAATTTATACGACTATGAACGGTTAGAAAATGCAGTTAAGGTGGTCTACCAATGATATATGCTTTAGGATATTGGATTATTATGACTTGTATAGGTAGTTCGGTGACTGATAAGTGATGGGAAACCTTGTGCAGGATTTTGAATGGTGAAGATGTAGATATGGAAGAAACGGTTCTTCACACTCCAGTTTCCAAATCCCATAGCCGTTATTCAGATTCATTTGACTCAACACCACAAACAAACGGGAATGTTCCTTCTTCTGGAAAACCAACAAAGCTTATAACCCCCTTTGGTAGGCGAACGGACAAGTTTGTTGTGAAATTCAGCATTGAGAATATGCCAAATAGAGATGATGTGAAGAAGGAAGATGAAAATGAGAATCAAGATGATGATGATATTATCCGGAGGGTCAAGCCTGGGAAGATGTGTTCCTTAGTAGTCCATGATTCAGGTCCTGAAATCGACTGTAGGTTCATGTATGATAGGATTGCAGATAGGGTAAGTTAAACTTGTTATAGTATGCTGATTTCACCCTCATGTAAGTGCTTCACTAACTTGAGCTTTCATTGACTTAGTTTAATGCAGTAGAAAACCGAATTGTAAAGCATGCAACTGCACTAGTTTCGTCCGGGCTGTATGAGGAACCAGTGGACCCAACAGTTTCTTCTGAGGTATAGTAATATCTCTCTCTCTCTCTCTCTCTCTCTCTCTCTCTCTCTCTCTCTCTCATAGAGCTTAAGTCTAAAAAATCTGAAAGAAAAAAAAAAAAAATAACCTCTTGTTTCAGAAAAGCATATTTACAGTTGGGATGATATGTTGTGACGGAGAGGGCCATCTGAATGAGAAGTCCACCTTGTTGCAAAGCAGGTAGAAACACATGAACTCTTATATATAAATCACCCTATATATATATATATAATTCTTTATGTGTGCAGTTTACTAACAGAACTTCTGGAAACTATCCTTTCTGGTTTGTCTGATCTGGTAAGACTTATAACATTCATGACTATTAGGAAATGTGGTCTCAGGATCTTAGCCAATTTTTTATGCCTAAGATGGTTGTCTGATCATTTAGACCACTGCACACCCATTTGGGTTCCACAACAATATTGTCAGAGCTGAAACAAGCCTGTGATGCATGTTTTACCCTCTTGGAGCAGGCTACTTAAATGCAAGGCAGAATGTCCTATTTGACATCTGTAGTTAAGTGAGTCTGTCTAAAATCTGTTTTTTTTTCCTCAAATAATATTTTACTTTTCATTTCTCTGATTATCTTAGTGCCGAGCATTCTGCTGGTCAACGTGTTCGTGTAGAATTACACCAAGTGAGCGAGTATTCAATCTTTCCAGGCCAGGTATCAGAACATTAGAAGTAAACCATAGCTCTGATTTCAGAGGTTGAATTGAACATCACGTTTAAAATATAACATGGATGGATTGTATTCCTGCAGGTGGTAGGTATTGTCGGGCATAATCCTAGTGGACATTGCTTCATTGCTTCCAAACTGATTGATTTGATCCCTTTATCTGTTGCTGATGATGAAAACTTGCATCCTGCCAAAAAACCAGCTTTGGATGAGGGGAGTTTGTCAATCAGTCTAGCCAGTCCACAACCAGAGCTATCAGTGGTATGTATACTTGTAGTCTGTTTCAATCTGTGAGTTAACAATTGCCTTCTTATGCTAAAGATTTCATCCATCAGTCATTTTTAGTGTTTTAATGTTCACTAAACCATAGTCAGTTGAAAGATAATATTTGAATACAATTCTTTTGAGACTCGTAGAGACTCTCTAGTGATGGTTTAATACAATCTAGACATTTAGAAATTCTTTAAGGAAGCTGGGCTGCGAAAATCAACAATTTTGTGAGTTGTAGACTTGTAGGCTATTAGGAGGGACAAGAAAAGACCAGAAGATAATACAAAGGTGTTGCTTTCCATCTGGAGAGCAAACCCAAGCAAAAGGCAGCATATATCCCAGGCATCTGGAAACAAACAAAACAACATTTCTGCTTGATCGAATGTTGGGTGTTATGTATGTGTCGTTGTCCACGCAGTCTAATATGTGAAATATTTAACTTCTGCAATTTTGTGCAAATCTTTTGATCTATGATGGTAACCCATGCTTTCTGTGTTGAGAACAGATCATTGCATCAGGTCCTTTTACCACGATTGACAACTTACTGTTTGAACCTCTGAAAGAGCTGCTAGCATATGCAAACAGAAAGCTTCCTCAATTGCTTATATTGGTAGACACCTACATTTGTGCAACTGAATCTTTATTAAAGGAATTTCATTACATCAAACTTTGATGTTGACATATTCATGTTTTTCCTCAGCTAGGACCATTTATTGATTCGGAACATCCAGAAATTAAAAAAGGCACTGTTGACATGACCTTTGATGACATATTCAAATTTGAAATTCTTAGGAGGGTATGTACTTTCAAAGTTGTGCAGTTGTTATCGTGAAGAACTGTCACATCCAATTAGTCTTCATGCCTGTCCTTTTTATCTCTGAGCAGTTGCAAGACTATGCAGAATACATGGGCTCACATGCACGTGTTGTTCTTGTACCATCTGTACGTGATGCTAACCATGACTTTGTTTTCCCTCAGGTAATGTTACTTTCGATCGAGTACATATAGTACATATCTTCTTACAAGTCATTCAGATGCTATAAGAACTACAATGTCAATATATCATGTAATCTTTCTCTGGTCTTGCAGCCTCCCTTTGATATTCATCCTCCAGATCTCAAACGTCAGGTACACAGTTTTGCAGATATTGAGTCCTAATTAAATTTCAGTTTCTGGATTTGTGCTTACAAGTGATTTTACGTATTCTTACTCAGATAACCAGTCTCACAAATCCAGGAATGTTTGAGGCAAATCAGGTAACACACAGTGGCACTTTCTATGTTTGTTATGAGAATAACTCTGTAACATGTTCTAAGATAGTGTTAATGGTAAATTCAAAAGTTTTAGTTCCAAATCCTTAGGAAGATTAAAACTTCAAATTTTAATCATAAGACGCATTTGGTCATTATAAGACATGATCTCAATGAAGTTGACTAACCAACTTGACTTTTGAACTTAGAGTATGACTGTCGTGTATTTGATCATTTTAGTGCATGCCTTCCTTTCTCATCTTTCAACATGCCAAACTGTAGGATGCTTATAAGTTTATACTTCATTGTAAGAGAACAGATTCTTCAGCAGTTAAAAAATTAGGACGTTTAGAGGCTGTAGAACAAAAACCACATTGAAATAGTTCATTTTTGCTCATTCAAAACCTGTACATGTTAGCAAAATGAAAAAAGATGTTGCTCCATGTTGCTGATAAGGTATTTGAGATTAATCTGCAGTTGACAAATTTTGTATTGGCATTTTCATTGCTAATCTTTCTTTGTATGCTTTGGTTCCAATTTTCAGAATCTGAAGCAAAGATGATGGGATGTAGAATGAATTTCTTACTCATTTTTGGTTTCAGGTCAAGATAGGTTGCTGCTCAGTGGATATTCTTAAACATCTTAGCGGAGAGGAGACCTCACGTTTTCCAAATGATGGAACACCGCGTGATCGCATGAGCAGACTTGCAAACCATATACTTAGACAACGCAGGCATGTTTCTAATAATTCATAAAAGCTTTGTTCAGTTGATGTTAATATAGCCTATTCGGTGAGAAGTGGTTTACAATCTTAACTTTGAAACTATTTTTTTTATCTGTGGAACAGCTTTTATCCTTTATATCCACCAGCAGAAAGCGTTCCATTGGATTTTTCACTTGCTCCAGAAGCTCTAAACATCTCATTGATCCCAGACATTCTCATCCTACCCTCTGACATGAAATATTTTGTAAAGGTAATTGTTTATACCATTATACCAATTTCAATGTCAAAGCAACTCACAGATCACACGAAATGATATCTTTAGACCAATGAGTTGCTGAATGTCATCAAGAAAAGTTTACAGAAATTTCACTCTGATTCAGGTGCTGTCCCTTGGTGATAGAGCCGAAGGAGAACAGCCGGTTAAATGCATCTGTGTCAATCCCGGAAGACTCTCAAAGGGAGAAGGAGGAGGAACTTTTGTAGAGCTTAACTACTATGGTAGTCCCGACACATCCAATGCTTCCACTATAGGCATATAACTGTATTTGAATAGCTAGCTTGTGTAGATCAGAACATTGTAGGTAAGTTATAGTGTTGAGTTCTTTTTTTTATCCGTTAAACTTTATTCAGTTTATTGTATCATTTATAGTTTCCTATACTCATTGCTGCACTTGGATCATCATTATGAGGATATTATATATTTCAATGCTGTACAAAAAGGAGAAATAGTAAAGAATATCCGAGAATGAAAACAATTGCACTCTGCATTCTTCAATACCATTTCAACCACATACATCAACTACTCTGATATGTACTGAAGACTAGCTTATATCTAATGGAGATAGGCGATCGTTAATACTGCTTCTGCTAAATATAACAACAAAGGAGTTGGTGAATGAGTGCTCTTGTTTGCTTTTGCATTTGTGCTTCTCAACTAACCAAGCCAGGCTTCAAGGCAGGAACAGAATACAGCTGAGCAAACCAAACAGCTCACTGAATCCCCAAGTGCAGAGACCAAATGGAACGAGCTTATAATTTGGTATTGCATCTTTCATGAGTGCTTTCCTTTAGTTTAACAAATCAAGCACCTCATTAACCAGCAATTTCAGGAAACGCTTTTGCCAATTAAAAACTTAGTCAGGAAAGCTCATATTTTTTTAAACAATTCTGCCGACGTATAATAGATCAGTAAAGTCAGACTGGCGATTATCTCTTTGAAATTCAATGTTGGATACAACTGCTTCTTTTGCCAATTTCTAACTAGTATTTGTGTTGTTTCAGTAAGTAAACAATTGTTACTGGATTCATGTTGAACACTTCGACAAAGTCCTCAGTCATTCATGGTTCATGACTTCATGTTCATACCAACATCAGGTGTCTAACTGATCAGTTCAAATGGTGACTGTTGCCACCCCGCAATTAAATCGGTTTCAGTTCTTCTCACTTTGCAATAATCAAATCAAGAAGATGCTTCGCCAAGCATAGTTACCAGAATTTGGCTGATTGGTTCCAGGTGTCCTTTAAATGCATCTGTATCAATTATTATAACTTTGCTGTATGCCTCTATCTGAAGAGATTTAGATTCTAACGTCAACTAGTATCACTTTATCACTATGATGATCCCAAGAACAGTATACTGTTATTTTAAGGAAGAATAGTATAATGTTCATGTGTATAGTCAATGTGAAACTCTGAATGATCAACTAGGATTTAGGAACATTCCCATAAAGACCAGCCTATCCAATGATACATCAGGAGTACTTCAAGAAATAACTTCTCATCCAGATATATAGACTTTATACTACACTGTCTACCTCTCTTGCTTCTGCACTGTCTATTTATCTTTCCAATCATCCAAAACTTACAATACACTACACTAATAGCTATTAAAATCACAACCGTAGAACCCCAACACTTGCAAAGACAAGCAGGCAGGAGACCAAATCATTTTAGTATTTGACTACTTGGATTGGCACAATCTGTAGCAGCATCAACTCTTGTGTTTTTAGTGGTGCAGTGGCCTCTTTGGGAGCTGTGAAGCATGTTGGACCTTAAGGGGTTAGTCTGCCTACTAGGACTGGTTCTGTTGAGAGGTTTTGGATTTTTTGAGTTCTGCAGGGTTCTTTTGTAAACCTAATTGATTAGAGACCAGGGAGAACCTAGCTGGTGAACTATTTAGAAGGTAGAGAAGCAATGCAAAGGATGCATGGGATTAGGATTTGGTAGTGCATGCAAAGGTTGTGAATAGGCTAAAATAGGAGGTGTGATGTCCCATACTCCCATGCTAAGCATGCCCACCCTTAACCGACCATAAAAGAACTCACACACATACTCCAATACCCGACCAAACTTACCCTCTCCCAGTCTCCTCTATTATACCTTTATATCTTCTCTCACACCACTAGTAGTAGTTGTTGCGGTTGGCATTGGGTTACTGGCGGATTTCATGAGTCCCCAGAATGAAGGAAATCAATGCAGGAGGTTTTGATTTGGCAGAATTATTACATGACTTTGGTTCTTAGAGCAGTACATCAGTTTGTTCAATTAGTTTTTGGAGACTGCACAAGTGATGTTGGGCATGCATTCTGAAACCTAGCTCTCAAAAACTTGAAGCAAAGTTTGCTCCTCTCATGTTTGAGGTCATGTGTGCATTCTGCAAGAATATATCAATGTGTTCTTGTCCCAAATTCGACCCTCCCTTTGCTTCTCATTCTGGGGTTTCATGAAGTCTGCCTCTAGCAGATGATCTATAACTAAGTGACCCTTAGCTTCATAGTTGAATTCTTATCTGGTCTCTAGAGATCTAATTTTGTTTTGCAATTTTCTGAAAACGGATAAAATATCCACCACCAATATTTCATTGAATTGTTCACTAGCTCCAAAAGCTCCAAACATCTAATTGATCCCAGACATGCATTCTCATCCTATGTACCCCTAGTAGGTATATTGTCAAGCTAAATGTTCATACCAATATAAACATGACAGCCACTTTTCACATAGAATGGCGGAGTGTTCTGGCGAATATGAGCCGTATCCTGGCTTATCTTGGCGTACCCGACTCATATCTGTGCATCTTAGGACTGTCGGTCCGGCAAGATTGGCAGAGGGAAAAAGAGGAGGAAGAACTTATGTGCCTAAACATCGACTTTAAAAATCTGTGCTTAAACATCGAGCTTGTCTATGTATGCCTAAACATTGAGTTTGCTTAACAGATACAGATTCTAGGTCTCAACTCTATTCTGTTATTTGTTTACGACTATAACATTCCCACAGATTCTAATTCCTAATGTAATGACTTGTATCAACCAGATTCACTATGATCAAATTCATGTATATATAGTTAATGTGAGACCTTTGAATGGTCAATTTGGAACCTTCTCCAGAAAGACCCTAATCTAATTCTACATTACAAACAATACATGATCTTATCTTTTTTCGTATGAACAAAGGCGAAAAAAAGCACCAGATGCTACTCTACTCTTTCTTCTGAACTTTGTCTCTGTACCAATCTTTCCAATGACTCAACACCCAGAATATGCTAACACAGATGGCTATGACAATCACAACCATCCAAGAAACCCACGCCCATGTCGGAACTTCTTCTCCGGCCGCCCCACTCACATAGAACAACCCCATCTTAAACATAAACAGAGGCCCCAGAACCCCTCTGAAAACACTGTAAAAAGCATAAAACCTAGGAGATAAGAAGTCATACAGTTTCGCAGCAGAAGCCGAATCAGCCCTTTGAAAACTCGCAAGTGTCCAAACGTTCTGGCATCCGCTGGTGATCTCGGCAAGGAAGAGAAGCACGATGATGGCATAAGCCCCATGATGAACCACATAACGGCAAGTCGAAAATACGTACAGTGTGGCCAGGTGGTGAAGAATGAAGAGGACTTCAGTAGGGAAGAAGAGCAAGTAGTGAAGAAGGTCAACCAAGAAGTAAGCTATGCTGTATTCAAGAACAGTGTTTTCGAAAGCTGTGTTCATGGAGGCGAAAGTAGAAGTTCCCGGGCTGTGAATTAGTGCATGGATAGCCATGAAAACTACAGGAGTGCTATGAGCTAGAGAGATGACGCAGCTCGAAGCTTCCGGCCTATGTTTGGGACCCCAGGTTCGAAAAAGCACGAATCTAGCGAAGAGATAGATGAGCAAGAACATGGTGAAGAATGTGGGGAGCGTTGGGGTGAAAAAAACTGGGGTCTCCATGGAAGCTAGAACAAACTACAGGGAGACACAGAAAAATAGGAAGGTTTGAATGATTCAGATTTCAGAAGGGAGAAGCAGTTGGAGTTAAAACTAGAGGTAGAGGGATTCTGAAGGGATACCAGCTTTTGAAACTGGGAATGTGAAAGCTTTAAAGTTTGGAGGAGGAGGTAGAGGAAAAGTATACTGAAATCAAGGGGTCCAGCACCACGAGATATTATTATCGACCAATAATGCTACAAGTCAGCTAGCTTTGATCAAGTTTAAGTGATGAAGACTCCATGGTAGACCATTCATAAATAAATTGGGGATCCTAATCATAATCCCAATCCCAATCCCAATCCCAATCGTAAAGCGAATCGAGTTTGGTAATGGCAGTGTTAAACATGAAAAAGAAGTTACTGGGTAGTTTAAATTCACTGCGTTAAGCAATTTGGACATGCATGAAAATATGGAATAGATGGGTGGGATATTCGGGATACCAATTCAGGTACTCCACACGTAATGATTTTGTGCTTGAAAGGAAGGATTATTCTTTGCTTCTTTCTTTAGGCTTCTAACAATCATTCAAATTTGTTTGGGTTTTTTTAAAGAGAGAACCTTCGACACGAAATTATAGACCAGAAAATAAGAACAGGATTGAGAGCTCCAACGTGGCTTAAATTGCTGATAAAACAAAATCAATTTTTGAAGGCTAGGAAGAGAAAAACTAGAACACGTACTCATTCTACCTATTGGAACATGTTCTATATGATCGATAGTGAAAAAGAAAAAGGAAAAAGAAAAAAGAAAAGTTCAAACAAATACCAACCATCCATCTATCCATGTGAGTAGTTCCAATGGAACATCGAGTGTGTACTTTTTTTGTCCTCTAAATTCAATATAATGTCGTCATTAGCAGATTGAGTTTGACTGAAAGCTACATTTTCCATTTTACCTAACACGTTCTAGAAGAAGTCATCGTAGACATCTTTTCATTGACAATCTAAACTCAAATTCTATATCAAAACTTACTGGATTATTTATTATTGAACTACCTGCGAGAACTTGTAATACGAGCTTCTACACCATCCGTCCAAACCCAGTTGAATCTTGTGATTATGCTTCTTAGTCCAAGCTCTAGTTCACTCTTTGAGGTGGGCAGGATAGTTGACCTACATTACCATCCCTCCATCAATGGTGAGCACCTACAGGACAGGTAATTTATGGTCATTGAAGAAGAATTGGACAAGAAAAGTTGTGAAATGACAGACAAGGAAAGACCAGGAAGGCCAAACTCAGAACACCAACACCACTTCACTCATTGTAGCAAAGTATTGATGATCCAAAATATACGAGTTTAGGTAATCCAGACAACAACACTAGTTTATGGAGAAAAAGAAGGCCCCTATGATTATTAGAATAGTTGGGTTTCTCATCATATTTGAGAGTTTTTGCAGGGTTCTATGTGCAGGGTAAAATTAATGTGTAGGTATTTGAAATAGAGTTTCTGCACAGTGTTATGAAGGCTCGACAGACTCCAGTCCAGATTAAGCCCACTGTTCTATGTGCAGGGGAAAATTAATGCCTCTCCAGTTCCCATTTCAAGAAAGGTGCATAACAGACCACATTTTGGATAATTATAACTTTGTCCCAACCCAGCTATATAAAGCTCAACTACTCACCATTTAATTTTAAGATACTTTGTATAGTCTTAACGAAAAGAACAACAACAAAATTGATACCTGTCCAGTCATGTAGCTGGCTGCAGGACTAAGGGCCAAGAATTCCACAAGTCCAGCAATCTCTTCAGGTTGACCATATCTTCCTGTAGTCACAACCACAACAATGACATTACTTTAATTACAAAATATTTCTAACAAATTATCAAATATCCTTGAAAGCTACTAACAAAATATAAGTAGAACTTCATCCAGCTCACCTAAGGGAATAGTCTGTAAAATTTTCTTCTCCAGGTCAGCCCCTAGCTCAGCAGTCATATCTGATGCAATAAAACCCGGGGCAACAGCATTAACCTGAAAATTAATCAATTGTTTATGACTCACTCATCAACCACCTTGTAGCCTCTTGGGATGTGTTTGATTATAGGACAGATGTAAAATTTTGAAATGCTCACATTGATGTTTCTGCTTGAATACTCCTTAGCAACAGTCTTTGTCAGGCCAATTACTCCAGCTTTTGCAGCACTATAGTTGGCTTGTCCCACATTGCCAACTAGACCAACAACTGATGCTATATTGATGATCCTTCCCTGCAAAACCACCATACAACTGAGATAAGTCAAAATTTTGAGGGGAGAAATAAATGCCACCGTAAACTTTCTATATTGCAACTTCAGCAATCAGTTGGCATTAATAGGAATGATATTTACCTTCTTCTTCTTCATCATAATTTTGGCTGCTGCCTGAGGAAATTGAAATATCTCAGTTTAATGTGGAAATCAAATCAAATTGTGATGAAAATTATAATTTAAAAACACACACCTGGGTACATAAATATACACCAGTAAGATTTAGATCAATGACATCCTGCCATTGCTTCAACTTCATTCTCATCAACAGACCATCTCTAGTAATTCCTGAAACCATGGTAGAGAAGTTAGTGGTCCAAATTTTATTTTTGGACAACTACACAGAAGGAGTTGAAGCCTTTAATAACCTGCATTGTTGATCAGTATATCAACAGTTCCCCAAGCATCAACTACCTGCAGATGTCAAACCAGCAATTAACATAATGACATCATTCAACCCATTTAATTATGAGAATGGACATTTTCTCACAGTTTTAAGCATTGCTTCAACATCTGCTTCTTTTGAAACATCTCCTCCAAAAGTAAGGGCTTGTCCACCAACTGCCTCAATCTACAAAGAAACAACCAGATGGGTTATCACAACTACATAAATCAACAAGCATGCTGCACACGAGAATTGAACATAGCAATGTTCGCTTCAGTAAGACATACTAATATAATTTGGATGGATGATTCTATATTACCTCTTTGGCAACCTCTTCAGCCTCCTTTGACGACCTAGCATAGTTAACAAGAACCTGCATGCAAAATCATCAATTCCATCCATCAATAATCAAAACCTAATCAAGAATGAACATTTTAGACTACTCACTGAGTACTAACTAGTCTAGGACTAACCTTACAACCAGCTTTCCCCAAAGCCAGAGCAATGGCTTTGCCAATGCCTCTAGAAGCTCCCGTCACCACCACAACAGGAGCCTCCACATTTTGGACTGCTCCTGTACTTGCTTGTTCAAGCGTGGCCACCTGAGCCCTTACAACACCTATAATTCACATAATCAGCATCAATTTACAAATCCCTCAACAACATTCAAAGGCAAATGCATGTTACAATCAATTTACACATTCCACTTTTTTCCAAGGTGCATCAGTTTTCAATTCAATTATCACATACCACAATGATTATGACGAACTGCTTTCTACTCTAAAATCCAAACCTCAAAATTCAAAGCCAAATTCATCATTCAGTACACTTGGAAACGTTTCGCTGATCAATTCAAGTCCAATACCCGCTTAATCCAAACTCAGATGAAAATGTGATCACTTCTCAATTCCACTGTTTCAACTCTCTACACAATATCTCAAATCTCAAATGCAAATTCATCATTACACATATCGATTCATTACTAACGGCGTAATCCACAATGAACTAGAAATGTACGAGCACAACAGAACAGAACGAAACGTTTCGATAGTGAAATTCAAATTCACTCACCGGAGGAGGTGGAGTTGCTCTTGGATCTGTACTCAAGTCCAATGCTCCGACCCGATAAGACCGCGCTCGAAATCGGCGACCACTGCTTCAAACAGCAAGCCCTGGCATCGCCGGCGGCTCCAAATTTGATTCCGGCGGGCTTCAAAGCGACGACGTTCGATGCAGCAATGGAAGCCATTAGAGGAATTCGGAGCAATGTGAATGGAGAAAAGTGAAGCCAAGAAAATGCGTATGGGGATTTTATAAAAGGGAATGACGAAACTGCTTTGATTTCTGAGTCGCGCGGCTTTGAGAACTCCGGAGAGTGGCGATGGAAACGAAGTGACTCCACTGACTCAGCTGTTCTCTTTTTCAACCAGGTGGCTTTAGGAGTCGGAGGAATGGGGCTGGAGTTGGATTTAATTACCATGCAGCAATTCATGAGCATAAAGAGGAGGGGTAGGATGGTTAATTTGAGAATCATGTGAGGGCTTTTGTGGGATTTGGGTAGTGATGTGGAAGGAAAATTAGGTAGTCTGCTCAACTGTTTCTTTTTCAAAATTAAAGAAAGCCGACCCGGTTCTCGACCGGTCCGCTTGACGAGCTTAATTAAAGTCCTTATTAGTGTAAGGATCAACTGTAAGCTTTCAATTACATATAGGCTTATGCTGTATGGTGTCGCATATAGGCTTTGCTTCTGCATTGGGGCACATTCCAATGCACATTTAGTGAAGTCTAGTCTAGCAAATTTGAAGAGTTTGACATAATGTGCGAAATGTTTACATACAAATAATAAAATTTAAACTAGACAACAATCCTCAGTATACATTCAAAAGTCAAAAACAAACATGAGGCTTCACCATCACATGGCAAAGGTTGGAAGTAACCCATTTCCCTGATTAAGCACTTTTCGGTGCTGGTTTCCTCTTAGAGTTATTTTTGGGACGAACCTTCACAAATGCCTTCTCCAAATCCTAAAACAATTCAAAGAATAATTTTTTATTTTCTTTTTGGTCGCCAGCTTTACAACAACTTTGCATCTACATGGAAGAGTGAAAAACAGGTCCATGCATATGATATCTCATCTTTGTTTTTTTTCTTAATTCCCCAGAATGAAAAACCAGATGAAAGTTTGGCCAGCAATAGCAGAACTTCACTTCCGGCATTTCAATGTCTGGGAAACACAAAAGAACTACTTATCTTTATAATTTGAAAAGATAAATATATTTATGCCAACTGCCAGTTCAGGAGAAGTAACTAGAATGACACAGGAACTTCTGAAAACTTGACACCCAAAGGACCAAGAAAAATCAGTCTCAGACCTAATACTGTTAAAATAGGAAGACATAGAAGTGTTTAAATTGTAAGATATTAGGAACATCAAGTATTGCTTATTACTACATGCCAATGATATGTGGAACTAAACATGTATGTGTGCTTTCTGAAGACTTAACATCACATGACAAATTGATAAAGTAACGTGTGGAGCTATTTCATGACATGACTTAATATCCAATGCAAAATTGATTGGGTGATCCCACCTCCCAAAACATGATGAATGAGGATTCAAGTGATAAAAGGGGCTGGGATGGTATAACGTATGAGTATCTGATAAATGTAGCAATAATAATATGTCAACCTTAAAACTTTACCTGAATTGGTTCTTTCTCAGTCGGCTTTGTAGTCCAAAGGGTCTCCAAATTGTAGTAAGCTCTAGCATTCTCATCAAGAGCATGAACTATCACTTTCCCTGAATAAGTGAAATAACCATTACAAACCCCCAAAGCAACAAAAAGAAAATAAACTGTCCCACATCAATGAGGGACTTCATCACTGTGCAGACATCTTGAACAGTGAATTATATGACAAATTCCAAAGTAGTTTCAGAGGTTTACAATAGTCATACAAAAATAGAAGTTGTTATTCTGATATCCAGTTAGAAACTAAAAGTGCACTTTACAATACTGCTGTACCCTATAAATAACATCTAAAATTTGCAACATCGATGGCCAGAAAAGATGTCTATTCAATTTTACCAAACAAAGTTGTGTGAACTCTTAATTGTTCTTAGAATACCAACAACGATGATACTCCAAAGAGCGAAGCACATACCAGAGTCAATGACAATCCACTTCCCTCCCTCCTGCCCTTCAACAGTCGGAAGCACCACCCGCTGAGCTCCTTTCTGCTTTTGCTTAGACTGCTTGTATAAACAAACCGAATCACAATCAGATACTGATCAAGTTCATCTTTCATTAGTTCATAACAAGATAATGAACCTACTTTAAACACCAAACAGCATTCTATTTTAATTACTCAAGCCTCTCAACTAGAAAACCCGTACAACTACATCTCGAATGGAAAAGAATCAACAGAAAAGAAAGAATCGGAACCGATAGAATTACAATCAGACAGTGCTCAATTAAAATCGGAACCGATACAGCTCAAACTCTCTTCTACTGCTTAAATTGCTAGTATAAACAAATAGACTCACAATCAGATAGTGATCAAATTCATCATTCCTTAGTCCACACCAAACATTATTCTGTTTTTGCATCACTGATTCTTTCATATAGGAAATTACAGTTCAATCTTCACTCTATTCAATCAGATATAGGTAAAACTTAAAAGAAGAAGCAAAGAAGAGTTACCTGCCTTGTAAATTAGGGCTTGGGCGATGTTCTTGACGTGCCAGGTGGACCTCCCGGTGGCGAGGACCATGAAATCGGCCCACTCGCTGTGCTTGTTGGCCGGTATGATCCTGACGTCGTCGGCCTTGACGTCGCTGAGAACCCTCTCGACCTCGTGGAGGTCAAGCAGGCCTTCGTCGGCGGCGGTGGAGAAGGCTACTTGGTGCAGAGACGGAAACCCTAGCCTCCATTGTTGACGGAGCAGTGGGGACGATGATGATGATGATCGGGAGCGTAGAGCAGCCAACATGAGATCGTACCTCTCACTTTGGGGACCTGGTGTTACTGGTGCTAGTGGTGACTGGTCACTGGTGACCTTGGTGCTAGTAGGTTCGGGTTTGCGAAATGGGTGGGGGCGCAACGGCGTCGTTTGGGGAGTGGTAGTTCTTCAGTTAAAACGGGGCGCTTTAGCTTATGGGTATTGCGCGCGTTAAACCGTTAACTGTGGCCGCTGATTAGGTGGGTATGGACTTCAGGAGTTCACGTGTGTGAATTTGAGGTGGACTCTTTAATTTCTTCATATTTTTCTTACCTTAGTAAAGATCGATGACTTCTCGATTTAGAAAAACTGAAAAATAATACAAAGTGGTAGCGAGTGAATTAGTGTAGCTCATTGAAAATTATATAAAGTAAAAAACTTAATAATTTATAATGTGCTCAATTAAAATAATATATCGCGGTGTGAATAAAAAATCGGTTCAAGTCATACAAATGAGATTAGGCGATGAGAAAAATTTATACCGGGGGAATTGAGGGTGGAGGAATGAAAGAGGGTCGCATAATATGTTTATATATAGTTCCAAACATGAATGGGGAGGAAGTTATAGCAAAAGCTATTGCTACTTGATAGCAAATTAACAAGTTAACAACCACTCCTTGTTTTTACATGCAATTAGGTGGTTTGTCATCAACTTATCCTTTTGGATGGAGACAGAAGTGGTGATAAAGAGGTGAGTGGCAATGGAGGTTGAAATGTTGAATAGCACCAAACTAGAGGTGGGAGTTGGGGTGGAGGTTGTTCGCGTCGGTTTTTACACCTGTCGAACTATCAACACGTGGGGGTGGCGGACGTAGGTTTCAGTCCTGGTGCGTTGTGCGTGAGCGTGCCAGTACCTTTGGGTTAGGTACAACCTTGGTGCGGACGACCTCTGGCGAGCGAATCACCCTTGGCGAGCGGATGACTCTGGCGAGCGAATCACCCTTGGCGAGCGGATGACTCTGGCGAGCGTGTTCGTCTGCTCCCTGCTACCTGACTTCTCGATCAAGCGACTGTACGCGGGCGTTGACAAACCGGCGTAAGGGCTCGAACAAGACCTAAGTAAACAATTACTAGGATTTTTCCTCAACCTTTCGGTAGATTGAGATATCTTACTTCGATCCTGAGATGCAAAGCAGAGCTATATATCAAGACCGCGGATGGCGTTCGTCCAACCTTTTAGCAGATTGGGAAAGACTGTTACCGGGGTAACGACTCGATTTGTCACAAGGTGTGACGACTGGACTCGATTTGTCTCAGCGACGCTTCGACACGAACGCAAGTCACTTTCGACAACAACGGCAGATTTACGGCGACCAGATGTGGTGGGCGTAGGTTTGCGGCTAGGTTGGAAGAGTGTCGATTGCAGTTGGTGGAAGGCTGTTCGCAAGAGAGAATGCTCCGGAGAGGCTTGCAAGATTTGCAGGGCAAAAGCTTGTAGTTGTATGGTGTTGAACCCTTTTTACGTTGTCCTAGAGTTCTTTATATAGTGATCTCAAAACCCCAAATACGTATGCAACAGGTATATAGATTCTGATATCAAATAGAATTGTATTTGTTAAATCAACTCCAAGTCAGACTTGAAGAAGGACTTCGAATCCTTTCTCTAACCGGAAATTGACAAAATACAATTAGATTATCCGTTAATGGACAACCCTACGGGCCTCGGCCCAATGTATCGGTTGAATGTTAATTTAGGCCCAAACATTGCCCCCCAGCCTTCAAGATTAAAAGCCCATTGAAATCGAAGAAGGTTGAAAAAGCCCACGCGGATTTGTTTAAAAATCTGACGAACACGTCGTTCCCTCTAACTGATGCAACTTTACCAAATTGAGCTCAAGCGACTGTTCAATAAACCCTAAATCGCTTCAAATCGTACCGATTCAGAAATCCAGAGACCCCTTTTCAGATTCTATAAAGCCACAACCTGAGAATCGTGAGAACCCATCCGAAACCCCAAACCAATCGTCATGGCATTAGAGATCAAACACACCGAAGCGATTCGCGGCAAGGAAAGAATTCAAAGGGCCGTCTTCGAAATCGGAAGCCCCTGCTGCACCTCCTTAATTTCTCGAGACGATTACAACCGTGCCGGACTGGGCCCAAAGCAACGAGAAGTCACTACCGAAGGCATTTCTTCGATTATGGATTACTGCCGTCCGCCTCCAATAGCCTTCCGCGAACAGGACATCACCCTTCAGAAATGTTCGAACCACTTCGAAACCCCCATCACCACTGGTTGCTGGCCACTACCAACCTCAGAGATGATCAGGTGGTACAAAGCCAGGCAACACCTAGATGCCCTGAGATGGAACCGCGCTGGGATCACAGAAATTCTGGAGCTCTGTTTCAGCTTAAATCAGAAAGGTGGAAATCGATGCGTTTTCTTGCCCCTAGTAAGCTTCTGGAACTCATCCTCCAACACTTTTGACTTTCGCTTTGGTCAAGCTAGCATTACTCTCCTAGACTTATATGCTGGGCTAGGATTTCCTCTGAGTAATAAGCCCTTCGACGCGGATAATTATCCCCAAGACCAGTTCCCATCCTCCGTTATGTACATCACTGGCTCCTACAGCTATCAAGCTTGGATGACTGAATTCAGTCATAGGAATGATGACATCGGAGGAATTTGCTTCCTTGATTTTTGGCTGAACAAGTTCATCTTCTGCTCAACCGCCGCCAAGATGTCAAGAATCTACAGAAGGATGGCAGAGATTATTTACGCCCATCAAGAGATAGGCCTTGGGCAGATAGTTCTAGCCCACCTATATCGGGGACTGCACACCCTCACCATGAATCCCTTCAACTTCACTGTGCCCGGCCCACTTTGGATTTTAGACATCTGGGCGAATATGTATTTTCCGGGACTCGCCGCAGAACCAAGAGACATTGGAGAGAACAGAATCGCAGGCGCAGCATACGTTGGTCAAGAACCAATGTATGGGCAAGGCTACGCTGCGTGCTTCGATATCATCTTCCAGACAGATGCACCCGGCTTCTATTCCGAAGCTCAGATGCTGCTCACTCGCAAGCACCCTCATGCTTTGAAGACCGGCTTCCTCCCCTCAGCGGACCAAAGCAAGGCAGGGAAAGACCTCTTCCTCCAATGCATATCAATGGCAGACCTTCCGCTTCTGACCTCAAACAGAGGTAGTGAAGGCTCAGAGGTGTACGCCCCACATCTGTTTGCTCGCCAATTCGGCTTTACGCAACATGCCCCCTATCCGCCAATCCAAAGCTGTAACATCTTCTCAGCCTGGCGACCAAGCAAGAGTACTCCTGCGACCCCCAACATTCCATGTTCCTCCTGCCTTCGAACGGCCACCTTTCCAACTCCAGACGAATGCATAGAGCTGGTGATCTCCCAAGCAGCCACTGCTGAATATGACAATTGGTGGCACCGGCTTTGTGGGAAGGACTTCCAGATAAAGGAAGGATCAGTCTACTACTTCGGCAAGGTATTCAGAAGACACCGCGATTGTCTTACCGACAATGACAAGGTGGCGCTCGATGGTGGTCCTTTGCACCCTGAATTGCCGACTGAAGAAACTCAGGTAACTACTCGCTACGTTACAACTTACCCTGATTTTGGATAAGTATTAGGAAAACCACTAACTGATTTTTATGTTGCAGATTGTTTCAAAGAAAGTGCTTCCTGATGACAGGAAAAGGAAAGCCCTTGCGACTCCTCCAACAGCAACCAGGAGCAAGAAAAGAGTGAAATCGCCTCCTCCTGTGGTCGAAGAAGAAGATGATGATAATATGCCAGTAAGTCTTTACTAAATTGCCTGAATATCTGTCATCCGCCAACTCTATTTTAGATCAGATTATAACCCTAACGCAGTTGGCGAATTTTCTTCCACAGGGGCTTAGATTGAGACGGAGGGGAGGCGCAACTTCTAGCACCACTCCCACCATGCCGAAACCGATCGAGATCTCTTCTGGTGAGTCCTCCAGCTCCACTAGTTCACCTTCGGGTAGTCCTGAGCCTGGAATAAGAGTTCCAGAGACTTGGGACGAAGTTTCATCCGCCTGGCGAGAATATACAATCCGCCTTGATTACTATAGACGAAAACTCCCTATTGATGCAACTCCGCTAAACTGGCTTCCTGCTGAAACAGGTACAATCTGCACTCCCCGGGCCGCTGCTCCACTCTCAACTTCCCATACTCCACTGACCAGTTCAGTCCCCTCCTCAGAGAAAGTCATGGAGGGAACCTCATCCGCCAGCGCCTCAACTGCACTAACAACTGTGGCAAGCATGTCAAGGATGACACCCCCAAACCCATTCCCTGGACCAGAAGATATCGGGGGACCTGTAGAGGAATATCTGGAAGAAAACCCGGATGTAGTGATAGACGCCAGCCGCTACCAAGACATGCCCCCAGCCTCACCTCAAGGCGAACCTGTTGAGGCCAACAATCCCATAACTGGGGTCACGGCCGATACCTCTTCTGAATTAGAGGTACCTTTCTAACAACCTTTAATCCATTCATTTTTAGATTGTTATTACGTTAATTCTTCTTACACCTGCATTCTTTTACAGGCAACAGAAACTCCGATCCAGCCTGAGAGTATTGGCGAGCAGAGCATGGTCCTGTTCTGCCCCCAGCCGGATGTCCAAGAAAAAGGGTCTTCTGCCCCCCTTTCTCCTCAAGCCAACACTACTGGTACCCAGACCATTCCACCGCTGAGTGATGATCCGCTACTGCAGCCACCAATCCCCCAACAAGATGGAGCTGAACTGCAAGAAGCCTGGGACCTTTTCAGCCGGCTCTACCAAGAAGATCTCACAAATGCAGGGGTTCGTGAGAAGATCCACATTGCGCTGCAGACCGTGGAGAGTCAACTTCAGTCCTTGCCTGCCGAGGCTCAAAGTAAGATAAGGGAAGTTCTGGACGTCTTCCCTGGCCTCCTCGCGACCTTCCAAGACAAGGCGAATGAGATTCCCAAACAGGAAGCTGCTGCCAAGGAAAGAAATTTGCTCCTGTCTCAGGCCGTAGATTCCTACTCCTCGCTGATACATTCCGTGGAACAAGAGGACGAAGTAGAACTCAAGCGCTTGAGACAAGAAAGGGAACACATTGACCGGAAGATAGCTCTGGTAAAGGAGAGACAGCAAAGTCGTCTGGATGCAGCATCCGAACGAAGGACTCAGCTCGCCAAGCTTAAGAACGAAACAGAGCAAGGTCAGAAAAACACCCTGAAATCCAAGTCTGACCTCCAACGCATGAAGGCTAAGCTCGCTAGACTAGGCCTTAAGATATTTGAATTCTCTTCTATGCCCCCCGAGTAACTTGGGCTTTGTTTTGTATCCATTTTTGATAATATTGGATAAGTGTTTAACAAACACAACCCATATGCGAGGCCCAAACCTGACTGGCTCGTTTATCACAGCCTTAATTAGTCTTTATCTGCAACTGTCAATTTCCAAGATACGGTCAACAGTCAAACTGACATTCAAAGCTTGTAATTCCCCGTGCTCGCGAGCGGTTGAAAATCATAAACTTCTTCATTATTTCGACGGGAGTGATGATGTGAAACCCTAATTAATCCCAGCCGTTAGATTTCACTTGCTACTCGCTATAAAATGAAGCCCTTAGCATCAAAACCAAAACTCATCTTCTGCTTACCATTCAACATGTCTATCTTAGTCTTTAGTTTCTCTACTAAGCCTCTATGGCTTCCTGAGTCTTTTCCTCCAGATCATATGGAGATGTTTGTCAAAACACCTTAAGTCGCATAGTCTGGTATTAAATATGTTCTAAGTCGCATAGTCTGGTATTATGCCCCTTAAAGAACATGGAATATGGATAGAATCTCCAAAAGAAGGAGCTCTTCTATTGTTCTCCAGGGTATAATAGCTGCTGGTGACTTAGAACCCATTCGCCATCATGGCTGTCACTCTCCTTCTGCGATCTTTCAGACTCCTGTTAGTGATCAGAGGTGACCGTCGGTTGGCATCCACATCCTCATCCCTTAGCTCTTCTTTCAATCCCCAAGGCCTTCCCTTTGAGGTAAGGTTCCAAATAAAGGTATTGGTGGATGAAGAAACTTACGGGACGGTGAAAGCGATGAGGATCGGAGCAGGAGATCGGAGGAGGAACGATACACGTCCACCCCCAAAAGAATCTGTGAAACAGATCCTCTTCTCTCTTTCGTTCAAGAAGTTTAAAAGTATAGGATTTCACATAATTTTGCACTTGTAAAGCTCTTGACCGCAAAGTCATTCTTGAAATAGGATCAATAAATTTAGATCTTATTGACCTTGTTGATAATGAACAAAAAATTTGCTGTTTTCCATGTTGAATGAACAAGAAATTGTTGAAGCCGAAAATTGTTGACAACCATAAGCATTGATTCTCAATTCGACTAAGTAAACAAACCCTAAACAGATTCATAACAAAAGAAAGCAAACTACGAAACTAATGAACCTTGAACAGATTCATAGTCTAAAGAAAGCAAACTACGAAACTAATGAACCTTGAACAGATTCATAGTCTAAAGAAAGCAAACTACGAAACTAATGAACCTTGAACAGATTCATAGCCTATATTGCTGTTCATATTATTGGTGATAGCGAACCACTAACAGACTTCATCGCCAAATCATCTATGACCAGTATCCCGTGTATTGCCCCCCCTAGTAACCTTAGGCTGAGGCGAAGTAAACCGCCAAAGCCAAGGGGACTAAGGTAAAGTGTTAGTGTCTCCAAAGAAGGTTTTTAAGTTGAAGGTTGCCCCCCGGCCTCGACCGTAGCGAGTGGCTCTTCATATTCCCATACGCTAGGGAAGTACTTCTTAAGGTGGCGTCCATTAATGGGGCTACGATGGACCTCACCCTCCAAATCTCTGAGTTGATAAGCACCTTTGCCAATAATTCGATCAATGACAAAGGGGCCCTCCCATTTAGGAGACCATTTGCCACGTCCAGTGTCTCGTTCGCCAAAGGGAAGCATGGCCTTCCAGACCAAATCGCCTTCACCAAAAGATTTACCCTTGGTACGCTTGTCGTAAGCTCTGGCGATCTTTTTCTTTTCCAGTACGATGTTCTGTAAAGCATCTAAGCGCTGTTCATCGAGGTTCTCATGCTCCTGAAACATTGCCTGAACGTAGTCATCTCCGATTAATTGATGCTGCTCGCGAACTCGGAGGGAACGGACAGTGATTTCCAAAGGAAGAACAGCATCATGGCCAAACATCAAGGCATACGGAGTAGTGCCTGTAGGAGTGCGTTTGGACGTACGATATGCCCAAAGAGTATTGTCCAACTCCGTGTGCCAAGACCGAGGATTGTCCTCCAGCATCCTTTTGATGATAGAAATAATCACCTTATTGCTAGCCTCAGCTTGACCATTCGACTGAGCGTAGTACGGCGAAGAGTGTAAAAACTGAATGCCATACTCTCGAATGAATGTCTGCGTACTCTCCGCCATGAACGCTGCCCCCCTGTCCGCCACAATACATTCAGGAATGCCATAACGGCAAATAATGTTCTGAAATATAAAGCGAATGACTGTCGCTGCGTCACAATTTCGGACAGGGATGGCTTCCACCCATTTGGTGAAGAAATCTGTGCCAACCAGTAAGTACTTATGTTGGAGAGACGAGTTCGGATGGATTTCCCCAACAAAATCAAGTGCCCAACCCCTGGCTGGCCAAGGTTTGATGATAGGCTGCATTGGGATATTAGGAATCCGTTGGACCGGTCCATGAATCTGGCAATCAACACAGCCTTTGGCAAAGCTGATGCAGTCTTTAAGGATAGATGGCCAAAAATAACCATAACGGCGGATTAGCCACCTCATCTTTGATCCGCTTTGGTGCGAACCACAAACTCCCAAATGGATTTCGCGCATTAACCTTTTGGCTTCTACGCCAAAGACACATCGGAGGTCGACGCCTTCCTCACCTCGTCGAAGCAACTCATCACCCTTAAGTAGGTAATTTGTAGCTAAATACCTGGTTCGCCTTTCGGATGGGGCAGACGGATCTTGTAAATATGTAATGATCGGTTGTCGCCAATCAACATCAATAGTATCAAGGCTAGCAACCAACCAGTCGCCTCGCTGCTCTCTTCGTGCAGCGAAAGATGGTAACGTCCTCCGTTCAACTTTCAAGATGCGTTCCTGAACTCCGTTAGCTAGGGTAATGCCAGTGGCGAGCTGTGCTAACTCGTTTGCTGCAAAGTTCTTTTCACGAGGTACGTAGTCAAGCACCACATCAGAAAATTGATCCAACAACTCTGATGCTCGCTCCCAATAATGTACTAGGTGGAAAGAAACACATTTGTAATCCCCTAACAGCTGTTTGATGATTAATAGAGAATCACCATATACTTCGATTTCTTTGGCGTCCATATCCAGTAAGAGTTCCAGACCAATAATAAGGGCTTCATATTCAGCCTGGTTGTTTGTACAGGTCCATTCCAACTGAAAGGAATAAGAATGGCTTACCCCTGATGGACTTTGGATGCAAATTCCTGCGCCCGCCAAAGAGTGTGTGCTACTGCCATCAAAGTACAGGATCCATGGTACCGTGCCAACCATGCTGACGAAAGGGATAGGCTCCTCAACCGATTCATCAATCCTACCCCTCAAGATAGGGCGAGTAAGCATGTATTTGACCAAGTCCGTTTGAGCTACCACTATGGTGGTAAAGGAAAGCATGTAGTGGCGGAGCTTGGTCGCTGCAAAGTACAACGCTAAACAGAGACGCTCGATGGGAGAGTACCTTGTTTCTGCATCTAAAAGGGTTCTACTGAGATAAGATACCGCATATTCGACTTTCTTACCCTCCGTAGTAGTTTCGTCCTGAGCCAACAGTCCAGCAACAGAACTAATAGATGCAGAGATGTATAACTTGAGTGGGATGCCTGGCTTTGGCGGCCGTAAAACTGGCGGACTGGCCAAATATTGTTTGATTCTATCGAACGCCGCTTGATGGTCAGGTCCCCAAACGAACTGCTCGTCCTTCTTGAGTTTCAACAAGGGCGAGAGAGGAGCGATCTTGCCCGCTGAGTTAGATATGAAGCGTCGTAGAAAATTGATTTTGCCCAACAAGCTTTGAAGCTCCTTCTTGTTCCGAGGCGCCGGGGCGTTTAAAACAGCTTGTGCCTTGTCTCCCGCTACCTCAATACCCCTGTCATGTACTACGAAGCCAAGGAAATCACCAGCACGAACCCCAAAAATGCACTTTGCTGGATTCATTTTAAGCTGATGTTTCCTCATCCGCGTAAAGACAGCGCGCAGATGACCAATATGGTCTACCTTGGATTTAGATTTAACCACTACGTCGTCAATGTAAACTTCTAGGATGACGCCGAGAATGTCATGAAAGATTAAGTTCATAGCGCGTTGATACGTAGCTCCTGCATTGGTTAGGCCAAATGGCATGCTAAGATATTCAAAGGCTCCAGCAAAGCCTGGGCAACGAAACGCAGTCTTATGAATGTCCGGCTCATAAATTGGTATTTGATGGTAACCGGCTGTACCATCCATGAAAGATAACATTTCATGCCCTGCAACTGCATCCACCAAAAGATCCGCAATAGGCATTGGGTATATGTCCTTTGGTGAAGCAGCATTTAGATCTCTGTAATCAACACAGACCCTGATTTTGCCGTTCTTTTCTTAACAGGAACCACATTCGCCAGCCATTGTGTATATTGGGCCGGACGAATGATTCCTGCATCTATCATGCTCTGAACTTCCCTCTTGACCGCCATAGCGGTTTCGGCGTTCATTCGCCTTTGTTCTTGTCGAATAGGGCGGGCGCCATCCCTAATGGGCAATCGATGGCATACTAGATCTTTGGACAGTCCAGGCATATCTTGATACTTTTCCGCAAAGCAATCCTTGAATTCTTGCAACAAATTGATTAATTGCAATCTCAGGTCCGGATCCAGCTGCTGACTAATCCCAACTTCTAAAGGTTCCTCAGGTGTACCGAGATTAACCTTCTCTACTGGGTCTCGTACCTTGGGCGGAGTATCGTCTAAAGCAGCTGGTGCTGGTGGAATGGGCTCGACGTCTTCCGTAGTTATGACGTCGTCTTCATCGATACACTCAACAAGAGCGACCGTGTCTGAAGCTAGTTGCTCTGCCCTAAACATTGCCAGGCGCTGGAATAAAGAGAGTACAGCCTCTGACTCCGCCACTGTAAAACTGTCAATCATGCTGACAATTGGTTGAAAATCGATGGAAACAGGCCGAGAACCGTCCGCCTGAGCCTGTGCTAATCCCCACCGTGTTAAGTCAGTGGAAGTTACCCCTAGCGGACGACCCTTACTATCCACCCCATCAATCACGAGAGGACGCATAGTGCTGTAGTAATAATCCGACTCCAAAGTATTAGTTGCTATAGAAAAGGGACGCTCATCCGCCTTGATTAGAACAGGTTTATCAGAAACTGGATCCCACATTAGCATCTCTTGATGTAGCGAGGATGGGACTGAGGATGTTTTATGTATCCAATCGCGTCCCAAAATCATGGAATATGGGACTGTAGTCTCCGTCACGAAAAGACCCTGACAAGCATTGGAAGGTCCAAGGTTAATTCGGAGTACGAGGAAACCAGCCGTTTGAGCCACAGCGCCCGCGAACCCTCTAACTTTAATAGAGGAGTTCTGGATCTTGGCCGCGGGGATCTGAAGTCGTTCCACCGTGCTGAGCGTAATCACACTCACCGCCGCACCATTATCGATGAGGATTCGGTTGACCTGGACACCCTCCACCTCTGCCGTAACGTAGAGAGGTTTGAGATGTTGGGTCATTGTAAATGTGGGCTTAGTGAAAGTCATGTGCGAACTATTCAGATCAGCGACCCGGTCCTGGTCGCTAAGAGTTGGTAAAGAGTTCAAATGCTCGTTGGCAGGAAGATCATCCTCGCCTGGCGCTGGAATGAGACAAACCGGCTTGTCCGCCGCCTCCTCTTGTATAAAATACGCCGTAGGAATTGGTTTAGACAAAGCATATCTAGAGGATAACATGAAAACCATATTACAGTCCAGAATCGGTTCATCTCCATCTGTAAATCCTTCTTCGTCGTCCAGCATCTCATCATCCGCGTCCGGCATGTCTCTATCCACCCCTGATGAACTCGTAGGAGCTTCAGTCTGAGACGTTATAAGAGCTGCCTCTGCTTGCTTCACAGCGAATTCAGTCTTCAATTGCTGAGCTACGAACTGAGGGAAGGGCTGATCACCTTGTTGACTGACAGCCTTCTGACCCGTGAGAAGTTGAGTCGTCTTAGCCGATGACCTGCGAAGGACTGGAGTAGATCCTTGAGTTTCTAATTGTATGTCAAGGACCTTGGTAGGTGTTGATGTAGAAACCGCCGTCATCCCCTTAGGCTGCCATTTCAGAATAACAGAATCTGTCTTCTCTATCTTATCAGCGGTTGTTTTGACAGATTTAGGTGGTGGAACCTCGGCGGCTGAACGCAGAGGCAGCCTTTCTGGAGATAATGCTAGCTTCCTACGAGGAGTTTTCTGAGGTGCACCATCTACTGCTGTAGAATACATAATTCTTTCGTGAACATTCTTCCTTTGAGTTGGCGGTTTTTTCTCCTTTCGTATCCTACGAGTATCAATATAGGTCTTAGACTTATAACGCTTGTAGGTGTCACGTACGTGCTCCACAGGCATGGAGAGTTCGTTAGGAGTCACCCTTCCTTTGTTCAAAGCCTCTAAAGTCCTTCTCGCTTTACCATACCGCTTTTGAACATTCCTGGTTGGAGGGGCTGGTTCCTCTATGATTGGCTTTGTCCCTGAAGGTCCAGGATCTGGCCAAGACCTCGCTGGGCTATCGAATGCCGTCGTCTCTTGGTGATGGTATTTTGTCCGTTTGAGGTCATCAAACCGAGAGCGAACCGGCCAAGGAGGATTCCTCTTGGCCGTTGCAAGAGCCTTTGCCGTGGCCTCTTCTAGCGCCCTCATCAGCTCTTCATGGGTAAGAGGTATTCGGCAATTTATCTTACAATCAAGGCATAGCTGAGCCCTAGGTATGGTTATCAGTTCTTCCGTGACTGGCGGATTAGCTTGCTTGTCCTTTCGCGAGGTATCATTGGGTTTGCCCTGATCGATTGCATTTACCCAAAAGTGCTGGAAGGGTAAAAACGCGCCGTTATCAAACTGGAGGAAACCCTTATTCAACAAGTCCTGAATATGATCCTTCAAACCAATGCATGTAGACGTACTATGATCGTTTGAACGGTGAAAAGCACAACGTGAGCCGCCTGACCTATCCTGCTGATGTTGCGCCAACAGGAAGGCAGGAACAGCCATCCCCTTTTGACTCAATTCTTGCCAAATTTCTAACGCCTTATTCGCGTTGTAGGTATAGGTCCGAAATTTAGAACCCTGTTGACCAGGTTCCAGTTCCCCACCTTGATAAGGAATCAGAGAAACCATATTTACGTCTGGAAAGGGTTTAATCTCTGTCCATGTAGGCTCCTTAGGAACGTCCATCGCCATGAGTTTATCGTTAATCCATGTCTGAATTTGGTCTTTGAGCTTCACACAATCCTTAGTATAGTGATTAGTCATATTGTGAAAACTGCAGTACTTCTTACCCGCCATGTAGTCTGGCTTGGGTATGAAACCACCTTCGTGCTGGAGCCGTCCTTGTTTAAACAGCTCGTTGAGTATCTCCGGTGCTTGATGAGCGTTATAGGTATACTTCTCAAAAGCAGACCTCAGAGGCAAGGAGGCCATAATCTTAATAGGATCCTTAGCAAACCGTACGCTTTTCGGTTGTAGAGGCTGGCGACCCACTACTTCCACAACCGCTACATCCTCTTCATCCTTGGTATCATCAACCCAAGTGACTATGGGTGCTGAATCAGCATCTATAGTCGCCACCGTTTTAGTAACAGGAGGGATAGGTGTCTTAGGTTTCAGAGTTCCGGGATAATATGACACTGGAATGCTCTGCCTCTTACTGTTCTGAGCCCTCGTTTGGTCGAGGAAGTGTTGATGTCTGGCTAACCTATTGGTTAAGTCTGCCATATTCGTCACATATACTTGCTGGAAGTGCGCCTGGATTTCCGGTTCGAGTCCCGCAATCGCTAGCTCGACCGTGGTCTCCTCTGTTAGCCTATCCTTGCATTTAGCTCGAAGGAGCTTGAAACGCCTCAGATAATCGATGGCGGACTCGTCAGACTCCTGGTTAGTATCCGCCAGAAACTTAATGGTTACCTTAGCTTCTACTACCCCGAACATAGTCCTAAAGAGACCCTCCATGGATTGCCAATCTGGAATAGAACCTGGCGCTAGGTCTCTATACCAAGCCAAAGCTGATCCTGTGAGAGAAGTTCCGAACAACTTCAGCTTAAGAACGGGATCTTGGGCGTAAGGACCACACTCGTTATGGAAACGAGTGATGTGGGTCTCGGCATCTTCAGAATGTTCGCCCGAAAAAGGGGTAAACCTTATATGCCTGAAATTTGCGGGCCATGGCGTCATATTTACCGCCAGGGCAAGTGGATTGGTATAGGTCATACCGGGATCCGGCAAACCTTGCATGACCCTCAACTGTTCCTGAAACAGTTGTTGTATCTCGTTGCGAGTCATGCCACCATCAACATCCTCTTCTTGAGCTTCGCCTTCATTGTCAGGTGGTGGGTTCACGTTTCGACCACCTCTCCTCTGCTGTCTATTCGGATTGACAGTTTCAAATCCCCTGTTATTAGGCTTAGTATTTTTGTTGGGGCCTCTCTCTGTTACCTTCGCAAATTTTAGTAGAGGGACCTGTTCGTTCGGCTCAGCTGCCTCAGTCTCGAAACCCATCTGCACCAATCGTTCGACAGTGGCATTGGTCTTGTCCAATTGTTCTTGCTGCTGCATCATATAGTTTCTGAACTCCTCCTGCTGTTGCTGGAGTTGCTCGCTGAAATTATCCTGATGCCCCCTCACCAATCTGTCAAGATTTTTAGAGAGAGAGCTAATATTATCTGTATTCCTATGAGCGTGATCCGCCAGAGCATTAATGTTAGTCATATGACCAATCTGTTCAGTCTTCAACTCCTTCAACGTAGCTTCTATCTTTTCTAAGATGACATCAGTATCCTGAGACTTAGATATTAGAATGCTGAAAGACTCCATTATTTCTTCAGTAGAGGGTGTCCGAGGCAGACACACTCCGTCCCCTTCATGGGCTTCAGTATCCAATGGAGCCACGGCGGCATTTGAGATGTCAGCCTCTCGATGGCGATTAGTGACATCTTCCAAGGTTTCGGGTCCTTGATTAATTCCTTCGAGGCCCTCAGTTAGGTCCTCAATTTCAGGTCTGTCATCTCCAAACTTGGCTTGTAGTTGGGATTCAGATAGACCCCTACATGCAGCTGAGTTATGCTGTTTCAACAATCGATGTTCTGGTTTCTTACAGAACGTCATTGGTCGTTTATAGATATTGGTTTGCGCAATCCTGACACTGGTCCCACTGGGCGTGCCAAAAATGTTCGCGTCGGTTTTTACACCTGTCGAACTATCAACACGTGGGGGTGGCGGACGTAGGTTTCAGTCCTGGTGCGTTGTGCGTGAGCGTGCCAGTACCTTTGGGTTAGGTACAACCTTGGTGCGGACGACCTCTGGCGAGCGAATCACCCTTGGCGAGCGGATGACTCTGGCGAGCGAATCACCCTTGGCGAGCGGATGACTCTGGCGAGCGTGTTCGTCTGCTCCCTGCTACCTGACTTCTCGATCAAGCGACTGTACGCGGGCGTTGACAAACCGGCGTAAGGGCTCGAACAAGACCTAAGTAAACAATTACTAGGATTTTTCCTCAACCTTTCGGTAGATTGAGATATCTTACTTCGATCCTGAGATGCAAAGCAGAGCTATATATCAAGACCGCGGATGGCGTTCGTCCAACCTTTTAGCAGATTGGGAAAGACTGTTACCGGGGTAACGACTCGATTTGTCACAAGGTGTGACGACTGGACTCGATTTGTCTCAGCGACGCTTCGACACGAACGCAAGTCACTTTCGACAACAACGGCAGATTTACGGCGACCAGATGTGGTGGGCGTAGGTTTGCGGCTAGGTTGGAAGAGTGTCGATTGCAGTTGGTGGAAGGCTGTTCGCAAGAGAGAATGCTCCGGAGAGGCTTGCAAGATTTGCAGGGCAAAAGCTTGTAGTTGTATGGTGTTGAACCCTTTTTACGTTGTCCTAGAGTTCTTTATATAGTGATCTCAAAACCCCAAATACGTATGCAACAGGTATATAGATTCTGATATCAAATAGAATTGTATTTGTTAAATCAACTCCAAGTCAGACTTGAAGAAGGACTTCGAATCCTTTCTCTAACCGGAAATTGACAAAATACAATTAGATTATCCGTTAATGGACAACCCTACGGGCCTCGGCCCAATGTATCGGTTGAATGTTAATTTAGGCCCAAACAGAGGTGGAATTGCTTTAGGCAGGTGCGGCTGTTTTAAGTAAACAGAGCAAAATACAGAGAGTTTTCGGGAAGGAAAAAAATAAATAAAAAATACAAAATACAAACTCATATATGAAAAACTATAAGACACTCTGACTTAATTTGGTATTGTGACAAATAATCACTTATAATTATCATTATGAGTTGATTATGTGTTTGGTAAGTTTTTTATAAAGTACTTATTTATAAAATTTAGTTGAAAAAACCACGATTTTAAAAAGCAGGTAAAATGTTGTTTATTTATAACTCAATTGTTGCATATTTGATTTTTTTTTACCTCAATACCAAATTAAGCCTCTAACAATCTAAAAGAAAATTTTTACAACCGTATCTCTAGTTTGTACGATTTATGACCACAATAGTTATATGTACTACCTTATGTTGCAGCATGTAGTAAAGAGTTAATTTTGAAACCCGTCATACATAAGTAACATAACACTCTTTCTCACTCTCATGATCTTACCCCGTCAAATTTCTATCAACATAAATGTCAACGAGGATTCGTCAAGTCATAATCTATTGCAACTTACAACATTCTAAATTTTTAAGAATGAATCAACATATATATACACTACTTATTCTTGTACCCTATTACAGCCGGATAGTACTAAAATATACATCTCTATTCACGATCCTTATGTCGACGTACGTCGCCTTTCAATTGAACTTTCCATCAACCAAGTTATATATTCGATATAGTTTAATATAATCCTATAGTTCGAGCTCTTATTATGACATTAGTATAAAATAATATGCATGCAGGTGTTTTCTAATTACCCTAAGATTCTCATTGCTTCTTTAATGTCGACTGAAAATGAAGTTTACATTTCTGGATTGATTTTTCTTGACGCTGTTAGCAACTTGTGAAACTCTTTGCTTCTACTAAGGGAGTACGTAGTTCTATATATAATCACTATCACTTTGAAGGCTTCAAAGTTTTCCTCCCCATCACCAACCTTATATAATGACACATTATTTTTCTGGCTCTTAGCCATTAGTGCACTTAGTTATAATAGCATAATAAGATGTCGTGTAATTCTTTTCTTTAATTCATGTCCCACGACTTTCATTATTTTCTCATGTTAAATGTCTTTTCGTTGAGTTATCTTTCTGTAATATTCTAGTGTAGTCATACTCTTAAAAAGTTTGCAGTGTACTTTTGTATTGTCGAGCCATGATGTTAATCACAATGTTTGTGTTATCCATATAAAACAAGGTTTTATCCTATGTCAATAATCAAAATCTCGAATAAAAATTAAAGACAAAATCTATATGATTTTTCAAATTAATCGTTTTTATAACTCAAATTAACTTAATTTCACTTACGCGTTAATTAAGATTTTCAAACGAATTATGGTACAAATGATAATCCGAAAATGAATGATAACACTCGTCTTAGACCCATCACTAAGAAACTAAAATGACACCGTAACTACTTTTAGCATAAAACAATGAACATATAAAAAGATGGGTGTGAAAGTAATATGCTTAAATGGACAATATACAAGCATTGAATACGTATATGATATGACTGTCGTACAAGTCATATAATTTTGTATGTAATGGATTGTTTTATGTTTATGGGTAACTAGTCGGTTAATGCCACTTTATACATGATATCAATAATAGACTGCTTCAATCAAATCTATTCAATACCACCGAATCACCAAATATTCCCATCAATCTTTACATTAAAACTCATCCACCATGATTCTAGGTTTAAAGAAAACATGTCAACATTAATCATAAAATCAAATAGATATGTTTCAACAACAATAGATAAGCATCAGTATGTGTAAATCAAAATAAACATAACATAATCGAGTAGTATATGCACACCAGTTACTCATACACGAACTTGCTAACCATCAAACTCTATCAATCGTATATGACATTTTTGTTGTTTGTGAAGCTCAATCACAGTAACTAAAATTTATTATCATAATAGATAAATATAATTAACTATTGATATTTTTACCGCTTTAGGAAACACGTAGGATCTCTTCGTTTAGCAATTCACCGAAGCGGACTAGGGTCAACTGTTGGGTGAAAGAACATATATATTTATCAAAAATAAGAAGAAAAAATAAAAGACGACCAAATCATGAATACAAGAACAAGACAAGAGCAGAGAGAGAGAGAGAGGATGAAGTAGACTAGTAGTAGTTACTAACATACTATAAAACGACTTCAGTGGCAGCGTCGTAAAAATTAAGAAGAAGAAAGAAAAGAAAAGAAAAAAAAAAAAAATGCGGAAATGACAGATAGAGAAGCAAAGAAAATAAAAAAGAAGAGAAAAAGGAAAGCAAATATTCACGGCTCTGAAAATGAAAGCTTCGCTTTGCTTCAGCGGAACAATGAAGCAAATCTAGACGACAACAAACCCCAACTCTTCGTTTTCAGCTTCCCCAATTTCACCGGAGTCCAATTCTTCTCCGAATGCCCGGAAAATTCGCTTCTGATCCGACGTCGTTTTGGTGTTCCTTGCTATCCGGCGACCGTTGAGCGGAGCAGCGAGTGGTCTAGATCCGAGTCTCCGGTTCGGCATTCGTCCGATTGGCGTCTCCGTAGTTGAAGCTTCGAGGCTTCGGGATCGTAGTGAGGTTTGGAGAAGCCGTTAGTTTTGGTTGTGGTGGTGGTGAATTCGAGTGTTACTGTGAGTAATTCTCGGAATGGTGAATTTAGGTTTTGTGGTTTGGAGCTGAATGGAGGCGTGGAGTGGTTAGTTGGAGCTGAATTGGAGTGTGGAGTTAGGTTTTGGATGTGGTGGTGAAATTTTGGTTTTGGTGTCTGTAATTGTTGAAATCTAGGGTTTTGGAGACGGCGGAGATCGTAGTTTCATTAGGTTCGAGTGTAATTTGAGCCTTTGCGATTCGAATGGTACAGTTTCCGTAACAATTTGTGCAATTTTTGTTTTTGGAGTTTTCAGCTTTCTGTTGACTTGGTCATGTGCTGTTTATATATTCATTAGTATTGGAATTGAGTTTAGTTTGGTGCAATTTGGCGCCGACGAAGCAGAGTGGGTTTTGGTTTCTGTAGGTGAAACGGTCAGAGCAACTATTAGGCGGTTAAGTTATTTTTTTGAGTTGCTGGTTGAATATGGAGAGACTCGGGTGGCGGTTTTGAGTTTTCAGAGATTTTAAGCAGTCAGAGATATGCCTCCTTCTCCGGCATTGAGGTCCTCTCCTGGCCGAGAGCTGAGAGGGAGCCACAGAAGAGGCAGGAGTTTCGAGGCTGGAATGATTGTGAGAGAGAAAGATGAAGATCTGACATTGTTCAATGAAATGCAGACCCGGGAGAAAGAGGATTTCTTGCTTCAGTCGGATGATCTTGAAGACACATTTTGTAAGATGACATTGATTTTATGGTTTTGGTTGCAAGTGTATGGTTGGGGATGTTTTTTTTTTGTTTCAGGGTTGACAGGGTTTCATTTATGTTTTTGGTTTTACAGCTACTAAACTGAGGCAATTCTCAGATTTCAAGCTGGGAATCGTCATTCCAACGCGGGGAGAGAGTAGTGACTTGCTTAATGCGGAAGAAGAGAAAAATGACTATGAGTGGTGAGTTTACTTTATCTGGTATCTGGTACTCTAATTTATCGTTTCTAGCTCACCAGTTTTATGATATACTGATTTTTATTGCAAAAAGTAAAGACATGATTAAACTGCTTCTAGGAAGAATTTGATGTCTTATCCATACAATTCCGTAGCTTTCAAATTTTGTAAATTTGTCCACTATTCTGGCTGCTTACCTGGCTGATAATTCAGGGATTACAATCTAAAGGCCAACATTGTTCTACCTGAAACTTTAAACTTAATCACAGAGCAAAAACTGTATGGTTATTGTTTTATGGAGAAACACATTGCATTTTGTTCTTTTCCTGATGCTTTTCAGTCAGTATCTGTAGTTCCTTTCTCTCTTTGTAACTGATGACATGAATCTGGTCGTATTTATCAAATAATTATCAACACCCTCCCCACACTCTGCTTATTCCATTTTGTCAAAGAGCCAAAATTTTGAAACCTGAATCCGTCTATTTAATCACATTATAACAACTGAATGGTTAGGGACAATGTATTGCATTTTTGCTCTTTTCATGGTGCTTTTCAGTATCTATAGATCTTTCTCTTTTTGTAACTGATGAATGATCTGGTGTTATGGATTTCAAAGGTTATTAACACCTCCCCGCACTCCAACTTTTCCTTTCTGTCAAAGAGCTGAAAATTTTCTACCTGAAATTGTCTATTTAATCACAGAGTAGAAATAAATTGCAGTTTTGTTCTTTTCATGATGCTTTTCCTAGTATGACGAGTCCACTCATGTTTCTCTCTTGTACTGATGGTATGATGTGGTGTTAATGTTTCCAAGGTTGTTAACACCTCCCGAAACTCCTCTATTTCCATCCTTGGATGATGAGCCTCCACCAGTTAATATGGCAGAGAGGGGGAGACCTCGAAGTCAACCTATTTCTATATCAAGATCATCCATGGTATGCTGTTGATTTGTTTTATGGGATTCAATTATGTTCCTCAATAGACGTAGATTTCCAAAAGATTATGTCGACTTCAATTTTTTTATGATTTACATGATGTCTGAACTCTTTGCAGATGGAGAAGAGTTACCGAAGCAGCAGGGGTAGTGCTAGTCCCAGTCGCCTAAGCCCATCTCCTCGTTCTGGTAATAGTACAATACAGTCAAGAGGAAGGCCATCATCAGCGCGTAACTCCAGTCCTAACCCAAGTCTGCGTCCTGCTTCTCCCTCACATCCTGCTACTCCATCACGTTCTGCTACTTCATCACGTCCTGGTACTCCATCACGGAGACCATCTACTCCCCCTAGTAAATCTCCATCCCCTGCTCCGAGGTCTTCTACCCCTACTCCCAGGAGGATGAGCACTGGGTCCAGTGGTACTGTGGTCCCACCGGGGAGAAGAGGGACTTCTCCTGTAACGGCAAGCAGAGGGAACTCTGCTTCACCAAAAATAAAAGCGTGGCAAACAAATATTCCAGGCTTCTCCAGTGATGCACCTCCCAACCTTCGCACTTCTCTTGCTGATCGACCGGCAACATATGTGAGGGGTTCCTCTCCAGCATCTAGAAGTGGGAGGGGTTCCTCACCTGCATCTGGGTACAGAAGGCAGTCAATGTCTCCAACTGCTTCAAGAAGTGTCAGTTCATCTCATAGTCATGATAGAGACCCATTTAGTTCTCAGAGCAAAGGTTCTATTGCCTCTTCTGGTGACGATGATCTGGACTCTCTGCAATCTCTTCCTGTTGGCAGTTTAGACCGATCAACTCCAAAAAGAGTTTCTGCTTTCTCAAACAACAGAGCTGTGGCCTTCTCAAAGAAACCAGCCAAACTGGTGTCCGCATCTTCTGCTCCGAAAAGATCTTTTGATTCTGCTATTCGACAAATGGTAATTTTTAATCTAGTTCATTGAACAGTTGATGTGACACAGTCGATTTAATGTGTAGTTAATGCACTATATTCTTATTAAATGTGGTTGCTTAGTTTCTGCAAATGTGTTATATTCTTGTTTCAGTTCTTAGAGTCTCTGGTCCGCACTACTTTTCTACTTCAATAAACAATTATTATGCTGGTTTAAGTGAAATTATAAAGTACTGAAAACAGGAAGCATATTAAATTATTTTTATTTCTCTCTCCTGGCAATATTATAGGTTGCCAGTATGGTTATCCTCTTTGTAATCAAATGTGAAGCAGCAGCATCCTTTCATTTATTAAATACAATTTTATAAGCATACAAATACATATCCTATAGGAATCATGTTCATAGTATTAGTTGCCATTATTGTTAGACTCCCTCTTCTGGTGCTTATCTTATGATGTCTCTGTTCATTGTATACCAATACATATCTCATAGGAGTCATGTTTCTTATGTTGTGCAGGATCATCGTAAAACTCCTCAAAACATGTTTAGGCCACTCTTGTCCAGTGTTCCGAGTAGCACCTTCTATGTTGGGAAATCAAGTTCTGCGCAGCGTCCTCTGATTTCCAGGAACTCATCAGTCACAACTAGCAGCAATGCAAGTTCTGATCTAGGTACAAGCTTTGCACCTGATACTGAAGGGAGTGATCACAACCAGGATGATATGGCAACTGAATCTGACAAGGTGCCATACTCAGATGGTCATGACGAAGTATTTGCCTTTGATAAGATGGATGTAGTAAAAGAAGACATGGGGCATGATATTTATGATGGATCACATGACGTTCACGATGATGAGTTCACTAGAATTTCTATAGTTGAGTGTGTAGCTACCGATTCTGAGGATTCTGCCCATCCCAATATCTTGATGGAAGTTGGTCCAATCACTGAAGATTCTCATGTTAAGGGTGATTTTTCTGAAATCAATGGTTTAGAAGACATGGAACTTTGTTTGAAGTGTGGGTGCAAGTACTATGCTTCTAATGAGGTGGAACAGAAAATTAGACTTTGTCCAGAATGCAGTAGGAAAGATAAACTTCTGAGTGTCCTGATTCTGGAGAGAGACGTAGTTCCTGAAAATTCCCCACCTTCGTCTGTAAATTTGGAAGAAAAGCCTTTGGATGAAATGCAAACCATGAGAGTTGTACCTGGATCTCCACCGATGACTGATCTGGAGGAATCAAAGAATTCTCTTGGTGAAGATAATTCTGATCAAGGCCAAATTACCTACGACCAGAAAATTCACAATGGCTTAGAAGATAATTCGCTTGCAATGCCACTTGTGAAGAGAGGTGACGATGGGCTCTCCCAGCAGCAAGTGGCGCGCTCATTATCTCTTGGTGGTGGTTCACCTAATAGTGATACTGGGTTTCAGAAATTACATCATTCTAACACGTATTCAAATATGAGGGTTGACATTTCAGAAGGTACAGGCATTTCCATACTGCTCAAGAGGACTAGCAGTAGCAAGGGGGCGGTTCAGGGTAGAACTTTCACAGCCAGTGCCATACCTTATGGGGATCTGTCATATGCTAGAGATAGTTCGAACAGTATGAGAAGCTCTATTGGACATGGTAGTTTCTCTGCATCATCTTCAGTTGATTTTAGTCCATCTAGACAAACAGAAGGTCGTGTGCAGCGGCAATTTAGTGGCAAGAAATCAGAAATGGAGAATAACAGACATGAAGCAAACATGAAGCCCCAGAGCATTGGGTTATCAGACATGGAGAATCATAGACATGATACAAGCATGAAGCACCAGAGAATTGGGTCATCATCATATGGACTTCCATATTCTCACGAAGTGTTAGGTCTTTCTTCAGACACAAATGATAACAATTTTGAGAGTACTGTTATAAATAGGGAATATGATGGTGCAGAAAGAGCACCCTCAACATCTGAAGAATATCTGCCAGCGTCGGACAGTATGGAAGTAAATGTTACCACAACTTCTACCAGGACAACTGTTGCTGAAGAGGATGAGGAAATCATTGTTAGAAGTACCAGAGCTGATGCTTCTACTTCAGAAATGTTGAGCCACACAGCTGACACTTTGTTAGTGAACAATACAGTGGCAATGTTTCCCAATTATGACAATTCAAATGACTACAGTGATGACTTGCAAAACAACACGAGGAGTGCCACAGATATAGAATTATCAGCTGTCGATCCCGAGTCATTGTTACTGAACAAGGAAAATATTATCCAAAACAGTACGAATAATGGAGTCGATGTTGAACAGATGACTAATTACAGCTCTTTGATTGAAGTATCAAAAATAGAAACTGAAAAAGGTCTTCACAGCACCTCTGTTTCCATTAGCGACGATGCTTCCTTTGAATCAAAGAGTACCACGGAGGACTTTCAGGAGAGTTCAATTCCAAATCCTACCGACAGTAATCTGACATCTTCTAATCCAGAGACCAACACCACCAACCATACACATGGCATCCTAGGTATGATATGTATTGCATATATGTGAGCAATCCTTTTTAATTTTTTTGCCTGTTTAAAGTTTTGATAGGACTATAGGGGATTGCCTGGAGCTTGAATCTATACTACCCCGTAATAAAGTGTTACAGTGCCACTCAAGGACATTGTCTGCATACTTTGATTTTTATTTCTCATACTCAACCTGTATTATATAGGATGCTAGTAAGACTCCCCAAAAGTAATTATACGCTGCAACTTACGCCCTCGCTTTGAAAGTGGAAAGAGGGGATTCACTTTTTAGGAGTGTTAATAATAATTCCTTATCATCTACCTCCACATCTCAGATGTTCTAATGTTTGACTAATTGCCCCATTCCAATAAAATTGAATAAATGACGTATGTTGATTCTGCTTGAGGAAAGCGGGAGCATTTAGTGGTCAAGTGTTACCTTACTTGTTTTGGCTGACCTGGATCACCTTCTCATTTCCATGCCCATATTTGACAGTTTTTAGATTTGGGGTTGCTATGAAATCCATCTGAAGTGCAGTTTTAATATTCAAGATTATGTGTATTGTTGACTTTAGAACATTTCTCGTGGGCGATTGTTGTGTGGAGTTCATGTTTTGAAATACACACATTCTGTTATGATACCTGGCCACTGTTTTTTTTTTCCAGTTGAGAACTATGGTGACCACATTTTGTTCTTGCTCATGTGTCTTTTGTGCTTTAAGCTTGGTTTTAAAAGGAAATAGAGATATTAGCTGACAAGTTCTGTATGTTTTTCAGAAGAGGAATCAACAGTAATGGTTGAGTGTCAAGGCCGAAGCAAGGCAAGAAGCCTAACATTGGAAGAGGCAACTGATACGATACTCTTATGCAGCTCCATTGTCCATGATATGGCCTACCAGGCTGCAACAATAGCTATAGAAAAGGAGCAGTCAGTACCATCAGAAGGTTCGCAGCCTACAGTTACAATATTGGGGAATTCCAATCCCGAGAGGAAGGAATCACGAGGCAGAACCGTCAGTAGACGCTCTGTAAAATCTCAAAAGGGTAGGCAAAAGCGGTTGGAAACAGATGCAGGAACCGTTGCAAGTAAGACTGAGAATGACGAAAATGAAAATGAGAATGTTGACGAGTCTTTGCATCAGCGCCCTGTAGGGCTTCCTCCTAACAAGGCAGACGGCTTGAGGCCCCCAAAGCTGGAATCCAAGTGCAACTGCACGATAATGTGAGACAGAAAATTGTTTGTGTTGGTCGATGGACTTATATCGCTGTAAGAATGCCACGCTGTTTTGATGACGTAATTGTAAAGTTTTCGCTTGTTAACAGTGAGAGATAGAGGTATTTGAGGCTTAATTTGTGTTTTGCTCCAGCCTCCAGTTCCCCGCATTATTGTTAGTGAATCAGTGATCCTCGATTCTGGTTCAATTCCTCCATTAGAGTAAAAGTGTGAAAGCGAACCCATTCGTTCATATTCATTATGATTGTTTTGCAAATAATTTACCTTGATCATATTTATAGCTTATGACAAAATAAACACAAACCCAGCAAGAGTTTTTTTTATCAACCATCAAGATCTCTATTTGTTCCCTCTTTATTTTAATCTCTCTCTGTCTCTCTCTCTTTTTGATCATGCTTCCATCTCCATTTACAAACTAAATCCATAAACCCAGCAAGCTAGAAACCCACAAAAGATGGTAGCGATGGTGAAGTGCTAAAAGTGGAGATCGGTATTGAAGTGTTGGATCAATGGATCATCGTGAAAAGATTAAAACAAAACTTTTCATTTCTAGAGGGTAAAAACGGGAAGAGAAAAATCAAATTGATATGCTTGTATGCTTGACATTTGTCAAACTAAGAGTGGGTGTCCTCATTCCCCATATATGATTTTGAGGCTAAGTAAGCAGCAGTCCTCTGCCCTTTTGGTGATGGTTATTTATAGGTGAGGACCATATTTGATACCCCTCGCGACCCCACTTCATATTTACAGGTTTTTCCCCTCTTACTTATTTCATTTGTTCTTTCCACTGTGTCTTGCTATCAAGCCAAACAAAATATCGCACTCATGAAATTCATCATGTCCTATCAAGTTTGATCATATTTATGTTTGTATATATGAAGTAGGAGAATTTTAAAATTTACTCCTAATTGTCAGTTTTACCCCTAAGTGTGAGATTTTATGTTAAATTGAAAAGCATTAAGCATACCTATATTCATATTTAAAAATAGTAGACAGGATTTGAGGCTAGGTTTGGTGGTGTCGGTTGTTTACAAGTGGGCCATACCAACACTCACAGTTACAGTTACAGAATCAAAAGTCAACATATCCTTTAATTTTACTAGCTAGCAATTAAGGCTTAAAAATGTACCAAAATCATATTACAATTGAAACAATATATGCTGAGAGCGTGAGGGTATATGAGTCCTTTTCAGTTTTGAAAAATAATAGTCTTTTTCTAGCTAGTATTGGTTCTCTTTCGAAAAATCTCAATTATTACTTGCAATGAGGGTGACGTGGAAGCATTGTGGTCTTATATTGATTTTTCGACCGACTTACTGTGGGTTCGAATTTGACCAACTTGGGAGAAAAGAGAAAGTAATTACCCCCTCGATCAATGACCATGTCGTGGCATCAACATTGATGGGCATACCGATTGAAAATTTATAATTAAAAAAATAAAAATAGAGCGGAGAGAGGAGAAACGAGAATATAATATATGGCCCCCACCTGTGACTCTGGGAGTGTTGGTATTTAGAGAACAAATATTAAATGGAGGGGAGATGAAATATGGTCCCACTTGTAAATAACCCCTTGTGACATCGTTAAAAAAAAAAAATTTTATATTTGTTTTTGTTTTTAAGTATTTCGTACTAATAGCTGTTAATAAGTCATGTCGGAAGTCGGATCAAGTATTTCCCGTGTTACATTATACAAATTCAAACCCCATTTATTTAATAAATTATGTCAAAAATTCAAACCTAATAAGTTGATGAACATACTACCCATTTAATTCATTTAACAAATAATTTTATCGTGTTAGACAATACGACTTATTTAAATTTGTGGTTTTTTTTTTTATTTACTACATTGGTCAAGTTGATTTCATTTTGGATTTCATTTTACTTTGACTATATACGATTTATTTTGTCTTCGAATTGACTATCATTCACACGATTAAGAAAAATGGGCTGTTAGAGTCATGTGACTTGTTCATGATCGGTGCAAGTGAATATTAATGTGTGGAATACACTCTCATTGGTTATCTGAATTAATTTTTTATAACAGTGATAATAGTAACATATCAGCCATAATTGGTACAAAAAATGACTAATGACAACTTAGATGTGTGAATCACTTAATTAATCACACTTAATTAATGATTGTGCATCTTTCTTTTGAGACAAATATCAATGAGTTAGTAATTTATACAATATTGTCTTACGAGTCCATGTACGTGTGTGTTTAACTGTTTATATATGCATGACATGGTGGGTTAGAGTGAGAGGAGCTAGAAAGGAAAGAGAGAGTAACAGCTTTGGATTTCGTGGCTTTATAGCGGATGATGCATGCACACATGAATACATGAGTGAAATAACATGCATACACTTACAGAATTTTACACTTATATCCCTTTCTTGGAGATCGGGTAATGCACCTGCAGAGCAGTAGAGTGAGTAACGGTTAAGAAACTGTACAGGAATATTTTATAATTTAAAATAACAAATACGTGTCAATTAGAGGAGATGAGAAGAGATGAGAAACGGGAATATGAAATATGACCCCACTCACCTGTGACTATGGATTGATTGGTTTTGACATTTTGTGCAAGGACGGGGCTATATGGTTATGCATGGTTATGATGATGGTATGCGTATTGTCACGAGCTTAAGTTTGGCGACTCGATCGCCCGTGCGGCCTTAGAGTCTCCAATGCCTTGATGAGTACTCTAAGTAAGCCTTCACGTCCAACGCAGCGGAATAGGCCCAACACACTCACAAAGATGTTAGAAAGACTAGAGAATGGAAGAAATGAAGTTATATTGAGTTTTGAGAAACTTTACAAGAATTGTAAAAATTCCTGAAATCTATGTTTTCCCCGTGCCATGCTAATGTCGCCCCGACAGCCTATATATAGACATGGCCAACCGACCTTGGCATGCCTCCGGAATTATCTAGGCCTAGCTAGATATATACAAGGGCACTCTAGATCTTTCTACACACACTAGAGATGCCAAGACTATACAAGAGTATCCTAGAACAATCTAGACACGTCGTATCCTAGAAAGTCCCGGATACGCCGAGGTCCTCTCTAGAACCTCCCGGAGAGTGTGGCGTCGCCCTGCGCCACTCCGATGTTGCCTCGCGTGGCCCTGCACCACGCTGCTCCGCCTTGCGTGGCCGATGCTGCATGCTCGGTTGCTCCGCCACGCCGTGTCGGCTTCCGACACGCTGTGCTGCGCCTCGACACGCTGCGCCTCCCTGCGACGCCCTGCACAGTCTCGCACTGTTCTGCGCTGCCTCGCACAGTGCTGCGCAGCCCTGCACTGCCCTGCATAGGGCTGCGCTGCCCGGCACTGCCCTGCGCAGTGCTGCGGAGTTGCCTAGAGTCATCCGGATCCTTCCGGAGATCTCCACGACACTCATGAGCACTTGAGAATGTCCTTGCATTCTTCAAGGCTGCTCTTGAGCCTTGCTTGCCTCCGCAATGCTCAAGGGAATCGGCGGGTTGTGACAAGTTCGCTTCGCTAATGCCTGCGATGCCCTTGTCACGGCCTGGCATTATTGTTGGCGAATTGGCGGGACGTGACATTCTCCCCCACCTAAACTCGCGACGCTCTCGTCGCGTCACGGTGGTGTCGCTGGACTCGTCCTCGCGACCTCGGCTGAAGGTGTCCTACTCCTCGGACGCCCAGCTTGCTCTATCATCAGGCAGCCTTCTCCATTCGATGATGTACTCCCTCGCACACCTCGATGTCGGCTGGCTCCTCCTGCAAGCACTTCACCTCCCTTTTCGAATGAAGTGTCGGTAGCCTTCGATGCCTGATGTGTGTCTTCCTCGTCACCCAAGTATGACTTCAGCATACTGACGTGGAAGATTGGATGAATATCCAACTTGGGCGGCAAATGAAGCTTATACGAAACTTTGTCCACACGTTCGGCAACCTCAAACGGCCCTTTGTACCCTCGTACTAAGCCTCGGTGCACCTTCTCGAAGGTCTTGAACTGTCGTGGCAAGAGTCTCGCGAGAACAAGGTCCCCTTCCTTGAACTCCTTGCGCTTCCCCTTAATGCACGCCCGCTCGGTTCCGTACCGGCTGACGACATTGGCAACCAAGATCTCTTCTCTTTGGCCGCGATGCTCCTTACTCGAAGAGGGTTGCTTGCCCTTCTTCTTCTCCACTGATGCAGCCTCGCGCAAAGCTGCTCGAGCTATCCCTTGCTCGTGCCCTAACTCGGCAAACGTGGCGGGGCGCTTCCCTTCCCCTATGATGTCGCCTCCTCGGAGTTGTAATGCCGACAACACCCTCACATCTTGCCTTGTACCTCTCCTCATGGGTACTACGCAAGTCTCATCACATCCCGTGATGATCAAGCTGTTGGCAAACGACATCGGGATTACCTTGGCCTGCTCGTGGAAATCCACCCGAAGGATGACTTTGTCGTCGTCCATTGGGACAATCGAGAAGTCTAATTTCCCCGACCAAGCTCCCATGCTGGTCTTGAATCCTCGAGCTATGCCATAAATAGGTCGCGCTGGCGAATTGACCGCTTTGACGGAGCCCCCTCCATCACTCCACCTAAGTCCCAGCCTCTTCGCTTCCTCTATGGCGATGAAGCTGTCTGTCGCACCCATGTCGAGCATTGCTGTGGTCGGCTTGCCTCCGATAACCAAGTCGACATAGAGTAGACCCCCACTTTGGACTTTCGGTGTCGATCGCATCGCGTTGAGCAGCTGCATCGACCTATGCGTGCGACACAATTGTCGTCTTCGGCTGCTCCTTCACTCTGACGACTGGCTACGAGTGCTCTCAGTGCTTGTTTCTGTGTGCAGTATCTCGTCCAATGAGAACCGTCACACAAGTAACACCGGATGTCCTTTGACGTGTTCACACTCGAGCTCGCTTCCTTGCGCTTTGACGAATATGCGTCCTCCTTGCGCCTTGGCGAGTGGTCGTCATGACGGGGTACATCGTCGCGTCGACTTTTATCTCCCCCACCATGATCATGGCTAGCCTTCTTCCCTTTGATCTTGGAGTCGTCGAGGTGGCTAACCTTGAACTCGATAAGAGACTCGGCTGCAGCAATAGCTTGCGACAGGGACTGCACTTATCTTCGCTGCAACTCGAGCTTGGCCCAACTCTGAAGCCCACTCATGAAGTACATCAGCTTGTCCTCCTCTGGCATGTTGGGTACTTCGAATAGCAAACTAACAAAGGTATTGACATAATCCTTGACACTACCAGTTTGCTTGAGCCACCTAAGCTTCTCCTTGGCCTCATACCTGGCATTTTGGGGATAGAAGTGTAGCATGATATCGTCCTTGAAATCCTTCCAAGTCGTGAGGGTGAACGTGCCTTCCTCGACCTCCATGCTCCTTCGACGCCACCACATGAGGGCATTGTCGGTTAGGAACAAGCTTGCCGCCGAGATTTTGGACTCGTCGTCATCCACCTTAAGACACTTGAAATACCTCTCCATATTCCAAAGGAAGGTATCAAGCTCTTTCGCCTCCCTCTTCCCGGTAAAGGGTTCGGGTTTAAAGGAGTCCAACATCTTCACGTTCTTCGGCCCTTGTGACCTACTTAGGGCAGCTTCTTTGCAAAGCGCCCAGTCTCCCTTAACCTCCTTCACTTCTTCTCGGAGTGCTGTGAGTCCGGCATTAAGGTGGTCGAGACGCTCTTGGACTTCCCTTCTGATAGTATCGGCCATTATGTTGAGGGCGCCGTGCATGCTCTCTCGCAAGTCCTCCATCACGGACTCGAGATCCCCCTGCTTCACGACGTCTTCCTCAAGTCGAGTGTTGAACTCGACCACGGCTGTCTCCATCCTTTGCAACCGTGCATCCAAGGCAGCTATCAGGTCCTTGGCAGTCTTCTTGCCACCACCAACTACGGCCTGCTCCAACGCAGCAGCTCCCTCTGCTCCAGACATCTTGTGTGTTGGCTCACGATGGCTCAGTATCGGATACGGCTCCGGTATCTGATATAGGCTCGAATCAGATACGGCTCCGGTATCGGACGCTGCTCTGATACCAACTGTCACGAGCTTAAGTTTGGCGACTCGATCGCTCGTGCGGCCTTAGAGTCTCCAATGCCTTGATGAGTACCCTAAGTAAGCCTTCACGTCCAACGCAGCGGAATAGGCCCAACACACTCACAAAGATGTTAGAAAGGCTAGAGAATGGAAGAAATGAAGTTATATTGAGTTTTGAGAAACTTTACAAGAATTGTAAAAATTCCTGAAATCTATGTTTTCCCCGTGTCATGCCAATGTCGCCCCGACAGCCTATATATAGACATAGCCAACCGACCTTGGCATGCCTCCGGAATTATCTAGGCCTAGCTAGATATATACAAGGGCACTCTAGATCTTTCTACACACACTAGAGATGCCAAGACTATACAAGAGTATCCTAGAACAATTTAGACACGTCGTATCCTAGAAAGTCCCGGATACGCCGAGGTCCTCTCTAGAACCTCCCGGAGAGTGTGGCGTCGCCCTGCGCCACTCCGATGTTGCCTCGCATGGCCCTGCACCACGCTGCTCCGCCTTGCGTGGCCGATGCTGCATGCTCGGTTGCTCCGCCACGCCGTGTCGGCTTCCGACACGCTGTGCTGCGCCTCCGACACGCTGCGCCTCCCTGCGCAGCCTCGCTCTGCGACGCCATGCACAGCCTCGCACTGTGCTGCGCTGCCTCGCACTGTGCTGCGCTGCCTCGCACAGTGCTGCGCAGCCCTGCACTGCTCTGCATAGGGCTGCGCTGTCCGGCACTGCCCTGCGCAGTGCTGCGGAGTTGCCTAGAGTCATCCGGATCCTTCCGGAGATCTCCACGACACTCATGAGCAAGGACTAAAATATCCTCGATAACCTCGATATTTCCTCGAAATTTCCGTTTTTTTCAAACATCGATATTAATACTCATATCTTTCCGATATTTTACTTTTAGTCTATTTTTATCTAAATATACAATTTTTATATAAATTTTTGGTAAAATTTCCATCGATATTCGATATTTTCTCGAAATTTCCATCAAAATTTCTTTTTTTCAAACCATCGATATTTCCGTAATCGTCGATATTTAATACCTTGCTCATGAGCACTTGAGAATGTCCTTGCATTCTTCAAGGCTGCCCTTGAGCCTTGCTTGCCTCCACAATGCTCAAGGGAATCGGCGGGTTGTGACACGTACGCTTCGCTAATGCCTGCGATGCCCTTGTCACGGCCTGGCATTATTGTTGGCGAATTGGCGGGACGTGACAGTATGCTATACATGCCCTTCCTTCTATCTAAAAACAAACAAGCCTCACCTAACGCACAGCCGGAGCTCCCCTGAATGGGTGATTTTGTGAACGAGGCGCATTTGTCATCGCCGGAATCTCTTTCATTTCCGGCATCCTCTTTGTAGTGTTCGAAACCCATTATAAAAAGTGGGTCGACTCCACTCCGTCATCCACCACCGACAACGACGTTCACACATTTCAAAACCCTCTGAAGCTTGAGATTACAGTAAAACAAACTCGTTGCCCAAGGTCGACAAGGAATGAGGCGATTGATGTCCCGAGCCGCGTGTATGAGGTGGAGAACGAGAACCCATAGGCTTGATCGAGCACATGCAGCCACTGGGTTTGTTCCAAGTTTTTTTTTTTTGTTTACGTTTGGTAGTCTTTGAGTCTTACGTATTTGGTTTAAGTCCGGCGACGTCTTTGTGCTTTTTGTAGTCGAAAATCTTACTCAATGTCAAGTTGTGCAAATGAGCTTTTGATTCCGGCGACGTCTATGTGTTAATTGCAAATAAAATTTATTTTCATATGCTTGTATGCTTGACATTTGTCAAACTAAGAGTGGGTGTCCTCATTCCCCATGTTACCAAGATTTTCAGGCCAAGTAAGGAGTAGTCCTCTGCCATTTTGGTGATGGTTATTTACAGGTGAGGACCATATTTGATACCCCCACTTCATATTTTGTGGTTAACAGTTAAAAAGGTTTTTTTCCCTCTTACTTATTTCATTTGTTCTTTCCACTGTGTCTTGCTATCAAGCCAAACAAATTGTCTTTATGAATATCACACTCAAGTAATCCCACATAGGGAAAAAACTCTAAACGCCACTTATACATGAAGTTAAATTTATCATGGACTGTCAAGTCTGATCATATTTATGTTTGTATATATGAAGTACTAGGATTTTTAAATTTACTCTTAGTTATCATTTTTACCCATAAGTGTGAGATGTTATGTTAAGTGATGAAGTGAAAAGCATTAAGCATAACTACCTATAAGGCTATAATCATATTTAACAATCATCTTCACAAATTGTACGTATTAGAAGCCACACAAATTTTGGATTAAAGCTTTAAAGCATTCTCCCATACTCGTTTTGGAAATAGTGGTTACAAACAATCCAAAAATGATTAGAATGTAGTAACACTACCAGATATGGGAGAATAGCCGACGAAATTTTTTTCGTCGGCTATGCCAAAATTTCGTCGGCTATACCCTTTACCGACGAATTTTTCGTCGGCTATAAGTCGTCGGAAATACGCCGTCGGTAATACCAATGGCCGACGAAATTTTCAATTTCGTCGGCCATTCCAAGTATAGCCGACGAATTATGGCCGACGAAAATGATTTCGTCGGCTATGCTTGGTCAAATATATTAATATTTTAAAGTTATAGCCGACGAAATTTGAGCTATTTCGTCGGCTATACTTAGAGAATAGCCGACGAAATATATTAATTTCGTCGGCTATGCTTTGGAATTTTTTTTTTTTTGGAGTATAGCCGACGAAATAATGTCAATTTCGTCGGCTATAACTGCATTTTGGGCAAAAAAAAATACCGGAGGCCGGAGGAGGGGAAGGAGGAGGCCGGAGGAGGAGGGGAAGGAGGAGGAGAAGGAGGAGGCCGGAGGAGGAGGGGAAGGAGGAGGAGAAGGAGGAGGAGGGGAAGGAGGAGGAGAAGAAGGAGGAGGAGAAGGAGGAGGAGGGGATGGAGGAGGAGAAGGAGGAGGCCGGAGGAGGAGGAGAAGGAGGAGGAGGGGAAGGAGGAGGAGGGGAAGGAGGAGGGGAAGGAGGAGGCCGGAGGAGGAGGAGGAGGGGAAGGAGGAGGAGGAGGCCGGAGGAGGAGGAGGAGGAGGGGAGGAGGAGGAGGAGGAGGGGGAGGCCGGAGGAGGGGAAGGAGGAGGAGGAGGAGGAGGAGGGGAAGGAGGAGGCCGGAGGAGGAGGAGGAGGGGAAGGAGGAGGAGGAGGCCGGAGGAGGAGGAGGAGGAGGGGAGGAGGAGGAGGAGGAGGGGGAGGCCGGAGGAGGGGAAGGAGGAGGAGGAGGAGGAGGAGGGGAAGGAGGAGGCCGGAGGAGGAGGAGGAGGAGGAGGCCGGAGGAGGGGAAGGAGGAGGAGGAGGCCGGAGGAGGAGGAGGGGAAGGAGGAGGAGGAGGCCGAAGGAGGGGGAGGGAAGGAGGAGAGAAAAAAGGCGGGAGGATTTAAAAGATTTAGAATGAGAATAGCCGACGAAATTAATATATTTCGTCGGCTATACTTAGAGAATAGCCGACGAAATATATTAATTTCGTCGGCTATGCTTTGGAATTTTTTTTTTTTTTTGGAGTATAGCCGACGAAATATATTAATTTCGTCGGCTATGCTTTGGAAATTTTTTTTTTTTTTTTTTGGAGTATAGCCGACGAAATATATTAATTTCGTCGGCTATGATTTGGAAATTTTTTTTTTTTTGGAGTATAGCCGACGAAATACAATGTTTCGTCGGCTAAACTCAGAGAATAGCCGACGAATTGCAATGTTTCGTCGGCTATTCTATGAAAACATACTAAAATGCCGTTTTGAGGACCTAAACGAACTCGAAAGCCCGAAAAATCCCACACGTCGTGGCGAAGCCACGAGTTTTGTTCCTGGCGTCGTTCCCTTTCCGGAATGGTATCACAATCATCATTCGGACGCCGGATGCCAAATCTACAGTAAACCGGGTTTTGACTGATTTCATTATTTCGGCACACAGATTTTATCGGAATCTTGTCATTTTTCAACCGTAGACGTATTTCATTATTTCGGTCATATCTTATTTGACGACATATTTTCATTTGAAGACTCAGCGTATAGTAACTATTTGAAACGATACATTCACTTAAACGTTTAGTAAACAAGTTAAGGAACATTAGTGCATATGTTCCGATTTTGAATATAAAAGTTTGGAAAATCTATTCCAACCGTCAGATATCACCGTTAAGATTAAATACATGTATGAAAAAAAATCTAACTACATCTGACAACGTTAAAGGCTCGATCGGGACGGTCAACCGGGTGAGTCGACCCTTCAAACGCTTAGAAATGGTAATTGGCCTGTCTAAATGACGTTTTTTGGCCTGACCTTCAACAGATAATAGTTTCAAATCGATGAGACGCAACTAATCGTATAAAAATTTTCCTCAAAATATTTACCGACCGTCAGGCTACCCATAGGAAAACGGAAGTAAAAAACAGTTAACCGCAACATTCGGCACACAGATTTTGTCAGAATCTTATCATTTTTCAACCGTTGACGTATTTCATTATTTCGGTCATATCTTATTTCACGACACATTTGCATTTAAAGGACGAAGCAATGGTTTGTCGATAGTGATAGAAAATGGAAGCTGTTTTTTTTTTTTTAATCATAGCCGACGAAATCAAACCTAGTACTCGTCGGCCATACTTCCAAAAATTTTCGTCGGCTTAAATATGAATATAGCCGACGATTTTTTTTTTTACCAACGAAAAAAAAAATTCGTCGGCCATTCTAGGGGAATAGCCGACCAAATTTTTTTTTAGCGACGAAAAAAAAATTTCGTCGGCCATTCTAGGGGAATAGCCGACGAAATTTTTTTTTGGCGACGAAAAAAAAATTTCGTCGGCCATTCTTGGGAATAGCCGACGAAATGTTTTTTTCGTCGGCCGTTTTTTTTTATTTCGTCGGGAAAAGCCTTTTTTCTGGTAGTGTAACCCTGAAATTTAAATTCAATTCTTGTAATTTTATCATAATTATTGGGGGAGTTAAATCCGAAAAACGTTTATTTTCAAGGGGTCAAAAGTTGACTTTATGATTCGTCCAGAATTTCGAAAAGTTTTCTTCACGAAAGTCGTAGAGCTCGACGATACGAGTTCGTAGACATGCGGCACGCGTGAAACGGACATCGTATGAAGAAGTTACGACATGTTGAAGTTATTTCCAAATTATGAAATTTCTATAAATAGTAAAATATCTCAGTCAAAGTCAAACTTGCCAGAAAAGTTAGATTTTCAGAAAAATCTAGAAATCACTGTTCATCGTGCTCTCTCCCCGACGCCGGACTTCTCTGCCTCCGTTCTCCGCCGTCCGGCCACGCCACGGGGCGTGCCACCCACCGAAATGCTCAGCACGACTTCCTCTTCCGTCTGAGCTGCGCCACGACCGGAGCCATCGCCTGTGTGCGGCGCTGCGAGGCCCGAAAGGTCCAGCCGCCGTGGACGGCGGAGCAGCTCGCGACCCAGGCCGAGCCGGGGCTCGAGGCGCACATATTCTGGATCGTCTCCTTCCTCTGAGCACGTCGGTGCCGGTCTCGAGGTCCAGATCGAAGGGGAGAAGCGGCGGAGCTCGGGTTGTTCGATTCCCTTCGCGGCGGCGTATCTGGTCCTCCTCCAGCCGTATCCGGCCACTTTCAGGCCTTGTCTTCGAGTGTTCCAGGTAGCTTTTGAATCCTTGAACTTTGTTCTTCCTGTTGGTGGCCTTGGTTGCAGGTTTTGGGGTGGTTTTGGTAGCGGCGCGTGGGGCCCACGTGCAGCCCCTTTGGGCGGCGTGTGGCGGCGCGTCTGTGAGTTTCTGGGACAGTGGGATGTCCTGCTGTATTGGGCGGGCCGGCCTTCACCTCTCCGATGCCTAAGTTAGTATAGTTGGAACGTATATAACCAAGACACGTATGTAAGCGGGGAGAGAGACGAGTTACCTCATAAAGAAGGTAGTTGGGGCCCATATATAGGTGGTTAGGGGTAAGGACTGGCCTTACTCTTCGATGTGGGACTGGTTCCCTTCTGCTTATACCTTTTGGTGCCTTCTTAGGCAGGCTGGCGCCCCCGGCCCCTGGGTCCCTGGAGGCAGGATAGAGTGCCAGGCCCCGAGGCCGAGTGTTGGTGATCCGGTCCCGACCCTTGGGCCGGGCCCTGGTGCGCTTGCCGCGGGTCTGTGGGCCTGCTGTAGCCTCTCTGCGGCTACTGTCAACACCTCCCTAAATCCAAAACTTTTTTTTCTCTCTCTTTCTTTTCCAGCTCACTCCATGGCTACCCCACCACCTCCGGTGGTCTCACCAGAGGTCATTTCTGCAGGTATAACCCTCATATCTGGTTGTCTCCTTGCTGTGTTTACGACTATTTTCAAGCACAATTTCAAGAAATGGACCCCGACCCCCTCAGCCGCTACCAGTACTACTGTGAAGCTGGAGCATTCTTTCCCACAGCCAAAATTTCTGGGATGAAATTTTCCAGAAATGATCTACTCATATATATGAAGAGATTGAATGGTTAAGATTGAAAATGGTAATTCTCAATCCCTCATATAAGTCATAATAAGGGATCCCTAATTGGAAGGAGCCTGATATATATATATATATATATATAGAGAGAGAGAATTTTTTTCAGGTGCGGACGTCCGCACGGTGCGGATGCGGCGTTTCCGGCCACCGGCGAGGCGGCGACGGCGTATCCGGCCACTGGGCTTTGCTCCCCGGTGGCCGGCGACCCCGTCTGTGCCGGCCCGAGCTCCATCGCCGGCCGGAATCTGCAAAAATGCAGAAAAATGACAAGTCCTGTTCATTTTTCTGCATTTTTGCAGATTTCGGCCGGCTGCCGGCCGGCGATGGAGCTCGGGCTGGCACAGACGGGGTCGCCGGCAACCGGGGAGCAAAGCCCAGTGGCCGGATACGCCGTCGCCGCCTCGCCGGTGGCCGGAAACGCCGCATCCGCACCGTGCGGACGTCCGCACCTGAAACGGACTGTATATATATATATATATATATTATTCCGATGTTTCTAAAACGCACCCGTTTCCAAACTTAAAAAAAAAAAAAAAAAAAAAACTTCCGTCTACCCGCACCCGATTTCATGCAGTTTAGGTGCGTATGCTATACATACCCCTTTTATATAAACACAAACAAGCCTCCACCTATCGCACAGAGCTCCCCTGAATCCAAACTTTCTCCGTTCTCCCTCACTCTCAGCCTCTGCCATGGTTTTTAATGTTGTGTACGACCCGACATTTATCATTGCCGTAATCTCTTTCTTTTCCGGCGTGGCCCTTGCAGTGTTTGAAACCTACTATAAGAAGTGGGTCAACCCCACTCTGTCATCCACCCCCGTCAACATCATTCTTACTTTTGAAAACCCTTTAAAGCTCGAGGTTACATTCAAACAAGGTCATTGTCCAAGAACAAGGGATGAAGCCATTGATGTCGCAGATAGGGTGTTTGATGAGGTGGAGAACGAGAACCCAAAAGTTTGACCTTTGAGCAATGATAGAGCACCATGCAGCCACTGTACCGGATCAGTTCTCTGTTTGTTTCCCAGTTTTTTTTTGTTTACATTTGATAGTTTTTGAGTCTTATATGTTTGGTTAAAGTCCGATGATGTCTTTGTGCTTTTTGTAGTCGGAGATCTTACTCAAGGTCCAGTGGTGGCCGATTTATGTTATTATCATTTTCCTATGTTAATTGCAAATGAGTTTTTGATTCTAGCGACGTCTTTGTGTTTTTTGTAGTCGGAAATCTTACTGAAGGTCCAGTGGTGGCCGGTTTATGTTATTATCATTTTTCTACATTAATTGCAAATAGGCTTCTGATTGTGGCGACGTCTTTGTATTTTTTGTAGTCGGAAATCTTAGTGTACAAATTATGTGTATCGAAATTTTAAAAAAAGGGCAGTAGTCTTGGAGCTAAAACTATGAAGTTTGAGACGACATAAAATTGTTTACGTTCATATTCCAAACTACTCCTTAATGAACAGGAACAAAGGATGAACAAACCAAATTAAAATATTTTCTTCATCCATTTTTGAAAGAAGTTAATAACAATGGTGACGACATAAACATGCTTAGCAACTCATGTTTCTTTTGTGCCATTAGACATGCATGGTTTTGAGTGAGGTTACTCGCTTAAATATTGTTGCTTTACTCATAGTTTCCACATACAATATTATATTTATAATATTAACGCATTATATATGATCAACTTTTTTTTTTGTGATTTGATGTAAATTTAAGTCGTGGACTATCGACACTAATCTAATTCGAAAAGCTCATGTTAAAATAGATCTCTCATGTCTTAGAGATTAAGATTTAAACTCCAGTTATCGTGTTGGAAATGTTATCCCACCACCTGATCCGTTTACTCAATAGGTCATATCTGCTGCTATAAAGCTGGCCAATGGTTGTTTCCTAACTGTGATATGTAGTGCATTCAAGATCGATTGTTTTGTAGTAGAAGGCGACTGATTGGTTTTGACATTTTGTGCAAGAACATATGCATGGTTATGATATGACCGGTGTGTGTATCCTGTACATGCTTCTTCCTTTTATATAAAAACAAACCTCCACCTAATGCATAGCACAGAGCTCCCCTGACCTGAATCCAAACTTTCCTCCCTCACTCACACTTTCTGCAAAGCACAGAGCTCCCTAAATCCAAACTTTCTGCAATGGGTGATGTCGTGAACGAAGCCACATTTGTTATCGCCGGAATTTCTTTCATTTCCGGCCTTCTCGTTGCAGCATTTGAAACCCATTACAAAAAGTGGGTCGAACCCACTCCGCCTTCCACCACTATCAACGTGGTTCACACATTTCAATACCCTATCAAGCTTGAGATTACAGTTAAAGAAGCTCGTTGCGCAAGGTCGACAAGGAATGAGACCATCGATGTTGCGGCTCGCGTGTATGAGGTGGAGAACGACAACCCACAAGCTTGAGTGCTTGACCTTCGATCGAGCACATACAACAGCCATTGGGTTTGTTCCAGCCATAGGTACATCAACATCTATTCTTGTAGCATCAATAAGTTCCTCCACATTTTTCTCTACATGAACGGATTCCTCATTGGTTTAACATCGTGGTCGTTTGATAACAAATTTTTCAATAGATTCTCTTTGGCTTTCAACCATCTGAACATCTCTTTTTGTTCTTTTTCGTTTGGTATGACATGAATCATTGTTTCCTCCTACCAACATTCTACTGATTATAACAGAATGAAAGAAAAAAAATATATATATATATTCATATGACAATTATCATGAAGACAATATTTTATCATTGATTCATTGATCAATTATAGAATTATTCAATTATATTCATATTGATCAATGATTCAATTATATTCCCCAACTTTTAGGAAAGGGGCAGTAGTCTTGGAGCTTGTTTCTGCCTAAACCCGGGGGCTTAGTAGATACTTGATGAATCCAACTTGATCTCCTGCAATCCTGCTCACTAAGGGGAATACCGGGCGGGCCGGTCTTCTCCTCTCCGATGCCTAAGTTAGTATAGTTGGAATATATATAACCAAGGCACGTATGTAAGCAGGGAGAGAGATAAGTTACCTAATAAAGAGGGTAGTTGGGGCCCTTATATAGGTGGTTGGGGGTAAGGGCTGGCCTTACCCTTTGATGTGGGACTGGTTCCCTTCTGTTTGTATCTTCTGGTGCCCTCTTAGGCAGGCTGGCACCCCTGGCCCCAGGGTCCCTAGAGGCAGGATAGAGCGCTGGGCCCCGAGGCCGGGTGCTGGTGATCCGGTCCCGAGCCATGGGCCGGGCCCTGGTGCACTTGCTGCGGGTCTGTGGGCCTGCTGTAGCCTCTCTGCGGCTACTGTCAACAGAGCTAAAACTAAGAAGTTTGAGACAAAATAAAATTGTTCATGTTCATATTCCAAACTACTACTCCTTTATAATGAAAAGGAATAAAGGATGAATAAACCAAATTATAAGCTGACACTCCTCTTCATCCATTGTTGAAAGAAGTTATATGTAACAATCTGTCCCGAAAATTCCCTTGGAAAATTCGAAACAGGTTCGAAAGTAACCCAAAACTAAATAAAATTTCTTTGCTCCCAAACCGCCAACACCCACCCACTGGGAACAAAGTCCGATTTACTCGTTTATTACTAAATTAGACGAAAAAAAAAACCCCGTTTTAATCAATTTTATACCTTAAACGACAAGTCAACAGTAAATTCTAAAAAGTCAACAAGTAACAGTAAAGTCAACAGTGACAGGTCAAAGTCAAAAATCACTATTTACTATTCATTTTACTATTTACTATTTACTATTTATCATTTTACTGTTTACTAATACTATTTACCTTTTACTTTAACATTTTTACTGTTTTACTATTCATCCTTCTTCCTCCCGCTGGCAGCAGCAGCGCCGCCGCCACCGCCGCCGGCTGCTCCGCCACAGTGGTCACAAAAACCACCAATTCCAGCCCAAATCCACCTAAAACGATCACCACCACCTCAAGAACACATCACCACCATTTTCGCCGCCCAAAAACCATTGCAGCCGCCACCCAGGGAGGCCGACAAGGCGGCCGAACTTCCCAATGTTCAAAATCACCCAAAACTCAACCAATCGAATACCAAACAACACCTAAACAACTCCTTACAACACCCTAAACACAAATTGAACCTCCAAATCCATTAAAAACATCAAATACACATCCTCCACCGAAATCACAAAAACCCTAAAATTTCCAAATTTCAAATTCTCCTTACCTGGGCTGAATTGGATTGATTCCTTCCATGGAATTGACATACAAGCCGAGGTCTCTCTTTTCCCTCTTAGAATCAGGCCGATCGGTGGCCTGAGGTGGTGATACCGGGTCGACACAGTCGACCCCTCTCCCCTAAAACCCGGCCGAACGGCGGCGATTGGAGCCATACCGCCGCCACAGAAGAGAAGAGGGGGGGCCGAGCCGGTCCGAACGTGACCGGCGCGGCGGTCCAGTTCGGCCGGACGGCGGAGATGGGTGGAGGGGAGGAGGCTCGGGTCGGGGCCGATCGGGGGGAAAAAGAGAGGGAGAGAGAGAAAAAAAAAAGGAAAAGGAATATTCTCCTCTATTTTAAGAATATTCTCCTTCTGGAAATTTCCGTTCGTTTTTAGAAATTTCCGAAACCTCTCCCCGATTTTATATCATAACTTTTTCCTACGAACTCTAAAACAAACCTGCTACGTGTCCACGAACTCGTTTTAACGTCTTCTATTTCATCGAGGAATAAAATTTTCGGGTGGGTCAATTTATAAAAATTCAACCTTTTAAATCTCCGAATCGTAAAAATAAATTTCCGAAACGTCAAAATTAATTAAAAACTTCTAAGGGATATTTTAAGATTCGGGTCGTTACATTATACATGCTCAACAACTCATGTTTCTTAATTTTGTGCATTTATGCATGGTTTTGAGTGTGGTTACTCGCTTAAATATTGTTGCTTTACTTTCCACATATCAACCTTTTTTTTTTAATAGATGTAAACTTATGTTGTATATATTCTACACTAATCCGATTGGAAAGTTCATGTTAAAATAGATTTTTTTGCCCTTAAAAATTAAGATTCAAACTCCAATAATATCTCGTTGGAAATGCCACACCAAGTTTTTAGAGCACATTTGTTCAATGTAGAATTGTAGATTGTATAAAACCTTTCCTTCTTGATTTTTTTTTTAAAATCTGGCGGGAAAATCAATTTTGTGATTTTGGCGGGAGAATAATAGAATAAGAGTCAAATGGGACCTTAAAATGTTCACTCAATTTTTCTAAGAACCAAAATTTGCCGATGGACTCCGATTCAGACTCAGACGGGTCTCACATCTCCGCCACTCCGCCACGGCCGCCAAAACCAAAGCCCACACTCATCTCCTCCCACTCCTCTCGCTCCACCTCAAAACCCAAAAACCTCTTCCCCGAAAAACCACCCGTACCCGCCAGACCCGACCCGAAACCCGACCCGCCTCCTCTCTCTCTCCCGAAAAACCACCCGTACATTGGACTCTGAAGAACTTGAGTACCAAATTCTCCTATTGAGCCAAATAAGGCTTGAGCATGGTATATTTATGCAAACTGCTTTATGTAAATAGCTAAGAAATAATTATAATATCTTGAATGACAATGTAAGGTCTGAGAAACAGAAATTTCCTGAAACAAAATATGCAAAGTAATGCAACAACCCTAAAAGAAAGGGCAATGACGATGTAAGGTCTTAGAAAACAAAGAGTAATGACGATGTAAGGTCTTGGAAAAATATATTTCTTGAAACAAATTATACAAAGTAATGCAACAACTCTAAAACAAAGGCAATTACCATGGACATACAAATCTCTATAATCATCCAAAAGCAAGTTGAGACAATGTACCATTTGAAAGATGACATAGGGGACATGTCATGTGCAATGAAGCACTCTATCATTGTTGTAAATTAATGAAGTATTGATACGTACATTATAAACTAGCAAAAAATTAGCTGCGACTTACAATAAGTATAAAAAATCATACGAGCACGCGGATTTGGAAAAGTATCTTCAATATCCAACATTAACATTACAAATGAATTTACAACTAAAGGCACACCATATTGGAAGAAGATGTTAATAACACATCTCATCATTGCAGTTATTAAAAGAGCTAAAAGAATTTGGCTCCATCTAAGATCGACTTTGATTAGTCTATTCTTAAATTTCCAGGATATCCTTATAAAGGCTATTACGCCTAAATTATACTTTTTGGTCTTAAAGTTTCTATCTCTAAATTGGACAAGACTATATGTAATCGTTGGCATGTTAATTTTTGAATTTTCTCTAAGGGATTTGAGATTATTCAAATTTTATTCATCATATACATGATTCAATTTTCTGCATCTAACTTTGCAAAGTATTGCATAAAGTACAACAATATATCATAATATAGGCATGACACAAAGAATTGTATGTAAAGAAATGCACCATATAATCCCTAGAATAATAGTACTGAAGGACAATGGTACTAATATATCACAAAAATAGCACAATAATACTGAAAAACAGTAGTATCATAATGAAAGTGATAAGGATCAGTATATCTGTTCATTTGGGATTCATAATGCATCTGCCAAACTGGGATTACCATACTTTTTATTACAATTTCCATCGAGTTATTCTAAAGAACTTGAGTTACATTTCGATATATATATATTGAGCATATGTCAAATTGACAAATTATGCCAAGAGAAAATTGAATTTTTTTCCACATTATAAAGAAATTTATGCCACGATTTTCCTGTGAAAAAGACACAAGTGAGAATTCATTTGAGCTCCTTTGCATTACCTCTAATGACTACGGATGTAAACGAGTATTAGAGAAGTTTATATGTCAATTTAGTGGATTATATGTAACCGCTAATTGAATCCAAAGTCATAAGAAAATGATCTTTTAGAATTCTGACATAGATTGGCTTTGATCTGGCGATCCGTACATTAAAGAAATTACTATGGACACCCATATTTTGGATGAATAGAAGCAAACACCAGAAGAATACAGTTCTCACACGAAACCGAGGACGACCAAAGAACATGTAATCCTCAAATACATTTCACCGCTCCCCTAAGGTGACATTATGATTGATGCACAAAGTGCATGCACTTATACCATATTATGCTTCTTATATATCTATTGTGATTTTATGAATCAAAACACATCAGTCAAAGCCTATTCCTGAAATTATGATTGAGATCATCATATTCAAAAGACACATTGGTTTCTCATTATGTTCTTATATTGAATCCAAAGAGGATTCAGTGGACTGATTCAACCAACTTGCGGACACTTTAGATATTATATGATGTTGGTTGTTGTGTCGACAGGTTGGTCACGTGTCATGACACCATCCACAATTAAAATTTATGCTGCTTATGCTAGAAAGTCAAAGCACCTAGGCCGGGTTAATTTCTGTAGGCGCAATGATTTTATAGCTTATTATATGGGATCTGTAATGGGCGTCATATTCCTATATAAAAACTCAATTGATCTTACGGACAACGACTACAGTAATAGTCTTGATATTGGTAAAGCACACCAATACTTCCATTTTGAGTTATGCAATGTTGCATGCAGCATTATTTATTCATCTATAGTCATCATCGTTGAACCAATTTACACCATAGCTAGTGACTATGTGTGAGGATTTTAAAGGATTTCAAACGAACTTGTAATCCTTGAGCTCTTTTGGATTGACATGGATCTACAATCATTGAGCTCGGCTAAATGGTTTTATGTGCCAAAATTGTGCCGCCACAGCGCACAATGATGGGTCCCTTGAGATGAATAAATATTTATGATGGATACCAACTTTCAACTAGTCCGCTATGTCGAAACCTTGACAGGCGATCTCTTCACCGCTAGATTTGCGGAGTGTCACTTTGATGAGACAATATTCCCGTCGTTAGGGGGAGATAAGAACAAGCATGTTCGAGTGGAACCACATAAATTGTCGTAGTTTGTCTCCACTGTGTCTCATCCTGATCCCCAAAATAACACAAAGTAAAGTGTATCTGTCTAATATATTAAAGTGACGAGATCACATAAACCTGCTGCAAACATGTCTGCAACGATTGTGTCCTATCGAAAGGACATAGTGCCACCCAAGAGGAATTGGGCATTGCACCACCACTATAGATAATGGCATGATGACACCATAAGTGGCATAAATAGTGTCACAGGCCGTGGCTTTCCAAGGAATAGGGGAAAGCCACTTTAGGTTCGATATATACTCACCTAAAGGAAGAAAGTGAGTTTTGGCACAATCTGATCTATTGATCAGTGATACTCAAATCCGTCTCATGAGAATATTTCTGGATTGTGGTTATCATTGGGCGACGCCTCAAATGTTAGAACCAATCCTTGAAAGTATAGAGATCTCTATAAACACATTACACTAGTGTACATGAGGACGTGAAATAATGAGTCTAACATCGAACCATACTTCGTTGAAAAATGTCAACATAGTAAACTGGCCAAATGGAAATAAGCGATCCAGTATAAACAAAGAGATAGGTCTTTGGGCAGGTGACGCCGACACCGCAAACATAAACACTATCAAATATATCTTTGTTAGAATGCGTAATGAGAATAAGAGTATGTAGACTCACCTTATGGCGCAAGGTCTCTCAAAAACGCACTGGAATCGACTACGAGAATATATTCTCTCGTAATGGACTACGAGGAGACAATCTCTCGTAATGGATGTCATTGTACTCCACTACCTTGTCAGTTTCGTAATTTCCGAAAAACTGAACATGCAGCTTACGAAAGTGGTCACAACGTATCTCTATGGGGATCTAAATTAAGAGATATACATGAGGATCCTAAACGGATTTCATTCACTCAAATCAAGTGGCTCTAAATCACATGAGTACGTTTGTAAAAGAAATTGAAACGGTCACGAAAGTGACTACTTGATTGAGAAGAGATTGATAAATTATGCCTTTGCGTTTTCATTATGGATATACATGAACTCTAAATGAACTAAGAGATATTATATGTATTGTAAATCCTAAGTTAAGAATGAAAAAGATCTTGGGAATATACAGTCTTGAAATGGAACTCAAGGACTGTAATGATGGTGACCATCCATCAATCGGCGTAGGCACTCTAAAGAATAAAGTGAGGCCTACATATACTCCCATGATCAGTCGAAGTCTTTACTCTAACAATAGATCTATTTATCATCTAATGGAAGATGATGAAGAATTGTTGGGAAATGAAATTCCTATACAAGTGCAATGACGTATGATTGTACTTAAACACAATATGTAAGACTCGACCTCTCATTCGATGAAAATTTGTAAAGCTATGTGTAGCTATGTAAAGCTATGTGTAGCTCTGCCCCCGCGCAACGCAAATGGTTCTTTCAAATACTTAAACATATGAAAGATTTGGGTTTATTCAATCTCTACATAGAAAGTGACATGATAAAAGAAATTATTCACGTCATAGCTAACTATGCGTAAAGAAAAACGCATTAAAAGTGAAATAAGGAAATCTGTTGTTACAGATCAATTTCAAATCACTTGTTGACAGTAGCCAGAGAGGCTACACCAGGGCCCGCAGACCCCCAGCAAGCGCACCAGGGCCCGGCCCAGGACCCAGGATCGGATCACCAACACCAGGCCTCGGGGCCCAGCGGCCTATCCTGCCTCCAGGGGTCCTGGGACCGGGGACGCCTGCCAGCCAAAGAGGGCACCAGAATGTCCAAACAGAAGAGAACTAGTCCCACATCGAAGAATGAGGCCAGTCCTTACCCCCAACCACCTATATATGGGCCCCAACTACCTTCTTTATGAGGTAACTTGTCTCTCTCCCGGCTTACATACGTGCCTTGGTTATATATATTCCAACTATACTAACTTAGGCATCGGAGAGGAGAAGACCGGCCCGCCCGGTATTCCCCTTAGTGAGCAGGATTGCAGGAGATCAAGTTTGATTCATCTGTATCTACCAGGCCCCCGGGTTTAGGCAGAAACAATTGGCGCCGTCTGTGGGAATTCGTTCGAAAAGTCAGTGTCGTTTTACCAGGGAGTAGGGCTCTAGTGACCATTTGAGAGATCGCTAGATCCGTAGTCCGGAAGCCATGGAAGGAAGGAAGGTAAAAGCCAGCGCGGAAGGATCGAAAGGACGAATTCAGTTCCCCGTCCGGGCCCCACATTCAGGGGCCGCGGACGGTGCGAGGTTCGTTCTTTCCCCCGACCGCGAAGGAAGTCCGAAAGCGCGAATTCAGTCCCCCGGCCCGGCCCGTAACATAAAGGCTGAGGTCGGTGCGAGGTTCGCCCTTTCTCCCGCTCAAAACGAAGCTCACGATCGTCAAGTCTCAGAGGATCCCGACCTGTCCGGAGCGAGGGAGATAAGAAAGATGAAGGCAGAGGTTGAGCGATTGCGGAAGGAGGGCGATCAGGATCGGTTAAGAGCGGAAGCCCGAAGCCGGGAACTGAAGGCAGTAACCACCGCCTTGTTAGCAACCCTGGAGCGAGGGGGCCGGCCAGGTACTCCTCGGGAGGCCTCTTGCGCGCTAGGCAAGAGTAGTGAATTCCCGCATCTTGAGATAGGGCAGCCTACGGGCAGGAGGAATACCGTCCATGTGCCCGTACCCCTCTTCTCAGAAGCCCTGAAAGATTCCGGCCCGGTCGAGCTCCCGTACCGCATAGATCAGGCATCAGGCGAGCAGGATGACCCAACCGCGCGGATGCTCGAGGCACTCTCTGCTTCGGTATCGGACATAAAGAGCCCCATGAAGACCGGCGAGAGGAAGGCAGGGCGACCGCAGGACGGCGCACGGTTTACCGAGCGCATTGGACCCTTCCCACGCCGGATTAGGGAAACGGGGAGATCTGATGGCCAAAGGCCTCTAAAATTGACATACTCAGGAATGAGCTGCCCGTACCGGCACCTGGATAGTTTCAAGTCGCAAACAGGCGCTAGGGGCTATTCAGATACCATGCGCTGCAACGCATTCCAAGAAACGCTCGCAGGGGAGGCATTGGGTTGGTTCTACGAGCTACCGGTGAACTCAGTCGAAACTTTCGCACAGTTGGCCGATAAATTTGTCGGCCGGTTCGTCCTTACAGCCACGGCAGCCCAGCCATCGATGGTCCTTTTCGATTGCATGCAGGCTAACCACGAACCGTTACGCGCCTTCGTTAACCGATGGCAGATCGCCACGTCCGGGGTAAGAAACCTGGATAAGAGGATTGCGGGAATGGCCTTCAGGCAAGGATTAAGAGCTGGGGAACTTTCGTACAACTTACGTATGCAGGGGCCGCTGGCATACGACGAGTTGATGACCGTGGCCGTTAGGCATGCTCAGGCGGAGCAAGAGACATACGGGAACAAGGCGCCCAAACGGATATCAGATGATTTACCACCATCCCATCACGGAAGCAAGACCGGCCGGCCACATAGCAGCCAGGTACCCATAGCCGCCAGGAAGATAGAGGTACGGAAGGAGTGGCAACCCCGGCGAAGCAGTGACAATGATCTCCGACCAGGGAAAAGACCACCTTTTGCGCACCCAGCTCGGATCCAAGTAGCTGTGTCAGCGGAGCGAGCGCTGCGGGCCCCGGTTCCTCAGCCAGTGAGAAAACCCCAGGATCCGGACCTTCGGACCCCAGATCAGAAACCGCAGAAGGCGGTCGTAAAAGACCAAGCCCGCCCCGGTAGCTCCAGCGCGGACCGACCGCGAGCTCGGCCGATAGAGACTATATGCACACGAACTCCCGGGTGGATCGAGGTACACGGGAGCATTAACATGATACACGGGGGGAACCGTATCGGTCATCTCACCCGGAGCTCGAAGAAGCGGTGCCTGCGATCAATCCGGGGACGGGAAGTTTACGCCCTCAGAGAACGAAGCGTCCAAGCCGCTAAGACCGGATGGAACTCGGTCACCTTTTATGAGGATGAGGAGCCGGAGGATGTGATCCAACCACACACCGACCCCTTCCTCATCACGGTCTAGATAGACCACTGGATAACCAGTCGTATACTGATCGATATTGGAGCCTCTGTCAACGTAATGTTCCGAGACGCGTACCGAGGGTTGTAAAGAGGGAGGAACAAGTTATCCCAGGATAACGAGCCGCTGATCAGCTTCTCCGGTGAGGTCGTCCAGCCTCTAGGATCGGATTACCTACCAATCATTTTCGGCAAGGGAGACAGAACGAAAACGGAGCATGTGGAGTTCATCATTGTCGACTGCCTATCATCGTACAATGGCATAATCGGTCGGCCAGGGTTATGGAGGCTCAAAACGTTCATTGTCGGCCATATGCTGATGTTGAAGATGCCTTCACCAGCCGGAGTTATAACTATACGAGGGGACCAAGGGATCGCCCGTAGATACTACGCAGAAGCCCTGACCTACGGGAGGAAGCGGACCGAGGTCTTTACAACCGCTCAGCAAGTACCAGCGCCGGATTTGAGTCTTGACCCCCGTGATGACATCGATCCAGGCAGAGTTAGGCGATTCACATTCACCGAGAAACCAGAGCGACCTTCGGCCGTAGAGGAAACCGAAGCCATCTGTATTTCCAAAGACCACCTGGACCGAAGTATCGTGATAGGGACACAGCTTGACTCGGCCGTCAGGGAAGAACTCATCGCCTTTCTCCGGGACCACAGTTCGGTCTTCGCATGGTCCTACGAAGACATGCCGGGCATATCCCCAGAGATAGCCGTTCACCAGCTGAACTCATTACCCAGCGTCCCCCCGACGAGGCAAAAAAGGAGATCTTTCAGCCCGGCAAAATATGAGGCGATTAGAGAAGAAGTGCAGAAACTCATGGGCATAGGTTTCATCCGGGAAGTCTAGTACCCGCGCTGGCTCGCCAACGTGGTCATGGTACCAAAAAAAGTAACCGGTCAGTGGCGTATGTGCGTGGACTTCACCAACCTAAACCGCGCGTGCCCAAAGGACAGCTTCCCGCTTCCCCGGATTGATCAGCTCATTGATTCCACATCCGGCTTCAAGCTGCTCAGCTTCATGGACGCCTACGCCGGGTACAATCAAATAAGAATGCACCCGGATGATGAAGAGCACACGTCATTCACAACCGACCGAGGCACCTACTGCTATAAGAGGATGTCGTACGGTCTCAAGAACGCCGGCGCCACCTACCAGCGGATGGTGAACCGGATGCTGGAGCAAGAGATGGGTAAAACCGTGGAAGTCTACGTTGATGACATGTTGGTCAAAAGCTTAACTGCAGGAGCCCACGTCCGGGATTTGGCCGTGGTCATCGGTAAAATGCTCAAATTCGGAATGCGCTTAAACCCGAAGAAGTGTCTTTTCGGGATTTCAGAGGGCCTTTTCCTAGGGCACATCATCAGCCAGCGAGGAATAGAAGCCAACCCGCTGAAGGTCCAGGCAATTCTTGACATGGAAACACCAGGAGAGAGAAACCAGGTCCAGATCTTGACCGGCCGGTTGGCCGCCCTGGCAAGATTCATCTCCCGTTTAACCGATAAGTGCGTCCCGTTCTTTAAACTGCTCAAGGCGCAGCAAACCAGGAAGATACTCTGGGCTGCGGAGCACGAGGCAGCGTTCCAGTCTATCAAAGCATACCTGGCTGCAGTTCCTCTCCTATCCAAACCACTGCCGGGGGAAATGTTGTACCTCTACATAGCCGCATCCGCAGCCGCCGTCTCCGCCGCTCTCGTCAGGAAGGAGGGCACGCTCGAACTTCCGGTATACTACGCGGGAAAGGGACTTACAGGAGCCGAGGGCCGGTACCCCGATATAGAGAGATTGGCTCTAGCCTTGATTGTTAGCGCCAGGAAGCTCCGGCACTACTTCCAGGCTCATTCCATCACCTTATATACCAACCACCCCCTGCGGCAGATCCTGCAAAAGCCAGACACCAGCGGGAGGCTCGTACGATGGGCAGTCGAGTTAGGAGAGTTCGACATCACTTATGCCCCACGAACAGCCATCAAGGGGCAGGCTGCTGCGGACTTCATATGTGAGCTCACCCCAATGGCAGTAGAAGACCATCCCACCCCGCTCGAGGACGCAGGGGCAGAACCAGCCGTCAAGATCCAACCAGACCTTCCTACCGGCTAGAAACTTTACGTGGATGGCTCCGTAACCGCCAAGCGGAGTGGAGCCGGAGTCATGATGACCTCGCCCGATGGCCAATCGTACGAATATGCACTACGGTTCCTTTTCACCACCTCCAATAACGCTGCTGAGTACGAGGCCCTCATCGCCGGTCTGCAACTGGCCAAGGAGCTGGGAATCGTATCCATGGACATATACAGCGACTCCAGCTTGGTAGTCAACCAGATGAACGGGGTGTTCGAGGTTAAAGATCCTCAGCTAACCTCCTACCAAGCTTTGGCTAAAACACTGATCGGGTTCTTTCGCGACACCACGATCCAGCACATTCCCCGAGAGGCAAATAGGCATGCAGACGCCCTTGCGAGGCTGGCAACCGGAAACTACCCTCCAGAGTACCGGAGAGCAAAAATCGAGACCCTCCAGAAGCCAAGTATAAGCAAGACCATCTCCGAAATATTTGCGGTAGAAGCAGCACCACCAAGCTGGATGGACCCAATAGTCAAGTATCTGACCGACAAAACCAGCCCCCGGGATGCGGTGGAAGCCAGGAGGCTGCACCTCCGGTGTGCCCGGTATGGTCTCATTAATGGCCAATTGTACCGAAGGGGCCACAGCTTCCCCCAGCTGAGGTGTGTCACTAGGGAAGCAGGAGAGGCAATCATGCGAGAGATCTACCAAGGGGTATGCGGTAATCACTCCGGCGCGAGATCGCTGTCCCACAAGTCGCTCCGAGCGGGGTATTTCTCGCCCGATATGGCCGCAGTATCAAGGAAAATATCAGGCGGCTGCCACAAATGTCACATGTACGCCTCGGTACCTCGTGCCCCGGCAATCGCACTATCAATCCTGTTGGCACCCTGGCCTTTCGCTCAGTGGGGATTGGACATCATCGGCTCTTTTCCCGTGGCAGTAGGACAATACAAGTACGCCATCGTGGCAGTGGATTACCAAACCAAGTGGGTCGAGGCAGAACCTTTGATAAAAATCACTGAGGAGCGGGTTAAGAAATTCCTATGGAAAAACATCTACTGTAGGTTCGGGGTACCGCAGACTATTATCACGGATAATGGGACGCAATTCAACAACGCGGATCTCATCCAGTACACAGCCTCCTTGGGGACCCGGATGTTGTTCGCTTCAGTAGCACACCCGCAGACCAACGGCCAGGCAGAAGCGGTCAATAAGATTATCAAAACTCTTCTCAAGAAGAAGCTGGATGCCAAGAAGGGATGCTGGGCCGAGGAACTCCCCGCGGTACTATGGGTCATCCGGACAACGGCAGCAGAGGCAACAGGAGAGACCTCGTTCTGCTTGGCATTCGGGAGTGAAGCAGTGCTCCCTGTGGAGACTGAGATACCCAGCGGCAGGGTCGAGAATTACGACGCCGAAACAAACGCCGACGGTTTACTACTCAACCTGGACCTCATCGAGGAACGGCGCGATCGGGCGCACATGCGAAACCAATCCTACAAGCAGCGGGTCGCCCGGTACTACGATAGAAGGGTCCGGGAAAGAAAGCTGCAAGTCGGGGACTGGGTCATGAGGAAGGTCCAGAAAAGGCCATTGGCCCTGGAGCCAACATGGGAGGGGCCCTACCAGATCACCGCGGCCGTGGGCCCGGCAATATTCCACATCATAGACACTGCGGGCGTCTATTCCACCAGGCCATGGAATATCGAACACCTACGGTTTTACCCCAAATAGTAGCAATCATAAAGGAACAAAAGCATAAATTGGCAAGCATTGCAATGTGCAGTTATTACAGGATATATGTACAGAGCCAACACCTAGCTATCACTCCCGGAACCCACAACCCCTGGCCTGCCACCTTTCAGCTCCCGCTCTTGCTCCCTCATCACGGTCAGGGCTATGTCAGTCTCCATCCGCTCGGCGTCGAGCCATCCTTTTTCGCGCCACTCCAGATAGGCATCACTTATACCCTCCGTGCGGGCCTTCTCCAGCATCTCCTCAAAATCTGGCGACTCCCGAAACTCGTCCACTGCCTTATCGGCCACTTCGGCAAGTTCGGATTCCGCCAGCCTCTCCCGTCCCCGAACGACCGCTGTCATTTGGGTCTTCAGCTCCAAAACTTTGGCCTCCAGCTCGGCAATCCTCCCGTCACGAGCGGCAAGCTGCCGGCTGGCTTCTTCGCTCTCCCTCACAAGTTTCGCGCTCAGCCGACCGACTTCCTCCCTTTCCTCCGCAAGCTTAGCTTCCGCCACATCCACCTTAACACCCAGCTCCTCCACCCGCTTCTCCAGGACGGCGGCAGCTTCCATTCCGGGGCCGGCGACATAAAACCTATGAGCCAGCTGCCAAGGGACAAAAGGAACGTCAGCTCATGTCACACCAGGGAAGAAGACTTACACAAAAACATCTACCCGCAGAGCTAGGCCCACGGGCTCGTCCATGCTCCCACCCGGATGTTCGATCCAGGACCCCTCCCGGTCGAGCTCCAAAGTTTCGATGGTAGCAGCCACAAACCTACTAAATCCACTACCAGAACTGCGAACGACTCCCGGTTCCTCAACCCTGCCACCACCCGCCTCCTCAGTCGGGACTATGGCCCGCCCCATCGGCCCGGTTGAGCCTGACGCCCACCGTGACTGCTTCGACGGCACTCGGGCAAAACCACAGATTCCCTCTCCCGCGAGGCACGCATTACTATTTGACGCGCCGCAGGTTCTGGCCCCGGGGGGCCCTCCGCCCGCACCTCCCGAATACGGAGTGGGGAATTGTTCTCATCGCCCGGCGGCCTCCCATAATGAGCATCCGAGAACACTAGCGGCACAGGCCTGGCATGCTCCGTACGCTTCCGGGTAGCCACGTCAACAACAATTTTTGCGGCCTCCTCCCCTATCTCCATCAACTTCGCAGCTATAAGCTCCTCATCCGGCTCGATAGTCTCCTCAACTTTAAGCGCGGGCCGAGGACCATTAGCAGGTTTCCTCCCCAACCCCAGCACCTCCAGCACGTTCTACCGAGTGAAATTGTAGGTGCTCCGGTTATCATGATCCCAGCCATAAAACAAACGGAACAACCGTTGCTTCTCCAGGTTCTCCAATTCATAGCTCTGGTCCCCGATCGGTTGGTATGCCCCGGGCACTTGATAATCCCTCCAGGGACGCTGCCACTTGCCACCGGCCAGCACCACCGACCTCCTCCAACCATCCAAAACCGTCGACGGCAGATGCGTGATGGCAGCAGCATGATCCCGCGTGACAAAATTCACGCAACCGCTGCACTGGGCCTTTCGGCAGTAGGAAATCCTGTACAGCGCCCGAAATTCGTTAACCGTGGGCCAATCCATATAACTCAAATTGAACAGGCACCCAAGCCCAAGCAACTGCCTCCACTGATTGCTCGGAAGCTGGGCTGGGGAAAGATTCAGCGAGCTCAGCATGTACTGAACAAATCCCGGCAACGGCAGCGATAGACCGTTGCGGAACTGGTCATCAAAAACGGCGACCCAGCCTGGCTCCGGATTACAGGCCAGCTCGCCGGGATGCAAGCCTCGAAGCTTAACGGAAGAGCTGATATCCCACCTCGACCGAAACTCCCTAATCTCCCTCTCGTCCATGCTCCTAATTGCTTCGTCGCAGAAAATCGTCCTATCACCATCCCGCAGCTCGTGCCTCCTAGGCCCACGACCGCCACTGCCATAATGCGCAGATCTCCCAGACGCCATCAAACCTCAAACAAATGTTCAGTTCTGCCGAAAGATAGAAGAGGAGAGCAAAGGGCAGAGGGTAAGCAAGGTGCGGCAGAGGGAAAGCAGATGAGACGATAAATAGGGCAACAACAAAGGTCAGGTAACCCCAGCCGTCGATCCCCTCCATCTCAGTCCGCCCCCCCCCCCGCCGACACGTGCCCACGGCATCAATAAAAGATCCCATACTATCATAACTGATGGGACTGGTGGGCTCCCCCACCTTCATGGCATGTTAACCACATGTCCCACCCACAAGCGACAACTAGTAAGAAAGGAACACGCAACGAGGCGTCCCCTCCCCTCGCTTCACAAAGAAGGTCAACCTTCAAATCAGCCCGACACCATGACGTGTCGCGGTTACTTCAACCGGCCTTATGCCATTTCACTGGAGGACTCATCCCGATATGGCAGAACGCCCGGTTGAGATCCACCCAGCACTATGGCATCCCACCGGGCACGTGACATTCAACCAGCTCCAAAACATTCTACCGGATGTCACTTCCTCCGCCTACGGGCAGGGACGAGCCAGCAACAACTCAAGGCTTCTAAAAGCATGGGCTTTATAAACCCGGGCGAGCTTACATCTAACCCATGTACTCTTGTCCAGCAGGATAAAAACCCTGCATCACACTGAACTGTGATACCCTTGGGGATACATGGCGAGACTCGTTATCTCAACGCCACTCCACTGGGCAGATTGTCTCTCTAACACAGAGCAAGTCTCTCCGCAGGCTAACAAACCTGCACCTTACCTCAACGCTTAAACAACAAAATCTGAGAAGAGCTAGCAAGTGTTAAAACGACGCCTCAGCGCAGCCATAGCACCCTTCGGACACCTGTTGGCCTATTCCACGCACCAACAGGCCTTCCCGGAGGCTAGCCCACAAGTTCATCCGGGACTCGTTTCGATATGGCAGGACGCCCGTCGAGCTCCCGTGAACTCCGCCTCGCACCGATATGGCAGGACGCCCGGGCGAGGTCCAGTCTGCAAGTTCATCCGGGACTCGTTTCGATATGGCAGGACGCCCGTCGAGCTCCCGTGAACTCTGCCTTGCACCAATATTTTGGGAACGCCCATTCAAGATCCAGATACTCACCTCGGTCACGCCCAATCTTTAACGCGGACTTGGGGGACTGAGCACCGATAGGTTGGTAACCCTGCGGGTCTGCAGGCCAAGAGCAAGACAGATCTTAAGTCCCCATTCAAGATTGCACTTGACCGGGAACTTGGGGGACTTGTTGACAGTAGCCAGAGAGGCTACACCAGGGCCCGCAGACCCCCAGCAAGCGCACCAGGGCCCGGCCCAGGACCCAGGATCGGATCACCAGCACCAGGCCTCGGGGCCCAGCCGCCTATCCTGCCTCTAGGGGTCCTGGGACCGGGGACGCCTGCCTGCCAAAGAGGGCACCAGAATGTCCAAACAGAAGAGAACTAGTCCCACATCGAAGAATGAGGCCAGTCCTTACCCCCAACCACCTATATATGGGCCCCAACTACCTTCTTTATGAGGTAACTTGTCTCTCTCCCGGCTTACATACGTGCCTTGGTTATATATATTCCAACTATACTAACTTAGGCATCGGAGAGGAGAAGACCGGCCCGCCCGGTATTCCCCTTAGTGAGCAGGATTGCAGGAGATCAAGTTGGATTCATCTGTATCTACCAGGCCCCCGGGTTTAGGCAGAAACATCACTTAATGGTTCATCCATACTCTAGACGAAGTTATGACTGTTTTGTTATATGAAGGTCATACTACGAGTGAATCTGATGTTCAATATGAACCTATGTGTTCGGTTCATGAACAACCTTATCCTCAAGATCAAAGTAAATCAAGTTGGATCTGAGGACGATGTGGCAAGATTTAGTTACTAAATCATTGCTCAAAATCATATTTGGAAAAACATGTGAAAATGCATAACTATGCTAATGTTACTGAAGCTCCCTTGATCAAATGAAAGAATCAGGGAGAATCCCATGATTAATGTAAAAATCAGGGGGAGGTGCAGACATCAGGGGGAGTCTAGCACATCCATGTTGTTTTCAAATGTAATAGGTGCATTGTGCTCTTTTTGTCCTTCGACCAAAGTTTTATTTTCTCTCATTGGGTTTTTGTTACTTTGCAAGGTTTTTAATGAGGCAACACTACATGCACCGTTTTATCTCTGACTCGGCACAAGGGGGAGTGTTGAAGGAAAAACACATTATGTGCATTCGCCAATGTAACTGACGATAGATAATTATGTAGTTATTATTGTCATAAATATATTTACAATTAACGTTGTAATACTCACCCTATATAAAGGGGATTATCAATGAAATGAGTAGACCAATTCATTATTTTCTACAACAAAAATAAATATAAGAGACTAAAAGGAAGATATTGTTGTAACAAAAAAATAAGGTCTTTTTCATTTACCTCACCTCTCAAAATATTTCTCAAACCCCTTATTGATGTGCAATTTCAGCAATCCGATTAAGATCTATTTTCACTACTTGACCGATATTCGACAAATCAATTTTTAAGATTATAAGTGATATGTATATATAAACACACACGTAAATTGACTTGTAACACAATATTCTACAAATTACTAACTCATTGATATTTGTCTCAAACTAAATATGCACAATCATCAATTAAGTGTGATGAATTAAGTGATTCATACATCTAAGTTGTCATTAGTCAACTTTTGTACCAATTATGGCAGTTATGTTACTATTATCACTGTTATAAAAAATAATTCAGATAACCAATGCATTTTCTTTTTGTTCAGAATATATTCAACCATTGCATTGAAGCTACCAAGTAATAAATCAACCCGAGTGTATTCCACATACTAATATTCACCTGCACCATTCATGTGCAAGTCACATGCATTAGCACTCTAGCAGCCAATTTTTCTTGATAGTTAGTTAGTGAATAGTAGTCAATTCGAAGACAAAATAAATCGTATATAGTAAAAATGAAAGGATATTCAAAACGAAATCATCCAGATCAATGTAGTAAATTTTAAAAATCATTATAAATTTAAATGAATCGTATTGTCTAACACGATAAAATTATTTGTTAAATAGATTAAATGGGTTAGAAATTATGGTAGCGATGGTTAAGTGATAGAAGTGGAGATCGGTATTGAAGTGTTGGATCATGGTGAAATAATAAAAACTTATCCTACAATTTTTTATTTTTAGTGGGTAATGAGGGGAACCTTGACATTTGTCAAACTAAGAGTGGGTGTCCTCATTCGCCATGTTTACTAAGATTTTCAGGCCAAGTAAGGACTAAAGAGTAGTCCTCTGCCCTTTTGGTGATGGTTATTTACAGGTGAGGACCATATTTGAGAACCCGGATTCTCTCCTCATGAGAGATCTCCTCATAAGATCTGGACCATCTAATTTTAATTCGACGGCCCAAATTACTTTACAGGGTTGTGTAAATAGTAACAGAAGATCGTGAGCCGTCGGATTGAAATTGAACGGTCCAGATCGCTTTATGAGGAGATATGAGGAGAGAGACGAGGAGAGGTTCCCATTTTCATATTTGATACCTCGCGGCCCCACATCATATTTTGTGTCCCTTTTACTTATTTCATTTGTTCTTTCCATTGTGTGGCTATCAAGCCAAACAAATTGTCTTCATGAATATGGCATTCATGAAATGCATCATGGATTTCACGTCATCCCACATAGTAAAAAAACTCCAAACGCCACTTATACATGAAGTTAATTTCATCATGTTCTATCAAGTTTGATCATATTTATGTTTGTATATATGAAGTAGGTGGATTTTTAAATTTACTCCTAATTGCCAGTTTTACCAATAAGTGTGAGATTTTATGTTGAAATGAAAAACATTAAGTTCCTATATTCATATTTAAAAAGCATGTCTTTACAAATTGTTTATAAGTGGGCCATACCCCCCCCTTCTTTTTCATACCAACACGCACATAGTCACAGACTCACAGGTGAGTGGGGCCATATTTCATATTCCTTTTTCATCTCCTCTCCTCTGATTGACACGTATTTGTTTTTTTTAATTATAAAATTTTGTGTATTTCCGTACAATTTCATACCCGTCACTGAAGTTTTATTCTTATCACTCCCAAGATTGAGGAATGCTCACCCAATCTCCATAAAAGGGGTATAAAAGTAGGGCAGAGATCCTCTCCTGTTTTCTTTTTTTACTTAACCTTACTTGACCTCTATTCGACGGTGGAAAGGTCTTACAGGGTGTGGGGCTGTTGTGAGACGGGATCTGGGCTGTTGTGAGGCGGGATCTGGGCTGTTGGATCAGCTCAACTCCCAAGAAAAACTAGGAGAGGATCCTCTCTCATAAAAGTATTTAATTCACGTATGTGTATGAATGTTATTTCAATCATGTGTGCATGTGTACAAGCATCATCATCCGCTCAATCATCTCATTGATATTTGTCTCAAAAGAAAAATACACAATCATTAATTAAGTGATTCAAACATCTGTCATTAGTAAATTTTTGCACCAATTACAGTTATGTTACTGTTATTACTGTTATAAAAAATTAATTCAAATAGCCAATGCATTTTCTTTTTGTTGAGAATATATTCAACCACTGCGTTGAACTACAAAGTAATAAATCAACTCGAGTGTCTTCCACTCACTAATATTCACTTGCAACCATATGCAAGCCACATGCATTAGAACCCTAACAACCAATTTTTCCTTGATCGTTAGTGAGTGAATAATAATTAATTAAAGATAAAACAAATCGCATATAGTAAAAATGAAAAGATATCCAAAACGAAATCAGCTCGACCAATGTATAAAGCTTAAAAAATCGCCACAACCTTAAATATGTCATATTGTCCAACAAGATACAACTTATTTGTTAAATGGGTTAAATCGGTTGGAATGGGTAATCCATTTACCAACCTATTGGGTTCGAGTTTGAATTTTTAACACGATTTATTAAATAAAAAACTAAACAAAAATATATGTCAACAATTTAATTAAGAAATACGTCACCTACCATATTTTTGATACAAATTAGGACTAAATTTTATAAATCAAGACAATGTGTTGTCAAACTGTCACTTGTCACTAAGAATTTTGCCCTTTTTAATATTTACACGTGTATTCAGTCTTAATTGTTGCTACTGCATAATTTAAAAGCTATTACAACCGTCTTAAAGACTGCTACTATGGATAGAGAAGTTGATTCCTATTGTAGATAGAAAAGATAGCTGCTACAGTTGATATATAAACTAGATGTTACTGTCGATAGAGAAACTATATGTTATTGTCGACCGTGAAGTTAGATGTCGTTGCCGACCTTTAAGATTGTTGCTACTGTCAACCCTGAGACAATTGCTATTGTCAACCCTGCTATCATGTTATTATGGTTTGTGGTGGTTGAAATTTGAAATTTTAAAGTTTCTCAAAATATATGTAACATTATACTCAAATGAAAACACATGAGATAAAAAAAAAATTATTTTGTAGTCTTAATCTTGTCCAAATTGTTGGCTGAAAAATTTGAATTTACCGGAAACTCAAAAAGAAAGAACTTGTCAATTAGTGGAGTGACAGTATGATAATTTTGACGAAATCAGTAAAATTTTAGATATTTCAGTCTCAATTATTCAATTAGTTTTGCGTCTAATTTTAGATAAAACTTATCTCATTTTTTATTTAAAAATTATCAAAATTGAGTTATTTATGTTTCTAAATTTAATCGGTAGTATTATATAATTTATTATTTATTAAATAAGTTGATTTTGAGTTTAGATTTGAGTTTGTATATTGTGACATGTAAAATACCTTAATCCCACACGATCCCGACCCGACATATTAACAGTACTTAGTCCCTCACTTATAATTTAAAAAAAATAAATACGTGGAGAGGAGAGGAGATGAGATGAGATGAGAAAACGGGCATATGAAATATGGCCCCACTCACCTGTGACTGTGAGTGTTGGTATGAAATGGGAGAGGGGTGTCACCACCAAACCTGGCCTCATATCCTGTCAACATTCGTTTTGTTTTTGTTTTTTAGAAAAGCAAAAAGAACAAAAAAAAAACTTTTTTGTTTTTGTTTTGTGCTATTTCCGTACTAACCGTCACTCACTCCAGGTGCTTTCTTTATTCTTATCCTAAAATGATAGGAATGTGGAGGTGGGCATGCATTGCCTATAAATCCACGCACCCCCTACAGAGCTCCCACAGTGTCCTACAGAGCTCCCACCCCCTTTCAAATCCAAAGCTTTTTTCCTCTCCTCACTCCACTCATGGCTTCCCCAATCCCACCTCCGCTTAAATCAGAGATCATATCGGCCATAATCAAGCTGGCAGGTGGTGTTTTGCTTGCTTTTGCCAGCAGCGCTTTCAAGATTGACTACGCGAAGTGGAGGTCTACTCCGACCCCTCTCTCTATGACCCTCAAGCTTGAACATTCCCTCACCGTGGCGCCACTCCGCCTCGAGGTCTCATTCAAGCAATGCCAGTGCAGCTGCATGAAGCAGAAGGAGAAGACAGCTCTTGAGGCCTGCGCTGAAGTGTACGACGCTCCCCCCGTCGATGAGTGAAGCCGAGCAGCGTTCACTGATTTTCCTTTATGTTTTTATGACGTGTAATCGTAATGGTGGGCTTGCTCTTTTTCAATCTTTTGTCTTAATTTGCTTAATGACATTTGGAGTGAGGTTACTATTTATAATCCTTTTTTTTGTTTTTATTAAATTTAAATTTATGTCGTGTGCAATCTGATTCGGAAGACTCACGTAGTCACGTTAAAATAGATCTCTCGTCTCAGAGATTTAAGAATTTAAAATTCAATAATCGGGTTGGAAATGCCACACCAAAACCTAGAAACCTCTTCCTCGAAAAACCAACCGTACCCGTCTCCTCTCTCCTCCGATTTACCTTTCCAAGTTCTCCGCCTCCCCCCAAATCAAACCCTAGCCGTCCCTGCCGCCGATTCATTCGTCACCGCCAAGATCCACTCCAAATCGACGCCGTCGTTCTTAAAAAACCGACGCGTCGTCAGCGTCGACTACGATCCGGCGACGTACGACCGGCCGTCATGCTTCTCAGCGCCGCCGCGCCGAAGCCAAACGGGGCTGGTGTCGCCGCGTCCGGCTCCGATTGGGTCCCGCCGCAGCCGAAAGCTGAAATTACGAAGAAGAACGTTAATCTGATTCGAGGTAACGCGCCGCTGCCGGCGGTGAAGCTCAAGGGCGGAGCGGAGGGGAACTTCGTGAAGCTCAACCTGAACGGAAGGAAGCGCAAGTTTCTGAACAAGGGCAGACGAGGAAATTCCAGTTTCCATGACGGTCTACTAACTCTTTCTTATAATTATAAGCATTGCAACGTTGACCTCTTAATGCAGACTCTCAAATTTTCCCCCCTGAAAAGGATGTTCTTATTGCAGCAGTTCTGAAGAAGTAAGCTTGATTCTTTAGTAACTTGAGTTTTACTAATGAACATGTGCTGAGCCAAACTATGTTGATTTTTCAGGTCTGAAATTAGGCAAGGGCAATATGTGTTTGACATACCGACTATAGCAAACAGCATTGGAGTTACACCAATTACCCTATCCAACCATTTACAGAATTTAAAGGTTTGTATACAATTTAAGCAAATCATAGTTGAACGAAAAATTACTAGGTTCTAAACCGGAAAGGGAAGGCTAAGTTGGATCATGACACCAACCTTTATCATTTTTAAAATTCAATTTATATATTTCACCTATTGTAAGGAGAGGAATTGTTTTAACTTGATACTACCTGAATACTTTATCAAACCACTTTTTGTAATGTATTAGGGCTTTGAATTTACAGAATGGGCTTTGAACAGGCTACCATGTTTTATTATCTTCTATAGGTTGCAAACCTCTCTCTCTCTCTCTCTCTAATCCTGTGTATTCATTATATAATATGTTCTCATTTTCTTTGTGATATTGTTCAGGTGAAAGGAGAGTAACATATGAAGTCAAGGACCAAGCCTTCTGTTATACAATAAAGGAGGTCCCTGCAGACCTTTGTTCTCTATCAGCATTCAGCACAGGTAACAAATTGGCTATCAGATGTTGAAAGTTGTTAGGTAATTAATAATATGTTATCCTGGTTAAAGCTGTTTGTCAATTTCAATAAGCACGGCAGTGCTCATATGACAATGTGCACTTGAAGATCAAGATCCTTTAGAGTTTGTCATTGTAATTTTGAAATAGTGACAGGTTAAAACTTTCCTAAAGTGGGCCTATCCACAAAATCATTTGTGAAAAACATACCTGCAGTCCTTGGGTGTTAGAATACACTGGATGGTGCAGTTCTTAAATTTTATTTGTGCGCACAAAGTTATCATATATGCAAATGCATATCAATGATCCATTTATCTGCTCATGATTTAGGTGCGGAAGTTGGATGCGATGTATTATGCAGCAGTGTCAGCTGTTAATGCCTGTGAAAAGATGGAAGGTTGTTCTGATGGCCAGCAAACACTATGTTTGCAAAGGAAGATTTTGGAGTACTTCAATGGAGAAGATGATTTGAATGTCCCTAATAAGTTGGGTAAAACCAGGTTGGTACAATTCTTTAAGCTCTTGAAATTTAATACCATTTTAATCACTTGCTTAGGCCATACACTTCATTGGCTGGCATGAATGCTAGTTTTCCTAATTTTCGACTTACGGATGGCATTATCATTTACATGTGCAGCCCATTTTTGCAAGCAGATATAAAAATAAGAACCTACAAATTCACTTGCATTCAATTTTATAGGCCACTCATGCTAGGCAGTAATCTAAGATATTGGCTTTTCATTACTGGACAGGTGTTTCTAAAGAGCAATTCACAGGCCAAATACACCCCCAGGGATGTTGCAAGGATAATGCATGGGATTCCAAGTCCAGCATATGCTTCTGCATTTTGGTCTAAAACTCACTTCTGGTAAGTACAGTAAAGTTGTTTAAATTTGCCACTCCATCAATATTTGATGCTTGCTTTGGAGATGTGCTTTCATATGTTTCAAAGTCCTTCATTAGGAACAAATTCAGGTGATATGATTAATCTTCACTGCAGGGAAGATATACCCATATAGACTTCCAGGCGGTAATGGAAGCAGCAAAGGCGGACCTGATCCATTTTATGAGGAAGGATGCGGTCTAGCCGTGTTGAGGCCAAGCACCCTATCTTGTTTAGTGATCCAGTGGAGGGCTACTGAATGTAATATAATAGTTGGAATTGTCAATCTGACAAATTCTTTAGGTTCTCGCCAACTGATTGTTCAGTTCAATTGAAGGTATATTGTGTTTCCAATTCGTGCAGTCCGGAAAAGATCGGCATCTTCAACCAGCATGAAACAGTGATGAATTCTCAACTCCGGTGCTATAAGTTATGGTAGGTAAGCATCAAGCTGCTCCTATGTTCCGAGTATCAGCTAAGGCTTTGCCAAGTGGACCAACTTTTGTGAATGCATTAGCACTACCTGGATGCTTCTGGTATTCCCTTTTGTAACAGGAAAGGCAAAAGCCAAAATCTTGGTTTTCTCCAAGAAACAAAGCCTACCAACAAAGAACCCACCTTTACATTCATTAAACGACACCTACCAAGCTAAACACTTCTCAATTCTCACGTCCATTTCAGCTTTCAGATTCTGGATTGGAATTTCGCCACAGAAAGTCAGCAGCTTTGTGATCGAAGGACATGGTTGAGGTGGCGTCAGCTTCTTCTTCGTCTTCAATCTTCACCATCCACCCGCTTCTCTCTTCTCTCATAGCTTTCGCTTTTACCCAATTCATCAAGGTCTTCACCAACTGGTATTTGTCTTTCTTTCTCTTCTGAAACCCTGTTCTTCAATTATGGATCTCACCCAGCTCATGGTTTTGTATTTATAATGTTTGTAATCTTGGTTTTCTTCATTGTGGAGATAAAAAGATGCTGAATTGTGCTGTAATTGGTTTTGTCGAGTAATGATTGCCCAGATCACGGTTCTTGATGTGAAAAGTGATACACTTGAATCAAAACAGCATTAACCATTAACTTAAGCATATACTAATCAAGCTTTGCATGCATTTCATTTGGTTTTTTTATTGACTCATTGGCCACTGATGTCATAGATTCATGAACTTAGAGATAAATGAAACTGAGTTCCCTGTAAAGCAAACCTTAATGGGGAGTTGATGTTTTTCCTTATTGTGAAAAGAGAGGAGATGTTCTCGACAACCTGTGATTGTCAATACTTTGTTTAGCCTAAGAGTCTTAAAATTTGATAGATTTGCAGGTACAAGGAAAGAAGATGGGATATTAAGCAGCTTGTTGGATCTCGCGGAATGCCATCATCTCATTCTGCGACTGTTACTGCAATTGCTACGGCCATTGGATTCCAAGAGGTCGTCGGTGGATCACTCTTTGCAATTGCATTGATCTTAGCTTGCGTTGTAAGATCCCTATCTTCAATTTGGATAATTTTTGCAAAAAGAATTAGGCCTTTCATGTTTACTTTTCATTGCTCTATTCATTTGTGAAGTTTGAAACAACACTTGGCTTTATGTGTTAATGTAAATCTCAGATGATGATTATATAATGATAATATAATTCACAGGCTTAAAACATTTTGAAACAAACTCATAATGGAATCTCTTATCTAGGAAATGTTTATGAATATGAATTTACAGAACTCATACATCATGGGGATATCTGATTTATAAAACTTGGTGGCAGGTGATGTATGATGCAACTGGTGTAAGATTACAGGCTGGACGCCAAGCAGAGGTTTGGTGTTTTTGCTTAAACTGGTTCTCTTATAAGTCATTGCCACAGTTCTGTTCCGTTTCTTCTGTTCCACAATCCAAGAATTGATTTACGATATGTTTAGTTGTTTGGCTGCAATATGTTTCATTAATATTCTTCAAAAAATTCTGCCTCATGATCCTATTTAAATTTTGGTTGATTTTGTTATATGTATTCACTGTATTGGATTATTGTCCAGTTTTTGAATCAAATTGTGTATGAACTTCCTTCTGAGCATCCTTTTGCGGAGAGCAGACCACTGTGTGAACTTCTTGGCAACACACCCCCTCAGGTTCTCTATTGCACTAATTTGAATCTGTATTTGATTATTGGATCTTGATTGTGTATAGAGGACTACTGAAACACTTTGAGAAACTTAGTAACAAATCCTTTAGTGACGATTGCAGTTCCCATTTGACAGGTTATTGCTGGTGGAATTCTTGGAGTTGTCACAGCAACCATTGGCCATTTGATAATCTTGGCTACTAGTCATGTATGATGCCCAAATGGGTTAACATCCCCAAAGATAGTGATACAATGTAACAGGGTTTCTTAGTGTCACATCTCCTGTTATATGTTTGGATTGCACATTTGCAGATCCATCATCACATGTGGTTTATTCTTTCTCAAATTTACATATAGGTCTTCCTGTCTATAATCCAGTTAGCACGCCCTTGCTTTTTGTATAAACACCAGCATGCTGATAAAATTTGATTGATTTCATAGCTTTTCCTGAGGAAATAGCCCTGTCTTTACAATTTATAAGATGCTCAAAAAGTCAATTTCAATGAGGATGTCTAGGTTGCATTATGTCCAAGGCATAAGCTAGAATATGCTTTTAAATTTCGTGCACAGGCATGAAGTTACTAGAATGCACTCATCTTGGGTCATTATATTCCTTCCAAAAGAAATATACCTTGTTTTCTGGCTCCAGCATCGGTACCAATTTGAATTAATGTCATTATTCATCCACAGTGTCGAATCAGTTAAGAATTTTTCCCTTGTACAATCTACCCAAACTTCAAAAGTTCATCTCTAATCCTTGCACTATATTCTTATTAAATGTGGTTGCTTAGTTTCTGCAAATGTGTTATATTCTTGTTTCAGTTCTTAGAGTCTCTGGTCCGCACTACTTTTCTACTTCAATAAACAATTATTATGCTGGTTTAAGTGAAATTATAAAGTACTGAAAACAGGAAGCATATTAAATTATTTTTATTTCTCTCTCCTGGCAATATTATAGGTTGCCAGTATGGTTATCCTCTTTGTAATCAAATGTGAAGCAGCAGCATCCTTTCATTTATTAAATACAATTTTATAAGCATACAAATACATATCCTATAGGAATCATGTTCATAGTATTAGTTGCCATTATTGTTAGACTCCCTCTTCTGGTGCTTATCTTATGATGTCTCTGTTCATTGTATACCAATACATATCTCATAGGAGTCATGTTTCTTATGTTGTGCAGGATCATCGTAAAACTCCTCAAAACATGTTTAGGCCACTCTTGTCCAGTGTTCCGAGTAGCACCTTCTATGTTGGGAAATCAAGTTCTGCGCAGCGTCCTCTGATTTCCAGGAACTCATCAGTCACAACTAGCAGCAATGCAAGTTCTGATCTAGGTACAAGCTTTGCACCTGATACTGAAGGGAGTGATCACAACCAGGATGATATGGCAACTGAATCTGACAAGGTGCCATACTCAGATGGTCATGACGAAGTATTTGCCTTTGATAAGATGGATGTAGTAAAAGAAGACATGGGGCATGATATTTATGATGGATCACATGACGTTCACGATGATGAGTTCACTAGAATTTCTATAGTTGAGTGTGTAGCTACCGATTCTGAGGATTCTGCCCATCCCAATATCTTGATGGAAGTTGGTCCAATCACTGAAGATTCTCATGTTAAGGGTGATTTTTCTGAAATCAATGGTTTAGAAGACATGGAACTTTGTTTGAAGTGTGGGTGCAAGTACTATGCTTCTAATGAGGTGGAACGGAAAATTAGACTTTGTCCAGAATGCAGTAGGAAAGATAAACTTCTGAGTGTCCTGATTCTGGAGAGAGACGTAGTTCCTGAAAATTCCCCACCTTCGTCTGTAAATTTGGAAGAAAAGCCTTTGGATGAAATGCAAACCATGAGAGTTGTACCTGGATCTCCACCGATGACTGATCTGGAGGAATCAAAGAATTCTCTTGGTGAAGATAATTCTGATCAAGGCCAAATTACCTACGACCAGAAAATTCACAATGGCTTAGAAGATAATTCGCTTGCAATGCCACTTGTGAATAATTTACCTTGATCATATTTATAGCTTTTGACAAAATAAACACAAACCCAGCAAGAATTTTTGATCAACCATCAATATCTCTATTTGTTCCCTCTTGATCTCTCTTTTTAATTAAAAAAATTACCAATAGCTTATAATTAGAAGTAACAAGATTTTTTTTTTAATTATTACTAATTATCCATAACTAAAAAAAATTTAATTATAAAATTTCATGTCTATTTCCGAACAATTTCATAATACAAAATTACTAATAATATTTACTAATAGTAAGAATTAATTTTTTTATACCATCAGTAGGGAATTAACAATAACATGTTGTTAACTAGTTCACGATTTAATAGATAATTAACCCTAAAAATAAATAAATTATATATATATATATATATATATATATATATATATATATATATATATCGACATATTCCTCACATGTTAAACCCTAATGTGCATTCGATTTGTGCGGCGACGGGAAGTGGTGCGGCGGGGCTGGACAGAGAGATCAGCGAGGTAGAGCGGCAGAGAGAGACGCGAGGCAGAGCGGCGATTGAAGGCGGCGAGTTGCGCGGCGGGGCAGCGAGGTCTCCTTGTTCGTGCCAGATCTATGCGAATGCGGCCTAGAGCAAGGGTGGCAGCGAGGTCTCCTTCCCAACCCAGGGTTTAGTGGTATTGTACTTTATGGCGGCGAAGATGAAAGGTTCGATGGCGGTGTCCTGGACGAACCCTAGCTTGTGGTTGCGCATCCCCTAGCGGATCGAGTAGGCTGCTCTAGAGAGTTGCATCGAAGGCGGAGAAGGCACAGGCGAGTGCGGAGGGACAAAGTTGGGGTTTGGAGGGAGAGGGAGAGGAAGAGAGAGTGTTGCACGTGGAGGACTAGAGAGAGCGAAGAAAAGGCCCGATCTGTGTGACGGCAGCCTAGAGCAAGGGTGGTGTGGGGGCAAGTTTTCTATGTCATATGAAGGTTGATTTCTGAGGTACAATTGTATTGGAAGCGCGGTGAAGGACGACGGGATCTTGATTTCTGTGGGTCAGTAGCATTAGAAGCGCGGCGGAGGACAGGTAAGGTGGATTTTCTAAAGGTTAGTAGCATTAGAGGAGCGTCAGAGGTGGATTTTCTGAGGCTCAGTCGCATTAGAGAGACATAGTTCTGAAGGGGATATTTTTTAGGGTAATTTCATAATTTATGAGTTAAAAGATTTCATGTTAATTTTGGATAGAAACCTGATAGTAATAATTTTATAATACAATCTTACTATTAATAAATATAAACACAAAATTGTAGTTATAAGTAAAAAACTCATGTCACTCTAGTGCAAGTGCTTTGTTCTTATCCCCTCCCAAGAGAGAGGAATCCATATGCCTATCAATGTTGATGCCACGACATGGTCATTGAGGGGTCATTACTTTTTCTCTTTTCTCCCAATTTGGTCAGATTCCGACCCACGGTAAGTCGAAAAATCAATATAAGACCACAATGCTTCCATGTCGCCCTCGTTGTAAGTAATTATATTCATCAATGAGATTTTTCGAAAGAGGAACCAATGCTAGCTAGTAAAGGACTCTAATTTTTCAAAATTAAAAAGGACTCATATACCCTCATTCTCCCAGCATATATATATTGTTTCAATTGTGATATGGTTTTGGTACATTATATAAGCCCTAATTGCTAGCTAGTAAAATTAAAGGATATGTTGATCGATCATTCCTGAATTTTATGACTCTTTTGAATGAATGTGTGAGCTGGTCGCTAGTGTTCCATGAGTAGAGACATGTAACATATATGTTTGATGATGGATAGAGAAAAGGAAGGAGCGAGGGAGTGAAAGGGGCAGAATTGGGAATTGAGTGTAGGAGAAAAAGGAAAGGAAATCAAGTGAGGGCGATGAGGTATATTGGTTTGGTTTTGTTTTGTAGTAGAGGGCGAGGGTGTATTGATTGATTGGTTTCGACATTTTGTGCAACGACATGCGGGGCTATGAATTGTTATGCATGGTTATATGCATATGCTATACATGCCTCTTCCTTCTATATAAATACAAACAAACCTCCACCTAACGCAAACGGCCGGTCTTGTGTTATAGGCGGTATTGTGCCAAATTTTTTTGGCGGTCTTAGTACATATATATTATGTGTAAAAAAAAAAATTAGATTAAAACTCAAATAAGTGTATCTCTTTTACGATAAATCCATACCCTTTTATTATAGGATGGTGATATTAACACACCCCAAATTGTTATTCACACACCCCATAATATAATCAGTATTTTCTATAATTATCAAATTTTATTTTTCTTGATTTTACCATTTTATCATACTCTTGGAAAAAGAAAATACTTCTATTTAAATCTAGCTTGATTTCAATTTAAACTTCATGCTAAAAATTATTTTTTATAACTTTATTATAATCAATTTCATTTCCTTAAATTTATATTTACATACTAACATGAATACACACACTATATATATATATATATATATATATATATATATGCTCATTACATTTCACTTTTAACACAAAATTTTAGTTCAATTATTGTCTTCTTCTTATATATAAGATGCAAGTTGAAGCCAATCACTCACGTACTTCTCGCTCATATATTTTGATAATTAAAGAATAGTTTAGAGATGAGATCAAGAAGTAGGAAATAGTATAACAAATGTTTATGTCGAGTGTTCCTCATTGTAAGGTACATATTTTATTTTTAGATTACTTTGTCTTTCTTATAGGTTTATTTTCTTTTTCTAACATTGAGAAATCACATAGATAAACACTTCACTTTTTGTCAAGGTATTAAAAAAAACACTCAGCTCCTACAATTTAGGTACTTTATTAAACTCCTACAAGTCAATTAATTCATTCAATTTCGATAAGTCAGGTATTTTATAAGTGTGGTGTAGTCGAACAAACCTCTATGTTATGTATGTCAGTAGTACAAATTATACTAGCTAATTTTTTATAACTTACCTATGTGATAGAAAATTTTAAAATCCTACTGAATAATATGCAAAAATAACATAGCAATATCAATGCTTTTGGATTTGAAAAAAAAAAAAGACAAAAAAGGAAAAAAAAAAAAACTTGTTGTAGGAAAATTGGAATTGGTCTACTCATTTCATTGATAATCCCCTTTATATAGGGTGAGTATTACAACGGTAATAGTAAATACATTAATGACAATAATGACTACCTAATTACCTCTCGTCAGTTAAATTGACGAAGGCACATAATGCGTTTTTCCTTTAACACTCCCCCTTGTGCCGAGTCAGAGGTAAAATGGTGCATGTGGTGTTGCCTCATTAAAAACCTTGCCAAGTAACAAAAACCCAATGGGAGAAAATAAAACTTTGGTCTAAGGACAAAAAGAGCACAACGCACCTATTACATTTGGAAACTATATGTATGTGCTAGACTCCCCCTGATGTCTGCACCTCCCCCTGATTTTTACATTAATCATGAGATTCTCCCTGATTCTTTCATTTGATCAAGGGAGCTTTAGTAACATTAGCATAGTTATGCATTTTCACATGTTTTTCCAAATATGACTTTGAGCAATGATTTAGTAACTAAATCTTGTCAAATCGTCCTCAGATTCAACTTGATTTACTTTGATCTTGAGGATAAGGTTGTTCATGAACGAAACGCATAGGTTCATATTGAACATCAGGTTCACTCGTGGTATGACCTTCATATAACAAAATAGTCATAAATTCGTCTAGAGTATGGGTGAACCATTAAGAGATTTGAAATTGATCTGTAATAACAGATTTTCTTATCTCACCTTTAATGCGTTTTTCTTTACGCATAGTTAGCTATGACGTGGATAATTTCTTTATCATGTCACATTCTATGTAGAGATTGAATAAGCCCAAATCTTTCATATCTTTAAGTATTTGAAAAAACCATTTGCGTTGCGTGGGCGCAGAGCTAAACATACAGCTTTACAAATTTTCATCGAATGAGAGGTCGAGTCTTACATATTGTGTTAAAGTACAATCATGCGTTATTGCACTTGTATAGGAAATTTCATTTCCCAACACTTCTTCGTCATCTTCCTTTAGATGAAAAACGGATCTATTGTTAGAGTAAAGACTTCGACTGATCATGGGAGTATATGTAGGCCTCACTTTATTCTTTAGAGTGCCTAAGCCGATTGATGGATGGTCACCATCATTACAGTCCTTGAGTTCCATTTCAAGACTGTGTATTCCCAAGATCTTTTTCATTCTTAACTTAGGATTTACAATACATAGAGTACCTCTTAATTCATTGAGAGTCTGTGTATATCCATAATGAGCACGCAAGGGCATAATTCACCAATCTCTACCCAATCAAGTAGTCACTTTAGTGAACGTTTCAAATTCTTTTGCAAACGCACTTATGTGATCTAGTGCAACTTGATTTGGGTGGATGAAGTCCATTTAGGATCCTCATGTATATCTCTTAATTTAGATCCCCATAGAGATATGTGTTTTGACCACTTTCATAAGCTGCATGTTCAGTTTTTCGGAAACTACCAAACTGACAAGGTAGTGGAGTGCAATAACATCCATTACGAGAGATTGTCTCCTCATAGTCCATTACGAGAGAATATCTCCTCGTAGTCGATTCCAATGCGTTTTTGAGTAACCTTGCGCCATAAGGTGAGTCTACATACTCTTACTCTCATTACGCATTCTAACAAAGATATATTTGATAGGGTTTACATTTGCGGTGTCGGCATCACCTGCCCAAAGACCTATCTCTTTGTTTATACTGGATCGCTTCTTTCCATTAGGCCAATTTACTAAGTTGACATTTTTCAACGAAGTATGGTTCGATATTAGACTCATTATTCCACGTCCTCATGTACACTAGTGTCATGTGTTTGTAGAGATCTCTATACTTTAAGGATTGGTTCTAACATTTGAGGCGTCCCCCAATGATAACCACAATCCATAAATATTCTCATGAGACAGATTTGAGTATCACTGATCAATAGATCAGGTTGTGTCAAACTTGTTTTCTTCCTTTACGCAAGTATGTATCGAACCTAAGGTGGCCTCCCCCTCTTCCTTGAAGAGCCACGGTCTGTGACACCATTTATGCCACTTATGGCGTCACCATACCACCATCCATGGTGGCAGTGCAATACCCAATTCCTCTTGGGTAGTACCATGTTCTTTTGATAAAACACAATCCTTGCAGGTATATTTGCAGCAGGTTTATATGATCTCGTCACTTTAATGTATATGACATCTGCACACTTTACTTTGTATTATTTTGGGGATCGAGATGAGACACAGTGGGGACAAACCACGACAATTCATGTCGTTCCACTTGAACATGCTTGTTCTTATCTCCCCCTAACGACGGGAAGACTGTCTCATCAAAGTGACACACCGCAAATCTAGCGGTGAGGAGATCGCCTGTCAAGGTTTCGACATAGCGGACTATAGCTGGAGGTTCATATCCAGCATAAATATATATTCATCTCAAGTAACCCATCATTGTGCGCTGTGGCGGCGCAATTTTGGCACATAAAAACATTTAACCGAGCTCAAGGATTGTAGATCCGTGTCAATCCAAAAGAGCTCAAGGATTACAAGTTCGTTTGAAATCCTTTAAAATCATCACACACAGTCACTAGCTGTGGTGTAAATTAGTTCAATGATGATGGCCGTAGATGAATAAGTATCGCTGCATGCAAAATTGCATAACCCAAAACGGAAGTATTGGTGTGCTTTACCAATATCAAGACTATTACTGTAGTCGTTTTCCTTGAGACCAATTGGGTTTTCATATAGGAATATGATGCCCATTACAGATCCTATATAATAAGCTATAAAATCATTGCGCCTACGGAAATTAACCCGGCCTAGGTGTTTTGACTTTCTAGCATAAGCAGCATAAATTTTAATTGTGGATGGTGTCATGACACGTGACCAGCGTGTCGACACAACAACCAACACCATAAAATATCTAAGGTGTCCGCAAGTTGGTTGAATCAGTCCACTGAATCATCTTTGGATTCAATATAAGAACATAATGAGAACACATGTTTCCTTTGCATATGATGGTGTCAATCATAATTTTACGAGTAGGTTTTGAATGATATACTTTTATTCATAAAATCACGATGGATGTCAGAAGCATAATAGGGTGTAAGTGCATATACTTGTGCATCAAATATATTATAATGCCACCTTAGGGGAGCGGTGGAATTTAGGAATTGAACACACGTCTTCAACCCTACATGGATTATGTCGAAACAATATTTGAGGATAACATGTTCTTTGGTCGTCCTCGGTTTCGTGTGGGAACCATATTCTTTTGTTGTTTGCTTCTATTCATCCAAAATATGGGTGTCCATAGTAATTTCTTTAATGTACGGATCACCAGATCAAAGCCAATCTCTGTCAGAATTCCAAAAGATCATTTTCTTATGACTTTGGATTCAATTAGCGGTTTACATATAACCCACTAAGTTGACATATAAATTTCTCTAATACGCGTTTACATCCGTAGTCATTAGAGGTAATGCAAAGGAGCTCAAATGAATTCTCACTTGTGTCTTTTTACATGAACATCGTGGCATAAATTTCTTTAAAATGTTGAACAAATTCAATTTTCTCTTATCGCATAAATTGTCAATTTGACATATGCTCAATATATACATCGAAACGTAACTCAAGTTCTTTAGAGTAACTCGATGGGGATTGTAATAAAAACTATGGTAATTCCAGTTAGGCAGGTGCATTATGAATCCCAAAGGAACAGATATACCGATCCTTATCACTTTCATTATAGTACTACTGTTCTTTAGTACTATTGTGCTATTTTTGTGATATATTAGTATCATTGCACTACCAGAAAAAAGGCTTTTCCCGACGAAATAAAAAAAAACGGCCGACGAAAAAAAAATTTCGTCGGCTATTCCCAAGAATGGCCGACGAAATTTTTTTTTCGTCGCCAAAAAAAAATTTCGTCGGCTATTCCCCTAGAATGGCCGACGAAATTTTTTTTTCGTCGCTAAAAAAAAATTTCGTCGACTATTCCCCTAGAATGGCCGACGAAATTTTTTTTTCGTCGCTAAAAAAAAATTTCGTCGGCTATTCCCCTAGAATGGCCGACGAATTTTTTTTTTCGTTGGTAAAAAAAAAAATCGTCGGCTATATTCATATTTAAGCCGACGAAAATTTTTGGAAGTATGGCCGACGAGTACTAGGTTTGATTTCGTCGGCTATGATTAAAAAAAAAAAAACAGCTTCCATTTTCTATCACTATCGACAAACCATTGCTTCGTCCTTTAAATGCAAATGTGTCGTGAAATAAGATATGACCGAAATAATGAAATACGTCAACGGTTGAAAAATGATAAGATTCTGACAAAATCTGTGTGCCGAATGTTGCGGTTAACTGTTTTTTACTTCCGTTTTCCTATGGGTAGCCTGACGGTCGGTAAATATTTTGAGGAAAATTTTTATACGATTAGTTGCGTCTCATCGATTTGAAACTATTATCTGTTGAAGGTCAGGCCAAAAAACGTCATTTAGACAGGCCAATTACCATTTCTAAGCGTTTGAAGGGTCGACTCACCCGGTTGACCGTCCCGATCGAGCCTTTAACGTTGTCAGATGTAGTTAGATTTTTTTTCATACATGTATTTAATCTTAACGGTGATATCTGACGGTTGGAATAGATTTTCCAAACTTTTATATTCAAAATCGGAACATATGCACTAATGTTCCTTAACTTGTTTACTAAACGTTTTAGTGAATGTATCGTTTCAAATAGTTACTATACGCTGAGTCTTCAAATGAAAATATGTCGTCAAATAAGATATGACCGAAATAATGAAATACGTCTACGGTTGAAAAATGACAAGATTCCGATAAAATCTGTGTGCCGAAATAATGAAATCAGTCAAAACCCGGTTTACTGTAGATTTGGCATCCGGCGTCCGAATGATGATTGTGATACCATTCCGGAAAGGGAACGACGCCAGGAACAAAACTCGTAGCTTTGCCACGACGTGTGGGCTTTTTCGGGCTTTCGAGTTCGTTTAGGTCCTCAAAACGGCATTTTAGTATGTTTTCATAGAATAGCCGACGAAACATTGCAATTCGTCGGCTATTCTCTGAGTTTAGCCGACGAAACATTGTATTTCGTCGGCTATACTCCAAAAAAAAAAAAATTTCCAAATCATAGCCGACGAAATTAATATATTTCGTCGGCTATACTCCAAAAAAAAAAAAATTTCCAAATCATAGCCGACGAAATTAATATATTTCGTCGGCAAAAAAAAAAAATTTCCAAAGCATAGCCGACGAATTAATATATTTCGTCGGCTATTCTCTAAGTATAGCCGACGAAATATATTAATTTCGTCGGCTATTCTCCTTCTAAATTTTTTAAATCCTCCCGCCTTTTTCTCTAAGTATAGCCGACGAAATTAATATATTTCGTCGGCTATTCTCCTTCTAAATTTTTTAAATCCTCCCGCCTTTTTCTCTAAGTATAGCCGACGAAATATATTAATTTCGTCGGCTATTCTCCTTCTAAATTTTTTAAATCCTCCCGCCTTTTTCTCTAAGTATAGCCGACGAAATTAATATATTTCGTCGGCTATTCTCTAAGTATAGCCGACGAAATATATTAATTTCGTCGGCTATTCTCATTCTAAATCTTTTAAATCCTCCCGCCTTTTTTCTCTCCTCCTTCCCTCCCCCTCCTTCGGCCTCCTCCTCCTCCTTCCCCTCCTCCTCCTCCGGCCTCCTCCTCCTCCTCCGGCCTCCTCCTTCCCCTCCTCCGGCATCCTCCTCCTCCTCCTCCGGCCTCCTCCTCCTCCTCCGGCCTCCTCCTTCCCCTCCTCCGGCCTCCTCCTCCTTCCCCTCCTCCTTCTCCTCCTCCTTCCCCTCCTCCTCCTTCTCCTCCTCCTCCTCCGGCCTCCTCCTTCTCCTCCTCCTCCGGCCTCCTCCTTCTCCTCCTCCTTCCCCTCCTCCTCCTTCTCCTCCTCCTTCCCCTCCTCCTTCGGCCTCCTCCTTCTCCTCCTCCTTCCCCTCCTCCTCCTTCTCCTCCTCCTTCCCCTCCTCCTCCGGCCTCCTCCTTCTCCTCCTCCTCCGGCCTCCTCCTTCCCCTCCTCCTTCCCCTCCTCCTCCGGCCTCCTCCTTCCCCTCCTCCGGCCTCCGGTATTTTTTTTTGCCCAAAATGCAGTTATAGCCGACGAAATTGACATTATTTCGTCGGCTATACTCCAAAAAAAAAAAAATTTCCAAAGCATAGCCGACGAAATTAATATATTTCGTCGGCTATACTCCAAAAAAAAAAAAAATTCCAAAGCATAGCCGACGAAATTAATATATTTCGTCGGCTATTCTCTAAGTATAGCCGACGAAATAGCTCAAATTTCGTCGGCTATAACTTTAAAATATTAATATATTTGACCAAGCATAGCCGACGAAATCATTTTCGTCGGCCATAATTCGTCGGCTATACTTGGAATGGCCGACGAAATTGAAAATTTCGTCGGCCATTGGTATTACCGACGGCGTATTTCCGACGACTTATAGCCGACGAAAAATTCGTCGGTAAAGGGTATAGCCGACGAAATTTTGGCATAGCCGACGAAAAAAATTTCGTCGGCTATTCTCCCATATCTGGTAGTGTTGTCCTTCAGTACTATTATTCTAGGGATTATATGGTGCGTTTCTTTGCACACGGTTCTTTGTGTCATGCCTATATTATGATATGTTACTTTACTTTATGCAATACTTTGCAAAGTTAGATGCAGAAAATTGAATCATGTATATCATGAAAAAAATTTGAATAATCTCAATTCCTTTAGAGAAAATTTAAAAATTAACATGCCAACGATTACATTTAGTCTTGTCCAATTTAGAGATAGAAACTTTAAGACCAAAATGTCTAATTTAGGCGTAATAACTAATAACCTTTATAAGGATATCTTGGAAATTTTTAAAAATAGACTAATCAAAGTCTATCTTGGATGGAGTCAAATCCTTTTGGCTCTTTTAATAGCTGCAATGATAAGATGTGTCATTGACATCTTCTTCCCATATGGTATGTCTTTAGTTGTAAATTCATTTTCAATGTTCTTGTTGGATATTGAAGATACTTTTTCAAAATCCGCGTACTCGTATGATTCTTTATACTTATTATAAGTCATAGTTAATTCTTTGCTAGCTTGTAATATACGTATCAATACTTCATTGATTTACAACAATGACAGACTGTTTCACTGCACATGACATGTCCCCTATGTCATCTTTCAAATGGTACATTGTCTCTACTTGCTTTTGGATGATTATATAAATCTTTACGTCCATGGTAATTGCCTTTTTTTTTATGGTTGTTGCATTACTTTGCACAATTTGTTCCAAGAAATATTTATATTCTTTTTCTCTCAGACCTTACATCGTCATTACCCTTTGTTTTCTCAGACCTTACATCGTCATTGCCCTTTGTTTTAGGGTTGTTGCATTACTTTGCATAATTTATTTCAGGACATTTCTTTTTCTCAGACCTTACATTGTCATTCAAGATATTATAATTATTTCTTAGCTATTTACATAAAGCTTGCATAAATATACCATGCTCAAGTCTTAGTTGACTCAATAGGGGAATTTGGTACTCAAGTTCTTCAGAGTCCAATGTGTCAAAGTCAAACTGTGATGGTTAAACCATCTGTAAAATATAGAAATAATAAAATGTATTAGCTTCGCGGTGTAAATGACATTCACGACAACTAATATAAACTAAGATACATTATGGTAAATCCGATGTTTTGTGAAATTACGTTATCACAGTACAATTTTGGTTTCTCCGTTTTCATTGCATGTGAAGCTAATGAAATTTCATTATTGTTGCTTTTTACACAATTAATAAGATATCCATCTTGAAAAAATTTCAAGAAATAAAAATTGGATCTCAAGACCGAAATTTGTAATAGTCATATTTTTCTTGCTTCGGGAAAATACTTTTTCACAGTATTAGGTTTGTCCATTTTTCTTTATATTACAATGCTCATGAAATTGCATTATCATAGCAGTGCTCAAACTAAATAACATGTTAAATAAAATAATTATTTAACACTAATCAAATGAACATATAATGCTTCAAGTTTCACATTTATATAAAATACTAATGCGATTAAATTGAATAGAGCATTATATCATATAAAACTGAAATAAAATATAATGAAAGCAAAACTTCAATGTAAATATTACTTGTAAGTTTGCCAAATAAACTGCATATGAAGTGATTGCTCGATCTCCGACTCCAAATTGTCGTAACATATTGATGGCGGCATCGTAATTGATATGTCACATAAAAACAAACAATATTGATATAATTAGTGACTTTAATCATATATATTTCACATCTACTATATAAATTAAATAATTTAATATTTACCATTAAATTCGTAAAACAGTAAATAGTCATACAGTAAATATGAATTACTATGCGGTAATTTCAAATATTACCTTTAAATTTTTTTTTTTACCCCCTAAAAAAAATCTTTTTTTTTTACGTGGGACAGGTCAAGTTGATCCGGGTCAGGCCCAACAGGTCCGGGTCGAGACCAGGCCCAAAGGAGCCGGGTCGGATCAGGCCCAAAAAATCCGGGTCGATAATTTTTTTTTTTCTGCTGCAGATCGCAGCGGCGTCGCGGGGAGGCGTCGATCGGCGCAGGCCCAATCTCGGAATCGGCCGATCGGAGTAGACAATCCAGGTCGAGGCTTCGCGCTGGACATCGAGGATCAAGGTCCGATTCCGGGTAAGGTCCGATCGAAGGTCAGTGGTGGCGACGCAGCAACCGGGTGGGGCAGCTTTGGGTGTACAGATCAAATTTTGATCTGAGGTCAGTGGTGCCGATCCTGTTCGATCTGGAGGGGGGACGATCCGGGTGAAGGGCCGGCACTGGAGGATCGATAGTGGTGGTGATGCCTCGTCGTCAGAGCAGTGGTGGCGAGGTCGAGATCGGAGTGGTCCGACCTGGAGCGTCGTGGAGCGATCTGGAATCGAGGGCGATCCGATCGTCGATCGAGGCTGGAATCGACAGAGATCGTCTGGGCTGGCGTCGTCGGCGCTCGGTTGGGCTGGCGTAGTCGGCCCTCAGCTGGGCTCCTGGGTCGTCGCGTTGGCCCGGGCAGGCCTAGTGGCGGCGGCAGCGGATGAGGGAAAAAAAAACTACGTTTTTTTTTTTTTTTTTTTTTAGTGTCAGTTTTTTTCATTTGTCTTGACTAAAAACTCTAGGTTAGGCAAAGTGCTGATAACGTATTGTAGGAAAATGGGAATTTGTCTACTCATTTCATTGATAATCCCCTTTATATAGGGTGAGTATTACAACGGTAATAGTAAATACATTAATGACAATAATGACTACCTAATTACCTCTCGTCAGTTAGGCCTGACAATTAAACCCGCGAGCCCGAAACCCGCCCGAAACCCGCACGTTTGCTAAACGTGCCTAGCAAACCCGGCACGCGAAAAACACGGGTTCTAACGGGCCGGGTCGTGCTTGCACGTTGGAACCCGTTGGGACCCGTTTAAAAAAAAAAATTGTAAAACCTAAAACTCTAAAAGAGGAGAACAGAAGAAAGAGAAGAGAGATAAGGAAGGGGTCGGGGAGAGACGAGGAAGAAAGAAGAAAAAGAAGAAGAAGGAAGAGAAAAAGAGAAGGGGTTCTGTAATTGTTGGATTATGATTATATAGAGCATGTAATTGGTATTAACAAGAATCTTATAAATTCTCTATATAGATGATGCAGATTCAGGTAATATGATCATTGTTGGTGTTAAGTTCTTAGTAAGATCTTCAGGTAATCATATTAATAATCGAGATTTTTGACATAAAAAGTACCCGTAAATTGAACATCCAGATTAAGCAAATATATAACTAAAATGATTCATATAAATAATATCATTCGCGGATCTAACTGGTTTTTTTATAAAAAAAAATTTACTTTACGAGTTTAGAAAAAAAAAAATTCACGGGCTTCACGGGTCCCAACAGGTAACCCGTAAACCCATCGGGCCGAGCCCGCAAAACCCGTTAAGATAAACGGGTTCTTAATGTGCCGACCCGCTAAAGGCACGGCCCATTAAGGACCCGCACGAGCCCGCACGATTGCCAGGCCTATCGTCAGTTACATTGACGAAGGCACATAATGCGTTTTTCCTTTAACAAAACTAAGATTACATGATTCTAGCAAGTAGTAATATGACTAATATCAATAATAATATTAGAGGTGGCAATTACAAATACATAATTACATATTAATGAAATGAGCTTTAATCATGCAATACTTATTGTTAATATTTTTCGAAAAGATTGATTAGCATTAGTAATAAATTTTATTCGAGTGGCACTTTCTCTAATTTTGAACAAAAACAGGTTTTGTTGGTTAACCAATTTTTTTTTTAATTTTTTTTAGTTCAATTTAATTAATAGATATATTTGTTGACTTTAATTTAAAATAGGGAATACATATAGCTGTATAATAAAATTCCCCTAAAAAAATTTGTCAACAAACAATACATATAGCATATTGAAGATAATGAATTCATATTGTTTTAACTCACTACCAGATCCGACAGAATAGCCGACGAAAAAAATTTCGTCTACTATTCAAAATTTTCGTCGGGTATACCCTCTACCGACGAAATTTTCGTCGGCTATTATTCGTCGGTAAAACGGCGTCGATAATACCCATAGCCGACGACAAAAACGAAATCGTCGGCCATGTTCACATATGCCCGACGAAATAACGAAATCGTCGGCCATTATCACCGACGAAAATACATTTCGTCGACCAAACCTTGGCATAATGTCCGACGAAATTCGTCGGATATTTTCACATATGGCCGACGATATCGTAAAATATAGCCGACGATCTCTTATGTTTCGTCGGTTATTTGTTCTGAAATATAGCCGACGAAATTGACATTTTCGTCGGCTATATTAATATTTTAATATATATTAATTAGTTATAGCCGACGAAATAATGTAATTTTCGTCAGTTATAAAAGTTATAGCCGACGAAATTTGGTAAAAATCGTCGGCTATAGCACTTAGAGCCGACGAAATAATGCCAATATCGTCGGCTATTCTTACATTATGGGGAAAAAAATTAAATTAATTTCTAAATTACCATTCCAAGCAACCTGCAATTCACAATGACAATCCATGCATTTACACCAACAAGAAACACGTCTAAATGACTTATTATTTAATTTGTTCCAATATACATAAAATATAACTCTAATCATCACCTAAAGCACTAAAGTCCACCATGTCATCCCCAGCATCCTGCTCTCCATCATGCTCGTGATCCTGCTGAACGAACTCGGGAGGTTGAGGCATTGGAGGTTCAACTAACGGCTGAAACGGGGGCGGGGGTTCAAGGCCTTGTTGTTGTGCCGCGAACATAGCATACCACCAGAATAACTGTCTAAGGGTCCTCTCGGAGTCTCCGAAACCGGCAGAACTTCCAGAACCCCTAGATCTGGAAGAACGACGGCCTCCGAATAACTGTCTGAGTGCATCGGCCATCTGAAGCTTGAGGCATTAATACATTAATTAATATTAAATTATATTACATTAAATAACAAATTCTAATTAATATAATAACCAATAATACTAACATATTTTAAAACATACTAACAAATTAATATTTAAATTTTAACTAATTTTAAATAATACTAACCATTAACCTAAATATAACCATTTATATACAAATATAACTATATTTCATTATTAACATATATATACATACAAATAACCATTTATATATTAACAAAAATATAACCATTTATATAATTAGGCTACCAATTTATATATATAATTAATTTAACAATTTATATATAACAATTAAAATATACATTAACATATAACCAATATTAACAAATATATAACAATTTATATAATTAATCTACTGTTGTAGGAGAAATAGATTGATAAATCTCTCTGTGTTTATTCATTGATAAGGAGGCCTTTATATAGGCATTACATCAAGTATCCCTGGCGAACAGGGATTCCCTATCTAATAGAGTATCCAGACTTCTAGTCTTATTAGGGCAAGACACACCACGGAAGTTACGGAGTTAACCTTCCTTGAACACTCCCCCTTGTGTCGTGTCCTCAATGGTGCATGAGCTGTTGCCTCGTTAAAACCTTTGCCAGCAAACAAAAACCTCTTGGGCAAAAAATAAAAGCATGGTCTAAGGAAAAAGAGTACAACGCACCAACTACAAGTATGTGAGACATGCATAACTAGGCTCCCCCTGAAGTCTAGATGAGAACTCCCCCTGATAGTCATTCAGTCTTTGAGTTCGGATAAGCGACACATTCCAATGCGCTTTACATGCTTCATAAATGTAGATTTAGGTAGAGACTTGGTGAACAGATCCGCTGCATTTTCTTCTGAGCTGACTTGCTTCACCTGGATATTCAAAGTCTCTTGCTGCTGCTGATTGTAGAAGAACTTAGGCGAAATGTGTTTAGTATTGTCACCCTTAATGTATCCCAACTTCATCTGCTCGATGCATGCTGCATTATCTTCAAATATGCAAGTTGGTCCCATCATAGTAGACTCAAGTCCACTAGACTCTCGAATGTGAGATATAACTGAGCGAAGCCAAATACATTCTTTGACTGCTTCATGTAGTGCAATAATCTCAGCATGGTTCGAGGAGGTAGCAACAAGGGTTTGCTTGGTTGATCTCCAAGATATCGCCGTATTCCCAATGGTAAAAACATAACCTGTTTGGGAACGTCCTTTGTGTGGATCTGACAAATATCCAACATCAGCAAATCCTACCATTACATCATTTAGTGTATCTGAGTAGGAGGGGGTATCGCCAAAATCGTATCGGGACCACGACTTAGCATCCGCGGGTCCGGATAAGTTGGCGGATATGTCTGCAAGATGGCGGATGGATGAACCAAAGCCAGTCTTGGCGGATATGGCTGGCGGATGGCAATCCGAGCCATGGTTTGTGCTGTTAGATGCAAGAGATCGACTAGGTGTCGAATCCTGATGAGTGTATCGATAGTACAAGCCCATGTCAAGGGTTCCTTTAAGGTATCGGAAGATGTTCTTGATTCCAACCCAATGACGTTGTGTTGGCGCAGAGCTAAATCTAGCTAACAAGTTCACAGAGAAAGCGATGTCTGGTCTAGTACACTGAGCTAAGTATAACAAAGCTCCAATCGCACTAAGATATGGATATTCAGCTCCCAAGACCTCTTCGTCATCTTCTTTCGGACGAAAGGGATCTTTGTTGATATCCAGACTTCTAACGACCATGGGAGTGCCTGTAGGATGCATAACTTTGTCCATGTTAAATCGCCTGAGCATCTTTCGGACATATGCAGACTGGTGTATAAAAATTCCACCACTTCGGTGCTCTAGTTCTAAGCCTAGGCAAAACCGAGTCCTTCCCAGATCTTTCATCTCGAATTCGGATTTCAAATAGCTAGCGGTCTCATTGATCTCATTCAGAGTTCCAATGATGTTCATATCATCGACATAGACGGCTATAATGGCAAATCCTGAACTTGTTCTCTTTATGAACACACAAGGGCACAACTCATCATTCTTGTATCCTTTCCCAATCAAGTAATCACTTAACCGTGTGTACCACATCCTACCAGATTGTCGGAGTCCATATAGAGATCGTCTCAACCTGATAGCAAATGAACTTCGTGGTTTTTGCTCACTTGACTTGGGTAACGAAAGTCCTTCTGGCACTTTCATGTACATCTCCGTATCTAGGTCCCCATAAAGATACGCAGTTACAACATCCATAAGCTGCATATTGAGTCTCTCTGAGACTACCAAACTTATTAAGTATCGGAAGGTAATAGTATCCATGACAGGAGAATACGTCTCCTCATAATCAATTCCAGGGCGTTGAGAAAAACCTTGCGCCACGAGTCGAGCTTTATATCGCTGGACTTCGCCATTCTCATTGCGCTTTCTGACAAAGACCCATTTATGTCCAACAGGCTTCACGTTCGGCGGTGTAGGCACAACCGGTCCGAATACTTGCCTTTTCTTTAGAGAGTCTAGTTCAGCCTGGATTGCTTCTTCCCACTTCGGCCAATCCGCCCTACGTTGACATTCATCAACAGTGCGGGGTTCCATATCGTCGTCGTCAATAACTTCTTGAGCAACGGCGTAAGCGAATGCATCATCGATATACATGGAATTTCTTTCCATCAGATTGTGCATGCATAAGTAGTTTAGTGAGATTTCCTTGTTCTCCAACATCAACAGTGAGTCTGAGGCGTCCCCCAGATGATTCAGAGTTGATTCTTGGACATAGGTATAGTCGGAGACAATCTCGTGTGACGGCGTCACAGTATCAATGATGAACGGATCGCTTTGTGCCTGGACACATGCCCTCTTTCTAGGTACATTGTCTTTGGAACCGATTGGTCTCCCCCTCTTTCTAGGAGGATCCGAAGTCGACGCCGGCTCTCCACTTGGAGGTGCCGAGCCTAGGCTGCCGATGGCACCTAGGGCTGCGGGTCCGAGACCGGCGGCGCGTGCTCGCGCATGGCGAGGAATGTTAAGCCTTGCAGGTACATTCGCAGCAGGTATGGTTGATCTTGTCACTTTCGCAATATCAGTAAAGGAGTCGGGCATCGTATCCGCCACCTTTTGTAGTTCTAATATGCGTTGTATTTCAGTCTCACACTGAGACGTACGGGGATCATAATGAGACATAGTGGGAGAGAACCACGTCAATTCCTGACGTTCATTTGGGACGGATGCGGCCCCATCTCCCCCTAACGGCGGGAAGGATGTCTCATCAAAGTGACAATCTGCAAATCTTGCAGTAAACAGATCACCTGTCATAGGCTCTATATAGCGGACAATAGTTGGTGCTTCATATCCAACATAAATAGCTGATCGTCGTTGTGGACCCATCTTGGTACGCAGTGGAGGCGTGATAGGCACATATACGGCACAACCAAAAGTACGCAGATGCGAAATATCAGGCTCGTAACCAGTTACCAACTGGTACGCACTAAATGGTTGGCTATCTGTGGGTCGTAGACGAATAAGCATAGCTGCATGTAATATTGCATATCCCCATGCCGAAACTGGCAAGTTTGTGGCCATGACAAGAGACCTAGCTACAAGCTGTAGTCTCTTGATAGCGGCTTCTGCAAGACCGTTCTGAGAATGAACGTGGGGTACGGGATGTTCAACTTCAATCCCAACTGACATGCAATAGTCATCAAAACACTTTGAGGTAAACTCTCCAGCATTATCCAGTCTGATGGACTTAATCGGATTGTCCGGGTGGTGAGCCCGAAGCTTAATAATCTGAGCTAGGAGTTTAGCGAATGCAGCATTCCTCGTGGACAACAACGCTACGTGTGACCAACGCGTTGATGCATCAACCAGAACCATGAAATATCGAAATGGTCCGCATTCTGGTGTTATAGGTCCACAAATATCACCTTGTATTCGTTGTAGAAACGGAATATTCTGTTTATTATCAATAGCAAAAGATGGTCTTGCTTGAAGTTTTGCTAGTGAACAAGCTTTACAAAACGAACGATGAGCATTAGACATCGCTACAGAAGCATGAGAAGCAGGAGGGGACCGTACCTCTCCTTGGAACCGAGAGGCGGCTATCGACGGCACGGCCGAACCGAGGCCGAGGCGCCCTCTGTGCTTTTGTGATCGGAAAAATGGATGACCGTGGGAGCATTTCAAAATACGGATCATCAGATCACGACCCGGATGACCGAGTCTATCATGCCAAAGCTTATAAGCATCAGAATCACATAATATAACAACATGAGATTCGTTGGCTCGAATGGTTGTGAAATACATGCCATTGCGAACTCGCTTACACTTCTCCACAATGCGAGTGCGCATAGATTGAGTGGAGGTGATCAACAGATATTCAGTTCCATCTTCAACATAAGTGCTGAGGTGATAGTCATTGTCACGCACATCCTTGAAAGCTAGCAAGGTTCTTGGCGCCTTAGGCGCATATAGGGCGTCCTCTACCCGAATCTCAGTGCCATTTGGCAGTAAGAATTGAGCAGTGCCACGACCCTTAATTACGGGTCCAGTTCCTGTCATCGTAGATAACGACGATTCTCTTGGCGTAAAATCCGCAAACAATTGCCGATTTCTCAGAATCGTGTGAGTTGTTGCACAATCCAACAAACACTCAATCTCGCCTTGATACATCTACAAAAACAATGTAACTTGAATCAATAGTCTACTTTAGACTTTGGCGAACACTTTAAAGTAAGTGTACTGAAACAATATATCATCACAAAATGAAGTGCATTAAGGCCAATAACATAGCCATGGCAACGACAAAACTTGAGAGAAAGATATAAGCCGCATTTTAATCACCGAGTATCACCATTGATAATCATAGCCTAGGTCAGAGATTGAGACCGGACACCGTCGTAGGTGGCGTGGCCGAGCCAAGACCGAGGCCAAGGCAAAGGCCGGAGCCAAGCCAAAGCCGAAGCTGTGGTAAGGCCAAAGCGACCCAGAGGCCGAGCCGAAGCAAGGTGAGTGGTGAGAATCGGTCAGGCATTGAGGCAATGCGATGCGACGGTTGAGCTAAATCCGAAGCATGGCGAGTCCGAAGACACTTCGTTGCCGAGCCATTGATGCAAAAGTTGCATTTGTTCGATAGGCTATCGATTGTTGGTTTCAAAAACCGGATTCGGTGCTGAGCCAAGCTGGCGAATGGCCATGGCGAGTGAGGCCTAGCGAGTCGCGGCCAAGCGCTTAGGGGCATTGGCGAGCGAGGTTTGGCGGATCGCAGCCAAGTTGGCGGATCGCTGATCGCGGATCGCGGATTAGTTGGCGAAGAGCCATGGCGAGCGAGTCCTGGCGGATCGCGACCAAGTTGGCGGATAACGGATCGCGGATCTCGGATCGCGGATCGTGCATCGCGGCTCGCGGATGGCGTATCGCGGATCGCGGATGGCGTATCGCGGATCGCGGATGGCGTATCGCGGATCGCGGATGGCGTGTCGCGGATCTCTCCTTTTGTCTTTGTGATTTTTCGGATATGAGTTAACATCACCAGAATTTTGGTGAACTCAAAATGATTATGCCATTGAGAATTGGACGCATTGAACCAATTTTGCTTTCAGGGATGTAAAAATCTCAAATCATTCGTAGAATAAGATAGATTTTATTGATGACAACTCAAAAATACATCATGGTTGTTCTAAATAGAACGACTTATCGAACAAAGTCGTGATTTATTGACTATTCTGTCAAAATAACAATCAAAATCAAACTTGAACACGTATCTCATGACCTAAGTCAAATACTTATTCATAGTCTGGAGTATCATACTCCTGAGTCCTACGTTTCTTGGTAGGTTGGAAGTCATCGATGGCGAAGTTCGTATTTTCCTCATCGTATACTTCTTCCTCAAAGTCTCCTACATAGTGTGCTTCTTGTTCTATGTATTGTTTGTGTTTCTTGTAAGCGGCTTGAATATCTCTGCTTGCTATGCAATCGCGTTGGAGATGATTCTTAGAACCACATTTGAAGCAAGGAGCCGAAGCATTGTTCGGCGTATGGCCACCACGCCTGGGACCGGAACCAAAACTGTTCCTCCCTCTGGGAGCGGCGGCTCTGCCATCATCCCTTGTCCAAGAAAGCGGTCGGCCACGGCCGACGCCTCTTCTCCCTCCTCGTCCGCCACGTATTGCTCTTGGCGTACGTGGTGGCGGTGCTTGACGTTCATGAGGTTGATGCTTCTGCTTAAAAGCTTTACCACGGGCTTGATGAGATTCCGCAATGAATTTCGGTCCTCGAGGCCTCTTATTGGTGGTAAGAATCAACTCATGGTACCTCTCCTTTCTCTGAAGGACATTCATCAAATCGCTGAAGGTTTTGATAGTGCCTTTCTCGCGGAGATCGCGGTACTGATGCGACAACATGGACGCAGATTCTGGGAACGTTGTGAAAGTCTTCTCCATCATATCATCATCGGTCTTTTCGACCCCACAAAAGCTCAAATCAGATTGCAAGTTTAGCATAGTCTGATGATATTCCTGGACGGAATCAAAATCCAGTAAGCGGATTTGCTCCCAATCAGACATGAGGTCTGGGAGTTGTGCGTCATGCACATTGTCGAAGCGGTCCTTGAGGATATCCCATAGCTCTTTGGGATCAGTTTTCCTCAGGTATTGCTTCTTGAGCGTCGGATGGATATGGCGCCTGAGAAACATCAGGGCTTGTGCTTTCTGTTCAGGAGAAGCGTGTAAGCTTTCATCCTCAGGAGGGTTGATGGTGGCAGTAAATCTTTTACCAATGAAAGTGTTCTCAACATCTGAGACCCACCTCTTGTATTCCTTGCCTTGGACATCCAAGATGTCAAATTCTGGACGCTGAGTGTCAGCCATCTACAGAACACAAACAGGGAGACGTTAGTATGTTTGAATACTAATCAAGTTTGATTGTTCTTTTAGAACAGTGCCAAGATATATCATGGTCACATAAATCGATGCTTAACGTGACTTCAAGTCACAATCGATATCTTCCCTTTGTTTTCTTTCCAAAAGAAAAATAATACGTTATGGTTCACAGTGACATCACAGTCACAAGCATAACGGTGGCCGGTAACATCACAGTTACCCCAATAAACGTTGGCACCGGGGTGACTAAATCCCCGTATGCCGTCCCGAGAAGCGATAGAATCGGGATGAAGAAGCAGGGACACGGAAAGGTCCCGGAAGAAAACAAAACCCAACTATTGAAATTTTCATAAGCGGGAACGTTTATAAAAATATTTACCTCTTCAAGAGAAGCTTGATCAAACGAAACTTGACTCTTGGGGAAGCTTGTTTTCTTCGATTTTTCTTGATTTCTTCTCAACCACGAATAAGGGTTCGCGGATCGCTTGCTTGGCTTGCGAGCAATTTTGATCTTCTGGCAGATGCGTGCAAAAAGTAGCACGCAAGGGAGAGCTGCTGGCGAGCGGGTTGTCTGCCTAGAGGCAGAGGAGGAGCAGTACTCGAGGGTACAGTGCGGCAGGCGAACAGCGCAGATGCTGCTGAGAAGAGGCCGACGGTGCCGAAGAGAAGAATCGGCGGCCGACGGTAAGTTAGGGTTTCGAAAAAAAATCCGGAATTAGGGTTTCTAGGGCTTATTAGACGGGAGGCTAGAGCAACGTGCTGATAACGTGTTGTAGGAGAAATAGATTGATAAATCTCTCTGTGTTTATTCATTGATAAGGAGGCCTTTATATAGACATTACATCAAGTATCCCTGGCGAACAGGGATTCCCTATCTAATAGAGTATCCAGACTTCTAGTCTTATTAGGGCAAGACACACCACGGAAGTTACGGAGTTAACCTTCCTTGAACATCTACAAATTTATATATATAATTAATCTAACAATTTATACATATAACCAATATATATAACAATTTAACACACACTTAAATATCTAAATTATATATCTAAATTATAAAATTAAAATAAATTAAAAAAAAAACAAAAAAAAAACCTCCGGATCTGTTTTGGCGGAGGAGGAGGAGGGGAAGGAGGAGGAGGTGGCCGGAGGAGGAGGAGGCCGGATTTCGGGTCTAGGGTTAGGAGCTAGGAGGAGGAGATCGGACGGCGCCGGCGTGTCTAGGAGGAGGAGGACGACTACGTTATCGGAATGGAGGAGACGCATGGCCGATTTGAGGAGCGGAGGAGGATTTTTTGAGGATTTAGGGTTGAAAAAGTCGGGCTGCTGCGGCTTTAAGCTTTTATAGCAGAGAGAATAGCCGACGAATTAAAAGATTTCGTCGGCTATTCTTTGAATGTCGTCGGCTAGTCTATGAACGTCGTCGGCTATACTTTGAATGTCGTCGGCTATTCTATGAACATCGTCGGCTATACTTTGGAAGATTAACAGCCGTCTGATCTGAGCCATCCACAGGCGGACAATAAAAGGGCGCGGATCGCAAGAGTTTAGCCGACGAAATATAATTTTCGTCGGCTAAACTGTAGGTCAAACCACTACGTCAAACCTCTAACCACAACATTCGGCACACAGATTTTATCGGAATCTTGTCATTTTTCAACCGTAGACGTATTTCATTATTTCGGTCATATCTTATTTCACAACATTTTTGCATTTGAAGAGTCTACGTATAGTAACTATTTGAAACTATACATTCACTGAAACACTTAGTAAACAAGTTAAGGAACATTAGTACATATGTTCTGATTTTGAATCTAAAAGTTTAGAAAATCTATTCCAACCGTCAGATATCACCGTTAAGATTAAATACATGTATGAAAAAAAATCCAACTTCAGCTGACAACGTTAAAGGGTCAATCGGAACGGTCAACCGAGTAAGTCAAACTTCTAAACGCTTAGAAATGGTAATTGGGCTATCTAAATGATTTTTTTTGCCTGACCTTCAACAGATAATAGTTTCAAATCGATGAGACGCAACTAATCGTATAAAAATTTTCCTCAAAATATTTACCGAAGGTAACGCTACAATTAGGGAAACGAAGGAATAAACCATTTGACCGCATCTTTCAACACTCAGATTTTATCGGAATCTTGTCATTTTTCAACCGTACACGTATTTCATTATTTCGGTCATATCTTATTTCACAACATTTTTGCATTTGAAGGATGAAACAATAGTTTATCGTTAGTAATAGAAAATGGAATATGGTCATTTTTTTAAAAATGATAGCCGACGAGAGACTCGTACTCGTCGGCTATTCTTTTGTCGTTTTCTGTCTAAAATAAAATATGTATTTTTCAATATAGTTATAGCCGACGAAATAATGAATTTCGTCGGCCAAAATTTCAAAAAGTTTTCGTCGGCTAATGTTTCAGAGAAAGGCCGACGAAAATCTAAATCATCGACTGAAATCTGAATATAGCCGACGATTTTTGGTTATACCAACGAAAAAAAAGGATCGTCGGCTATTCCAAAACTATGGCCGACGATTTTTTTTTTCTACCGACGAAAAATAAAATCGTCGGCTATTCTATAGAATTACCGACGAAAATTTTTAGTCGTCGGCCGTTTTTTTTATTTCGTCGGGAAAAACTTTTTTTCTGGTAGTGACTCATAAAATAAAAAATAAAAAATAAAATGAGAGAGCAAAAATCTCATGTTAAGCATATTTCTTAAATTTTGAAGGAACAAAAAATAAAAAGTTGTAGTATAAAATGCGAGGAATATGCAAACACGTACTACCAACATACAACCGAAATGCTTACTGACTCCACAATCAACAATGAGAAGGATAATAAAGAAACCTGTAAAAAAGAGCAATTTAGTTACGGAACCAATGTAATGAATTTCCAAACTTTATAAATGGTAACACAGTACAATCTTACCTGGAAACTATATACAAAGCTTTCCATTGGATCATTATAATAAACAGAAACTATGACAAGACTTTTGCCAAGAGGAGCAGAACAACGAGCGCATTAGGGCATTCTAAATCTTCTAGCATTCTTAGAAGCAAAATCATCAATTAATTTTTCATAATCAAGCTTTTCTAAAAACTCATTTTCAATTGAAATCAAAGCCAAAGAATTTAATCTTTCTTGCGACATGGTTGATCGCAAGTACGACTTTAAAATTTATAGTTTTGAAAAGCTTATCTATGTTGATGAAACTGTAACATATATTTAATAAAAGGTAAGTAATTGGATAACAATTGACTCTCTTCAAAAAATTGAGTATTACATTAGCTGTATCATGTAACTCACTTGGGAAATGCTTTTGTAATAGCTGCAATTCATTAAATAAATCATCACTATCAATGTCTGAATTGTGGCCATTCTATAACTTCTTTTCTAAATTCTTGCAACTCTCCTTCAATTCTTCAAGGTCTATTGATTTCAACTTTGTTGTTGTGAACAAAAGGCTGAATGTCTCTTCAAACTGCTTATATTGTTCAAACCTCTTCTCTAATGAACTGATTGCTTGATCAATTATGTAAACAAAGTAATGAATTCGGAAAGAGTCTTGAGCTGATTCTTCAGAGACCTGTTCACTTGACTCCGTTGCAATCTTATAAGGACCAATTTCATCAAATTGTCTCTTCTTGCATATTACTCTTTTCTTTTTCTTCTTATGCCACATTTGAGCAATATCCAATTCAACGACAATGTCTTTAGCACAATCTAAAGCTTGCTCAAATCCAACTTCTAGATACTCTATGAAAAAATCAATAAGTGCATGAACACTATCCATTGCTACATCAATACGCATACTTTCAGATTGCAATTATTTACTAAAAAGATTAACATTTTGCCTGATATGTTGTCTTTCCAAAATCTTCCACTTTTTACAGAATCTGCAAACAATGTATAAATACGCTGAACAACTCCGAAAATATATTCTGCTTTACCACAAGAGTTTGCTACATCTGAAAAGGTCAAATTTAGAGAATGAGCACCATAAGGTGTATAAAATACTCTAGGATTAATGTCTAAGAGCTTCCTTTGTACACCTTTGTGCTTCCCCTTCATGTTTGATCCGTTATCATAACCCTGCCCTCTGACATCATCAATATCAAGATCAAGTTGGTGTAGCACATTTTGCAACTCATTGAACAAACCTTGACATGTTGTGTCATTGACAACCATAAATTCGATAAAGTATTCTTCCACCTTTACTGGAACTGTACAGACGTCAACACACCTCAATATCAATGTCATATGTTCTTCCTTGCTCACATCAGGAGTACAATCGAGAATTACTAGCTTCTTTTATTTTTTTAGGATTGCACCTTTCATTTGAGAAGCTATTGCATGTATCAACTCATTCTGAATCTTGTGACTCAGATAATGGTACTGAATCTCATGATTTTTCTTCCTTCGGATATGCTCTTTCAAGGTCGAATCCCACTCAACAACCATTTCAACTAAAGCCATAAAATTCTCATTATCCTCTTCATAAATCTTCGCATTACTTCCACAAAATGCCAAGCTTTGTTTAGCCAAATATTTCACTAATGCAAACAATCGTCGTAGTACCTTCCTCCAATTTTTTGTCTCTTTTCTGATTCGATTTTGTAGAACCTTGTCAATGACTTGATTACTTTCCAGCCTTGAATGTAAATCAACCCAAATTGACATATGATTGATATGCTTTGAACTTTTTTCATGTGCTTTCAAACTATTACTAAGGTGCCTCCAATCCCTTATTCCATCATGTGCCACCTGACTTTGTTGAGGTTTAGTCTTGAATAACTTACAACAAAGGCAAAAGACTTTGTCAAGATTTTTATAATACACAAGCCAGTCTCGATGATGTTTTCCCCCATTTGGTAACCACTTACTGTAAAATTCAAAGGAGAAACGGTTTTTTGAACCATCTTTGGGACCTTTCCCTGCTAACAAATCTCTTGCAACACCATTTTTAATTAATAAGTCCCTCCATTTAAGATCAAGATTATCCCGAATTCTAGGATCATAGATGTTCAAGGGAATATCACTAACATCATTACCATTAGGCTCCGTATATTCTTCTCTAGGTACATCAATATATTCATCTATAGGTTCCTGCTCTAAAAGTTCCTCCACATGTACATCAACATCTATTGTTGTTGCCTCTGTAGGTTCCTTGTCTGTAAGTTCATCTTCCTCCACAGGTACATAAATATCTATTCTTGTTGCATCCATGTCTACAGGTTCCTTAACTTCCTCTTTCTCCACAGGTCCATCAACATCTATTCTTGTAGAATCAATAAGTTTATCCACATTCTGCACTACATGAACGAATTTCTCATTGGTTTGATATCGTGGTCGTTTGAGAACAAATTTTTTAATAGATCCTCTTTGGCTTTCAACCATCTGAACATCTCTTTTTGTTCTTTTTCGTTTGGTATAACCTCAATTATTTTTTCCTCCTACCAGCATTCTACTGATTATAAGAGAAGGAAAGTAGAAAAAAAATTCATATATATATATATATATATATATATATATATATATATATATATTCATATGATCATTGATCAATTAAAGACAATTATCAAGAAGACAATATATTATATTCATATGATGATTGATTCATTGATCCATTATAGCATTATTCAATTATATTTATATTGATTAATGATTTAATTATACTCCTATCCATCAAGTTCACCAAAAACAAACTCTACCTAAAACTCTAGACTGAACGATCAAATAAATTCAATCTGATTGATCAATGATATGTGAATTCATAATTTCATATGATCAATTAATGAAATATAAATCATATCAAAAATACAAACTAAAGCATGAAAGCAAAATTGCAAACGATTACAGAGTTAATCTCTGACAATAAAAAAAAATTAAATAAAGATTAAAAGCAAATAAGATTACCTCTGACAATGACGAAATAAGATAGCTCAAGTGGTAAAGAGCACCATTACCTGGGAAGTAGGTTATCAGGTCTTGAGTTCAAGTCATGATAGGGGATATGTTTGAAATCCTTAGATCATCGTTTAAAAAAAGTGGAAGAAAAAAAAAAGAAAAAAAAATTACCTATGACAATTGAAATTCTTGATCAATTTGGAATTGAAGTTTTGATTGATCTTTTAAATCTTTCTAAGAGCCTCAGTTAAATTACTATAGTTCTCCATACGCTTCTGTTTTACAAGAGATCTTCATATCGTCTTATATGCTATTAGAACACAAAATGTCCAAACGTAAAACAATTCTTTTTTAAAAATAGTAGAAATAATCAATTATAAAAAAACATTTTTGTTGGGGTTCGAACCCCCTACACTACATCAAACAACTTGTTTTTAATTACAAGTCTAACCAACTGTGCTAGTGTATTACTTGTGTTTTAGGTTTCTGTCTTTTTAGTTAACTTAACTTTTAACTAATATTATATAAAAAAAAAATTTGACAGCCTCCACCCCATGACCGGCACAGGCCAAAGGCCGGTCCTGTCAAACACGCTAAACCACGAGATCAATCGCCTCATTCCTTTTCATTGGGCAACGAGCTTGTTTAAATGTAACCTTGAGCTTTAGAGGGTTTTGGAATGTATGAATGACGGTGGTGGATAATGGAGTGGGGTCGACCCTCTTTTTATACTGGGTTACGAACACTGCAAGGAGCATTCCGTAAATTAAAGAGATTTCGATGATGACAAATGTCGTTGTATTCACAACATCAACCCATTGCAGAGAGAGTGATAGTGGGAGAGAAAGTTTGGATTCAGGGGAGCTCTGTGCTGTGCGTTAGCAGGGTCGTCCTTTGGCCTGTGCCGGTTGTGCGGTGGCATAGCGGCGTCGATCGGCAAAGGCCGCAATTTTTTTTATATAATATTAATTAAAAGTAAGTTAACTAAAAAGACAGAAACATAAAACACAAGTGTTACACTAGCACAGTTGGTTAGGCTTGTAACTAAAAACAAGTTGTTTGGGGTAGTGTAGGGGTTCAAATTGGGAGTTTCTTTTATAATTGATTATTTGTACAATTTTTTTAAAAAATGTTTTAGGTTTGGACGTTTCATGTTCTAACAGCAAATAAGACAATCTGAATATCTCTTGTAAAACAGAGGCATATGGAGAACTATAGTAATTCAACTGAGGCTCTTAGAAAGATTTAAAAGATCAATCAAAATTTTCATTCCAAATTGATCAAGAATTTCAATTGTCAGAGGTAATCTTATTTGCTTTCAATCTTTGTTCAATTTTTTTTATCGTCAAAGATCAACTCCGTAATCGTTTGCAATTTTGTTTTGATGCTTTAGTTTATATTTTTGATATGATTTATCTTTCATTAATTGATCATATGAAATTATGAATTCACATATCATTGATCAATATGATTGAATTTATTTGATCGTTCAGTCTAGGGTTTTAGGTTTAGTATGTTTTTGGTGAACTTGATCAATAGTAATATAATTAAATCATTGATCAATATGAATATAATTGAATAATGCTATAATGGATTAATGAATCAATGATCATATGAATATAATATATTGTCTTCTTGGTAATTGTCTTTAATTGATCAATGATCATATGAATATATATATATATATATGAATTTTTTTTCTTTCCTTCTATTATAATCAGTAGAATGCTGGTAGGAGGAAAGAATGATGCATGTCATACTAAACGAAAAAGAACAAAAAAAGATGTTTAGATGGTTGAAAGCCAAAGAGGATCTATTGAAAAATTTGTTATCAAACGACCACGATGTCAAACCAATGAGGAATCCGTTCATGTAGAGCAGAATGTGGAGGAACGTATTGATGCTACAAGAATAGATGTTGATGTACCTGTGGAGGAAGATGAAGTTAAGGAACCTATAGACATTGATGCAAAAAGAATAGATGTTGATGTACCTGTGTAGGAAGATGAACTTATAAATAAGAAACCTACAGAGGCAACAACAATAGATGTTGATGTACATGTGAAGGAACTTTTAGAGGAGGAACCTATAGATGAAGATATTGATGTACCTAGAGAAGAATATATGAAGCCTAATGATGATGATGTTGGTGATATTCCCTTGAACATCTATGATCCTAGAAATCAGGATAATCTTGATCTTAAATGGAGGGACTTATTAGTTAAAAATGGTCATGTAAGAGATTTGTTAGTAGGGAAATGTCCCAAAGATGGTTCAAAAATACGTTTTTCGTTTGAATTTTACAATAAGCGATTACCAAATGGAGAAAAACATCTTCGAGACTGGCTTGTTGTAAGTTATTCAAGACCAAACCTCAATAAAGTTAGCTGCCACATGATGGACTAAGGGATTGGAAGGACCGTAGTAACAGTTTGAAATCACATGAAAAAAGTTCAGAGCATATCAATCATATGTCTATTTGGGTTGATTTGCGTGCAAGGCTGGAAAGTAATCAAGTCATTGACAAATATTTACAAGAACGAATCAGAAAAGAGACAAAACATTGGAGGAATGTACTGCGATGATTGTTTGCATTAGTGAAATATTTGGATAAACAAAGCTTGGCATTTCGTGGAAGTAATGAGAAGATTTATGAAGAGGATAATGAGAATTTTATGGCTTTAGTTAAAATAGTTGTTGAGTGGGATTCAACCTTGAATGAGCATATCCAAAAGAAGAAAAATCATGATATTCAGTACCATTATCTGAGTCACAAGATCTAGAATGAGTTGATACATGCAATAGGTTCTTAAATAAAAGGTGCGATCCTAATACAAATAAAAGAAGCCAGTAATTCTCGATTGTACTCCTTATGTGAGCATGGAAGAACATATGGCATTGATATTGAGGTGTGTTGACGTCTGTACAGTTCCAGTAAAGGTGGAAGAATACTTTATCGAACTTATGGTTGTCAATGACGCAACATGTCAAAGTTTGTTCAATGAGTTGTAAAATGTGCTACCAACTTGATCTTGATATTGATGATGTCAGAGGGCAGGGTTATGATAACGGATCAAACATGAAGGGGAAACACAAATGTGTACAAACCAAGCTCTTAGACATTAATCACAGAGCATTTTATACACCTTGTGGTGCTCATCCTCTAAATTTGACCGTTTTAGATGTAGCAAACTCTTGTGGTAAAGCAGAATATATTTTTGGAGTTGTTCAGCGTATTTATACATTGTTTGCAGATTCTACAAAAAGGTGGAAGATTTTGAAAGACAACATATCAGAAAATGTTTCACTCTACAAAAAGTTAATCATGTTAGTAAAGAATTGTAATATGAAAGTATGCGCATTGATGTGGCAATGGATAATGTTCAGACTATTATTGATTTTTTCAAAGAGTACCGGAAAGTTGGATTTGAGCAAGCTTTAGATTGTGCTAAAGAAATTATCACTGAATTGGATATTGATTGAGTGTGGCATGAGAAGAAAAAGAAAAGAGTAATCCGCAAGAAGAGACAATTTGATGAAATTGGTCCTGATAAGATTGCAACAGAGTCAAGGGAACATGTCCCTGAAGAATCAGCTTAAGAGTCTTTCAGAATTCATTACTTTGTTTACATAATTTATCAAGCAATCGGTTCATTAGAGAGGATGTTTGATATATAAGCAGTTTGAAGAGACATTTAGCTTCTTGTTCACAGCAACAAAGTTGAAATCATTTGACCTTGAAGAATTGAAGAAGAACTGCAAGAATTTGGAAAAGAAGTTACATAATGGCCGCAATTCAAACATTGATGGTGATGATTTATTTAATAAATTGCAACTATTACAAAAGCATTTACCAAGTGAGTTACATGATACAGCTAGTGCAATACTCAATTTTTTAAAGAGAGTCAAATGTTATCCAAATACTTGCCTCGTATATAGAATTTTATTAACTATTCCTGTTACAGTTGCATTAACAGAGAGAGGCTTTTCAAAACTAAAATTTTAAAGTCATACTTGCGAGCAACCATATCGCAAGAAAGATTAAATTCTTTGGCTTTGATTTCAATTGAAAATGAGTTTTTAGAAAATCTTGATTATGAAAAATTAATTGATGATTTTGCTTTTAAGAATGCTAGAAGATCAATGTTTAGAGTGCCCTAGTGCACTCGCTGTTCTGTTCCTCTTGGCAAAAGTCTCGTGATAGTTTCAGTTTATTATAATGATCCAATGGAAAACTTTATATATAGTTTACAGGTAAGATTGTATTGTGTTACCATTTATCAAGTGTGGAAATTCATTATATTGGTTCTGTAACTAAATTGCTCTTTTTTACATGTTTCTTTATTATCCTTCTCACTGTTGGTTGTGGAGCCAGTAGGTCTTTCGGTTGTATGTTGGTAGTACGAGTTTGCAGGTTCCTTGCATTCTACAACTTTTTTATTTTTTTTGCCTTTCGAACTTAAGAAATATGATTAACATATGAGATTTTTGCTGTCTTGTTTTATTTTTTTGTTTTTACATTAAGAGTTAATTAGAACAATATAAATTCATTTTCTTCAAAATGCTATATGTATTGTTTGTTGATAATTTTTTTTCACACTTAATATATAATGTACCAAGGCTGCCAAATTTTTTTGGCACAAGGCCGCCTATGACACAGGACCGACCTTGGTATTTTATGAGGTGGAGAACGACAACCGAAAGGCTTGACGTTTGAGCAGCGATCGAGCAAATGCAACCACTGGGTTTGTTCCCAGTTTTTTTTATTTACGTTTGGTAGTCTTTGAGTCTTATATATTTGGTTAAAGTCCGGGACGTCTTTGTCCTTTTTGTAATCGAAAATCTTACTCAAAGTCCAGTGGAGGCCGGTTTATGTTATTATCGTATTCCTACGTTAATTGCAAATGAGTTTTTGATTCCGGCGACGTCTTTGTGTAATTGCAAATGGCCTTTTGATAAAAAGGTCTCTAAATGGCCCTTATGTTAGTGTTGCATGGTTTCATTGTTCAAGGTAGGATGGACTCTAAACCATTGCTGCAATATTATAAATTAATTAGAAAATATTTTTATATAGTTATAAGGACTGAATTCATAAATGTTTATTTTCTATAATAAAAATACGATTTAACTCACCGACAGTGCATTGTACACTCGCGCCTTGATGTCATCGGGCACAGAGCCCCAGTCGGGCCACAACAGTGGGACCCTGTCCCGCACGAGCATGCCCGTCGCGTTGATATACTTGGTGGTGGTGTCTCTCCTCTCAATCGGGCGTCCATCCTCACCGGGACCGGGCAGGATCTCTCTGATCCCACCGGCGAGCTCCCTCTCCAGGGTCGACATGTTCGCTGGCCCTCTGGTCCGTCTCGTCCCCGCGGGTTTATTGACGAGGACGCCTGTTTCATAATTAAAATGAATACATAGTTAAATAATTATTTAAACTAACTAATTAAATAATTAATTAAACAATCTAAATAATTAATTAAACTAACCAATTACCTGCGTCGTTATACTGCTTGTCCTTCTCACGAACACACCACAGGCCGCGGCAGTCCTCTGAGTCGAAAGGCCTGTGGACGTAGGCCTCCTCCTAGGGAATCTCGTGGGGCCGGTCGTGCCTCCAAATCTGCCTCCCCCTGGCGTTGTACTCAGGGATGGCAGGGAGGAACTGGACCATGTACATCCCCGATGGCGGAGACATACGGGGCGTGGACCCTGAGGGGCCTGCTCCCCCTGACGGTGGGCCCCGTAGCTGTGGACGCTGTCGCTGTGGGGGGACAGGGAGCATCTCTGGAGGGTCCAGATCGGCGCGCGGTGGGGTCGGTTGCCGATCCTGGAACAGTGCTGAAGTGCACTGGGGTCTGGTGGCTCTGAGTCCTCCTCCGACACTCGAGTCAGGGCCCGCTCCCGTCGACTCATACGAGGAGCCCCCACGTGGATCGCTCGGGGTCAATCCCATCAACGTCTCCTCTCGTCGACTCATAGGCCGGCCTAAGCCCCGACGACCGCTGGATCCGCTCCCCCCACGGCTGGCTCCTGCCTGAGCGTCGGGGTCGCTCTCGGTCGATCTGCCAAGCCATCAGTCTACAGCGCGGCGGTTTCCTGCACAATTAGTATATAAATTCCATAAATTGCACAAAAATTCCACAAAAAAATTAAAAACTTCATTCAATGTATATATACCTAATTATATATATATACCTAAATATATTTATACCTAATTATATAAATATATATATATATATATTCCGAAATATATATATATATATATATATATATATATGTATATCCTCCTAAAAATCTTGTTAATTCCACAAAATTCCTTAAATTTCACAAAAAAAAAAAACTTCATTAAATATATATATACCTAATTATATATATACCTAAATATATTTATACCTAATTATATATATATATATATTCCGAAATATATATATATAGATATATATATCCTCCTAAAAATTCTTGTTAATTCCACAAAATTAAACAAAATTCCACAAAATTCCATAAATTTCACACAAAAATAAAAAACTTCATTAAATATATATATACCTAATTATATATATACCTAAATATATTTATACCTAGTTATATATAAATTAGTATACTAGTATATAAATTCCACAAAATTCCACAATTAGTATATATATAAAAACCCTAAATTTAACAAAAAATCCACAAAATTAGTATATAAATTCCACAAAATTCCACAAAATTAACAAAAAATCCACACAATTCCATAAATTTCACAAAAACCCTAAATTCCACAAAAAATTCACAAAAACCCTAAATTTCACAAAAAAACAAAATTCCACAAAATAAATAAAAACCCTAAATGAGGCTCGATCGGGACTACCTGACATGGTGGTGCAGTCTGGACGAGGACCGGTGGTGGGTGTGGCGGCGACGGCGGCTAGGGGCGGCGGATCGATCTCGTCGTCTGGTTCGGGTCGGGGAGGCGTCGGGAAGCACGGGGACGGGGCGGGGAGGGGTCGGGTAGGGCAGGGGAGGGTCGGTCGGCGTCGGGAAGGCTAGGTGGTGGTCGGTCGGCGTCGGGGAGGGGTTTAGGCGATTAGGGATTTCGGAAACGCAGCAGAAAGGGAGAGGCGCCTCTGTTGCGGTTTAAATCGAAAGACTATAGCCGACGATTTAATTTTAATTCGTCGGCTATAGTTATAGCCGACGAAATTCGTCAGCTATACTCTGACCCGAAATCCGGGCCGGGCCGAAGTTGGGCTTTGCGGGCCGGTTATAGCCGACGAAGTGTGGATTTCGTCGCCTATAGTGTGGACTATACCCGACGATTTAATTTTAATTCGTCGGCTATAGTATAGCCGACGAATTTCGTCGGCTATACTCTGACCCGAAATCCGGGCCGGGCCGAAATTGGGCTTTGCGGGCCAGTTATAGCCGACGAAGTATTTATGTCGTCGCCTATAATATGAATCTCGTCGGCTATAATATGAATATCGTCGGCTATACTTCACGCTCTCAGCAGCCGTCAGATCTCGCTCATCCAAGGGCGGACAATGAAACGGCGCGGATCGCAAGAGTTTAGCCGACGAAGTTAAGTATGTCGTCGGCTATTCTTTGGTCAAACTACAAAGTCAAACCTCCAGACGATTTAAAACGGCAATTGGCCCGTCTGAATGACGTTTTTTTGCCTGACCTTCAACAGAGAATAGTTTCAGATCGATGAGACGCAACTAATCGTATAAAAATTTTCCTCAAAATATTTACCGAACGTCAGGCTACCTATAGGAAAACGGAAGTAAAAAACAGCTAACCGCAACATTCGGCACACAGATTTTGTCGGAATCTTCCCATTTTTCAACCGTAGACGTATTTCAATATTTCGGTCGTATCTTATTTCACGACACTTTTGCATTTGAAGGGTCTACGTATAGCAACTATTTGAAACTATACATTCACTTAAACACTTAGTAAACAAGTTAAGGAACATTAGTGCATATGTTCCGATTTCGAATCTAAAAGTTTGGAAAATCTATTCCAACTGTCAGATATCATCGTTAAGATTAAATACATGTATGAAAAAAAATTCAACTACATCTTACAACGTTAAAGGCTCGATCGGTACGGTCAAACTGCAAAGTCAAACCTCTAAACGCTTTAAAACGGAAATTGGCCCGTCTAGATGACGTTTTTTTGCCTGACCTTCAACAGAGAATAGTTTCAGATCGATGAGACGCAACTAATCGTATAAAAATTTTCCTCAAAATTTTTACCGAACGGCAGGCTACCCATAGGAAAACGGAAGTAAAAAACAGCTAACCGCAACATTCGGCACACAGATTTTGTCGGAATCTTCCCATTTTTCAACCGTAGACGTATTTCAATATTTCGGTCGTATCTTATTTCACGACACTTTTGCATTTGAAGGGTCTACGTAATGGTTTCGGTCAACATCCGGGCCAGGGGTTATAGCCGACGAAATACAGGTCGTCGGCTATACTTTAGCCGACGACCTTCAACATTTTGTCGTTAGCCGACGACTTGCATATTAAATTACCCAGAATGGGCATTATAGCCGACGAAGTATGGTCCATTTCGTCTGCTATAATGCTTATCTTTCCGAAAATTTGCCATTTAGGGCCTGAAAATTGCCAATTTCACCTGATAAATTCTTGAACATCGCACAAACAATTCAATACAATTTCCCATAAACTCGGAAAACGGTAATTAAGGACGAAAAATGTATTCATACATGCATGCACCATCGTACACAAATACATACATAAACAGTATACTAAGGATGATAATCAGAATCATCCTCATCACTTGAGTCGAACGTAGTATAGTAGTTCATATCTGGCAACCGGTGCTCGTACTCGTCGTCTGAGTCATCGTCTGCCTGATATAGACGATTCGGATTAATATCATACATGGGCACCTGACCCCTAGGAAGTCGAACCACTCTGCCCGGCGTCACATTATTATCGCGGATGGTGGAGGATTCCGGAATGTCGCCGGCGTCCGGCTCTTGGTATGCGGTCGCTTCTTGACACTCTGTGCTCACACCAAGTGTGGTAGCACTGTATATGTCTCGCTGAGACACATGGTTAACTACCTTCCACGTGCCTTTGTTCAATGGATCGTCAAGATAAAAGACCTTTTTGGCCGCTGTGGCGAAAATAAAGGGGTCGTCTTCATACACACTAGTGGCGGTATTCACCGAAAGTATGCCGTACTGATCGATCCGTATGCGGTGCGGCCTAGTATCAAACCATCGACACTTGAACAAGTGGACTTTCATGCGGTTCCCATAAATGAGTTCAACAACTGACTGTAGGACACCGTAAAAATCAAATTTATGAATAACATGTACCTTTCGATGGGATACATCCAAGTGTAGTGTACGGGACCGGTAAGCAACAATTGTTGGGGAAGATGGATCATCAGGTGAGGCATGATGTCAAAGAAGTTTGGGGGAAATATCCTCTCGAACTTGCACAAGATAAAAACGATTTCCTCATGCATTCTCATGAGGTCTGATTTTCTAACTTCTCTAGCGCATAACTTCTGGAAGAATCTTGACAACGCCACCAACGGTTCAACCACTTCATCCTCCAAGTAGGCTCGAATGAAAATAGGGAAGAGGCGTTGAAGCAGTACATGGCAGTCGTGACTCTTCAATCCGTACATCTTGTTGTCTCGGTAGTTAACACACTTGCTTATGTTACCCGCATAGCCATAAGGATACCTGCATAGCCATTAACAACAATTAGATTTCATGCATATATAGTCGTCCAACAACAGATGGATTATTTAGGGAATACATGCCTAATAAAAAGTTACCTGACATTACTCAGCCATCCAAAGATTTCATGTTTCTGGTCCCTGGTGACGGTGTAAGGAGCTTGGGGCATTTTGCTCCTGCCCTCTCTCAACCACAAATGGTCCCGCAGTCCCATATTTCTCAGATCAACGCGTGCCTTGGGGGTGTCTTTTGTTTTCTTCTCCCAATTCAAAACTGTGCCAACCACGGCTTCACCCACGTTCTTCTCTATATGCATGACATCCATGTAGTATCTGGTAGCCAACCTGGCCCAATAAGGAAGTTCCCATAAGATGCTCTTGTGTGACCAGAACCTATACCGATCCGGCCTCTCTGGAATCGTGCGCAACACATCGGGATGATTGCTAAGCGGACCAAAGTCATACTCATTCAACACTGCCAATATTTCCTCCCCTGTCCATTGCTCGGGTGCCCAGCCCCTTTCTTCAGTCCCATCAAAAGCCTGTGCATCGTCCCTAAATGGATGGTCATGCGGAAGCCAACGACGGTGACGCATCTGGACAATCTTGCTGCAATGAGGACTGGAGCAATCAACAGTCATGCACTCTGAACAAGCCATGTAACCCCTGGTGACGCTGCCCGACAACATACCCCTCCCAGGAAAGTCACTGATCGTGCCAACAAGCATGGCATGCATCCGGAACATCTCATTTTTGAACCGGTCGTAGACCAGGTGGCCGTTCAGACTCAAGTATCGAAGCTCCTCAATTACGAGTCTCAAATACACATCGAGACACTTTCCCGGATAACCTGGGCCTGGAATCAACAATGTGAGCATGTTATATTCCTTCTTCATGCACATCCACGGTGGAAAGTTGTACGGAATCAAAATAACTGGCCACACACTGTACTGAAGCTCTTTCTTGCCAAAAGGGTTGAAACCGTCGGATGATAGCCCTAGCCAAACATTTCGAACCTCTGATGCAAATTCAGGAAACTCCAACACATTCTTCTTCCAAGCCTCTCCGTCGGCGGGATGTCTAAGGGTGTCATCGTCAGGCACATTCCTCTCAGCCCACCATCTCATAGCTTTGGCCGTGAAAGCACACATGAACAACCGCTCAAGCCTATCACTCAGCGGGAAGTACCGATGTATCTTCACAGCTTTCTTGTTCCCTTTAGGAGTGAACTTATACCGCTCTGTATTGCATACTGGGCAGTATTCAAGATCTGCAAGTCCTTCCCCGTAAAACAGAACGCAATCGTATCTGCATGCATGAATCTTGATGTAGGAAAGGCCGAGATCTTTAAGGATATGTCACACCTTATGATGACTGGTAGGAAGCCGATGTCCGGGGGGCATCGCCCCACCCCATATCTTCAGCCAATCATCAACCGATTTGACAGTGTCTTTGTTCTCCGTTTTGATCTTCATCACTCCCATGACAGATTCAAGGACAGTCTTACTGCATCCGGGGTACAACGGAGTCTGTTGCAATGCGATCAGGTTGTTGTACTTTTCCATACCACTTGTGTTGACCGGAGATCGGGGTAATGGCTCGAGTGGCTCAATATCAGGGAAACACTCCATCTCCGGAGGAGGGAGTTGCACATCTGGTGCTTCATCAAAGACACCGCTCTCACGAGGAAACATATCGTTGATCTAGTTCGTTGTTGGATCATTGGAGGAACTCCCTCTCTCGGCAAATTGTCCATGATCATGAGGACCCGCAAACTCTGGTTCACCGTGATAAATCCAATTAGTGTATAGGACCCAAAATCCATATCTAGCCAAGTGTTGCTCCACTGTCTCTATGGAAAACCGATGTCGTGGGGTGGCACACTTGCACTTTTTACACGGACAATAATGAAGTGTAGTGTCTCCACAGTTAGCCATCACAAAATCCAGGAAACTCCTAACTCCATCATGATACGCCTGATCCCATCTTCCAAGGGTAATCCAACTCTTGTCCATCCTGTAAATTCAAGAAATAAATATAGCTATATATAGATATGTATATATGCACGTACTACGTACGTACGTACGTACTAATTAATTAAAAAATTCATCATTACACACACACATATATATATATATATATATATATATATATATATACACACACATGCATCCCTAAATTAATTAAAACATCGTCAATCTCCCTAATTAATTAAACACAATGTATTTTTTATGTATACCAACAATATATTTTTAATTACAATTAAATTAATTAATATATATATACATTTTTTCATCAAATTCATCTAAAATCACCTATAAATCAACAATCAATCACTAATCTTCAACAAAACTTCAATTCTATCTAACCAACATATATATCAACCCATTAATAATCTCATCTCAACACATATATATATATATATATATATCAAATTAATCACACATTTATTCTAATTAAACTCTAAATTAACACACCTCTGCATATAACCAACTAAATCAACACACACAGCAATATACGTACCTTTCAAGCTTATGGCCGAGGTTTTGGACGATTTCAGAGCATTTTCGAAATGTTTTCGACGAATGAGTTCGCTACTGCGGAATGGATCTGATATAAGAGTTATAGCCGACGAATACCCACCTCGTCGGCTATAACCAAAAACTTTTCGTCGGCTATAACTCTTATAGCCGACGAATACCCTCCTCGTCGGCTATAACCAAAAACTTTTCGTCGGCTATAGTTATAGCCGACGACGTCCGACAACTCGTCCGACGAAATAGTAATTCGTCGGCTATGACCCCTTATAGCCGACGAAGTACTATTTCGTCGGCCGTTGTTTCCCATATCGTCGGCTATAACCCCTTTTCTGGTAGTGTGCAATTCTAATTATGCATAGAATGAAAAGCGAGCCATCTGGACAATTCTAGTTTGCATAAAAGAGCGTAACGGGCTAACTATACTGCATTTGTTTCTATAAATACACAAACGGTTTAGGCAAATTACACATTGGAGTCTGGAAGAGTAGTAACTCTATTGTCTTCTATACGTTAGGCTACTACACATAGGAGTTTGCCCCAAAAAGCTGTTTGCACTATTTTGTTCTGTACAAAAGTTGCTTGGTCACTTACTTCAGAGGATTTAGAGATCGCACGCTTGTTTTCTGTTTACTGATAGCTGAGATGCTGCAGAGAAGATTAAAAGGACATCACTTACCTAATCTCTGATATAGTAACATAAATTGACCAGGTATTTAAAGATTAATGTAACTGCTTTATGCACTAAAGAAAAGCTGACTTAATTCGAGAATACCTTAACGTTTTCTTATGATTTGTACTTGAACATACAAAGGAGCTGCAATATACTTGGAAATGAAGTAGCTGTATCTAAGAGCTCATCTTTCCCCAAAATTATTGTCCAAATCTGCAAAAGAAAGAGGAACAAACAGTTACATGACTGACCATATCTAAAATTGAACCAGTTCCTTACCAAATATTAAAATACAATGCATACTCGCACGAAAAGGGGAAACCAATATATAATGTAGAAATGCCAACATGAGAAACATCAACAAAAGATAAATAGTAAGCTTGTTGCATTAACCTGCAGATCACAACCACAATAGAATATCAAACCAAGAAAAAACATGATTTAGTAAGTAATCATTAATTTGCATGCTACAAACTACAACATATATGATTTAGCAGTCAAAGCATTAGTATATATGGCGCCACAAAAATCTTAAGAACATGATCAAATAAAGGAACCCATAGATTAATCTATGTATAATATGGTTCAATATATTATAAAACATAGCAAAATTAACAATGGAGTAAAGGACAAAAGAAAATAACAAAACAACAGAGTTAACGCATTACTTACCACATTCTGAATTTCATAATGACATTAGACACCGGATTTACACCAATGTGTAAATCGATCTATAAGTCGTTCAAGTTTATTAGCAACAAAAAAACAGTAGTCCACATGCAAATATAACTTCGGGCCAATTTCAAGACCGAAGTTATATTATTCCGTATAAATAATAATGGTCCAATATTCCGTAATTAGTTATGATTCTATCTCCTATTATGATGTTGATTTGTAGGTATATATGTATACCAAGGAGAAGATAAGAAGAAAACAAAAGTGTTACAGAGCTTCTACTATACTGTATATCCTTTTCAATACACAGTTCGATACTCGATACAGATTCTCATGGCAACAACTGCGCTGCTCACCGGAGCCAGTCCGTTGAAATTGAAGCAAAGGACCCTATTAGGCACTTTCCGTCCTCTTCCAGTCAAACTCAGCACAGCAGCGTTTAGCTATCAACGCTGCTTTGCTCCTATAATATTTAAGAACCCTAAACCTCCTCTATGTTATTCCTTGCTTGCCCAGAAGACAACCCATTACTTGACCGCCGACTCTAAATCATCAGACCATCCCTCTCTGTCGTCTCAGTACCTCAATGTTTCCCAAGATAATAGGCCACCAGCAGCAAACCCTAATATCATTAGCAAGCTATGGGAAAAGTCTCTCGAGGCATTGAGCTAGGAAGCCGGCAACGGCTGCCGTAGTGTTGGGTTTGTTAGTCATGTACAACCCTAACTCAGCAGCCCAGGATGCTCCAGTGGGTCGCTTCGGTGGGAGCTTAACATCGAACGCATGGACCTCGTACAATGCGTCTCAAAATTCTTTAACCATAACTAATATCAACCCCCGCGAAATATTCTATGAACCGATCTATATATGAGTGAGGACTCCTTTCGGTTCTTGTATACTTTTTTGGGTTATCTATGGGTTTTCTATTTTATGTGTGCATTCTGCGTTTGCCCGGGTTTTTGAGCGCTGGATCGTTCATTTTGTGGACAGTTCTTATGGCTAATTGGTTATACTGTATGGGTCAAACAAGTGTAGTCAAGCTCCAGCTTCAGGTATATAGGAACACACACACATATGCAAAAAAAGATGTGGAAGATTGTTTTCTAGCTATTACTATTAGTAAATCTATATGTGTAAGCATTTCACTTTGTTCCTATAGGTTAATTCATCGATCATGGGGCGAGCAGTTCAAATGGATCTTAATCGGATCGCTAAAACTGTACATCCATGTACGTATGAGGGTTTGAGATGTGTCTTGAGAGGTACGTTAAATGAAAAAGAAGCCATACTTTTTGTTAGAACAATATTTACCTCACGACGTCTTCTGATTTTATTTTTGCTCTCTCTTTTGGTTATAGATACAGCAGTAGCTCTACTTCGGCAACCTGATCATTGCATTTCCGGTTTCTCATCTGTGAGTGTCCTCTATACATAGCCTTTAAATTTATGTTTGAATTTATGTAAAAGTAGGGAAATATCATTGCATTAATCCTCTATATAATTGTATTTCCCTAGTTTTGTTGATATTTATCTGTTGGATCACTGCATATTGTATAGAATTGGATTGGTTTTGGTTGATGTGTGTCTACTGTCTAGAGACCTATCTCTACTATTAGAAAGCCAAGCGCTTAAAAGCTTCACCAAATTGTGTTATGCCCATTTTACTCTTCGTATTAAACTAAATTACATAAAAAGATTATGCTATAAGAAAAACTATGAAACAAAATAAAAGAAGGTAAAAACAAATTAAATTCCACGTTTTTCTTCTATTCACCGACAACACGTGCATTGCACGGGTACAAGACTAGAACTTTTGAACCATAACGACAGAGAGAAAACTATGTATATGCTCAACGTATTTATCGAAAAACAAATAAACGCACGCGCGAGCGCGGTCCTTCTGCACGCGCATCGCGCATGCAGGAAGGCTAGTATATGTAAACGTGGGCATCTGTGAGTGTATAGAACTGCTAAATTTGTTAAGGAGCTGAGTTAATCTTCTCGTATTCAATGCTTAATTGTAGTTGGTTATGCCAAAGTACACGTACTAGAGCGGCTGCGCTACAATGGTTTGATAAACTTGTTGTCAGAGAGAGGGCTATGTATGACGAAGAGATCGTTGTCAATGAGGACAATACAGAACCTCAAAGCACAGGAAGTCAGAGATCCACTACTGATGAAACCCACAATGACGATGTAATGGTAAACACTTTCAACTTCAGGTCTCGGCTGAATGCATGTTATTTTAGAAAGAAAAAGATTGTCATCAACTAAATTGTTTTTGGATCACTTGCTGATAGGTTAAAATATTACTTGCTGCTGATGGGGAGTACTCAAAATCGCTCACCATCACTGACAGCAGTGACGTGAAAAGAGTGTTGGAAGAGCTTGCGTCAATGGATCCCAGCAAACAAGTATTCGTAAGAACAACAATTTCTTCTAGCAGTAACTCTTCGAGTTGTGTTTTTCTTTCTTTCTTTCTTGAGATATGTACGTATTTATATATCATGTTCTTTATTGTCCAGGGATTAGAGGTGCTGTGGACTCCTCAGTTATCTTCAAATGCAGCAAGCAAAAGCATTGACTAATCATTTGCGTAATTTACCATGTTTTTCAAGTTATTACCAGCAATGTGCCTGCATTTCTCGCGGACTAAAAACAAGTGTTTGTTGTAGGAAAATGAAAATTGGTCTACTCATTTCATTGATAATCCCATTTATATAGGGTGAGTATTACAACGGTAATAGGAAATACATTAATGACAATAATGACTACATAATTATCATTCGTCAGTTACATTGACGAAGGCACATAATACGTTTTTCCTTCAACACTCCCCCTTGTGCCGAGTCAGAGATAAAATGGTGCATGTGGTGTTGCCTCATTAAAAACCTTGCCAAGTAACAAAAACCCAATGGGAGAAAATAAAACTTTGGTCGAAGGACAAAAAGAGCACAACGCACCTATTACATTTGAAAACAACATGTGTGTGCTAGACTCCCCCTGATGTCTGCACCTCCCCCTGATTTTTACATTAATCATGGGTTTCTCCCTGATTCTTTCATTTGATCAAGGGAGCTTCAGTCTTATTAGCATACTTATGCATTTTCACATGTTTTTCCAAATGTGACTTTGAGCAATGATTTAGTAACTAAATCTTGCCACATCGTCCTCAGATCCAACTTGATTTACTTTGATCTTGAGGATAAGGTTGTTCATGAACCGAACACATTGGTTCATATTGAACATCCGGTTCACTCGTGGTATGACCTTCATATAACAAAACAGTCATAACTTCGTCTAGAGTATGGGTGAACCATTAAGAGATTTGAAATTGATCTGTAATAACAGATTTTCTTATCTCACCTTTAATGCGTTTTTCTTTACGCATAGTTAGTTATGACGTGGATAATTTCTTTATCATGTCACATTCTATGTAGAGATTGAATAAGCCCAAATCTTTCATATCTTTAATGAAAGAACGATTTGCGTTGCGTAGGCGCAGAGCTAAACATAGCTTTACAAATTTACATCGAATGAGAGGTCGAGTCTTACATATTATGTTTAAGTACAATCATGCGTCATTGCACTTGTATAGGAATTTCATTTCCCAAACTTCTTCGTCATCTTCCTTTAGATGAAAAACGGATCTATTGTTAGAGTAAAGACTTCGACTGAACATGGGAATATATGTAGGCCTCAGTTTATTCTTTAGAGTGCCTAAGCCGATTGATGGATGATCACCATCATTACAGTCCTTGAGTTCCATTTCAAGACTGTGTATTCCCAAAATCTTTTTCATTCTCAACTTAGGATTTGCAATACACTGAGTTTCTCTTATTTCATTTAGAGTTCATATATATCCATAATGAAAACGCAAGGGCATAATTCATCAATCCCTTTCCAATCAAGTAGTCACTTTAGTGAACGTTTCAATTTCTTTTGCAAACGTACTCATGTGATCTAGAGTCACTTGATTTGGGTGGATGAAGTCCGTTTAGGATCCTCATGTATATCTCTTAATTTAGATCCCCATAGAGATATATGTTTTGATCACTTTTCGTAAGCTGCATGTTCAGTTTTTCGGAAACTACCAAACTGACAAGGTAGTGGAGTGCAATGACATCCATTACGAGAGATTGTCTCATCGTAGTCCATTACGAGAGAATATCTCCTCATAGTCGATTCCAGTGCGTTTTTGAGAGACCTTGCGCCATAAGGTGAGTCTGCATACTCTTATTCTCATTACGCATTCTAACAAAGATATATTTGATAAGGTTTATATTTGCGGTGTCGGCGTCACCTGCCCAAAAGACCTATCTCTTTGTTTATACTGGATCGCTTCTTTCCATTAGGCCAGTTTACGAAGTTGACATTTTTCAACGAAGTATGGTTCGATAGTAGACTCATTATTCCACGTCCTCATGTACACTAGTGTAATGTGTTTGTAGAGATCTCTATACTTTAAGGATTGGTTCTAACATTTGAGGCGTCCCCCAATGATAACCACAATCCATAAATATTCTCATGAGACGGATTTGAGTATCACTGATCAATAGATCAGGTTGTGCCAAACTTGTTTTCTTCCTTTACACAAGTATGTATCGAACTTAAGGTGGCCTCCCCCTCTTCCTTGGAGAGCCACGGCCTGTGACACCATTTATGCCACTTATGGCGTCACCATGCCACCATCTATGGTGGCAGTGCAATACCCAATTCATCTTGGGTGGTACCATGTCCTTTTGATAAAACACAATCCTTACAGGTATATTTGCAGCAGGTTTATATGATCTCGTCACTTTAATGTATAAGACATCTGCACACTTTACTTTGTGTATTTTGGGGATCGAGATGAGACACAGTGGGGACAAACCACGACAATTCCTGTCGTTCCACTTGAACATGCTTGTTCTTATCTCCCCCTAACGACGGGAAGACTGTCTCATCAAAGTGACACACCGCAAATCTAGCGGTGAGGAGATCGCCTGTCAAGGTTTCGACATAGCGGACTATAGCTAGAAGTTCATATCCAGCATAAATATTTATTCATCTCAAGTAACCCATCATTGTGCGCTGTGGCGGCGCAATTTTGGCACATAAAACATTTAATGGAGCTCAAGGATTGTAGATCCGTGTCAATCCAAAAGAGTTCAAGGATTACAAGTTCGTTTGATATCCTTTAAAATCCTCACACATAGTCACTAGCTATGGTGTAAATTGGTTCAATGATGTTGTCATAGATGAATAAGTAAAGCTGCATGCAAAAATTGCATAACCCAAAACGGAAGTATTGGTGTGCTTTACCAATATTAAGACTAATACTGTAGTTGTTTTCCGTGAGACCAATTGGGTTTTTATATAGGAATATGATGCCCATTATAGATCCCATATAATAAGCTATAAAATCATTGCGCCTACGGAAATTAACCCGGCCTAGGTGCTTTGACTTTCTAGCATAAGCAGCATAAATTTTAATTGTGGATGGTGTCATGACACGTGACCAGCGTGTCGACACAACAACCAACACCATAAAATATCTAAGGTGTCCGCAAGTTGGTTGAATCAATCCACTGAATCCTCTTTGAATTCAATATAAGAATGAGAATACATGTGTCCTTTGCATATGATGGTGTCAATCATAAATTTTACGAGTTGGCTTTGAATGATATACTTTTATTCAAAAAATCACGATGGATGTCAGAAGCATAATAGGATATAAGTGCATGTACTTTGTGCATCAATCATAATGCCACCTTAGGGGGGCGGTGGAATCTAGGGTTTGAACATACGTCTTCAACCCTACATGGATTGTATCGAAATAATATTTGAGGATAAAATGTTCTTTGATCGTCCTCAGTTTCGTGTGTGAACCATATTCTTCTGGTGTTTGCTTCTATTCATCCAAAATATGGGTGTCCATAGTAATTTCTTTAATGTTCGGATCACTAGATCAAAGCCAATGTATGTCAGATTTCTAAAAATATCATTTTCTTTTGACTTTGGGTTCAATTAGCGGTTACATATAACCCACTAAGTTGACATATAAACTACTCTAATACTCGTTTACATCCGCAGTCATTAGAGGTAATGCAAAAGAGCTCAGATGAAATTCTCATCTATGTCTTATTACATGAACATCGTGGCAGAAATTTCTTTAAAATGTGGAATAAATTCAATTTTCTTTTATCGCATAAATTGTCAATTTGACATATGCTCAATATATACATCGAAACGTAACTCAAGTTCTTTAGAGTAAATCGATGGGGATTGTAATAAAAAGGTATTGTAATCCCAGTTAGGCAAGTGCATTATGAATCCCAACGGAACATATATTTAGATCCTTATCACTTTCATTATAGTACTACAGTTCTTCAGTACTATTGTGCTATTTTTGTGATATATTAGTACCATTGTCCTTCAGTACTATTATTCTAGGGATCACATGGTGCGTTTGTTTGCCCACAGTTCGTTGTGTCATGCCTATATTATGTCTTTGCACACAGTTCTTTGTGTCATGCCTATATTATGATATGTTGTTTTACTTTATGCAATATTTTGCAAAGTTAGATGTAGAAAATTGAATCATGTATATTATGAATAAAATTTGAATAATCTCAATTCCTTTAGAGAAAATTTCAAAAATTAACGTGCCAACGATAATATTTAGTCTTGTCCAATAGAGAGAAACTTTAAGACCAAAAGTCTAATTTAGGATCAAAAGTTGTATTTAGGCGTAATAGCCTTTATAAGGATATCTTAAAATTTTTAAAGTAGACTAATCAAAGTCTATCTTGGATTGAGCCAGATCCTTTTTGCTCTTTTAATAGCTGCAATGATGAGATTTGTCATTTAACATATTCTTCCCAGATGTTATGTTTTTAGTTGTAAACTCATTTTCAATATTTATTGTTGGATATTGAAGATACTTTTCCAAAATCCGCGTACTCATATGATTCTTCATATTTATTGAAAGTCGTAGCTAATTCTTTGCTAGCTTATAATGTACGTGTATCAATAGTTCATTGAATTACAACAATGACAGAGTGCTTCACTGCACATGACATGTCCCCTATGTCATCTTTTAAATGTTACATTGTTTCCACTTACTTTTGGATGATTATATGAATTTTACGTCCATGGTAATTACCCTTTGTTTTAGGGTCGTTGCATTACTTTACCCAATTTGTTCAAGAATATATATATATTTTTCTAAGACCTTACATCGTCATTGCCTTTTGATTTAGGGTTGTTGCATTACTTTGCATAATTTTTTTCAATAAATTTATTTTTCTCAGACCTTACATTGTCATTGAAGATATTATAATTATTTCTTAGCTATTTACATAAAGCAGTTTGCATAAATATACCATGCTCGAGCCTTAGTTGGCTCATAGGGGAATTTGGTACTCATGTTCTTCAGAGTCCAATGTGTCAAAGTCAAACTGTGATGGTTAAACCATCTGTAAAATATAGGAAGAATAAAATGTATTAATTTCGTGGTCTAAATGACATGCACGACGACTAATATAAACCAATATACATTATGGTAAATCCGATGCTTCGTGAAATTTCGTTATCACAATAAAATTTTCTCTATTTTCATTGCATGTGAAGCTAATGAAATTCCATTATCGTTTCTTTCTACACAATTAATAAGATATCCATCTTGAAATTTTTTTCAAGAAATAAAAATTGGATCTCAAGACCGAAATTTGTAATGGTCATATTTTTCTTACTTCGTGAAAATGTTTTTTCACAATATAGGTTTGTCACTTTTTCTTTATATTACAAAGCTCATGAAATTACATTATCAGGGCAATGTTCAAACTAAATAATATGTTAAATAAAACAATTATTTAACACTAATAAAATAAACATATAACGTTTCATGTTTCTCATTTATATAAAATACTAATGCAATCAAATTTAATAGAGCATTATATCATATAAATAACTGAAACAAAATATAATGAAAGCAGAGCGTCAATGTAAATATTACTTGTAAGTTTGCCAAATAAACTGCATATGAATCGATTGCTCGATCTCCGACTCCAAATTTGTCGTCGCATATTCATCGCCGCATCATTAAATTGATATGTCACATAAAAAAAAATATTCATATGATTAGTCACTTTAATCATACATTTACCATATCAATTAAATAATTTAATATTTACCATTAAATTCATAAAACAGTAAATAGTCACAGTAAATAAGAATTACTATGCAGTAATTTTAAAATTACTTTCAAATTTTATCTCAAAAAGAAAATTCTGTTTTTTTTCGTGGGTCGGGTCACTCAGATCCGGGTCAGGCCCAACAGGTCCGGGTCGGATCAGGCCCAAAAATTCGGGTCGAAATATTTTTTTTTCTTCTTCTTCCGCAGATCTCGTCCAGGCGACGGCAAGGACGAATCGGCTAGGCAGGCGGCGGCGCAGGATTGTGCTCGAGGTTCGTCTGGATCGGAGCCCGATCGGAGCATGCTTGATCATCGGCAGGAGCTGGATCGGGGACGAAGCACTGCCACGGTGTCCATCTGGAGCGGATCGAGCCCGGGTTCGGGGCTTCATCGAGGGTTAGGCGCGTGGATCCGGGTCGTCTTCGGGCTTCAGGCGCTAGGCGACGGTGGCGCGGGACTAGCGTGGCGGCTATCGGCGAAGCGATCAGATGAGCAGATGCCGATCGGAGAAGGGGTGTCACCCTTGGACGGGGCTGCTGGTATCGGTTTGGTTGACGCCGATCTGGACTCGCCATGGGTGCCCAGAGCAATTTTCTGGGTGCCATGATATTTTTCACTACTCTGCCGACAATCCTGTCGTTGGCAGAATGTGACCTGAGTTTTTTTCTTTTCCAACGACGAATTGTCGCCAGAAACCAGCTTTGGCCTTCGTTGCCGACAAAGTGGTTGTCGGCAGAAGGGGATTTCTGGGGGCTCTTCTTTGTAGCCGGCGGTGAATTTTTAAGGGTCAAAACCTAGAGTTTTTTTTTTTTTTTTCTCTCTGGTTAAAGCAAAGTGCTGATAACGTGTTGTAGGAAAATGAAAATTGGTCTACTCATTTCATTGATAATCCCCTTTATATAGGGTGAGTATTACAACGGTAATAGGAAATACATTAATGACAATAATGACTACATAATTATCATTCGTCAGTTACATTGACGAAGGCACATAATACGTTTTTCCTTCAACAATGTTCATTTTTTTTTAATTTGCTACATGTGTTATCGTAATTGTGGCGATTTTGTTACTTTTTGGGGGATTTAGAGATAGACCCATATTTGAAGAGCTGTTTTGCATTAAACCCACCCCTTAAAGTTGTTTTAAAAAACACCCAAACCTATTAATTAAGTTAATTTTTTATAAAAAATATATATTTAATGTCTGAACAAAAGAACATGTTTTTGAACATATTTACTGAAAATACCACACATGAAAATTTTAATATGGTCTTCAATCAAGGTTGTTTGATTCTTGCCCCCCAATCAAAATTGCTTGATTCAAGCCCCCGAATCAAACATGCTTGATTCCAACCCCCCAATAAAGGATGCTTGATTATAGCCTCCCATGATCGACGCTACTAAATTCAATATCTATAAAAATTATGAGGTTATATTTTTTCATTAAAACATACAATCCCAGAACGATATATGGGTAGAAAGTGTCATCGGTGATATAAATGGATCGCACAATTAGAGGCTTGTGGGTGGGGTTTCTTCTTCGGTATCGCTATTTGTTGAACGAGGCATAGCTATTTGTTGAACAAGGGATCGGCGTTTCTTCTTCGACAGTGTACGTTGTAGGTATGGCTGCGATTCTATATTTTGTGTATTTGGTTTCTCTGAATTTTTCTTTGAAAACCTAAAAGATTTGTATGGGCAGTAGGTAATTTGGGTTTTTTACTGAGTTTCTCTGAATTAGGTAATTTAGGTTTTGTATTGAGTTTTTCTATAGTAGGTAGTTTGGGTTTCTTATGGAGTTTCTGTTTAGTAGGAAGCTTACTGTTGATTTTCTTTACAATAGGTAATTTGGTTTTTATATTGATTTTCTCAGTAGGAGGTAGTTTAGATTTTGTATTCAGTTACTCTTCAGGAGGAAGTTTATTATTGAGTGTCTATGCGATAGATAATTTGGGGTTTGTGTCGAGTTTTTTTTTTGTATTAGGTAAATTGGGTTTTGTATTGAGTTTCTTTGACAACTTAAGGGCCAATTTGACAACTTTTAAAGTATTTAATCGTATTCATTAAGACATAAATATAAATTACATGAGTTAATTTCCTTTTTGTGGCAACTATATTTATGATAAAACTTTCCTTTTTAAACCAGAAGGGTAAAAAAGTGAACAAAAAAATACAATTAAAAATGTTAATTATATAAACAAACTCTATAAGGAAGGTTGGAATATGTATTGGGTGTAACTTAAATAAAATATTGGGTGTGTGTTTATGTTGAAATCAGCCTTGAAATATGGGTTTATCTCTAATTTTCTCTTACTTTTTCAATTACGCTTTTTTCTTTCTTGGCTTAATTTGATAATTATGTTTTTACAAGAGTAATACAAGTACTCTTAAAGATTTGACATCAAAAGAGGGCCTCCATATATTGTATTAGAGTAATACCAGCACTCTTAAGATTTAACCCCTTCAAGACAAGATCTATTAATTGTTTGTAACAGATGGGAGAGTTTGATTAATTGCTTCAAAGCTTGCACTTCTGGAATTATATGTCATGTAGCTAAGTCATTAATCTTCTTCAGAATTGGGGTTGATGATTGCATTAGCAACAATGATCACCTTATTATCTGCTTCAGTAGCGTTCACCCAATAAACAGTGCCGTTCAAATCGATTGCTATTTCAAAAGAAATGTTCTTCCCAGGTGCTGCAAGAACTGGACGTGTTGGCGAACTCAGCAGCATTCTTGAAAGGCCAGTAGAGCAAACAAAAACACATGTAGCCATCTTTAAGGGGACCTTAGTCGATGCCGATCAGTGCACGACCACTCAGGGTTCATGCCAGGGTTTGCTTTCACAACCCTAACATGAAGCAATATGCATGTTTCTCCTGCAGGTTTCTCCTTCAAAAGCGCGAAAGCACAGGCAAAAACCCCAACGACGGCCCTTTTCTATGAGAAGCTTGTTCACTAATGTGTAGCCAACTTTTAGGAAAGGGCAGTAGTTTTGGAGTTAAAACTATGAAGTTGGAGACAAAATAAAATTGTTTATCTTCATATTCCAAACTACTCCTTAATGAAAAAGAATAAAGGATGAACAAACTAAATTAAAATCTGACACTCCTCTTCATCCATTGTTGAAAGAAGTTAGTAACAATGGTGACGACATAAACATGCTCAGCAGCTCATGTTTCTTTTGTGCCTTCAGGCATGCATGGTTTTGAGTGAGGTTACTCGCTTAAATATTGTTGTTTTACTCATAGTTTCCACATACAATATCATATTTATAATATTAGCCTAGCTACTATATATGATCAACTTTTTTTTGTGATTAGATGTAAATGTATGTCGTGTACTATCTACACTAATCCGATTTAGTGTATATACACACCAACCTTCGAGTTTTATCCAGAAGGAGCCGATCATACGAAGAAGGTCTGAGTCAAATGTGAGATGTTGGAGGTGATCAGTTTGATTCTTTGGATGAAACTAATTTTGGGACGCTTGAGTTTAAGGATCTTTCTCCTGATTAACCATCTTTGGAGGTTGATTTATTTGGTAATGCTAAGGAGAATGAGAATGATGTCATTGATGTTTAAGTAGAACGATTTTTATTTTATTTGAGTTATGAGAATGATATTATTTATGTTAATGTAGAATGATCTTTGAGTTATTTGAGTTATTTAATTCAAAAATTTAAGACAGTGGCTTTGAAGTTTGAACTTGCTATTTACTTTTCTTTTTTTTTTCAGACAAGTATTATAATATTTATTTATTTATTTTTAATATATAATATAATATACATATATATTATATTATTCCGATGCTTTCAAAATGCACCCGTTTCTAAATTTATTTAAAAAAAATTAAAAAAATTCTGCCTGCACGCACCGGTTTCATGCAACTTAGGTGCGTATGCTATACATGCCCCTTCTATATAAACACAAACAAGCCTCCACCTATCTCACAGAGCTTTCCTGAATCTGTACTTTCTCTGTTCTCCCTCACTCTCAGTCTCTGCCATGGTTTTTTATGTTGTGTGTACGACCCGACATTTATCATCGTCGTAATCTCTTTCAATTCCGGCGTGACCCTTGCAGTGTTCGAAACCTACTATAAGAAGTGGGTCGACCCCACTCCGTCATCCACCACCGTCAACGTCCATTCATACTTTTGAAAACCCTTTGAAGCTCGAGGTTACATTCAAACAAGATCGTTGTCCAAGGACAAGGGATGAAGCCATTGATGTCGCGGCTAGGGTGTTTGATGAGGTGGAGAACGAGAACCCAAAGGTTTGACCTTTGAGCAATGATCGAGCACCATGCAGCCACTGTACCGGATCAGTTCTCTATTTGTTTCCCAGTTTTTTTGTTTACGTTTAGTAGTCTTTGAGTCTTATATGTTTGGTTAAAGTCCGGTGATGTCTTTGTGCTTTTGTTGTCGGAGATCTTACTCAAGGTCCAGTGGTGGCCAGTTTATGCTATTATCGTTTTCGTACGTTAATTTTAAATGAGTTTTTGATTCCGGCGACGTCTTTGTGTTTTTTGTAGTCGGAAATCTTACTCAAGGTCCAGTGGTGGTCGGTTTATGTTATTATCATTTTCGTACGTTAATTTTAAATGAGTTTTTGATTCCGCGACGTCTTTGTGTTTTTTGTAGTCGGAAATCTTACTCAATGTCCAGTGGTGGTCGGTATATGTTATTATCGTTTTCGTACGTTAATTGTAAATGAGTTTTTGATTCCGGCGACGTCTTCGTGTTTTTTGTAGTCGGAAATCTTACTCAAGGTCCAGTGGTGGTCGGTTTATGTTATTATCGTTTTCCTACGTTAATTGCAAATGAGCTTCTGATTCCGGCGACGTCTTTGTGTTTTTTGTAGTCGGAAATTTTAGTATACAAATTATGTGTAGCGAAATTTTAAGAAAGGGGCAGTAGTCTTAGAGCTAAAACTATGAAGTTTGAGACAATAAAATTGTTTACATTCATATTCCAAACTACTCCTTAATGAAAAGGAATAAAGGATGAACAAACCAAATTAAAATCTGACACTCCTCTTCATCCATTGTTGAAAGAAGTTAATAACAATGGTGACGACATAAACCTAGCCTGCTAAGCAACTCATGTTTCTTTTGTGCCTTCAGGCATGCATGGTTTTGAGTGAGGTTACTCGCTTAAATATTATTGCTTTACTCATAGTTTCCACATACAGTATCATATTTATAATATTAGCCTACTATATATATATGATCAACTTTTCTTTGTGATTATATGTAAATTTATGTCGTGTACTATCTACACTAATCTAATACGGAAAGCTCATGTTAAAATAGATCTCTCATGTCTTAGAGATTAAGATTTAAACTCCAATTATCGTGTTGGAAATACCACACCAAATTTTTAGATCACATTTTTTGTTTGAGAAAAAGACTCGTTGATGCATTGTTCAATCACTTCAAGTCTTCAACATCGGAGGGGAACTTCGTGAAGCTCAATCTGAACAGAAGGAAGCGCAAGTTTCTGAACAAGGGTAGAAGAGAAAATTTCAGTTTCTCAAGCACCCTCAACATCTGAAGAATATCTGCCAGCTTCAGTTGGTATGGAAGTAGATGTTACCACAACTTATACCAGGACAACTGTTGCTGAAGAGGCTGAGGAAATCATTGTTAGAAGTACCAAAGCTGATGCTTCTACTTCAGAAATGTCGAGCCACACAGCTGAAGTATCAGTTTTAAAATTCAAATGAATACAGTGATGACTTGCAAAACAACAGGACGAGTGCCACAGATATAGAAGTATCAGCTGTCGATCCCGAGTCTTCGTTACTGAACAAGGAATATATTATCCTAAACAGTACGAATAATGGAGTCGATGTTGAACAGATGACTAATTACAGCTCTTTGATTGAAGTATCAGAAATAGAAACTGAAAATGGCCTTCACAGCACCTCTGTTTCCATTAGCGACGATGCTTCCTTTGAATCAAAGAGTACCATGGAGGACCATCAGGAGAGTTCAATTCCAAATCCTACCGACAGTAATCTGACATCTTCTATTCCAGAGACCAACACCACCAATCATACACATGGCATCCTAGGTATGATATGTATTGCATATATGTGAGCAATCCTTTTTAATTTTTTTGCCTGGTGCTTAAATCTATGCTGCCCCTTAATAAAGTGCTACAGTGCCACCCAAGGACATTGTCTGTCAATACTTTGATTTTTATTTCTCATACTCAACCTGTATTATAGGATGCTAGTAAGACTCCCCAAAAGTAATTGTACGCTGCAACTTACGCCCTCGCTTTGAAAGTGGAAAGAGTGGATTCACTGTTTAGGAGTGTTACTAATAATTCCTTATCATCTACCTCCACATCTCAGATGTTTAAATGTTTGACTAATTGCCCCATTCCAATAAAATTGAATAAATGACGTATGTTCTTTCTGCTTGAGGAAAGCGGGAGCATTTAGTGGTCAAGTGTTACCTTACTTATTTTGGCTGACCTGGATCACCTTCTCATTTCCATGCCCATATTTGACAGTATTTAGATTTGGGGTTGCTATGAAATCCATCTGAAGTGCAGTTTTAATATTCAAGATTATGTGTATTGTTGACTTTAGAACATTTCTTGTGGGCAATTGTTGTGTGAAGTTCATGTTTTGAAATATACACATTCTGTTATGATAGCTGCCCACTGTTTCTTTCCAGTTGACCATGGTGACCACACACTGTTCATGCTCATGTATCTTTTGTGCTTTAAGCTTGGTTTTAACAGGGAAATAGTGAGTGGCAAGGCCGAAGCAAGGCAAGAAGCCTAATATTGGAAGAGGCAATGATACGATACTCTTATGCAGCTCCATTGTCCATGATCTGGCCTACCAGGCTGCAACAATAGCTATAGAAAAGGAGCAGTCAGTACCATTAGAAGGTTCGCAGCCTACAGTTACAATATTGGGGAATTCCAATCCCGAGAGGAAGGAACCACGAGGCAGAACCGTCAGTAGACGCTCTGTAAAATCTCAAAAGGGTAGGCAAAAGCGGTTGGAAACAGATGCAGGACCCGTTGCAAGTAAGACTGAGAATGACGAGAATGAAAATGAGAATGTTGACGAGTCTTTGCATCAACGCCCTGTAGGGCTTCCTCCTAACAAGGCATACGGCTTGAAGCCCCCAAAGCTGGAATCCAAATGCAACTGCACGATAATAATGCCACGCTGTTTTGATGACGTAATTGTAAAGTTTTCGCTTGTTAATAGTGAGAGATAAGAGGTGTTTGAGGCTTAATTTGTGTTTTGCTCCAGCCTCCAGTATTATTGTTAGTGAATCAGTGATCCTCTATTCTGGTTCAGTTCCTCCATTAGAGTAAAAGTGTGAAAGCGAACCCATTCATTCATATTCATTATGATTGTTTTGCAAATAATTTACCTTGATCATATTTATAGCTTATGACAAAATAAACACAAACCCAGCAAGAATTTTTGATTAACCATCAATATCTCTATTTGTTCCCTCTTGATCCTCTTTTTAATTAAAAAAATTACCAATAGCTTATAATTACAAGTAATAAGATTGTTTTTTATTATTATTACTAATTATCCATAACTATTTTTTTTAATTATAAAATCGTGTCTATTTCCGTACAATTACATAATACAAAATTACTAATGATATTTACTAATAGCAAGACTTAATTTTTTTATACCATTAGTATGGAATTAACAGTAACAGCTGGTTGTTAACCCGTTCACGAAAATAAATAAATTACAACCTATATATATATATATATATCGACATATTCCTCACTTGTTAAACCCTAATGTGCATTCGATTTGCCGCTTCCCGCCGGGATGGAGAGATCAGCGAGGTAGCGAGGCAGAGCGGCGATTGAAGGCGGTGAACTACCCAGCGGGGCAGTGAGAGACCCGAGGTAGCAAGGTCTCCTTGTTCGTGCCCGATCTATGCGACGGCGGCCTAGAGCAAGGGTGGCAGCAAGGTCTCCTTCCCGTCCCAGGGTTCAGTGGTATTGTACTTTATGGCGGCGAAGATGAAAGGCTCGATGGCGGTGTCCTGGACGAACCCTAGCTTGTGGTTGCACATCCCCTAGCGGATCGAGTAGGCTGCTCTAGAGAGTTGCATCGAAGGCCGAGAAGGCACGGGCAAGTGCGAAGGGACAGAGCTAGGGTTTGGAGGGAGAGGAAGAGTGAGTGTTGCGCATGGAGGACTAGAGAGAGCGAAGCAAAGGCCTGATCTGTGTGACTGCAGCCTAGAGCAAGGGTGGTGCGGCGGCAGGTTTTCTATGTCATATGGAAGTTGATTTCTGAGGTTCAGTTGCATTGGAAGCGCGGTAGAGGACGACATGATCTTGATTTATGAGGGTTAGTAGCATTAGAAGCGCGGCGGAGGACAGCGAAGGTGGATTTTCTAAGGGTCAGTAGCATGAGAGGGACATATTTCTGAAGGAGATATTTTTTTAGGGTAATTTCGTAATTTATGAGTTAAAAGATTTCATATTAATTTTAGATAAAAACCTGCTTGTAGTAATTTTAAAATACAATCTTATTATTAGTAAATATAAACACAAAATTATAATTATAGCTAAAAAACTCATGTCACTAGTGCAAGTGCTTTGTTCTTATCCCCTCCTAAGAGAGAGGAATCCGTATGCCTATCAATGTTGATGCCACGACATGGTCATTGAGGGGTCATTACTTTTTCTCTTTTCTCCCAAGTTGGTCAAATTCCAACCCACAGTAAGTCGAAAAATCAATATAAGACCACAATGCTTCCATGTCACCCTCGTTGTAAGTAATTATATTCATCAATGAGATTTTTCGAAAGAGGAACCAATGCTAGCTAGTAAAGGACTATAATTTTTCAAAACTAAAAAGGACTAATATACCCTCATGCTCCCAGCATATATATATTGTTTCAATTGTGATATGGTTTTGGTACATTATGTAAGCCCTAATTGCTAGCTAGTAAAATTAAAGGATATGTTGATCGATCATTCCTGAATTTTATGACTCTTTTGAATGAACGTGTGAGCTGGTCGATAGTGTTCCATGCTTAGAGACATGTAACATATATGTTTGATGATGAATAGAGAAAAGGAAGGAGCGAGGGAGTGAAAGGGGCAGAATTGAGTGTAGGAGAAAAAGGAAATGAAATCAAGTGAGGGCAAGGAGGTATATTGGTTTGGTTTGGTTTTGTTTTGTAGTAGAGGGCGAGGGTGTATTGATTGATTGGTTTCGACATTTTGTGCAAGGACATGCGGGGCTATGAATTGTTATGCATGGTTATGTGCGTATGCTATATATATGCTCTTTCCTTCTATATAAACACAAACAAGCCTTCACCTAACGCAAACGGCCAGTCCTGTGTATAGGCGGCCTTGTACCGAATTTTTTTGGCGGTCTTGATACATATATATTATGTGTAAAAAGAAAAAATTAGACTAAAACTCAAATAGGTATCTTTCTTTTAAGATAAATCCATACCCTTTTTATCTTTCAATCTACAGTTCTACACCCAATATTTATTATATAATCAGTATTTTCTATAATTATCAAATTTTATTTTTCTTGATTTTACCATTTTATCCTACTCTTGGAAAAAGAAAATACTTATATTGCTGAAAATTAGTTTTTATAATTTTATTATAATTAATTTCATTTCTTCAAATTTATCTTTACTTTATGATACTGACATGAATACACACACACTATATATATATATATATATATATATATATATATATATATATGCTGATTACATTTCACTTTTAACACTAAATTTTAGTTCAATTATTGTCTTCTAGATGCAAGTTGAAGTCAATCACTCACGTACTTCTCGCTCATATCTCTTGATAATTGAAGAATAGTTTAGAGATGACATCAAGAAGTAGGAAAGAATATAACAAATGTTTATGTCGAGTGTTCCTCATTGTAAGGTACATATTTTATTTTTAGATTACTTTGTCTTCCTTATAGGTTTATTTTCTTTTTCTAACATTGAGAAATCACATAGATAAATACTTCACTTTTTGTCAAGGTATTAAAAAAACGCTCAACTCCTACAATTTAGGTACTTCATAAAACTCCTACAAGTCAAGTAATTCATTCAACTTCGATAAGTCAAGTATTTTATAAGTGTGGTGTAGTCGAACAAATCTCTAAATTATGTATGTCATTAGTACAAATTATACAAGCTAATTTTTTATAACTTACCTATGTAATAGAAAATTTTAAAATCCTACTGAATAATATGCAAAAATAACGTAGCAGTATGAATGTTTTTGGATTTGAAAAAAAAAAGACCAAAAAGGAAAAAAAAACAAAAAACTAATATTACATGATTCTAGCATGTAGTAATATGACTAATATCAATAACAATATTAGAGCTGGTAATTACAAATACATAATTACATATTAATGAAATGAGCTTTAATCATAGAATAATTAATGTTAATATTTTTCGAAAAGATTGATTAGCATTAATAATAAATTTTCTTCAAGTGGCACTTTCTCTAATTTTGAACAAAAATAGGTTTTGTTGGTTAGCCAAATTTTTTATTTTTTATTTCATTTTTAGTTCAACTTAATTAATAGATATATGTGTTAGGTTTAATTTAAAAGAGGGCATACAAAATAGATGCATGTATGATAAAATTCCCCTAAAAAAAAATTTGTCAACAAATAATATATATAGCATTTTGAAGAAAATGAATTCATATTGTTCTAACTCTTAAAATAAAAAATAAAAAATAAAATGAGAGAGCAAAAATCTCATGTTAAGCATATTTCTTAAGTTCTGAAGGCAAAAAAAAAAGTTGTAGTATAAAATGCGAGGAATATGCAAACACGTACTACCAACATACAACCGAAATGCTTACTGACTCCACAATCAACAGTGAGAAGCATAATAAAGAAACCTGTAAAAAAGAGCAATATATTTAGCTACGGAACCAATGTAATGAATTTTCAAACTTGATAAATGGTAACACAATACAATCTTACACTACACCAATAAGTTCATCAGATAACACTATACAGACAACGGTTTACAGCGTAACATTGTGTGACAAGAGAAAATGAATCACATAACAGTTTTTAAGAGCAATTCATTGTGTGATCCCATAAAAAATTTGAAAGTTGATTTTACAAAAAATATTGCACAACAGTTTCGACCATATTTGTTGTGCGTATCATACAAAAAAAGACGGCAACCTCCCCTCATAAGAATACTGAAATATGGGGTTGTAATCATACAACAGAAAATAAAAATATGTTGTGTGAACCAAGCTCTTAAGAGATTCACACAACATTTTTTCATTATTTGTTGTGTTATAAATCTTTCATGTAGGGCTCTGCCGATCGTTTCCTCGATTTGGTGCTCACATTCTCCGCAACCATAAACCTTTGGGGAAGATAGCATATAGGTTTTTAATCCAACAACATAGCTACGAAAAAACTGATGTCTGAAATTAGGAGAGAAAAACATACAAACAACAATTTTTATTTCACTGTTGTGGGAATGCAACTCTTATGTTTTAGGATGATCAAAACATTTCCTCTATTTGGCACTCACATTCCCAAAAATCAACAAGTTTTGTATAAGATAGCCTCTATGTTTAATCACCCAACATATTTTTCATAATACCGTTGTATAAATATAAAACAAAAATGTATATGTACTTATGCTTCCCTATGGAGAGCTAACTCATTGAGGGATAAATGACCCAATTTTTTTGCATGATCTCATACATCACATTTTTGTGAGAGTGTGAGAGTCGGCGGATTGAAAAAATAAGGTACGAGAATGTAGTTAAAAACTTTTTTCTTTTTTTATAAATATCGTCTATTTATGATTGATCTATACGATCAAGACTCAAACGTTATCAAAAATTTAAGAATTTTATACCATAACCTTATTTCAATACGGTGATCACATCCAAAGGTCGAATATTTGTTTTATCGAGTTTAGTCATGTTGTTCGTTTGAATCATGGTTATACCTACTAATGTCATATAACTTGTTTTTTAGGTTATACATGAGTGTGTTCCTTTCTAAACTAATTATATGAAGAAAATGAAAAATATAGAAAACAGGCCATACGATGTGATCACGATAGTGAAATATGGATATTGTACGAAACTCACTCATTTTCGATAATTTTTTACCCTCAATCGCATGGGTCAACTATAATTATGCCTATTTAATTGAACATATTCGTACAACAATAAAATTTACATGCATTGTGTGACTGTAATCATACAAGACTAATATTTAAATGTGTTGTGTAAATTTAGAGTTTAGAGTTTAGAATTTTTGGTATTTGTGTTTAGAGTTTAGGGTTTAGGGTTTAGGGTTGAAATTCTAGAGAGAAAAATTCCCTCTCCTTTTTTTACTTTTTTTTTTTTTTGGGATGAAGATTTTGATCTTTTGGACACTTTGGTTTTAGAGGGTTTAAGGTTGACCGCATCGATCGGGGCTCTACGTTTGTCGAATATAAGTGAATTTTTTACCATCTCCATATTTCATCATAACGATCAAATTCTATTTCATAGCGTTTTTCAAAATTTGACTTATTTTATATAGTTGTTAAAAAAAGGTATACACTTAAGTATAATTTATTAATCAAGTTATACCGCATTAGTAAGCATGTTGTCATTATAATGACTAAATTCACAAAATGAAAATTTTAACCGTCTGATGTGATCTTTATAGTTAAATATGAGTAGATTAGAAAAATCAACTCGTTTCGTGAACCATATTTCTCAAATTTTTACATGACTGATTATGTCTCATCTATTTGAGAGTTTAATGTTTGGAAGAGTCGACGAAACAAAGTCATCTAAAGGTACGTAATAATGTTTTTATGTGACAAGTTTTATGAAAATATGGTTGACCGCATCGATCGGGGCTATACCTTTGTCGAATTTAAGTGATTTTTTTACCATCACCGTATTTTATCATAACGATTAAATTCTATTTCATAGCGTTTTTCAAAATTTGACTTATTTTATATAGTTGTTTCAAAAAGTTGTACACTTTAGTATAATCTACTAATCGTGTTATACCTAATTTCTCATGGCTGACATCCTCAGTCCATGGCTGCCAAGAAGCAGCGACATCTTGTGATTTGAGACTCGTCATGGCCGACATATAAGAGGCTTTGAATTCCTCGTCGCAGTATCGGTGGAGAGTCTGTGCAACTAGATCTCCATATCTCCCTCACCCTCCTTCTTCTTCAGCTCCGCCGTCGAGATTCAATGTCGTCGTTTTCTCTCCACCGTCACCAGCGGCACTTAGGTACCCGTAATCTCTTTCTCTCTTCCCACTCCTCCCTTGTTTTGGTGATAAGCCCTTCATATGAAGATTTGAGGATTTTCTCTTATTTTTTTGTGTGGTGTTGGGGAAGTGGTGGTGGTAGAACTTTGTTGGTCTCTGGTGCTGAGACTCAGGTTCTTCCACATATGTTAAATTCTGGAGGGTTGGTTATTGATTAGAGTGTTTTGGATTGGAATAGCACAAGGCTGTCATAAGGTTCTTGATGAGGAACGTCATGGACCAAGCTGCGAGAGAGACGACTCTAAAACTTTGACGTTTATGCAGATAAGCCCTCCAGGCCAAGATTTGGGTGAGACTATTGACTTCTTTGAGTTGCTAGTGAGATAAATTTTCTGAATGGGCATGTAAGGGTTTGTTATGGCGGTTTAGTTTGTTAATTTATGTATGTATTTCCTTTTCTCTACTTGGGTCTTCTTTGTTTTGGGTTCATGTTATTCAAGACTAGTTGTTGGGACTTTGTTTTAAGGGTTTTTTTAATCATGCATTGCTGATTGTGAGTTGTTGTGTGCAGTTACTCATACGTGAAGCTAGCCAGTGATAAAAGGCACACTTTCCAGTCCTCCATTTGATCTGAATTTCAATCAGACCCAACAAGATAAAGAAAACATCTCGTCTCCGACGCAACTAAAGTCTTAAGCTTTAGCTCTCCAATCTCCAACATTTCTAAAGTCACAGAGAGGTATTACTCTACAACCCCTTTTTTGTTTTGATTTTGTCGATTGTAGAGTTTGGTTTAATTTTGAAGTTATGGTCAGATACTGATGGTTGATCCTACTACCGGCAAGCACAACTTGTTCTACTTGTTACTCCAAGTTAAGCAATCAGTGTCCGGCTGTTTAGGTCCTGACTTAAGAACCACCCAATATGTTGCATTCTTGAATTGATATCTGCAGTAGGATGCATGGTGGCTTGCAGCAACTAGACTATATATATATCACACACACACACACACACACACACACACACACAAAAGCTTATGATAAGAACGCAGTCCCATAAAGCATGGCATATATTCAGAATGTGTATATTGTTTGATCCTACTAGCGGCAAGGTGGTCATCAGGGGATATAGGAGATGGAAAACAAGCTTATTATACTATTTTCATTCTTGTGCTAGTGTTATACTGATAGATGTGTATGAACTTGTGTTTATTCTCTCTCTCAAATGTTTTAAAGATGAGGTGAACATCTTTACTGGTTTTCCTGAAAATGAATTTCTTCTGTGCTCATTTTTCCCTTTTCATTACCCACATTTCAGTCCTCCAATTGATCTGAATTTTTGATATGTTTCCCTTCTATTAGCTAACTATTAGTCTGGAAATTTTCAGCTTAATTCATTGGACAATGAATGTTTGGTGATTTTACAAAGATTGATATGCATTTGGTTATATTTCCAGAAATTTTCAGAGAACCTTCTTTACTATTGATATGCTTAGAATGCTCATTTGTTCCATTTATTTTTTGTTCTTTTTATGCATGAAACTAGACTTCCTAAAAGTCGTTTTAAAATTGATTTCAAGTTTTTTGGACTTAAAATGATCACTTGGTGAATTTTCTAATTTGACACTGCAGCTTGTATTTCTTCTGTTTGATTCTGGAAACTCAGTCAGTTTTTCTTCAACTTTTGAAACAATTCCCGATCTCCAAAATGCCTGAAATTTTACTTTGTTTCTCCTTAATGTGTCCACTTTTAGCCTGAAAAATTTCTTAGTACAACACCAATGTGGGATAGGTTTGTGTTGCTTTTTGTGTTGTTTTTTGGTCTACATTGAATTGTGGGAGAATTATTTATCTTTGGGTTGACATAGTTTTTTGGTTGCGTTTTCTAGTTTGGAAAACTTAAATGCTGATGAGGATGGTCTGTGGCATCTTGTGCTCTGCCGCATGATTTTGGGGAAGCCGGAGGTTGTCCTGCCGGGTATTGACATCACAAAGCAGGTACTTGAACATGAGCTGAGATAGGCTAATTTTCTAAATTATTCCCAAAATTCATTTTTTATGTATGGATTTGATTTTGTATTTATCATATTGTCCTAAATGTTAACCTATTAGTTTTGGTAAATCACTCATGTTTTGCATTATGTGAGGTGTTATTCTAGTTACCAGACAATAGCTAACTCATGTTTTGCATCTAAGCATGTCACTAAGCCAAAAACCTCAATAGACAATATTCATCAGACAATGCTATTGATAAAAGCCATTGTTTGAAAAAATCAGACAATGGTAAAAAAATAAATATTGTCTGACGTTGCTATTCAGACAATATATTTTATGTTACCATTGTGTGAGTCTATTACAGACAATTTCAGTTTACTGTGGTGTTTTAACATTGCGTTGCCTGGGACTTCAGACAATAGTTTTTATTTAACCATTGTGTGAAAACCAGCGGCAGACAATTGTTTACATTTATATGTTGTCTGATTGGTACCCGTCACACAATGCTTTTAGTCAAATTTTGTGCATTGTCTATATTGTTTTAAGACAATTGTTTTAGACAATTTCAGTTTACTGTGGTGTTTTAACATTGCGCTGCCTGGGACTTCAGACAATAGTTTTTATTTAACCATTGTGTGAAAACCAGCGGCAGACAATACCTTTAACTTTATATGTTGTCTGATTGGTACCCGTCACACAATGCTTTTAGTCAATTATTGTGCATTGTCTATATTTTTTTCAGACAATTGCTTTAGACAATGTTCATTATTATGCAGTATTTTCATCATAACGCTTTAAAACGGAAATTGGCCCGTCTAAATAACGTTTTTTGGCCTGATCTTCAACAGAGAATAGTTTCAAATCGATGAGACGCAACTAATCGTATAAAAATTTTTCTCAAAATATTTACCGACCGTTAGGCTACCCATAGGAAAACGGAAGTAAAAAACAGTTAACCGCAACATTCGGCACAGATATTTTGTCGGAATCTTCTCATTTTTCAACCGTAGACGTATTTCAATATTTCGGTCATATCTTATTTCACGACACATTTGCATTTGAAGAGTCTACGTATAATAACTATTTGAAACTATACATTCACTTAAACACTTAGTAAACAAGTTAAGGAACATTAGTGCATATGTTCCAATTTTGAATCTAAAAGTTTGGAAAATCTATTCCAACCGTCAGATATCACCGTTAAGATTAAATACATGTATGAAAAAAAATCCAACTACATCTGACAACGTTAAAGGCTCGATCGGGACGGTCAACCGGGTGAGTCAAACCTCTAAACGCTTTAAAACGGAAATTGACCCGTCTAAATGACGTTTTTTTGCCTGATCTTCAACAGAGAATAGTTTCAGATCGATGAGACGCAACTAATTGTATAAAAAATTTTCTCAAAATATTTACCGACCGTCAGGCTACCCATAGGAAAACGGAAGTTAAAACCAGTTAACCGCAACATTCGGCACAGAGATTTTGTCGGAATCTTCTCATTTTTCAACCGTAGACGTATTTCAATATTTTGGTCATATCTTATTTCACGACACATTTGCATTTGAAGAGTCTACGTATAATAACTATTTGAAACTATACATTCACTTAAACACTTAGTAAACAAGTTAAGGAACATTAGTGCATATGTTCCGATTTTGAATCTAAAAGTTTGGAAAATCTATTCCAACCGTCTGATATCACCATTAAGATTAAATACATGTATGAAAAAAAATTCAACTACATCTGACAACGTTAAAGGCTCGATCGGGACGGTCAACCGGGTGAGTCAAACCTCTAAACGCTTTAAAACGGAAATTGACCCGTCTAAATGACGTTTTTTGGCCTGATCTTCAACAGAGAATAGTTTCAGATCGATGAGACGCAACTAATTGTATAAAAATTTTCCTCAAAATATTTACCGACCGTCAGGCTACCCATAGGAAAACGGAAGTTAAAACCAGTTAACCGCAACATTCGACACAGAGATTTTGTCGGAATCTTCTCATTTTTCAACCGTAGACGTATTTCAATATTTCGGTCATATCTTATTTCACGACACATTTGCATTTGAAGAGTCTACGTATAATAACTATTTGAAACTATACATTCACTTAAACACTTAGTAAACAAGTTAAGGAACATTAGTGCATATGTTCCGATTTTGAATCTAAAAGTTTGGAAAATCTATTCCAACCGTCAGATATCACCGTTAAGATTAAATACATGTATGAAAAAAATCCAACTACATCTGACAACGTTAAAGGCTCGATCGGGACGGTCAACCGGGTGAGTCAAACCTCTAAACGCTTTAAAACGGAAATTGACCCGTCTAAATGACGTTTTTTGGCCTGATCTTCAACAGAGAATAGTTTCAGATCGATGAGACGCAACTAATTGTATAAAAATTTTCCTCAAAATATTTACCGACCGTCAGGTTACCCATAGGAAAACGGAAGTTAAAACCAGTTAACCGCAACATTCGGCACAGAGATTTTGTCGGAATCTTCTCATTTTTCAACCGTAAACGTATTTCAATATTTCGGTCATATCTTATTTCACGACACATTTGCATTTGAAGAGTCTACGTATAATAACTATTTGAAACTATATATTCACTTAAACACTTAGTAAACAAGTTAAGGAACATTAGTGCATATGTTCCGATTTTGAATCTAAAAGTTTGGAAAATCTATTCCAACCGTCAGATATCACCGTTAAGATTAAATACATGTATGAAAAAAAATCCAACTACATCTGACAACGTTAAAGGCTCGATCGGGACGGTCAACCGGGTGAGTCAAACCTCTAAATGACGTTTTTTGGCCTGATCTTCAACAGAGAATAGTTTCAGATCGATGAGACGCAACTAATTGTACAAAAATTTTCCTCAAAATATTTACCGACCGTCAGGTTACCCATAGGAAAACGGAAGTTAAAACCAGTTAACCGCAACATTCGCCACAGAAATTTTGTCGGAATCTTCTCATTTTTCAACCGTAGACGTATTTCAATATTTCGGTCATATCTTATTTCACGACACATTTGCATTTGAAGAGTCTACGTATAGTAACTATTTGAAACTATACCTTCACTTAAACACTTAGTAAACAAGTTAAGGAACTTTAGTGCATATGTTCCGATTTTGAATCTAAAAGTTTGGAAAATCTATTCCAACCGTCAGATATCACCGTTAAGATTAAATACATGTATGAAAAAAATCCAACTACATCTGACGACGTTAAAGGCTCGATCGGGACGGTCAACCGGGTGAGTCAAACCTCTAAACGCTTTAAAACGGAAATTGGCCCGTCTAAATGACGTTTTTTGGCCTGATCTCCAACAGAGAATAGTTTCAGATCGATGAGACGCAACTAATCGTATAAAAATTTTCCTCAAAATATTTACCGACCGTCAGGCTACCTATAGGAAAACGGAAGTAAAAAACAGTTAACCGCAACATTCGGCACACAGATTTTGTCGGAATCTTGTCATTTTTTAATCGTAGACGTATTTCAATATTTCGGTCATATCTTATTTCACGACACATTTGCATTTGAAGAGTCTACGTATAGTAACTATTTGAAACTATACATTCACTTAAACACTTAGTAAACAAGTTAAGGAACATTAGTGCATATGTTCCGATTTTGAATCTAAAAGTTTGGAAAATCTATTCCAACCGTCAGATATCACCGTTAAGATTAAATACATGTATGAAAAAAATCCAACTACATCTGACGACGTTAAAGGCTCGATCGGGACGGTCAACCGGGTGAGTCAAACCTCTAAACGCTTTAAAACGGAAATTGGCCCGTCTAAATGACGTTTTTTGGCCTGATCTTCAACAGAGAATAATTTCAGATCGATGAGACGCAACTAATCGTATAAAAATTTTCCTCAAAATATTTACCGACCGTCAGGTTACCTATAGGAAAACGGAAGTTAAAACCAGTTAACCGCAACATTCGGCACAGAGATTTTGTCGGAATCTTCTCATTTTTCAACCGTAGACGTATTTCAATATTTCGGTCATATCTTATTTCAAGACACATTTGCATTTGAAGAGTCTACGTATAATAACTATTTGAAACTATACATTCACTTAAACACTTAGTAAACAAGTTAAGGAACATTAGTGCATATGTTCCGATTTTGAATCTAAAAGTTTGGAAAATCTATTCCAACCGTCAGATATCACCGTTAAGATTAAATACATGTATGAAAAAAAATCGAACTACATCTGACAACGTTAAAGGCTCGATCGGGACGGTCAACCGGGTGAGTCAAACCTCTAAACGCTTTAAAACGGAAATTGACCCGTCTAAATGACGTTTTTTGGCCTGATCTTCAACAGAGAATAGTTTCAGATCGATGATACGCAGCTAATTGTATAAAAATTTTCCTCAAAATATTTACCGACCGTCAGGTTACCCATAGGAAAACGGAAGTTAAAACCAGTTAACCGCAACATTCGGCACAGAGATTTTGTCAGAATCTTCTCATTTTTCAACCGTAGACGTATTTCAATATTTCGGTCATATCTTATTTCACGACACATTTGCATTTGAAGAGTCTACGTATAGTAACTATTTGAAACTATACATTCACTTAAACACTTAGTAAACAAGTTAAGGAACTTTAGTGCATATGTTCCGATTTTGAATCTAAAAGTTTGGAAAATCTATTCCAACCGTCAGATATATTCGTTAAGATTAAATACATGTATGAAAAAAATCCAACTACATCTGACGACGTTAAAGGCTCGATCGGGACGGTCAACCGGGTGAGTCAAACCTCTAAACGCTTTAAAACGGAAATTGGCCCGTCTAAATGACGTTTTTTGGCCTGATCTCCAACAGAGAATAGTTTCAGATCGATGAGACGCAACTAATCGTATAAAAATTTTCCTCAAAATATTTACCGACCGTCAGGTTACCCATAGGAAAACGGAAGTTAAAACCAGTTAACCGCAACATTCGGCACAGAGATTTTGTCAGAATCTTCTCATTTTTCAACCGTAGACGTATTTCAATATTTCGGTCATATCTTATTTCACGACACATTTGCATTTGAAGAGTCTACGTATAGTAACTATTTGAAACTATACATTCACTTAAACACTTAGTAAACAAGTTAAGGAACATTAGTGCATATGTTCCGATTTTGAATCTAAAAGTTTGGAAAATCTATTCCAACCGTCAGATATCACCGTTAAGATTAAATACATGTATGAAAAAAATCCAACTACATCTGACGACGTTAAAGGCTCGATCGGGTTGGTCAACCGGGTGAGTCAAACCTCTAAACGTTTTAAAACGGAAATTGGCCCGTCTAAATGACGTTTTTTGGCCTGATCTCCAACAGAGAATAGTTTCAGATCGATGAGACGCAACTAATCGTATAAAAATTTTCCTCAAAATATTTACCGACCGTCAGGCTACCTATAGGAAAACGGAAGTAAAAAACAGTTAACCGCAACATTCGGCACACAGATTTTGTCGGAATCTTCTCATTTTTCAATCGTAGACGTATTTCAATATTTCGGTCATATCTTATTTCACGACACATTTGCATTTGAAGAGTCTACATATAGTAACTATTTGAAACTATACATTCACTTAAACACTTAGTAAACAAGTTAAGGAACATTAGTGCATATGTTCCGATTTTGAATCTAAAAGTTTGGAAAATCTATTCCAACCGTCAGATATCACCGTTAAGATTAAATACATGTATGAAAAAAATCCAACTACATCTGACGACGTTAAAGGCTCGATCGGGACGGTCAACCGGGTGAGTCAAACCTCTAAACGCTTTAAAACGGAAATTGGCCCGTCTAAATGACGTTTTTTGGCATGATCTCCAACAGAGAATAGTTTCAGATCGATGAGACGCAACTAATCGTATAAAAATTTTCCTCAAAATATTTACCGACCGTCAGGCTACCTATAGGAAAACGGAAGTAAAAAACAGTTAACTGCAACATTCGGCACACAGATTTTGTCGGAATCTTCTCATTTTTCAATCGTAGACGTATTTCAATATTTCGGTCATATCTTATTTCACGACACATTTGTATTTGAAGAGTTTACATATAGTGCGCTACAGCTTCGATTCTCCGTAGCTAATGTTTGAAAATTTGGTGAAAATTGGGCGGCAATATCTCAATCTTATGGGGCGCCAAAAACAGAATTGGAACAAAAAAAATCACTCCGACCTAAAGATTTTTGGGACAAAAAAAAAAAGTCATTCACAGCAAAAACTTACTCCTCTCTCTCGAAACCAACACTCAGACAAAAAATAACACAACAGTACTCCTCTTTCTCTCGAAGCCATCTAAGTCTCTCCCGAACCCAGAAAACCCTCTCACAGATCTCTCTCAGAATTGATGCATCACTCCCAAACCTCTATCAGAAAACCCTAAATCCCAAACCCTCTCCCTGTCTCATAATTCTTTCTCTCGATTAGTTTCTCAGAAACCCTAAATCCCAAATCTCTCTCTCAATCTCCAATCTCTCGTTGCATTCAAAACCCAACTCTCGATTAGTTTGTCTATAGAACTGCTGGTCTGCACGGATCGAAGCCCGCAAGCCACGACGGCGACCCGGTTATGTCTCTCGTCTCTTAATTTTCGTGGCGTGCCATATGCACCTGACAGTGTGAAAATGTTGCCATTGGATTTGGCTTCTGGTGAAGATGGTCTCAAGGATGCTGTAGAGAAAGCAGAGTCATTCTTTCCCAATGCTGGTGTTGATTACATGATCCACAATGCTGCTTTTGAGCGTCCTGTAAGTGGGGATATTGTTTATGCAGGGTGATAAATTGAAAAAAAGTCCTTTTAAGATGTACCTGTTTCTACTGGCACAGCTACCTATTTTGGATTTTGGCAGAAAACTACAGCCTTGGATGTTTCTGAGGAGAGTCTGAAGGTACCATCCCAATTTGTTTCTATTTTATCTCTAAGGCAATTACGCTCTTATGGGTCAATGTGGGTGAAAGTGATCGTGTTAACTCTGTCTCTTGACTAGGTAACTTTCAATGTCAATGTGTATGAGTCTGTTGTCGCAATGTGCTGTTTTCCATTTTCTTACTAATCAAAATTTTCCATCATATGGAGACTTATTAGAAAAATTCAAGATACTAAGAGTAATTGCATGTTAGTGAAGTGTTTAATATATCAAGATGAGATGAATTTTTATTACAACTATAATTTATGCTTCCAATAATGGTGTGCAGCTCTATCAGAAAGGAATTGGGGTGACCATTGTTTGTCCTGGTCCAATAGAAACATCAAATGGTACAGGAGCAGCATGCTCAGAAAATAAAGCTTCTTCAGAGGTTAGATTTTATAATAATGTTGTGTGTGTATTTATAAACCCTGTTCCTTACAATTATGCACATGGATTCTTCTTTATAAATATTTGGCCAAGTATCCGTAGTTTAGTCTGGCTGTGCATGTTATTTCTTATTGCTTATTGCTTATTGCTTATTGCTTTATTGTTTTTGTCCGGGTAGTTGAGCAGTCAAAAGAGCTTTAATAATCTCTTTGAAACTGTTTTTGTTTCCTTTTTGTTCATTTGTTATCTTATTTGTTTTGACAGAAGCGTGTTTCATCAGAAAGGTGTGCAGAGTGGACTAAAATTTCTGCCACCCATGGTCTAAAGGAAGTTTGGATATCATACCAGGTATTATTATTGGTATATTGTGTAGCCGTGAAGAAACAGTTGGTAAAGCCTAGATGGTGATGGGAAGTATCCATACCCTAGGTTATCTTACTGGCCAGAAAGTCGGAGTCATTAATAGAGAGTTGTCTCAGCTATTAAGGCGGTAAATTGAATGACGTTCAAGAGCTGACTTGCCCCGTAGGGATAGGAAATGGGAGATGGTGTAGTCTGTCAATGCATAAAAAATTAGGGGAGTGGGATGGGTGTTAAAATCAGATGATGAAGCTAACAGTGAAGATGAGCAATAAGAGACTGATTATGAGCATCTTTGGAAGGAGTTTAGTTTGATTTGGATGCATGTGCCATTTGCAAAATGTTGAGAATTCCAGAACAACAACCAATTTGTGTGATTGGTTCAGAGAGAGTGGCAGTGATGAGACTAACATGGAGTGAACCTTTTGATACCGAGACATGATGCAAAGAACTACTGATAAACCTACAAAAAGAACTAGCAACTCAGAAATAAGCTCTTCTTTTTTGTTGGCAATAAGGAAGATAGTTGGAATCATTCACATTCACTGCCGCCAATTGGTTGAGTTCAGAGCATTGGTGTGTTAGTATGATAATATTAATCAGGTTTGTTTGTCCACGTTGTAAGGGTTTTAAGCCTCTAGACATTTCAGGCATACGATATGAAATTTATTGACACTTCTAGTGTAGCAACTGTTTAAAATTGTTAGTATCTGGTATCAAACATCTCTGAGCCTGATGCATCAAACAAATTGTCAAGCCATATTTCTGCTGTATTAGCCTATCTACTTCTAAGTAGGAACATATGTAGATGATATTATTTTCCTAACTTTGCTTTCTATTAGGGTTGATCAGTGCCAAAAGAAGATGGGTTTGCTTCTTACTGGCATCGGTGATAAGGTAATTTCCCCTGTGCACAGCTTACCAAACTAGCCTGTGTATAAAAATATATTTACAAGGTCCATAATTTGTATGATCTAAAATCAAAAGCATCCGACTCCTGCTCGGCAGACGGATTAAGAACTGTTTCTTAAATCATATGTTCCTACTTCAAAAGTTCTTCATACATTTCTGCTGTGGTGATACTTAAACTGTATATTATGTTTCTGGATGTTTCTTGTGGGAACAAAAATATGTTGCAAATTATAAATGAATATACTTAAGACTTATCAAGTTACTACAGTAGTATACAAGTCTGAGGTATTGCGATGTGACTGGGTTTAGTCTATGGAAGTATGCCTTTTTGACTGGTGTATCTGGTTTAAGGGTTGTAATAACTATGCTGTATGCCTGTATCCAAACTGAATGATTTATCAACAGACCTTTTTTTTTGCTGGACCAACTCTTTCTTCTTGTCATAGTTTTTTTACCAACTACCAAAACTAATTGGATGCATTTAGTTTGTGGTCATCCTCTAATGAGATTTCTCTGCAGTGTATATTGTCTGACGTTTTGCTTTACTATTATGATAGGTTATGCGCCTTTGGTCATTGGAAAGCTATAAATGTGTGGGAGAATATCCCATTCCACACAAGGTCCCTTGAGTTGACTTTGATTTTGATGAGAGCAAGGTAACTCAAAATACTAATTTTTAGTTGCAATTTATGTGAGGCTTGACTAAATTCCTAAGAACCATGTTTATCAACAGATCCATGTGAGCCATACCCTGAATAGATTGACTCTCAGTGTCCAAATTTTGAAACAAGCCTGTAAGGTCACTGAGATGTTGTTTGCTAAACCACATATTCTTGTTAAAGGAATGGCATCCATTGCTTGCTTTTTCATTTTACAGATCAATGTATGACTATCAGTTAACATCATTTATGCGAGTGATCATGTATGGACTATTTAAAGTTTGCTATTGAGATTAATCTATTCTTCTAGCTTCCGTGTACATGTAAACAGCATGTATGGGGTTCTAAAAGTTGTGCTATCATACTTCGTGCAGTCTTCTAACTTCCTTGGACATGTAATAAGCATGTAATCATGTTCACATTCCCTTTTGCTCCTGTTTCTGTTCTTGAATGATATAGGTGATGGTTATGGTAAAATTACTTGACCTTTAGTCTTTACTGTGACTAGATAATACATGGTTGTCTTTTATTAAAGGAAACAATCTTATATCTATGTGCACCACATAATTTTTGTTAGATTGTTGGTTTGGGCGGCAGTTGTATATGCATATGGAGGCGGAATGGGATAAGAAGTATATTCCCCTCGCGTGAGGGTACCTTTCCGAAGGGCTTATGCATGCGGTATGTCGATAAACTATTAAGTACTTTCACCATCTATTGTTGTAAATGTCTGCATATGTTGCTCATTGTGAAAAATAATATGTGTGGTAAGGATGAATTATTTTATTTTAAAAGGTATCCTAGATGTTTTTTTCTTCGGTTGTTAATTATATTTGTTTGGCAATGGGTTTGATATATATTTGGAGATTGCTTTTGGCCAGCGCTAATTAATTATTTCATTTGTAAAAAGTTACTGCGATCCTGATGTTGTGGTTGGATGTGTGGACGGCACAGCTCGTATCTTTGACATGTACTTTGTCAATGGAGGGGGAAATTTTGTTAAAAAGGTTACTTGATGTAGGGATGATGAATATTTGGTTGGACAAACTTTATATGTTGGCTAGTGTACTGTACAACTTATGGCAAATTCATATGCAAGTTTTAGGCTAATTTCGGCAACCTTATGTACCAATGTAGCCATTTTGTTTATATTGGCTCTATATGTAGGGATGATGAATATTTGGTTGGCTCTATATTATGAATGAATGGATTTTGAATTGGTTAATGTCCATATTGGAGGGATACTGTGATAATTTGTTGGTATCACTGTGACATTACAACCAACCAAACAATGGTTTGTAAATCGGAAGCAGAAAAGTATTGTCTGATTCTCAGAATCACTTTACAAATCAAAACAAAACTATTATCTGAAACTTATAATCACAATGGAAGCCATAACGAAACAATTGTCTGTATCTACGAATCACAGTGGAAGGGAAAACGGTACCATTGTTTGTAACTCATAATCACAATGAAAACGAAACTAAAACCATTGTCTATAGCAGATGACAAATATCAAACATAAATTGGAAAATCCAGAAACCACTGCAGTTTAAATCAAATACGGACAATACATAAAGATAAAATTAAGTTGTGCAAAACTAATAAAGACAATACTTTATATAAATAAGTGTCTTCTTACAATGGAAATGACAATATTTCCTAAAAATTTGATATTGTACAAAATAACAGGAGACAATAAGTTATAACAAAGTAGCATTGTCGTTATTGGATGTCAAACAATGGCTCTTTTTTCCCTATCATTGTCCATAGTTACAATCAGACAATTATAATTTGCCATTGTCTGAAGCGTGTATTAGACAATTGCTGGGTATACAATGGTAACGGCCCCCCATCAGACAATGCCAAAAAACCATTGTCTATTGAGGTTTTTGGCTTAGTGTGTGGTACATACCCACTAGATTGTAAACATGCAATGTGTCTAGTATTTTCCTTTAGGATGAAGTAGCATGAAAGTTCCAGCCAATACATTGTTGGAGTTAATTGAATTAAGTGTGAGGCCAGATCCATACTTAAAGGTTATATTTCTTAAATTTTTTTTTTCATTGCTATTTTGTTTCTGCTTCAGGTATACCTCACACTTGACGGGCCTTTGCCGCTCATCTCAGTTAAAATTTGCAGATCTTTCATACAACTTCTTTGTTGGTAGCATACCTTCGTGCTTGGAGTATCTTCCCAAGTACATTCCTAACCAAGAGTTACAATCTTCTGTTCTGTTTTAGTTGTATTGTATAGGTTTAAGGATTAGGGCTGTCAAATGAATTGGAAAACTTCACATTCTTTTCATGTCCGGATTAAAGTTATGACAATGATATGGATGATTTTGCTTTCTTTTGTAGCAATTTTGGTTTTACACAAGCTACTGTTCTCTTGGTCATTTTATGTAAAGCTCAGATAACAAACTCAATATGTTGTGTGAACAAAGTTTTCACACAACTAGATTTCTATGTTCATCAAACGTTGTATGAATATAATAATCACACAACACGAGTTGTATGACATCCAACGTTGTTTGAATACACAATTGAGTCTTGTTTGAATCAATGATCATACAACAAATTGAAATTCTGATACAACGTTGTGTAATTATCCAATCACACAATGGGATATGGAAATAATTACGTTGTATGAATAATATATCACACACACAACATGATAAAGAGAAAAAATACATTGTATGAATAACATATCACACGACAGTTTTCCACAGTTATCTGATCAAAATTTCACACAACATATTGTTGCACCGTTGTGTAATTCTCGGCAAAAAACCTAAATGCCGCTCGACAGCTTCTCGGCAGCTGCCTAGCAGCTTCTAGAATTCTGTCGATACTCACACAACCGTGAAAAACTTGGTTGTGTGATTTTTATCAGACAGCGCTCATATACACAACGGTATCGGCAAGATTCAGACAATGGTTTTTTTCCGTCGTATGATGCACTTTTTGGTGTAGTGTTACCTGGAAACTATATACAAAGCTTTCTATTGGATCATTATAATAAACAGATTCTATCACAAGACTTTTGCCAAGAAGAGCATAACAACGAGCGCATTAGGACATTCTAAATCTTCTAGCATTCTTAGAAGCAAAATCATCAATTAATTTTTCATAATCAAGCTTTTTTTAAAACTCATTTTCAATTGAAATCAAAGTCAAAGAATTTAATCTTTCTTGCGACATGGTTGATCGCAAGTACGACTTAAAAAATTTTAGTTTTGAAAAGCTTATCTCTGCTGATGCAACTGTAACAGATATTTAATAAAAAGCAAGTAATTGGATAACAATTGACTCTCTTAAAAAAATTGAGTATTACACTAGCTGTATCATGTAACTCACTTGGTAAATTCTTTTGTAATAGCTGCAATTCATTAAATAAATCATCACTATCAATGTCTGAATTGTGGCCATTATATAACTTATTTTCCAAATTCTTGCAACTCTCCTTCAATTCTTTAAGGTCTATTGACTTCAACTTTGTTGCTGTGAATAAGAAGCTGAATATCTCTTCAAACTGCTTATATTGTTCAAACCTCTTCTCTAATGAACTGATTGCTTGATCAATTATGTAAACAAAGTAATGAATTCGGAAAGACTCTTGAGCTGATTCTTCAGGAACCTGTTCACTTCACTCCGTTGCAATCTTATCAGGACCAATTTCATCAAATTATCTCTTCTTGCGAATTACTCTTTTCTTTTTCTTCTCATGCCACACTTGATCAATATTCAATTTAGCAACAATGTCTTTAGCACAATCTAAAGCTTGCTCAAATCCAACTTCTAGATACTCTATGAAAAAATCAATAAGTGCATGAACACTATCCATTGCTACATCAATGCGCATACTTTCAGATTGCAATTATTTACTAAAAAGATTAACATTTTGTAGAGTGAAACATTTTTATGATATGTTTTCTTTCAAAATCTTCCACCTTTTTGTAGAATCTGCAAACAATGTATAAATACGCTGAACAACTCCGAAAATATATTCTGCTTTACCACAAGAGTTTGCTACATCTAAAAGGGTCAAATTTAGAGAATGAGCACCAAAACGTGTATAAAATACTCTAGGATTAATGTTTAAGAGCTTCCTTTGTACACCTTTGTGTTCCCCTTTCATGCTTGATCTGTTATCATAACCCTGCCCTCTGACATCATCAATATCAAGATCAATTTGGTGTAGCACATTTTGCAGCTCATTGAACAAACTTTGACCTGTTGTGTCATTGACAACTATAAATTTGATAAAGTATTCTTCCACCTTTACTGGAAGTGTACAGACGTCAACACACCTCAATGTCAATGTCATATGTTCTTCCTTGCTCACATCAGGAGTACAATCGAGAATTACTGACTTCTTTTATTTTTTTTAGGATTGCACATTTTATTTGAGAAGCTATTGCATATATCAACTCATTCTGAATCTTGTGACTCAGATAATGGTATTGAATCTCATGATTTTTCTTCCTTCGGATATGCTCCTTCAAGGTCGAATCCCACTTAACAGCCATTTCACTAAAACCATAAAATTCTCATCATCCTCTTCATAAATCTTCTCATTACTTCCACAAACTGCCAAGCTTTGTTTAGCCAAATATTTCACTAATGCAAACAATCGTCACAGTACCTTCCTCCAATGTTTTATCTCTTTTCTGATTCAGTCTTGTAGAACCTTGTCAATGACTTGATTACTTTCCAGCCCTGAACACAAATCAACCCAAATTGACATATGATTAATATGCTCTGAACTTGATTTCAATTGAAAATGAGTTTTTAGAAAAACTTGATTATGAAAAACCAATTGATGATTTTGTTTCTAAGAATGTTAGAAGATCAATGTTTAGAATGCCCTAATGCGGTCGTTGTTCTGTTCCTCTTGGCAAAAAGTCTTGTGATAGTTTCAGTTTATTATAATAATCCAATGGAAAGCTTTATATATAGTTTCCAGGTAATATTGTACTGTGTTACCATTTATCAAGTTTGGAAATTCATTATATTGGTTCCGTAGCTAAATTGCTCTTTTTTATATGTTTCTTTATTATCCTTCTCATTGTAGGTTATGGAGCCAGTAGGTCTTTCAGTTGTATAATAGTAGTACGAGTTTGCAGATTTCTCGCATTTTATACTACAACTTTTTATCTTTTTTGCCTTCAGAACTTAAAAAATATGCTTAACATGAGATTTTGGCTCTCTCGTTTTATTTTTTTTTATTTTTACTTTGAGAGTCAGAACAATATAAATTCATTTTCTTCAAAAATGCTATATGTACTGTTTGTTGATAATTTTTTTTACACATAATATATAATGTACCAAGGCCGCCAATTTTTTTTGACACAAGGCCGCTTATGACACAGGACCGGCCCTGGTGTTTGATGAGGTGGAGAACGTGATAGGAGCATAGAATGCGGCGTTCTTAATATATTTTTACCCTCATTTATGCAATGCTTAACTCTTTTTGTTGTATTATAAAGTCATTGAGTCAAGTAAGGAGTCTTTGGTAGAGTTGATTTGTGAAATGAGCTAAAATGTTGAAAATGCAGACATCATGAAGAGTTTGATTTGGACTAAGAATCCTAATCGAGTTAGGAGTCTAAAAATGTTAAGAGTTTGATTTAAAGAGGGACTCCTTATGAAAGTAGGATTCTTGGTCGGACAAGGAGTCTACAATGTCTCGACGTTTCTAAAAATGTCGAAAGTTTTAAGAGTTTCAACCAAAGTAGAACTCCTTGTTGGACCAAGAATCCTAGTTGGATTAGGACAAGTTTATGTAATAATTCCGTTACATTTTTATCTCATCTTTTTAATATATTTCTTTCTTTTATTTTCAGGAATTAAAGAGAAGATAATGCACCACAAATTGGAAAAAATAAAGACAAGATAATTCAGAAAAGAAAAGAAAAGATAAGAGAGATGCACGGATAAGAAGAGAGCTAGGCTGAATTCAATCAGGGATAAATGCAAAAGATATTGCAAGGATATTTAGTAATTATCCAAAGAAAATTCAGCAACAAACTCAACAGAAACGGAACAGATAATTTAGAAAAAGAGGAAGAAAAATCGTAATAAATCCTGATTAAATTCGGTAGAATTCTTGTGCTGGCTGTGCATGTCATTCAACTTCCATGGACTCTACAAGATAGCTCACATTGAACCAAATTGGAGCCATATATGGATAGAAAGCTACAGTAGTCTAGTTTTCAAATCAGTTGAAATAACCTCGATAGCTATTTTTAAGAGTGAGATATTTCATAATCTTCACACGAAAAACTAGGATTTGTGCAACCCCAATTGCTGCCGACTTACACCCTCTTATTCGTCTATATAAAACAAGGACTAATGACAAAAAAATGATATCTCTTCTCACGCACAAGCAAGGCCGAAGCTCTACCAAAATCACTCCACAAAAATCCTATACAAAAGTTACAATAGCCGTACCACCACCACATCAAAATCGCACCACCCTTTCATCACCAAATCCACACCTTTTCTGAATCCTTTCAAGGTTCTTTAAAGTGTGATTCACTCCTTTATGGCGTTTTATTTTTTGTGTAAATTCAATACTTTATCTATAAAGATTGAATGAATTGATGCATATTGTTTTGGTTTTATAAATTTAAAATTGAATTTTTGAAATTCTTTTATGTGTTTTGGTTTTCTTTATGTTTGATTCATGAACAGTAGGATGTATGATTTGAGTTTGTGATTTAGGGCAGTATGTTCACATGTGTTCTTACATGAATTTAATTAATTTTCATGAATTCGAGCATCACAAATCGTGTGCTTAAAGGCTTCCTAAGCCATGACAGTACCTTAGGTGCGGATTTCATACACCAAAATGATTTGGATTGCTTCATACGCTGAGTTGTTGTATACGCTGAGTTGTTGTGATATAAGTTATTTAATTAGGGCTGTAATAACTCTAAAAATTTGCATAATGAATGAGATGAGTGACGCCATACTTGTTTATGTGTTTCCAATTCGGCTTATTGTGCCTATCTGCTCTTTGTGTTTAATTTCCATGCGAAGTGTCTTTAAACCAATTAGCACTATGTTTAGGATTATATGCGAAGTTAATTCTAAATACTTGTGAAGTCTTAACGATAAGATGAACCGCGAAGGGCTATAATTAGAATTGAAATTGAATTTGTTTTGAGTGCTATGTGAAATACTTTGCTGCCATGACTTATGAACTAGTATCTTGCATGTTATTGAGCAATTTCGTGCTAAGTTATGTGTGTGAAGATGTGATCATGTCTAAATATTAGTTTTAGAATTTTATTTTGGTAAAATTCAGTAGTATTTTGATCAAATACTCCAAACCAAGATGATTATGTGATATTTCATGTGATTGAATGCCCTTGATTTCTCCAGATTAAACGATCCCTACTTGTCTTATACTAACGATGATATAAAAAGGGTAATATGTGTATAAAATTGTTTTGCAGGTACAATGTGCTTGGAAATAATTCCATCAAAACGATAACCCAAAAGCTTGACCTTTGAGCAGCGATCGAGCATATGCAACCACTGGGTTTGTTCCCAGTTTTTTTGTTTACGTTTGGTAGTCTTTGAGTCTTATATATTTGGTTAAAGTCCGGCGACGTCTGGGTACTATTTGTAGTCGAAAATCTTACTCAAGGTCCAGCGGTGGCCGGTTTATGTTATTATCGTTTTCCTATGTTAATTGCAAATGAGCTTTTGATTCCGGCGACGTCTTTGTGTTAATTGCAGATGGCCTTTTGATAAAAAAAAAAAAGGTCTCTAAATGGCCCTTATCTCAACAAAGAGGCAATCCTGGTTCAGCCCAACTATACTGCAGTCCTAATTATGCATAGAATGAAAAACGAGTCATCTTAACAATTCTAGTTTGCACAAAAGAGCGTAATCGACTAACTATACTGCATTTGTTTCTATAAATACACAAACGATTTTGGCAAATTACACATTGGAGTCTGGAAGAGTAGTAACTCTATTGTCTTCTATACGTTAGGCTACTATACACATAGGAGTTTCCCCAAAAAGCTGTTTGCACTATTTTCTTCTGTACAAAAGTTGCTTGGTCACTTACTTCAGAAGATTTAGAGATCGCGCGCTTGTTTTCTGTTTACTGATAGCTGAGATGCTGCAGAGAAGATTAAAAGGACATCACTTACCTAATCTCTGATATAGTAACATAAATTGACCGAGTATTTAAAAATTTATGTAACTGCTTTATGCACTAAAGAAAATCTGACTTAATTCGAGAATACCTTAACGTTTTCTTATGATTTCTACTTGAACATACAAAGGAGCTGCAATATACTTATAAATGAAGTAGCTGTATCTAAGAGCTCATCGTTCCCCAAAAATTATTGTCCAAATCTGCAAAAGAAAGAGGAACAAACAGTTACATGACTGACCATATCTAAAATTGAACCAATTCCTTTCTAAATATTAAAATGCAATGCATACTCGCACGAAAAGGGGAAACCAATATAATGTAGAAATGCCAACATGGAACAACAACAAAAGATAAATAGTAAGCTTGCTGCATTAAGCTGCAGATCACGACCACAATAGAATATCAAACCAAGAAAAAACATGATTTAGTAAGTAATCATTAATTTGCATGCTACAAACTACAACGATAGCAGTCAAAGCATTATTATATACGGCGTCACAAAAATCTTAAGAACATGATCAAATAAATGAACCCATAGATTAATCTATATATAATATGGTTCAGTATATTATAAAACATAGCAAAATTAACAATGGAGTAAAGGACAAAAGAAAATAACAAAACAACCGAGTTAACGCATTACTTGCATTTTTAACAATGACTGTCATTACCACCCAGGAGTTCATTACTCTGCTATATGTATGTGGTCCGATCCAAAAGGTTTCTTTCTTGTACGTAATAACTACCCTACAGTATTAGTCTACATTAAGCAACTAAAAATAAAATATAAAAAAATACTGCAAGCAACTATAGGTTACCACATTCTGAATTTCATAATGACATTAGATGACACCGGATTTACACCAATGTGTAAATCTATACGTCGTTAAAGTTTATTAGCATAAAAAATAAAAAAAAATAGTCCACATGCAAATATTTCAGGACCGAAGTTATATTATTTCGTATAAATAATAATGATCCAATATTCCGTAATTAGTTATGATTCTATCTCCTATTATGATGTTGATTTGTAGGTATATATGTATACCAAGGAGAAGATAAGAAGAAAACAAAAGTGTTACGGAGCTTCTACTATTCTGTATATCCTTCTCAATACACAGTTCGATACTCGATACACATTCTCATGGCAACAACTCCGCTGCTCACCGGAGCCAGTCCGTTGAAATTGAAGCAAAGGACCCTATTAGGCACTTTCCGTCCTCTTCCAGTCAAACTCAGCACAGCAGCGTTTAGCTATCAACGCTGCTTTGCTCCTATAATATTTAAGAACCCTAAACCTCCTCTATGTTATTCCTTGCTTGCCCAGAAGACAACCCATTACTTGACCGCCGACTCTAAATCATCAGACCATCCCTTTCTGTCGTCTCAGTGCCTCAATGTTTCCCAAGATAATAGGCCACCAGCAGCAAACCCTAACATCATTAGCAAGCTATGGGAAAAGTCTCTCGAGGCATTGAGGAAGCCGGCAACGGCTGCCGTAGTGTTGGTTTTGTTAGTCATGTACAACCCTAACTCAGCAGCCCAGGCTGCTCCGGTGGGTCGCTTCGGTGGGAGCTTAACATCGAACGCTTCGACCTCGTACAATGCGTCTCAAAATTCTTTAACCATAACTAATATCGACCCCCGCGAAATATTCTACGAACCGATCTATGAGTGGGGAGTCCTTCCAGTTTTTGTATACCTTACTGGGTTAGGTATGGGTTTTCTATTTTATGTGTGCATTCTGCGTTTGCCCGGGTTTTTGAGCGCTGGATCGTTCATTTTGTGGACAGTTCTTATGGCTAATTGGTTATACTGTATGGGTCAAACAAGTGTAGTCAAGCTCCAGCTTCAGGTATATAGGAACACACACATATGCAAAAAAAGATGTGGAAGATTGTTTTCTAGCTATTACTATTAGTAAATCTATATGTGTAAGCATTTCACTTTGTTCCTATAGGTTAATTCGTCGATCATGGGGCGAGCAGTTCAAATGGATCTTAATCGGATCGCTAAAACTGAACATCCATGTACTTATGAGGGTTTGAGATGTGTCTTGAGAGGTACGTTAAATGAAAAAAAGCCACACTTTTTGTTAGAACAATATTTACGTTCACGTCTTCTGATTTTATTTTCACTATCTCTTTTGGTTATAGATACAGCAGTAGCTCTACTTCGGCAACCTGATCATTGCATTTCCGGTTTCTCATCTGTGAGTGAATATCATTAGTCCTCTATACATGGCCTTTAAATTTATGTTTGAATTTATTTAAAAGTAGGGAAATATCATTGCATTAATCCTCTATATAATTGTATTTCCCTAGTTTTGTTGATATTCATCTGTTGGATCACTGCATATTGTATAGAATTGGATTGGTTTTGGTTGAATTGTGTCTAGAGACCTATATATATGTAAACGGGCCGGGGGAATCTGTGAGTGTATAGAACTGCTAAATTTGTTGCTGAGTTAAGCTTCTCGTATTCAATGCTTAATTGTAGGTGGTTATGCCAAAGTACACTAGAGCGGCTGCGCTGCAATGGTTTTATAAACTTGTTGTCAGAGAGATGGCTATATATGACGAAGAGACCGTTGTCAATGAGGACAATACAGAACCTCAAAGCACAGCAAGTCAGAGATCCACTACTGATGAATCGCACAATGACGATGTAATGGTAAACACTTTCAACTTCAGGTCTCGGCTGAATGCATGTTATTTTAGAAAGAAAAAGATTGTCATCAACTTAATTGTTTTTGCTTTTACTTGCTGATAGGTTAACATATTACTTGCTGCTGATGGGGAGTACTCAAAATCGCTCACCATCACTGACATCAGTGACGTGAAAAGAGTGTTGGAAGAGCTTGCGTCAATGGATCCCAGCAAACAAGTATTCGTAAGAACAACAATTTCTACTAGCAGTAACTCTTGAGTTGTGTTTTTCTTTCTTTCTTCCTTGAGATATGTACGTATTTATATATCATGTTCTTTATTGTCCAGGGATTAGAGGTGCTGTGGACTCCTCAGTTGTCTTCAAATTCAGCAAGCAAAAGCATTGACTAATCATTTGCGTAATTTACCATGTTTTTCAAGTTATTACCAGCAATGTGCCTGCATTTCTCGCGACTAAAAACAAGTGTTCATTTTTTTTTTGCTACAAGTGTAATCGTAATGGTGGCGATTTGTTACTTTTTCAATTACGCTTTTGTCTTTCTTGGCTTAATTTGATAATTATGTTTTTACAAGAGTAATACAAGTACTCTTTTTAAGATTTGACATCAAAAGAGGGCCTCCATATATTGTATTAGAGTAATACCAGTACTCTTAAGATTTAACCCCTTCAAGACAAGATCTATTGTTTGTAACAGATGGGCGAGTTTGATTAATTGTTTCAAAGCTTGCACTTCTGGAATTGTATGTCATGTTGCTAAGTCATTAATCTTCAAAGCTTGCACTTCTGGAATTGTATGGATACTCGCTTAAATATTGTTGCTTTACTCATAGTTTCCACATACAGTATCATATTTATAATATTACCCTACTATATATGATCAACTTTTCTTTGTGATTAGATGTAAATTTCTGTCGTGTACTATCTACACTAATCTGATTTAGTGTATGTACACACCAACCTTCGACTTTTATCCATAAGGAACCGATCATACAAAGAAGGTCCGAGTCAAATGTGAAATGTTGGAGGTGATCAATTTGATTCTTTAGATGAAACTAATTTTGGGAGGCTTGAGTTTGAGGATCTTTCTCTTGATGAACCATCTTTAGAGGTTGATTTATTTGGTAATGCTAATGAGAATGAGAGTTATGTCCTTGATGTTGAAGTAGAGTGATCTTTAATTTATTTGAGTCACAAGGATGATATTATTTATGTTAATGTAGAATTACCTTTATTTTTATTTGAGTTATCTGATTGAAAAACTTAAGACACTGGCTTTGAAGTTTGAACTTGTTATTTACTTTTTTTTCCCAACAAGTATTGTGATATTTATTTATTTATTTTTAATATATAATATACATATATATATTATATTATTCCGATATTTCCAAAATGCACCCGTTTCCAAACATAAAAAAAAAAAAAAAAACTTCCGCCTACCCGCACCCGATTTCATGCAGTTTAGGTGCGTATGCTATACATGCCCCTTTTATATAAACACAAACAAGCCTCCACCTATCGCACAGAGCTCCCCTGAATCCAAACTTTCTCCGTTCTCCCTCACACTCAGCCTCTGCCATGGTTTTTAATGTTGTGTACGACCCGACATTTATCATTGCCGTAATCTCTTTCATTTCTGGCGTGGCCCTTGCAGTGTTTGAAACCTACTATAAGAAGTGGGTCAACCCCACTCTGTCATCCACCCCTGCCAACATCATTCTTACTTTTGAAAACCCTTTAAAGCTCGAGGTTACATTCAAACAAGGTCTTTGTCCAAGAACAAGGGATGAAGCCATTAATGTTGCAGATAGGGTGTTTGATGAGGTGGAGAACGAGAACCCAAAAGTTTGACCTTTGAGCAACGATATAGCACCATGCAGCCACTGTACCGGATCAGTTCTCTGTTTGTTTCCCATTTTTTTTTTGTTTACATTTGATAGTTTTTGAGTCTTATATATTTGGTTAATAGTTTTTGAGTCTTATATGTTTGGTTAAAGTCCGATGACGTCTTTGTGCTTTTTGTAGTCGGAGATCTTACTCAAGGTCCAGTGGTGGCCGATTTATGTTATTATCATTTTTCTACGTTAATTGCAAATGAGTTTTTGATTCTAGCGACGTCTTTGTGTTTTTTGTAGTCGAAAATCTTACTGAAGGTCCAGTGGTGGCCGGTTTATGTTATTATCATTTTTCTACATTAATTGCAAATAGGCTTCTGATTGTGGCGATGTCTTTGTATTTTTTGTAGTCGGAAATCTTAGTGTACAAATTATGTGTATCGAAATTTTAAAAAAAGGGCAGTAGTCTTGGAGCTAAAACTATGAAGTTTGAGACGATATAAAATTGTTTACGTTCATATTCCAAACTACTCTTTAATGAAAAGGAACAAAGGATGAACAAACCAAATTAAAATATCTTCTTCATCCATTTTTGAAAGAAGTTAATAACAATGGCGACCAGGCTCCAGCAACCTGCCATGGGAGGCGGAGGAGTTTAGTGACATTTCGGCAAAGTTTGTTTCTTTATTTTCCACTTTCTCAGCACATTATAATTCAAAAAAATGTTAGATAAGACAGAAGGACAAAAAATGAAGAAAAAAAAATTAAAATTGTACTGAGGTTGAAAAAGATTTGTTTAAATAGTGATAGGAGCATAAAATGCGACGTTGTTAATATGTTTTACCCCCATTTATGCATTTCTTATCCCTTATTGTTGTAATATAGAGTCATTGAGTCATGTTGGAGTCGTTGGCAAGTGTTGGTGTATAAATTGAGCTAAAAATGCAGAAATGTCGAATTTTGAAGAGTTTTAGTTTGAGTAGGACTCCTTGTTGTACTAGGAATCCTGTTTGGATTAGGAAACCTGTTTTGACTAGGAAACTTGTCGAAATGGAATTTTCATTGGTTGTCGTTTCTAATACTTGTGTGGAGTCGGTTTGTGCTATAAATTGTGAAAATGCATAATTATGGTGGAGTCCTTATTGAACTAGGATTCCTAATAAGAGTTTGATTGTGACTAGGACTCCTTTTTCAAGTAGAACTCTATTTGGAAAAGGAATCCTTACTAAAGCAGGAATCCCAGTTGGATAAGGATTCTACGAGTTTGAGTCCTAATTGAAGTCTACGAATTGAAGAGTTTTAGTCGAACAAGGAGTCTACAAATGCTCGACGCTTTTTGAAATGTCGAAAGAATTTCATTGAAAATACAACTCCTTGTTGGACTAGGATTCCTTATCTATCTAGGACTCTTACTCATGATAATTGTGCTACATCTTTTTATCTTCTTTTTAATTTATTTCTATTTCTTATTTTTCAGGAATTAAAGAGAAGATAAATGGAAGAATTGGAGGGAATTTTCGGCAAGAATTATAATTTCTTGCCGTGAAAGAGAAGAAGTAGAAGCCAAGTTGGATTTGGTTTCTTTGTGCCGTACAAATACTTAGCAATTTTTATGGAATGAATTTCCGATTTTTGCTTTGTGTTTTTCTTGGATAATACACGGCTGAAGATAAAAGAAAAGAAGAAGAGATGGAATGGAGCTCTTGAAGGCCGGCCAAAGAGAAGAAAAAGAAGAGATATTCGGCTAGGAAAAGAAGAAAAGGGAATGCAAAGAATGTATGTGGACTGAATTGTGACTTTATGCAAGGATTCTTTGCCGAATTAAAAGAGAGTTAATTGAAGAAAAATCAAGAGATAATTCGGCAAAGAGAAGAGATAACAAGTGAATTTATTCAGCCATTATCTATGAATTTCGGAAAAGAAGAAAGGGGAAAAGCTTGGGATGAACTTGGACTTAATTGAAGCTTGATGCATTTAGTTGGTGTCGAATCAAAGAAAAATTACTTGAAGAAAATTGAAGATTTAATTCGGCAATTGCATGAAGAAAAGAAGACTTGGCCGAATCAAATAAAGAAAAAGATATTTCGGTTTCTTGAAGATTAAGTTTGCCGAAACCAAAACCTAAAGGGTTTCGGTTTTCTTGGTGATTACTATTGCCGAATCCTAGCTCCTCTCTCCTCTATAAATACCACACTTTGTATTCATAAAAATCATCTTCTCTTCCTCACAAAATCCTTGCCGAACCTCTGCCAAAATAAATTCAGAAATTCTTACCAAGAAGCTTAGCCGAATCCACCACCACCTTCCACAAAAATCCGATCATCACCAATCCTTGCCGAATCTTCATAAGGTTGTAACATGGATTGTACTTTGTTGGCTTTTGATTCTTTGTATTTAAACATACTGTTGTCTATGAAATATGTTTTGATTTCTGGTTTTATTTTCGGTATTGATAATTATATATGGGATCTTCAGATCTTTGTTATAAATGTTTGGATATTTTGTATATGATTGCCGAATTATATATGTGGTTTAATTAAAATTGTATGATGGGCAGTAGCTTTAGCATGTTTTCTTGGTTTAATTAGGTTTATTTCCTTAATTCGTGTGCAACCGAAGGAGATGTCTAGATGCAACCGCAGGCCATGGTTGTTATCTAGATGTTGAATTCATATGCCGATTTAATACATGTTGGATCATACGCGTAGTTGATTTTAATATGTATTTATCTAAGGGCTAGAGTAATTCTGGAAATTTACATGTCGATGTGGGATGAGTGACGCCATACCTGCTAACATGTTTCCAATTCGACATATTGTGTTTATGTGCTATTTGTGTTTAATTTCTACGCGTTGTGTTATTAAACCGATTAGTACCATGTTTAGGATTACACGCGTTGTGGATTCTAAATACTTGTGATGTCTTGAATAATTAGATAAACCGCGTTGGCTCTAATTAAATTGGAACTTAGTTGATCTTGAATTCGTTATATGCTTGCTGCCCCTATTACTTGTTTTAATTTTGTTGCATGTATAATGAGATTTGTGTTTGGTGATTGTGTGGAAGATGTTGATCAATTGTAAATAATAACTTAGGATTAAATTTTATTAAAATTCAGTAGATAATTAGACATTAAAAATCGATACCCCCTTTCTTGTGCAACACTTTGTGTAATTAAATGCCCTTGATTTCCCCGGATAGAACGATCCCTACTTGTCAATACTACAATCGACACAAGAAGGGTATTATGTGTATGTAGTTGTTTTGCAGGTATTTTATGCTTGGATAACATCTCCATCAATTTTTGGCGCCGTTGCCGGGGAAATTATAATGTTTTGATTCATAAAGTGTTGTTTGTAATTATGTATATTGCAGGTTATTTTTATTTTTTTAATAGTTTTTGGGATATGTATAATAGGATTTTTCGGATATGTAATAGTAAATAGGGAAATTTTTCTGATTTTTGTTTTGTTGTTGGTTTTTGGTTTGATAAGTTGCCGATTGTGTGTATATTGTGATTATTGTGACACTTAGATAATTTCTAGGAAGTTGATAGTTTTTGTGTATGCTTTGAGTTTATTGTAGTTTCTAAAGTGTAACATGTAGGTGAAGCCTCTTTTGTTGATCATAACCAAAACCCTTCATTTGAATGGTGTTTTGTTGGATCCGTTTTTATGTAGATTGGGAAACGCGGGATACTTCCCTCCCACGCATACAAGCGATTTTTCAGCAATAGTATTACTTCGATGAGGTTGAGGGCGGTTTTAATCAACACTTGTAGACCGCTAGGACCCGAGTTTATTTTACAAAGTATAGGGCAAGTTATTTTCATTGATGGGTTCGAGGTTTGTAAAACTGGTTTTCAAGACCCACAGACTGATGTTCATTCTCTGTGAGTGAGTCGATAGGGGACTTGTCCTCCGTGGTTAAAAACTTTGAGACATGCCTTGTTCCTAAAGAGAGTTTACTCTCCGTGAATTTTAACGACACCGCCTTTGAAAAGTAAAGTATGCTCGACCTAGACAACCGCTTGTGCCGAAGCATCACCTCACTTTAGACGCTGGAAAATAATTTGAGCATATGTGAATCTGTTTTTCTTCAAAAGATAAAATTTGTCTTTAATTTTTGAGGTATATCGGAATAAGCATGATACTACCTTGGACTGTTTCAGCCCATTGCACTGTTATCTCCTCTGCTCCACGTACCTCAAATTTTAAAGTTGTGTGAAAGACATCTAGAAACCCTAAGTTTCGGCAGTTACAATACTTACATAATCAATGACCTCTAAAAACCGAACCAATATAGATACTTGTAAAAAAATTTCGTGTGATGTGTATAACTAGCTAAATTGTTAAGGAGTTTTAGAAGTTTATTTATGTTGAATTTGTTTTTGATTTTGAGGGGAAGAGGAATATGTAAGGTCACTAATGTTGATATTAGCCTTAACCCTTCATACTAGCGCTTGCGTTTTTATGAGGTTGAGGGCGGCTTTTATGCACTTTAGTGGTACTGACAACATAAGGTTCTAAACAGAGTAAGGGGCATACATAGTTCGTTTGTTCTAATTTTGGTATATATTGAGGTTTGTTTAATTAGATCTCAAGGCCCACAGACTGATGTTCATTCTCTGTGAGTGAGTCGATAGGGAGTTCGCTCTCCGTGGTATCCAACAACGAGTCTTGCCTCATTCCATTGTTAGTACTTTCGTTCTAGCCTTCTGAAACCACGGAACCTTGTGTCTAGTCGATAGACCTAGGCCGCACGTCCACCGAGCTTCAAAACCTTAAATAAGTTTGATATAAGTAAATTTTTAATCTCAAAAGAAAACATTTATTGGTTTGAATTTTCGAGGTATATCGGAATAAGCATGATACTACCTTGGACTGTTTCAGCCCATTGCACCGTTATCTCCTCTGCTCCACGTACCTTGAAAATTCGAACAAATCATATAGCAATTTAACTAGGGATACATAAAACACATTTTTGATTCGTTTATACTTGTAAAATTGTGTGTGTGCCATACTTGTAAATTTTTGTGTGACATATTCTTTGTAATATACTTGTATGTATTTTCGTGTGAGACCTATGCACATGCACGTTTGAATTTTTATGTGATACTTATACATATTTTTATTGGAATTTTCGTTGACTTATACATACTAACACTTTCGTGTGATATTTTTACCCTAACACTAACTTTTATATTCTAACCATACAATACACGTTTATTTTTCTTTTTAATTCATTGATTAAATACTTGATCTTATAATAATTTCAGGTACATGAATCTTGGTTGGTCACAAGAAATTGAGGATAGATTAAAAAGAATTTGCAACCAAGAGGAAGTAGAGCAAGTATTGCCGAGCACACCTTCACCAGAACATCAGTTCGTATCTCCCTCCTCATAACTTTTTAACAGAGATTTCGTTGCACCACCATCACCATTTCCTTCAGAAGCTTCGTGTGAACTTAATCCATTGTTCCACGAAGAACCAGAGTTTGAGCTACTCCAAAGTCCCATACCAATTCAGTACTTGAATTTTGATTTACCTGATCCTACATTCAATATGACTTCATTGAGAGAGGAGAACGGACAGGTAGATGCACCACAAGGAGGAGTAGTGAGACCGAGCAATGTAACGTATCCTGCTGTTGCACCTGGCAAATCAGCAGAGTTTGAGTTGAAGGGTGGATTTATCCACCAATTGCCCAAGTTCTTTGGACTTAGTGGAGAAGATCCGAATCGCCACATTCAGAAGTTTGAGTTCAGATGTGAGTCAATGTGTCCAACTGGGGCAGATTTGCAATATGTGAGGATGAAGGCATTTCCTTTCTCACTTGATGATAGGGCAGCCGAATGGTTCTTTGCTATTCCACCAGGGAAGATGGTGTCTTGGAATACAATGGTGAAGGAATTTCTCACCAAGTACTTTCCTTCATCGAGGGTGACGCAAATCAGAAAGGAGATCACCTTGATCAGACAAGAGCCAGACGAGAGCTTCGATGTGTACTATGATAGGTACAAATCTTTGGTGGCAACGTGTCCTAATCATGGGATACGTGAAGGTCTTTTGCTGCAGTACTTTTATGAAGGGTTGCGTCCTTTGGAGCGTAGATTTCTGGATTCAGAAGCTGGTGGATCTTTGATGGAAAAGAGCAAGGAGGAAGTTAAGAACTTGTTGGAGATGCATTTCACTAACCAACAACAGTTCGGGTCTACTTCCTCAAGGCGAGTGAATGAAGCTAGTGGTTTTGAGGAGTCTAGTGCTGTTAAGGAGCTTAGGGAAGACATGGGGAAGCTGACTCAGATGATGTCCCAAATGATGAAGCAGAAGCATGCCCAAGTATGTGGGGTGTGTAGTTTGGAGGGCCATACGGCTGATGTATGTCCTCAATTGGGAGGAGGTGATAATTTTGAGGAAGCCAATTCGGTTGGTTTCCAAGGGCAGCAACGTTCCACTTTCCAGAATTTCAATCCAAGGTACAACGATCACCCTAATTTTCGTTGGGCCAACAATAGCAATGTTCAGAACCCTCAACCATTGGCGCCACCACAAGCAAATCAAGGAGGAATGGCGTTTCAACCAAGACCTCAAGGGCAATTCCAAGGATATGCAAGACCTCAGCAACAATTCTACAACAACAATGCTCAAGCATCGTCAAACCCTAACTATGATGCTATGCTGAAATCATTGAATGATGCAACTCACACATTGTTGCAATCTACAACTTCCAACACTAAGGATATTTCTGAGTTGAAGAATCAGATGGGGAAGGTTGTGGATTTCATGGGGCAGATCCAAGAACAAGGGAGGTTACCTGGAGGAGTGATTAAGAACCCCAAGAACGAGCAAGCAAATGCAATTACCACAAGGAGTGGTAAGATTTTAGAGGGGCCGAGGTTGGGAAAGCCAAGTGAGGACGAGATTTTAGAGTGTGACAATGAGGCACTCGGCAATGATAAGGAGGTGACACTCGGCAAGGACAAGGAGACACACGGCAATGAGGCCGAGAGAAATGATAAACCGAGCAAAGAGGAGCTCGACGTGATGAAGAAGAGGGACATGGAAAAAGATCCCGCAACCTCGGAAACACATAAGGTAAAATCTAATTCAAGTGGTTTAGTTAATACTAACCAATCTTCGAGTTTGCCTTTTCCTTCCAGATTTGCTAAATCGAAGAAGGAGAAATCAGATGAGGAGGTACTTGATATCTTTAGGCGTGTGGAGGTGAACATTCCATTGCTTGAGTGCATCAAGCAGATTCCCAAGTATGCCAAATTTCTCAAAGAGCTTTGCACAACAAGGAGGCATACTCGTGAGGAGCAGGTGGTGAAGATGAGTGAGACGGTTTCAGCCGTTCTCCAGAGGAAGCTCCCACAAAAAATGAAAGACCCAGACAGCTTTTCAGTGCCATGTAAAATTGGACAATCTTGCTTTGAAAAGGTTTTGCTAGATTTAGGGGCTTCTATAAATGTTATGCCATACAATGTGTATAAATCCCTAGGTCTAGGCGAGTTGAAAAAGGACAATGTAATCATTCAACTCGCCGATAGGTCTAACAAATATCCTGAGGGATATGTTGAAGATGTTCTTGTGTAGGTGAATAATCTGATATTTCCTGCAGACTTCTATGTGTTACATATGGAAGAGTCGCCCCTAAATTCCACTCAACTATTGTTGGCGCGACCATTTATGAGGACAGCAAGAACAAAAATAGATGTTGCTGAAGGCAACCTCACCATGGAGTTCGATGGTGAAGTGATTGGCTTCAATATCTTTGAAGCAATGAGGTATCCAGTTTCTGATTTAAAACCTTGCTATAATATTGATGTAGTTGATTCTCTTGCACAGGTTTTATCAGAAACTTTGGATCAATAGCAACTAGCTATTGAGCAAGGGGCCGGAATTGATGCAAATGGGGAGGAAATTTCGATGGAAGCTCGGCTTGAACTTGAGCCGAGCATCATGAGTATTGTTGCCGAGCTAGAGGCAACACCCCACGTGATGAGGACATGTAAATTTTTGTCAATTCCCATTTCCACTAATAAAATTTTACCATCTGTGGAACAGGCCTCTATTTTAGAACTGAAGGTGCTTCCCAACCATTTGAAGTACGTGTACTTGGGAGATGATGACACACTACCAGTTATTGTGTCATCACAGCTGAGTGAGCAGCAGGAAGCACGTTTAACTAGCATGCTGAAGAGGAACAAGACCGCCATTGGATGGACGTTGGCGGATATCAAGGGAATCAGCCCTACAACTTGTGTCCATAGGATCTTGCTTGAGGAAGGAGCCAAGCCTACTAGGGAGGGTCAGAGACGATTACACCCCCCTATGATGAAGATTGTGAAGGACGAGGTGATCAAATTGCTGGATTGTGGAGTCATTTATCCCATCTCAGATAGCCAGTGGATTGCACCTGTCCAAGTTGTACCTAAGAAGAGTGGAGTCACGGTTGTGAAGAACGACAAGGATGAACTCGTGCCCCAACGATTGGTGACTGGTCATAGGATGTGTATCGACTACAGAAAGTTGAATGCTACTACACGCAAGGATCACATGCCTTTACCTTTCATGGACCAGATGTTAGAGAGATTAGCTGGGCACGAATTCTATTGCTTCTTGGATGGGTACAGCGGTTACAATCAGATATGCATTCACCCAGATGATCAGGAAAAGACGACGTTCACATGTTCCTTTGGTACGTTTGCCTTTTGGTTTATGCAGCGCACCAGGTACATTTCAACGTTGTATGTATTCCATTTTCAGCGATTATATTGAGAATATCATTGAAGTCTTTATGGATGATTTTAGTGTTTATGGAAAAGACTTTGATACATGTTTAGAGAACTTGGAATTAATCCTGAAAAGATGTGTAGAAACTAACCTTGTGCTTAATTGGGAAAAATGTCATTTCATGGTACAACAAGGGATAGTTTTAGGACACATTATTTCTGCAAAGGGTATTGAGGTAGATAGGGCCAAGATTGATATTATGCTTCACTTACCCTCCCCTACAACTGTAAGGGAGGTACGTTCGTTTCTTGGCCATGCAGGATTTTATAGGAGGTTCATCAAGGATTTTTCGTTGGTGGCCAAGCCTATTTGTGCCCTTTTGCAGAAGGATGTTCCATTCATATGGGACAAAGGGTGTGAAGATGCATTTGTAAGGTTGAAGATGCTATTGACGTCGGCACCAATTATGGTGCCACCAGACTGGAGCCTACCATTTGAGATCATGTGTGATGCTTCAGACTATGCAGTTGGAGCAGTGCTTGGACAGAGAAAAGAGAAGAAGCCAAACGCCATTTATTATGCTTCTCGCACACTTAATGATGCTCAATTAAATTACTCTACTACTGAAAAAGAACTGTTGGCTGTGATATTTGCTTTAGAAAAATTTCGTTCATATCTTTTGAATTCTAAAGTGATTGTTTATTCTGATCATGCAGCCCTTAGATATCTGATGAAGAAGAAAGATGCTAAGCCACGCTTGATTCGATGGATTCTCTTACTCCAAGAGTTTGACATCGAAATCAAGGACAAGAAAGAGAGCGAAAATGTTGTGGCGGATCACTTGAGCAGAATTGTGAGAGAGGAGGAAACGTTACCACTTCAGGAAACTTTCCCAGATGAGCAGCTTTTTCGAGTGAACACAAAAGAACCTTGGTATGCAGACATTGTGAATTATTTAGTTACTAAAACTTTTCCAAGTACATGTTTGCAGGCAGCCAAGACGAGGATAAAAAAGAATGCAAGACACTACATATGGGACGATCCATATCTGTGGAGGACTTGTAGTTATCAGGTTATAAGATGTTGTGTGCCACAAGAAGAGCATAGGCCGATCCTAACATTTTGCCACAATGAGGCGTGTGGAGGACACTTTGGAGCTAAGAGGACAGCCCTTAAGGTATTAGAAAGCGGATTTTATTGGCCCACGATTTTCAAAGATGCATACACATTTTGTATGATATGTGATAGGTGCCTAAGGACAGGTAACATTGGTAAGAGAGACCAAATGCCCCTTACTACTATGATCTTTGTTGAAATTTTTGATGTATGGGGTATAGATTTTATGAGACCTTTTCCTTCATCTAAGGGCTTTCTATATATCTTGTTGGCTATTGATTATGTGTCAAAATGGGTGGAGGCGAAAGCCACAAGGACTAATGATTCTAAAGTTGTTGCAGGTTTCTTGAGAACTAACATATTTTCCAGGTTTGGAGTACCTCGTGTGCTTATAAGCGATGGAGGTTCTCATTTCTGCAACAGAACAATAGAGGCTTTGCTCAGAAGATATGGAGTCACCCATAAGGTTTCCACACCTTATCACCCTCAGACGAGCGGAATGGCGGAAGTGTCCAACAGAGAGATTAAGAGCATATTGGAGAAAACTGTGGGCCCATCAAGGAAAGATTGGAGTGACAGACTTGATGATGCACTTTGGGCTTACAGAACGGCATACAAGACACCCATTGGGATGTCTCCATTTCGGCTTACATATGGCAAGGCGTGCCATCTTCCAGTAGAGTTGGAGCATAAGGCATGGTGGGCAGCCAAACAATTCAACATGGAGCTTGACAAGGCTGGACTTCACAGGAAATTGCAGTTGAGCGAGCTTGAGGAAATCAGGAATGAAGCATATGATGTTGCGTGGATTTACAAGGAGAAGACGAAATTGTATCATGACAAGATGATAAGAGGCAAAACGTTTCATATTGGTCAAAAAGTTTTGTTATATCATTCTCGTCTTAGATTATTTCTTGGAAAATTGCGTTCTCGTTGGGCTGGTCCTTATATTGTTGCTAATGTGTTTTCTCATGGTGCTATAGAAATTCAAAGTATTGAAACAGGAAAAGCGTTCAAGGTGAATGGTCATCGACTTAAACCTTACTACGAACCTTTTGAGGAGCACACCATTGAGGAGATACAATTTAGAGACGCACCAAGATCCTGATGATATGGAGAAGAGTCTAGGCTGAGTAGACTATAAACATTAAGCGCTGCATGGGAGGCAACCCATTTCAACCAAAATTGTGAAGGAGCCGTCTACGAGAGTTTGAATTTTTGAACCCTAAACTCTTTTTGGTTGAATTGTATAAATGTGGAACTTGTGAATTATCAAATGCTTGGAAATTACTACATAATTTTTGTGTACATTGAGGACAATGTAATTTTCTAAGTGTGGGGTAGGGATACATGTTTCACATGTTTTGTTTTTGTTTTGAGTCTTTATTTTGAGTCATAAAAAGAAAAGAAAAGAAAAAAAATCAGAAAAATCAGAAAAATAATAAAAAACAAATTCGTTGCTTTTTAAATTTTTGTTTTAATTTTAGAGTCGTAGGTGCCCCTAAATAGTCTATGATGATTATATCTTTAATACATAGATGATGGTTTTGCATAATCTTGAAAATAATTGTGAGTTTCATGGACTTTGTGATTGGTATGAACATTTGAGACTTGGACTTAATTGTGTAAGAAACATGCATGTTTGTGTTGATTTTGTTCCATAATAACCTATGTGAGCTTTGATTGCCAAATACTTTATTCTTGAGTGATAAAAATGGGCAGAATTTTTCAAAACTTCATCATTCTTTGAATATTCAATGACTATGTGCCATAGATTTTAATGAACTCTAGAATGCTAGAACTCACTTTTGACGATTTTTGAGACTATTATTCATGAAATGCCTTGATTTCGAATATGATTGAGATGATCTTGTTAGGATTACCACCATGCCAAATAAAACATATGTCTAATTTGTGCCCGTCGTGGGACTCCTTAGTTTTAACCCCCTTGAGCCGACATTGAGCCATTTATTTCATCACCATGATACACATTCCTTGAGCTTAGAACAGTTTATCCTAACCATTGTTGTCAAGACTTGGTAAAGTTTAATTGGAATTTGTTATTTGAAGTGATGTTGGGAAGTAAGTGTGGGGTAGGACTTGTCCAAAAGCATGAAAGAACCATGATTGCCGAAATAAAAAGAAAATTCGGACAGAAAAAAAAAAATTTGAGCCGAAAATAGAGAAAAACAAAGAAAAAGATTTCGGCAAAAGAAAAATAGAAATGCTTGGATTGGGATCTTGTGGTGAATTTGGAGTTTGTTTTACAATTGAAGGTCTATTATTATCATACTTGACCTTTGTTCATATTCACTATGTTATGGGGAAGAAAAGAATGAAGTTTGGGCCCAACAAGTTGAAACTTGGCCCTTTGAGTGAAGTCATAAGGAGTATTGAGCTTTGCTAAGTCTTGGTGACATTTTCTCACCACTATCCTAAATACGAATTCCTTATGCCAAGCCCCACTATTTTCCCATGTAAGATCTCTCATGATTCGAATAATAGGTGAACTTTGTATGTGGAGATTATCTCAAGAGTTGAGCATATGGATTTGGTTCATTGGTGCACATAGTTGTTATATGAAGTTTTTCCTGAAAGATCTATTCACAAAGTGCCTTTATTTGATGAAATATGCAAGTTACTCTTTGTAACTCTCAATCTATTTTCTTGCATATACTTTGAGTGAATATTGTCATATCATGAGTGAAAAGAAGAGAGTATGCCTAGTGAGGAGGATGAATCAACATAACATGTCATTGCTTGTGATTTTCGTTTCTTACTTGATCATGCCATGATACATGTCTATGACGCTTGTGATTATTGTGCTTACATTGAATGCTTAACTTGAAAGCTATGTGTTTAAAGATCCTGAGACAATCATTTAGGGGCTGTAGTGTTGAGTCTTTTTATTTGTTTTTCTAAGGGACTAGCAAAGGCTAAGTGTGGGGTAGTTGATAGGAGCATAAAATGCGACGTTCTTAATATGTTTTACCCCCATTTATGCATTTCTTATCCCTTATTGTTGTAATATAGAGTCATTGAGTCATGTTGGAGTCGTTGGCAAGTGTTGGTGTATAAATTGAGCTAAAAATGCAGAAATGTCGAATTTTGAAGAGTTTTAGTTTGAGTAGGACTCCTTGTTGTACTAGGAATCCTGTTTGGACTAGGAAACCTGTTTTGACTAGGAAACTTGTCGAAATGGAATTTTCATTGTTTGTCGTTTCTAATACTTGTGTGGAGTCGGTTTGTGCTATAAATTGTGAAAATGCATAATTATGGTGGAGTCCTTATTGAACTAGGATTCCTAATAAGAGTTTGATTGTGACTAGGACTCCTTTTTCAAGTAGAACTCTATTTGGAAAAGGAATCCTTACTAAAGCAGGAATCCCAGTTGGATAAGGATTCTACGAGTTTGAGTCCTAATTGAAGTCTACGAATTGAAGAGTTTTAGTCGAACAAGGAGTCTACAAATGCTCGACGTTTTTTGAAATGTCGAAAGAATTTCATTGAAAATACAACTCCTTGTTGGACTAGGATTCCTTATCTATCTAGGACTCTTACTCATGATAATTGTGCTACATCTTTTTATCTTCTTTTTAATTTATTTCTATTTCTTATTTTTCAGGAATTAAAGAGAAGATAAATGGAAGAATTGGAGGGAATTTTCGGCAAGAATTATAATTTCTTGCCGTGAAAGAGAAGAAGTAGAAGCCAAGTTGGATTTGGTTTCTTTGTGCCGTACAAATACTTAGCAATTTTTATGGAATGAATTTCCGATTTTTGCTTTGTGTTTTTCTTGGATAATACACGGCTGAAGATAAAAGAAAAGAAGAAGAGATGGAATGGAGCTCTTGAAGGCCGGCCAAAGAGAAGAAAAAGAAGAGATATTCGGCTAGGAAAAGAAGAAAAGGGAATGCAAAGAATGTATGTGGACTGAATTGTGACTTTATGCAAGGATTCTTTGCCGAATTAAAAGAGAGTTAATTGAAGAAAAATCAAGAGATAATTCGGCAAAGAGAAGAGATAACAAGTGAATTTATTCAGCCATTATCTATGAATTTCGGAAAAGAAGAAAGGGGAAAAGCTTGGGATGAACTTGGACTTAATTGAAGCTTGATGCATTTAGTTGGTGTCGAATCAAAGAAAAATTACTTGAAGAAAATTGAAGATTTAATTCGGCAATTGCATGAAGAAAAGAAGACTTGGCCGAATCAAATAAAGAAAAAGATATTTCGGTTTCTTGAAGATTAAGTTTGCCGAAACCAAAACCTAAAGGGTTTCGGTTTTCTTGGTGATTACTATTGCCGAATCCTAGCTCCTCTCTCCTCTATAAATACCACACTTTGTATTCATAAAAATCATCTTCTCTTCCTCACAAAATCCTTGCCGAACCTCTGCCAAAATAAATTCAGAAATTCTTACCAAGAAGCTTAGCCGAATCCACCACCACCTTCCACAAAAATCCGATCATCACCAATCCTTGCCGAATCTTCATAAGGTTGTAACATGGATTGTACTTTGTTGGCTTTTGATTCTTTGTATTTAAACATACTGTTGTCTATGAAATATGTTTTGATTTCTGGTTTTATTTTCGGTATTGATAATTATATATGGGATCTTCAGATCTTTGTTATAAATGTTTGGATATTTTGTATATGATTGCCGAATTATATATGTGGTTTAATTAAAATTGTATGATGGGCAGTAGCTTTAGCATGTTTTCTTGGTTTAATTAGGTTTATTTCCTTAATTCGTGTGCAACCGAAGGAGATGTCTAGATGCAACCGCAGGCCATGGTTGTTATCTAGATGTTGAATTCATATGCCGATTTAATACATGTTGGATCATACGCGTAGTTGATTTTAATATGTATTTATCTAAGGGCTAGAGTAATTCTGGAAATTTACATGTCGATGTGGGATGAGTGACGCCATACCTGCTAACATGTTTCCAATTCGACATATTGTGTTTATGTGCTATTTGTGTTTAATTTCTACGCGTTGTGTTATTAAACCGATTAGTACCATGTTTAGGATTACACGCGTTGTGGATTCTAAATACTTGTGATGTCTTGAATAATTAGATAAACCGCGTTGGCTCTAATTAAATTGGAACTTAGTTGATCTTGAATTCGTTATATGCTTGCTGCCCCTATTACTTGTTTTAATTTTGTTGCATGTATAATGAGATTTGTGTTTGGTGATTGTGTGGAAGATGTTGATCAATTGTAAATAATAACTTAGGATTAAATTTTATTAAAATTCAGTAGATAATTAGACATTAAAAATCGATACCCCCTTTCTTGTGCAACACTTTGTGTAATTAAATGCCCTTGATTTCCCCGGATAGAACGATCCCTACTTGTCAATACTACAATCGACACAAGAAGGGTATTATGTGTATGTAGTTGTTTTGCAGGTATTTTATGCTTGGATAACATCTCTATCAAATAGGCAATAGAGTTGTTACCTTATGTTGAATAGGGGAAAAAAATAAGATGGTCATTGAAATGATAATGAGGGGGTCAAATTAGCACTAAATGGACATTTTCCTTAAATTTTTCTACACAAGAAAATGCTTGAAAACGCGCTGAGAACGTGTCAGAAACGATCGGATACGTCTAGATAATTTTAAAATTATAAAATTTGGTGCTATTTCCGTACAGTTTCACACCGTCACTCTAGACCCTACGTGCTTTGTTCTTACCCGCTCCCCTCATAACCCATTCTCCAAGAAAGGATGTAAATGTAAAATCAGCTATGTGTATGCATGTGTGCATAAAAAAAGTTTTGGATTTAGGGAGGAAACTCTCTATAGGTGTCTCTATAGGACTATAGGTGGGTAGTGGTCGGTGCGAGGCTTTATAGCTGATTGATGCATGATGCATGATGCATGCACACATGCATACACATAGCTATAATACCCCGCACTGGCCACTACCCACCTATAGTCCTATAGAGACACCTATAGAGAGCTTCCTCTCTAAATCCAAAACTTTTTTTCTCTCTCTTTCTTTTCCAGCTCACTCCATGGCTACCCCACCACCTCCGGTAGTCTCACCAAAGGTCATTTCTGCAGGTATAACCCTCATATCTGGTTGTCTCCTTGCTGTGTTTACGACTATTTTCAAGCACAATTTCAAGAAATGGACCCCGACCCCCTCAGCTGCTACCAGTACTGAAAGGACCCGTCCCGAAAATTCCCTCGGAAAATTCGAAACAGGTCTGAAATTAATCAAAACCAAATAAAATTTTACTTTGTTCCCAAACCGCCAACACCCACCCACTGGGAAACAAAGTTCGATAAATTCTTTAATCGCAAATTTTGTTAATAAATTCTACTCGCTAAATACCCAACTTTCCATATCAAGCATTCGAAATATAACAATAATTATACTAACATTCACACTCATAATTAATAATAAAAAAAAGGAGGTTTACTCACCTTAATTTACCAGATATGGTAAATATCCATAAAAAAAAACGAGCCGGACCGCTGGAGGATCGCGTCGGATCGCATCACCGCAGTTCAGGAATCGGGTCAACACCGGTCAACACCGGATCTTCGGCTGGTCAACGTCGGTCAACGCCGGTCTTCGGCCGGTCAACGCCGATCTTTGGTCAATGCCGGTCAACGGTCAACGTTGACTGGTCAACGCCGGTCAACGTTGACTGGTCAGGCTGGGTTCGGGCCGGGCCGGGTCGAAAAGTGCTGGGCCGGGTCGAAATCCACTGGAAACGGGTCGAATCGACCCGATCTGGATCGAATCTTCTCGGCGTCGATCCGCCCTCCTTGGCCGGAACTGGCTATCGCCACCACACCAGGAAGGATCGCCAAGAGAAACCCTACCGATCGGTGGATGGCGCACCTCCGGGCGTCGCCTACAGCGCCGCCTCCCACGGTGGCCGGACTTCGAATCGCCGCCGCTCCCTCCTCCGTGCTCTACCGGTGCCGATCCATGGCTCGAAAGGAAGAGCAGAGTGAGCTGAGCCCGATGCGGGGTGGATCGCGTGACGCCGTGGCTGGACGGCGGAGATCGGAGCTAAAATCGCAATGAACAGTAATCGGACACGGGGAGAGAAAGGGGAACAGTAAATAGCTACAGTAAAACGTAAATGCCCGAAATGGAAACTCTCCCCCCGTTTCCCGAAAAATCCTTTCCTTTTATACTATTCTTTCCCAAACAGTAAAATAATTTCAACAGACCATAACTTTTTCATACCATGTCCGTTTCACGTGTGCCGCGTGTCTACGAACTCGTATCGTCGCGCTCTACAACTTTCGTGAAAAAAACTTTTCCAAAATTTCGAAAGATCACAAAGTCAACTTTTCCCCCATTAAAACTTAAAATATTTTTCAAATTTATCCTCCGAAAATACTTCCGACACTGCGTGACAATTAAAATAAAGCGTACGAATTTCAAATGCTCATAATTCCATTAAATTGGGTTCGGGATGTGACAAGTACTACTGTGAAGCTGGAGCATTCTTTCCCACAGCCAAAATTTCTGGGATGAAATTTTCCAGAAATGATCTACTCATATATATGAAGAGATTGAATGGTTAAGATTGAAAATGGTGATCGAAAAGTTGGTAATTCTCAATCCCTCATATAAGTCATAATAAGAGATCCCTAACTGGAAGGAGCCTGATATATATATATATATTGTTCCGATGTTTCTAAAACGCACTCGTTTTCAAACTTAAAAAAAAAAAAAACTTCCGCCTACCCGCACCCGATTTCATGCAGCTTAGGTGCGTATGCTATACATGCCCCTTCTATATAAACACAAACAAGCCTCCACCTATCGCACAGAGCTCCCCTGAATCCAAACTTTCTCCGTTCTCCCTCACTCTCAGTCTCTGCCATGGCTTTTAATGTTGTGTACGACCCAACATTTATCATTGCCGTAATCTCTTTCATTTTCGGCGTGGCCCTTGCAGTGTTTGAAACCTACTATAAGAAGTGGGTCAACCCCACTCTGTCATCCACCCCCGTCAATATCATTCTTACTTTTGAAAACCCTTTAAAGCTCGAGGTTACATTCAAACAAGGTCTTTGTCCAAGAACAAGGGATGAAGCCATTGATGTTGCAGATATGGTGTTTGATGAAGTGGAGAACGAGAACCCAAAAGTTTGACCTTTGAGCAACGATAGAACACCATGCAGCCACTGTACCGGATCAGTTCTCTGTTTGTTTCCCAGTTTTTTTTGTTTACGTTTGGTAGTTTTTGAGTCTTATATGTTTGGTTAAAGTCCGACGACGTCTTTGTGCTTTTTGTAGGCGGAGATCTTACTGAAGGTCCAATGGTGGCCGGTTTATGTTATTATCATTTTTCTACGTTAATTGCAAATAGGCTTCTAATTGTGGCGATGTCTTTGTATTTTTTGTAGTCGGAAATCTTAGTGTACAAATTATGTGTATCGAAATTTAAAAAAAAAAAGGCAGTAGTCTTGGAGCTAAAACTATGAAGTTTGAGACGACATAAAATTGTTTACGTTCATATTCCAAACTACTCCTTAATGAAAAGGAACAAAGGATGAACAAACCAAATTAAAATATCTTCTTCATCCATTTTTGAAAGAAGTTAATAACAATGGTGACGACATAAACATGCTTAGCAACTCATGTTTCTTTTGTGCCATTAGACATGCATGGTTTTGAGTGAGGTTACTCGCTTAAATATTGTTGCTTTACTCATAGTTTCCACATACAATATTATATTTTATAATATTAACGTATTATATATGATCAACTTTTTTTTTTTTGTGATTTGATGTAAATTTATGTCGTGTACTATCTACACTAATCTAATTCGGAAAGCTCATGTTAAAATATATCTCTCATGTCTTAGAGATTAAGATTTAAACTCCAGTTATCGTGTTGGAAATGCTATCCCACCACCTGATCCGTTTACCTAATAGGTCATATCTGAAATATAAAGTTGGCCAGTGGTTGTTTCCTAACTGTGATATGTAGTGCATTTAAGATCGATTGTTTTGTAGTAGAAGGCGACTGATTGGTTTTGACATTTTGTGCAAGAACATATGCATGGCTATGATATGGCCGGTGTGCGTATCCTATACATGCTCTTTCCTTTTATATAAAAACAAACCTCCACCTAATGCACAGCACAGAGCTCCCCTGACCTGAATCCAAACTTTCCTCCCTCACTCACACTTTCTGCAAAGCACAGAGCTCCCTAAATCCAAACTTTCTGCAATGGGTGATGTCGTGAACGAAGCCACATTTGTTATCGCCGAAATTTCTTTCATTTTCGGCCTCCACGTTGCAGCATTTGAAACCCATTACAAAAAGTGGGTCGACCCCACTCCGCCTTCCACCACTATCAACGTGGTTCACACATTTCAAAACCCTATCAAACTTGAGATTATAGTTAAAAAAGCTCGTTGCGCAAGGTCGACAAGGAATGAGACCATCGATGTTGCGGCTCGCGTGTATGAGGTGGAGAACGACAACCCACAAGCTTGAGTGCTTGACCTTCGATCGAGCACATGCAGCAGCCACTGGGTTTGTTCCAGCCATAGGTACATCAACATCTATTCTTGTAGCATCAATAAGTTCCTCCACATTTTCCTCTACATGAACGGATTCCTTATTGGTTTGACATCGTGGTCGTTTGACAACAAATTTTTCAATAGATTCTCTTTGACTTTCAACCATCTGAACATCTCTTTTTGTTTTTTTTTCATTTGGTATGACATGAATCATTCTTTCCTCCTACCAACATTCTACTGATTATAACAGAAGGAAAGAAAAAAAAATTCATATATATATATATATATATTCATATGACAATTATCATGAAGACAATATATTATCATTGATTCATTGATCCATTATACAATGATTCAATTATATTCACATTGATCAATGATTCAATTATATTCCCCAACTATTAGGAAAGGGGCGGTAGTCTTGGAGCTAAAACTAAGAAGTTTGAGACAAAAGAAAATTATTCATGTTCATATTCCAAACTACTACTCCTTTATAATGAAAAGGAATAAAGGATGAATAAACCAATTATAAGCTGACACTCCTCTTCATCCATTGTTGAAAGAAGTTATATATGCTCAGCAACTCATGTTTCTTAATTTTGTGCATTTACGCATAGTTTTGAGTGTGGTTACTCACTTAAATATTTATGTTTTACTTTCCACATATTCCCCGACCTTTTTTTTTAATTAGATGTAAACTTATGTTGTATATATTCTACACTAATCCGATTGGAAAGTTCATGTTAAAATAGATTTTTTTGCCCTTAAAAATTAAGATTCAAACTCCAATAATATCTCGTTAGAAATGCCACACCAAGTTTTTAGAGCACATTTGTTCAATGTAGATTGTATAAAACCTTTCCTTCTTGATTTTTTATTTTTTTAAAATCTGGCGGGAAAATCAATTTTGTGATTTTGGCGGGAGAATAATAGAATAAGAGTAAAATGGGACCTGAAAATGTTCACTCCATTTTTCTAAGGCCATCTCCAACAGCTTTCCTATTTTTTTTGTAAAATAGGGAAGCAAAAGTCAGAATCTCTAAAAAAATTATGCTCCAACTCTAAGAGCTTCCCCATTTTAGAGATTTTCACATTTATTACAACTACATTCATATTTATTTCAACAATATAATATTTATTTATTTATTTATTTTCAAACATGTAATAGATACTCTATATCTAATACATTTATTGTAAATTGTAATTAATGATTACTTTTAAGTTATTCCATAATAATATTTTTATTTATTTTAAATAAAAATCTATATAAAATTCTATAATTAATGATTACTTTTTAGTTTTCTGTGTCAAATTGATTTGATCATTAATTTTTCATTCTGTAAATTTTTCTTTCTCTCTCTACAAATATAGGGATGCATATATTCTCTCTCATCCAAATCTCCATTTTAGGGAATGAGATGGAGAATCTGTTGGAGGAGATTTAGAGCCCAAAATCCCCAAATTTAAGTAAAATCTCTAGGGAATCTGTTGGACTTGCTCTAAGAACCAAAATTTGCCGATGAACTCCGATTCAGACTCAGACGGGTCTCACATCTCCGCCACTCCGCCACGGCCGCCAAAACCAAAGCCCACCCTCATCTCCTCCCACTCCTCTCGCTCCACCGAAAAACCCAAAAACCTCTTCCCCGAAAAACCACCCGTACCCGCTAGACCCGACCCGAAACCCGACCCGTCTCCTCTCTCCTCCGATTTACCTTTCCAAGTTCTCCGCCTCCCCCCAAATCAAACCCTAGCCGTCCCCGCTGTCGATTCATTCGTCACCGCCAAGATCCACTGCAAATCGACGCCGTCGTTCTTGAAAAACCGACGCGTCGTCAGCGTCGACTCCGATCCGGCGACGTACGACCCGCCGTTTAGCTTCTCAGCGCCGCCGAAGTCAAACGAGGCTGCTGTCGCCACGTCCGGCTCCGATTGGGTCCCGCCGCCGCCGCCGCAGCCGAAAGCTGAAATTACGAAGAAGAAGAACGTGAATCTGATTCGAGGTAACGCGCCGCTGCCGGCGGTGAAGCTCAAGGGCGGAGCGGAGGGGAACTTCGTGAAGCTCAACCTGAACGGAAGGAAGCGCAAGTTTCTGAACAAGGGCAGAAGAGGAAATTCCAGTTTCTTGAAAAATTGAAGAAGAGTTGCAAGAATTTAGAAAAGAAGTTACAAAATGGCCACAATTCATACATTGATTATGAGGATTTATTTAATGAATTGCAACTATTAAAAAAGCATTTACCAAGTGAGTTACATGATACAGCTAGTGCAATACTCAATTTTTTTAAGAGAGTCAATTGTTATCCAACTACTTGCCTTTTATTAACTATCTGTTACAGTTGCATCAGCAAAGAGAAGTTTTTCAAAATTAAAAATTTTAAAGTCGTAATTGCGATCAACCATGTCGTAAGAAAAATTAAATTCTTTGGAAAATAATAGTTTGAAGAGACATTCGGCTGTTTGTTCACAGCAACAAAGTTGAAATCATTAGGCCTTGAAGAATTGAAGAAAAGCTGCAAGAATTTAGAAAAGAAGTTACAGAATGGCCACAATTCAAACATTGATGGTGAAGATTTATTTAATGAATTTCAACTATTACAAAGCATTTACCAAGTGAGTTACATGATACAACTAGTGCAATACTCAATTTTTTAAAGAGAGTCAATTGTTATCCAACTACTTGTCTCGTATATAGAATTTTATTAACTATTTCTGTTACAGTCAAATCAGCAGAGAGAAGCTTTTCAAAACTAAAAATTTTAAAGTCGTACTTGCGATCAACCATGTCGCAAGAAAGATTAAATTCTTTGGCTTTGATTTCAATTGAAAATGAGCTTTTAGAAAACCTTGATTATGAAAAATTAATTGATGATTTTGCTTCTAAGAATGCTAGAAGATCAATGTTTATAATGCCATAATGCGCTCGATGTTCTGTTCCTCTTGGCTAAAGTCTTGTGATAGTTTCAGTTTATTATAATGATCTAATGGAAAGCTTTATATATAGTTTTCAGGTAAGATTGTACTGTGTTACCATTTATCAAGTTTGGAAATTCATTACATTAGTTCCGTAGCTAAATTGTTTTTTTTACATGTTTCTTTATCATCCTTCTCACTGTTAGTTGTGGAGCCAGTAGGCCTTTCGGTTGTATGTTGATAGTACGAGTTTGCAGGTTTCTCGCATTTTATATTACAACTTTTTTTTTTTTTTTGCCTTCCGAACTTATGAAATTTACTTAACATGAGATTTTGACTCTCTCGTTTTATTTTTTGATTTTTAATTTAAGAGTTAGAATAGTATAAATTCATTTTCTTCAAAAATTCTATATGTATTGTTTGTTGACAAATTTTTTTACACATAATATATAATGTACCAAGGTTACCAAATTTTTTTGGCACAAGGCCGTCTATGACACAGGACCGGCTCTGGTGTTTGATGAGGTGGAGAACGTGATAGGAGCATAAAATGCGACGTTAATATGTTTTTACCCCCATTTATGCAATTTTTAACCCTTATTGTTGTATTATAGAGTCATTGAGTCGAGTCAGGAGTCTTTGGTAGAGTTGATTTGTGGAATGAGCTAAAATGTTGAAAATGCAGAAATCATGAAGAGTTTGATTTGGACTAGGAATCCTAATCGAGTTAGGAGTCTAAAATTGTTAAGAGTTTGATTCAAAGTGGGACTCCTTATGAAAGTAGGAATCTTAGTCAGACATGGAGTCTACAATGTCTCGACGTTTCTGAAAATGTCGAAAATTTTAAGAGTTTCAATCAAAGTAGAACTCCTTGTTGGACCAAGAATCCTATTTGGATTATGACTTGTTCATGTAATAATTCTGTTACATTTTTATCTTGTATTTTTAATATATTTCTTTCTTTTATTTACATGAATTAAAGAGGAGATAATGCACCACAAATTGGAAAAAATAAAGACAAGATAATTCGGAAAAGAAAAGAGAGCTGCACGGATAAGAAGAGAGGCTGAATTAAATCAAGGATAAATGGAAGAGATATTGCAAGGATATTCAGGAATTATCCAAAGGAAAATCAGCAACAAACTCAAGAGAAAAAGAACAGAAAAAGAGGAAGAAAAATCGTAACAAATTCTCATTAAATTCGGTAGAATTTCTGTGCATGTCATTCAACTTCCTCGGACTCTACATGACAGCTCACATTGAACCAGATTGCAAGCCATAGAAAGCTACAGAAGTCTAGTTTCTAAATCAGTTGGAATCACCTCGATAGCTGTTTTAAGAGAGAGATATTCGGTAATCTTCACACGAAGGTCAAATCTGCTAGCAGGATAAATTCGAGAAAAACTAGGATTTGTGCAACCCCAATTACTGCCGACTTGCACACTCTTATTCCTCTATATAAAGCAAGGATTAAGGACAGAAAAATGATCTCTCTTCTCATGCACAAGCAAGGCCGAAACTCTACCAAAATCACTTTATAAAAATCCTATACATAAGTTACAATAGCCGTACCACCACCACATCAAAATCGCACCACCCTTTCATCACCAAATCCACACCTTTGCCGAATCCTTTCAAGGTTCTTTAAAGTGTGATTCACTCCCTTATGATATTTTATTTTTTGTGTAAATTCAATACTTGTCTATAAAGGTTGAAATGATTGATATATGTTGTTTTGGTTTTATAAATTTAATTTGGATTTTCGAAGTTCTGTTATGTGTTTTGGTTTTCTTTATGTTTGATTCGTGAACAATGGCATGTATGATTTGAGTTTGTGATTTAGGGCAATAGGTTCACATGTGTTCTTGTATGAATTTGATTAATTTTCATGAATTCGAGCATCACATCCGTGTGCTTAAGGGCTGTGTAGGCCATGACAGTACCTTAGGTGCCGATTTCATACACCAAAATGATTTGGATTACTTCATACGCTGAGTTGTTGTGATCTAAGTTATTTAATTAGGATTATAATAATTCTGAAAATTTACATAATGAATGAGATGAGTGATGCCATACTTGTTTATGTGTTTCCAATTCGGCTTATTGTGCTTACGTATTTTTTGTGTTTAATTTCTACGCGAAATGTCTTTAAACCGATTAGCACTATATTTATGATTATACGCGAAGTTAATTCTAAATACTTGTGAAGTCTTAATGATTATATGAACCGTGAAGGGCTATAATTACTTAATTAGAATTAGAATTGAATTTATTTTGAGTACTATGTGAAATACTTTGCTGCCGTGACTTATGAACTAGTATCTTGCATGTTATTGAGCAATTTCGTGCTAAGTTATGTGTGAAGATGTGATCATGTGTAAATATTAGTTTTAAGATGATTATGTGATACTTCATGTGATTGAATGCCCTTGATTTACCCGGATTGAATGATCCCTACTTGTCTTATACTAACGATGATACAAAAATGGTAATATGTGTATGAAGTTGTTTTGCAGGTACAATGTGCTTGAAAATAATTCTATCATACAGGTACAATGTGCTTGAAAATAATTCTATCAGAACGACAACCCAAAGGCTAGACCTTTGAGCAGCGATCGAGCACATGCAGCCACTGGGTTTGTTTCCAGTTTTTTTGTTTACATTTGGTAGTCTTTGAGTCTTATATATTTGGCTAAAGTCCGGCAACGTCTTTCTGTTTTTTGTAGTCGAAAATCTTACTAAAGGTCCAGTGGTAGCCGGTTTATGTTATTATCGTTTTCGTAAGTTAGTTGCAAATAAGCTTTTGATTCCGGCGATGTCTTTGTGTTAATTGCAAATGGCCTTTTGATAAAAAGGTCTCTAAATGGCCCTTATCTTAGTGTTGCATGGTTTCATTGTTCAACAATGAGGCAATCATGGTTCAGGCCAACTATACTGCAGTCCTAATTATGCATAGAATGAAAAGCGAGCCATCTTAACAATTCTAGTTTGCACAAAAGAGCGTAATCGGCTAACTATACTGCATTTGTTTCTATAAATACACAAACGGTTTTGGCAAATTACACATTGGAGTCTGGAAGGGTAGTAACTCTATTGTGTTCTATACGTTAGGCTACTACACATAGGAGTTTGCCCCAAAAAGCTGTTTGCACTATTTTCATCTGTACAAAAGTTGCTTAGTCACTAATTACTTCAGAAGATTAAGAGATCGCACGCTTGTTTTATGTTTACTGATAGCTGAGATGCTGCAGAGAAGATTAAAAGGACATCACTTACCAAATCTCTGATATATATAGTAACATAAATTGACCAAGCAGTATTTAAAGATTAATGTTACTGCTTTATGCACTAAAGAAAAGCTGACTTAATTCGAGAATACCTTAACGTTTTCTTATGATTTCTAATCGAACATACAAAGGAGCTGCAATATACTTGGAAATGAAGTAGCTGTATCTAAGAGCTCATCGTTCCCTAAAATTATTGTCCAAATCTGCAAAAGAAAGAGGAACAAACAGTTACATGACTGACCGTACCATATCTAAAATTGAACCAATTCCTTTCCAAATATTAAAATACAATGCATACTCGCACGAAAAGGGGAAACCAATATAATGTAGAAATGCCAACATGAGGAACAGCAACAAAAAATAAATAGTAAGCTTGCTGCATTAACCTGCAGATCACAACCACAATAGAATATCAAACCAAGAAAAAACATGATTTAATAAGTAATCATGTGCATGCTACAAACTACAACGATAGCAGATCAAAGCATTAGTATATATGGCGCCACAAAAATCTTAGAATAATGCTAGATGAACCACTTTTTGACATCCCACTTAGAGCCCACTTTATGTGTCAGCCCACGTGACATATACATGACCTGTCACCACCCAATCAGAGTATTTCATTAAATGACATGGTTGTGCCACATAGGCTGACACATAGGCTGACACATAAGGTGGTCTCTAGGTGGGATACTAAAAGTTGGTTCACCTAGCATTGCTCAAAATCTTAAGAATATGATCAAATAAAGGAACCCATAGATTAATCGATGTATAATATGGTTCAGTATATTATAAAACATAGCAAAATTAACAATGGAGTAAATGACAAAAGAAAATAACAAAACAACAGAGTTAACGCATTACTTGCATTTTTAACCAAGGAGTAAAATATCGGATATCGAAGAAATATCGGTGTTTCAAAATACGGATATTTCGACGGAAATATCGATAAAATATCGATCCATTAGAAATTTTGACAAAAACGACGGAAACTATAAGAAATACATGGAAATCTGTATTGAAGCTTTCTAAAGTTGTTTTATGCTATGTTATCGATCATATGTGAGAAGAAAATATTAATAAACTCAAATACATATCAATTTATTGAAATGTTATATGAATTACTATGTGAATAGAGCTGATATTTATTGAAATATGATTTAATATATATAATTTATGCTTGAAACCTAAAATGAGGCTAGACTATCACACTCTTTAACATTATTTATACATAATATTTCACAAAAGTAACTACATGAAGTTTTTTTAAAACCATACATAAATTGATATTATATAGTCGTTGACCCGTTGCCACTAGCCATTATATAGTCGTTGAATCGCTACATAAAAAAAAAATAGCTTATTAGAACATCATAGAAAAATCATGTCAATAAAATTGTAATTACATACATTATCATGTAAAATGATTACACATTACTATTTTAATTATATGTTACAAAAATATACATTATAGTAAAAATATATAGTGTAAGACACATTACTATTAAGCATGCATGAGTAAGAAACTTATTAGGAAATCAAAACATAAGTATGATAAAATTAACTTTTGAAGGTAAGTTAGAAATTAAAATTAAGTGTTGAAAATTATGTGTTTTAAATTGTTGAAAATTAGTTTTTGAAGGTAAGATAAAAAATTTCTGGAAAATATCGAAAAATATCGGAAATTTCGCGGAAATATCGGAAATATCGGCGAAATATCGGAAATATCGGGAAATTTCGACGAGAAACTGAAAGAATTGAATCGAAATATCGATTCAACGGAAAAACGAAAATATCGGCGAAATATCGCCGATAATATCGATTTTTAATTCCTTGTTTTTAACAATGACTGTCATTAGCACCCAGGACTTCATTACTCTGCTATATGTGGTCCGATCCAAAAGGTTTCTTTCTTGTAATAACTACCCTGCAGTATTAGCCTACATTAAGCAACTAAAAATAAAAAATAAAACAAAATACTGCAAGCAACTATATATAGGTCTGTACGTTGTTCAAGTTTATTAGCATAAAAAAAAAGTAGTCCATATGCAAATATAATTTCGGGTCAATTTCTCAGGACCGAAGTTATATTATTTTGTATAAATAATAATAATTCAATATTCCGTAATTAGTTATGATTCTATCTCCTATTATGATGTTGATTTGTAGGTATATATGTATACCAAGGAGAAGATAAGAAGAAAACAAAAGAGTTATAGAGCTTCTACTATACTGTATATCCTTCTCAATACACAATTCGATACTCGATACAGATTCTCATGGCAACAACTGCGCTGCTCACCGGAGCCAGTCCGTCGTTGAAATTGAAGCAAGGGACCCTATTAGGCACTTTCCGTCCTCTTCCAGTCAAACTCAGCACAGCAGCGTTTAGCTATCAACGCTGCTTTGCTCCTATGATATTTAAGAACCCTAAACCTCCTCAATGTTATTCCTTGGTTGCCCAGAAGACAACCCATTACTTGACCGCCGACTCTAAATCATCAGACCATCCCTCTCTGTCGTCTCAGTGCCTCAATGTTTCCCAAGATAATAGGCCACCCGCAGCAAACCCTAATATCATTAGCAAGTTATGGGAAAAGTCTCTCGTGGCATTGAGGAAGCCGGCAACGGCTGCCGTAGTGTTGGGTTTGTTAGCCATGTACAACCCTAACTCAGCAGCCTTGGCTGCTCCAGTGGGTCGTTTCGGTGGGAGCTTAACATCGAACGCTTCTTCGACCTCTTACAATGCCTCTCAAAATTCTTTAACCACAACTTATATCAACCCCTACGAAATATTCTATGAACCGATCTATCAGTGGGGAGTTCTTCCGGTTCTTGCATACTTGGTTGGGTTAATTGTGGGTTTTATTTTGGTGTGCCTTCTGGGTTTTCCCGGGTTTTTGAGCGCTGGATCGCTCATTTTGTGGACAGTTCTTATGGCTAATTGGTTATACTGTATGGGTCAAACAAGTGTAGTCAAGCTCCAGCTTCAGGTATATAGGAACACACACACATATATATGCTAAAAAAGATGTGGAATATTGTTTTCTAGCTATTACTATTAGTAAATCTATATGTGTTTATGCATTTCACTGATGTTCGTATAGGTTAATTCATCGATCATGGGGCGAGCAGTGCAAATGGATCTCAATCGGATCGCTAAAACTGTACAACCATGTACTTATGAGGGTTTGAGATGTGTCTTGAGAGGTACGTTAAATGAAAAAAAGCCATACTATATATTTGTTAGAAAAATATTTACCTTAACGTCTTCTGATTTTATTTTCGCTATCTCTTTTGGTTATAGATACAGCAGTAGCTCTACTTCGGCAACCTGATCATTGCATTTCCGGTTTCTCATCTGTGAGTGAATATCATTAGTCCCCTATACATAGCCTTTAAATTTATATTTGAATTTATTTAAAAGTAGCTAGGGATATATCATTGCATTAATCCTCTATATAATTGCATTTCCCTAGTTTTGTTGATATTCATCTGTTGGATCACTGCATATTGTATATATGTAAACGTACGTGGGCATCTGTGAGTGTATAGAACTGCTAAATTTGTTAAGGAGCTGAGTTAAACTTCTCGTATTGATGCTTAATTGTAGGTGGTTATGCCAAAGTACACTAGAGCGGCTGCGCTACAATGGTTTGATAAACTTGTTGTCAGAGAGAGGGCTATGTATGACGAAGAGATCGTTGTCAATGAGGACAATACAGAACCTCAAAGCACAGGAAGTCAGAGATCCACTACTGATGAATCGCACAATGACGATGTAATGGTACGTAAACACTTTCAACTTCAGGTCTCGGCTGAATGCATGTTATTTTAGAAAGAAAAAGATTGTCATCAACTTAATTGTTTTTGCTTTTACTTGCTGATAGGTTAAAATATTACTTGCTGCTGATGGGGAGTACTCAAAATCGCTCACCATCACTGACAGCAGTGACGTGAAAAGAGTGTTGGAAGAGCTTGCGTCAATGGATCCCAGCAAACAAGTATTCGTAAGAACAACAATTTCTACTAGCAGTAACTCTTGAGTTGTGTTTTTCTTTCTTTCTTTCTTGAGATATGTACGTATTTATATATCATGTTCTTTATTGTCCAGGGATTAGAGGTGCTGTGGACTCCTCAGTTATCTTCAAATGCAGCAAGCAAAAGCATTGACTAATCATTTGCGTAATTTACCATGTTTTTAAAGTTATTACCAGCAATGTTCCTGCATTTCTCGCGGACTAAAAACAAGTGTTCATTTTTTTTAATTTGCTACATGTGTAATCGTAATGGTGGCGATTTTGTTACTTTTTCAATTACGCTTTTTTCTTTCTTGGCTTAATTTGATAATTATGTTTTTACAAGAGTAATACAAGTACTCTTAAGATTTGACATCAAAAGAGGGCCTCCATATATTGTATTAGAGTAATACCAGTACTCTTAAGATTCAACCCCTTCAAGACAAGATCTATTGTTTGTAATAGATGGGAGAGTTTGATTAATTGCTTCAAAGCTTGCACTTCTGGAATTGTATGTCATGTTTAATCTTCTTCAGAATTGGGGTTGATGATTGCATTAGCAACAATGATCACCTTATTATCTGCTTCAGTAGTAGCGTTCACCCAATAAACACGGCCGATGAAATCGATTGCTATTTCAAAAGAAATGTTCTTCCCAGGTGCTGCAAGAACTGAACGTGTTGGCGAACTCAGCAGCATTCTTGAAAGGCCAGTAGAGCAAACAGAAACACATGTAGCCATCTTTAAGGGGACCTTAGTCGACACCGATCAGTGCACGACCACTCAGGGTTCATGCCAGGGTTTGCTTTCACAACCCTAACATGAAGCAATTTGTATGTTTCTCCTGCAAGTTTCTCCTTCGAAAGCGCGAAAGCACAGGCAAAAACGCCAACGACGGCCCTTTTCTATGAGAAGCTTGTTCACTAATGGGTAGCCAACTTTTAGGAAAGGGCAGTAGTCTTGGAGTTAAAACTATGAAGTTTGAGACAAAATAAAATTGTTTATATATCTTCATATTCCAAACTACTCCTTAATAAAAAAGAATAAAGGATGAACAAACCAAATTAAAATCTGACACTCCTCTTCATCCATTTTTGAAAGAAGTTAATAACAATGGTGACGACATAAACATGCTCAGCTCATGTTTCCTTTGTGCCTTCAGGCATGCATGGTTTTGAGTGAGGTTACTCGCTTAAATATTGTTGCTTTACTCATAGTTTCCACATACAGTATCATATTTATAATATTAGCCTAGTATATATGATCAACTTTTCTTTGTGATTAAATGTAAATGTATGTCGTGTACTATCTACACTAATGTGATTTAGTGTATATACCCATCAACCTTCGAGTTTTATCCAGAAGGAGCCGATCATACGAAGAAGGTTTGAGTCAAATGTGAGATGTTGGAGGTGATCAGTTTGATTCTTTGGATGAAACTAATCTTGGGAGGCTTGAGTTTGAGGATCTTCCTCTTGATGAACCATTTTTTGAGGTTGATTTATTTGGTAATGCTAATGAGAATGAGAATGAGAATGATATCCTTGATGTTTAAGTAGAACGATTTTTATTTTATTTGAGTAATGAGAATGATATTATTTATGTTAATGTAGAATGATCTTTGAGTTATTTGAGTTATTTAATTCAAAAAATTAAGACAGTGGCTTTGAAGTTTGAACTTGCTATTTACTTTATTTTTCCGACAAATATTATGATATTTATTTATTTATTTTTAATATATAATATAATATACATATATATATATTATATTATTCCGATGCTTCCAACGTTTCCAAATTAAAAAAAAAAAAAAAAAACTTTCGCCTACCCGCTGCCGTGGCTTTTTATGTTGTGTGTACGACTCGACATTTATCATCGCCGTAATCTATTTCATTTCCGGCGTGGCCTTTGCAGTGTTCGAAAGCTACTATAAGAAGTGGGTCGACCCCACTTCGTAATCCACCACCGTCAACGTCCATTCATACTATCGAAAACCCTGAGGTTACATTCAAACAAGGTCGTTGTCCAAGGACAAAGGATGAAGTCATTGATGTCACGGCTAGGGTGTTTGATGAGGCGGAGAACGAGAACCCAAATGTTTGACCTTTTAGCAACGATCGAGTACCATGCAGCCATTGTACCAGATCAGTTCTCTATTTGTTTCCCAGTTTTTTTTGTTTACGTTTAGTAGTCTTTGAGTCTTATATGTTTGGTTAAAGTCCGACGACGTCTTTGTGCATTTGTAGTTGGAGATCTAACTCAAGGTCCAGTGGTGGCCGGTTTATGCTTTTATCGTTTTCGTACGTTAATTGTAAATGAGTTTTTGATTCCGGCGACGTCTTTGTATTTATTGTAAACGAAAATCTTACTCAAGGTCTAGTGGTGGTCGGTTTGTGTTATTATCGTTTTCCTACGTTAATTGCAAATGAACTTCTGATTCCGGCGACGTCTTTGTAATTTTTGTAGTCGGAAATCTTAGTGTACAAATTATGTGTAGCGAAATTTTAAGAAAGGGGCAGTAGTCTTGGAGCTAAAACTATGAAGTTTGAGACAAAATAAAATTGTTTACGTTCATATTCCAAACTACTCCTTAATGAAAAGGAATAAGGGATGAACAAATCAAATTAAAATCTGACACTCCTCTTCATCCATTTTTGAAAGAAGTTAATAACAATGGTGACGACATAAACATGCTTAGCAACTCATGTTTCTTTTGTGCCTTCAGGCATGCATGGTTTGGAGTGAGGTTACTCGCTTAAATATTGTTGCATTACTCATAGTTTCCACATACAGTATTATATTTATAATATTAACGTATTATATATGATCTACTTTTTTTTTCTTCATGATTTGATGTAAATTTATGTCATGTACATTCTACACTAATGTGATTTAGTGTATATACCCATCAACCTTCGAGTTTTATCCAGAAGGAGCCGATCATACGAAGAAGGTTTGAGTCAAATGTGAGATGTTGGAGGTGATCAGTTTGATTCTTTGGATGAAACTAATCTTGGGAGGCTTGAGTTTGAGGATCTTCCTCTTGATGAACCATTTTTGGAGGTTGATTTATTTGGCAATGCTAATGAGAATGAGAATGAGAATGATATCCTTGATGTTTAAGTAGAACGATTTTTATTTTATTTGAGTAATGAGAATGATATTATTTATGTTAATGTAGAATGATCTTTGAGTTATTTGAGTTATTTAATTCAAAAACTTAAGACAGTGGCTTTGAAGTTTGAACTTGCTATTTACTTTATTTTTCCGACAAATATTATGATATTTATTTATTTATTTTTAATATATAATATAATATACATATATATTATATTATTCCGATGCTTCCAACGTTTCCAAATTAAAAAAAAAAAAAAAAAAAAACTTTCGCCTACCCGCTGCCATGGCTTTTTATGTTGTGTGTACGACTCGACATTTATCATCGCCGTAATCTCTTTCATTTCCGGCGTGGCCGTTGCAGTTTTCAAAATCTACTATAAGAAGTGGGTCGACCACACTCCGTAATCCACCACCGTCAACGTCCATTCATACTATCGAAAACCCTGAGGTTACATTCAAACAAGGTCGTTGTCCAAGGACAAAGGATGAAGTCATTGATGTCGCGGCTAGGGTGTTTGATGAGGCGGAGAACGAGAACCCAAAGGTTTGACCTTTTAGCAACGATCGAGCACCATGCAGCCATTGTACCAGATCAGTTCTCTATTTGTTTCCCAGTTTTTTTTGTTTACGTTTAGTAGTCTTTGAGTCTTATATGTTTGGTTAAAGTCCGGCGACGTCTTTGTGCTTTTGTAGTCGGAGATCTAACTCAAGGTCCAGTGGTGGCCGTTTTATGCTTTTATCGTTTTCGTACGTTAATTGTAAATGAGTTTTTGATTCCGGCGACGTCTTTGTATTTATTGTAAACGAAAATCTTACTCAAGGTCTAGTGGTGGTCGGTTTGTGTTATCATCGTTTTCCTACGTTAATTCCAAATGAACTTCTGATTCCGACGACGTCTTTGTAATTTTTGTAGTCGGAAATCTTAGTGTACAAATTATGTGTAGCGAAATTTTAAGAAAGGGGCAGTAGTCTTGGAGCTAAAACTATGAAGTTTAAGACAAAATAAAATTGTTTACGTTCATATTCCAAACTACTCCTTAATGAAAAGGAATAAAGGATGAACAAATCAAATTAAAATCTGACACTCCTCTTCATCCATTTTTGAAAGAAGTTAATAACAATGGTGACGACATAAACATGCTTAGCAACTCATGTTTCTTTTGTGCCTTCAGGCATGCATGGTTTGGAGTGAGGTTACTCGCTTAAATATTGTTGCATTACTCATAGTTTCCACATACAGTATTATATTTATAATATTAACGTATTATATATGATCTACTTTTTTTTCTTCGTGATTTGATGTAAATTTATGTCATGTACATTCTACACTAATGTGATTTAGTGTATATACCCATCAACCTTCGAGTTTTATCCAGAAGGAGCCGATCAAACGAAGAAGGTTTGAGTCAAATGTGAGATGTTGGAGGTGATCAGTTTGATTCTTTGGATGAAACTAATCTTGGGAGGCTTGAGTTTGAGGATCTTCCTCTTGATGAACCATTTTTGGAGGTTGATTTATTTGGCAATGCTAATGAGAATGAGAATGAGAATGATATCCTTGATGTTTAAGTAGAACGATTTTTATTTTATTTGAGTAATGAGAATGATATTATTTATGTTAATGTAGAATGATCTTTGAGTTATTTGAGTTATTTAATTCAAAAACTTAAGACAGTGGCTTTGAAGTTTGTACTTGCTATTTACTTTATTTTTCCGACAAATATTATGATATTTATTTATTTATTTTTAATATATAATATAATATACATATATATATTATATTATTCCGATGCTTCCAACGTTTCCAAATTAAAAAAAAAAAAAAAAAAAAACTTTGGTTGTTAGTCCATTGATTGCTTTGATGATTGATCAGCTGAAGCAGCTTCCTTATATGATTCGCGGCGGTCTTCTTTGTAGTAGTCAGGTAGATCATGCTTGCTTTTATTCTCATTGCTTAATGTAGGCTTGGTTTTGAGAAGGAGTGAGGTCTGATTTGATTGTTTTTTTTTTGTGGTTTTAGACGATGGAAGAAGCTTCCGGGACGATTAGGATGGTTCAGGAAGGCAGCATAAAAGTGAGTATATCATCACCGTTGAATGTTACGAACATAAATGGGTGTAATATGTGCTGGTATAGTGTTTAGAGAGAGCTAAAGGGTTGTGGTCTTGTGGATTATATTGTAGGTGCTTTTCGTATCCCCAGAGAGATTCTTGAATGGAGAATTCCTGTCTATATTTTCTGCCACCCCGATATCTCTTGTTGTGGTTGATGAAGCTCACTGTGTGTCTGAATGGTGAGTGAATAGTGTGATGTTTGCAGTTTGGTTATCGTCCCTACATGAACTTAATTTCTCATTGCATGTAAAGTACTTACATTTTTCAGAGTTCTTTCAGGTCACACAATTTCCGGCCATCATATATGAGGCTCAGAGCTTCTATGCTTCGTGACAAGCTCAATGTGAACTGCATTCTTGCAATGACAGCTACTGCCACAACCACAACTTTGAGTTCTGTCATGTCAGCTTTAGAGATTCCTCCGACCAATCTCATTCAAAAAGCCAACCTAAGGGATAATTTACAACTCTCAGTGTCATCTAGTGGAAATAGGCAAGTTTTCTGACACGTCTTTTTCCTCCATCTGGTTTGTCAGGTTTCCTACATCATTAACTTAGTCTTTTGTGACTAAAATAGAATGAAAGATCTGCTGAAGTTGATCAAGTCTACTTCCTTCAAGGATATTCAGAGTATCATTGTTTACTGCAAGTTTCAGGTATACAGTTGTTAAATGTCTTCTATCTCGTTTTGTTTAGATGTTTGTAATACTTCCAATTGCATTTAGTTGTTTTATTTCAGGTATACCAAAAGCTTATCTGTGGAAGTAATAGCATCTATGTATTATTTATGTCTCCTTGCAAATGATCATCATTCTTAATGATCATTACTTTGGATAAATATAGTTTGACATTTTCAACTTTGAGTGGAAACTAATCCTTGATTTCTGATTTTGCAGTTTGAAACAGAAATGATAAGCAGATACTTATGTGACAACAATATCAATGCAAAGGTTGGTTTTCCATTCTCAATTGCTTGATACAAATTTAACTACTCCTGACATTGAATGTTAATTACATCACTCTTGTAAATTGCTATTCAGAGTTACCACAGTGGCATCCCTTCAAAAGATCGTACGCGTGTGCAGGAGCTATTTTTCACTAACAAAATTCGAGTGGTGAGTTATTCAAGCCTCAATCCTGAATTGTGCTCCTTATCTCTATGTTATGAACATTTTCACCCTTTCTTTCTCCAGAAGTAGCAAAGTCAACTTTCAGTTTCTTGGTCATTGACTAGTATGTTTTGATCGAAGGTTGTTGCAACTGTGGCCTTTGGCATGGGTCTTGACAAGAGGGACATTGGCTCTGTAAGAAAACTATACTCATAAGTTGCTAGTTGCTTTCCATCTACTAAACTAGATACTTTTCTTTTAGTTCCACTACGTCATACTCTTGTGGCTCTATAGCCTACTTTTTCTTCTTCCTCCAAAGGGTTCTGTAAGTTGGTGATAGGCAAAAGAGTATCACTAAAACAGTAAAACCTGAGAAAGAGTATTCTATCCGGCTTTCTCTTTTCCAGATTACATTCTTTCAACTGTAACCTGAGAAAGACAGCATTTAGAGTGTGTACTTCTCCACCATGTTAAGTGTATCAATTGCACATTAGTTAATGAATTGTGGGGTGCACAGATGTCAAGAGTGTTCTTTGCTCCTAGCTTTTTAGAAACTTCAGAAACAAATAACCGGTTTTTCTACCTAACAAGAAAAAGTTATGATCCATTCAGTTGGCGAAGCTCTAATTTGTCTTGTATCAGTTTTATGAATTGTTGCACACATGGACACATGTGCAGACCTGTTTGATTCATGATGCAGTATGTTTGATGATTTTCTTGCGTCATTGATTTTAGATTTCTAGTCATAGATTGCATATTGTATCAGGTGATTCATTACACCATACCAGAAAGCTTGGAGGAATATGTTCAGGTGGAACTTTTTTTGTAAGCAAATGTCTATTCGAAAAGTTGTTCTTTCTGTCAGAATTTGTTAATAAAATGGATGATAAAAATTATGTAGGAGATTGGACGAGCTGGACGGGATGGAAGGTTGTCATATTGCCATCTCTATTTCGATGACGCCACATATTTCAAACTTCGAAGTCTTATCTATAGGTAAATGAGTTACATATTAAATATATCTAAGTTTCCATTGGTTTCGAAAAGTTGTGAGCAACTTATCCGAATCGTCTTTTCAGTGATGGCGTGGATGAATATGTGGTAAACAAATTCCTCTGCCAGGTATTCACCAGTAATGATAACTCACAGGGAAAAATTTGTTCGTTGGTTAAAGAAACTGCATCCCGCAAGTTTGATATGAAAGAAGAGGTCTGTTCCTGTTGCTGTTCTCTTCAGTTTTCTGAAATTTAATTTCAACTTAAAACAGAACAATGCCTTTGCTAGGAGTTAAAGAGATCGTGTTCTGAGATGCTCGGTTATTGTATTTGTTTTCGCAGGTGATGCTAACAATTCTAACGCAGTTGGAGTTGGGTGAAGTGCAATATTTGCATTTACTTCCAGAGACCAATGTAACATGCGTTTTGAATTTTCATAAGGTAGGCAGCTAATACGTTTTGAGGTTTCTGTTTGTTGCTTGCACAGTGCATGCTGTTGGGATGTTCTGGGTAGCTGCAATAGTATGCCGAGATTCTTTCACAAGATAAGCTATGGATGTAAACATAAAAGAGTTCACAGATAATATGAATATGTTGTCCATGTGACTATTAGTAGGACAAAAGCATACAGTTTCCATGACAGTCTATTAACTCTTTCTTATAATTATAAGCATTACAACGTTGACCCCTCTTAATGCAGACTTCTCCAATTTTGCTTGCTGAAAAGGATGTTCTTATTGCAGCAGTTCTGAAGAAGTAAGCTTGATTCTTTAGTAACTTGAGTTTTACTAATGAACATGTGCTGAGCCAAACTATGTTGATTTTTCAGGTCTGAAATTAGGCAAGGGCAATATGTGTTTGACATACCGACTACAGCAAACAGCATTGGAGTTACACCAATTACCCTATCCAACCATTTACAGAATTTAAAGGTTTGTATACAATTTAAGCAAATCATAGTTGAACGAAAAATTACTAGGTTCTAAACCGGAAAGGGAAGGCTAAGTTGGATCATGACACCAACCTTTATCATTTTTAAATTTCGATTTTATATATTTCACCTATTGTAAGGAGAGGAATTGTTTTAACCTCATACTACCGGAATACTTTATCAGATCACTTTTTGTAATGTATTAGGATTTTGAATTTACAGAATGGGCTTTTAACAGGCTATCATGTTTTATCATCTTCTATAGGTTGAAAACCTCTCTCTCTCTCTCTCTCTAACCCTGTGTATTCATTATATAATATTTTGTTCTCATTTTCTTTGTGATATTGTTCAGGTAAAAGGAGAAGTAACATATGAAGTCAAGGACCAAGCCTTCTGTTATACAATAAAGGAGGTCCCTGCAGACCTTTGTTCTCTATCAGCACAGCTAACGAATTGGCTATCAGATGTTGAAAGTTGTAAGGTAGTTAATAATATGTTATCCTGGTTAAAGCTGTTTGTCAATTTCAATAAGCACGCCACTGCTCAGATGACAATGTGCACTTGAAGATCAAGATCCTAGAGTTTGTCATTGTAATTTTGAAATAGTGACAGGTTAAAACTTTCCTAAAGTGGGCCTATCCACAAAATCATTTTTTTTAACATACCTGCAGTCCTTGGGTGTTAGAATCCACTGGATGGTGCAGTTCTTAAAATTTTATCTGTGCGCACAAAGTTTTCATATATGCAAATGCATATCAATGATCCATTTGTCTGCTTATGATTTAGGTGCGGAAGTTGGATGCACTGTATAATGCAGCAGTGTCAGCTGTTAATGCCTGTGAAAAGATGGAAGGTTGTTCCAATGGCCAGCAAACACTATGTTTGCAAAGGAAGATTATGGAGTACTTCAATGGAGAAGATGATTTGAATGTCCCTAATAAGATGGGTAAAACCAGGTTGGTACAATTCTTTAAGCTCTTGAAATTTAAGGCCATTTTAATCACTTGCTTAGGCCATACGCTTCATTGGCTGGCATGAATGCTAGTTTTCCTAATTTTCTACCTACTGATGGCATTATCATTTACATGTGCAGCCCATTTTTGCAAGCAGATATAAAAGTAAGAACCTACAAATTCACTTGCATTCAATTTTATAGGCCACTCATGCTAGGCAATAATCTAAGATATTGGCTTTTCATTACTGGACGTGTTTCTGAAGAGCAATTCACAGGCCAAATACACCCCCAGGGCTGTTGCAAGGATAATGCATGGGATTCCAAGTCCAGCATATGCTTCTGCATTTTGATCTAAAACTCACTTCTGGTGAGTACAGTAAATTTGTTTAAATTTGCCACTCCATCAATATTTGATGCTTGCTTTGGAGATGTGCTTTCATATGTTTCAAAGTCCTTCATTAGGAACAAATTGAGGTGATATGCTTAATCTTCTCTGCAGGGGAAGCTATACCCATATAGACTTCCAGGCGGTAATGGAAGTAGCAAAGGCGGAATTGATCAATTTTATGAGGAAGGATGCAGTCTAGCCGTTTTGAGGCCAAGCACCCTATATTGTTTAGTGATGCAGAGGAGGGCTACTTAATGTAATATAATAGTTGGAATTGTCAATCCGACAAATTCTTTAGGTTCTCGCCAACTGATTGTTCAGTTCAATTGAAGGTATATTGTCTTTCCAATTCGTGCAGTCCAGAAAAGATCGGCATCTTCAACCAGCATGAAACAGTGTTGAATTCTCAACTCCGGTGCTATAAGTTATGGTAGGTAAGCATCAAGCTGCTCCTATGTTCCGATTATCAGCTAAGGCTTTGCCAAGTGGACCGACTTTTGTGAATGCAGTAGCACCAACTGGATGCTTCTGGTATTCCCTTTTGTAACAGGAAAGGCAAAGCCAAAATCTTGGTTTTCTCCAAGAAACAAATCCTACCAACAAAGAACCCACCTTTACATTCATTAAACGACACCTACAAAGCTAAACACTTCTCAATTCTCACGCCCATTTCAGATTTCAGATTCTGGATTGAAGGACATGGTTGAGGACCTTGAGGTGGTGTCAGCTTCTTCTTCGTCTTCAATCTTCACCAACTACCCTCTTCTCTCTTCTCTAATAGCTTTCGCTCTTGCCCAATTCATCAAGGTCTTCACCAACCGGTATTTGTCTTTCTTTCTCTTCTGAAACCCTGTTCTTCAATTATGGATCTCACCCAGCTCATGGTTTTGTATTTATAATGTTTGTAATCTTGGTTTTCTTCATTGTGGAGATAAAAAGATGCTGAATTGAGCTGTACCCTTGATTGGTTTTGTCGAGTAATGATTGCCCAGGTCATGGTTCTTGATGCGAAAAGTGATACACTTGAATCAAAACAGCATTAACCATTAACTTAAGCATATACCAATCAAGCCTTGCATGCATTTCTTTTGGTTAAATTATTGACTCATTGGCCAGTGATGTCATAGATTGATGAACTTAGAGATATATGAAAATGAGGTCCCTGTAAAGCAAACCTTAATGGGGAATTGATGTTTTTCCTTATTGTGAAAAGAGAGTAGAGATGTTCTTGACAACCTGTGATTGTCAATACTTTGTCTAGCCTAGGAGTCTTAAGATTTGATAGATTTGCAGGTACAAGGTAAGAAGATGGGATATTAAGCAGCTTGTTGGATCTGGCGGAATGCCATCATCTCATTCTGCGACTGTTACTGCAATTGCTACGGCCATTGGATTCCAAGAGGGCGTCGGTGGATCACTCTTGCAATTGCATTGATCTTAGCTTGCGTTGTAAGATCCCTATCTTCAATTTGTATCATTTTTTGCAAAAAGAATTAGGCCTTTCATGTTTACTTTTCATTGCTCTATTCATTTGTGAAGTTTGAAAACAACACTTGGCTTTATGTGTTATTGTGAATCTCAGATGATGATTATATAATGATAATATAATTCACAGGCTTAAAACATTTTGAAACAAACTCATAATGGGATCTCTTATCTAGGAAATTTTTATGAATATGAATTTACAGAACTCATACATCATGGGGATATCTGATTTATAAAACTTGGTGGCAGGTGATGTATGATGCAACCGGTGTAAGATTACAGGCTGGACGCCAAGCAGAGGTTTGATGTTTTTGCTTAAACTGGTTCTCTTATAAGTCATTGCTACAGTTCTGTTCCGTTTCTTCTGTTCCACAATCCAAGAATTGACTTACGACATGTTTAGTTGTTTGGCTGCAATGTGTTTCATGAATATTCTTCAACAAATTCAGCCTCATGATCCTATTTAAATTTTGGTTGATTTTGTTATATGTATTCACTGTATTGGATAATTGTCCAGGTTTTGAATCAAATTGTGTATGAACTTCCTTCTGAGCATCCTCTTGCGGAGAGCAGACCACTGTGTGAACTTCGTTGCCACACACCCCCTCAAGTTCTCTATTGCACTAATTAGAATCTGTATTTGATGATTGGATCTTGATTCTGTATAGAGAACTACTGAAACACTTTGAGAAACTTTGTAGCAAACCCTTTAGTGACGATTGCTGTTCCCATTTGACAGGTTACTGGTGGAATTTTTGGAGTTGTCACAGCAACCATTGGCATTTGATTATCTTGGCTACTAGTCATGTATGATGCCCAAATGGGTTAACTTCCACATAGATAGTGATACAATGTAACAGGGTTTCTTAGTGTCACATCTCCTGTTATATGTTTGGATCGCAGATTTGCAGATCCGTCATCACATGTGGTTTATTCTTTCTCAAATTTACATATAGGTCTTCCTGTCTATAATCCAGTTAGCATGTCCTTGCTTTTTGTATAAACACCAGCATGCTGATAAAATTTGATTGATTTCATAGCTTTTCCTGAGGAAATAGCCTTGTCTTAACAATTTATAAGATGCTCAAAAAGTCAATTCCAATGAGGGTGTCTAGTTTGCATTATGTCCAAGGCATAAACTAGAATATGCTTTTAAATTTCTTGCACAGGCATGAAGTTACTAGTATGCACTCATCTTGGGTCATTATATTCCTTCCAAAAGAATATACCTTGTTTTCTGGCTCCAGCATTGGGACAATTTTTAATTAATGGCATTATTCATCCACAATGTCAAATCAGTTCTTAGTTAAGAATTTTTTCCTCTTGTACAATCTACCCAAACTTTAAAAGTTCATCACCAATCCTTGCACTATATTCTTATTAACTGTGGTTGCTTAGTGTCTGCTCATGTATTATATTCTTTTTACAGTTCTTAAGAGTCTATGGTCTGCACTACTTTTCTACTTCAATAAACAATTATTACACTGGTTTAAGTGAAATTATAAAGTACTGAAAAGAGGAAGCATATTAATGATTTTTATTTATCTCTCCTGGCAATATTATTGGTTGCCAGTATGGTTATCCTCTTTGTAATCAAATGTGAAGCAGCAGCATCCTTTCATTTATTAAGTACAATTTTATTAGCATACAAATACATATCCTATAGGAATCATGTTCATAGTATTAGTTGCCATTATTGTTAGACTCCCTCTTCTGGTGCTTCTCTTATGATGTCTCTGTTCATTGTATACCAATACAAATCTCATAGGAGTCATGTTTCTTATGTTGCGCAGGATCATCATGAAACTCCTCAAAACATGTTTAGGCCACTCTTGTCCAGTGTTCCGAGTAGCACCTTCTATGTTGGGAAATGAAGTTCTGCGCAGCGTCCTCTGATTTCCAGGAACTCATCAGTCACAACTAGCAGCAATGCAAGTTCTGATCTAGGTACAAGCTTTGCACCTGATACTGAAGGGAGTGATCACAACCAGGATGATATGGCAATTGAATCTGACAAGGTGCCATACTCCGATGGTCGTGACGAAGTATTTGCCTTTGATAAGATGGATGTAGTAAAAGAAGACGTGGGGAATGATATTTATGATGGATCACATGACGTTCATGATGTTGAGTTCAGTAGAATTTCTACAGTTTGAGTGTGTAGCTACTGATTCTGAGGATTCTGCCTATCCCAATATCTTGATGGAAGTTGGTTCAATCACTGAAGATTCTCATGTTAGGGGTGATTTTTCTGAAATCAATGGTTTAGAAGACTTGGAACTTTGTTTGAAGTGTGGGTGCAAGTATTATGCTTCTAATGAGGTGGAACGGAAAATTAGACTTTGTCCAGAATGCAATAGGAAAGATAAACTTCTGAGTGTCCTGATTCTGGAGAGAGACGTAGTTCCTGAAAATTCCCCACCTTTGCCTGTAAATTTGGAAGAAGAAAAGCCTTTGGATGAAATGGAAACCATGATAGTTGTACCTGGATCTCCACAGGTGACTGATCTGGAGGAATCGAAGAATTCTCTTGGTGAAGAGAATTCTGATCAAGGCCAAATTACCTACAGCCAGAAAATTCACAATGGCTTAGAAGATAATTCACTTGCAATGCCACTTGTGAAGAGATGTGATGATGGGCTCTCCCATACACCAAGTGGCGCGCTCATTATCTCTTGGTGGTGGCTCACCTAATAGTGATACTGCATTTCAGAAATTACATTTGTCTAACACGTATTCAAATATGAGGGTTGACATTTCAGAAGGTACAGGCATTTCCATACTGCTCAAGAGGACTAGCAGTAGCAAGGGGGCGGTTCAGGGTAGGACTTTCACAGCCAGTGCCATACCTTATGGGGATCTATCATATGCTAGAGATAGTTCGAACAGTATGAGAAGCTCTATTGGACATGGTAGTTTCTCTGCATCATCTTCAGTTGATTTTAGTCCATCTAGACAAACAGAGGCTCGTGTGCAGCGGCAATTTAGTGGCAAGAAGTCAGAAATGGAGAATAACAGACATGAAGCCCCAAAGCACTGGGTTATCAGACATGGAGAATCATAGACCTGATACAAGCATGAAGCACCAGAGAATTGGGTCATCATCCCATGGACTTCCATATTCTCACGAAGTGTTAGGTCTTCCTTCAGACACAAATGATAACGATTTTGAGAGTACTGTTGGAAATAGGGAATATGATGGTGCAGAAAGAGCACCCTCAGCATCTGAAGAATATCTGCCAGCTTCACAGTATGGAAGTAGATGTTACCACAACTTCTACCAAGACAACTGTTGCTGAAGAGGATGAGGAAATCATTGTTAGAAGTACCAAAGCTGATGCTTCTACTTCAGAAATGTGGAGCCACCCAGCTGACACTTTGTTAGTGAACAATACAGTGGCAATGTTTCCCAATTATGACAATTCAAATTAATACAGTGATGACTTGCAAAACAACAGGATGAGTGCCACAGATATAGAAGTATCAGCTGTCGTTCCTGAGTCGATGTTAAACAGATGACTAATTACAGCTCTTTGATTGAAGTATCAGAAATAGAAACTGAAAAAGGCCTTCGCAGCACCTCTGTTTCCATTAGCGAGGATGCTTGCTTTGAATCAAAGAGTACCATGGAGGACTTTCAGGAGAGTTCAATTCCAAATCCTACTGACAGTAATCTGACATCTTCTATTCCAGAGACCAACACCGCCAATCATACACATGGCATCCTAGGTATGATATGTATCGCATATATGTGAGCAATCCTTTTTAATTTTTTTTTTTCCTGGAGCTTAAATCTATGCTGCCCCTTAATAAAGTGTTACAGTGCCACCCAAGGACATTGTCTGTCATACTTTGATTTTTATTTCTTATACTCAACCTGTATTATAGAATGCTAGTATGACTCCCCAAAAGTAAATGTACGCTGTAACTTATGCACTCGCTTTGATAGCGGAAAGAGTGGTTTCTCTTTTTAGGAGTGTTACTAATAATTCCCTAGCATCTACCTCCACTTCTCAGATGTTTTAATGTTTGACTAGTTGCCCCATTCCAATAAAATTGAATAAATGACGTATGTTCTTTCTGCTTGAGGAAAGCGGGAGCATTTAGTGGTCAAGTGTTACCTTACTTATTTTGGCTGACCTGGATCACCTTCTCATTTCCATGCCCATATTTGACAGTTTTTAGATTTGGGGTTGCTATGAAATCCATCTGAAGTGCAGTTGTAAAATTCAAGATTACGTGTATTATTGACTTTAGAACATTTCTTGTGGGCAATTGTTGTGTGAAGTTCATGTTTTGAAATATACACATTCTGTTATGATAGCTGCCCACTTTTTTTTTTTCCAGTTGACCATGGTGACCACACTCTGTTCATGATCATGTGTCTTTTGTGCTTTAAGCTTGGTTTTAACAAGGAAATAGAGTGATTAGCTGAAGTTCTGTATGTTTTTCAGAAGAGGAATCAACAGTAATGGTTGAGTGTCAAGGCCGAAGCAAGGCAAGAAGCCTAATGTTGGAAGAGGCAACTGATACGATACTTTTATGCAGCTCCATTGTCCATGATCTGGCCTACCAGGCTGTAACAATAGCTATAGAAAAGGAGCAGTCAGTACCATTAGAAGATTCGCAGCCTACAGTTACAATATTGGGGAATTCCAACCCCGAGAGGAAGGAACCACGAGGCAGGTAGACGCTCTGTAAAATCTCAAAAGGGTAGGCAAAAGCGGTTGGAAACAGATGCAGGACCCGTTGCAAGTAAGACTGAGAATGACGAGAATGAAAATGAGAATGTTGACGAGTCTTTGGATCAATGCCCTGTACTCCTGTAGGGCTTCCTCCTAACACGGCAGACGGCTTGGAGCCACCAAAGCTGGAATCCAAGTGCAACTGCACGATAATGTGAGAGAAAATTGTTTGTGTTGGTCGATGGACTTATTTCTCTGTAAGAATGCCACGCTGTTTTGATGACGTAATTGTAAAGTTTTCGCTTGTTAATAGTGAGAGATAGAGGTATTTGAGGCATAATTTGTGTTTTGCTCCAGCCTCCAGTTCCCCGCGTTATTGCTAGTGAATCAGTGATTCTCTTCTGGTTCAGTTCCTCCATTAGAGTAAAAGTGTGAAAGCGAACCCGTTCATTCATATTCATTTTGATGGTTTTGCAAATAATTTACCTTGATCATATTTATAGCTTATGACAAAATAAACACAAACCCAGCAAGAGTTTTTGATCAACCATCAATATCTCTATTTGTTCCCTCTTGATCTCTCTTTTTAATTAAAAAATTACCAATAGTTTATAATTATTAATAGTAAGATTGTTTTTATTAAATTATCACCAATAAGTTTCCATCCATAACTAAATTTTTTGGTGTCTATTTCCGTACAATTTCATAATACAAAATTACCAATGATATTTACCAATAGCAAGACCTAATTTTTTTATACCATCAGCAGAGAATTAACACCTCATAACATAATATAAATGAAGTTCACCAGAGTAAGGGGTTTTGTAATAGTTGCAATTCATTAAATAAATCCTCATGATCAATGTCTGAATTGTGGCCATTCTGTAACTTCTTTTCCAAATTCTTGCAACTCTTCTTCAATTTTTCAAGTTCTAATGATTTCAATTTTGTTGTTGTGAACAAGAAGCCGAATGTCTCTCCAAACTGTTTAAATGTAATGAATTTCCAAACTTGATAAATGGTAACAAAGTACAATAATCTTACCTGAAAACTATATGTAAAGCTTTTCATGTTCAAACTGTTTCATTCGGCTTCTTGTTCACAACAACAAAATTGAAATCATTAGATCTTGAAAAATTGAAGAAGAGTTGCAAGAATTTGGAAAAGAAGTTACAAAATGGCCACAATTCATACATTGATTATGAGGATTTATTTAATGAATTGCAACTATTAAAAAAGCATTTACCAAGTGAGTTACATGATACAGCTAGTGCAATACTCAATTTTTTTAAGAGAGTCAATTGTTATCCAACTACTTGTCTTTTATTAACTATCTGTTACAGTTGCATCAGCAAAGAGAAGTTTTTCAAAATTAAAAATTTTAAAGTCGTAATTGCGATCAACCATGTCGTAAGAAAAATTAAATTCTTTGGAAAATAATAGTTTGAAGAGACATTCGGCTGTTTGTTCACAGCAACAAAGTTGAAATCATTAGGCCTTGAAGAATTGAAGAAAAGCTGCAAGAATTTAGAAAAGAAGTTACAGAATGGCCACAATTCAAACATTGATGGTGAAGATTTATTTAATGAATTTCAACTATTACAAAGCATTTACCAAGTGAGTTACATGATACAACTAGTGCAATACTCAATTTTTTAAAGAGAGTCAATTGTTATCCAACTACTTGTCTCGTATATAGAATTTTATTAACTATTTCTGTTACAGTCAAATCAGCAGAGAGAAGCTTTTCAAAACTAAAAATTTTAAAGTCGTACTTGCGATCAACCATGTCGCAAGAAAGATTAAATTCTTTGGCTTTGATTTCAATTGAAAATGAGCTTTTAGAAAACCTTGATTATGAAAAATTAATTGATGATTTTGCTTCTAAGAATGCTAGAAGATCAATGTTTATAATGCCATAATGCGCTCGATGTTCTGTTCCTCTTGGCTAAAGTCTTGTGATAGTTTCAGTTTATTATAATGATCTAATGGAAAGCTTTATATATAGTTTTCAGGTAAGATTGTACTGTGTTACCATTTATCAAGTTTGGAAATTCATTACATTAGTTCCGTAGCTAAATTGTTTTTTTTACATGTTTCTTTATCATCCTTCTCACTGTTAGTTGTGGAGCCAGTAGGCCTTTCGGTTGTATGTTGATAGTACGAGTTTGCAGGTTTCTCGCATTTTATATTACAACTTTTTTTTTTTTTTTGCCTTCCGAACTTATGAAATTTACTTAACATGAGATTTTGACTCTCTCGTTTTATTTTTTGATTTTTAATTTAAGAGTTAGAATAGTATAAATTCATTTTCTTCAAAAATTCTATATGTATTGTTTGTTGACAAATTTTTTTACACATAATATATAATGTACCAAGGTTACCAAATTTTTTTGGCACAAGGCCGTCTATGACACAGGACCGGCTCTGGTGTTTGATGAGGTGGAGAACGTGATAGGAGCATAAAATGCGACGTTAATATGTTTTTACCCCCATTTATGCAATTTTTAACCCTTATTGTTGTATTATAGAGTCATTGAGTCGAGTCAGGAGTCTTTGGTAGAGTTGATTTGTGGAATGAGCTAAAATGTTGAAAATGCAGAAATCATGAAGAGTTTGATTTGGACTAGGAATCCTAATCGAGTTAGGAGTCTAAAATTGTTAAGAGTTTGATTCAAAGTGGGACTCCTTATGAAAGTAGGAATCTTAGTCAGACATGGAGTCTACAATGTCTCGACGTTTCTGAAAATGTCGAAAATTTTAAGAGTTTCAATCAAAGTAGAACTCCTTGTTGGACCAAGAATCCTATTTGGATTATGACTTGTTCATGTAATAATTCTGTTACATTTTTATCTTGTATTTTTAATATATTTCTTTCTTTTATTTACATGAATTAAAGAGGAGATAATGCACCACAAATTGGAAAAAATAAAGACAAGATAATTCGGAAAAGAAAAGAGAGCTGCACGGATAAGAAGAGAGGCTGAATTAAATCAAGGATAAATGGAAGAGATATTGCAAGGATATTCAGGAATTATCCAAAGGAAAATCAGCAACAAACTCAAGAGAAAAAGAACAGAAAAAGAGGAAGAAAAATTGTAACAAATTCTCATTAAATTCGGTAGAATTTCTGTGCATGTCATTCAACTTCCTCGGACTCTACATGACAGCTCACATTGAACCAGATTGCAAGCCATAGAAAGCTACAGAAGTCTAGTTTCTAAATCAGTTGGAATCACCTCGATAGCTGTTTTAAGAGAGAGATATTCGGTAATCTTCACACGAAGGTCAAATCTGCTAGCAGGATAAATTCGAGAAAAACTAGGATTTGTGCAACCCCAATTACTGCCGACTTGCACACTCTTATTCCTCTATATAAAGCAAGGATTAAGGACAGAAAAATGATCTCTCTTCTCATGCACAAGCAAGGCCGAAACTCTACCAAAATCACTTTATAAAAATCCTATACATAAGTTACAATAGCCGTACCACCACCACATCAAAATCGCACCACCCTTTCATCACCAAATCCACACCTTTGCCGAATCCTTTCAAGGTTCTTTAAAGTGTGATTCACTCCCTTATGATATTTTATTTTTTGTGTAAATTCAATACTTGTCTATAAAGGTTGAAATGATTGATATATGTTGTTTTGGTTTTATAAATTTAATTTGGATTTTCGAAGTTCTGTTATGTGTTTTGGTTTTCTTTATGTTTGATTCGTGAACAATGGCATGTATGATTTAAGTTTGTGATTTAGGGCAATAGGTTCACATGTGTTCTTGTATGAATTTGATTAATTTTCATGAATTCGAGCATCACATCCGTGTGCTTAAGGGCTGTGTAGGCCATGACAGTACCTTAGGTGCCGATTTCATACACCAAAATGATTTGGATTACTTCATACGCTGAGTTGTTGTGATCTAAGTTATTTAATTAGGATTATAATAATTCTGAAAATTTACATAATGAATGAGATGAGTGATGCCATACTTGTTTATGTGTTTCCAATTCGGCTTATTGTGCTTACGTATTTTTTGTGTTTAATTTCTACGCGAAATGTCTTTAAACCGATTAGCACTATATTTATGATTATACGCGAAGTTAATTCTAAATACTTGTGAAGTCTTAATGATTATATGAACCGTGAAGGACTATAATTACTTAATTAGAATTAGAATTGAATTTATTTTGAGTACTATGTGAAATACTTTGCTGCCGTGACTTATGAACTAGTATCTTGCATGTTATTGAGCAATTTCGTGCTAAGTTATGTGTGAAGATGTGATCATGTGTAAATATTAGTTTTAAGATGATTATGTGATACTTCATGTGATTGAATGCCCTTGATTTACCCGGATTGAATGATCTCTACTTGTCTTATACTAACGATGATACAAAAATGGTAATATGTGTATGAAGTTGTTTTGCAGGTACAATGTGCTTGAAAATAATTCTATCATACAGGTACAATGTGCTTGAAAATAATTCTATCAGAACGACAACCCAAAGGCTAGACCTTTGAGCAGCGATCGAGCACATGCAGCCACTGGGTTTGTTTCCAGTTTTTTTGTTTACATTTGGTAGTCTTTGAGTCTTATATATTTGGCTAAAGTCCGGCAACGTCTTTCTGTTTTTTGTAGTCGAAAATCTTACTAAAGGTCCAGTGGTAGCCGGTTTATGTTATTATCGTTTTCGTAAGTTAGTAGCAAATAAGCTTTTGATTCCGGCGATGTCTTTGTGTTAATTGCAAATGGCCTTTTGATAAAAAGGTCTCTAAATGGCCCTTATCTTAGTGTTGCATGGTTTCATTGTTCAACAATGAGGCAATCATGGTTCAGGCCAACTATACTGCAGTCCTAATTATGCATAGAATGAAAAGCGAGCCATCTTAACAATTCTAGTTTGCACAAAAGAGCGTAATCGGCTAACTATACTGCATTTGTTTCTATAAATACACAAACGGTTTTGGCAAATTACACATTGGAGTCTGGAAGGGTAGTAACTCTATTGTGTTCTATACGTTAGGCTACTACACATAGGAGTTTGCCCCAAAAAGCTGTTTGCACTATTTTCATCTGTACAAAAGTTGCTTAGTCACTAATTACTTCAGAAGATTAAGAGATCGCACGCTTGTTTTATGTTTACTGATAGCTGAGATGCTGCAGAGAAGATTAAAAGGACATCACTTACCAAATCTCTGATATATATAGTAACATAAATTGACCAAGCAGTATTTAAAGATTAATGTTACTGCTTTATGCACTAAAGAAAAGCTGACTTAATTCGAGAATACCTTAACGTTTTCTTATGATTTCTAATCGAACATACAAAGGAGCTGCAATATACTTGGAAATGAAGTAGCTGTATCTAAGAGCTCATCGTTCCCTAAAATTATTGTCCAAATCTGCAAAAGAAAGAGGAACAAACAGTTACATGACTGACCGTACCATATCTAAAATTGAACCAATTCCTTTCCAAATATTAAAATACAATGCATACTCGCACGAAAAGGGGAAACCAATATAATGTAGAAATGCCAACATGAGGAACAGCAACAAAAAATAAATAGTAAGCTTGCTGCATTAACCTGCAGATCACAACCACAATAGAATATCAAACCAAGAAAAAACATGATTTAATAAGTAATCATGTGCATGCTACAAACTACAACGATAGCAGATCAAAGCATTAGTATATATGGCGCCACAAAAATCTTAGAATAATGCCAGATGAACCACTTTTTGACATCCCACTTAGAGCCCACTTTATGTGTCAGCCCACGTGACATATACATGACCTGTCACCACCCAATCAGAGTATTTCATTAAATGACATGGTTGTGCCACATAGGCTGACACATAGGCTGACACATAAGGTGGTCTCTAGGTGGGATACTAAAAGTTGGTTCACCTAGCATTGCTCAAAATCTTAAGAATATGATCAAATAAAGGAACCCATAGATTAATCGATGTATAATATGGTTCAGTATATTATAAAACATAGCAAAATTAACAATGGAGTAAATGACAAAAGAAAATAACAAAACAACAGAGTTAACGCATTACTTGCATTTTTAACAATGACTGTCATTAGCACCCAGGACTTCATTACTCTGCTATATGTGGTCCGATCCAAAAGGTTTCTTTCTTGTAATAACTACCCTGCAGTATTAGCCTACATTAAGCAACTAAAAATAAAAAATAAAACAAAATACTGCAAGCAACTATATATAGGTCTGTACGTTGTTCAAGTTTATTAGCATAAAAAAAAAGTAGTCCATATGCAAATATAATTTCGGGTCAATTTCTCAGGACCGAAGTTATATTATTTTGTATAAATAATAATAATTCAATATTCCGTAATTAGTTATGATTCTATCTCCTATTATGATGTTGATTTGTAGGTATATATGTATACCAAGGAGAAGATAAGAAGAAAACAAAAGAGTTATAGAGCTTCTACTATACTGTATATCCTTCTCAATACACAATTCGATACTCGATACAGATTCTCATGGCAACAACTGCGCTGCTCACCGGAGCCAGTCCGTCGTTGAAATTGAAGCAAGGGACCCTATTAGGCACTTTCCGTCCTCTTCCAGTCAAACTCAGCACAGCAGCGTTTAGCTATCAACGCTGCTTTGCTCCTATGATATTTAAGAACCCTAAACCTCCTCAATGTTATTCCTTGGTTGCCCAGAAGACAACCCATTACTTGACCGCCGACTCTAAATCATCAGACCATCCCTCTCTGTCGTCTCAGTGCCTCAATGTTTCCCAAGATAATAGGCCACCCGCAGCAAACCCTAATATCATTAGCAAGTTATGGGAAAAGTCTCTCGTGGCATTGAGGAAGCCGGCAACGGCTGCCGTAGTGTTGGGTTTGTTAGCCATGTACAACCCTAACTCAGCAGCCTTGGCTGCTCCAGTGGGTCGTTTCGGTGGGAGCTTAACATCGAACGCTTCTTCGACCTCTTACAATGCCTCTCAAAATTCTTTAACCACATCTTATATCAACCCCTACGAAATATTCTATGAACCGATCTATCAGTGGGGAGTTCTTCCGGTTCTTGCATACTTGGTTGGGTTAATTGTGGGTTTTATTTTGGTGTGCCTTCTGGGTTTTCCCGGGTTTTTGAGCGCTGGATCGCTCATTTTGTGGACAGTTCTTATGGCTAATTGGTTATACTGTATGGGTCAAACAAGTGTAGTCAAGCTCCAGCTTCAGGTATATAGGAACACACACACATATATATGCTAAAAAAGATGTGGAATATTGTTTTCTAGCTATTACTATTAGTAAATCTATATGTGTTTATGCATTTCACTGATGTTCGTATAGGTTAATTCATCGATCATGGGGCGAGCAGTGCAAATGGATCTCAATCGGATCGCTAAAACTGTACAACCATGTACTTATGAGGGTTTGAGATGTGTCTTGAGAGGTACGTTAAATGAAAAAAAGCCATACTATATATTTGTTAGAAAAATATTTACCTTAACGTCTTCTGATTTTATTTTCGCTATCTCTTTTGGTTATAGATACAGCAGTAGCTCTACTTCGGCAACCTGATCATTGCATTTCCGGTTTCTCATCTGTGAGTGAATATCATTAGTCCCCTATACATAGCCTTTAAATTTATATTTGAATTTATTTAAAAGTAGCTAGGGATATATCATTGCATTAATCCTCTATATAATTGCATTTCCCTAGTTTTGTTGATATTCATCTGTTGGATCACTGCATATTGTATATATGTAAACGTACGTGGGCATCTGTGAGTGTATAGAACTGCTAAATTTGTTAAGGAGCTGAGTTAAACTTCTCGTATTGATGCTTAATTGTAGGTGGTTATGCCAAAGTACACTAGAGCGGCTGCGCTACAATGGTTTGATAAACTTGTTGTCAGAGAGAGGGCTATGTATGACGAAGAGATCGTTGTCAATGAGGACAATACAGAACCTCAAAGCACAGGAAGTCAGAGATCCACTACTGATGAATCGCACAATGACGATGTAATGGTACGTAAACACTTTCAACTTCAGGTCTCGGCTGAATGCATGTTATTTTAGAAAGAAAAAGATTGTCATCAACTTAATTGTTTTTGCTTTTACTTGCTGATAGGTTAAAATATTACTTGCTGCTGATGGGGAGTACTCAAAATCGCTCACCATCACTGACAGCAGTGACGTGAAAAGAGTGTTGGAAGAGCTTGCGTCAATGGATCCCAGCAAACAAGTATTCGTAAGAACAACAATTTCTACTAGCAGTAACTCTTGAGTTGTGTTTTTCTTTCTTTCTTTCTTGAGATATGTACGTATTTATATATCATGTTCTTTATTGTCCAGGGATTAGAGGTGCTGTGGACTCCTCAGTTATCTTCAAATGCAGCAAGCAAAAGCATTGACTAATCATTTGCGTAATTTACCATGTTTTTAAAGTTATTACCAGCAATGTTCCTGCATTTCTCGCGGACTAAAAACAAGTGTTCATTTTTTTTAATTTGCTACATGTGTAATCGTAATGGTGGCGATTTTGTTACTTTTTCAATTACGCTTTTTTCTTTCTTGGCTTAATTTGATAATTATGTTTTTACAAGAGTAATACAAGTACTCTTAAGATTTGACATCAAAAGAGGGCCTCCATATATTGTATTAGAGTAATACCAGTACTCTTAAGATTCAACCCCTTCAAGACAAGATCTATTGTTTGTAATAGATGGGAGAGTTTGATTAATTGCTTCAAAGCTTGCACTTCTGGAATTGTATGTCATGTTGCTAATTCATTAATCTTCTTCAGAATTGGGGTTGATGATTGCATTAGCAACAATGATCACCTTATTATCTGCTTCAGCAGTAGCGTTCACCCAATAAACACGGCCGTTGAAATCGATTGCTATTTCAAAAGAAATGTTCTTCCCAGGTGCTGCAAGAACTGAACGTGTTGGCGAACTCAGCAGCATTCTTGAAAGGCCAGTAGAGCAAACAGATACACATGTAGCCATCTTTAAGGGGACCTTAGTCGACACCGATCAGTGCACGACCACTCAGGGTTCATGCCAGGGTTTGCTTTCACAACCCTAACATGAAGCAATTTGTATGTTTCTCCTGCAGGTTTCTCCTTCGAAAGCGCGAAAGCACAGGCAAAAACGCCAACGACGGCCCTTTTCTATGAGAAGCTTGTTCATTAATGTGTAGCCAACTTTTAGGAAAGGGCAGTAGTCTTGGAGTTAAAACTATGAAGTTTGAGACAAAATAAAATTGTTTATATATCTTCATATTCCAAACTACTCCTTAATGAAAAAGAATAAAGGATGAACAAACCAAATTAAAATCTGACACTCCTCTTCATCTATTTTTGAAAGAAGTTAATAACAATGGTGACTCGACATAAACATACTTAGCAGCTCATGTTTCTTTTGTGCCTTCAGGCATGCATGGTTTTGAGTGAGGTTACTCGCTTAAATATTGTTGCTTTACTCATAGTTTCCACATACAGTATCATAATTATAATATTAGCCTAGTATATATGATCAACTTTTCTTTGTGATTAAATGTAAATGTATGTCGTGTACTATCTACACTAATGTGATTTAGTGTATATACTCATCAACCTTCGAGTTTTATCCAGAAGGAGCCGATCATACGAAGAAGGTTTGAGTCAAATGTGAGATGTTGGATGTGATCAGTTTGATTCTTTGGATGAAACTAATCTTGGGAAGCTTGAGTTTGAGGATCTTCCTCTTGATGAACCATTTTTGGAGGTTGATTTATTTGGTAATGCTAATGAGAATGAGAATGAGAATGATATCCTTGATGTTTAAGTAGAACGATTTTTATTTTATTTGAGTAATGAGAATGATATTATTTATGTTAATGTAGAATGATCTTTGAGTTATTTGAGTTATTTAATTCAAAAACTTAAGACAGTGGCTTTGAAGTTTGAACTTGCTATTTACTTTCTTTTTCCGACAAATATTATGATATTTATTTATTTATTTTTAATATATAATATAATATACATATATATATATTATATTATTCCGATGCTTCCAACGTTTCCAAATTTAAAAAAAAAAAAAAAAAAAAACTTTCGCTTACCCGCTGCCATGGCTTTTTATGTTGTGTGTACGACTCGACATTTATCATCGCCGTAATCTCTTTCATTTCCGGCGTGGCCCTTGCAGTGTTCGAAAGCTACTATAAGAAGTGGGTCGACCCCACTCCGTAATCCACCACCGTCAACGTCCATTCATACTTTCGAAAACCCTTTGAAGCTTGAGGTTACATTCAAACAAGGTCGTTGTCCAAGGACAAGGGATGAAGCCATTGATGTCGCGGCTAGAGTGTTTGATGAGGCGGAGAACGAGAACCCAAAGGTTTGACCTTTTAGCAACGATCGAGCACCATGCAGCCATTGTACCGGATCAGTTCTCTATTTGTTTCCCAGTTTTTTTTGTTTACGTTTAGTAGTCTTTGAGTCTTATATGTTTGGTTAAAGTCTGGCGACGTCTTTGTGCTTTTGTAGTCGGAGATCTAACTCAAGGTCCAGTGGTGGCCGGTTTATGCTTTTATCGTTTTCGTACGTTAATTGTAAATGAGTTTTTGATTCCGGCGACGTCTTTGTATTTATTGTAGTCGGAAATCTTACTCAAGGTCTAGTGGTGGTCGGTTTGTGTTATTATCGTTTTCCTACGTTAATTGCAAATGAACTTCTGATTCCGACGACGTCTTTGTAATTTTTGTAGTCGGAAATCTTAGTGTACAAATTATGTGTAGCGAAATTTTAAGAAAGGGGCAGTAGTCTTGGAGCTAAAACTATGAAGTTTGAGACAAAATAAAATTGTTTACGTTCATATTCCAAACTACTCCTTAATGAAAAGGAATAAAGGATGAACAAATCAAATTAAAATCTGACACTCCTCTTCATCCATTTTTGAAAGAAGTTAATAACAATGGTGACGACATAAACATGCTTAGCAACTCATGTTTCTTTTGTGCCTTCAGGCATGCATGGTTTGGAGTGAGGTTACTCGCTTAAATATTGTTGTTTTACTCATAGTTTCCACATACAGTATTATATTTATCATATTAACGTATTATATATGATCTACTTTTTTTTTTTCGTGATTTGATGTAAATTTATGTCATGTATACATTCTACACTAATATAATTCGGAAAGCTCATCATGTTAAAATAGATCTCTCATGTCTTAGAGATTAAGATTTAAACTCCAGTTATTGGGTTGGAAATGCCACACCAAATTTTTAGATCACATTTTTTCTTTGAGAAAAAGACTCTTTGATGCATTGTTCAATCACTTCAAGTCTTCAATGTAGATTGGATAAAACCTTTGCTTCTTGTTTTTTAATATGGCGGGAAAATCAATTTTGTGATGGAATAAATTTTGGCGGGAAAATAATAGAATCAGAGTAAAATGGGACCTGAAAATGTTCACTCAATTTTTCTAGGTACCAAAATTTGCCGATGGACTCCGATTCAGACTCAGACGGCTCTCACATCTCCGCCACTCCGCCACTCCGCCACGGCCGACGAAACCAAAGCCCACCCTCATCTCGTCCCACACCTCCCGATCCAACTCCTCTCGCTCCACCTCAAAACCCAAAAGCCTCTTCCCCGAAAACCCACCCGTACCCGCCAGACCCGACCCGAAACCCGACCCGTCTCCTCTCTCCTCCGATTTACCTTTCCAGGTCCTCCGCCGCCTGCCAAATCAATCCCTAGCCGTCCCCGCCGTCGATTCATTCGTCACCGCCAAGATCCACTCCAAATCGACGCCGTCGTTCTTGAAAAACCGACGCGTCGTCAGCGTCGACTTCGATCCGGCGACGTACGACCCGCCGTCTAGCTTCTCAGCGCCGCCGAAGCCAAACGAGGCTGCTGTCGCCACGCCCGGCTCATGGTAGTTTGTATTATTGAGAGGGAAAAGAAATTTAAGGTTTTGAATATTTGCAGGTAAAGTATATAACCATGGTTGTAATTTGAGTACTCCATCTACATGGGGGGCATGGGGTTCGAGTCCTAAATTCAATGGTTTCGGGAAAATGGGGTGCGACGAAATGGTGTTAAGTCATTTAGGCAGCGAAATTGGGAGTGATGGTGTGGTAAATAGCAGCCATTGTTCGACTGTGGAGAGGCTCTATGCTTGGGAAAAGAAACTATTCCAGGAGGTCAAGGTAAACTTTATAAGTCATTTTTTTTACTTTCGTGAAGTTGTTGAAGATGACTCATGGATATGATTCGTTCCGTGATGGACAGCTGGAGGCAATAAAGAATGTGCTGGCCGGAGAGTCGACAATGGTGGTTTTGCCAACGGGTGCTGGCAAGTCATTGTGTTATCAGTTGCCTGCTGTGATTTTACCTGGTGTGACTTTGGTTGTTAGTCCATTGATTGCTTTGATGATTGATCAGCTGAAGCAGCTTCCTTATATGATTCGCGGCGGTCTTCTTTGTAGTAGTCAGGTAGATCATGCTTGCTTTTATTCTCATTGCTTAATGTAGGCTTGGTTTTGAGGAGTGAGGTCTGATTTGATTGTTTTTTTTTGTGGTTTTAGGCGATGGAAGAAGCTTCCGGGACGATTAGGATGGTTCAGGAAGGCAGCATAAAAGTGAGTATATCATCACCGTTGAATGTTACGAACATAAATGGGTGTAATATGTGCTGGTATAGTGTTTAGAGAGAGCTAAAGGGTTGTGGATTATATTGTAGGTGCTTTTCGTATCCCCAGAGAGATTCTTGAATGGAGAATTCCTGTCTATATTTTCTGCCACCCCGATATCTCTTGTTGTGGTTGATGAAGCTCACTGTGTGTCTGAATGGTGAGTGAATAGTGTGATGTTTGCAGTTTGGTTATCGTCCCTACATGAACTTAATTTCTCATTGCATGTAAAGTACTTACATTTTTCAGAGTTCTTTCAGGTCACACAATTTCCGGCCATCATATATGAGGCTCAGAGCTTCTATGCTTCGTGACAAGCTCAATGTGAACTGCATTCTTGCAATGACAGCTACTGCCACAACCACAACTTTGAGTTCTGTCATGTCAGCTTTAGAGATTCCTCCGACCAATCTCATTCAAAAAGCCAACCTAAGGGATAATTTACAACTCTCAGTGTCATCTAGTGGAAATAGGCAAGTTTTCTGACACGTCTTTTTCCTCCATCTGGTTTGTCAGGTTTCCTACATCATTAACTTAGTCTTTTGTGACTAAAATAGAATGAAAGATCTGCTGAAGTTGATCAAGTCTACTTCCTTCAAGGATATTCAGAGTATCATTGTTTACTGCAAGTTTCAGGTATACAGTTGTTAAATGTCTTCTATCTCGTTTTGTTTAGATGTTTGTAATACTTCCAATTGCATTTAGTTGTTTTATTTCAGGTATACCAAAAGCTTATCTGTGGAAGTAATAGCATCTATGTATTATTTATGTCTCCTTGCAAATGATCATCATTCTTAATGATCATTACTTTGGATAAATATAGTTTGACATTTTCAACTTTGAGTGGAAACTAATCCTTGATTTCTGATTTTGCAGTTTGAAACAGAAATGATAAGCAGATACTTATGTGACAACAATATCAATGCAAAGGTTGGTTTTCCATTCTCAATTGCTTGATACAAATTTAACTACTCCTGACATTGAATGTTAATTACATCACTCTTGTAAATTGCTATTCAGAGTTACCACAGTGGCATCCCTTCAAAAGATCGTACGCGTGTGCAGGAGCTATTTTTCACTAACAAAATTCGAGTGGTGAGTTATTCAAGCCTCAATCCTGAATTGTGCTCCTTATCTCTATGTTATGAACATTTTCACCCTTTCTTTCTCCAGAAGTAGCAAAGTCAACTTTCAGTTTCTTGGTCATTGACTAGTATGTTTTGATCGAAGGTTGTTGCAACTGTGGCCTTTGGCATGGGTCTTGACAAGAGGGACATTGGCTCTGTAAGAAAACTATACTCATAAGTTGCTAGTTGCTTTCCATCTACTAAACTAGATACTTTTCTTTTAGTTCCACTACGTCATACTCTTGTGGCTCTATAGCCTACTTTTTCTTCTTCCTCCAAAGGGTTCTGTAAGTTGGTGATAGGCAAAAGAGTATCACTAAAACAGTAAAACCTGAGAAAGAGTATTCTATCCGGCTTTCTCTTTTCCAGATTACATTCTTTCAACTGTAACCTGAGAAAGACAGCATTTAGAGTGTGTACTTCTCCACCATGTTAAGTGTATCAATTGCACATTAGTTAATGAATTGTGGGGTGCACAGATGTCAAGAGTGTTCTTTGCTCCTAGCTTTTTAGAAACTTCAGAAACAAATAACCGGTTTTTCTACCTAACAAGAAAAAGTTATGATCCATTCAGTTGGCGAAGCTCTAATTTGTCTTGTATCAGTTTTATGAATTGTTGCACACATGGACACATGTGCAGACCTGTTTGATTCATGATGCAGTATGTTTGATGATTTTCTTGCGTCATTGATTTTAGATTTCTAGTCATAGATTGCATATTGTATCAGGTGATTCATTACACCATACCAGAAAGCTTGGAGGAATATGTTCAGGTGGAACTTTTTTTGTAAGCAAATGTCTATTCGAAAAGTTGTTCTTTCTGTCAGAATTTGTTAATAAAATGGATGATAAAAATTATGTAGGAGATTGGACGAGCTGGACGGGATGGAAGGTTGTCATATTGCCATCTCTATTTCGATGACGCCACATATTTCAAACTTCGAAGTCTTATCTATAGGTAAATGAGTTACATATTAAATATATCTAAGTTTCCATTGGTTTCGAAAAGTTGTGAGCAACTTATCCGAATCGTCTTTTCAGTGATGGCGTGGATGAATATGTGGTAAACAAATTCCTCTGCCAGGTATTCACCAGTAATGATAACTCACAGGGAAAAATTTGTTCGTTGGTTAAAGAAACTGCATCCCGCAAGTTTGATATGAAAGAAGAGGTCTGTTCCTGTTGCTGTTCTCTTCAGTTTTCTGAAATTTAATTTCAACTTAAAACAGAACAATGCCTTTGCTAGGAGTTAAAGAGATCGTGTTCTGAGATGCTCGGTTATTGTATTTGTTTTCGCAGGTGATGCTAACAATTCTAACGCAGTTGGAGTTGGGTGAAGTGCAATATTTGCATTTACTTCCAGAGACCAATGTAACATGCGTTTTGAATTTTCATAAGGTAGGCAGCTAATACGTTTTGAGGTTTCTGTTTGTTGCTTGCACAGTGCATGCTGTTGGGATGTTCTGGGTAGCTGCAATAGTATGCCGAGATTCTTTCACAAGATAAGCTATGGATGTAAACATAAAAGAGTTCACAGATAATATGAATATGTTGTCCATGTGACTATTAGTAGGACAAAAGCATACAGTTTCCATGACAGTCTATTAACTCTTTCTTATAATTATAAGCATTACAACGTTGACCCCTCTTAATGCAGACTTCTCCAATTTTGCTTGCTGAAAAGGATGTTCTTATTGCAGCAGTTCTGAAGAAGTAAGCTTGATTCTTTAGTAACTTGAGTTTTACTAATGAACATGTGCTGAGCCAAACTATGTTGATTTTTCAGGTCTGAAATTAGGCAAGGGCAATATGTGTTTGACATACCGACTACAGCAAACAGCATTGGAGTTACACCAATTACCCTATCCAACCATTTACAGAATTTAAAGGTTTGTATACAATTTAAGCAAATCATAGTTGAACGAAAAATTACTAGGTTCTAAACCGGAAAGGGAAGGCTAAGTTGGATCATGACACCAACCTTTATCATTTTTAAATTTCGATTTTATATATTTCACCTATTGTAAGGAGAGGAATTGTTTTAACCTCATACTACCGGAATACTTTATCAGATCACTTTTTGTAATGTATTAGGATTTTGAATTTACAGAATGGGCTTTTAACAGGCTATCATGTTTTATCATCTTCTATAGGTTGAAAACCTCTCTCTCTCTCTCTCTCTAACCCTGTGTATTCATTATATAATATTTTGTTCTCATTTTCTTTGTGATATTGTTCAGGTAAAAGGAGAAGTAACATATGAAGTCAAGGACCAAGCCTTCTGTTATACAATAAAGGAGGTCCCTGCAGACCTTTGTTCTCTATCAGCACAGCTAACGAATTGGCTATCAGATGTTGAAAGTTGTAAGGTAGTTAATAATATGTTATCCTGGTTAAAGCTGTTTGTCAATTTCAATAAGCACGCCACTGCTCAGATGACAATGTGCACTTGAAGATCAAGATCCTAGAGTTTGTCATTGTAATTTTGAAATAGTGACAGGTTAAAACTTTCCTAAAGTGGGCCTATCCACAAAATCATTTTTTTTAACATACCTGCAGTCCTTGGGTGTTAGAATCCACTGGATGGTGCAGTTCTTAAAATTTTATCTGTGCGCACAAAGTTTTCATATATGCAAATGCATATCAATGATCCATTTGTCTGCTTATGATTTAGGTGCGGAAGTTGGATGCACTGTATAATGCAGCAGTGTCAGCTGTTAATGCCTGTGAAAAGATGGAAGGTTGTTCCAATGGCCAGCAAACACTATGTTTGCAAAGGAAGATTATGGAGTACTTCAATGGAGAAGATGATTTGAATGTCCCTAATAAGATGGGTAAAACCAGGTTGGTACAATTCTTTAAGCTCTTGAAATTTAAGGCCATTTTAATCACTTGCTTAGGCCATACGCTTCATTGGCTGGCATGAATGCTAGTTTTCCTAATTTTTTACTTACTGATGGCATTATCATTTACATGTGCAGCCCATTTTTGCAAGCAGATATAAAAGTAAGAACCTACAAATTCACTTGCATTCAATTTTATAGGCCACTCATGCTAGGCAGTAATCTAAGATATTGGCTTTTCATTACTGGACAGGTGTTTCTAAAGAGCAATTCACAGGCCAAATACACACCCAGAGCTGTTGCAAGGATAATGCATGGGATTCCAAGTCCAGCATATGCTTCTGCATTTTGGTCTAAAACTCACTTCTGGTAAGAACAGTAAATTTGTTTAAATTTGTATTGTATTTGGCTAATTTGCCACTCCATCAATATTTGATGCTTGCTTTGGAGATGTGCTTTCATATGTTTCACAAATTGAGGTGATATGCTTAATCTTCACTGCAGGGGAAGATATACCCATATAGACTTCCAGGCGGTAATGGAAGCAGCAAAGGCGGAATTGATCAATTTTATGAGGAAGGATGCAGTCTAAGCCGATTTGAGGCCAAGCACCCTATCTTGTTTAGTGATCCAGAGGAGGGCTACTGAAAGTAATATAATAGTTGGAATTGTCAATCCGATAAATTCTTTAGGTTCTCTCCAACTGATTGTTCAGTTCAATTGAAGGTATATTGTCTTTCCAGTTGGTGCAGTCCGGAAAAGACCGGCATCTTCAACCAGCATGAAACATACTCAACAGTGATGAATTCTCAACTCCGGTGTCTCAACTCCGGTGCTATAAGTTATGGTAGGTAAGCATCAAGCGGCTCCTACGTTCCGAGTATCAGCTAAGGCTTTGCCAAGTGGACCAACTTTTGTGAATGCATTAGCAGTGACCAACTGGATGCTTCTGGTATTCCCTTTTGCAACAGGAAAGGCAATGCGAAAATCTACATGTACTGAGCCAGAGGCGTTGATTGACCCAGAAAGGGTTTTACATCACATTTGAAGTTACGTACGATGATTAGTCCAAGTAGAATACATGAGCAGGTTCAAGTTGTAATAATGAATCGATCAGAAAGTCCTAGAGCCTACAGTTCTCTACACGCAAGGTGGCAAGGGGGAGGCGCCAAAGTAAGTTGAAAGTTACTCCAATTCTCAGTTGTGATTAAAGAAAAGTAAATTGGACGTATTATCATGAAATATCAAATCAGTTCCTCTTGTGCCATTTTTACAGACAATCCAACCTGATTCCATGTCTGGGACTGGGAGCAGTTTGGACTGTCCTTACGAATAAGGGTATAACCTTTCATTTCTGTTGATCCAACTCACTATTGTCGGTGTTATTTGTTTGTACTGTTCTGTTTGAGGTCTAGTATCAAGTTTTTATTGATTTGATAAAATAAAATAAAAATAAAACAACAATCACCAATGTGTAAAAAGACTAGAAGGATGTTCTATTTTTTTGGCGATTATTGCTCAAATCTTTTACTCATTGACTTAAAGATAAAGAAAAGTTATGAAAATACATACATTTCTGATCTCCTTTTTCTGATCAGGAATGATGACAAACCAAAAACACAAGCATATCCCTAGAGTGGCAAACCAAAAGCTCATTTTGCAAAACTTGCACAACTCTAACACTCACTCATGGTGTTCATCTTATTATAAGGTTTATACAAAGAGTAAAGAAAACAAACAAAGAGAAGAAGAGAGAAGCCATGAATGTGATAAGGGGCATATTCTAGTAACAGTTGGGAAACAAAGAAGGCATATTCATATGTCACACTATTCACTCATTCATAGTTAAAAAAGAAACCTAAAAAGAAATAAAAGAGATTTATGAAGCAAAGACCGTTAGTTATAAGTTATAAGAAGGATAGAAGGAAGGAAGCAACCAACTCTAGGAAACAAAGACCTGACTCGCCCATAGCTCCAAGAAACAAAGAACCCACCTTGACATTCATTAAACGACACCTACAAAGCTAAACCCTTCTCAATTCTCACGTCCATTTCAGATTTCAGATTCTGGGTTTCGTCTGGATTGGAATTTCGCCTCAGAAAGTCAGCTGCTTTGTGATTGAAGGACATGGGTGAGGTGGCGGCAGCTTCTTCTTCGTCTTCAATCTTCACCAACTACCCTCTTCTCTCTTCTCTCATAGCCTTCGCGCTTGCCCAATTCATCAAGGTCTTCACCACCTGGTACTTGTCTTTCTTTCTCTTCTGAAACCCTTTTCTTCAATTATGGATCTCACCCAGCTCATGGTTTTGTATTTATAATGTTTGTAATCTTTTTTTTCTTCATTGTGGAGATAAAAAGATGCTGAATTGAGCTGTACCGTTGATTGGTTTTGTCGAGTTATGATTGCCCAGATCATGGTTCTTGATGTGAAAAGTGATACACTTGAATCAAAACAGCATTTTAACCATTAATTTAAGGATATACCAATCAAGCCTTGCATGTATTTCATTTGGTTAAATTATTGACTCATTGGCCAGTGATGTTATAGATTTTAGGAGCTTAGAGATATATGAGTTCCTTGTAAAGCAAACCTTAATGGGGAGTTGATGTTTTTCCTTTTTTTGTGAAAAGAGTGTAGAGATGTTCTCGACAACCTGTGATTGTCAATACTTTGTTTAGCCTAAGAGTCTTAAAATTTGGTAGATTTGCAGGTACAAGGAAAGAAGATGGGATATTAAGCAGCTTGTTGGATCTGGCGGAATGCCATCATCTCATTCTGCGACTGTTACTGCAATTGCTACGGCCATTGGGTTCCAAGAGGGTGTCGGTGGATCACTCTTTGCAATTGGATTGATCTTAGCTTGCGTTGTAAGATCCTATCTTCAATTTGTATCATTTTTGCAAAAAGAATTTGGCCTTTCATGTTTACTTTTCATTGCTCTATTCATTTGTGAAGTTTGAAAACAACACTTGGCTTTATGTGTTATTGTGAATCTCAGATGATGATTATATAATGATAATATAATTCACAGGCTTAAAACATTTTGAAACAAACTCATAATGGGATCTGTTATCTAGGAAATGTTTTTGAATATGAATTTACATAACTTATACATCATGGGGATCTCTGATTTAACAAAACTTGGTGGCAGGTGATGTATGATGCAACCGGTGTAAGATTACAGGCTGGACGCCAAGCAGAGGTTTGATGTTTTTGCTTAAACTGGTTCTCTTATAAGGCATTGCTACAGTTCTGTTTCGTTTCTTGTGTTCCACAATCCAAGACATGAATATTCTTCAACAAATTCAGCCTCATGATCCTGTTTAAATTTTGGTTGATTTTGTTATATGTATTCACTGTATTGCATAATTGTCCAGGTATTGAATCAAATTGTGTATGAACTTCCTTCTGAGCATCCTCTTGCCGAGAGCAGACCACTGCGTGAACTTCTTGGCCACACACCCCCTCAGGTTCTCTATAATTTGACTCTGTATTTGATTATTGGATCTTGATTGTGTATAGAGGACTACTGAAACACTGATAAACTTAGTAACAAACCCTTTAGTGACGATTGCTGTTCCCATTTGACAGGTTATTGCTGGTGGAATTCTTGGAGTTGTCACAGCAACCATTGGCCATTTGATAATCTTGGCTACTAGTCATGTATGATGCCCAAATGGGTTAACATCCACATATATAGTGATACAATGTAACAGGGTTTCTTAGTGTCACATCTCCTGTTATATGTTTGGATTGCACATTTGCAGATCCATCATCACATGTGGTTTATTCTTTCTTAAATTAACATATATGTCTTCCTGTCCATAATCCAGTTAGCATGTCCTTGCTTTTTGTATAAACGCCAGCATGCTGATAAAATTTGATTGATTTCATAGCTTTTCCTGATGAAATAGCCGTGTCTTAACAATTTATAGGATGCTGAAAAAGTCAATTCCAATGAGGGTGCCTAATTTGCTTTACGTCCACGGCATAAATTAGAATATGCTTTTATCCTTTACACAGGCATGAACTTACTAGAATGCACTCATCTTCGGTCATTATATTCCTTCCAAAAGAATATACCTGGTTTTCTGGCTCCAGCATCGGGACCAATTTAAATGCAACAAAACTTGATCCAATATGAGTCGGGTGTGCAGGAGAAGTAAGAGTTGATGCCGCGGCCGGCGCATGCCTCATTCTCCAATGACCTTCTAGATGACTTTTAGGATAGAAAAGACCCTTTTGATTAATGAATAATGCTGTGTTTAATAAATTTCTATGTAATAAATTTTTGGGATTGTTTTAACTTGCTCATTATGAAATAGTTTAATCACTTAAACTTTCTCTCGGTTGACTTTCTTTTTTCCGGCTCGACATATCCAACTGGTGCGTCTAGAGTCTAGATAATACAATTTATGAGAGAGGCGGTTACAGTTTGAGAACTGCTCTTTGTCTCGAACCAATGACCCTTACGCGGAAGTTGAGAACCTTAACCACACGAAGATCCATGGAATTATGATGCAAACTAATATATATATATATATATGTGTGTGTATTCGCCATAAATTTGGGTTTAGTTACATCCCAAATAGCCGTCTACGTTGTTACGTCATCCCAAATAGCCGTCTACATAGTTACGTTCATGTTTGAGAGTGTGTTTCATCAAATCGAATTGAGATAAATTACCAAATTTACAAACACAAATAACTCACTTCAAATAATTTTTAAACAAAAAAAGACACAAGTCTGGCCCAAAATCAAGTGGACCCAAAACTAATTGAATAATTGAGGCTGAAATGTCTAAAATGCCACTGATTTCGCTAAAATTACAATGTTGTCACTTTACTAACTGACAAGTTTCTCTCTCCTCCTTTTTGAGTTAATTCCTGCAATTTCAAGTTTTCCGACCAAACTGTCGACAATTTAGAGAAGATTCAAACTACAAAATTGTTCATCATCTCATGGGCTTTCATTTGAGTACAGTGTTGCATATATTTTGAGAAACTTTGAAATTTCGAATTTCAACCGCCACGAGCCACAATAGCAGGTTAGTAGGGTTGACAGTAGCAGCAATTTTTAAGGTCGCAACGACATCTAACTTCACGGTCGACAGTAGAATCTAGTTTCTCTATCGATGGTAGTATTTAGTTTCTCTATCGACAATAGCAACTAGTTTCTCTATCCACAGTAACAGTTAGTTTCTCTATCTACAGTAGCAACCTTATGATTGGTAAGGTTGTACGGAGGTGACTAAACACATATATAAATAGTAGCAGTAGCAGTAGCAGGGATAGGGATAAAAACAATAGTATCAACAACTTCTCAGTCGCAGTTGCAGTCGCAGTCCCAGTCTCTAGTAGCAGCCATGCCACTTCCCAAACAACAGTAACAGTAACTTAATTTCTAGTCAATAGTAGCAGCGTCTTCCCAATAAGCAGTAGCAGAAGTTTCCCGGTCAACAGTAGCAACGACTTCTCAATCGACAGTAGCAGCGATATAGTCAGCGGTAGCAGAAGTTCCCCAGTCAACAGTAGCAACGACTTCTCAATCGATAGTAGCATCTATATAGTCGGCAGTAGCAGCTACATTCACGATTGACAATAGCAGCCACATTCACGATCAACAGTAACAAATAGCTTTTCAATAGACAGTAGCAGTTAGCTTTAAAATAGACGATAACAACAACTTAGACTAAATGCATGCTTGTAAATATTAAGGGTAAAAGAGTAAATTGATTGATAACATGTGGCAGCTTGTCATGCATATGGTACTGATTTGTAAATTTTTGTCTTAATTTGTTTAATTCAATATGTATGTAATCTATTTGTTAAACAAATTATTGTCATGCACTTTTTTGTAGTTTATTAAAATTTCAATCATCTAATGAGTCACATGACAAACACAAATGAACGATTATTAATGAGTATGATCTCATTAATTTCTCTTTTAAAGTAAAATTGTATTTACTGCGCATAATTTTGACGAAACATAAAAATATACCATGTTTGAATATTGTTTTGATAGATTGACTCATCATCTTATGATTCTTTAATACAGGGTAATTGCAGTTGCAGTGCTAGTAGATGTAACTCGTGAACATTACACATATTACCCCGTAGATGATTTATGATACACAACCTTTATGATTATAAATGATGTATAATAATAAATTTTCTAAAAAAAAAAATGTATAATAGAATTCTCTAATAAAGCTTGAGAAATGTTTGAAGTTATTATTTTTCAAAATGTTCCACTATTTCTAAATGAACTTCTCTTAGTCGAGTTCCTTTTTCTTTGATTTGACATATTCAACTAAGTGCATTTAGGATATTGACTGGGTAGCTATGAAAAATCAAATATAATTTTAAGGTACGTTGAAGTAAATAAATAGATTAAGAGGTGATCAAGATAGATAGAACAATTTATAGAATAGATGTGTTTACAATATGAGAGATGGTTACAATGAACAAAAACGAAGAAAGCAAGAAACCAATGCAAGGCGGCTTTGATAGATGAAGTTGTTTGTTTATGCTATTTGTTGTTTCAAATTGACATCATGCAAAGATGAGAGACAAACTATTTTGAAATAATCATCTGAGAGTAGAAGTAAAGTAAAATAATGTTATAACATTCTATGATCTCTAGTTCTCTACCTCCCTTTTCAGTTTCCAAATGCATTATCTCTAATTCTAAGAGCATCTCGAACAGCTCTTGTAAAAATTCTCTATTAAAGAGGAGGAAAACCTAAAATCTGTATAAAAAAATAGGCTCAACTCCAACAGCTTTTCTATTTTATAGTATAAAAATTAAATGCTAATCTATATACTTTAATGAATATATAAATAAAAGGCAAGACGAGAGAGAGGGAGATAAATAATTCTTTTTTTTTATTTTCTTTTTTAGTAGAGAGAGTCAAATATAAAAGGCAAATATTAAATTTTAGAGATTTTTGCAAGAATATACAGATTTTGAGAATTCTATAGATATAGAGATTTTACATATTTTTTTTTCAATTTCTCTATTATAGAGATTGATTTACAAGAACTGTTGGAGCCAAAATGTAGTATTTTTCTTGTAAAATAAAGAAAATTCAACTTTTACAAGAGCTGTTGGATATGCTCTAAGGAAGTAATATCTACACCAATGGATAACGAGGCTTGATCACATCAAGGCCCCTAACGACTTTTTACAACAAAGAAACATCATTTCAATAATGATAAAAACGAAATGCACAACTAATGAATGCTGCAAACTGTCATTGATCAGCTTCTTGGTCTCGAGTTTGTGACTTCATGCCTAGGGCAGCACAAAAGGCCCTTCTCATTTCCCTCATAGGGTCCCCAACAACTCCAGACTTGAGGCGCCAAGCAACATGCTCATCAGGTCGAACTAGGATGGCTCCTTTATTAGTCATTTGACAGATATCCCACCATGACAAAGCATTTGGTGACTTTTTAACTTCCATAACATCTATGTAATTCTCCCACGGTTTCAGTGATGCCTTACTTCCTACCTCAATTCCTTCAGCACTACCAGCAGGCCACAACACGCACACCCTTGCAGAAACCTTGAATTCCTCAGCCACCTTCAATGCAGCATGAGCAAGATGGTAGGATGGCTCTATTGGTGCTATAATGAGGAGGAACTCAACTTTGTCTCCAGATATAAGGTCCAGCGTAGAAATAGTTGCCTGCAAAAGTATGCCATTAAGCAGTTTGACACTTTTCCTCAAAAAAATAGCTGCTTCAAGTAATTACTCACAGAATTAATAAAACTATGTGTCGTGGTTTATGGAGAAACAAGACCCAACCCACATAGATGAAGATACAAAAAGAAAAATGGGCAATAGCAGCTAGAACATCCCCAAGTCAGCAGACATTTAATTTTTACATGTTTAGATTAAAAAGTTGCAAAATACCTCACTCGATGAGTTTGACAATAACCTCACATTCATGTGAGGAAGCCTAGAACCTGGATCTGCAGTAGGAACATAGTCCCTCCTGCGACCAGTGGGTTCATCTGGACCGCCCTGTGCACCATCATGATCAGGAATAAGTGCACCTTCTAGGTACCTAAATTTGACAGCCTCGAGTTAGACAGATACAGAAATGTGCTTGATGACTTCATAACTAAATCAACCACTTGGCACGTCAAAGTGTTAATCTCGAGTCAAGCTACATAAGCTCAAGGTAGTGTGGCCTAGATACCTGAAACCAAGATCCTCTGCTGGGAACTGAAGCTGGAGACTCTTTCCTTCTTCAAATATGTGTCTCAGATTAGCTAGTCTTAAAGCTCCGAGTGGGTTGTCTTCATTCAAAAGAGTTTCTGACAACTGTGCACGACCTAGTGTGAAAATACCATCCAAAATGGCACTCTGCACTCCAGATGGTAAAATGGATCCAACCCCTTTATTTATTAGTCGATGTACTGCAAACAATAAAGAGTAATGTAATAGCTGCCTTGTACTGCATCATTAGATGTGGAATCGTCTCCAATAAATAGGAATATACATCCAAAAGGTTATAATAGATTAATTTACCTGAGTTTGCAATAGTTGGATCAAGACCAAGCGCACCAGGAACAGCCATGGCTGCTTTGAAGTTTTGAATACTAAGATTTGTATTGAAAATGGCAATCTGAAACCAACATATGATACCAATTTCAAGTTCCACAATAATTTAAAATTAGAATTTAAAGTAAATGTGAAGAAGATAAAGCCAGTACCGGCCTACGTTCTGTTTCATAAGTATTAAGTATTGAAGGTGGTGCAATACCCTTTACAACAGAAGCTATTTTCCAGGCAAGGTTATGAGAATCCTGTATTCCAGTATTCATGCCTGTACAAGTCCAAAGAAAGACCAAAACCTATTATATAAAAAACACCAAGAGAGTTTCCTACATTTCTGCATCACAAAAAAAGAATTACTAACCGAATCCACCAGCAGGAGGGAATCGATGAGCAGCATCGCCCGCAAGTATTATACGATTTTGACTACTTAGAAACTTCTCGGCAACTTCAGCATGCATCACCCAAGGTTTTATGTCAATCACATTTACGTCTCCAAGCTCTCTGCCTACCAATTTGAAGATCATCCTCTCACATGTCTGTAAAAGTTAAATCCTCTGAAGTGAATGATTAGTGATTACTCACAATGAAGACAGATATTCTTATTAAGGCTTTAAACATTAAGAATGCCTTGATCTGGCAAAAGTAGTCCTGCAAGTTGAGCAATTTCCATTCAACCACAATTAATACAAAATACCTTGGGCTTGAAATCTTCATGGTTTTGCTGGGGTGGATAAAATGGTATCTGCAAGATGACGAAAAAAATCAATAAAATTCCATATATATCACCATAAAGATCTCCAAAACGTCTTTAAAGCTGCTATACCTGCAATACAAATTCCCCTTGCTTGAGATCATGTGCAACAAGGACACCAATAGCTTCAGTATTGAAGATAAAAAACAGCATGCCAGGTCTCTCACTGAGCAAGTAATTTCCAAGGTCTCTGCTCAGGAAATGGACACTCACGAGCTTCTGCAAGTCCTTTTCACCTCTCATCTCTATACCAGCCAGATTACGCACAGTACTTCCAGCACCATCTGTACCAACAACCATAGTGCATTTGATATTCCTCTCCATATGTTTCCCATCCTTGAGAAAAGATGCAGTCACAGAAACAACATCATCACTGGCATTGACAGAAACACACTCATGGCCCATCAATATTTGTCTTGCCTCAAAGGCTTCATGGTCAAGGCCCTTCAACCCTTCAGGTGTATAAAACTTGAAGCCGAGATTTTCAAGCTGCTTAAGTAGTAGTGCAATTACTTTATACTGAGAGAAATGTGCAACAGAGACCGGGCTGACAACTTGATCAAAATCTGGTGATAAAGAGAAACCAGAATGAAGCTGCTCATTTATGCATATATGCCAAATTCTTTGGTATACTCATACACAATATACTCTAATTATAAGAAATGTAAAACTTGAATACTTAGGCATTTCAATGATTATATTGTAAAATCCAGATTAATTAAAATGGCCTATGTGTCTAATCTGAGTCCAATGGGTAAGAGTTAAAAGCTGAGTTCTGTTTGGAAAAAAAAAAAAAGGAAAATTAAGGATGACATTTGCACCTTGAGGTTGCATATGGTCCACTGACCCAAGAATGGAACCAGAGAGTGAAGTGCAGTATATGAACTTCCTCCACAAATCTACTGGTGGTTGAGACCTCTGGATCTCCTCTGCCAGGCCATCCAATTTGCGAAATACCTAAAATTATATACAAGTTATAAATGAAGCCAGAAATCCCTTCAAATAACACTCCATTAAATCTCATCTACCAAATTAAAAAGAAAAATCAAACCTCCATCGAGCGATTGTTAATGAAGTGTGCCTGTGGATGTCTGGAGAAACTTGTATTTTTCTCCAAAACCGTGCACTTGACCCCTACAATGAATATGATCCATAATATATCAACTCCTCCGCATGAACAACAAACAGTTACAATCTAACTGCGATACTAAATCATTAAAATTCAATGTAGAATCAAGCAAACAAGAGCTAGTCGATTCTATGAAAGGCAGATTCTTTCCAAACCCCGCCACAGAAAAAAGTACAAAACTTTCTGCTATAAAATTCAATTAAAGACTATCACACATGACACATGCATAAGAAACCTCAGCTCAAACGTCAGTCAATCAAAAACACCTCTAGGAATGACAATCATGAATTCCAATTACAAAGAGTACTACAACGACACTGAAATACCAACTCAATACCCTTATTGACAATTCGATTACACTAAACTTTCAGAAAAAGAAAACAAAAACAATACACCATTACAAAGTTTTGATCTTTAAAGCTGAAAGATATAGGTAGCTGCAATATAAGCAAAAGATTGAGAGCCTAAACCGTTGGGTTAGAAAAAGAACACACCTAGCTTTGTTAAGAGAATAGAAAGAACGAGACCCACAGGCCCTGCACCCACTATCAGAACCGGAAGCACAGAATTGTCGCCATTACTGAAAAGCTTAGAGTCTGATAAGGCTCTCCTGGGCATGTAAGGAGATGGGTATGCTTGGATTCTAGCCTTGGGTTTGCACAGACTGCTAAGCCTCTTGAACAACCCTGAAAACCCCATTAAAACCCAGAAACTGACCCCCAAGTTTAGACCGGGGACTGAGATCCTCTCCTAAGGAATCCTCCTTATACTTGCCTAATAAGTAAATCTGGACCCTCCATTGTTAATCAATTTCCCTCATTTTTCTCTCCTCTAAATAAACTGATTCTCTCTCTCCTCTCATCCCCAAACTCTCTCTTCAACCCCTTACTGTGGAGACACGACTTTGGGTGCTTGGCCGGGAATATGGAGAGTCATAATCGAAGTTTGGATCGACTTGGACGGGGAATGATGACGAGGATGTTGAAGTTCGTTGTTCCGATGAATGTTTTGGTCATGAATTTTAAGAAACACAAGAGTGAAGAGTAGGATGATGGTTCGGTCGTGTCACGGGCCATGGTAGTTTAGTTTAGTTTATGAGATTATGTTATTAAAAGTACTGTATATCTCTCTTAAAACATTCGTTTGAGTCGTTTTAATCAAATAGAATGCAAATAGTTTCAGCAATATCAAATTAGTTTTGATGGATATGCAAGTGATGGTGAGAAAGTGATTATGTGTTTATAACTCGAAATAATCAAATTCTCAATGCGTTAGCTGCTCAAAAAGATTAAGCGGCAATTGTTTCCCTTGCTAAAAGTCGTCTCAAATATTGTCTTGCCCTTACATTGAAAGCACTGATGCAAGGTTTCACAAAAACGCAGTCAGAAGGTTCTGATTCCAAGCTCATTGTTGATTTCATAGATGGAGAGCTCGATCATTCAAAATATCAAATGCCTTTTAAAAAGAACTTCAAACATACTTTAAAGTTGCTACAATACATGAGAGTTAGCATTTTGATAGTGGAGGACGAAGAACTGATATGTATTGAGAAAGAACTGAAATGATTTCAATATATAGGTGAAAGAGAGGATCGAAGAAATACATTGATTTTGGTAACTAAACTTAAAACGTGAATCAAAGAGTGTTTGTTTCCGCCAAAGATGGCTTCCATACAACACTCTACTTGGAATGACAAGAAAACAAGAGGCTAGTGTTTCATTAAGTACAACAATATAGGCAACAAAAGGGAACACATTACAAAGGAAGGAAAAGCCAGAAAACAACTGAAACTATAAATTAAGCAAATGAAAGAGGAACCCAAACCCAGCGGAAGTAAAGACATATTTATTTGAAAGACTGAAAGATACAAAGTTTAATAAAACTTACAAAGTTTAATGCATGAGTAGAAGGGAAAATATTACAAGGATTAGGAGGGGATGACTATGACTAAGGCAGAGTACTCAGCACATGAGATGCTCTAACTGTTACAAGAGAAGAGGGGTGAACTATGCTGGAGAGGGAGTTTATGACTTCTGAGAATGAGCTTCAAATTCAGCCTGCCTCAAATGAAGGAGTAGGACTCCTTATATAGAAATGTGCTTATGCTTTTGACTGTAGAAAACTCTGCTTTTAACTGTTGATTTACTCAGTAGGGGACAAAATAGGAAGCAGCACAATTAACTATGTTTTGTCCGTGAATAAATAGTAAAAGTAATTTTACTATTCATGAATAGTTACTTGTCTCTATGAGCAATCATATGGGTCTTGACTGTCTTGATAATCTTCATTAGGTAATTCTGCATTTGCGGCCCAAGAAAGTGGTTTTTGACTAGATGATCCCTTTCGGTTGCTTGAATGACTAGAAGAATGACTATGGGCCGGAGAAGTGGATTGGGATGAATGCTGGTCTTCGTCTTCAGAAGAGCTAGAAGAGCTATTGGATAAGCCAGCCGCTTGAGCAAGTAGTTGATGGGTTAATTCTTTTAATTCAGCTGACTTGGATTTAGATTTAGACGAGGAGGATGCGTGACCCTTTCCTTTGGATTTGGAGGAATGCTGAGCAACTTGTTGAATACGAGTGACTTGGAGAACAGGAGCAGCTTACTGTATTTTTACTGGAGTTACTGGTGTAGGGTTGACTGTTGGTGCTAGTGGTGAACGGACTGGAAATTCTGTGTGGAAAGCATCTAATATTCTGTCAATTTTGAATTTGTCCCACCATTTAACTAGAAATATTCGGGAGACTGTTCCACACGTAATTTGGGGTTCTTCTCTGAGAACAAATTCCCATTTGAATATCCAAGGAATTTTGTATTTGGACATAAAATGTAATGTGGGGGAAACATTCTTTTCATATGGGGTGAAGGTCTGGACTTCAGAAAATCTATCTACTGCATGTTGTAATTTTTCCGGTAGTAACTCATAGGGATATCCATAAGAACCCCACCAAGAAAGGAGCCACATGGGGAAGTCCCTTACGAATTTTTTATCAAAATTGATAAACCAGGAATGTTTAAAGTCTGAATTTTAATGAAAGAAGATGCAATGCCAAGCATCTTCATTCTGATGATAATTGAATGATAGACCATCATATGTATGGAAAACATAAGGAGGATCTAACCAAGATTCAAGAGAGATGAATTTGACTATGAAGAGAGAATAGTAAATTATATTGACATCTTTAATAGGGTTTATTACAACTGAGTTTGTTTTAAAAAGAATTTCTTTGTAAAATTTGAAAGTGTAATCCGGGGGACTAGAAAGGAAATAAAGATTTGGAGGAAAAGCAAATTTAGCCAATGCTACCGGGTTTTTAATATGACGTAAGCAAGGTTCAACATGAAATAGATTAACTTCATTTCTGATGACATATGGTGAAGATTTCGGGTAATAAGGTGTACGAGTTTGACTAGAAGGAGATGGAGCAAATGGGTCATAATCATTGACTAAGGCTGACTGAAAAGTGGGCCTGGGACAGAGAGATGAGCCCAACATATGCGGCCTGGGAAGACCAAGGGAGGAGCTCAACATAGGAGGCCGTGAATGAGTGACTGTGATTAATTCTGTAAATGGTTCATTTTTAACTGATCTGGTTGACTGGGGGTTTAATGGAGCCATAGGCTCTGGTTGACTATTTCTTGGCTAAGATCAGGTTGATCTGGTTGATTTGGTATCCATTAGATGAACCCTGAAGAAATTCACGGGTTAGAAAATCTGGTATATGATTGTCGTTGCCTTTTATGAATGCAATTTCGAAATAAAAAACGCTTAAAATAGCTTGCCATCGGGCAAATATTTGTTTACTTGCAATGTTTTGAACATCTTTTTCTAATGTTTTGCACTTTTACAATCAACTCGAACTAAGAATTTTTTATTTAATAAATCATCTTGAAATTTACTAATACAAAGAACAACAGATAAAATCTCTTTTTTAATAGTATTATAATTACGTTGTGTTTGTGTCCATGTACCAGAATAGAATCTGACAATTTGCTCAGGGTGAGAAAGAGAAATCTGGTGCTTAAGGATGCCATCATAACCTATTACTGAGGCATCAGTTTCTACGATTTTGAATGAATCGGCTAATGGAATTCCTAAACATGGTAATGTTTTGACATGGTTTTTAATTTCTTTGACAAGGTTAGTGTGAATAGTTGTCCAGGGTGGATAATTTTTCTGTAATCTATCAAATAAATGTTTACATTTTTGCCCGAGGTTTTGGTAAAAGTCGGCAACATAGTTTAATGAACCTAAAAATCTTTAGAGTTGATTTTTGTCTAAGATTACGTCTGGGAATTTATCGGCAAATTGGATGACTCTGTTGATTGGGGTAACTTGGAGTTGGTAGATATTGAATCCTAAGAAACGAATGTTTGTTTGGAAGAGTTTAATTTTTGAGGTTGAGATAACTAGACCACTGGTTTTAATAACATTATAGAATAAGTTTAAATGCTTCCAATGTTGGTAAATTGACTAGGAAATGATGAGAACATCATTAATATACACAATTGAAAAATGACTATAAACGTTTAGGATATCATTTAGAATATTCTGGAATTCACTAGGGGGTTCTTGAGACTGAATGACATAACATTCCATTCATAATGGCCAAAAGGAGTGACGAAGGCCGTTTTGTATTTAACATTTTCATGGATCTGGATTTGCCAGAATCCAGACTTCATATCCAATTTGGAAAAGATTATTGAATTGTTTAATCCGTTGATGAGGTCTCTTTTGTTAGGAATGAGGTACCGTATACATTTTAATACTGTATTGACAGGTTTATAATTAGTGACTAGCCTAGGAGCACCTCTTTCTAATTCAGCATTTTTCTGAACATAGAAAGCAGGGCAAGACCAGGGAGATTTACTATGGCGAATTATTCATTTATCTAATAGATCTTGGATTTTTTTTTTACAAAATTTCATAGTTTCGTGATTCATTTGGATTGGTCGAGCTTTTGTAGGAATGTCTTTTTCATTAAAATTTTTAATGTAAGGAAGGTTAACAATGTGTTTTTTCCTATGCCAAAAGGCAGTTGGAATATCAGAACATAAATTTTTAATAATTTTTTCTTCAAAGTTTTTAATTTTTTGTTGAAGGGAAGGATCTTGTAATTGGCAATCAATTCTTTTGAAATCGATTTATTCTTTTAAATAATTTATTTGTTGTTGTTTTGCCTTGATTAAGTTAATGGTTTTTGAAATAGAATTTTCTTGGAAAGCTTTTAAAGTTTGAATCTCAGGATTGGCAAGGAAATTAAACTTGACTGGCTCATTAAAATGATACTTAGTAATACCATCATATTCTGTTAGGAACGGGTAAAGGAGGGTGATGAAAGAAAGTCCTAAAATGACTTTGTCAGTTAAATCTTTAACGAGAAGGAATGCAGTTTTAAAACACACGTTGTTTTGGCAAACATGTGCTTTAGGAATTTCATATTTAATGTTCATTTTAGTGTCATTAGCATATCGAAGTGACTCTTTTGTTTTTTCAAAATATTTTGAAGGGATTAAGCCTTCTTGAAAACAATTTAAATCAGCACCGGAATCAATCAAGGCCAGAGTGGTGAATGAAAAATCTTTAATCCATATTTGAACTGAGGTATACCATTTTTTTAGGTTAATTTGTTGGATGGTATTGATAGTAGCCTGTTCTGATACTTCTTCATTATTTTGTATAGATGCGTGTGGAGAAATATTGTTTTGTATCTTTAGTATTTGGGTATCTATTTTTACCATATTCAAGTCAATTTTGATATCTTTATTTTCAAGTTTTAATTCTAATTGTTGTTATTGTAAGGATTGAATCTCTGTTTCAATATTTTTAATTTCATGCTGAAGATCTTGGAGGGTGACTTCTCATTTTTTATTTTTGAATTTATCAAAAGTTGTAGTAAGGGATATTTTTTCTTGTGGAGTATTAACTACATGTTTTTGTGTTATTAATTTTTTTAATTTCTTAAGATATTCGGCTTTAAGATCTGGATTATCAATTTTTCCAATTAAATCGATTAATAATTCTTCTTGTTCTTCCTGTTTAGAAAGAACATTAATAGTTTTACAGCAAGCATCTTTACATGCTAATTTGATGTCAGGGGAGGAGGATGTGTCAGAACTAGAAGATGAGGAAGATTTGTTTATCATGGATCCGTTTTCACTGTTTTCGATCTCAGAATCAGTATCTCTTAGTTCTAATAGTTGGATAAGGTTATCTCGTTCTTCTTGGCTAATTTTTAGTGGATTAATGGTATTTTTTAGTGGACATTTGTTACCAAAATGCCCAGGTTTGTTTGCCACATTATAACATTTAGATTTATCAGAAGGAAATTTCTTTTTAGGTTTATTATGTTTCGGTTGAAATTTTTAAATTTGTTCTTAGTGTAGAATTTATCAAGTGTGAAATTATTGTTATTTTGAGACCGGTATTTATGACGGTTAAATTTTCTTTGACTGGGATAGTAACTGGATTCATGTTTATGTTTTCTTCTTCCAGAAGGGGGAATAGAAGGTAAACCATATTGTTCGCAAAAATTTCCTAATTCATATTTAGCCATTTTCTTATCAGTTTTAACTTGGTCATTTAATTTCATATCTATCCATATTTTCAGTCCTTCATTCTGGATGATTGTAATAATATTTCCATAAGTGAGTGTATTATAATTAATATGACATGTTTCATTACTTAATACTTGTCTAATTTTATGAGCAAAGAGTTTTGGTAAACCATTTATAAATTTCTCTTTTCAAAATGGTTGATTACTATCTTCTCTAAGCATGACCCTAGAGATAAAAACATCTTTATACCATTTGAAATCACTTAATGTTGGACATCTTAAATTGCTAAGTTGATCATGGATTCTAGAGGTAATATAACTAGGTGTACCAATAAAATGTTGGATGATTGTATAAAATAAAGTATTTACTGCATCAGAAACTCCTCTTCCAATATTTTGGTCAAAGATGGGACTTCCATCTTCATCTTGTTTAATTGCGTATTTTATTTTATCTTTGGATTCAATTGTGAGATGTTTTTCTCATCAGGAATGAAGTGTTCCTGTGAATCCTGTGACTAATATATCAATAATTTCAGGTTGGCTGAAATTATGATCAGTAACATAATTGTTTGCGGTCATTGATATATGATGTAATTTGTTCAAGATTTCTTGTTCAGACAAATTATCAATATTTCATTCGTATGTTTTATCAGAAGAGACTGAGAATTGGTTGTTAATAATGTTACTAGGTTGTATATCTAATGGTAAGGGATATACTGTCCATGTTTTAAAGTTTTGTTTCTTTGGATAATTTATTCTAGATATTTGAAGATCTTGAAATGTTTGGTTAACTTTAAAAATAGTACTTGAATCATTATAAGATGATTCAGTGGAAAGATTACTGACATTTATGACTGAAATTATATTACTAGATTCAGGTTTAATGTTTTGTAGAAGCTGATCAATTTTTTGGACAGTAGAAAATGGTTTATTTAGATTATTAAAATGAATTAAAGGTGTTTCAGTTTATGGCTTAGGGAGTATACTAACCTTGAAAGATATTGTGTCTATTTTAGTTTTAATTTTGTCTAATTGTTGGCCTATAGTTACCAGGCTTTAGTTAGAATAATTATTTTGTTCAATAATTTTCTTCTGATCTGGATCATGTTTTTCATCAGGGATTTTAAAAGGTGATGCGATAATATGTTGATGTAAATGATCAATGAGTATATTTTCAACAGGAGGATGAGAAGAAGTAACTATAGAATTGGTGATTTTCCAATTAGATTTTGTCAATGTTTGAACATTTTTGTTTACTATATCAATGAAATCAAGAAAGAATATTTCAATTTGATTTTCTAACATATAATTTTTCCAATCTTTAAATAATTTTTTCCTTTGATCAAGTAAAGAATATTGTTGCTGGTATGTATTACGACGTTGAATGTTTTCTGGGGATTCAAGGTGTTGATCTAATCTAGGAAAATTTATTGTGAAGGGGCGATCAAGGGTGGTGTTGACAGTAGCCAGAGAGGCTACACCAGGGCCCACAGACCCGCAGCAAGCGCACCAGGGCCCGGACCAGGACCCAGGATCGGACCACCAGCACCAGGCCTCGGGCCCCAGCGGTCTATCCTGCCTCCAGGGATCCTGGGACCAGGGACGCCCGCCTGCCAAAGAGGGCACCAGAATGTCCAAACAGAAGAGAACTAGTCCCACATCGAAGGATGAGGCCAGCCCTCACCCCCAACCACCTATATATAGGCCTCAGCTACCACCATAAATAGGTAACTTGTCTCTCTCCCTGCTTACATACGTGCCCTGGTTATATATATTCCAACTATACTAACTTAGGCATCGGAGAGGTGAAGGCCGGCCCGCCCGGTATTCCCCTTAGTAAGCAGGATTGCAGGAGATCGAGTTGGATTCATCAAGTATCTACTAGACCCCCGGGTTTAGGCAGAAACAATTGGCGCCGTCTGTGGGAATATCGTTCAAAAAGTCAGTGTCGCTGTGCCGGAAAGTAGGGCTCTAGTGACCCTTTGAGAGATCGCTAAATCCGCAGTCCGGAAGCCATGGAAGGAAGAAAGATAAAGGCCAGCACGGAAGGATCGAAAGAACGAATTCAGTTCCCCGGCCGGGCCCCACACGCAGGGGCCGCGATCGGTGCGAGGTTCGTTCTTTCCCCCGACCGCAAAGGAAGTCCGAAAGCGCGAATTCAGTTCCCCGGCCCGGCCCGTAGCATAAAGGCCGAGGTCGGTGCGAGGTTCGCACTTTCTCCTGTTCGAAACAAGGCTCACGATCGTCAAGTCTCAGAGAATCCCGACCCGTTTGGAGCAGGGGAAATAAAAGAGATGAAGGCAGAAATTGAGCGATTGCGGAAGGAGGGCGATCAGGATCGGTTAAGAGCGGAGGCCCGAAGTCGGGAACTGAAGGCGGTAACCACCGCCCTGTTAGCAACCCTGGAGCGAGAAGGCCAGCCAGGTACCCCTCGGGCGGCCTCGCACACGGCAAGCAAGGCTAGCGAATTCCCGCATCTCGAAACCGGGCAGCCTACGGGCAGGAGGAAGACCGTCCATGTACCCGTACCTCTCTTTTCAGAGGCTCTGAAAGATTCCGGCCCAGTCAAGCTCCCGTACCGCACAGATCAGGCATCAGGCGAGCGGGATAGCTCCACCGCGCGGATGATCGAGGCACTTTCTGCTTCGGTATCGGACATAAAGAGCCGCATGGAGACCAGTGAGAGGAAGGCGGGACGACCGCAGGACGGCGCACGGTTTACCGAGCGCATTGGACCCTTCCCACGCCGGATCCGGGAAACGGGGGGATTTGCCGGCCAAAGGCCTCTGAAGTTGACATACTCGGGAACGAGCTGCCCGTACCGGCACTTGGACAGCTTCAAGTCGCAGACAAGCGCTAGGGGCTATTCGGATGCCATGTGCTGCAACGTATTCCGAGAAACGCTCGCAGGGGAGGCATTGGGTTGGTTCTACGAGCTACCGGTGAACTCGGTCGAAACTTTCGCACAGTTGGCCGATAGGTTTGTCGGCCGGTTCGTCCTTAAAGCCACGGCAGCCCAGCCATCGACGGTCCTCTTCGATTGCATGCAGGCTAACCACGAACCATTACGCGCCTTCGTTAACCGGTGGCAGATCGCCACGTCCGGGGTTAGAAACTTGGATAAGAGGATCGCGGGAATGGCCTTCAAGCAAGGATTAAGAGATGGGGAACTTTCGTACAACTTACAAGCGCAGGGGCCGCTGGCGTACGACGAGCTGATGACCGTGGCCGTTAGGCATGCTCAGGCGGAACAAGAGACATATGGGAACAAGGCGCCCAAGCGGATCTCAGAGGACATACCACCATCCCCTCACGGAAGCAAAACCGGGCTGCTACATAACAGCCGGGTACCTGTAGCCGCCAGGGGGATAGAGGCGCGGGAGGAGTGGCAACCCCGGCGAAGCAGTGACAATGATCCCCGACCAGGGAGAGGACCACCTTTTGTGCACCCAGCTCGGATCCAGGTAGCTGTGTCAGCAGAGCGGACACCACGGGCCCCGGTTCCTTCGCCAGCAAGAAAACCCCAAGATCCGGACCTTCGGATCCCAGATCGGAAACCGCAGAAGGCGGTCGTAAAAGACCAAGCCCGCCCCGGTAGCCCCAGCGCGGACCGACCGCGAGCTCGGCCGATAGGGACTATATGCACACGAACCCCCGGGTGGATCGAGGTACACTGGAGCATTAACATGATCCACGGTGGGGACCATATCGGTCAGCTCACCCGGAGCTCAAAGAAGCGGTGCCTGAGATCAATCCGGGGAAGGGAGGTTTACGCCTTCAGAGAACGAAGCGTCCAAGCCGCTAAAACCGGATGGAACTCGGTCACTTTCTATGAGGATGAAGAGCCGGAGGATGTGATCCAACCGCACACCGACGCCTTCCTTATCACGGTCCAAATAGACCACTGGATAACCAGTCGTATGCTGATCGATACTGGAGCCTCTGTCAACGTAATGTTCCGAGACGCGTACCGAGGGCTGCAAAGAGGGAGGAACAAGTTATCCCAGGATAACGAGCCGCTGATAAGCTTCTCCGGTGAGGTAGTCCAGCCTCTAGGATCCGATTACCTACCAATCATTTTCGGCAAGGGAGACAGAACGAAAACAGAGCATTTGGAATTCATCATCGTCGACTGCCTGTCGTCGTACAATGGTATAATCGGTCGGCCAGGGTTATGGAGGCTCAAAACGTTCATTGCCGGCCATATGCTGATGTTGAAGATGCCTTCACCAGCCGGAGTTATAACTATACGTGGGGACCAGAGAATCGCCCGTAAGTACTACGCAGAAGCCCTGACCCACGGGAGGAAGCGGGCCGAGGTCTTTACAACCGCTCAGCAAGTACCAGCGCCGGATCTGAGTCTTGACCCCCGTGATGACATCGCTCCAGGCAGAGTTAGGCGATTCACATTCACCGAGAAACCAGAGCGACCTTCGGCCGTGGAGGAAACCGAAGCCATCTGTATTTCCAAAGACCACCCGGACCGAAGTATAGTGATAGGGACACAACTCGACCCGGTCGTCAGGGAAGAACTCATCGCCTTTCTCCGGGACCACAGTTCGGTCTTCGCATGGTCCTACGAAGACATGCCGGGCATATCCCCAGAGATAGCCGTTCACCGGCTAAACTCATTACCCAGCGTCCCTTCGACGAGGCAAAAGAGGAGGTCTTTCAGCCCGGCAAAATATGAGGCGATTAGAGAAGAAGTGCAGAAACTCATGGGCATAGGTTTCATCCGGGAAGTCCAGTACCCGCGCTGGCTCGCCAACGTGGTCATGGTACCGAAGAAGGCAGCCGGTCAGTGGCGTATGTGCGTGGACTTCACTAATCTAAACCGGGCGTGCCCAAAGGACAGCTTCCCGCTCCCTCGGATTGATCAGCTCATTGACTCCACATCCGACTTCAAGCTGCTCAGCTTCATGGACGCCTACGCCGGGTACAACCAGATAAGGATGCACCCGGATGATGAAGAACACACGTCATTCACAACCGACCGAGGCACCTACTGCTATAAGAGGATGCCGTACGGTCTAAAGAACGCCGGCGCCACCTACCAGCGGATGGTGAACCAAATGCTGGAACAAGAGATGGGTAAAACCGTGGAAGTTTACGTTGATGACATGTTGGTCAAAAGCTTAACTGCGGGGGCCCACGTCCGGGATTTGGCCGTGGTCATCGGTAAAATGCTCAAATTCGGAATGCGCTTGAACCCGAAGAAGTGTCTTTTCGGGATTTCAGAGGGTCTTTTTCTAGGGCACATCATCAGCCAGCGAGGGATAGAAGCTAACCCGCTGAAGGTCCAGGCAATCCTTGATATGGAAACACCAGGAGAGAGAAACCAGGTCCAGATCTTGACCGGCCGGTTGGCCGCCCTGGCCAGATTCATCTCCCGTTTAACCGATAAGTGCGTCCCGTTCTTTAAACTGCTCAAGGCACAGCAAACCAGGAAGATACTCTGGGCTGCGGAGCATGAGGCAGCGTTCCAGTCCATCAAAGCATACCTGGCTGCAGTTCCTCTTCTATCCAAACCACTGCCGGGAGAAATGTTGTACCTTTACATAGCCGCATCCGCAGCCGCCGTCTCCGCCGCTCTCGTCAGAAAGGAGGGCACGCTCGAACTTCCGGTATACTACGCGGGAAAGGGACTTACAGGAGCCGAGGGCCGGTACACCGATATAGAGAGATTGGCTCTAGCCTTGATTGTTAGCGCCAGGAAGCTCCGGCACTACTTCCAGGCTCATTCCATCACCTTATATACCAACCACCCCCTGCGGCAGATCCTGCAAAAGCCAGACACCAGCGGGAGGCTCGTACGATGGGCAGTCGAATTAGGGGAGTTCGACATCACCTATGCCCCACGAACAGCCATCAAGGGACAGGCTGCTGCGGACTTCATATGTGAGCTCACCCCAATGGCGGTAGAAGACCATCCCGCCCCGCTCGAGGACGCAGGGGCAGAACAAACCGCCAAGGTCGAACCAGACCTTCCCACCGGCTGGAAACTTTACGTGGATGGCTCCGTAACCGCCAAACGGAGTGGGGCCGGGGTCATGATGACCTCACCCGATGGCCAATCGTACGAGTATGCACTACGGTTCCTTTTTACCACCTCCAATAACGCTGCCGAGTACGAGGCCCTCATAGCCGGTCTGCAACTGGCCAAGGAGCTGGGAATCTCATCCATGGACATATACAGCGACTCCAGCTTGGTAGTCAACCAGATGAACGGGGTGTTCGAGGTTAAAGATCCTCAGCTATCCTCCTACCAGGCTTTGGCCAAAACACTGATCGGGTTCTTCCGCGGCGCCACGATCCAACATATTCCCCGGGAGGCAAATAGGCATACAGACGCCCTTGCGAGGCTAGCAACCAGAAACTACCTTCCAGAGTACCGGAGAGCTAAAATCGAGACCCTCCAAAAGCCAAGTATAAGCAAGACCATCTCCGAAATATTCGCGGTAGAACAAGTACCACCGAGCTGGATGGACCCAATAGTCAAGTATCTGACCGACAAAACCAGCCCCCAGGATGCGGTGGAAGCCAGGAGGCTGCACCTCCGGTGTGCCCGGTATGGTCTCATTAACGGCCAATTATACCGAAGGGGCCACAGCTTCCCCCAGCTGAGGTGTGTGACTAAGGAGGCAGGAGAAGCAATCATGCGAGAGATCCACGAAGGGGTATGCAGTAATCACTCCGGCGCAAGGTCATTATCCCACAAGTCGCTCCGAGCGGGCTATTTCTAGCCCGATATGGCGGCAGTATCAAGGAAAATATCAGGCGGCTGCCACAAATGCCACATGTACGCCTCGGTACCTCGTGCCCCGGCAATCGCATTATCAATCCTGTTGGCACCTTGGCCTTTCGCACAGTGGGGATTGGACATCATTGGCCCTTTCCCCGTGGCAGTAGGACAATACAAGTACGCCATCGTGGCAGTGGATTACCAAACTAAATGGGTCGAGACAGAACCTTTGATAAAGATCACTGAGGAACGGGTTAAGAAATTCCTGTGGAAAAACATCTACTGTAGGTTCGGGGTGCCGCAGACTATTATCACGGATAATGGGACGCAATTCAACAACGCGGATCTCATCCAGTACACAGCCTCCCTGGGGACCCGGATGCTGTTTGCCTCGGTAGCACACCCGCAGACCAACGGCCAGGCAGAAGCGGTCAATAAGATTATCAAAACTCTTCTTAAGAAGAAACTGGATGCCAAGAAGGGATGCTGGGCCGAGGAACTCCCCGCGGTATTATGGGCCATCCGGACAACGGCAGCAGAGGCAACAGGAGAGACCCCGTTCTGCTTGGCATTCGGGAGTGAAGCAGTGCTCCCCGTGGAGACTGAGATACCTAGCGGCAGGGTCGAGAATTAAGACGCCGACACAAACGCCGACGGCTTACTACTCAACCTGGACCTCATCGAGGAGCGGCGCGACCGAGCGCACATGCGAAACCAAACCTACAAGCAGCGGGTCGCCCGGTACTACGATAGAAGGGTCCGGGAAAGAAAGCTGCAAGTCGGCGACTGGGTCATGAGGAAGGTCCAGAAAAAGCCGTTGGCCTTGCAGCCAACATGGGAAGGACCCTACCAGATCACCGCGGCCGTAGGCCTGGCAACATTCCACATCATAGACACTACGGGCATCTATTCCACCAGGCCGTGGAATATCGAACACCTACGCTTTTACCCTAGATAGTAGCAATCATAAAGGAACGAAAGTGTAATCGACAAGCATTGCAATGTGCAGTTATGGCATTAAAGAAACTACACCAATTACAGGATATATGTACAGAGCAAACACCTAGCTAGCGCTCCCGGAACCCACAACCCCCGGCCTGCCACCTTTTAGCTCCCGCTCCTGCTCCCTCATCACGGCCAGGGCTATGTCTGCCTCCATCCGCTCGGCGTCGAGCCATCCTTTCTCCCGCCACTCCAGATACGCATCACTTATACCCTCCGTACGGGCCTTCTCCAGCATCTCCTCAAAATCTGGCGACTCCCGAAACTCGTCAACGGCCTTATCGGCCACTCCAGCAAGTTCGGATTCCACCAGCCTCTCCCGTCCCCGAACGACTGCCGTCATTTGGGCCTGCAACTCCAAAACTTTTGCCTCCAACTCGACAATCCTCCCATCACGAGCGGCAAGCTGTCGGTTGGCTTCCTCTCTCTCCCGCACGAGTTCCGCGCTCAGCCGACCGCCTTCCTCCCTTTCCTTCGCAAGCTTGGCTTCCGCCACACCCACCTTAACACCCAGCTCCTCCACCCGCTTCTCCAGGACGGCGGCAGCCTCCATTCTGGGGCCGGCGACATAAAACCTCTGAGCCAGCTGCCAAAAGAAAGCAAAAGGAGCATCAGCTCATGTCACATCACGGAAGAGGACTCACAGAAAAACATTTACCCGTAGAGCTAGTCCCACGGGCTCCGCCATACTCTCGCCCGGATTTTCGGTCCAGGACCCCTCCCGGTCGAGCCCCAAGGTTTCGATTATACCAACCACAAGCCTACTAAATCCACCACCAGAGCTACGAACGGCTTCCGGTTCCTGAGTCCTTCGACCACCCGCCTCCACAGTCGGGACTATGGCTCGCTCCATCGGCCCGGCTGAGCTTGACGCCCCCGCATCAAATACCCTCGCTCTCTTTGCCGGACTTTCACTGTGACTGCTTTGACGGTGCTCGGGCAAAACCACCGATTCCCTCTCCCGCGAGGTACGCACTGCCATTTGTCGCGCCACAGGTTCTGGCCCCGGTGGGCCCTCCGCCCGCACCTCCCGAATGCGGAGTGGGGAATTGTTCTCGCCGCCCGGCCGCCTCCCATAATGAGCGTCCGAGAACACTAGCGGCACCGGCCTTGCATGCTCCGTACGCTTCTGGGTAGCCACGTCAAGAACAATTTTTGCGGCCTCCTCTCCTATCTCCATCAACCTCGCTGCTATAAGCTCCTCATCCGGCTCGATAGTCTCCTCAACTTTAAGCGCGGGCCGAGGACCATTAGTAGGTTTTCTCCCCATCCCCAGCACCTCCAGCACGTTCCACCGAGTGAAATTGTAGGTGCTCCGGCTATCATGGTCCCAGCCATAAAACAAACGGAATAACCGCTGCTTCTCCAGGTTCTCCAATTCGTAGGTCTGGTCCCCGATCGGTTGATATGCCCCAGGCACTTGATAACCCCTCCAGGTACGCTGCCACTTACCACCGGCCAGCACCACCGACCTCCTCCAGCCATCCAAAACCGTCGCCGGCAGATGCGTAATGGCAGCAGCATGATCCCGCGTGGCAAAATTCACGCAACCACGGCACTGGCCCTTTCTGCAGTAAGAAATCCTGTACAGCGCCCGAAATTCATTAACCGTGGGCCAGTCCATATAACTCAAACAGAACAGGCACCCAAGCCCAAGCAACTGCCTCCACTGATTGCTCGGAAGCTGGGCTGGGGAAAGATTCAGTGAGCTCAGCATGTACTGGACAAATCCCGGCAACGGCAGCGATAGTCCGTTGCGGAACTGGTCATCAAAAACAGCGACCCAGCCCGGCTCCGGATTACAGGCCAGCTCGCCGGGATGCAAGCCTCGAAGCTTAACAGAAGAGTTGATATCCCACCTCGACCGAAACTCCCTAATCTCCTTCTCGTCCATACTTCTGATTGCTTCGTCGCAGAAAATCGTCCCATCACCATCCCGCAGCTCGTGCCTCCTAGGCCCACGACCGCCACTGGCATAATGCGCAGATCTCCCAGACGCCATCAAACCTCAAAACAAAAGTTCAGTTCTGCCGAAAGATGGAAGAGGAGAGCAGAAGGCAAAGGGTAAGCAAAGTACGGCAGGAGGAAAGCAGATGAGACGATAAATAGGGCAACAACAAAGGTCAGGCAACCCCAGCCGTTGATCCCCTCCATCTCAGTCCGCCCCCTGCCGACACGTGCCCACGGCATCAATAAAGGATCCCATACCATCATAACTGATGGAACTGATGGGCTCCCCCTTCATTGCATGTCAGCCACATGTCCCACCCGCAAGCAACAGTTAGCAAGCAAAGAGCACGCAGCGAGGCGTCCCCTCTCCTCGCTTCACAAAGAAGGTCAACCTTCAAATCAACCCGACACCATGACGTGTCACGGTTATTTACACCGGCTGTATGCCATTTCACTGGAGGACTCACCCCGATATGGCAGACCGCCCGGTCGAGATCCGCCCAGCACTATGGCATTCCACCGGGCATGTGACATTCAACCAGCTCCGAAATATTCTACCGGATGTCATTCCCTACGCCTACGGGCAGGGACGAGCCAGCAACAACTCGAGGCTTCTAAACGCATGGGCTTTATAAACCCGGGCGAGCTTACATCTAACCAATGTACTCTTGTCCAGCAGGATAAAAACCCTGCATCACACTGAACTGTGATACCCTTGGGGATACATGGCGAGACTCGTTATCTCAACGCCACTCCACCGGGCAGATTGTCTCTCTAACACAGAGCAAGTCTCCCCGCAGGCTAACAAACCTGCACATTACCTCAACGCTTAAACAACAAAAGCTGAGAAGAGCTAGCAAGTGTTAAAACAACGCCTCAGCGCGGCCATAACACCCTTCGGGCACCTGTTGGCCTATTCCACGCACCAACAGGCCTTCCCGAAGGCTAGTCTGCAAGTTTATCCGGGACTCGTTTCGATATGGCAGGACGCCCGTCGAGCTCCCGTGAACTCCGCCTCGCACCGATATGGTTCATCCGGGACTCGTTTCGATGCTTCAGGAACGCCCATTCAAGATCCAGATACTCACCTCGGTCACGCCCAATCTTTAACGCGGACTTGGGGGACTGAGCACCGGTAGGTTGGTAACCCTGCGGGCCTGCATGCCAAGAGCAAGACAGATCTTAAGTCCCCATTCAAGATTGCACTTGACCGGGAACTTGGGGGACTTGTTGACAGTAGCCAGAGAGGCTACACCAGGGCCCACAGACCCGCAGCAAGCGCACCAGGGCTTGGACCAGGACCCAGGATCGAACCACCAGCACCAGGCCTCGGGCCCCAGCGGTCTATCCTGCCTCCAGGGATCCTGGGACCAGGGACGCCCGCCTGCCAAAGAGGGCACCAGAATGTCCAAACAGAAGAGAACTAGTCCCACATCGAAGGATGAGGCCAGCCCTCACCCCCAACCACCTATATATAGGCCTCAGCTACCACCATAAATAGGTAACTTGTCTCTCTCCCTGCTTACATACGTGCCCTGGTTATATATATTCCAACTATACTAACTTAGGCATCAGAGAGGTGAAGGCCGGCCCGCCCGGTATTCCCCTTAGTAAGCAGGATTGCAGGAGATCGAGTTGGATTCATCAAGTATCTACTAGACCCCCGGGTTTAGGCAGAAACAGGTGGTTAATTGGGTTTAGGAGGAATAACTTCAAAATCTCCTGCCGTCGGAGTAGGTGAAGTTGGTGAAGTATCTTCTTCGGTTTGGACTTCATTTTCTCGATAAGTAGGATAACTAACTCGTGCAAAAGTATTAATATTTTTGATTTTTTAATTTTTTAATTCTTCTTCTAATTCTTTTATCCTAATACTTTTTATTTCTTTTTCTAATTCAGAATCTCGTCTAGAGATTGAAGACTCAGCTTTAGTAGAGCCAACGAAAGATCGTTTGACAGAGACAAAAGAATGTCTAGAAGATTGTCCTAAATCTAAAATTTGAGGATGGCTGATAGGATTTTGATTACGAAAATTAATTCTGATTGTGCCATCATTGTATTGTCGTATACTACTTAAGTCAGAGACACTATGACGTATATTTACTGGTTGATTTTCATTAGTGACTGACCATTCAGAAGGAAGATGTACATCTGACCATTTTATTGTATGAGGAACTCTAATATTAGCATTATCGTGATTGCTGTGGATTAAAAGTGTTTAGTTTTTGGGACTTTTATTAATAGCTTGAAAATTCATGTTTGTTCCAGTGACTTTATAATGAATTCGATAAATTAGAGCTAACAGTTGAGTACCTTCTAAAACATTATATCCAGAAGTTTTAATATTTAAAGTTAAGGCTTTTAGTATGTGAGGATCACTAAGACTAATTGTGAAATCAGGTAGCAATCAAAATGTATTGGACCATTAAATTGGCTTGACTCAATCATACCAAAAGTGCTATCATTAAAATCTGTAAATCTAGCATCTCTTAGAAAGAGAAGGACTGAAGCATTCAAGCCTTTTCTTGTTAATGGTTTAACACCAATTTGGACTAATCCTATGTGAAGGAAATTGTGACCATCTTTTTTGTGTTTTTTAATAGATTCAGGACTGAATAGCTGGCAAGTTTCATGATCTTTATTGAGAGCATAAATCTGTTCAACTGTTTTAATATGATGTTCACTTTTCAATGAAGAAAGTGACCATTTTTCCTTATAAATTTCAATACTAGGGACTCTAGGGATATTCCAATCGTTAATATCTATATTATTATTTGACTGATATTCGATTTGTTCTTCGTTAACTATATCTGAAATCCTATTAAGGGAAGGCCTAGACGAACTAGAAGAGACTGAGGAAGATCTAAATAATCGACTCATAATGTAAGGTGAATGGGGAGTTGACCAAAATATTAAGACTGGGAGTTACAACTAACCGAACTGGGTGCCTAAAGGGTTAAGATTTTCTCTTTTCCGCTCAAGCCGCATCCGCTCACGCCTCTCTTGGGACTTATTGTTTGGACATGGACCTACTGTTTAGTTAGAAGACTAAAGGCAATACAGTAAGGATAGAAAAACTAACAAATTTAATACAAATGGACAAAACACGATCACAACACAATATAAGTAAATTAAATAGATTAATCTCAAGGACCTGTCCTAGGCGGTAGTCCGCCACTTGGGGATTGATTTAGAATATCAAACTCAAGAAACCACTCCTAGGCGGTAATCCGCCACCTGGGGTCTGAGAAGATTTTTATAAATCGTAACACTTAGGGCTCTGATACCAAAGCGGAAGCAAAGACATATTTATTTGAAAGAAATATATATATATATATATATATATATATATATATATATATCATCCCTATCCAGAGCGGGGATCCGCTCTGAAATTAAAGAGCGGGGATCCGCTCTGAAATTAAAAAGCGGGGTTCCTTATTTGACTAACTTTCTGATCAAATTTTTACATCTCCACCGTTCAGTATTCAGGTATATGTGTGTAGATCATCTCTGCAAAATTTCATCAAATTTAGTGATCGTTAAGGTATCAAAACGATAAAAAAACAGTGAACATACTGAATCAGTATGAACCACTTGTGTTAATTACGACTGGGAATGTTCAAACGATTATCAAATTTGATGAAATTTTACAGAGATGATCGACACACAAATACCTGAATACTGAATGGTGGAGATGTAGAAATTTGATCAGAAAGAAGGTCAAATAAGGAGCCCCGCTCTGGATAGAAACTGTATATATATATAGAACGGTTCTCTGCTACGGACATCCGCACGGACTGTTCACCGTGCGGATTCGGCGTTTCCGGCAACCGGCGAGGCGGCAACGGCGTATCCGGCCACTAGGCCTTGCTCGCCCCGGCCCGACGACCCCTTCTGTGCCGACTCGAGGTCCATCGCAGGCCGGCAGCTGACCAGAATCTGCAAATTTGCAGAAAAATGAACAGCACATGTCATTTTTATGCAATTTTGCAGATTCCGGCCGGCTACCGGCCGACGATGGACCTCGGGCCGGGGCGAGCCAAGCCCACTAGCCGGATACGCCATCGCCGCCTCGCTGGTCGCCGGAAACGCCGTATCCGCACCGGCGGACGTCATTAGCATAGATGGACTGTGTATATATATATATATATATATATATATATATAGTTCAAATAAGGAGCTCCGCTCTTTAATTTCAGAGCGGAGCCCCGCTCTGAATAGAAACTATATATATATTTTCTAATTAACCTTTTGAATGCTTTACCTTCTTCTTTTTCTTCTGAGGAAGTTTTTGTATGTGTCCAGAACTTGGCGTATGAAGATATGACAAAACTTTCTGAATGTTGTGATGAAGCACAGGAGCTCTTCATGAATGGGTTGCATCCAAATTAAGGAGCCGCTGGTTGGTGACAAAGAAATTGATAATTCATTCCAATTCATGGATGAAATTGTATTTCTAAGTTATTTAGGGAGCCAATTGCCTGTAAAGTTCTACCAGATACACTGGCTTGCAGGATAGCTTTTGGAAATAGGAAAGCGTTACCAAAGTTCAGGAGGGAGGGAGGGAGGGAGGGAGGGAGGGAGAGTCAACCCATTTTCCATTGCAATTTGAGTTATTATAGGCCATATTGTCATGTATACATGTCTGCTAGCAGCTGTACGTGGCGTTAGTCGGAAGAAATAGACAATATGGGGTTAGTCTTCCGACAATATGGGGTTAGTTATATTGTCATGTATACATGTCTGCTAGCAGCTGTACGTGGCGTTAGTCGGAAGACATAGACAATATGGGGTATCCAACTAGCTTACCGTGCTATCCAACATAATCTTCGTATTGACCGGACAACATGATTGCAAATTCAAACATCCATCTTAATGTTTGAGTCTTTTAAAAAATACTCATTATAATATTCATAATAGCTATGTTGAGTATATTTTGTTCATAATATTCATAATTAGGGTTCAGCCGAGAAAATACTCATTCCCGGTTAATGTTACAATAGCCGAGAAATGCCTTGTAACAAACGGCTGGAACTTGAGAAATGAAAAAAGATTAGCTAGAGAAATGATGAGGGTAGATAACGAGTTTGTACTCTACCATTGATGCATCTCACGCGGAGTGGAATAAGCCCTCCAATGGGATGCATAACAGTACTGCTTCCATCTCCATTGTTGTCCCTCACTTCACCTTCCCCATTGGATCCATTATTAGTCATGTTTGCCTCTCCATGAGTGTTTTCTCTTATTTTTACTGTCATTTTGTTCATAATATTCACACTTGTTATGAATGTACTTTCCTCCAAACACCGGCGGGTACTTTCATCCTAACATTTTCACTCGAATGTAATCAATGACCACCTTATTAGCACTTGCATTATCAACCGAGATAGTCAACACCTTATCTATTTTCCATCGCAACAAACAAGACTCTAAAATCCTTCCTATTGTTGCACCTTTGTGATTGGAAATCACACAAAAGTTAATGATTCTCTTGTGTAAATTCCAACCAGCATCTATGAAGTGTGATGTCAACACCATATAGTTAATATTATGCACTGAAGTCCAAGTATCTGTCCCCAAACACACTCTGTGACTACATAACACCTTCCTGAGCTCATCTTTCTTCTCCTCATACAACTTCCAGAAGCACCTTACAATAGTTCTCCTAGATGGCAGAATGAATTTAGGGACAGCCACACTGCAAAAATACTTAAACCCTTCCTTCTCCACATGGTTGAATGACAGTTCATCAATAGCTAGCATCTCACAAGCAGCTTTGGTACAACGATTAACAGACCAAGGTTTCTGATGTGTTAGCTTTGTTTCTACCTCACCATCACCAACTAAGTGTTGTTGACCATCATCATCACCAACTCTTTCCCTACCTGGATACATCTTGCAGACATTCTCTATATGCCTCTTCAAAATGCTAGTACCGTTATAGATAGAATCTGCTTTGAAATCAATACCACAGTGTATACAGGTTGCACGCCACTCATGTCCAGCATAATGCTTCTGCCCATCTCGTTCACTATAAATATCTTTCGGTTCATCAAATTTTACAAGGTTAAGGCCCGAAAGCCCGATAGGGTTAAAAAAAAATAAAAAAATCCCAGAAACAGAAGTCTTCGACTTCTTCGGTTCTTCACTTCTTCCTAAAATTCCTAATTCGCGTCCGGCTTGGCGGCTTCTCTCCGTCTCTCGACTCTCTCCTGTTCGTGTTCCGGTGTTCGTCTTCTCCAATCTCTGAATCTCTAGTTCGTTGCGGCTTGGCCTTCTCCAATTCGCTGCAGCTCGGCAGGCGGCAGGCCTTCTCCAATCTCCAGTTCTTCGCTTCTCTGATTTCCAGTTCGCTCGGCCTTCTCCAATCTTCAGTTCGTCGCTTCTCATTCTTCTCCAGTTCTCTCTGCCTTATCCAGTTCGTTTTCTCCAAATCTCCAATCTCCACTTCTCCAGTTCGCCAAGACGCCGACTTTCCCCAATTCAGTGAATTCACAGTCAGACTCTCACCTTGGCAAGTTCTTAATTTCAGTAATTACATAAGTAAAACGAATTGATGATTGATCATTACTGTTGTTAATTTGCTATCATGTTTTTGACTTTTGGAGTTTTGGATTGTGGAGTGTGAACTATTACTCTGTTAGGGTGGTCCTTGCCTCCTTGGAGCCCTGTATCACGCACTATCACCTTGTAGACTTCTTGTCCACTTTGTTTTTGTATATATCATTTTACATAACAAAGCTGATTTCGTTTAGGAAAAAAAAAATTGAGGATTTCCAAGCAATGATGAATCAACCAAACTTATAACTTGCGTTTTGATAATTACATATTTACATTGCACACACACTGGGAATGAATCGAATGATTATGGAGTACTTTATACTCTGTTTTGGATTATTTAAATTGTGGTACTTTGTAGTTTGTACTTTGTAGTTTGCAAACACACTGGGAAATTGGTACGTCTTTGGTGTTTTACCATAAAGTTTACCAAGAGGCAGTCAATTTAATGAATAAAAACATTAAAAGGTTACTAATTTCCAAACTCATTATTAGTCTATTACCGTGTATATAAACGTTTAGACTGTAGATATATAGACGACGGGTATCTATGCACTTCTTCTCTCTGTCTGTGTTGCTGTCAATTATGAATCCATGAAGGGTTAGTAGTGGGAATGATTACATTCTTAAATTGTGGACTGTTTAGGATTGTGGTACTTCATGACATGGACATTTCATTTGATAGTTTTATATGCAGGACAACAGGAGTGCTGAGTGCATATAGTGTTGACTGTTGAGATGTCAATCTCATCATATTCAAATAGCTCGATCAGTTGTGGGTCATCAGATGATGATGTAGGTTATAGTGTTGAAGTTGAAGAAGTAGAGGCTGAAACTGGGAATGATTTGGTTCAAACCTCTCAGCTTGGGAATGAGAACAACAAGAAAGTTGAAGTTGAAGCTCCAGTGGAAGATGTAGATGAAGCACCAGCAACAACTCAAGCTTCTCGAGGTGTGCCGAGAAAGAAGAGAAGAAGGGGTTCTACAGCTACCACTGAGACTTTTAAACATACATCAATGGTGTGGAATCATTTCGAGAAGTACAAAAAAGATATTTATAGTGAACGAGATGGGCAGAAGCATTATGCTGGACATGAGTGGCGTGCAACCTGTATACACTGTGGTACTGATTTCAGAGCAGATTCTACCTATAACGGTACTAGCACTTTGAAGAGGCATATAGAGAAGGTCTGCAAGATGTATCCGGGTAGGGAAAGAGTTGGTGATGATGATGGTCAACAACACTTAGTTGGTGATGGTGAGGCAGAACCAAAGTTAACACAGCAGAAACCTTGGTCTGTTAATCGTTGTACCAAAGCTGCTTGTGAGATGCTAGTTATTGATGAACTGCCATTCAACCATGTGGAGAAGGAAGGGTTTAAGCATTTTTGCAGTGTGGCTGTCCCTAAATTCATTCTGCCATCTAAGAGAACTATTGTAAGGTGCTTCTGGAAGTTGTATGAGGAGAAGAAAGATGAGCTCAGGAAGATGTTATGTAGTCACAGAGTGTGTTTGACGACAGATACTTGGACTTCAGTGCAGAATATTAACTATATGGTGTTGACAGCACACTTCATAGATGATGGTTGGAATTTACACAAGAGAATCATTAACTTTTGTGTGATTTCCAATCACAAAGGTGCAATAATAGGAAGGATTTTAGAGTCTTGTTTGTTGCGATGGAAGATAGATAAGGTGTTGACTATCTCGGTTGATAATGCAAGTGCTAATAAGGTGGTCATTGATTACATTCGAGCGAAAATGTTAGGATGGAAGTACCCGCCGGTGTTTGGAGAAAAGTACATTCATAACAAGTGTTTTGCTCACATCGTGAACATCATTGTGAAAGCCAGTCTGTCTATTATGGATAAAAGTTGTGCGGCAATAAAGAATGCAGTAAAATATATTAGAAGTAGTTCTAGCAGATTGGATGTCTTCAAGGTGTGCATGGAGAAGGAGGCATTAGAAGGGAACATAGAAACTACAAAAATACCGGCATTGGATCTTCCAACAAGATGGAATTCCACATTCTTAATGCTTGACATAGGTTTACAGGTGAGGCCAGCTTTTCAGAGGATGGAGAGGGAGGAAATGAATAAGTACAGAAGCTATTTTGATGAAGAAGAAGAACCGGAGGAGGAAGAAGAGACTGAAATACAAGTTGTGACACGACAAGAAAGAAGAAAAATAGTTGGACCACCACAAGAAGTAGATTGGGAAAAAAGCTGAGATTTTTGTGAAGTTTTTGAGGGTTTTTTATGATGTCACAATGAGATTGAGTGCGACCAAACACCCCACTGCTCATAAAGCCTTTCATGACATTGTAGCAATAGAAGGGGAGATTGATGCATTATTTCTGCCACCGGAAATGATTGATGGCACTGAAACAACACAGCTAATGTTGGAGATGGTTGTAAAGATGCAATCTAAGTTCGCTAAATATTTTGGAACAATTGAAGACATGAATCAGTTGTTGTTGGTAGCCTTGGTCTTGGATCCTAGGTTGAAGTTGAAGAACATAGCTCATATATGTTTACATGAGCTCAAATATTATGCTTATGAATCAAAAGCCAAGGAAAATTCTATCAAGGAGTTGTTGGTGTCCTTAACTGATATTTATAGAACATCAACCAATTCCTCTTCAATGAGTAAGAGTTCCAAGAGTAGCACTGCCATAAGTGTTAATGCCGGAAGTACAAAAGCAACAGCTAAATCTTCATCCAAGTCAAAAAAGGTGAAGATGTCAGGGAAAATGGCGGACATGTTAGCAGGTTGGCAAAAGGTTCTAGCTGAATTCGACGAAGTTGTTGTTGAGAGTGAAGTTGATAGATATCTCCTTGATCCAATCGAGTGCCCACCACAAGAAGAAGCAGATAATTAGAGAATCCTTCATTGGTGGAAGTTGAATGGATACAAATATCCAAATCTTGCTCTTGTCGCAAAGGATATCCTTGCTATCCAAGTTAGTACAGTTGCATCAGAATCCTCCTTTAGTACCTGTGGTAGAGTGGTTGATTCTTTTAGGAGTTCTCTAACTCCTAAAAATGTGGAAACACTAATTTGTTTGCAAAATTGGATAAAGAAGAAGGATCAATCCGACATTGAATATTATCCAAGCCAAGAGGAACTTGAGTTTTATGAAAAGATGGAAAAAGGTATGCTTACTGAACAAAAGAAAAATTACTGAATTTAAGTCTTTTATAATGTTCTACTTACATGATTTCATACATTGCAAATTGTAACTTTAAGTCTTTAATGTTGTAGATGCAAAGAAGCAAAAAGAAAAGGAAAAGTCGGCAAAGGGTCACGGAAAAGATAAGGTTGTAGCTGAAAGTGAAGATGAAGCACAAGTGGAAATGGTGACATCAAAGAAAAAGAAACAAGTGCAGCTGTTCCTGCTGCTATTCCCCCTGCACTTGTTCCTGCTGCTAATGTTGGAAACTCCGACCCGAAGCCTCAACCACGGGTTATGAAAAGGATGCTTGCATCAAAGACGAAGAAAAGTACAAATATCCCTCTTTGAAATATGTTTGGACTGTTTGGTTGCTTGATGAGAATTTTTCAGAGGATAATTGGTTGTGTAGTCGTGTAGATAATTGGTTGAATATGTGCTGACTTCTAGTTGATGCCTTGATGGGGTGTTGCTCATCACTACAGTTGAGCACGTGGTATACTGGTATTATTTGATCACTTTAGTGTTTACTCACTTTTTTTTTTATTAGGGAGAAGATGAAAATGATTGGAGCAGAGAAGGATTGGACCAGTGGAGTGATGAACTCCTTGAGGGATGGAGGTTGTGGAGCAGCAGACCATCAAGGGCAACAACATTGGTTTTTTTTTTTTCTTAAAGTTTTTATTTTTATTTTTGTTGAACACTTGGTGAGATTTAAACTTTAAGTTTTACTTTTTGTTGAAGACTTGAACTGCTGAGCATAAATTTGACTACTTAAGCTTGGTTAGACGTTATTTTTTCTATGATTATTGTCTTCGCTTCATCCATTTTGATTGAGTCTTGCATAATATGTTTACAGAATTACAGGTGATGCAAATTGAAAAGTGAATACAACATTATACATTTATACTGCATGTTTACAGGAATTACAGCGATTTACCGATTTTTTGATTTTGAGACCGAAAGGCCCGAAGGACCGGCCCGAACCGACAAAGACCCGGCTCTAACCGGTCCTTAAATATTTAAGAAAAAAACCGGCCTGAATTTTTATGTCCGGTCCCGGTCCTGGACCGGTGAAAAATAAGTCGGACTTGGACCGCGCCCAGCCCTAATTTAAACAATCAACTGCTTCCCTTACTAAAAGTCCAGTTTTTTTTTTTTTTTTTTAATAAAGAATATGACAAATGTTATAAAAAGTCCTTGTGGTTTGGAGTCATGTCTATGTTTACTCTCGTAGTTTAAAAATGTCTAATTTTAGTCTTTGTGTTTTATAAATCACTTAATTTTAGTCCTATTTTAACATGAACCCTGATATAAATTTAGCATTAGGTTTTACTACTAATGCATGTGTTGATTGGTTATGCAAAAAAAACATATTTCATTAAAATAGTTATGATGTATATATAGTTGCATACAAATTAAAGGTTTTATAAAAGGATTGTTGATCACAACCTTATGTATTTACTCATGTATATTCAAACTGAAGGTAATTATACATTGATTTATCTTAATGATTAGATTCCTGATGACTTGCTCTATCAAATTTCAAATGAATTATTCAATCAAGTGTTAAAATCCCAGAATTCTTGTGAATTTGAACACGAATTGAATGAAGAAAAGAAAATAAGGACCAAAAATAGGTGATTTATGAAACACAATGACTAAAATCAGACATTTTAAAACCGTGAGGGTAAACATAACCATGACCCAAAACCACAAGGAACATATATAACATTTGCCCAAAAAAATATTGTCCTATTGCCCAAAAACTCAAGTCAGGACATAATACTTCCAAGCTCATGATTGATTGCATCAAATTGTAACCAGTCTCCTCAAAACTGAAACTGTTCACTCAAAATGTCAAGAAACTTTTATAAAACTTGTAAGACATTGATAAGTTGCTATGTTAGATGAAATCTCATCTATAAGATGATAGTTAAATTGTTCAAAAAAATAGCTTAAGCGACTTTGTTTCAAATTCTTAAATGCTCACAAATTTACTTTGCTAGATTTCACCAAACATGATGCAGCAATGCACATAGCTCCACTTCTCTTCCTCTGAATATTTCCCCATACATCAAAAGATTCAAAACACAATTAGATTTGTACTTAGATAACTCTAGCCCTCTAGGCATCTCACAAATCTTTCTTCTATTCATATGCTAGGCTTCACCCGTATACATTGATATGCTGACAACCATCCTTGTCTTCACATGCTAGGCCTCATCCTCCAAATCACCCTCTAATTGGTTTTGCTGTCCAAATCTCAGGTCCTTTACCTAGTCCCCCCATCCCTCCAAATTGCCTTGGCCCCCAAACCAAGACCAAGATTAAGATAGTCTAGTTGGATTCCAAAACTTAATATTCCCCAACATGGTTTAACACCAATCCATTCCCAGCAGAACATGTGATCCCTCCCCCAAATCCTCACCATGATAAAGAAGACCCCTAAAGCTAAAGCCAGAAGTAGAGCTACTATCACTCTCTGTGTCACTGTCTCTGGCGTTCAGTGGCTTCAGGACCCAATCTAACCTATAAATGACGTCCATTTCCGTCAATTTATCTATACCTCACCATCAACAGAGCCTTGTTCCTCTCTTGACCACGTGAAAGCCCTCAGAGACCCATCTCTGTTTTTTTTTTAACCCTATAGCTCCATTATCGAACCCGACACCTGCATCTGAAACCACACTGACAATGTTACCTCATCGCCGCCGTCCACGTGTCCAATACGCCCAAGATCAGCTAGTTACCGTTTGGCTCCCGAAACCCTATTGGGGCCAGAGCCTTCCCCTTAGATTTGGTTGCTAGTGTGACGGTGAAAGTGAAGCTCAAATCTTCACCTGGTATTCTGGCAGTTCTTTCTGCTTCAGTAATAAAGCTTCACAATTTCCAACGTAAATGTAATAAAGTTTGGAATTTTATTTTATTTTTTTCACTATTACTACAACCACGGTGCTTCATAGTTCAGTCATACATGTCACTTTTCAAGTATTATAAATTTATAATGGTGGGAGTCACTGGGGTTGGATCTGAAACTCCATTTTCTAAATTCCATGTGTGAGGAGTGAGGTATATTATTCTCTGTGGACAAGGTTTTCCTCTGCAAAATCCCATCTGTCATCTTGACTCTTCGTCTGTTCATCAGTCTCATTTCTCTGTTCAGCTCCAGCTGTGTCATTTTTGCATAGTTTTCTGACTTAGGTTTTGGATGCTTTCCTATTTTGGGGGCTCAAAGTTTTAATCTTTAAACTTCTCTGAGATTAAAACTTTGAGCTTTGGGGATTAGTTGAGTTGGGTACTTAGCATTGTGGATAAACCCCATCTGGGTCCCTCAGATATTATAGTTTCTATGGTATTTTGATGGGTGTAATTAATTTTCGCTTGATGTAACAATTTTGTCCATGTATTTTGGGGTCTCTGTTTACTGGGTAAGAACATTATTAGGTGTCTTTCACTCTCATGTGCTGTATCATATATGCTGAAGAAACAATATCTAATTATAGCATGGGTAGTTGTCAAGCTATGATATAGAGTAGCTTGTTTTTGTTGGGGAATTAATGGGACTTTGTTTTGTCACCCAGATCTGCTTAGAGATTTAAAGATAGATTTTTGGACCATATTGGTTTAAGGAGGGAGTGAGGTTTGGTTTGAGCAAACTATGAGATCCATAGAAGATAAGGAGATTTCTGGAGGCAGTAACGCTATAAGTTTTGAGTTTCACAAACAAAATGGAGGTTCTAACCGCACTACTAGTACCACTACCACTGCCGGTTCTCATCATCACAGAACAGCTTTGGGGAAGTTACCAACACCTTCAAAATGGGATGATGCACAGAAATGGCTAGTGGGGTTGTCAAGAGGAGTAGACAAAACACAGTCCAAGACCAAACCCAGAAACTCAAATGCAGATGACTTGAGGCTCATAGCTTCTGTGCCACAGAAGGAACAAGACTACTCGAGTGGCGAGGATGGAGAAGCAAATGGGGGGTCTGGTTCTGCTGTGGCAAATTATTACGATGTGGAGACTAAGAAGGTGGACTGTGATGATTCAGTTTGGAGAAGCAACAAGCCTATGATGGAGAATCCAACTTCAGCTGCTGCAATGAGATCCATATGTTTGAGGGACATGGGAACTGAAATGACCCCAATTGCAAGCCAAGAGCCTTCGAGAACCGGCACGCCTCTCCGGGCCACAACTCCGGCTGCTAGGAGTCCGATATCGTCGGGATCCTCGACTCCGGTGAGGGCATGTCAGCATGGGATGCAAGGTGGCCAGCAGGGTTATCAAGGGTCTAGTGATAATGGTAGAAGTAGTAGTACTACTCATGAGAGCATTCCTTGTGGAAGAGGGAGTGGTGGAAGCAATAAAAGGTATGTGGATGAATCAAATGTGTGCAAGAATAGTATGGCTGAGAGTCAGAACTCAGATCAGGCTAGGAAGCCAAACCCTCTAGAAACTAGAGCAATGGCTTGGGATGAAGCAGAACGCGCTAAGTACATGGCAAGGTGAGACAGATGTACTCATTTCTTTCTCTGCAGCTTGCAATTAATTATGTGTGAAGTACTCATTGAGTGATTTTTACTTAAATGTTTGAATTAATTGGGAGCATAGTTAATAAGTACGCTGTGTTGTACATGTAGGTACAAGCGTGAAGAGGTCAAGATACAAGCCTGGGAGAACCATGAGAAGAGGAAATCTGAGATGGAAATGAGAAAAATGGAGGTACTCATTCTTCAGATTCTGTATCTAGTGAAATTATTGATGAAAAAAAGAAGCTACCTTTTTGTTTTGTTTTGTTTTTTCTTTTTGGCCCAGAAAATACCGGATCTGTTTCCCTTCCTTGGATCCTATACTGATATTGCACTCCTTTTTCACTTTGTATTGCTGCACATGTATGTTGGTAGCTAGAATTGTAGCCAAAACTTTCAAGCTTCTTCATAGTGCATAAAGAACATCAGCTCATAATTCTTTTTCATTAAAGAAGAATATTACAGATCTAAGTCACTCTATCAATGGTTTCACATTCATGCACTATTTAACTTCTTCTGCATCATAACAAAGCAGAACTAGTATATAGTCAAATTATATTTTTTCGAGTGTGATCAATCAAGTACAGTTAAGGATCCCGAACCAAGCCTTTCATTCATTAACTTGACAGTGTGGTTTACTAGTTCTGACTTCTGAGATGAATATGTTGATACATGTGGAATCTATTGCAGCTCTCTGACTCGATCATTTCTGTTATGCTTCAGGTAAATGCCGAGAGAATGAAATCTCGGGCACAAGAAAAGTTAACAAATAAACTTGCTGCAACGAGAAGAATAGCCGAAGAAAAGAGGGCTAATGCGGAGGCCAAACTAAATGAAAAAGCTCTGAAAACATCAGAAAAGGCTGATTACATAAGGAGGACTGGTCATTTGCCCTCTTCATTCTCTTGCAAGATGCCTTCACTTTGCTGGTAGAATTGTTAGCTATCTGTAATTCTGTAATTCTGTAGTACATGTAACTCTCCTAGTTTTTTTGTTTACTCTTCTTTTCCTGCAAGTTATTGAACATGTAAGTGAATCTGTGTATCCACTTTCTATTCAAAAAATCTTATATGTTAACTGTTTCATCAACACTACTTCTTTTGTTTCTTAAAGGGCATACTTCCTACTACCATTGATCCAAGTCTGTCGTGCGGAAACAATTAGTCCTTTTATGCACTATTAGGCCTCGTTTGTTTCGCGGAAAGTAAACCTTAGGAAATAAAAGTTGGTCTCTTCCTGCGTTTGGGATGTTATAAGAAATGGAAACACTTTCTTTATACAAAGAAAAATAGGGAGGAAAGTGGTTCATCCCAAAATCCAATAGAATCACTTTCCCACCTCTTTTCTTTACATTTATTACTCACAATTACTATTTTATTACATTAATTACATATCTTTTTACAACTTTTCTGCTAATTTTCCTTATGTTACCAAACACAGAAAATGAAAGCTCACTTCCCCTCAAGTTCCCTTTCTATTTCCATGAGAAAAGAGGAAGAACTATTTTTTTTTTTCGAAAACCAAACTAGGACATTGAGGAAATTATTAGAAAATCACCCCTCCATGTAGTCGGTAAAATTGGAAATACATTGGATATGAAATTCTTGAGTATATTTCAATTTCGTCATCTGAACTTTGACATTGAGGAGGTTAAATTAAAATGTCATAATTTAATTTGTAAAAGTATGTTAATCGAGGACAAACACATGAAAGATGCTTGAAAAGTAAGCACAAGTACTCATATTTCACACAGATAACCTTTCAAGTCATCATGGACCACTAGAATCAGAAGAACTATACCAATCTCTAATAAAGTTTTCACATTTTCTCAGGGTCTTCCTAAAACTAATAAGTAGCATTACTTGTTATAATTTAAAATAAATATTATGAGTAAACACAAAAGTAAATTATAACGACATAAACAGAATAAATTATGAATTACGAATCAGCCTCTCTCACAGGTAAATGGTGCCGAGAATTCCTTTTTTATGTTTATTCTCTTTACTCTTTCTAAAATAAACTAAAAATAAAAATAAAGAGATGACAAAAATATATAAAGGAGAAAATAAGACGGCAAAAATCGGCGAACCCAAAAAAAGCCCAAAATCTGATCTGAAACCCCGCACAAAAGCGCATCTCTCCTTTTCGTTGCTAGCTTCATTCAATTTCTGATTTTTTTTTTCTAGGGTTTTCGTCCCCAAATCTCATTCACACATGATCGAGGCTGCGCGGAACTAAATGTTAGTCTTGACTGCTTAATTTCATTAATCTCGTTTCAAATTCCAGATCTGTGCTCGTGCCTTTTTTGAAATCGAAGCATCGCGAATTGGAGATTTGGGGATTTAGGGTTAGGGTTAGGGTTTTGGAAAGGCTTCTCGGAGATTTATGGCGGCTGGAAGACACGGTGGGTATCGCGAAAACGAGTTGAGAGAGCGAGAGTCCACTTTCGAATTGGCGCGCAGTGCGAATGGGAACCGTGAGAGAATCAGGGCTAGGTCCAATGAGGAGGCTCCGGCCAATGGTGAGGTTAAGCTTTCGGCTAAGGCTCTGGACAGGGAGCCTGGTGAGCTGTCGAGTGAGAGTGGGTCCGATGATTCGCAGCAGGTGAGGGAGGTTGAGGTTGAGGTTACGAAGGCGGCGGATAATGGGAAAGAGAGAGAGAGAGAGAGGAAGAGGAAGTTTTCGCCGATTGTGTGGGATAGAGATGATAAAGAAGGGAGTGACTTGAACAAGACGACACCTCCTCTTCCTCCTCCACTAAGAGATAATGCAGTTAAGTCTCCAGTGGCGGTTGAGGTTGTGAGCAATGGTGTGTATGAGTCTCCGGTGGAGTTGTCGTCTTCGCAAGACCAGCGTTTAGGGGATGTGCGTGAAGCAGAGCACGTAGAAGATGAAGATTATGTGCCGACGAGAAATATATCATCTTCGAGATGGGCAGGAGGAAATACTTCTCCTGGTGATGAAGGTGGTGTTTCGGAAAACGAGCAAGTTCCTAAGAGGAGGAGGAGGAGGAAAATGCCTGGTTTAGGATCGGTGGAGAACAGAGTACGGAACAGCTCATTGACTCCAGAGGTAGGGGAGCTTAAGAAAGATGGGTCTGAAAGAGGTAGGGGGAGATCGTCTGAGTCTGACGAGCGCGATACTACTCGTGGAAGGTCTAGTGGGGATGACTATCGTGAAAATGACTCAGAGAGGGATGACTACATGGATGTTGACAGGGATCAGGGTGATAATGATAGTGTTGGTCGTTATGATAGTAGTTCAGAGGATGAGCCTGATTCTCCTGAGGCACCAGAACCTGCAGCTCCTCCACAAAGAAACGTAAACATGCTTCAGGGTTGTAGAAGTGTTGATGAGTTTGAGAGGCTAAACAAGATAGATGAGGGCACTTATGGTGTTGTATATAGAGCCCAAGATAAGATAACTGGTGAAATTGTGGCATTGAAGAAGGTAAAGATGGAGAAGGAACGAGAAGGTTTTCCATTAACTTCCCTGAGGGAAATAAACATTCTTCTCTCTTTTCATCATCCATCAATTGTCGATGTTAAGGAAGTAGTGGTGGGCAGTAACCTTGATAGCATTTTTATGGTGATGGAATACATGGAGCATGATCTTAAAGCACTCATGGAGACAATGAAGCAGCCTTTTAGTCCGAGTGAAGTGAAATGCCTTATGCTCCAGCTATTGGAAGGTGTCAAATATCTTCATGATAATTGGGTGCTTCATCGGGATTTGAAGACATCTAACTTGCTTTTGAATAATCGGGGTGAGTTGAAGATCTGTGACTTTGGGTTGGCTCGTCAATATGGGAGTCCTTTGAAACCGTATACTCATTTGGTGGTTACTCTTTGGTACAGGTAAGCTGTAATTGCTATTCCTATTTACTTTTTACAAGTTATAAAAAATCACATGTGGTTAACTTTTTATAAAAAGTTATAAAAAGGGTTCTACTTTTGCTATAGTTGATTCCTTGTATCTTATCATTATATGCTCATCTGCAACTTGTTGTCTGTTAATGGTGCATAATGTAATGTAAGCATTTAGCAAGCATCTATGGAATGGTTTATTAGTTATGGCACAGTCCTTTGGAATCAAATAGTGGTTATCTAGTTTTCCATCTCAAAATGTATGCTGATTATGTAGTCTTTAATTTGATCTAGACTATTCAGACTCTAATTGTCATCCGTCTCACCTCCATAATATATGTTTCATTCAATAATTAAGTTATGCCTTTTTTTTTTTTTTTTGTAGCTGTTGCAGATATCTGAAAAAGAGTATATTTTTTGGCAAAAGATGAGCTCATTAGTGTTTTCTCAATGCAGGGCACCTGAACTCCTGTTGGGTGCAAGGGAATATTCAACGGCAATCGATATGTGGTCATTAGGCTGTATCATGGCTGAGCTGTTATCAAAGGAGCCACTTTTCAATGGGAAAACTGAATTTGAACAACTTGACAAAGTGAGTTATAACTTGATCTGCTCAACGTTGGTTATACTCTTTCACATACTTATGAAGTTATTTATTTTTGTCCCTATGATAACTACAGATTTTTAAAATACTTGGCACACCAAATGAGACTATTTGGCCTGGGTTTTCCAAGCTTCCTGGTGTGAAGGTCAACTTTGTTAAGCATCAGTAAGTACAAAATTTTGCAAATTATTCAATCTTTGTTTTGATAACATGGTGTTCTTATTCTTGCCGCTGTTTTCCCAGGCTTCCAGCTTTGGGTGATTCTGATCTGGCTATCTGGCCTCCATTGGTGATGCTTTCAGTTATTATGGTTTTGTTATGTTAACTACTGACCTTTTTGTTTCAGGTATAACCTTTTGCGCAAGAAGTTCCCAGCTACTTCATTTACTGGATCTCCAGTTCTTACTGAAGCTGGATTTGATTTATTGAATAAGCTTCTAACTTATGACCCCGAGAAGGTAAGACTGGTTCTAGTCTTGTCTATTGGTATGCTGGAATTGTTGGCATAGTTATTTATTAATGTCCACAATATTTTATTCAGAGAATTACTGCTGATGCTGCTCTGAATCATGAGTGGTTTCGTGAAGTCCCTCTTCCCAAGATGAAAGATTTCATGCCCACGTTTCCTGCTCAACATGCTCAAGACAGGTATTGTAATAACTACAATGCTTTATAGTATATCCACCAGTAGTATTACTTCGATTCCATTCTTTGATTCTAAATTCCATCAATCAACTTATTGCTGTTTCACATAGGCGCTCAAGGAGAATGTTGAAAAGTCCAGATCCCTTGGAAGAGCAACGGAGAAAGGAGTTGCAAGGTGGTATAGGAACCGGGGGTGTGTTTGGCTAGTGGAAATCAGACCAATGGCCTCAATACATAATTGGGCATGGCCGAGGTGAGAGACATGCTTTGAACGGAAGTTGCAACATTCTATGTCAGGACGGTCATTTCTGCTCTTTTTTTAGCAGGCACTTACCAGCTGGGAGATTTGTATTTTTTAGCCTCTTGTCAACCAGAATTGTTGCAGGTTAACAATTTGTTCTTCATCTTGGATTATCTTTTAGAAATGCATCTATGCCAGTGCTATCTTTGCTAGTTGTGGCATGGTTGCATTGTGTTATAAGAAATCAGTTTTAGCTGAAACTTGTGTATGTAACATATTCCCATTGGTACATGTAAACAGGTCTCTTTTGGGTTTTTAATAGCACTATCTGTTATACTAGACATATTTAATATTCACATTGTGTTTGCAAGAGCCGGTTGGTGTGAAGTGGAGGGGAGTTCTTTGCTTTCCTTGACGAAGAATATTGACAGTTAAGCATGTAAATTTGAAGGTAATGTGTTGATTCGATATCTGTGGAATGTTTGGGGGATGGAGATGATTCAATGTGTGATGATTTTTATTTAGTTTTTTATTTTTTTTACATTCCAAGAATGTGTTATAAGGTTAGTTATATCAACAGAGCACCTTGCACATGAAATTGTTCATTTATACGTTAAAGAAGAATTGTACGGTTTAGTGCAATTCATTTGCTCAGTAGCAGTATGTGGACGTGGTTTGTTTGATGCATTTTTCATTGTTCTTTTCCTCGAGTTGCTAGCTTATACTGGTGTGTTGTTAAAAAATTGCTTTTAAGTGAGCCCGTTATACATCTACGCATCCTACAGCTTGCTAAGATCGATCTAAATGTATATGCTCACGTAACTATGCTTGTGGTGATTCAAAGAGCAAATGTTATTAGATAGACCCTGCCCCTGCTGCTTTATGTTCAATCTTCATACTACATTATTCAGGATTTTGTTAGGTCTGACATTTTTTTTCCTTTCGAGAAAGGTCTGAATGGAACTGTCTCCATGAAAAAATACTAGAGAAGTTGCGGGAATATAAATGCACATGACTTCTTACTTGATAATATCATAGCTTTTTAATAAAATGGGAGCTGTAACCTTTGCCATTTCTGTATCACCTGGGGAGGTAACCATTGAGTTGTTTGGATGTGTTCTTCTTTAATTACTTAGGGAGGCGGGTATTCACCTGTTTGCTAATTCTGAATAGTGAATTGTCTTATAACTAAAGGAAACCAGGTTTTCTGTATTTTTGGTTTCTTCTGTACCTGTGGCAATCTAATCTTCATTGCTTTAGTGGGTATGTCAGCTTTATATAGGGCTTATTTGTGTTTCTACCCTCTCAATACTGAGGAAAGTAGATGATTGACTGCCCATTTTGTGATGTCCTTTGGTCAATGATGGTGTAAAGAACCCTGTTTTTGTTGTCTTTTGTTTTTTGTTTTTTATTCATGACATGTATCTACCGTATGTAACTGCAGTATCAAAGCAAGCAGGTTGAGGAGGTTTCCTGCACTTTCAGGAACTTATAGAACTTCAATTAGTTGTCCAACAGGCTCACTAGAGGTACTTTGCAAATCTTTCTTCGTTTAGATATTGGTCTAATCTTCTCAGGATCCTTTTGGATTTTTAAAGTGAATGATTCCTGAGTGTATTTGGTTTGTAATTTTTTCCAGAAGAATTTTAAGAAATACGCTAAAAGGCAAAAAGATTGCGGTCTCTGTTCCTGGACACTTCGCATTCTTAACATTGACAAAACGTCAGGTGCAAAATTGTGGCCTTTTTTTATTGTGCTACTATTTTGTTTGTTTAATGGAAAGAAAATTAATTGTAGTTAAATCGGAAGACCTAGGTGTTGAAATGGGAAGTGATACTAGTGACGCACATAGTGGTTGCTTTCATATATTTGTCTTGTGCCATTTACCCTCATAAATGAGGATCTGGAAACTCTGAACTAGCATCTACATTGAAGATTTCTTTTATGTCACTTGAATAGGTAATAACTAATAAGATAGAATTGAATTTGTCTTTATCAGAATTGGGTTAATTATTTCACTTTCATCCCGTAACTGAATTCTCATAGAGTAACAAATATAGCACAGCTGTCAAGAATATGGAATTGTCTACAAGGACACTTCTGTTCCAACTCCACATTTTCAAAATCCCAACTTCTTGTTATTGAAGACGTGGAGTACATGTAAGTGTATAAGTTGATTGAAAACTGATCACTGGGATGTTGATTCTTAATGTGGTTGACTGAAGTATAAGGATGATGGTTTATTGTGGTTGGTATTTGGTAATACTATATACTATGTTTTTAAGTTGTGTGTCTATTTGATGTCACCACATTGTGGCAATTTTGTTTTTACTTCTAGGAAATGTTATACGATTCCAGGTTAGTTCTTCAACACTTGTGATCTTATTAGGAAGTTATAGAGACGAGTAACATAATTTTAGGGTACATTTGTAACCTTAGCTATTACACGAGAAAGATAATTGTAGGGTATAACAGTGTGGTCTCTTATATCTCTACAATTCTGAGCGGTCTTTTTTTCCGTGATAATAGATGTTACATTAGTGTTCAAGGTGTCCGGGGTCATTTATCAGTATGTTTAAAGATAGGAATAACAGAAGTGTTTAAGGTGTTCAGTCCTTGCTGAGAGTGTAGTTAATTGCGTCGGGGTGCCAATAGCCTTAATTGAGTCGGGTCAGTTCTTTTGATGGGCTCGTTTGTTTTTCAAAGCTGCAACTTATGTTTATCTCAGTACTGCTGTTTTGGTTCAAGTCTACTTTGTGATGTTGCTCATAAATCCTGATATATGTTTCTCCTTCAATAATCTACGGGTTTTTATTTATTTTTACTTAATTTCTCTTATCAAATTTCTTCCAATTTCACCCGTCTCGGTCCTGGTGGTGTCATTATTACATGTTTTAATTAATTTTATTCATGCAACTTCCAAAAGCAGTGCCACTCTCTGTACTGTGGGAAAAGTGTATAAATTGTTGGATTCCATAGATGTTCAATGAAAATTAATTCTGTAATATATGTGCTGATCTGAATTATAGTTTCCTTTGTTGAATGAAAGTGCGGCAGTCTTCCATTATGATATGCGATTAATGTTACACCATTATGCTGCATGAATAATTTGTAGTTTTTGCATCCCATTACCTACCTTACCAAGAATGTGCGAAACACTGCTGTGTTATCTGTCTTGCAAGTTATTGGGCCATTCCATTTTGAAGACGTGCCAATAATGAAACTGTACTTGAAATGGGAACTATTCAGGTCGAAATATGTTGATCCAGACATTGTTGTTAAGACTATTGATCAGCAAGTGGAACTATGTGGGGAAAGTGGGAAATGCTTGATTGTGTAAGACTTGAAACCGTTCAGCCTCCAAGTGCACGGCAGCACCCAAATTATCTGAATGGTATTACTGGCGGCCTTTTCTTCTAAACTCTTGGGTGAATGTAAATTTATGTGCAATTGCGTTGCCTAGTCATAACCAGAAGGGCATATAGTCAAATGCCATAGATCCTGATTTCATTGTACTCACAAATTTCCTTGGTTCTGTCGATCTTTGGAAAATCGATTTGTAGTTCCATATCTTTCAGTCATTCCGTTGATTCCACATCTTTCATAGTCTACAAGAAAACTTGTTCAACTTAATTACATTTTAAAGATCAGATATGCTTTATTAATAGTGGCTCCACCTTCAACTCTGTCATTTTCATATAACTCTGTTTGAAGCATCTATATCTGGCTGGGAACTGATGCACTTGCACCCGACGATAAGTTGGCAATGGGCTTGGTCAATCTTTGAGTTCATATTTCCTTTAAGTTTTAGAATAAAGCCTTTAAAAATGCTGAATTTCTGGTGCAATGGCAACTAATTTACCAGATACAAAATTGCTGTAGAATTCATTCAAATTCTTTCTCATCATACACAGGTGGTGCAAATGTGATTTCCTACAGCTACTGACATAAACAAAAGAATCCCGACTCTGGGTATCTCAATTTGAACTTTACAACAAACAAGCTTCTTTCTACTCTCTGTGGCCTTTGGATTGTATATCAAACAAGATGGAGGCATCTGTGAACCAAATGGTCATGCAGACAGCTTCATGAAGGTGTCATGGGGAAACAATTGAAGAGATGAAAAGGCTAACCTTGATTTCTTGCGGTCATAACCAATGGACTGAGAAAATTCTGGCAGTAAAATCCAATATTTCTTGTTGGTTCGGCCAATCCCCTAACTTTAAAGTGGTTGGGTAAGAGTGGGGCACCTGTTAAGTCGAGGAGAAAACTATTGTTTTGCCAAGCACAAAAGTAATCAAAGATAGTTCGATGAAGAAGATTGTGTTGAGGAGGGCTCTATCAACTGTCCATCCAAATATTGTGATCCCTCCAGCATTAGTTTGCAAATACATTACTGGAATTTTAAGAAACACAGCATCAGACAAATGACAATCAACAGAGGCAAACTTCATCAAAGTTTGCACAAGAGTATGAACAAATCCATAAAAGGCATGCAACAAAAATATATACAAGACAACTCAGGACCTCAGGTGCCTCCCTAGGGTGCAAAGAATTTAAAATAAAAATAAGAAAAGCACTCATTTTTATAGAAGCCAGATACAAGCATGCACGGGGTAGCCTATGAAGCCTAAAAAGAGTATGAAGCTCGTCAAAGATCTTTCCATCAATTCCATGTTTTCAGACAGGACAGTCAATATAGTCATATATTTCAGTAAATTTGAACAGAAAGTCATTAAAATGTCATAGATATAATATTTAGCACTGACATACCCCAACTTTTTATTTTGAATATGGTTTTGTGTTCATATTGAATTTATTAGTCGATTTATCTCTCATCATAAGATTGTATCATGTAGATCATGACATCCAAGAAAACAGAAGTCTATTTTTTTCTTCTTTCAAAAAGAACACCATGACTAATGTATAACCTAAACAATGTTATTGGCGAAGGCGAATCAGATGCAATCAGAAGCAACGTAAGATGAACATACCAAAAGCTTGTCGCCTGTGATAAGATGACATATATGACGCCAGCTGTGTATTTGTAGGCATTGAAACATAATAATCACATGACTCCAAATCACTCTCAGAGTAACTTAGATGCAGTGAGTTAATTGTGCTGGCAACCTCAGAGTTCCCCATACCATTTGAATTTCTTTGGTGAGATGAATCATTAGAACTACACGTTACTAATGCATGCCATCTACTGGCAAGTGATGCTAAGGCCTGGGCTCTATGAGAAATTCTGGTTGCTGCGTGCAGGGAAATAATAATCCCGACAACCTGAACAATTGTGGAGACCTGAAAATATGGGGCAAACAAAAGTAAGGCAATTACTGCCTCAAAAATTAACACATGAGCAATGATAATTGAAGAGCTATTAGAGTCTGGTGTCTGAACGCCATAGTGGTTCTGAATCTACAGCAAAGAGATACACAACAAGCATGTGAAGTAACAAATATTTGAACTTACTGCAAAATCGCCGCCATTAATGAATGTGATTTTTCCACTGTATCCAGTGACCTCAAATAGAGTCACAAACTGGCTTGCTGTCACAACCACAAACTGCAGAAGCAGGAAGATCCGAAACCGGTGGCTTATTTTAGAGAGATGATACCGCAAACGAATGTGTTCCTCCATAAATACCAAAACATCAGATTCCCTTTCCAAGAGCCTCCCATAATCCTCGAAGTGGATTACTTGCAAATTGCAGATCAAGTGAAACAATATGCTGGCTGTGAGGGTGATTGTGCTCACATATGTCCATGATAGAACAAAAGCTAATAAAATACAAATTGACAGCCACCATGAATCATGTTGGACATATAGCATGCGGACAACTTCACGTATAGTCTTCAAAAGCAAACATGGCAGTGACCACCAAAGTAGCAACCGGAAAGAATCCTGTGACAATATGATTCGAGCAAAAAAAAAATTAGTATTACAGCAATATCTATACGTCAAAATATAGTTAACTTACAATGAATCTATACCAAACAAGCATTTTTCGATACTGTTAGTGAAAGAAAGGAAGTTACTTTCGCAAGAGCTAGCAGAAAAAGGTAATGTGCTATGCCTATGAGCTTTAATAACGGATGCAAGATTTTCACAATTACAGAATTTGGTGATGGAGATTCGAATTAAGCTTATACCAGGTTCAGGATTAGAAAGAAACATGCTAAATATTGTAAGCGCACGTTATGTGCATAACATTAAGGCTTATCACACAAATAAGTTGATAGGATTGGATATAAACCGAAAGACGAAAACTTAGCTCAAAATCCAAACTATGCCATATATTTGAATGACCAGATTTCCCACACACATTAAACTAATCATAGAGGTTCATAGCATCGCATTTGTCCACTACTAATCACACAATCTTTAAGAAGTATGATATGGGATCCAAAGCACACACATTTCACATAAGACAATCACCAGTAGACTGTAGTTGACCAATTCAAAATTAAAGCAGCTAATTCATCAAACAATCTATGATTCAATGCTATACCTTAATCTGCTTAACGTAAGCGCTTCGAAACCGAACCATATGGCCAGTATATCGATCAACAAACAAGAACTTCCGAATGCCATACTTGCGGAGATTGTGAGATAAGCAAAGCAAAGACACAGCAGCCAAATAAGCCTGAGAGCCCACAATAACAAGCTCAAACCCCTCAATCTGGTACTTATCGCAATTAGAACAGTTGAAAATCACAAGAACAAGCACTGGAACCAAAACTCCAATAACTATAAAAGCAAACCAAGATAGAACACAGCTGACAAGACAGGTTTGGTTGAAACCCAACAGAATGAGGAAAGCTTCAAGCTTTTGAAGGGTGTGATCCAACTCGGTGTCTTTGATTTCGAGGTCTTGTTCTTCTGGGCGGTGGGTTTGGTTGGAATCGAGAAGAGGGGTGGTGGCGGAGGAGTTGGGGGGGAGTGGTGGGAGGTCCTCTGTTTTAGTATGTGGGTCAGCCATGAATGGTGTTCTAGAGATTTTGATGGGTTTGGAGTAAAAATGGTGGCAACCCAGTTGAGATTTGAGGGGTTTAAGTAGGAAAAGGTTGAATGATTGGGGTTAAGTTTAAGCTTCTGATCAAAACAAATCCAGTCTTGAATTTCAAGTTTCTTTTTTTTTGCTCGAATCAGACTGCACGAATATTATTTTTATATGGAAACAAAACTGCTAGATGTGCGCCAGCACGACCCCATATGACTAGTTTCAATATTCATCTGACAAGGTGTGTTTGATTCAAAGAGTTGGGTTGGGGGACTTTGAAAAGAAGTCAATCAAATCATTATGCTTTACTTGTAGGATTTAGCTTGAGAATCTATGACTCTAAAAGGTTAAGCCAAGTGCTACCAGGTAAACACCTACCATCCAAATCCAATCACCCCAGGGTTGTTTATTTGATTTCCTTGTTGGTTCTTATTTGTTGGTTTTTGTGGTCACTCTTTTAGGTTGAGGTCGATGTATGCTTTTACAATAAACCAAGATTTTATTGTTCCTACAACACATTTATTTGTTTGTAGACATTAAGAACTTGATTGTGTATCGCCTAAATAATCGTGAATTTAGTTCTATTTTAAACGAAAAATCACTAACATTCTTATTTTTTAGTTTTTATAAATTTAAAACTGAATAATATATTTAAATATTTTATGTTTCAGGTAAGTGAAAGGTCACGGAAGCGTATTCCGGCCTAAGTACACCATGTTAGATGTTATTAGCAGAAAGAAAGAGACAAAGTGGAGTCACTAGTAGTGTCGGATCTGTGATCTCATTGTGGTTTGTTTAAGTAGTAATACAACAATCAAATCTGTCTGGCCAGTTCCCTAACCCTTTGGAACTCCCGCCAAATATAAACCTGTTTGTACCTTATACGCCGCACTCAGCTCAGCCAATCTGGGATGAACACCAAGGGCAATCACTGACCCGAGTTCATGTGAAGCTAAACAGGATTATTCCAATCAAATCTGGTTTAAAAATCAGGTTTGATGAGTGATGGTTGTGAAGGGGGTGTGGAGTGGTTAGGGAAATTGGAGGTGGCATGATTCCGACGGTGATAGTGTGTGTGAGGTGGAGGTGTATATGTGGAAAGAGATTACTTGTAGAACATAAAAATTAGAAGGGGCTAGTGAGTATAACTGTCATGTTGACGACATTTGAATCTCGATCATCAAGTATATGTATTTATTAGTACATCATCGTTTACACACAAAATGTTCAATAGATTAGGATGAGTTGTCGAAACCTTAAACACTATATCACGAACCTCAAATCAAAACAAGGACTCGAAGTTGCAGACCTAAAAACCGTAACATAAGTTTTGGAAGAAACCAAATATGCATAAAAGAAGTTTGAGCTATTGAAATGTACTACTTGCGAAGTTGAAAAAGCCAAAGCTAGCTAGTGCAAAAACGCCCATCTTCTTGCACTCATCAGGCTTCCATCTTCATCCGGAACACATGCATGCTAGTGTATCCTCCTCTTTTTTATCAAAGATGTAATGCAAATCAACCCAAAAGAGGTTAAATGCCAAAGCTACTCATCAGGCTACCATGTACGTACCAACACGGCAACACCCAACACTGAAAACAAAGAAATATATATACATGTGCTTAATCATTCAGTGTTGAAGTTCTGGATATCATTCAATTAGTACTCATACGTTGAACTGATCGATATATAGAAAGAAGTACACAATACATACAGCTGAAGCTTGAAAACACCCCAAGAAAAAGGCAACTGCCAACCAAGTGATCATGAAAGGAAATGAACACTCAGAACAAGACAACTGCAAAACGTATACTACCAGAAAAGGAGTCATAGCCGACGATATGAAAAAAAACGGCCGACGAACTCTTTATTCGTCGGCTATAACCATTATAGCCGACGAAATTCGTTGTCTGTTGTGGTATTTCGTCGGCTAAAATGGGTATTTCGTCGTCGGGTATAGTTTTACCGACGGCGTATTTCCGACGATGTTATAACCGATGATATGTCGTCGGGTAATGGTTATAGCCGACGAAATCGCCGGCTATAATAATTATAGCCGACGATATCGTCGGCTATAACCATTATAGCCGACGACTTAAATTCGTCGGCTATGATGCCTTTTCTGGTATAACCAGTAATTGCGGCCAGAATAATTAGAGTTTTGCTGAACACGATTAGGCCGGAATTTAGCAGCCGAAAAACAGAGTAGCAAAGAGAATTAGTTACGGCCAAAGAAACTGTTTGAAATGTGGACATTAACTGGTAGATTGAGGCAGCTCCCTAGCTAACGCCGGCCGTGACAAATCATGTTGGATACATAAGAGCACAAGAGAAAACAAATTTGGCTTTGCAAGTGTAGGTTTCATATTCCAATAACTAGTACTGTCCCTAACCCACCTACTGCATTCAGTATGTCGTTTACTATAAGGCCCTACGTACAGGACAATAACAACACAAATTGACATGCACCCAATAAGTTAAATTAGAAAGCTACCGATTTGATTCCAGACTTACATTTTCGATTCCGAAAACTCAAATGGCCGATCACAGCATTGATCCTAGTAGCGGCTTCTGCTCAAAGACCAAGACATTCCACAGCCTCAGGCAGAAAGCTCCAGTCCCCTCCGAAACGACGCCACTTTCGATCACTCATTACATTTTCTCTCACCTCCAAGCCTCCCCTCCTCTTCCCTCCACCCTAGCTCTCCTCGACCCCACCACGCGCCGCCACGTGCTCTATCCCGAGTTCACGCGCCGCGTCAAAACCCTTGCCGCTGCGCTACAATCCCACCTCAACCTCTCCTACGGCCATACAGCCCTCGTCATCTCCCCTAATTCCCTCGACCTCCCCGTCCTTTTCTTCTCTCTCTTCTCCCTCGGCGTAACCGTCTCTCCGTCAAACCCGGCCAGCACAGCTCCCGATATTTCCCGCCAAATCCACCTCAGCAGACCCGTCATCGCCTTCGCCACCTCCGCCACCTGTCACAAACTCCCCAACACTCTCCAATACGGCGTCGTACTCCTCGACTCCCCGGAGTTCCAGTCCATGATGACGTCGGCGTCTCATCCGGAGCTTCCACGTGTCCGCTTCCCCCAGTCCCACACCGCCGCGGTCCTCTACTCCTCCGGCACCACCGGAGCGGTCAAAGGCGTGGAGTTGACTCACCGCAACTGGATTTCCATGCTGGCGTCAGCCTACGCCGTCCGGAATAATCCTACGGCCGTGTTGAAACCGCCTGTCATGCTCTGCGCCGTGCCGTTCTTCCACGTGTATGGCTTCGGCGTCTGCATGAGGGCTTTGGGGTCCGGCGAGACACTGGCGGCGATTTCCGGGAGGTTTGATCTGAGAGCGACGCTGAGGGCCGTCGAGAAGTACAGGATCAGCCACGTGGCGTGGGCCCCGCCGGTGGTAGTGGCGGTGGTGAAGATGGGAAGCGAGGAGATGGAGGGATACGATCTGAGCTCGCTGCAGGTCGTGGCCTGCGGCGGCGCTCCGCTCGCCAAGAGTGTCATCGATAAGCTCAAGAAACGACTTCCTAACGTCCAAGTGGCACAGGTCAGTTGTGCATGAATTAATTAATATACTTGCTGTTTTTTGTTTTTATATATTTTAGTCCTCGTAATTTCATGATTTTATAATTAGAGTTCGAAATGAACATGATCGACTTAAATCTAAATCCGTTTAGTAACATCAAAATTTAACTCGACCTGATACATTTGTAGGGTTAACATAAAAATTGAAGATCAAACAAGATTAACGAGACCCGTAGTACTCTGGTTCTCTGTTTTGACTTTAATTTGATGCATTCGACTTTAACTATTGTTGCTTATTGTGTTTTTGTTGTCAAGTCTTTGTTGTTTTTCGAACAAGTTTTTAGCTTCATGTCTCTCTCTTTTGTGCTATCTTTTTAAGAATTTTGTTTGCCACAAAAACAATATTGAGGTTGATTTGAGTTAGTACAGTGTTGTTGATTTGCAGGGATTTGGGCTGACAGAGACAACGGGTCGGGTGTTTGGCACTGTAGGCCCAGATGAGACCCGAGTAGAAGGAGCAACTGGAAAGCTAATGTCAAATTTTGAAGCCAAGATTGTTGACCCGGAGACCGGCATTGCCTTGCCTCCTCTAAAGACCGGTGAGCTTTGGGTTAGAGGACCATTTGTAATGAAAGGTAATTTTCATTTTTTTTTTCTTGAGGATTTAAATTGTGCTTTACATTCATACCTTGATGCATATTTGAGGTGGTGTTGCACTGTTGCTTGTCATTTTGATGAGTGTAGTAGCTGTGTAGGTTATATTGGTGATGAAAGAGCAACTGCTGCAACTATTGACACTGAAGGATGGTTCAAAACTGGAGACCTTTGTTATATTGACAATGAAGGTTTTCTATTTTTCGTTGATCGGATTAAGGAACTCATCAAGTACAAAGGCTACCAGGTTTGTGTGACGTATAACAAGTTTACTGCTTTGCTTCATTAGAATCAGTGCGATGCTGTGTGTTTACTGTTGCATGTTTGCATTAGGTTGCCCCGGCAGAGTTGGAGCATCTGCTTCAATCCCATCCCGATATTGTTGATGCAGCTGTGGTTCCGTATGTGATTTTCCGGTTTTTTCTCTGTTTGTGATTCTCTCAATTTCTGCTGGCTTGTTCTTCAAGTTTTGACACTTAGTATATGGTGGTGATAATAACGGACAGGTATCCTGATGAGGAAGCAGGTCAAGTACCAATGGCCTTTGTGGTGAGGCGCCTAGGAAGTGTTGTAGATGAATCGCAAGTGATGGATTTTATTGCCAAACAGGTAAATTTAGACTATTCCAATGACATGCCTAGCATGCAAGGATGAAGTTTGCGACTTTAACTATCTGTACTGTCTGAATCAGGTTGCCCCATATAAGAAACTACGAAGAGTAGCATTCATCAATGAAGTACCAAAGAATGCACAAGGTAAATTGATGAGGAAAGAATTAATCAAACTCGCATCGTCCAAGTTATGAACTCCAGTTTCTTTCTACTGGTGTCACATTTGGATCTACAATGTAAATCTGCTTGCCTACACCAACCAAAGATTATTCATTATTTTTAAGTCTTGGTATTTCAACATATTCTAAAAGAGAGCTGTAGTTTTACCTACATAAGTAGTACAAAAGATAACGAATGTTTCACCTACTTGTTGAAATGCAAATCGGTATGCATTTCAACGTTTTATGATGCTTGCATACACAGGCTTCTGAAGAAGAAAGTCATAAGCACCAAAGAACACTAAACTTGACAAAAGAGAACGAAGTACAGCGTAGCTAAAGCCATTAAATAGAAATGCTGTTGGGGATTCCGCGGCCAGTTACCCCAGGTCCTGAGGTGGGTAGCAGCAATTCATATGGGGGAATTCCTGCTCCGCTTCTGTTTTTAAGATGACCATCTTTGTTTCTCCTGTCAATGATCTTCTCTATTTCCTCTAGTCTAGAAGAGAATCTATGGAACAATTCCAAAATTTCATGATCATTGATCCAGTGGGCGTGTAGAGGATTTACCTGTCCCAAGTACTCTTCATCTGGGGAGTGAGTTGATAGAGTATCTTGAACTGCCATTACTTTGGTGGCTTGAAGTTTTGTTGCCAAGGAAGACAGAAATCTTTGCTGCGGGTTTTGAAGAAACTTCTCATAATCAGGATCATCTTCTTGTGGAATAAGTTTTCTCATGAGGGTGGGACGGTTTGGGACATAACTGCCAAAAGGGTACTGGCCGAAGTTGATAGCAGCATGTTGACCTGAAGCAATCCAAATTATTATTGTAAGTATACCAGATAAGTCCTCTTTGGTATTAAGTTTAGGCCACCAAGGCTCATCCCGCTTGTCAGCATGACCCTTGTTCTTGATCTCATTCCACCAGTCTTGGAGCTCAAAATCTGATGTCACCGAATTTGGCTCGGGGTAGAAGTGTTGCACATAAGATTCCACCCATTCCTTTATGGCAGACCATATAAGGAGACCATCTGCAGCATATGGATAGTCCTCAATTACAAGTTTTACGCCGCAAGGTTCTGAAGGATCTTCCACAGCCATGCCTCTAAGAATGTTAACACAAGTAAAATGACTCAGCTCATCTGCTCAATCTAATTGTGTTTGGAATTCTAACATGTTTCAATCATGAAAACCTTACCTTCGAATAAGATCAGCTGGTAATGCCTCCAAGTCAAACCTCCACATACTCTTGTAAGCTGCCGAACTTACCTCCAGGGAATATTTTCCCGGACTGAAAGAAGCCTCAATTATTCCCCCTCCGTTTATTAATGCCTGCCTTGCAAGCGCATTTATTTCTAAGGTGTAGCGCATGTGAGGATGAAGTAGCTTGTAAATGGGGTGCATTGAGCTAAGCTGTCTATGAGTGGCAATTATATACGGCTCCATGCAAGCATGAGTCCTCAGCCTAGACAAGAATATATTACCACAACATTAGTTATATAAGGCATACTGTAGCTTTGCAAAATCCAATGTATTACTGTTTTACCAGTGATTAACTAGCTGATGGACACCAGCGTCGTTTGAGCAAACATGAGCTTTGGCTAGCTTCCAAATCCAGTGTGTAGTAGCATGATGCCCATGAGTATATACATGTTTGTTTCGAGGGGATGAAGGTGTTGGTGGAAGTGAAAGCTCTATAGCTAGAGGTCTCAAAAAACCAGCTTTGGTATAGAAGAACACAGTCCTCGAGGCATAGGCTTTTCTTCCAGGCAAAGAGTTCATCTTCTCAATAAATGGCAAAAATATGTCATGGTAGTCAAGTATAAACAGTCTCTTATCCTCAATAGCCTGTATCACGATTGTCAGGGGAAGAGTTAGAAAATATAAAAAGAAAGTTAGAAAGAGCTAATCACTTTAGAATCCCAGAATGCAATCAGATACTAATACCTTTTCTACACTCATCGACCCATTGAGTTCTTGCTCTATCAATTCCTTCGTGATAAGGGATTCTGGGGGGCCATAAAAAGCAGGATCTAACTTGCTGAGAATTGGAAACTCCTGGAAATATACATAGTCCAACTTAAGGACTCACACCAGGGCATATAACATACACATAGTGATTGACAAAGGATCTATTTGTATGTTACCTTCAGAATCTCAATATTCACAGGATTGACTCCAGCTAAAGCTTGCCGCGCAAACTCATTATCACGCAACCAATTAAACCTATCCCCTGGATCACATAAATTCAACATGAGAAATGAATGACATAAAAGACCAGAAGACTTTTTCCTACTATATGGTGTAACAAAACAGGGGAATAAAAGTGAATGAGTGTGAATTACTTTTTATAATAGCAGGGATTTCGTATTTCAACCACTCTCCTCCAACACTAAGAAATTTTTTCATCATGCCACCCGAGAACATAATGGATTCTTTTTGCTCATCGTCATCTTTCAAGAGGAGACCATCATTATATAGCTTATCTATATCAGAGAAGCACTTGAAGGGTATGTCTGAACTTGACAATTTAACAGCAAGAGACGGTAACAGATTGTGGAGCAAAGCTTTCAACTTCCCACGAGAGAAAGTATTTTGCTTAATCTCCTCAAAAGTCTCATCACGAGGCACGTAGACTGGATGAGGCTTCTCGATTCTACACTCCGTAAGAGGATCTGTTTGAATGTCATCCATAGTGGCACAATTATACATCAATGCTACACAACTCAACTGCACTAACACAAAGAAATAACATTTTATGTACCAGACTTGGATGGAGGCCGGCCAGTCATACAGCGCCGAGGATATGGCCTCTCCTTGCCACCAATGACTGGCCTAGCTAGTTCTTCACTCTTGTCAGGATTCCCCAACTCATTGTAAACATCATAATCATAAATCCTATCATGTGCCTTTCTCATGCCTTTCCCATTGCCCCGAATACTCAGTAAGTCTTCGTGTCGAAGATCTTTAATCCCTGATGGTGTTTGTGAAGGCAAGTATGCCTGTTTACAATAACAAAACAATATAAGCATTGCTTTTACAAAATCAATCATAAGTGTAAAGTAACTAAGACGAAATACGCACTTGGTTTCTGAAGATGATTCGACTCTGAGGGTTATCTTTTTGAGAATGGATCCAAGTATTTGCAGGGAAGAAAAATGGGCCTTTATCAAAACCATGAATGACAATCTCCAACAAGTAAAACTCCTTGCCATGTAAATTAGTAATAAGAACAGCTCCTGGACACCCAAAGTCACTTGGGACTGTGAAATCAGCAGCGTACTCAATTATGTGTGAAAATTCCGATGGTACTGGCTTTGGCAACCAGCCTCTCACAGCAGATTCTACTACCTTCCCTGAATTAGTAACTACAAGAACAAAAATGGGAACAAAAATCTTACACACCCATCAAACTAACAACCAAAAGAAACCCAAAGCAAAAATTGTCTCTACCCATTAAACTATATAATAGAACTCCAAAAGCAGACAAACTTTGGAGTCTTTTGTGGTAAAAACCAGGATCATGAACAAAAATCTTGCATACTTATCAAAGTAAAAAAACGAAAGAAAACATATTTTCACAAAAGTTCAAGCACAACCATGGAAAAAGTGGAAGCCAAGATTCTGAAAAAAGGCACTAAAGTTAGGGTCTTTGATAAAATTTACCAGCGTCAATTTCTTCACTGATAAGTTGGATCAGAATCCCCTGACCAATCCCATTAATAAAGAACTCCCACTGATCCTCAATCTTCTCAAACACCTTCTCCTTCATTTTCTTTCTGATCGTTACCACCGCCTTAACTTCAATCGGAGAAGAAGAAGAAGCTTTCAAAGAGCCACTAATGTCTTTACTCTGCAATGGAGGAGTCGAAGCTTCTTCCACTGCCGCCCTGTCACCACCGCTGATCACGGCTCTGACTGATCCAAGCCCACTGGGTCGTGCCCGGAAACCGGGGATATGGGGCTTCCGGAGCTTGATGAACTTCCCAGTTGACCTCTGGCCGCCGGCGAGGCTTGACTTGAAAGGAACCAGCGGCTGCTTCAATGCATACATGTCTCTGACAAAGACCAACAACGTTGTCAAACGCTTAAGTGATCACTTGTTTTGAGTTACTTCAGTGTCGCCGAAACGACGCCGTTTGTTGTCTTTTCCGGCAGGTGGTGATGTCTGAGAAGTAAAGAACTCCAAAAGTGGGACTTCTTCCTCGTCTTCTGGGAAGTGTGTGCAATTTTCAGTTCCCATCAGTGGGTTTAATAGTGGTGGTGCTTATTAAGTTGTGTTGACTGATGGAGACTCTCGAATTGCGGCGCGTGATGTGCAATCTCGTAGTGTAGAGAAAAGAGGTGAGGATGTTGATGGCGCGTTGGATATGAGCTGTGTGTGGGAGAGTGGGGACGATCTTCCAGTCTTCCAGAGTACAAAGGAAAAGAATGGGAAGTAGGCTGGTAGGTATTTTACTAAAATGGCAGTTCTAATTATGCAGGAGTAGAGAAAGTGCATGTAAAATGTGTCACATAAAAGTGACTTTCTATTTTCAATAACTTATCTGGGTACACTGTATTATTTTCCAAAAAAAGAATTGGATTTAGTAGCAAAGTTACCTCAGACTTTGCCTTCCCTACTTAGATCTAAATAATTTCAGTTAGCACTAGGTTTCAATTTAATTTATGATACGTTATATTTTATTTGAAAATAATCATTCATGTGTATAGATCGTTTGAGACGTAAGTAAATTCTAAATACAAAAAATAGAAATGAGATAAATAATTAAAAAAAAAAAAAGACTTAGACAACAAAACGACTTAAACAAGAATATAAATAATACAACCAGAAAAGGCTAACATAGTGTAGCTTCTTAGCATTTCCCATAGTGAATGATACATTGAATTAAAAATAAGATGCATTTGGCTTATCAAACCATCACAAATCTATGGTTGGTAGTTGTAAACACATAAGATAACAATAAGAACTATCTAAATCTTCCCTTTCACATGTCTATTTTATAAGTTCAAGAATATCAATTTTTTTAAGGCAAAGGAAGAAACTCATTCTTTATTTCTTGCAAAATACAAAGACTTGGATACATTTCTCACTTCACATGTGCATCACGTCTTAATTAAATTAATAATACAGTTGTATCAAAGATAAAAGAGAATTAAAGAGAAAAAGGCTTGCTACTTTCATTTTGGTCTAGTATTGTCTAAAACTTTAAAGTACTTTAAAATAATTGAAAGCTCTATTAACAAAAATAGTTATAACATACACGCTGGGTTGCAAAAGGCTTTATCTTTTGGTAGTGTTTGAGGAAGTACTAAAAGTTGAAGTTTTGTTGAAATAACTCTGCTTCATCTGGGAAAACTTCCAGCAAAATATAACTAAGCGCACACACTTCTTGAGAAGCAAATCCTCAATGAACCCAAATCATGTATTTCAATGGAGGGCTAGCTCTGAGCTTGGATTAAGTTTATTACTGTATTATTGTGCCAGCATTTTCGATATGAAAAAAAAAAAAATGTCAATGGAGACTCAGAACTCTGGGGTACCCACTTGCATGATTTAGCCATTTTCATTTGGTCCTGTCCACTGAGATATGATATTTGCTTTCAGATTCATAGAACATGCAAGAGCCATATCGCAGTCACAATATTCTGTGTTACACTGCCAAATGATCACTATTTTATTTCAGTTTGTTAGCCATGCCTTATTGGCCCAAAAAAAAAAAACAATTTGTTGCATTTCATAATATACAAGTGGGTGAGAGGTTCCAAGAAAAAACTATGGATGAGTCTAAAACAGGAAGTAATTCCGGGATAGGGGCACGGTGGTGGCTGCACTGCAGGTGAGAACCTCGCCGTCTGCCGTCACCGTGTATGTCTCAGGATCAACCAGAATCTTTGGTAGGGCGTCATTGAGCTCCATGTCGCGTTTGCGGAGGTTCCTTACATTTCCCACAGCTTCTACCCTCTTGTTGAGGTCATACAAGGCTTTGACCCCATTTTCTTTAGCTGCCTATATGCACAGGAAGACTAAGTTATTGCTTACGAACTACATTTATGTGCAAGTGAAAGACAGACAGAGAGAGAGAGATTTCATGCCTTGCTGACAAAGGCAATGGAGTGAGCACAACTAGCCTTGCCAAATGCACCAAACATAGGTCTCGAGATGACCTGCCAAGAACAAAAGCACTGAATATTGCGTCCACGCAGTGCGAATACTACATAAGAAAATCTTGCGGAAGTATTGATTTTACCGGTTCAGGTGTGGGAATGCTTGCATTTGGATCACCCATATTAGCCCATGCAATTGCACCACCTTTGACCACCATTTCTGGTTTTGCCCCAAAGAAAGATGGCTTCCATAGAACAAGATCGGCGAACTTGCCCACCTGCAGAAGCTCATCGTAGGAAAATGAGAATTCCATTGTTCCAAGATTAGACATACCAGTATCACTATTTTAGAATCCAGCCATAAACAAGTAGCATGTATGCTATTTTCATTCAAGAGCATAAAAGTGAATGTTCGACATTTTAACTTTATTTTATTTAAATCTGCAGTGTGTTCTGCTCAAACTTGATGAAGGGTAAGGAAAAGTTGACAGAAAGAGTGGTTTTCTGATAAAAGTAACATACCTGAACGGAACCAACATATTTAGAAAATCCATTTGCTATGGCTGGATTTATGGTGTACTTTGCAATGTATCGCTTGATCCGGAGGTTGTCGTTGTTGGATCCAATAGGTTCTATCGACCCTCTTTGTGACTTCATCTTGTCAGCAGTTTGCCAAGTCCTGGTAATCACCTGGTAAAACCAACATAATTCACACAATTCTGAGCTAGGCTTACAGATGTCCATGCTAGGGTGATTAATGCATAGAGCCATAGAGGTTGCTAAAAAATTACAAATAAGACTTTGGAAAAACAGTCTATAGTTCAAAATAACATGTAAACGGATATGCAGTTTCTATGGTCCGGAGGAAATGGAATACATTTGAATTAAGTGTTGAGGAAGTAAAAACCTCTCCAATGCGACCCATGGCCTGTGAATCCGAAGCTACCATGCTAATTGCTCCCATATCATGCAATATATCTTCTGCAGCAATTGTTTCAGCTCTTATCCTTGATTCAGCAAAAGCTACATCTTCTGGAATGTCCTTGTCAAGGTGATGGCAAACCATCTGCATGCATTGAAAATTTGAAATGTCGCTCTTTTTAAACATACTGAATTCTGTGACAATACTTGTAATATCTTCTCATACCAGCATATCAAGATGCTCATCTATAGTATTGGAAGTGAAAGGCCGTGTGGGATTCGTTGATGAGGGCAGAACATTTTCCACACCACATACTTTGATGATATCTGGAGCATGACCCCCACCCGCACCTTCACTGCCAATAAGAATCAAGCACAAACATTGATAATCAGAAGTACCAAAAAAAAAAAATACTAAGAATCCGAAAGTAACATAAACACAATCCTCGCCAAAGATTGTAACAATCAGAGTTATTATGCCACTTTGCATTACATTGACGAGTCATGGATAAATACAGCTTACACAATACGGGTGTAAGAATGCAGATTATAGTAAGTATGCGGGAAATGATTAGGGGTTGAAACATGGTGAAATAAAATAAAGATGTCAAGCTGTAGTCGTTTGAAGCAACAACCAAGTTTGGACTACAGACCTTGGCCATCAGTCTTCTAAAAACTATAGTTGTCAAGAAATTGTAGAAGACCGAAAAGAAAAGAGAAAAAACTAATCAAAACAGACAGAATGTGATACTCACCTGTGGTACGTATGAATAGTTCTGTCTTTAAATGCTGCAATTGTGTGTTCCACAAATCCAGATTCATTTAAGGTGTCTGTGTGGATATTGACCTATCATGATCACAATTGGATTTGAACATGTTAAAGTCACGAGAAATTCCAACAGGAAATAGCCTAAAAACATTTCAAAACGATAAAGACCAAAGTACCTGGATGTCATATTGGTCTCCAACACTCAAACAATTGTCTATTGCAGCAGGAGTTGTGCCCCAGTCTTCATGCAGCTTCAGACCCATTGCTCCAGCCTTGATTATTTCATGTAACCCATCGGGTTTGGCACTGTTCCCCTATAGTGAACAAAGTGAAAAAGATTAATGGAAACAGGTTTAGCCATCACTTTGTATTTCTACTGATCCTCTGAATGTATGGTGGGGAACAAAAGGAGAGTCTTTCGAGTTACCAAACAAAATAAGCATACCTTCCCAGTAAAGCCAAAATTTAGAGGCACTTCATCAGTTGATTGCAGCATTAACTTCATTTGCAATGGAGATGGTGTGCATGTTGTTGCCCGAGTCCCCGTAGCAGGTCCTGTTCCACCTCCCACTAAAGTTGTGATACCTGCATTTTGAAAGTTTTAGAAATACACACAGGTCAAATAAGTGGACTAATACATCACCAAGTTAAGGAGTAACTATATAGCATAAATAAAGGATGAACGATATGGAACTTTACCAAAATAGAAAACATAGTATGCTACTGAGATTATATAACATCATGCAAACGCAGAAATCGTGAGTGACTAGAGGAATTCTTCTTGAGAACAAAAAAAAAAAGTGATCCTGTTTTTATTATACATGTATGTTTTCTTTCTTTCATAATCTATGACTTCAAGGCCATCAGCATCACAGACAAATTATGCATCTACCAAGTTCTGTCATTATATTTTTCAAGCCAGCAGCAACTGATAAATTATGTCTTTCATAAATATTCTATCACTTTCTAGAAAAATTACTCACCACTTGATATTGCTTCATATGCCAACTGCGGGCATATAAAATGTACATGACAGTCTATAGCTCCTGCAGTCACAATTTGTCCTTCTGCCGCAATGACCTCTGTGTTAACCTAATTGCAGAAAAGGAGCAAGCATATGTTATTTACTTCCTTGGACATCATTCTTCTGAAATCAACTGTAATATTATATGGTAGTTACCCCAATGATCATATTGCTAGATACACCATCCATAACATCTGGATTGCCTGATTTCCCAAGGGCAACTATATGACCATCTTTGATACCAATATCAGCTTTAAAGATCCCGCTGTAATCGATGATTACAGCATTAGTTATAACTGTATCCAATGAGTCAGCCGCTTGATTTCCTGTTGACTGGCCCATTCCGTCTCTTATCACTTTGCCACCTCCAAATACAGATTCATCCCCATAAACAGTATAATCCTTTTCAATTTCAGCAAACAAGTTGGTATCACCAAGCCGAACTTTGTCACCAGTAGTAGGGCCATACATGTTTGCATATGACTCGTGAGACATTACAGTGGTAAAGGCTGCATCTCTTCCTGCAACACCTTCACTGCAAAATTAGTACTGAGGTGAAGTATCTCCATTTTTCACTTAATCATCTTATTGGACAAGCCAACTGATCAAATCCTATTAATATAAAGTAGAAGTAAACTAGGTAATCAAGCATTTCGCAGGTAGAAATCTAGACCTAGCCTTTGGTTCTTCTTCGTTCCCAAAATGGTTGGCTTCCAAAGCTCCCTTGACTATTTGGTGTCTGTCAAAACTTCGTACTGCACCATCAACAATGCCATTTCCTCCTCTGATTACCCTATTACCTCCAATGCTTACAAGTACGACGTGCTTACTTTCTCCCGGCTGAAAACAAAGCAAAACAAGCTCCAGTAATGTACTTAGAACGCTTAGAATTCGTTCACCTGAATTTTTTAACAAGTCCTAGCCGAGCCTAAGAAACAGATGCTCTGTACTATATCAACATCCATGATGGTGAAGTTGAACCTACTCTATGAAAATAGGTTATGTAAGTAACAATGACTTTAAAACACTGAAGGAGACCAGCAGTCATATTGCTTTGTAAGCAACAATGTAAAACGGAATTATCTACCTAGAAGTGAAGGATGCAATTACTTGAGATAAACTAAATCGGTTTCAGATACCCCAGACTGAAAAACTAAACAAAATTTGACCTCAAATCTCTTGGCCGTGCCAGCAGGTATATTCAGGCGCATACCATATGCTTTCATTCGATCAAAGACCAAATGCGGGTTCACCTCAATAAAGTGATAGTGACTGCCAACCTGAAAAAAGCAGGAAAATTATAACTCACTGCAATCTCTTGAAATGAGTCTTTCGGATAGTTCTTAATGTCATGTTTTTGATTACTTCAATTTGCCAAAAGCAGCATATTATCTTATTTGCTTGCTTGATGCATAGAACCAAAAATTCTACCCAACCAAAATTAGATGAGATTAATCTGGGATACCCCGGTACCCTTAAAATTAAAATGCAGCCCGCTCTACTTTAACTATCTGAAACCAATTGAAACTGAGTATAGCCACACAACAGAGTTTACCAAGTGAAATAACTCAACTGAGCTAAAGAAGACTGGCTTCTTACATTCTCTTTTTCATGACTCCAGTCATGCACTAATGCCAATTATAAATTACGAACATTACAGAGATTACCACTGTATATTTAAGACACAGATCAACTGTAATTCGTCTGTTATTAGAATCATGAGGTTTCAACAGGAACATTTTATTTTTATTCAGTACACACTATATAGAGAAGATTTGCGGACTGAACAAATGTAAATAGAAGTAGCAGCATCAACTGCGAGACCCAAAAGGAAAAGAAATAACAACCAACACAATAAAGGATAAATGTGAAACTAAAGATATACACCTGAACTGGCCTATCTCCAGTGTTGACAATTTTCAGAATTATAGCCTTCCTTCCCTCATTAATCACAATATTACCACCTTCAAAGATCATTTCACCAGGAATTCTACCATCTGCCATTTCCGGAAACTTATCAACTGAGGGAACTGCAGAATAATTACGTTTCATCAATGACCACGGTGATATTACATGACGCCAATAGGTCCCATAAGATTTTAATTTGAACATTCTAGCATACAATAACCCTTACCAGGAAGAAAAGAGTTCTGAAAAGCTAGTTCTAGATCTCCATTCTCACAAGAAATTGGATCATGAACAGTGATCAACTTGGTCCCGTCACGAAACGTCCCTTCAACCTACATACAATTCTACTTGTAAATATGGATTTGAATAGCATGTTTCTGTCAAATTTTTCAGCAGCACTTTAAATGTTCCTGGCTTCTCAGACTAACAAAGATACAATCATATTCTTCAAAAGGGTGGACAAAAGCCACAAGCAAAGAAATTGAGCACCATACCTGCACCATATCCAGAAGATACGGAACACCAGGTAGAACTTGCTTCCTGTTTTAAAAAGAAATATGCACATGACATCAATACAAACATACTCCCAAGAGTTCAGCAAACTAGCAATCCTTATTAAGGCCCACATAACTAAAAGAGAGAAGCTTGACAATGATTACATTCTTAAAACCATTACCTCCCCAGTAGCTGTTTCCCAATATCCATCAACTCTGCCACAGACTTATCACCATCTCTAACAAACTCCAATATCTACCAAGAAAAGCCATGCCAGTCTAGAACCTCATTATACAAAACCAATCACAATATCTCAACATCTTAAATATGATTAAAGTTTGAAACTTTAACTGAAAAAAGAAATACAGAAGCACAAAACACCTGAGTGGCTATGAGTGCTACAGCTTCAGGGTGATTGAGCCTTAACCCACGAGCAAGTCTCTTCTGGGCTAGAAACCCAGCATTGTGGAGCCCCAATTTGTCAAGCTCTCTCGGAACCAGCTTCATGTTTCTGCTTAGTCAACGCCTTCGAAGAAGAAACAATTGTATGTACTTATCTGTAAAGCTCCAGAAATCAAAGAGATGTGATGGCACAGATGTCAAAGCTTCCAACGTAGTTCTCAAAGTTTCCTACTTTATCAGTCCGATGAAACAGATTGGGGCCCTTTTAGTGACGCCAACGAGTGTGGAACCGAGGCACCGATGTCTTCATTTGTTTGCAAATGACTTGCGAGTGATTTTTACCCAACGAATGTCTTCATTTGATCTCACAGTGATAGGCACATCGAACTTCCACCAAGTTCCAAGGTGGAGTAATTGGAGTTGATGTCACTCTTTTTTGTCTCCGGGTATTGTTTAAGGTTGTTTGGAAATGATCTCAAGGTACCAGTTCAATTGCCAAATTCCAAAAAGACTGGCACAGTGACGATGAAATTTGCATCCTCGTTGCAATTGTGATGCTTTGGCACCATTTTATTGTGTGTAAAATTTACTCTAATAATTTTTATTTTTTTAAAAAAAACTAGTTAGTTTCACTCTCAAATGTTTGATATGGCCAGATGGGCATACTGTAGGTAAGTACGAAGCACCATGTTGTATGTAACTTATTAATGTATATAATGTTATAAATCTTCGGTCTTTTTTTTTAATAATTTTATTAATAAGTCTAAAGAGAAACATTCTTGAGTAGAGAAATGAAATAATGGAACACTCTTGTTGTGAATATGATGTATAAATGTGGAACAAACATTCAAGTTATTCCTAACATATTTGATATAAATTACCGGTCTTAATCGCTTATGTACCCGAAGATTAACTTAAAATCCACTCTTTGGTTCATTACTTCAACTCTTCGAGTCCCCATCATAAAAGACTTGGTAGTACAATTCATATTCGATGTCGGAGACCTTTTGCTTGTGGTCTTAATATGGCAATGTCTTGTTCTTCAAGAATTATCCCACATCGAAACCAAAGAAAAGCCGGGTAAGTGAGACTATATATTCAACTTTTACCCAATATTGGGGTCACGTGGTACCAGGTGGGCAAAGGAGCGAAAGGTTCGGATTAAATATTTTACCCAATATTTTTTCCGTTTTACAGAGGACTTCTTAATAATTAGTTACAAAACAATTCTGAATTTTCTTTCATTGGTCCTTGTTTATGTCTAATTTTAGTTACTCTGCTTCTATATAATCTCTTCTTAGAGAGGGGCCTTCAATATTCTCTTAATTAATCTCCCCATTTGTGATGACTAAAGCTTTAATACGTTTTTACACAGACCAAAATTCACACTTACCACAACCAATTTCACCCTAAAAGATTTGATTGTTGGCTGTTGGGTTATAACTTGGGGCTTAAGCAACTGTTGTCATTGTCTCTGATACTCAGAATGCGAGGTCGAAAACGCAACTATTCTGGTCCTGGACCATCAAGAGAACCTCGTAGAGTTCGAAGAGACGAAAGGGAGGTCGACTTTGAGATGATCCACCATATGGAAGCAGAGGCTTACCATGCCGTCTTCAAGGCCTTTAGTACTCAATCTGATACTGTCAGTTGGGAGCGGGTGGCGCTAATGACTAAGCTGCGAAAGGAACTTAACATAACAGATGAGGAACATGGGGAGCTGCTTGTTAAGATTAGGGAATGGCGGAATTCGGGTGCTACTGCCATTCAAGAAATTGGTAATGTTGATAAAAGACATGGTTTGATTCAGACTGGTGCTACGGATCAAATCATTCATGAGGTTGAGTGGTTGCTGAACAGTCGAGGAATCCTCTCCCCGGCGCAATTAGAAGAGGCGAAGTTTGTACTTCAGGAACACGAAAGGGCTATCCTTGAAGCACTTGATCAACTCGCTATTGATGAAGCTGCTGGTGCTCAACTTTTCGACCTTGTAAGTTGTAATACGTACTCTCATAGGAACCTAGGACTAATTCTTGTAGCTATTTCCTAGTCCTATATGACTGACTTTCAAACAATGTAGTTTCAATCCTTCATGAAATCTTACTCCTACATTGACTGACTTTTAATACAACTACAGAAAAATATGTACAAAGAAAGTCATGGTTCATCTCTTCTCATATATATCCAACTCTTTTTCTATCCCCACCACACTCAATCTACCCTAGATTAAACCACATTTATGCCAATGAAAATCAAATGTATAACCTCCAAAACATTAGAGACACCAAAAACTAACAGCCCACAGCTCACCTGCATGTATCCGACTATGTGATCAATAATGCCGATCATATCTGACAAAAGAAGTTCACGATATGTACAGTTCCCCTCCATGTCAAATCTATCCATAGCAATAGTATTCAATGGACACATATTAAGTGCAAGATGATGACACTACAAGGGAGAAGCAAACAACTTTTGTTTTCTCTATGGTCAATTTTCAATTGAGGATTTCTGATATATGGAAATATTTACAGTGTATATGTCCAGAATTGGCCAGCAAGCACAAAATAGGCCAATACCAGGACAATACATGTACTCTTGCAAGTAAGAATTCACTAAAGGTTAGCATGGTTATAGTCACAAAGTTAAGGAGTGAGCTTCCTTGGCTTGGAATGGGGGAGGGCAATTTGGGTGCAAAAGAGCACAGTAGTTGCTAGGCGCTGCTTAAATATTCTTTCTTTCAGCAGCCTTGACAATCTTACTCCACACTGACAGAGGGCAGTACCAGTTGTTACATCAGATACAACTGCAGATTAAGCTCATTTCTTTCCTTTACGAGCAAGAAATCGTTCTCGAGCTGCTTGAATTTTGCTTTCTTGATCATCAGGAACTGCTGCAACAGCATCTTTCTTTGGCAAGTCAGAAATATCTCCCTCTGCATGCTCTTCAATATTACCAATCCCACCACTACATTATGGAAAATGGAAAAACACTACTTTTAATATGGGACCTTGAAATAGGAACGTAATGATATTCTAAATAATTGTGTTCACAGAAACAGGCTTACCTCAGCTTGTTGATGTTTAAATTATTAACCTTGTTCAAAATGGGTGTAGCCCATGAACCATTTACAGCACATACAGTGCGCAAGTATGGACGAGTAGTGGAAATAAGTTCCTGGTACACGACAAAATTTGGAAATTTTCCTTCATCATCTGGTTTCAGCACAGAGGATGGGTGCACCTAACAGTAAAAGATCGACAAGAAGTCTCAATTTTTGAATTTCGGAAACTATGTAGTCAAAAATTTAACTAACGTTAGAAAACAGCAAAGCGTGCCATACATCCTTTTCCTCGCTAAATTTACTAATGGAAGGAGCATATGAGGTAAAACTCAGTAATCCAAGAGTTCAAATAAACTGATCCATACCTGTACTACTTGAGGCTTAAAACCCAAAGTTCGATAGCCATTGTGAAATACCATTCTCTCAGCAAGCTGATTTGCATATCCCACACACAAAGCCTTCCTCAGGTTATTATAATCCTGTTGGGTTTGTTTTACTCTTCTGCTTGTCTGTACATCTAATGATCCTGTGTTCACAGGTACAAGATGTTTTGTCAAGATATTGTGAGGGAATAGAACACTGAAATGCATTCAGGTGGAAGAAAACAGTAACAAGTTGGACCAGATAACAATGAAATAAGACGACATCTAAACTGCAAAAAAGTTGCAGCATATTTTCCTCTTTTATCTCAAGTAGTTATTATACAAATAACAAAGAGTACTTCATTCTTCTGAACAAATAGCTGGTGTTACCACGTCAAAAAAAAAAAAAAAAAAAACTCTAGTCCATATGAATAGTTCTCCATTCATCTAGTGTGAGAAGAATGGGCAAACCAACTACATGACTCTTTCAGGGGGCATAACCACATAATCATGATGCATGAAGTTGTGGGAAATCATCATAGAATACATTACAGAATTAAAATTCTCGAGGATACTTTTAATTGATATAAGCAAGTTAGTAGTTGGTACATATATGTGAGCTCATAATAACTTACTAACCCTTTGCTATTTTTTGCATTATTTGACATAGCTGTTTCCTTACATCCTTGACAAACGTCATCCCTCTTACCTGCAATATGATTTCCAAAATAGTGCATGTATATCAGAATAATATTATATATGCCTTGGATATAATATATAGAAAAATCCCCATACATCAGATTTTTTATAAAGAAGGTACCTGCAATCCCCTGTCCTTGCACCAATCAATGTCATAGTGAGTTTGATGCCAGCACTCATAGATCTGTAACAACTGGATGTGATCACCCCAACCAGAACCATCAGGAAGGTCCATCTGATCATGTTTCCTTTTCTTTTCAGTACTCCTGCTGTAAATGGTATGCAACTGTATGATTATTTCAACTGAGAATATTCTTACTCTAATGCATGCAGGCATATTTAGTTCCAAATGTAAGATATCAAATACGCCATCATTACAGCACAATGCACATTGTCTGAAAGAAAAATGGGTTTAACTAGATCCCAGCCAACTTGTTGAGATAATTAACAAACTTCCACAGCATACACGGGAATACTACTTTGTAAGTAATTTTAGCAAGCTAACCTTCGACCAGGAAGCAATGTAGTTTCAGCAGATAACATAGCAGCAACCGTCAAAGCCTGGGACAAGCAACCACATTCGTTTGCCTCCATTAAGGTTCTTGACAGTGAAGGTTCTAGTGGAAGCTCTGCATAAAATCAGATAAATACTCAGTAAACTTGTCAAAAGGATTATAATAAGTGCATGGACAATACTCGTTTAGTAAAATAATTCCGAACACTAGTATACTGTATGAAAAAATAGCCTAAGCAAAATGTGATGCAAGAATAACATGAATAGAAAGATAGCATTTTTATCACAACTCGGCTTAAAGACAAGCATTAGTTTGAACTAAACAAGGATATTTTGTTCTTCACAGGTAGGGCTGTGCATGATTCTAAGCTTAGTAGCATAAAACTCATCTGCGTCGAAATACATATAGTATAAAAAGAAAATTATAACAGGATGTGAATCTAATACCAGCCATTGTTTTCCCAACTCTCGTGATAAATCCAATTTCATCAATAGCATCAATAAGATACAACTGCTTCAGAGCATCTTGTAAAGATTCAGCTGCAACAAACAAATCGATTTTGTAAGATTATGCAGGGATTTTAATTAAAATGCATAAACAGGGAAGAAAAACACCCCAAAAAAAAGTCTGTCTTACATGAAGGAGAATCAAGAAAATCGAATTTAAGAATGTCTATATCAGGGAGGTCCAAAGATTTCAAATAAAGAACACTTCCAGCAAGTGAAGAACGTTGAATTTCAGGAATTGTTACATCCAGGAGCTCCTCATGGTAAGCGATGGAAGGATATAACCGATAGCATTTCCCAGGACGTGTCCTTCCAGCTCGTCCTGCTCGTTGATTAGCTTGTACCCTGCAATAGTAGAAATTCAAGGTTAGAACGATAAGCAAAGTATAAATGTAGACAAGAACCAAAAGACGAGCTATGAAGAAAATATGAATCTGATAACTCCTTACTTGCTAATTTGAACAACATCGAGGGAGTACATGCCAGTGGAGGGGTTGTACTGTCGTTGCTTCACATAACCAGAATCAATAACATACCTATTATTCACATATAATTAATAAGTATGAGAAAACTGTTTAACATCATTCACCTTATGCACAAATCAGTGTAATCAGTGATAATAAATCAAATTGTGTAGATAGGAATTTAGAAATATGTAGCAAAATTGTTTTCTTTAGCTTCTGTTTCCACCATTGGCTTACTTCCTTGGAAATTGGAATCACTAAATGAACTTCATCCCACCAAGCCGGGTTGTAAACAAAAAATATGGAGGAAAAAAGACGATATAGACTGAATGTAATAAGCAAAAGCACCAATAAGATGGGTAAAATGGAAATGTATGGAAAACCATCCAAAATTAGTAACTACAGAAGTTTAGGTTTTCTTACACGACACCATCAACAGTCAAAGAAGTTTCAGCAATGTTTGTGGCAACAATAAATCTCCTACAATTAGGAGGTGGGGGACTAAATACACGTACCTGCATAGAAAAGAAAACGCATGATCTACAAGTGTGGCTTGATAGGAATAAAGTATTGTGAGAATAAAGCCCTCAAAAGTCACAAATCAGATAGAAAAGTCTTTACTTGCCTGCATTTCAGGCTGCAGAGAACCGTGAAGGGGAAGGATTATGGCATCCAAGACAGATCCTTCTTCCAAGCTTCTAACTCTATCTTCTAACTTAGAGACCAACTTCTCTATGTCATCCTACAAAATATAAAAATTCATTGGTCAATGGAAGAATTGTACGGAACACAAATAATACAACAGTTATAATCCAAAGTAATGATCAAAACTCAAAAGGTAAGTATTCCATGAAATAACGCAAAGTAAAAGGAAATCATCTCACCTGTCCAGTCATGAAGATTAAGACATCACCTGCAGGTTCCTTAATATGTATATCTGTAACAAGAGAACTGGTTAGGCCTTCTCTTTGGTCCCAAAAAGACTAGTTAGGCAAGAAGATAGAGTGACAATAACCAAACCCATAATCGATTTTATACTAATAACTAGATTCTGTAAGAGCATCTGTAACACAATAATGCACCTTGAAAAGAAGTAATGCACTTCCCTGTTAGATGAAAGAGAAACTAAGAACTGCGGTAAGATTACAGTAAAGAAGTGGAAAAGAGGATGATTTGACATTAACTACTTCACATGAAATCCAGGTTTTTGAAATCCTTTAGGATGACTTAATCAGGATAATGCAAAAATTATCATCTTACTTAATTAACACGTTTCAAACACTATTCTAAACATGCTACATTCAAAAGAAACAGCAGTTCTCTAAAACAAAGAAGCCACCACATTACAGATATAAAAAGTGATACATAACCGGACCAAAACATAAAACCGAAATCATACCGAGGGCTGTCTTTAAAGACGACTCAAGATAGCTCTTAGGACGCTCATTGCTGTACAGTATCTCCACAGGGTACAGCTTCCCGGGAACATTCAACACCGGACAATTTGAAAAGAACTGTGATACTTTATCACCATCAAGAGTCGCCGAAGTAATAATAACCTTCAAATTTGAAGCACGCCGCTTCACCAACCTCTTCATCAGTCCCAGCAATATGTCCCTACAATCCAAATTTGCATAAACAAACACTCCAAAACACTAAAAATCGTATCTGATCGAAAACAATGCAATGCAGATATATAGAGAGACAAGTAATAGTAATGTACGTGTTGAGGCTTCTCTCGTGAGCCTCGTCGAGTATAATGACTGAGTACTGATCCAGCTCCGGATTTGACAAGCTCTCCCTGAGAAGAACTCCGTCAGTCAAGTACTTAATCCGAGTCCTCTCGGAAGTTCTATCTTCGAACCTAATGGCGTATCCTACTTCGTCGCCGAGACGAACATTGAGCTCCTGCGAAACTCGTCTGTGCAGTAATTTCAAATTCGTAATCAGAATTTTTGAATTCGAGGAATTACGAGCGGAGTAAATAAGTGAGTTTGTGTGAAGGTTTTACCTGGCGACGGAGACGGCGGCAACGCGGCGAGGTTGAGTGACGCCGACGACGCCGGAGTTGGTGTAGCCACGTCGGTGGAGCATTTGAGAGAGCTGCGTGCTCTTTCCGGAACCGGTCTCGCCGATTATGACTACGACGGGATTCTTTTCGACTGTTTCGATGATTTTATCTTCGAACTGGAGGATTGGGAGCTCCGCCATTGTTGAAATACAAGGGAGGTTAGAGTTGCAGAGAGAAGATGAATAATAATAATTGGGGAGACTGGGGTTTTTGAGGAAACTGTAATCGGGGTTTTATAAAATTTAACGTGTTTTTTTTTACCCGATTAAACGACCCCATAATCTAATACGGTCTCAATTTAGGCAAGTGTTTTTAAGTCCAAAATTTTGTTGTACAGTTTCTAGAGTTCGGATCACTACGTAATTCTTAATTTTAAATAAATGTCTCTTTTAATTTGTTATATATGAATATCGTGGTCATTTTTACATAAATATAAAATTTTATTTTAATTATAAAATATTAGAGATATGTATTAAATAATTAATTGAGTGTATTTAAAACTCCTCTAAAGCGAAACTGCATGAAATTGTATAAGAAAAATACAGGTCAATTCTAACAAAATGCTTGTATGTTCCTAGAGTATCATCACTCAATACAAAATACAAAAAGTGTGTGTATATTAAGAAATTAATGGAGTATATATAAAATTTCTCTATACAAACTATAAAATAATTGATAAATTAGAAAAATATTATCAAACTTGAAGTTTTTTATCGAAACTTTTCGATTTTGACTATGTACATGTACCCAGGACCATAGTTATTAGTTAGGGCATTAATTATTAGGCATCAGTCAACATAAACCAAGCTGCTTAAAAAAAAAAAAAAAAAAAAAAAAAAAAAAAAAAACACCATTTGTTATTGTGACTGCAAACTTTGATGTCCATTGATCGATGGAAGAAGTACCAAAAATGTCAGAAATTTTTGGTGTTTTAACTGATCATAGAAGTTTCAGAACGGTAAAGATTTAGGGTTCAAGGAGGTTATTCTTTACTCAGAGTAATCCTACAATGCACAAGGAAAGTAATACAATGAGATAATCGAACAAATCAACCTCACTCATTCATTCTTGCCAAAGATAGCTTTCATTGTCACAAGCTTGATCCCTCTAACCCACAACTCTGCCATTTCAATCCCACCTTCACACACAAAATGCAGCTCCTTGTTTTTTGTAGTCACCACATGGAACATCCCAGGTTCATCACAGTCGAACTTCCTCCTGCGGTTCCATCTGAAGGCATCGCTAGGCCCGACCTCTGCCTTCTTGCAGATCACATTTCTCTTACTTGATTTTCCCCATCTTAAAAGGCCAGCAGCCCGAACCATTCGCAGCACTTTATTATGAGGAGCTCCTTTGCCCCATTTTGTGTGCTTCTTGACATTACTCCCACCCAACACAAGTTTTAGTGCAAACTCATTCAGTATAGCCTTCTCTGCATCATTTTTCGATCCAGTTTTTCTCGCAAGAGACAGCGCAGTCTCATTTCTTGCATTCACAATATCACATGTAGCCCCAAAAGAAATTAAAAGCTCACACAGATTACCATGGCCTCCTCTTGCAGCTAACATCAATGGAGTGTATCCCTCGGCATCAAAAGCATTAACATCATAGCCGTGACTTATCAATGTATGAACCAAATCCAGGTCTCCATGTTGCGCTGCAAGATGTAGCGCATAGAACTCGAGAGAACCACTGTTTGGGCCCTTTTCAATTGCATAATTCAGTAATAACTTTTCGAATTCTTCACCGTGTTGATTGTTATCTAGTAGGTCCAGTGGGGTCTGACCATGTTTGTTCTGCAGATTCATGTCAGCTCCGGCACAGATGAGCAATTTAAAAGCTTCCAAGTTACCATCTGCTGCAGCTATCATGGCAGCCGTGTATCCATTTTCGTCTTGCTCATTAACATCGATGTCTGTCCTCTCAATCAGTTGTTTCAAAGCCTCAGCATTATTTTCTTGAGTTGCAAGCATTAGAGGAGAGCATACCGATGTATTGCTCGATCGGACAACCTTCCCATCCTGAATCACATCTAGGATAGCTTGTTTGAAGACAGGAGTCCACTCAGATGACTCTGCAACTGAGCTTGCACTTTGACCACCTGAGTTGACAAGGCCAAAATCGGCACCATTTGAAGCAAGAACTTTGAAGCATTCCTGGTGTTTATGTCTTGCACAGATCATTAGTGCAGTTTCTCCAGATTCTGTTCGACAGTTGATATCACAACCAGAATTGATCAGCTGTTTTAGAGCCTCAACATCATTTGCTTGAGTCACAAACAATACAGGAGAAAAGACTGTCATATTGCTCGATTGAACAACCTTCCCAGCTCGAATCAAGTCCAGAACTACTCTTTTAAAGCCACGACTCCACTTAGCTGACTCTGCAATTACACTTGCACTTTGACCACAAGAATTGACCAGGCCAAAGTCAGCATCATTGGCAGCGAGAATTCTGAAACACTCCTGGTGTTTATAGTTAGCACAGATCATGAGAGGAGTTTCTCTAGAGTCCGTTCGAGAGTTGACATTGCAGCCACCATCGATCAGTTGTTGGAGAAGCTTACTTGATCCAAACCGTGAAGCCATGTGGATGGGATACTCAGTTTCTGAAGTAGTTGTCTTAATCGGTACCTCTACATCTGCGCCACAACTTAACAGCACGGCTACCGCTCCTTCATTATTGCACAAGATGGCATGGTGGATGAGAGTCCTACCAAAGTGAGCAATGTTAGGGGAGACATGTTGTAGGAGCATTCGCAAGATAGCACCGCTGGCTTCAAAGTACTCCACAGCACACCAGGTCACACTGTAAGCCTCAGCTAGTCCTGCACCCACCCGAAACTCTTCTCCTGTACTTACATCCCAGGACCAGCCTCCAAGACTCACTTTGATATCTGTTCTGGCTCCAGCCTGAAAATTTATTCAAAAGGAAAATTTGAATAACACTGGATAGAATCATAGAATTACTTCATATACAAGCTAGGCTTAATTAGGAGCTGAAATTGCTAACCTGCAACAGTAGTCTCACAACAAAAATCTGCCTGCTAACAATGGCAGCAACAAGAGCGTTACAGTCGGCATTGGTATATAATGATGGCTTCGAAGATTGAAGCAATGTCCGGTCAGTTGCATCGATATTTACCCCACACTGCCACCAATTAAGAGATTTGCATCAGTCAACTTCAGACACAGTTGTATGTACAAGAAAAATAGTGTGTACTAATGCATAGTAGACCACAAATTATGGGCCTTGTTTTAAGCAGAAATTTATGTACCTTGATGAGTGTGTCTATAACATCAAGAAACCCTCTGCAAGAAGCAGAAACAAGAGCATGTACAGCGGCTTGAGGACGGATCAACTCGGATGCCATGAGCATCTCAGCCGGCCTAGCGCGGCCCAAGTAGCTTGCCTCCAACAAGGCCTCCTCGCAGGCCTTCTGAGATGCTCCGGCATTGATAACGACCTCCAGTATCTCTGTGTGTCCTTCCCTCACTGCTGCTGTCGTCGCGTAGCCTCGAAATAGTTGCAGATTCACTTTGCCTCCAAAACTCTGTCACATGAAAATAAACAAATTTAGTCATACTCTCCACGTTTTCTTATTTGGAATTTGAACTTTTACAATTATGAAACTGAACTGAAATTTGTAACATAGATTCACATTGGCTCCATAAATCTGTCACATGAAAATCTTATATATTACAGTTACATATCAGTTGATGAATTCAAATTTTCAAACAAGAAAAATTATTGTTGTATGGGAACATATATGATGATTATCCATATCGCAGCTCATCAATGCTCGATTGACCTCAACCTCAGATCAGTTACAGTATGCTACCCTTTCAAAATTTTCAAATTCTCATAAGTAACAAAACCGTTAATCTGGCTCCGATACAATTTTCCGACCAAAAACCAGGCTCAATCATCAGAAAATAAATTTCCGGCAAAGAATAATTAATTAACTGCAAACTAAAAATCATATGAATCACATAATATTACCAGTAGTTTTCTGACAACCGCCAAATTGCCGGAATGAGCGGCGAGGAACAAGGCGGTGACCTGAGTCTTGAACTCCTCGTACTCGACACCAACCTCGTGAGCCGACTCGCCTTTCAACAAAATCTCTGTTTTCTTACTCTTAAAACACACTGTTCCGACGTAGTTCACGTCGACGAAAGGATTATCCAGACACTCATACACCAATTTCGGATCATTGTCGTGGGCAGCGTCGACCAACCTCTGTGACACCTCGGCTTCGTAGTCGACAGGAAACACGTGCGATTTACCGGCAAACACCGTCATTTTTTTCAGTTTGATTTCGTTGGTACGGTTGTGAAAGCTCAGAGAGAGAGAGAGAGAGAGAGAGAGAGTGGCTCTGTGAGTGTGTGTAGGTATCGTAGGTCTGGTTTTAGTTGGGTTTGTTTTCGTCAGGGAGAAGATGGCAGAATCAGAGAGGTGGACATGCGTGACTGATAGAGGTTGTGATTTTGGTGAGCGGAAATATATTTGAGATTTGACCTGGTCCTGGTTGGAGTTACTAGCTATATATTAATTTCCTTGTAAGAAAAGGAAAGAAATTTAAAAAAAGGGAAATTCTGGTTGTATTTTGTGTAATTTTTGTTGGGTTTTGTAAAGGTACATTAAGGTAACTATGCAGCATTTTGAAGCAAAAAGAACAGGAAAATTAAATCAAATCTGATATCAAAAAAATTTGTCTAAACTTGTTGATATGGTGTATTAATATTTCCTATATAATGGGGTGTTACTGCACCCTTGTTAGATTTTCTTTCTTCCTATCAACCTTTTCCTTGATTCACCAACTACAAGAAGAATATATACTAGGGGAGGCTTCGTTTAGACCTAGTTAAAATAAAATTGTAGAAACAATAAAACTTGAGGCAAAAAGTAAAGATGATTATAGACACAACCCCTAATGTGAGCGTTGGATAATTTGTTGGAGTGTTTAGTAATTAGATGTGTTTTGGATAATTCTACTCTTAATTTTTTTACATCTCGTGACACATGAACTTCTCAATATGTTTTCAATTCACTAGAAATACATTTAAAGAATGCAAAAAAAATTAATATGAAATGTAAGATTTATGTTCTTGTGTCTTCTAGTCGATTATTGGCAAGTTTGATCACAAGATTTATACAGTTCGATCAGAATCTGATGTATTGCTAGGACTCAACAGTCACATATGCTAAAAAATCACTAATCACTTGGACTATACTAAACACTTGAACGTAATTAAATTATCAAATTGACTCTGCTGTCAAGCCAACTTCTCAACAAACCAAGATTGTATTACGTACGTGCTCAAACTAATTTGCAACAATCCATTTGGCCAAAATCCCAAGTAGAAGCCACAGATGTTGGCAAGCTAGCTCTGAGATTATCCTAATTAACGAAGTGAGAATATTATTTAGAACACAAGCACTCGGTCACTCTTATTTTCAACGAGACAACGAATATATCCATGGACTTGGCTTGTCAAGTTGTCTCATATGCACTCGTAGTTCAACATATTACAGAACCGGATTCGGCCTGCATTTGATTATTTGCTCTACATTGACGATGGAACCAATATTTACAAAGGATTATGTTTATGACTAGTACTAGCGCGAGTTCATGAAGAACTCATCACCATAACAACAAGGCAAGTTTGAATGCTATGATGATTAAGGCACTAGTGTTCAAGAAAACATGAAGTTAGATGTTCGTAGAGAGCAAGCCTTATCATCTGATGACTGCGAAAATGTCGCTCTAATATGACTCTGAACAAGAAAGCATGAAAGGGAAATTTTCTAATTATTTTTTTTTATTAGTACGAGTCTTATAAGTGATTGACAAAAAAAAAACGAACACACCCGAATGTATTAATCCATAACTCAACTCACAAGAAAATGAGGTAAAGAAAATTCTCACTCGTGTATATTTTTTTTTTGTTTTGTGTGCGTTTTTGAGAGACACCAGACAGGTTGTAAGTAACAACAACTTCGATCTCAAATGTTGCTATCTGGAAAAATTGAAACAATCATGTGAACAGCAGTATTTTCAATATAATTCAATTGAGGTCAGAGATAAAACTACGAGTTATGTCTACAGTGTTAAGCGGTCGAGGGCCATTTGATATCCTTCAATACCTGCATCAAATAGGGGAAAAGTTATTCAATCATATACATTTGGGCTGGAGATGTTCGGTGGATGCAAAATGGTGATGTTAATTTATTTTTCTATGGAACATTAAAACTTTTACAAATGCCAAAACAATGAAAACTATGAGCTATGTTTTCAGTGATGAAACGATCGGAAGCAATATTGGATCTTCAACCTGCAACAGACAAAGGAAGATTGATCTTAAAAAAAAAAACAAATAAATAAACTTCTAAAATAATTTGTCACTTCTTATCGACAAATGTATATATTGCACGTAATTTAGAACATCTTACCACGGTTTCTTTCTGCTGGAAATATCGTAAACATGTTGGTGGATGACAAAGTTGGAGAAATGATATCGTAGATCAACTGTAATGATGAACGTCGACCGGAGGTGAATTTACGAGGATATTAGCCAATTTCATATAAGGTTTTAGACTGTAAGTTGATTTGAAGGTGTGCATAAAATATCTCCTTTGCTAATAGACATGTAGGAAATTTAATAAAATTACAAAATTGTTGAAGGAAAATACCATAAATGTGTCTTCGTCAAAGTAACTGACGATGACGAATTAGGAAATTAGTATCAATCTGATGTAACGTTTCAATCAGTGTTTATTACCATTATTCTAATTGATGTTTCCATTGTAATCGTCACCCTATATAAAAGGATTCTCTAATGAAATGAGTAGACCAATTCCGATTATTCTACAACACGTTATCAGCACTTTGCTTTAGCCAGATAGAAGAAAAAAAAGAAAAAACCCTAGGCCTTTGTTCCTGAAAAAAAAAACCTCCAGAAACCCATTCTGCCGACGACAACTTTGTCGGCAGAGCATAAAGATTCTCTGGGCACCCAACAATCTGTTTTGGGCACCCATCGTCTTCTCCGATCTGACCCGTAACCTTCCGGCACTCGCCGATCAACCCTTGACGCCAGCCTCGATCGACCCCGCCCGTCCCAGCGCCGCCAGCCTCGATCGACTCCGCACGTCCCAGCACCACCGCCGCCGCTAGCCCCAATCGGCGTCGCTCGGCCTTGGCCTCCAATCCTTCGACCCAACCACCGATCCCGATCCCGCCTTCGTCGCCTCCACCTGCCTAGCCCAGTCGACGTGGCCCTCGACGACGATCCGGTTCCGCAGCAGCCCCGCCCCAGATCGCCACTGCAGCCCGGAAGCACAGGAACCCGAAGCACAGGAACCCGGAACCCGATCCAGCTTTTACCGACGACAGCTCGTCGGGAAAAGGCTGCCTCAGAAGTTCTCCCGACGAAAATTTTGTCGGCAAAACTTGCAATCCACCCGACCCGACCCGGATCTGGGTGACCCGACCCACGAAAAAAAAACTGTTTTATGAATTTAATGGTAAAATATTAAATTATTTAATTGATATGGTAAATGTATGATTAAAGTGACTAATCATATGAATATTTTTTTATGTGACATATCAATTTAATGATGCGGCGATGAATATACAACGACAAATTTGGAGTCGAAAATCGAGCAATCGATTCATATGCAGTTTATTTGGCAAACTTACAAGTAATATTTACATTGACGCTCTGCTTTCATTATATTTTGTTTCAGTTATTTATATGATATAATGCTCTATTAAAATTGATTGCATTAGTATTTATATAAATATGAAACATGAAGCGTTATATGTTCATTTTATTAGTGTTAAATAATTGTTTTATTTAACATATTACTTATTTTGAACACTGCTCTGATAATGTAATTTCATGAGCTTCGTAATATAAAGAAAAAGTGACAAACCTATAATGTGGAAAAGTATTTTCACGAAGTAAGAAAAATATGACCATTACAAATTTTGGTCTTGAGATCCAATTTTAATTTCTTGAAAAAAAATTTCATCATGGATATCTTCTTGATTATATAAAAAGCAATGATAATGAAATTTCATTAGCTTTACATGCAATGAATATGGAAAAATCAAAATTTTATTGTGATAATGAAATTTCACGAAGCATCGGATTTACCATAAAGTATATTGGTTTATTTTAGTTGTTGTGAATGTCATAGACCGCGAAACTAATATATTTTATTCTTCCTATATTTTACAGATGGTTTAACCATCACAGTTTAGTTTTGACATATTGGACTCTGAAGAATTTGAGTACCAAATTCCCCTATTAAGCCGACTAAGGCTTGAGCATGGTATATTTATGCAAATTGCTTTATGTAAATAGCAAAATAAATAATTTCAATATCTTGAATGACAATGTAAGGTCTAAGAAAAAAAAATTCCCTGGAACAAATTATGCAAAGTAATGCAACAACCCTACACCAAAGGGCAATGACAATGTAAGGTATGAGAAAAAGAAATTTCCGGGAACACATTTTGAAAAATAAAACAACCCTAAATCAAAAGGCAATGACGATGTAATGTCTTAGAAAAATATATATTCTTGAACAAATTGGGCAAAATAATGCAACGACCCTAAAACAAAGGGTAATTACCATGGACGTAAAATTCATATAATCATCCAAAAGTAAGTGGAAACAATGTAATATTTAAAAGATGACATAGGGGACATGTCATGTGCAGTGAAACACTCTGCCATTGTTGTAATTCAATGAATTATTGATACGTACATCATACGCTAGCAAAGAATTAGCTACGACTTTCAATAAGTATGAAGAATCATATGAGTACGTGGATTTTTTGGAAAAGTATCTTCAATATACAACAAGAACATCGAAAATGAATTTACAACTGAAGACATAACATATGGGAAGAATATGTCAAAATGACACATCTCATCATTGCAGCTATTAAAAGAGCACAAAGGATCTGGCTCAATCCAAAATTTGATTAGTCTACTTATAAATTTCCAAGATATCCTTATAAAGGCTATTACGCCTAAATACGACTTTTGGTCCTAAATTAGACTTTTTGTCTTAAAGTTTCTCTCTCTAAATTGGATAAGACTAAATGTAATCGTTGGCACGTTCATTTTTGAAATTTCTCTAAAGGAATTGAGCTTATTCAAATTTTATTCATAATATACATGATTCAATTTTCTATATCTAACTTTGCAAAGTATTGCATAAAGAAAAACAATATAATATAGGCATGGCACAAAGAACTGTGTGCAAAGACATAATATAGGCATAACACAACGAAATGTGGACAAAGAAACGCACCATGTGATCCCTAGAATAATAGTACTGAAGGACAATGGTACTAATATAGCACAATAGTACTGAAGAACTGTAGTACTATAATGAAAGTGATAAGGATCGGTATATCTGTTCCTTTGGGATTCATAATGCACCTGCCTAACTGGGATTACCAAAGTTTTTATAACAATCCCCATCGAGTTACTCTAAAGAACTTGAGTTACGTTTCGATGTATATATTGAGCATATGTCAAATTGACAATTTATGCGATAAGAGAAAATTGAATTTGTCCTATACTTTAAAGAAATTTATGCCACGATGTTCATGTGAAAAAAGACACAAGTGAGAATTCATTTGAGCTCATTTGCATTACCTCTAAATGACTGCGAATGTAAACGAGTATTAGAGAAGATTATATGTCAACTTAGTAGGTTCTAAGTAACCGCTAATTAAATCCAACGTCATAAGAAAATGATCTTTTGGAATTCTGACATAGATTGGTTTTGATCTGGTGATCCATACATTAAAGAAACTACTATGGACACCCATATTTTTGGATAAATAGAAGCAAACACCAGAAGAATATGGTTCACATACGAATCTGAGGACGATCAATGAACATTTGATCCTCAAATATTGTCATATAGGGTTGAAGACGTATGTTCAATTCCTAAATCCCGCCGCTCCCCCAATGTGGCATTATAATATATTTGATGCACAAGCATATGCATTTATACCTTATTATGCTTCTCCTATCCGTCGTGATTTTATGGATAAAAGTACATCATTCAAAGCCTATTCGTTAAAACAATTATGATTGAGATCATCATATGCAAAGGACACATGAGTTCCTCATTATGTTGTTATATTGAATCAAAAGAGGATTCAGTAGATCGATTCAACCAACTTGCGGACACCATAGATATTTTATGGTGTTGGTTGCTGTGTCGACACGCTGGTCACGTGTCATGACACCATCCACAATTGAAATTTATGCTGCTTATGCTAGAAAGTCAAAGCACCTAGGCCGGGTTAATTTCCGTAGGTGTGATGATTTTATGGCTTATTATATGGGATTTGTAATGGACATCATATTCCTATATAAAAACCCAATTGGTCTCACGGAAAACGACTACAGTAATAGTCTTAATATTGGTAAAACACACCAATACTTCCGTTTTGGGTTATGCAATTTTTGCATGCAGCGTTACTTTTTCATCTATGGCCATCATCATTGAACCAATTTACACCATAGCTAGTGACTATGTGTGAGGATTTTAAAGGATTTCAAACGAACTTGTAATCCTTGAGCTCTTTTGGATTGACACGGATCTACAATCCTTGAGCTCCATTAAATGTTTTATGTGCCAAAATTGCGCCGCCACAGCGCACAATGATGGGTTACTTGAGATGAATAAATATTTATGCTGGATATGAACTTCCAGCTATAGTCCGCTATGTCGAAACCTTGACAGGCGATCTCCTCACCGCTAGATTTGCGGTGTGTCACTTTGATGAGACAGTCTTCCCGTCGTTAGGGGGAGATAAGAACAAGCATGTTCAAGTGGAACGACAGGAATTGTCGTGGTTTGTCCCCACTGTGTCTCATCTCGATCCCCAAAATCACACAAAGTAAAGTGTGCAGATGTCTTATACATTAAAGTGACGAGATCATATAAACCTGCTGCAAATATACCTGCAAGGATTGTGTTTTATCAAAAGGACATGGTACCACCCAAGTGGAATTGGGTATTGCACTGCCACCATCCATGGTGGCATGGTGACGCCATAAGTGGCATAAATGGTGTCACAGGCCGTGGCTCTCCAAGGAAGAGGGGGAGGCCACCTTAAGTTCGATACATACTTGTGTAAAGGAAGAAAACAAGTTTGGCACAACCTGATCTATTGATCAGTGATACTCAAATCCGTCTCATGAGAATATTTATGGATTGTGGTTATCATTGGGGGACGCCTCAAATGTTAGAACCAATCCTTAAAGTATAGAGATCTCTACAAACACATTACACTAGTGTACATGAGGGCGTGGAATAATGAGTCTACTATCGAACCATACTTCGTTGAAAAATGTCAACTTAGTAAACTGGCCTAATGGAAAGAAGCGATCCAGTATAAACAAAAAGATAGGTATTTGGGCAGGTGACGCCGACACCGCAAATGTAAACCCTATCAAATATATCTTTGTTAGAATGCGTAATGAGAATAAGAGTATGCAAACTCACCTTATGGCGCAAGGTCTCTCAAAAACGCATTGGAATCGACTATGAGGAGATATTCTCTCGTAATGGACTACGATGAGACAATCTCTCGTAATGGATGTCATTGTACTCCACTACCTTGTCAGTTTGGTAGTTTCCGAAAAACTGAACATGCAGCTTATGAAAAGTGATCAAAACATATATCTCTATGGGGATCTAAATTAAGAGATATACATGAGGATCCTAAACGGACTTCATCCACCCAAATCAAGTGACTCTAGATCACATGAGTACGTTTGCAAAAGAAATTGAAACGTTCACTAAAGTGACTACTTGATTGGATAGAGATTGGTGAATTATGCCCTTGCGTGCTCATTATGGATATATATGAACTCTAAATGAAATAAGAGAAACTCAGTGTATTATCCTAAGTTGAGAATGAAAAAGATTTTGGGAATACACAGTCTTGAAATGGAACTCAAGGACTGTAATGATGGTGACCATACATCAATCGGCTTAGGCACTCTAAAGAATAAAGTGAGGCCTACATATACTCCCATGATCAGTCGAAGTCTTTACTATAGATCCGTTTTCATCTAAAGGAAGATGACGAAGAAGTATTGGGAAATGAAATTCCTATACAAGTGCAATAACGCATGATTGTACTTAAACATAATATGTAAGACTCGACCTCTCATTCGATGTAAATTTGTAAAGCTATGTTTAGCTCTGCGCCTACACAGCGCAAATCGTTCTTTCATTAAAGATATGAAAGATTTGGACTTATTCAATCTCTACATAGAATTTGACATGATAAAGAAATTATCCACGTCATAGCTAACTATGCGTAAAGAAAACCGCATTAAAGTTGAGATAAGAAAATCTGTTATTACAGATCAATTTCAAATTTCTTAATGGTTCACTCATACTCTAGACGAAGTTACGACTATTTTGTTATATGAAGGTCATATCACGAGTGAACCTGATGTTCAATATGAACCTATGTATTCAGTTCATGAACAACCTTATCCTCAAGATCAAAGTAAATCAAGTTGGATCTGAGGACGATGTGGCAAGATTTAGTTACTAAATCATTGCTCAAAGTCACATTTGGAAAAACATGTGAAAATGCATAAGTATGCTAATAAGACTGAAGCTCCCTTGATCAAATGAAAGAATCAGGGAGAAACCCATGATTAATGTAGAAATCAGGGGGAGGTGCAGACATCAGGGGGAGTCTAGCACATACATGTTGTTTTCAAATGTAATATGTGCGTTGTGCTCTTTTTCCCTTCGTCCAAGTTTTATTTTGTCCCACTGGGTTTTGTTACTTGGCAAGGTTTTTAATGAGGCAACACCATATGCACCATTTCGTCTTTGACTTGGCACAAGGGGGAGTGTTGAAGGAAAATACCATAAATGTGCCTTCGTCAAAGTAACTGACGATGACGAATTAGGAAATTAGTATCAATCTGATGTAACGTTTCAATCAGTGTTTATTACCATTATTGTAATTGATGTTTCCATTGTAATCGTCACCCTATATAAAGGGATTCTCTAATGAAATGAGTAGACCAATTCCGATTATTCTACAACAAAAATCAAATAGATTTTACTACCATTATTACCCAAACTCCAAATTTTTTTTCCATGTCAAACAATATTATTACCTGATATAAAAAAGCAAATCCTTCAAGAGTAAATTGTCTTCATACTCACTTTGACTTGGCAAATGTACACAAAAGGTAGATCAATATTCACATGTTTGTTCTTGGATAGATTTTAGTTGTCATATTTTGCATAAGAGATTTAAGAAAATTATTCAGGTCGGTTGGATATGTAAGACGAAAAAATCATCTCATGGTCAGCCGTGATAATGAATGTCGACCGGATGTGAATTTAAGAAGATATTAGCCACTTTTATATAAAGTTTTAGAAATACTATCAAGTTAATTTGAACTTTGAAGGTGTGCATAAAGTATCCCCCTTGATAATAATGATGAAGGAACTTTAATAAAATTACATATAAAATAGATTGTATTACCATTATCGACCAAAACTCAGCATTCTCTACCATATGGGACAATAATATACCTTATATAAAAAAGCAAATCCCTGAAGATCTCATTTTATTCACTGGGCCCATGTACACAAAATGCAAATGATTTTTACTGTAAATGTTTTAGATAAACTGCTATAGGCCTATCTTTAGTCGTCCTCAATGTAGAGATTGTGTTATTACACCAAATGCGGAAATTCTTGTATGCACAATCTTGTATCTATACAAAATTTTAGTTATTAAAAATATTTTATATGTAGAGCCATCATGTATGTATATAAAATCATATAATTTTGATCATTTAACATTCAAACAGCATGTGTAGGTATACGTCGTTTACTAATATACTATGAATCAAAAGGTAGGTGTAATTTTTAAACTAGGGCTGGGAATGAGTCGAGATTCACCTGATCTTGCTCTTGTCCCATGAGATTTTAAACGGGACGGGACGAGATTCGACTTTTAAAAAAAATGATCTCACAGGCCCGAGATCCCGTACGGGACCGGGACCAAAACGGGATCCCATGAAGCGGACAGCTCGTCGACGTTGCTCAACTTCCAGATGCTGCCCAACTATCGTCCTCCGACAGCTCGTCGACGCTGCTCAACTTCCAGACCAACACCATGCACTCTATGCTTCAGGCAAAGCAGGAGCTACGTGACACGGTGTCGTTGGACTTATTCGAGGCGACATCAGCGGCGGTGAGAAGCATGGGAAGGAAGAGAAGGCCGGTAGAACAAGACTTGAATCAAATGGGAAATGGTTATTTACTGCAGCCAAGCACCGGAGCCATCCCGGCGAGCCACCACAGTCAGATTCCAGCGATACTATAGAATGCCAATAAGATCAAATGGAACTTCTACCCCCATTCTTACCTACAGAGAAAATGAATATGATCATATATACATCAACATGTTAACAACACAAAAATTGATTTGCTGTGAAACTAAATCAATCCAATCATGACCAAGGTTTCGCCCAGTAACATGAAATAAACTCGACAAGTTCCAAATACAAGCCAAAAGTTATAAATACACCTCCATCCGATTATTCTAAAGAGTCCAAAAGAGTTCCTAACTGAAAAAAACTAGGCACCCATGTTAAAATGAAAGCATAGAAGCAGAGCCAGAAAGTTAGTACCCTCGATTTCACAAGATGAGTCGGGCCATTCCTCAAGCACTCTGATGTTACTCCTCCATACGCTATGACTAATCCTCAAGCACTCTGAATGATTCAATAGCAGACTGAATTGACTTCCCTGCTGTCCCCGATGGCTCAACGTCATCATTAGACCGGTATTGATCTCCCACCTGAGCCGAGAGACGAAGCAAGGGGAGACGAAGCCGAGGACTTGACGGCTCCTCGTTGGATGAGCTCCAGGAGACGAAGCCGAGGCCGCCGGTGCTGGCGGCGGATGAGGATCGAGAATATGCTGAAGATCGAGAATTTGGGCGACGACTGTGACTCTGTGAGGGAGAGGTGAGGGAGAGCGTCTGAGGGAGATGTGAGGTGAGGGGCTTAGAGGCTGAGAGTGAGAACCTAAGAGGACTCGAGAGCTACCGAGGTGAGGTGAGGTGAGGTGAGGGGCGGAGAGGTGAGGAGTGAGAGGGAGATCAAATATTAAAAATGATTAATTTCAGTTTACTACCCAAATCTTAGGGTCAAGTTTCAGTTTCATCCTTAATCTTTTAATTTAATCACGTGTGTCCTTGTACTCCTAATTTTTCATCAACTTGAGACAAAACTTCAAATTCACATCGAATATGATGTCACCATCCGACGTGTAAATAAAAATTTTAGTTGTAAATAGTCTATTATACCATTTTAAGAGTGTTGGAAACTGAAAAGTGTGTCAGCGTGTCTCGACCGCGTTGGATGGTGACGTCATATTTGAAGTGAATTTGAATTTTTACCTCAGGTTGATGGAAAATTAGGAGTATAAGGGCACACGTGATTAAATTGATAGATTAAAGACGAAACTGAAACTTGACCCTAAGATTTGGGTAGTAAATTGAAATTAATCATATTAAAAAAAAAATATATATATATATATATATAATATAATTATTTTTATTTTTATTTTATACGGAACGGGACGAGATTTATTTAGCTGATCTCGTCCCGTCGTTTTAAAACGAGATCGGAACGGGACGGGATACACATTTTTCAAACTTGAACTTTGTCCCATCCTGACAGAATCGAGACGGAATCGGAATTTCGAGACTAAGGGGGGTGTATTGTATATGGATTTGTATGGATTTTTTTTCAATTCATAGATGTTCAAAATAGTCCACAGACTTTTTAAAAAGACCACAGACTTACATAAATTTCTGTCGATTTCTTTAAAATCATTTATTTTGATTACAGACTTTTATTGATTTATGAAAATCTACAGAGTTCGTTATGAACGAATTCTAGATATTTCACCTCAAAATAATGTTATAACAGAAAATAATTAGAACATAAATGAAAAATATCTCAATGTAACGAAAAAACTCACAGGTAAATGTATCAAATACAAAACAAAAAAATACCAAAAAAATAGAAGAAGAAAAAATATTTTAACAAAATTTCATGTTGGCGGACTTGTCCCTAAAACAATGAAAAAACATTCTTCTCCTTCATCGTCACTTTCTTCATTGTTATCGTTTTCATTATTGGCATTTTGTTGAACATTTGGTTGGGCATCTTCCCATATATGACTGGCAATACTCATTATCCATTTATTAACACTATCTCTCTGCTGTTCTTGGGTTTGAAAATCATCCAATTCAAAATTATTTTCTTAATCGGCTCTGGGGTCCTCTTTTGGATCTAGAGGAAATCCATTAGAACATCATTCTTGTCGAAGAAAATTGTGCAACTCTGCACAAGCCAAAACTAGCTCTGCTTGTGTCTTGTCTGGAAATGGTGGTGCTGATTTGAAAATAGTGAAACGTAACTTGCATATTCCAAATATCCTCTCAATTACGTTCCTCAAGCAAGCATGTCGAAGATTGAATAACTCAATTGCATTAATAGGATGATTTCCTTCACCACCAAAGTCTTTGAGATAATATCGGGTATCTCGAAATGGAGCTAAAAATGGGCATCGGTTGGAAAATCTGCAGTCACATAAGTAATATTTACCTAATAATGAAAGAAAACGTATAGTAATTATGAGTTATATATTACTTACATAATTATTTTATGTAATTATTGACTTTGTATGGTCATATATCATATGATAGATCGACTACAAATATGTAGTTTGATTTATATTCAGTTGATCAATTTTATTCATTAATTAACGAGTATTGGAAAAAATGAAATTGAAAACTCCATAATTGACTCGTGCAAATGATAATATTTGTGTTTTATGATTTCATAAATAAATGAGAAATAAATTAAAAATATTTGAAAAATAAATTCAACAACAATAAACATGTTAGTATAAAAGTTTGATTGTATAAAATATTATAGAAAAAATGCGAGGAAAGAAAAACATGAAAGACAAATGATATGTTAAAAAATAAAGAGATGACCGAGGATTAATCTTTTCATAGGCAGAAAAAGTATCGTGGACTTTTCGAAATCTTTGGTCTGGAGACTGAAAAAATATTAAAGTTTTGTGTGCATAATTTACACTACAAAATCCATGATTATTCATGAGTTACTAATTCCATAAGTATGAATGATATTTTGAATACCCTCAAAATTCTATTTATTTTTAAAAGTCCATAATGAATACCCTTAGACTTTGGTAGACTCCATATTGATTTTTTTAAATCCTAATTGAATACACCTAGATTTTTATAGACTTTTAACAGTCTATATCGAATACACCTGAACTCTCAGATTCCATTGACTTCTATTAAACTCCCATTAATTTCATACATAATACACCCCCCTAAATGCTGGACCCTAATCTAAACAAGAGAGTTTATTTAAATAGTAAATTACACAGTAGCACCCGACCAAATTTATAAACACAAATAACTCACTTATAATAATTTTTAAACAACAAAAAGACATAAGTTTGGCCCAAAATCTGGACTTAAAACTGATTGAATAATTGAGGTTGAAATGTCTAAAATACCACTGATTTTGTCAAAATTACCATATTACCACTCCACTAACTGACAAGTTTCTCTCTCCTCTTTTTTGAGTTATTTCCGGTAATTTCTAGTTTTCCGGCCAAACGGTCGACAATTTGGAGAAGATTCAAACTATAAAATTGCTCTTCATCTCATGGGCTTTCATTTGAGTATAGTGTTGCATATATTTTGAGAAACTTTAAAATTTCGAATTTCAACCACCACTAACTACAGTAGCAGTAGCATGTGTTTTGATGGGTGAAGCAGTAGCAGTAGCAGGTTTTGATCGGTGAAGAAGTTTCATGGAGTAGTAACAGTAGCAGCCAAAAAAATTAGATTGAAGAAGTTCCATGGAGCGTGATTAGGTAAAGCCGTGAACCTTCATGTGAGCCATTGACACAGTATCATCAAATATCATTCTTCTTCGTCTTCAATCGGTGAGTAGCACCGTAGTACAAATTTTGATTTGATTTTTTTATTTTTAAAATTGCACAGTAGCAAAAATTGGACTTGTATGAATCGATTTCGATAACAAATTCACTAAATTGACAGGTTTTGCGGCACGTTGGAGGTTGTACTAGCTTTCTTTCATGTGAAGTAGCACTAGCAGTAGCAGTCAACAAAAGAGCTGCTACTGAGAGAGGTGATGAAGCTAAAAGAGTTGCAACTGAGAATGATGCAGCTGAAGAAGATGCTACTGAGCATGGTCATGCATCTGAAGGAGCTGCTACTGGGAGAGGTGGTGCAGTTGAAGGAGTTGTTACTGAGAATGAAGAAGCTGAATGAGCTGCTACTGAGATTGGTGACCTTTAGCTACTACTGAGATCGGTGATGCAGCTTGTTTCTGCTAGTATCCGGGAGGACTCACAGAAGCACAATAATAAAGCTATAAACAGACACGGACAAGTATAGTGGTTCACCATGCCATCGGAGGGCACGGCTACATCCACTTGGAATATAGTATGATCGGCCAATAAGCCATCGGGTGGTTACATGCCAAGAGTAGCAAGTATCCAAGATATCTCTAACTCTAAGGAGGAAGCCTTCTATTTATAAGGAAGGAAGGCTCCCTCCTTTACAATGTTTCCAATGTGGGATGCAAACCCACTTTTCCTACTCTGGAGGCTACTTCAGGTGCCCGGTGGCACGCCTTCCGGGTGCGGCACCGGTGATGTGGAACAATGGAGATGTAGTCGGGGTGCTGGTCTATCCGATGCATGCTGGAGTTGGGTCCCACCGCGCCGGTTGCACAGTCCACGAGGTCGCCGAACATGCTTGGCGGTGCACCATATATACCTCCAACACAGCTGAAGGACCTGCTACTGAGAAGTATGTAAAGAATTGGATTCAATTGCTTTACGGAAGAGAATTTTAAATTTCATTTTTCTTCTAGTATAAAAGAGGGGTAAAAATGTCAAATTACTAGTGACATGTGTCAACTTAATAGCATTTTGTACTAATTTGTAAATTTTAGTCATAAATTGCTCAATTTAATATGTAAATGAGTTATTTGTAAAATAAATTATTATCATGTACCTATTACCTACCTGTAGTTTGTTATTGTTTTAAAGTCGTCGAGCAATTAAGTCGGGTCGGTTTGGGTACTTAGAGCACCCGCACCGGCGAGCAACCGGGCGAGCAAGATGGCGAGCAAAAGGTGGGGCCGACGTGTTTGCTCGAGCAAGACGGAAGAAGAGCACGCACCGGCGTCGAAAGGTGAGGCGAAGTGCTTGAGCAGTCCACGGGTCAACCTGCTCGCCCGTTCTCTCGAGCAAAATTTGCTCCGGCGTTTGCTCGAGCAGGAGGTGGGGCCGACACAATTTTTTTTTTTATTTTCGGCTGTTGGAGAGACGCTGGAGATTGTGGAGGACGCTGCCGAGCGCTAATACGGACCAGAGCTGAAGCCGAGCGCCGCCCTCGAAGGTGGCGGCCGGTCCCGAGAGCACCCGCACCTCCCACATCGAGCAAAGCCGTCTGAGACTTGGTTCAAAGGAAAGAGGGCGTCGAGCCCGTCACAATGGTGGGTGGCACGTCGGCTATCGTCGCCGGACGGCGGAGAACAGAGGCGGAGACAGGCCGGCACGGGGAAGAACAGAGGAAGAAGACGATGAACAGTAGAAAACTGAGGCCGAGCCAATTAGGTGCTGCCACGTGGCAGTTTGACTGGTCCAGTAAAATTGCAACGGTCGATTGAATCTGGGCCTTCCATTTGAATCAGAAATTTTGATCCAACGGTCAGAATTCAAATGTAATGTCTAACATTTGATCAGAACGAAAATAAACCAAAAAAATAGTAAAAAAATCCCAAAAATTTCAAAACTCTCCCAAAAATTTGCCTATAAATACTACTTCAATTTTTAATCAACTCACACCAATTTGTGCACAACAAATTTCACATCTTCCTCCATCTCCTCTCTCAAGTCGTCATGTTGTGCTTCCGCCATCACCACCTGATTGACGAATGATTGCTCCATATGGGCATCCTCTTCTTGTTGACGTTGTCTCCGCTTGAAAAAATTGTTGAAGCTGAAAGGATTCATTGATGCGGATGAACAAGGAAATGTTGTAAGTGTTTAGATTGATGGATGAAAGATGTGAGTATAGAATGATCGATTTTAGACATTTTATAGCCAAGTGGTCGAAAATCTTATAAAAAATCAGCCATCAATTATTTTGCCGACAATGACACGTGGCCGTGACACGTGTCAATTATCTATTAGTCGGAAATCTTATCGAAAATCTTGGATAATATCGAGTCGATAATGATACGTGACACATTATTATTGGTGGTTAATCTATCCGGTAAAATTTTTTTAATCATTTCACAACAAGACAAAACTGAGTTGCTCAAGCAAATTGTTAAGAGCACCCGCACCGGCGAGCAACCGGGCGAGCAAAGCGTGGAGCAAGAGGTGGGGCCGGCCAATTTGCTCGAGCAAGACGGAAGAAGAGCACGCACCGGGGTTGAAAAGGGAGGGCAACTGCTCGAGCAGTCCACTGGTCAACGTGCTCGAGTAAAATTTGCTCCGACGTTTGCTCGAGCAGGAGGTGGGGCCGGGCCGTTTTGTTTTTCGCTTTTCGGTTGTTGGAGAGACGCACCAGATCGTGGAGGACGCTGCCGAGCTCTAGAACGGACCGGAGATGAAGCCGAGCGCCGCCCTCGAAGGTGGCGGTCGCTCCCGAGCGTTGCCGCACCTCTCACATCGAGCAAAGCCGCCTGAGACCGATCCCAAAGGAAAGAGAGCGTCGAGCCCATCATTTTGGTGGGTGGCACGTCGGCTGGAGTGGCCGGACGGTGGAGAACGGAGCACGGGAACGACCGGCGCGGGAAAGAGCTGAGGAAGACGATGAACAGTGGTCGGTTTGAATCCAGCCAATGATAGGCTGCCACATGGCCTGCTGACCAGTCAACAAAATCAGCAACGGTCGAATGAATCTGGGCCTTCCATTTGAATCCGAAATTTTGATCCAACGGTCAGAATTCAAAGGCAACGGCTACTATTTGATCAGAACGGAAATAAACCAAAAAAATAGTAAAAAAATCCCAAAAATTTCAAAACTCTCTCAAAAATTTGTCTATAAATACTACTTCAATTTTTAATCAACTCACACCAATTTGTGCACAACAAATTTCACATCTTCCTCCATCTCCTCTCTCAAATCGTTTAGCATTTTTTCCCAAAACAATGGGTTCCCATTGGCTTCCTTCCGAAGATTTACAAATGTGCATCTCTTTTGTCCGTCATAGCGTTGATGAATATGACGGTAACAAACAAAAGAGGGACAAATTGTGTGAGACAATTTTTGCCGATTATATGGAAAATTGGAAGCTAGCACCCGGTGAGAAACTTCCAAAGGAGCCGAGGACCCGAATCGCCGTCGCTTCGCACTACAACAAGTTCAAACTACTCTTGCAAAAATGGGGAGAACGTTTGGCGGGTGCACATCAACGTATAGCTAGCGGCACTTCGTTAATGGACCTAGTAAGTTTACATTCTTTTATGATATATTATAATTTTTATTCAATTATATATCTAATTAAATTATGTGATTTATGTATTTAATTGGTTTAAATATGTAGCATTGTTTACATTATATCCTTTTACTATATCTAATTTGGTTAAATTTAAATTGTATCTAATATGTTTAAATATGTAGCATTGTTTACATTATTTCTTTTTACTATATCTAATTTGGTTAAATTTAAATTGTATCTAATTTGTTTAAATATGTAGCATTGTTTACATTATTTTTTTTTAATATATCTAATTTGGTTAAATTCAAATTGTATCTAATTTGTTGGAATTATGTAATTAAATATGAAGCTAATATACGTTTTTATTAGGAACGACAAGCTCAATCATGTTACTATAATGCCAAGAAGAAAAAGTTTACACATTTTGAATGTTGGGAAGTGGTTAAGGATCATCCATCTTTCGCTCCCGTCCTACCCACTACTCCATCTCCATATGCAAGTACTTACGATGCTACTCCTTCCGCAACCGAATCAGCTCCAGCCATCAATTTGGATGATGACCAATTGAATGAGACACCTCAAAGCAACACGGCCGCTGTCTCGAGTCCGCCTAGACCAATGGGAACCAAGGCGGCAAAGGAAGCTAGGCGCCTAAAGAAACATGGTAAGACTCCTATTGAGCAACGAGTTGAGGTTTTGCATACTATTGCAAGTGACCAAGCATCGTGGCATACCAAGAGGCTAGCGCAAAATGAGGCCGAGCTTAACTATTACGCGGAGTACATAGAGATTCAAAAGCGGAAGGAAGCAAGGGCGGAAGAAGAGTTACAATTGAAGAAACAAGAGAATGACACAAGGATCATGACAATGAATTTGGAGGCTATGACCCCAATCTCAAAAAAGTATTTTACCAAGAGGAAACTAGAAATCCTTAATGAAGGATGAGCTAGTGAAGATCAACCTACCGATGAAACATATTCGGATTGTTATCACCCGGGTCGTGTGTTATTTCCATGATAGTTATAGTATTGTACTAAATTTAAATTTCATGTAATTTCAATTTCAATGTAATTTCAATTTCATGTAATTTCAATTTTCAATGTAATTTCAATTTCAAGAAAAATTGGTGGTTAATCTATCCGGTAAAAAAATTTTAATCATTTCACAATAAGACAAAACTGAGTTGCTCAAGCAAATTGTAAATGGGTGTGTGAAAAAATCGATTTGGTTGAGCAAAATTTGATTTTCATTTGCTTGAAGCAAATTTTGCTTTTGGGCCCACCAGATGCTTGAGCAAGACCAAAACATGGGTGCGGATGCTCTAATGGGTGTGTGAAAAAATCGATTTGGTTGAGCAAAATTTGATTTTCATTTGCTTGAAGTAAATTTTACTTCTTGGCCCACCAGGTGTTTGAGCAAGATCATTTCATGAGTGCGGCTTGATCTCAAATTAAAGGCCCAAATCATAACCCCAGGATCCGTAAAGACTATATCTACGTGTCAAAGAATAACACCATAATTTAATTCGGGTTGCTCCATTTTACATATACCCAAAGAGCTTCGCAACACCCTTCCCACTTCTCTCAAATCTTCTTCTTCATTATCAGGCGCACCGCGATTCATGCCATGGTATCCATCCCTAATCTGTCTATTCCCTTCCATTGATTTACTGCAATTTACTTTCTACCCAGTTATTTACCGTCTTAGGTTTCAATATGATTTGACTTAGTTTTAGGTTTCAATATGATTTGGGTTATAGTTTTGTTGTTGCTCCCCATCCATGTTTGTTTGGTGTGATTGATTGTGTGATATTGATATGAAATGTTTTATTAGATCTGCTGTAGACTTTTTTTGGTTTTCTGGGCTGCTTCTGTTTTGGGTGCTCGATTATTTAAGGAAAGTAGCTGAAAATGGAAGGAAAATGTAATTGGAAATGCATTTTCTAGGTCTGAAACATGTGTTGAAGCTCTAATGAGCTATGGCCAGTTTTTGGGTGAGGCTCGGTTGAAGAAAGATTTTGACTTTAGGTTCCAATTGACATGGAGCTTCAGTTTTAGGCTGAGTATTTGAAAAATTGTGAAACTTTAGGTTAGAGTGTTATTGTTTATGAGCATTTGTTTGGCTAAAAGATGTTTAGAACTGGGTTGGGAATCTCCTTAGGCTTTTTGGCTTAACTCCCTACACTTGAATCCCAATGCATTTGCAAAGAAGATATCTTTTCAGATGACAAAGAGCATTGGAAAATATATTGGAAAGATCTAGGAATTGTGACAAGTTATTCAATGTTTAAAACTTCTAGTGTGGGTGTTTGTATTACCTTCTTTATGAACAAAAATCTGCAATAAAAGTGAATGTTGCGTGTTCATTGTTGCTGTGATTCATTATCATGTTTGAAGATTTCATGCTAGTTTTTGCCTTTTTTTGGGATGCATGTGAATTGCAGTTTGTTTGCTTGTGTTAATTGTGAAGGACAGATGTTATAGACATGTAGTTCCCCTCTGATAAATTGTCTGATCTGACTTATTTGGTATTTATGTACTTCATAGGCACCCATCAAGGGTATTTTTTCTCTGCAGCGGGCGGTTTTAGCCCGGCATCATGGTGCGAAGGGGGGACTAGGATATAGGTTATTGAGCACTCAGGCTGCATCAACTGCTACTACTCCTCAACCTCCACCACCTCCCCCACCTCCAGAGAAAACCCATTTTGGTGGCTTGAAAGATGAAGATCGGATTTTCACCAACTTATATGGATTGCATGACCCATTTCTTAAAGGTGCCATGAAGCGAGGTGACTGGTACAGAACCAAAGATCTAGTTATCAAAGGTACTGATTGGATTGTTAATGAGATGAAGAAGTCTGGCCTCCGTGGTCGTGGTGGTGCTGGTTTCCCATCTGGCCTCAAATGGTCTTTTATGCCAAAGGTATCTGATGGTCGTCCTTCATATCTTGTTGTCAATGCTGATGAAAGTGAACCTGGAACCTGTAAGGACAGGGAAATTATGCGCCATGATCCACATAAGCTTTTAGAGGGTTGCCTGATTGCTGGGGTAGGGATGAGGGCCAGTGCTGCTTACATCTATATAAGAGGTGAATATGTGAATGAGCGATTGAACCTTGAAAAGGCCAGAAAAGAGGCTTATGCAGCTGGGCTACTGGGCAAGAATGCTTGTGGATCTGGTTATGACTTTGATGTTCATATCCATTTTGGGGCTGGTGCTTATATATGTGGTGAAGAAACTGCTCTCTTGGAGAGCCTTGAAGGCAAACAGGGCAAGCCAAGATTGAAGCCTCCTTTTCCTGCTAATGCAGGATTATATGGCTGCCCTACGACTGTTACAAATGTGGAGACAGTTGCTGTATCTCCCACCATTTTAAGGCGTGGACCAGAATGGTTTTCTAGTTTTGGGAGGAAGAACAATGCAGGGACTAAACTGTTTTGCATCTCAGGACATGTGAACAAGCCTTGCACTGTTGAAGAGGAGATGAGTATACCCTTGAAAGAGTTATTAGAGAGGCACTGTGGAGGCGTGAGGGGTGGATGGGATAATTTACTTGCAGTAATTCCAGGTGGTTCATCTGTTCCATTGCTTACCAAGGACATATGTGATGATGTGTTGATGGATTTTGATGCACTGAAGGCTGTCCAATCTGGGTTGGGGACAGCAGCTGTTATTGTGATGGATAAATCAACTGACATTGTGGATGCAATTGCACGACTTTCATACTTCTACAAGCATGAGAGCTGTGGGCAGTGCACACCGTGCAGAGAGGGGACTGGGTGGCTTTGGACGATCATGGAAAGAATGAAAGTTGGGAATGCAAAGTTGGAAGAGATTGACATGCTTCACGAGGTGACCAAGCAGATTGAGGGGCACACAATCTGCGCTTTGGGTGATGCTGCTGCTTGGCCAGTGCAAGGTCTGATAAGGCATTTCAGGCCAGAGATGGAGAGGAGGATCAGGGAGCGCGCCGAGAGGGAGCTGCTGGAGGCAGCTGCCTAGGTGTCTTTCTCAGTTTGAGTCTTGCCTCAGTTCTAGTATGCATTCATTTCTTCCTTTGATTTCTGAAAATAAAAAACAAAGGAGAAAAACAATACAAGTAACTTCATCTTGGGTACTATGAATTTGTTTGTTGCTATTTTGTTGTAAGACCAACTATCAGGTTGCGTGATTTGGTTGGTTGAATCTATACATGTGGGTTTTCTCGGACTCGAGCAGAAAGGAAATTCTCCTAGATTGTCGCAAGGCTTACCCAGGTTGATGGTGTGGGCTTGTCTTCATATTTAGCAATAAGATTAGTGACTAAATTGACCACCATGATGGTCGTTACTTTGCATTTGCCGCATAAGCATTTTTCTTCTTTTATGTAATGCTTCCATAGTTAAATTGGAATAACAAGGAAAATCAAATCTTCTCTAACGGAGGCATTCTTGGTGCTAGCTGTTCATGACTTGGACAGCTCTGAGATTATGACACTCATTTTACTTTGCTAAGTAGGATTCTATTGTGTGTTGCCGAAGTGCATAAGTCTTTTGAGAATTCACAGAACAAAAACTGGGATAAATCAACTTTTACAACTATTGTCATAAAAAATAAAAGAGAAAATTAATCAAATAGTGTCTCAATTTTGTTTGACTATTAACATAGGGAAAATGGCTTAAACAGTGTCTCACATTTTCTGTTTTCTAACTTTTAGTGTCTCACCTTTCAAAAGTATCAGAATCATGTCTCACGTTTCATCTCTTACCTATCTTTGGTACCTAAATCCGTTAACTTCTTAACGGAATTTATTCTGCTGTTATTTTAAACTTTTAATGACTAATTTACCCTTTCAAAATTTAATTAATTATAAAATAAAATAAATAAATAAATAACTCAATTATACTCACCAATCCAAGAACTAGCCTTCAACATGCCAATTTCACCTAACGACCTCTTGTCTAAGCGGTTATTATCCCTATCTACTTCTAGAAACTAGTCTTTCTCGATAGCCTTTTAATTTTCTCAATTTTTCTTTTTTGTCTTTTAATTCTTTTTCAGTAATTCTAATATTTTTTAAATAACTCAAACCCAGAGAAGAAATTATTTAATGATTTAAAATTAACTGTTAAAAAAAAAAAAAAACCCCCACCGATGGTCAGCAACAGGCTAGAACAGCGCTCTCTACGGCTCCTCCCCAAGTTTGCCGCAGACGCCCCGCTCAAAACGACTCACAGTCGGCGACAGAGCCCCCCCCGCCGCAAAACGCCAAAAAAGAAAAAGAAAAACACCAGGCAAAGAAAGCAAGACTTACCGATTACTATGTACAACCGAGGAAGGTCCGTCCTACGAAAACACCGAGCAATGGTAGGCAAAGAACAAGAACGCTTGAGGCAACAGATGTCGCGGGGCACCTCCACAGAGCTTTCGCCGGATTCCTCTCTAGCCTTCTTTTCTTCTCTCTGAGCCAAGAGCAAAACAGAACTTATGAAGGCAGAGGAGGCCTTTTTATAGACGGGTCTAATGCCCTAGGGGCTTGTAATCCCCCCAATACGCAATCAGGGCAACTCAAACACCTGCGAATCCAGACCCTCCATCTCAGATCGCTCCCTACTGGCACGTGTCCCAGCATTGGTAAACTTCCCACGCCATCATAACTGACGGGACTGATGGGCTTCCTCCTTAAATGCATGCCAGCCACTTGTCCTGCCTACGAGCGACAGGTAAGGGAGATAGGAGCGGGAACCGAGGCGTCAAGCCCCCCCACTTCCCCAAGCGTCATGGCAGTTCACCGGTTATGTATCATTCAACCGGCTGCATGGCATCTCCACGACAGCTCGCCGGTTATGATCTTTCAACCGGCTCGAAGGCTTCTCCCCGGTTATGATCTTTCAACCGGCCCGAAGGCTTCTCACCGGTTAGGTATCTTCCAACCGGCACCATGGCAGTTCACCGGTTAGGTATCATTCAACCGGCTGCATGACATCTCCACGACAGCTCACCGGTTATGATCTTTCAACCGGCTCGAAGGCTTCTCCCCGGTTATGATCTTTCAACCGACCCGAAGGCTTCTCACTGGTTAGGTATCTTCCAACCGGCGCCATGGCAGTTCACCGGTTAGGTATCATTCAACCGGTTGCATGGCATCTCCACGACAGCTCACCGGTTATGATCTTTCAATCGGCTCGAAGGCTTCTCACCGGTTAGGTATCATTCAACCGGCTCCATGGCAGTTCACCGGTTAGGCATCATTCAACCTGCTGCACGCCATCTCCATGGCAGTTCACCGGTTAGGTATCATTCAACCTGCTGCATGGCTCCATGGCAGTTCACCGGTTAGGTATAATTCAACCGGCTGCATGGCATCTCACCGGTTAGGTAACATTCAACCGGCTCGAGAGTATTTCACTGGTTATGAGACATCCAACCGGCTCCATGGCATCTCACCGGTTAGGTATCATTCAACCGGCTCCATGGCATGACACCGGTTATGAGAACATTCAACCGGCATGGGCTTTATACACCCGGGTGAGTTTACATCTAACACGTGTACTCTTGTCCAGCAGGATAAAAACCCTGCATCACACTGAACTGCGATCAATGTGGGGCTCCACGGCGAGACTTGTCACCTCAACGCCACCCCACCGGGCAGATTGTTTCTCTAACACAGAAAAAGTCTCCCCGCAGGCTAACAAACCTCCACATTACCTCAACGTTTATTCCAACACAAGCTGAGAAGAACTAGCAAGTGTTAACCGGTGCTTCAACATGACCGCAACACCGGGGTACCTATTGGCTTATTCCACGCTCCAACAGGCCTCCCCGCACGCTAGCAATCCTACCCCACGCTTATTCCAGCACAAGCTGGGCCGAGCCACCGGGCTACTCCCGGCCTGCCATTGGCAGCAATTTCGCCTTGGAAACTTGGGGGACTCGTTCCGACATGGCAGAACGCCCGGTCGAGATCCCATGCACTCTCCGACTCGTTCCGACATGGCAGAACGTCCGGTCGACATCGGCGGATTTCAACGCCCCATTATCATCCCATGCACTCTCCGGGTTTCACCCTGCTCCATGCTCATGCCACGACAACACTTGAGCACAATACCATTTGTATTGCAAACATACTCATAACTGTCACACATCATCATTAACAGGTACTCACCACGGTCACGCCCAATCTTCAATACGGACTTGGGGGACTGGGCACCGTTGGGTTGGTAACCCTGCGGGTCTGCGGGACAGGAGCAAGACATATTAAGTCCCCATTCAAGATTGCACTTGACCGGGAACTTGGGGGACTTGTTGACAGTAGCCACAGAGGGGCTACAACAGGCCCACAGACCCGCAGCCAGCGCACCCGGGGCCAGCCTAGGGCCCGGGACCGGATCACAAGCACCCGGACCCGGGGTCCAGCAGTCTACCTTGCGACCAGGGGCCCGGGGACCGGGGGCGCCAGCCTGCCAAAGAGGTCACCAGAGCTGCCCTTTGGTGTGCGAACAGAAGGAAACTAGTCCCACATCGAAGAGTGAGGCCAGACCTCACGCCGGGCCACCTATATAAGGGCCTCAACTACCCTCATTAATAGGTAACTGATCTCTCCAACCGATTATCATACGTGCTTAAGTTATCTATTCATCCAACTGTACTAACTTAGGCATCGGAGAGGAGAATACCAGCCCGCCCGGTATTCCCCTTAGTGAGTAAGTTTACTGGAGATCACACTTGGATTCATCTGTCTCTACCAGGCCTACGGGTTTGTGCAGAAACAGTCACTATCTAAGTAACTATCATCGTACTAACTATCGAAGTAACTATCATTTTAGCAACTATTTTACTAACTATCTAAGTAACTATCATATTAGATGATAGTAACTATCTTACTTATTATCGTACTAATTATCTAAGTAACTATCATCTTAGTAAATATCTTACGAACTATCTTACTATCTTTCTTACTAACTATCTAAGTAACTATCATCTTAATAACTATCTAAGTAACTGTCTTAGTAACTGTCTTAGTAACTGTCTTACTAACTATCTTACTAACTATCATCTCAGTAACTATCTTACTAACTATCTAAATAACTATCATCTCAGTAACTATCATTTTAGTAACTACATTACTATCTAAGTAACTATCATCTTAGTAACTATTTTACTAACTATCTTAGTAACTATTATTTTAGTAATCATCTTAGTAACTATTTTACTAACTATCATCTAAGTAATTATCTTACTAACTATCTAAGTAACTATCATCTTACTAACTATCATCTTAATAATTATCTTACTAACTATCCAAGTAATAAGTAACTATACAAGTAACTATTCCCCATTAACAAGTAACTATCGGAGTAACTACCGAAGTAACTATCTAAATAACTACCGGAGTAACTACCGAAGTAACTATCAGAGTAACTACTGTAGTAACTATTCAAGTAACTACCGAAGTAACTATCCAAGTAACTATGCAATTAACTACCGAAGTAACTATCCAAGTAGCTACCGAAAAAACTATCCAAGTAACTACCAAAATAATTATCCAAGTAACTACCGAATTAACTATCCAAGTAACAAGTAACTATTGGAGTAACTACCGAAGTAACTATTTGAATAACTATGAAAGTAACTACCGAAGTAACTATCTAAGTAACTATCTAAGTAATAAGTAACTATACAGGTAACAATCTGAGTAACTATCTAAGTAACTATCAGAATAACTACCGAAGAAACTATCGGAGTAACTACCGAAGTAACTATCTGAGTAACTATCGGAGTAACTATCGGAGTAACAAGTAACAATCAAAGTAACTATCTGAGTAATAAGTAATTATCTGAGGAACAAGTAACTATCTGAGTAACAAGTAACTATCCCAGTAACTATCCCAGTAATAGTTCTTGTTTCTTCAAAATTAAGATATATATAAATAACTATCTGAATAACTGGATAAGTAATGACACAATTTAGTCTGATAGGCTTCAACATAGCAAGCAAGAGTGTTGAAAATTTGAAATTTTATATGTAGAATATAAAAGGCATTATTTTAGCTCATTTCATGAGAATCTAATACCAAACAAAGCAGTATCATAGACTTTGTTTTCTATTTGATATAACTGAATCAAAGTACAAGAATAATGTACAGTGTAAAGGGCTCACGAACTTCCACAAGTCAGTATCAACCAAAAAGACTTCCTATTGATTTTTCTTGTGCAGCACTGATGTGCATTACATAACTTGCCACCATACCCTGGTCTCAGTGAGAAGCTTCCTATAGGCTGATAACTTTACCAGTAATCTCCACAGGAGCACTTCCCATTCTAGAAAGGAAAAAATTCACCATTGGTACCCAAACTTACCTCGCTATATAAGAAAGGTACCCGAACTTGAAAAACGATCACCATAGTACCCAAAGTTTGAAATCCTATTATAGAGGTACCTAGCGCGTTTTGACCGGCTGGCTACCCGGTTTTGGATGACGTGGCAGTTCGCATTTTAATTCCGAGGGGCAAATCTGTAATCTCTGCCTAAACTCTCACAACGGATATCAACGAGGTACCTAAACTCTCACAACGGATATCAACGAGGTACCTAAATCAAGGCCCCGAATTTACAAAAGGGTGGATTCGGCTCCTATTCCCTCTTTTCCACAAACTGCAAAGGACTCTCACTCTGACCTGATTTTCTTACATCCTTTGCCTTTCATGAAATTTAAACAGCAAAAAGAAGAAAAATTTAAATTTAAAATTAAAGAAGTTCCGGCAGAACAATCCACCAACAACACTAAGGGAATGCTAAGACTGACTGACTAAATCGACTCCTCAAGCGCAGCAATATGACCACTGCTCCTCACCAGCATCAGCACCAGAATCAGCCACAATGTCATAATCATCCTCACTGCAATAGTACAAACCATGGTTGTTCATTGCAGTCAGGCAACAAGACGAAGCTGCAGCCAGATACGGCATGTTGTGGAAAGAGCGTGCCAGGCTGGTGGCCAAAGCCGAATTCGCCATTCCATCTTCATCGACCTCACCGCACTCCTCGGCACGGTGCTTCAGCGTCTCGAACATGAGCTCGGGCTCGTGCTGCATCACACGGAGGACGTCTGCGCAAGATGGCCCAGGCACAGCCCGCGTGACTGCAAAGCTGTATGGACCGTCGCTCTGGGAGACCCGAGCAACGCTAGGGCCTCCAAACAAGTTGTGAACTCCTCCAAGTGCCTCCTCATAAGCCCCACCCAAGAACATTCCCAAATAGTACCGCCCACCACAGCCATTGCCTTCCAATTCATGAAGAGGCAAGCTTGACTCCCCGCCAATAAACTTATTGATCTTCCCATCACTATCACACGTCAAATCCGATAAGATACCTCTCACCGCCGGCCGTTGATCAAGCCGGTGAATTGGGACAATAGGGAAAAGCTGCCCAATACCCCAGAAGTCAGGAATTGAAGTGAAAACAGAGAGGTTCACATTGAACTGATCAACACAGCGTTGCTTCAGCTTATCAGCATATGTCAAACAAGCTTCATACTCGCCCCTGATTGCCGCAGCCGAAAGGTTTCGGTAATCAGCACGAGCTTCCTCCGTAAGTCCCTCAATGAAATACTGAAGCGCTAGCAGAGACGGCCTCGAATATCAGAACAGAGTGATGAGACACAATAGCTCTGCCGCTCTCACTGCAAATCACAGGGTGCTTCACTGACCTCCTGTCACAAACATACCGGATAGCTCTAACAACAGCCATTGCATACTCCTCAAGCCCATAGCTAACAGAAATCTCAGAGTCGCTGGACTTTGATCCATCATAATCTATACCCAAACCACCCCCAATATCAATAACCTTCATATGGGCACCGAGACGGACCAATTCACAATAGATCTGCGCCGCCTCAGAAACACCATCATCGATATGACCTTCTGCAGCTTTCATTACAAGAAAGTAGACACCGAGGCATCTAAGTCTAACAATATAATCACTGAGATCAAAGTCTAACAATGTAATGAATGGAAAGGTTGACTTCGCAGTAACATCTCATGAAATTGTTGACATGCATCAATCATAGTAACTCCCTTAAAAACCGCCACTGAAGCAATCGAATACCCTTTCGCCCTGGCCGGCGAGAAATTCTCTCCAACACTAATCTGCTCCACCTCGCCAAACTTCCCCTTAATCCCTTTAATCACCTCCAAAACCTCACCCTTCGCCGCCTCCTTCAATTTTAAAAACGTGACCCGGATCGCCGACCCGGGGGCCAGGCCCACCGGGCCGGTCAGCCCCTCCGCGACCCAGTCAACGGCCATGATATCATCGCAGATCGGAAGAACGGACTCCTTGACGACGCTGACGTGGCCGGGGTGGGCGTCTTTTGTCTTGTAGCGGCTGTGGAGGAGGTGAGTGAAGGCGAAGGGGGAGGACCGAGTGCGGAGGAGGGGGCCGGCGGTGAGGTGGAGGGTGAGGTCGAGGGAGGTGAGGCCGTTGAGGCCGTTGACCATGGAGTTGACCTTGGAGAGGTCGGTGGAGTCTTTGACCTTGAAGAGGACGATGTGCTCGATGACGGGGGATGATGACGACATGGTGACGGTGGCGAGGGTTTTGGGGAAAGAGAGGAAGCTGGGTTTGGGAGGTGATAAAGAGCGAGAGAAGGGGAGAGGGTTTAGGAAGGAGCGAGTGGCTTTGAGACAGAGAGTCACCGTCATATCGGGACAGAGAGAGATGAGTAGATGGAGGTGTGGAGTGTAATAGTAATAATGTAGGGGGGAGGGGAGGTGGGGCGGGGTTGGGGAAGAGGGAGAGGGACCCTGTGGCGGAGATGGTGTCTGCGATTAAGGTGCTGGGGGACGGGTTTGTGAGGATGGAGCAGATGAAGATGGAGATGGCAAGGGAGATTGAGACGATGCGTTGTGTTGACTGGCGTACTATCGGGGTTATAATGGACATTTGCCCCTCGGAATTAAAATGCGAACTGCCACGTCATCCAAAACCGGGTAGCCAGCCGGTCAAAACGCGCTAGGTACCTCTATAATAGGATTTCAAACTTTGGGTACTATGGTGATCGTTTTTCAAGTTCGGGTACCTTTCTTATATAGCGAGGTAAGTTTGGGTACCAATGGTGAATTTTTTCCTTCTAGAAATGATGAAACCGCTTGTTATCTCTAACGATCAGCTCCCTCCCTACACCCTTAGAAGGATCAACACTAACCAAAAGCAAGAGTATATTAGTCAATGTCCTTAATAATACTACCGCTATTAATATCGTAATTATTACATCAAACCAACCATACCCTACAAAACTAATGACATTACCAAAAACTCATCTCTCTACATATCTCAACTCAGATGCTAATTAGCCATACAAAATTTGGTTTTAGGGACAGATCAATATACAAAATCAAAGAGACTTACATTTTTTCAGCAATGAATTGATTCAAATCAATCACAAACCGGAAATGGTAAAACAATAATAATAAAAAAAAAATTACCTCTCTGTATTTTGCAAGGTAACCTTGAGAGGATCAATATAGTCCTCAAACCCTAAAGTTGCCATAGCCCAAAGCAAGTCGTCACCATTAATCGTCTTCCTCTTTTCCCCATGGCACATTGAATGCAATGATCATATGCCACTCCCACAAGTTTCAATTTCTACAATAGCTAACATTCAAGTTAAACAAGAACAACAGGGTGCTCACTACATGTACCACTCTAAATAAGCATCTTTGTTGAATATCGAATTGAACACAGCCCCAAAATTCCCAATCTCAATTTCGATCACCAAAACCTAACCATAGCAGCAACTTTCGATGACTTTGAACTCTTCCAATTCGATCAAGACTCCGATCAAGAATCCCTCTGGAAATTCATCGACATCTCCGACGCCAACTTCGAGCCACCAGAGCCACTACACCTCCTTCGATGTGCTCATCGTCCCCGCCACCACTCCACTCGCCTCACCCGTCTCCGACCCGATCCGGCCCACATCCGCCGTCGCGAAACCCGTCCAGTCTGCCTCATCGATCTTCCTTCCAGACTCCTCTCAATTTCGACAGAGTTAACGTCAGCGGTGACGAGGACGAGGATGAGGAGGAGGAGGAGGAGGACGGGTATGTGTTGGATGACGAGCTGGTGCCGTGGTCGGTGAGCGAGAAGCTTTGGCGGGAGAGGATGAGAAACTAGGGAAGAGGACGACGAGTTTTATAAAGAGAGAGTGAGAGATCTTTTGAGAGAGAGTATTTAAAAAAAAAACAAGAAAAGGGTATTATGGTCACAAATAAAATTAAATGGAGTTTTTTATGATAAACATATTAAATGCATGTCCTTATTTATAAAGTGAAAAAAAATGAGTTTTTTTTTTTTTTTTTTCTAATTTTCAAAAGTAGATAGCCATTTGTTCTAAAATGTTGTATGTGTTGTAGGAGAAACAATATAGATGTAAAGCGTTACTTTATTGATAGATAAGGAGGCCTTTATATAGGCATTACATCAAGTATCCCAAGTAATCAGGGATTCCCTATCTACTAAGGTAACTACTATTCTAGTCTAATTAGGTCAAGACACACAACGGAAGTTACGGAATTAACCTTCCTTGAACACTCCCCCTTGTGTCGCGTACCTAATGTGACACGGTGCATAACATGTTGCCTCGCTAAAACCTTGCCAAGCAAAACAAAACCTCTTGGGTAAAAATAAAAAGCTTGGTCGAAGGGAAAAGAGCACAACGCACCAACTACAATTGAAGATTACATGTGAGGTAGACTCCCCCTGATGTCTACAAGACAACTCCCCCTGATTGGTAACTCAATCTTGGAGTTCAGATTAATGGCGTATACAAACGCTCCTCACAAGCTTCAAAAGTAGGTGTGGCCAATGATCGAGTCATTGAATACAGCCACATTATCCTTGTATTAGACCAGCTACACTTAGCTTTACTTGGTCTTAAGGAAGAAGGTCGCTTAACAACTCAAAACTAGAGTTCGCGTTGAAAATCAGATTCACGCGCAGCATGACCTTCGTGTACTTAAATAGTCATAACTCCTTCGATACAGTAGGTATGAACGAACCGTAAAATGTTCTGGAAACTAGACACCCATATCTTTCCAGTGGTATAAAGTACACAACGTGGTTCGTTCTGAGCTGATCACAAAGCTCTGTCGAAGGTGACTGATCTGCAAATTACTGGACAGATTCGTCCTACTTTGCTAAAACAGCCATAACTCACTCAATATGATAGCTATGATCAAATGGTTAGTGTCCCTGGAAAGTAGACACATAGAGCTTTCCAACGGTACTAAGTTTACCATTTTCCGATGAGTGAGTTGTCATGTAGGTCACGGGGAAGTTGACGTACAGAACTAGGCAGAATCTGGAATTGCCTATTGATATGTCTTTCATGATGGGATCGAATGAGCCTAAACCTTTCTCTCTTAAAAGAAAGTACCGCCATATACCATGGCATTGCGTGGGCGCGTCTAGCCATCACTTTGGCTTTATAAGTTTATAGCGAATGAGATGTCGAGTCGAGCATATTATGACAAGCACATGATTGCGCACATGATACTTAGATAGAGAGTTTCATCTCCCAAGACTTCTCGTCACATAGACGAAACGAGTCTTCTCAAGACATCGACTAATCATGGGATACATATAGGCTTTGGTTTAACGTCCATTAGTTTGCCATAAGCCGATAGATGAACAAGTTCATCACTAACGGTTCTCACATTTGAGACCAAGTATTCCCAAGATCTTTTCATTCTTAACGTCGGATTAGTGATATCTCAATCACAATTCATCCGTAATTTACACGCAAATAGGCATGATTCATTACATTTCATCTCCAATCAAGTAGTTGCTCAACCGCGTTATACAATATCCAACCAGAAGATTTGAACCCATATAGAGAACATCCTAATCTGATAGCATACGCACTTCGAGGTTTTTGCTTACTTGACTTGGGTGAAAACTGATCCATTCATGATATTTATGTACATCTCTTTACTTAGTCCCAATAGAGATGATACAAGCTGCATGATCAGTTTTTCGGAACTACCTAACTGACAAGGTAGTGGAGTGTGATATGACTCCATTACGAGAGCATATGTCATCGTAGTCGATTCCAGGGCGTTTGTGAGAGACCTTGCGCCACAAGGTGAGTCTAGGCTCTTTTTCTCACTACGCTTTCAATCAAAGATTATCGATAGGGTTTACACTTGCGGTGTCGGCATCACCTGACCAAGGACCTATCTCTTTGTATAAACTGGATCGCATATCTTTCCGTGTAGGCCAATTCACAACGTTGGTATTTGCTTCAACGAAGTGAGTGTATTCGATATCTAACTCATAGACCACGTACTCATGTACACTAGTGTAATTCGCATTTGTAGAGATCTCTATATGGATTGGCTTCTCATTGAGGCGTCCCCCAATAATAACCTTAATCCAGAAAATCCATGAGACGAATGAGTTGTCATTGATCCGAGGATCAAGTTGTGCCATACTCGCATTCGGCGAGTGTATATCGAACAAAGTGCCCTCTCTACACTTCTTGTGAGAGTCACGGCCTAGTGACACCAGCTACCACTTTTGTGGAGTCACCATGTCACCATTTATGAATGACAATATGTCCATTGATTTGGACATCAATCCTTACAGGCATGTTGATACAAGAGTACTATTCCGATCTTTTCCTTGAAAGACCAATAGTTTGCTCTTTGCAGCATGTATATCAAATCTCGTCACTTTGATTTATGGGACTTTGGGAACATGATGAGGCACAGTGGGGACAAACCACGGCAATGCCAAGTCGTTCTACTTGAACAAACTTGTTCTTCTCTCCCCCTAACGACGGGGAGACTGGCTCATCAAAAAAATGACATAAACGAGATCGCCTGTTAAGGTTTATATATAGCGGACTATAGGTGGAAGCTGACGTCTTATTCAAAGACGTTATTCATAATCAAATAACCCATCATTGAGCGCTTGTGGTAGCGCAATATGGCACATAAAGTATGTGGACGGTATAGGGTATTGATCGTTAACACTTATACGTTAACAAGATGCATTCCGTTACAAAATGTAACATGCATGTATGCTTCCTGAAACGTTTCACTATGTTCCGGAACACCAAATGCCACCAAATTTTAACAGTAGGTAGGCACATGTGTTAGGATTCCAACGCCGCCGGCCTCATTGCCGGAACCGGTCGGAAACATACCGAACCGGTCGGAATAGTCGCCGGAGGTCAGTGAACGTTTGTGTCGAGTGGTTCATCACCTTCCAGGTGTCCAATGGCTCTGAAATTTTATGAGCAGGTAGCCATGGATGTTAGGAATCGGTGGACCAAATTTCACCTCAAGAACCGGCCTAAAAGTAGGTAAACCGGTCCTCACAATGACTAGTCCGCGAGCTAAAAAACCAGAAATTTTAGGTTTTTGCTACTTTTCTATCATTGTGAAGGTGCTTCATAACATCTAAGTGTTATGGCTTGAGTTTAACCATGAGGTATATCACCATAGTATCATTGTATCTCAAATTGAACTATGAGAAGGCATCAAAGCCATCATCTTATGTATCATTGCCTTTAGCGTAGGAGGGCGTTACTCCAAAACTTTGCTAAAGATTAAGCTTCCATATGTTGAGCATAGCTAATGAAGGATCATAAGGGGGGATCATATGCACGTTTAAATGCATAGATGGTGCTTCCATTGACTTGGAGGAAGACTTGGGTGACGTTAATGTCATCCTTGAGCCTTGAGCATTGCTCATGACGCTACCAAATTCTTTTGGTAATCTTTGATCCCAATAGCTTCTTTGCTCAAAAGAAACGATGTCCATAGCTTTCTTGCATATATGGATCATCAAAACATGTCCAAAATTCCGGACTATGTATGGAAGAGTCTACATGAGTCGTCGATTCAAAGAATCCGAATCATAGTATACGTGAAATACATTCACAATATTGACTCATAAGTTGTGCGCATTCATTAGAAGCGATACATAAGAAATCAATTCAATTTTCACAATGAGTTTCAAGGTGATAAACGTTGGCACCAATATCTTTAAGTGGTGAGCAAGGTTCGATGTAGATTAGCTACACACTCAATGTCTCTATGATACATTCATAAGAGTGTAGAGACAAGGGTTTTATGCCAAGACATATAAACCGGAATATATACTCAATTCCTATAGAGTGTGCAACATGGCGTGTAGTATCACAAGATAAAACATAGGCATGCTTAAAGGCGTACTAGATACATCCGTTAACGCTCAAAAATAGAGCCGGAAAACAACCAGAATGAGCCAACATCGATACTATAGAGACATAAATGTCTAAACCAAGTATCCAGGACCGAGGCCATGAGCTAGCTATCCGAGGCCGAAGCCAAGCTAGAATGGGAGCCAAGCCGAAACAAGGCAAGGAAGGGCCATGGTCAAGCATAGGCGCGTGCTAGGCTAGCCAAGGCCGAAGCCGAGGTGGTGCACGGGCAGGCCGAGGCCGAGCAAATGTCAAGGCATGCCAAGGCCGAAACCAAGGCGTGTCGAGGCAAAAGCAAAGGCTTTTGGGGCCGAGGCTTGATGTTGGAGTCAAGGTCATGCGAGTTGCCGATGGGTAGCCTAGGCCGAAGCGAAGGCTTACCGAGGCATAAAACAAGGACCTGACGAGGCCGATGCCATGCTAAAGAGCCAAAGGCATGCCGAGGCCGAAGCCAAGACGTGCCGGGGTGAGTGCATGGGCTTATAAGGCCGAGATGGCTGCTGGCCGGGCCGTGTTCAGGCCAACGCCGAGGCCGAGGCCGGGGCGCTGCTAGGCGGGCCGTGTGCGTGCCAAGGTCCGGAGACCGAGGGGGCGGCAGCATGTGGTTGTGGCGGAGCTGTAGTCCAAGCAACGCGTAAGCTAAGCCAAGGCCGAAACCGAGGCTAGGCAAGGCGGGCTATGGTGGGCGCAAGAGTGCCGAGGCCGAGGCCGGGCAATGCGCATGCATCCGCTTATGTACGCAAGCATGTCAATTTGTTTCTTGACGAGTGAGGCCTGGCGGATCGCGACCAAGTTGGCGGATGGCCATGGCGAGCGAGGCCTGGCGGATCGCAGCCAAGTTGGCGGATGGCCATGGCGAGCGAGGCCTGGCGGATCGCGGCCAAGTTGGCGGATGGCCATGGCGAGCGATGCCTGGCGGATCGCGGCCAAGTTGGCGGATCGCAGAGTTGGCGGATCGCGGCCAAGTTGGCGGATCGCAGAGTTGGCGGATCACGGCCAAGTTGGCGGATCGCAATTTCTCGCGAGTCACTCATTTTGTCTCTTGTGATTTTTCGAGTTAACATCACCAATTAGGTTGGTGAACTCAATCAACATGCCATGTAAATGTGTAATGCGATTCATTGCATTCACATATAGCTTTTTTTAGGGAATCGAACCATATATGCATCAAAATGCCAACGGTTATATCGAGATCTTGACCATAAAGAGTGTATCGACTAAGTAGCATTAGTCACACATGTGAGGTCTATGCCTGCACAAAATCAACGGATTTGTAGTCACTTTGACTATGAAATTGAAGTCATATGCTTCATATTTATTGCAAATTATCTTTTGCTGTTGAAATCCGTAATCATGAGGATATACTCTCATCTTCTTCCATGTATCTCTTGTATACATTGACCATATGATTGCAATTTTGCAATTAGTGAACCGATAGAACCATATCCATGACATGATTCTCTCTTTTTTCAATGGCCATTCTCTAGGCGCATTTTATGGTCAATTGTTTCTTTATATCAAAAGAACAAGAGGGAAGGAATTGAATGGTCGAGACCAAGATTCTGGTTACTCAATTCAATTGGTTGTGACAATTTCCGTCACATATCGATGTTACAGTGACAATTTCCGTCACACATCATGAGTTTGTCCCCTTTGTGACTCCCTTAGGATCGTCACAAGCATCGACAATATTATGTCGGAATCGTGATTAAATATTCACGAAGAGTTGTGGTTCACAGTGACATCACAGCCACAAGCACAACTTTGGACGGTAACATCACAGTTACCCCATAAATACTGTGATACGCAGGGGTGGGTGGGGCCCCTTTGTATCGTCCTGAAAAACACACAAGTTCCAACACATATACACAAGTTCAAGTAATTGAAATTGCGAAAGAACGGGAACTTTTATTAAATCATACATGCTAGTTCGCCAAATGAACTGCGTTTAAAAATTGCGCTGAAGGACTCGGTTCTGATCCTTGTGCAAATTAAGATGCTCTTCCATGTACGTGCAACGAAATAATCCTCGCAATTACATCGCGATGCGTCGTGCAATAAGTTTCATGGAAAAGAAAAACATATGGTTAGTCATATTCACCATATATGGAGCAGTAAAACTAATAAAAAGAATTACTGCAGTAACTGTTTTTAACCCGTAGGGTAAAAACTGTTTAACTGAGGTAAGTACAATTACCGTTTTGCCCCTTGCACAGTAGAATTCGTTTAACAGCCGAATCGGGTCGGGTTGGACACGGGTCGGGTCAGGCCCAAGGGTCCGGGTCGAGATCTGGAGATCCGGATCTGACTGAAACGGTGACGAATCGGGGCAGCAGGACTGGGTCGGCGGCGCTAAGCTGCGTACAGGCGTGCAAATCCGGGCATCGACGTCGTTTGGGCTGCGTCGACAGAGGCGGCGACGTCAGAGGCTGCGACGACTAGGTTGGAGCGCGCTAGGGCTTCGTCGAAGCATCGAGGTGGGCCGCCGGATTGGAGCGGCTTCGGGCTGAGGCGTCGACCGAGCAGGCGTCGTCTCTGGATTGCATCGCGGCGGGGAGGCGATGAGAGAGGACGCCGTCGAACCATCGGAGGGTGCCCAGAGCAAATTACTGGGTGCCCTGAGCTTCTTCAGCCTCTGCCGACAAAGATGTCGTCGGCAGTTCAATAGTATATGATGTACCGACGAATTGGTTGTCGGCAAAAAGTTCCTGGGGGCTTCTTAGCTTTTCCGACAAAGAGTTGTCGGTAGAACCTGGTGCCCTGGGATTGTTTTCTTTCTTCCGACGAAGGGGTTGCCGGCAGAAAGTGATTTCTGGGGAGGGCCTTCTTTGCCGACAAGCAGTTGCCGGCAGAAAAGCTAGGGTTGCTGAAATTTTTTTTTTTTTCGGCAAAATGCTAGGGTTTTTGCTATCAAGCACAGGGTTAGAAACTACGTGCTGATAACGTGTTGTAGGAGAAACAATATAGATGTAAAGCGTTACTTTATTGATAGATAAGGAGGCCTTTATATAGGCATTACATCAAGTATCCCAAGTAATCAGGGATTCCCTATCTACTAAGGTAACTACTATTCTAGTCTAATTAGGTCAAGACACACAACGGAAGTTACGGAATTAACCTTCCTTGAACAGTATGAACTATCTACTTTTTATTATTTTATAAATTTAACGAAATATTAATTTAACACGTTGATATCGAGTCAGGACTAAAAAAATTATTATTTCAATTAATCGAGTATTATTTTATTGAGGTTCTAGCTATACCACTTTCTCTACATGTATATGGCAGCTGCCATACAAAGTTCCCACCTCATACCCACTAATCAGTAAAGGTATTCGGATGTATAGACGCCAGTGCTCTGGCTTCCATGTACTTGATGAACCCTAACAGCAGGAAAATTTACTGGTAAGTGATTACAAAGAGAAAAGGAAACGAGTCTAAGGAGAGGACAATTAATCTTTTGTTCAGCAGATCACTCTACCGTCTTTACGTACGTGCGCTGCTGGAGATACTAGTGGCAGTAGCAAAACCGAAGCGCTGAAGTACAAAATAGGTGCTATATTTTTCGCCGGTGCAATCCCATTGCTTGGGTAGGTGATTCCCAAGGCGTTCACCGCCGGTGTCATATCGGCCACCGGCTTCATCCACGTGCTTCCGGTCGCTTTCGACAACTTGACGTCGCCGTGCCTGAATGAAACACCTTCACAGGTTTTGTGGCAATGATAGCCGCCATCGAAACTCTGATAGTGGATCTGACTCGATCAACTGCAACGGCTTTTGGGATTGCTAGATATAATATCGAAAGGCAGAGACACTATGGGAATATATATATATATACCCATTCAATTAAAGGATCCTTTATTCTGTCTATTTTAAGAGATCGATCATTTAACATAATATTTGATCATATATTAACATCTCCACCGTTCAACTTTCATGTTTATATGAGTAGATCATATCTGGAAATTTTGATTCAATTTGATAATCATTAAAACATTCAAAATTGAAATTTACAAATAAAAACATGAACAGTTCAGCTTTGACAAATTTCATACGTCCATTGATTTCATCTAGTTAGATGCCTTAACGATCACCATTTTGGCTAAAAATTTACAAGAATGATCTACACATACAAACCTAGTAATTGAACGGTGGAGATGTTAAAATGTGATAAAACAAAAAGTTTGTCTAATAACCGATCCCTTAAAATAAATAAAATAAGTGATCCCTTAGTGGAATGACTATATATATATATATATATATATATATATATATATATATATATATATGCAGAGGCTTTCTTAACTAAGAACCTCCGCACCAATCCTTATGGTGGGGATTTGATATTCTGACTAACTTTTCGATTGAATTTTTACATCTCCACCGTCTAGTCTTTAGGTATCATATATAGATCATCTCTGTAAAATTTCAGCCAATTTGATAATCGTTAAGACATTCAAAAGTGTGATTTCATATCTTAAACATGAACGATTCAATTTTGACAAAATGCAGTATGTCTATTTGTTTTAATCTAGTTTGATATGCTAATGGTTATCAAATTGGCTAAATATTTGCAGAGATAATCTATACATGAGTACATAAAGACTAGACGGTGGAGATATAAAATTTTAATAAAAAAATTAGTCAAAATATCAAATCTGCACAATAAGGATTGGTGTGGAGGTTTTTAGCAAAAAATGCCTATATATATTGGAGATATATATATATATATAGGCATTCTTGGTTAAGAATCGGTGCGGAAGTCGTTAACCAATATATATATATATGAGAGGTTTTGCAATAATATAGGAGATGTATTTTTTATAACACGACAACCGGATCAACTAGGCAGGAGCAAGAGCCTGAAACCAAATGCAAAACAGTGAGAGCTGCATGGTCTTGGCAAATGACGTAGTATTTATTACAGAAGTGCAAAGGCTTGTTGTGCTCTTCTTCACTCTTCTTTGCTACCCTATTATAACCGATCGAAACCTTTAAGAGCTGAGTTAGGTGATTCACACAATGATAAGAAAGACAACTGAAGGTCAGAAATCACGTTCGGATGCTCGTCACTGATTCTAACTGCCATTTCTTCTTCATCGATCATCGATCAGTTCAACCCCTTGCATCTCTTCTCAGAAAAAAAAAAAAAAAAAAAAAAACCCTCGCATCTAAATTTGGGTGTCGTAAGTAGTTTGGGCCTATCCCAATCCCACCCACAGTAGATCTTAGGAAAGGGCCCAAATATAAATATGGATTAACTCGGCGAAACACGCGGTATCCTCATCTTCATTTCTTTCCAAAACTTCCTTCTTCTTCTTCTTCTTCTTTCCTCTTCTCTATTCCCACACGCAATCCTGAAGCACAGACTCGCTCACTCTCAGATTCCAAGCTCTGCAATCTCACAACCTCACGCTTCTCTTCTCCGTCGTCGTCATCGTCCACATTACTTAACCGTAAGTCTCCTCACACCTCTCTCACACTCACCAATCTCCAATCTTCATATTCCGATTTCCGATACTCGATTGTGAAATCTCTACTCCGATTCCGATCTGATTCGATTTACTGTCACATCAATGCCGAGACGAAGAAGTCAAAATCGTCCTGCTTTGTTTATCAATTTCCATGCTCCTATTATGCTTAACGATTTGTCTGTTTCGCTAATTTCTGCTTTACTTTTTTGTTTTTATTAATTAGGTTGCAATTAATTTTGATGTGTAGTAGTCATTATCATCATTTGTTTATATGATGGAGCTGAAATTAGTGGGGCAGGTGATGCCTTGATGATTTTTATTAATCAATTAATACTTTTGCTTTGATGGTGAAACCTCCCCCACGTTCCTTTTTTTTATATTCAAAAATCAATCTATCAATTTTGTGTTGCATCACAGTGCATTGAATCAAGTTGTTAATATTGAGGATTTGTGAAATGCTTTGGATTGAACAGGTTTGATGAATGTAGAAGCGTTTTGATTGAGCTATTTCATAGCAATGGTGCTTGGGATAAGAAGTAAGAGCAGGAAGAGTGCTGCGGTTGAGGTCGATTATGTTATACATGTGCAGGAAATTAAACCGTGGCCCTCGTCTCAGGCTTTGAAATCAGTTCAGTCTGTGTTTCTTCAGTGGGAGAATGGTGATCAAGCATCTGGATCTTTTTTCCGTATTGTGGGAGATGGGAGGATTGAATTCGGAGAGTCTTTCAGGCTTCCGGTTGTTTTGTACAAGGAGAAGTCGAGGAAAAGCTCGGCGCCTGACAGTTACCAGAAGAATATCTTGGAGTTTCAGTTGTCTGAACCTCGGAAGGACAAGGCAGGTAAAAGTTATCTTTTGGGATCGGCTGTAATAAATCTTGCAGACTACGCGAACCTAGCTGAGACCACGAATGTGAGTGTTCCGCTGAACTTGAAGAAGAGTTCTAAGAGCTCAGTGCAGCCGGTTCTTTATGTTAATGTTCAGCCTTGTGGTAGAGAGGGCTCCAACTTGTCCAAACAAGTGTCACTGGACAACACTGAAAGTCAAGGGAGTGCATCTGTTTCAGGGTCTCTCAATGAAGTGGATGACGAAATTGACTCCTTTACTGATGATGAAGGTGATGGTCATTCTTCACATTCATCACGTACTGTAACCTCTTCCGCTTTAGAGGCACCAGTCAATTCATCACCAAGTGCTGATAAGGTATGTGGGGACTGGGGGCAAAGTTAATTTTTGTTCTACATTTTAGATTAATGTCTTTGCTTTGCTAGTCTTATTTATTACAAAATGTTATGTGAGATTTACTTACTCCATGATTTGGTTGCAAGTGATTACTTTTATGTATGATTTCTTTACTCCAAGGAATCCCTGTGTATAAATGCATGACGTAGAATACAACTGCAAATGAAATTTTGTGTATGATTAATTACCTAGCTGAACTTAAGGTCTCAAAAACGGCATTAGAGAACCCAAATCATGTGCTCATTTCATTGTCTTTGCATATGTAGATTTAAAGAAGACACTACAGATAAAATATGGTTGCAATCACTTAGTTATTTTACTCTAATTGTGAACAGTTATTGTTTATCATTTGGAAATACCTTTACTGTGTTAATCTGATGGTTATCTTCTTTTTATTTGAGCATTATCATCTGTGTGGCTTTTAGATGAGTTTGACAACCATATCTAATTAATTGCAGAATGGTTCAGAACCAACAATTGATAACTCTGGAAGGAACTATGGGGAACCAACCGTACATTCAATACCAGCACCTGCAAGCGCTGTTACGAATCCAGTCGCAAATGCATGGAAACATCAAAGTGGAAGTTCATCTCCATTGTCGTCAATAGGCTCTTCCTCCCCTCAGAAACCTGTTTCTGATTATAGTTCTTTGCCTCACCTTCCAAGGGACAGCTCAGTGCCAACCTTGAAAAAATCTCTGACTCAGTCTGTTCAACCATCCTCTTCATCATCTGGCTATATAGATGAAGATCAAGAGTATGGTAATTATAATTTTAAGACCAACAGAATTCACAAGAGTCTTACTAGTAGAGGTGTCAGAATGCAAGAAAATGCACGAGAATGTACCAAGGGAAAAATTGTGAGCAATCATGCTTCTGAAGGTACAGCCTCAAGTACATCTGTGCAGAAGGATACAAACTCAATATCTGCAAGCTATGCTGATTCCGAATCCCCTCGAGAGGATGATCATCTCGTAAAGGTGAACGAATATTCCTTTGATGGAAAATTAGCATCTAGATTTTCACAAGATGCTACCAGAAAGCCAGTCACTAGAAAGAGTGAAACTTTTACAGTCAACAACAATGTTGGAGCTTGGGAAAACAAGGTTAAAAGTACTGAATTAAAGCATGTAAAGTCTGTGGAACCTTCTGTCTCAGCTGAGAACAATAGTCGGTTAAGGAAACATGAGTTAAAGCAAAAGTCAAAGGAAGCTGAAATTCCTGAAGATGGTCGTGTTGGTGGTATCATTACTGCAAAAAGTGAAAGAGAAGAAACAACAACCAGCTTTCCTGATAGTAAAAATGAGTTGGAGTCTACAATTGAAATGCTTAAGGACGAGTTGAGAGAAGCTGCTGCCGTTGAGGTTTCCCTTTACTCCATTGTTGCTGAGCATGGGGGTAACACAAATAAGATCCATGCTCCTGCTCGCCGACTTTCTAGATTCTATATTCATGCTTGCAAAATGAGATCTCAAGCTAAGAAGGCAAATGCAGCAAGAGCTGCTATTACCGGATTAATTTTGGTTTCTAAAGCTTGTGGAAATGATGTTCCAAGGTATCAAATTCATCATTAGCATAGAAACAAATGATGGTCTCTTTGCAAATCATAGTAACTAGAAGCCCTAGTAATATGGGAGCAATGAAACTCTGTTTGCTCGGAAAAACACAAAGAATCTGCATGCACCACATGTAACTGCACATAATTTCTCTGCTTTTATGGTCTACAGATCATTTTTCATTTCTCGTCCTTGATAGCCAAATCATTTGATATGTAGATTTCTAAACCTTCTTACTGATGTGAAGATACTTCTCTTTTAGTTGGCAGTTTTATTGACTGTTTTTCCCTTCTATGAACAGGTTGACTTTCTGGTTGTCGAACTCAATTGTGTTGAGGGCTATTGTCAGCCAGGGTTTAGTGAAATCTCAAGTGTCAAATGGAAAACGCACGACAATTAACGGTGGTGGACAGCGTTCAGCGCACGGGCGTTTATCAGAAAAAGATAGGGTTCGTACTCGCAAGAATGAGAAAAATAACATTCTTGAAAGTTTTGATAATTGGGAAGATCCACATATATTTATGTTGGCTTTGGAAAAGTTTGAAGCTTGGATATTCTCTCGGATAGTTGAGTCTGTATGGTGGCAGGTAAATCCATTTTCCTTCCAGTTTTCTTGCTTACGTTATCATGTCTTTGCGTTTGCTACAGAGCTCAATGTTGTGGAGTTTTAGTCTAAATCTAAAGGTCTGTGCCAAATTTGTCTGATGGTGTATCTTGTTTTCTCCTCTCCAGAATATAACTCCACATATGCAGTCTGCAGCTGCGAAAGGCTCAAGCACAAGGAAAGCAAACGGAAGAAAAAATGGTTTGGGTGATCAGGAGCAGGGTAATTTTTCTATTGAGCTGTGGAAGAAGGCTTTCAAAGATTCCTGTGAAAGGCTTTGTCCTGTTCGAGCTGGTGGCCATGAGTGTGGCTGCTTGCCTCTACTAGCTCGTTTGGTATGATTTGCATTACATGTCTTCCTCAATACATGGTTGAACTTTACGCTTAGCAACCTCAGATATTACCATAATAATATTGCTTAAGTGGAGCTCTCTCTGCAAAAATGCTCTATGTAGCCAGAGCTATACCAGGGGTTTATTTCTGTGTTCAACTACTGGTAGCACTCCAATATTACATTTAGAGCTCTCAGTGTTTCAAGTTTTTGAAAGATATATCAAATAATCATATTGTTAGTTTGCAACTGCCATAAAAAAATGTGCACATATAAGTGACAACAATCTATGTTGTTTTTTCAGGTCATGGAGCAGTTGGTGAATAGGTTGGATGTGGCTATGTTTAATGCCATTCTTCGTGAAAATGCAGAAGAGATGCCTACAGACCCCGTGTCTGACCCTATTAGTGATTCCAAGGTTCTCCCTATACCAGCTGGAAAATCAAGTTTTGGGGCAGGTGCACAGCTAAAAAATGTGGTAAGTGTAGGTTACCTTATTATGTGAGATTTTCTTTGATATTATTAGCTTAAATTACTTGCTGAACATGTTCCAATAATTATCTTGAAAATAAGTCTCAAGGTTGTTTACGCACAAAGAAATAGTTGTATTCCATTGATAAAATACTGTACTCGTCTTCGTATTCCAGATTGGAAACTGGTCCAGATGGCTGACTGATCTATTTGGTATGGATGATACTGATGTTCCAGACGATGAGGATGAACTCAGTGATCACAAGGGGCAGGAGAGTGAAACATCCTTCAAAGCTTTCCGTCTTCTTAATGCTTTGAGTGACCTCATGATGCTTCCATCTGAAATGCTTGCAGATAAATCCACCAGAAAAGAGGTAGATACTTAAACTTAGATACTTCAGCTATCCCCTCCTTATCATCTAGAAAGTAAACAGAAACAATGTGATTGAAAAGACGGTCAATATTTATACTAGTCATCTATCTTTATATAGTAATGTCTATCTGTGTTGATCGATATCTCATTCATTGTATGAAGGTATGCCCCAGATTCGGTGCATCATTGATCAAGAGGGTCCTTTACAATTTTGTTACAGATGAGTTTTGCCCAGACCCAATTCCGGAAGCAGTTCATGAGGCTCTTGATGATGAGGTAAGAAGAGACGCTGTCTGTTTATCTGTGCAAATGATTGTGTGGCTTAATAACTTCCTTTACTGAGTCTGTTTTGAAAGATGGACTGATTTGTTATGATTGGTTAATATTCGACGTGGCTACTCCCTGGAGACAAGGAACTCAGGCCCAGGGTGTAAATCTTTAGTTTTGTGAGTTTCGATGTACATTAATCAACTGTTTCTTACTTCAGGAGAATCTGGACGCTGAAACAGAATCGGCTACAAGTTTCCCATTTATTGCAAAACCCACTTTCTATTCACCACCTCCAGCTGCTGCTTCGCTCATAGGCATTGTAGGAGAGGTGGGGAGCCCATCTTTGAAGAGTGGGTCATCGGTGCTTAAGAAATCATATACTAGTGATGATGAGCTTGATGAGTTGGATTCACCGATGACTTCAATCGTGGAAAATGCCCAGGTTTCCACCAAGTCATCGGCAGCCAACCCAATGCTGAAGTGGAAGGGTGGTCGGAAAGTTGTCCGATATCAACTCCTCCGTCAGGTTTGGAAGGACAGTGACTGATGTCTTCTCTTTCAAGTATGTATTTTATGTACTTGGGGATGGGTTTTTTTTACTTTAGAGTTCTCTTTACCTGCCACTCCTGTACTGATGTACATATATATACAAGGGAGTGTTCCAGTTTCTCATAGCAATATTATCAGGTTTATAAACAGGGTGCGTTGAGGCTTATCATTTTGTTAATATAGAGGATAGTAGCTGTTGTAACCTAAGCTTTGATGCAGTTATAGTGTTGTACCGTGTATTTGATGGCATTGTCGCTTCCACAAAAGATTCAAGGCATACATTATGAAAATAACTCAACCATGAATGTCACGAGGTTCAAAGTAGTAGTCCACCCAAGGGCCTCCACTGTTAAAAGAGATGCATAATCTACAGAACTTCTGAGGGAACGACTTTAATGCAAATTAGAACGTAGACATCATATTCCAAAAATTAGAGCTTCAGAATGACACCAATAGTTAAGACCATGTTTGGTAACATGATATAACATATGCATTGTAGAAATTTCGCTCAGTTCATTTGATTACAGCGGCAAAAAAATGAATTTGAAAAGATGTAGTCTTTGTACGATTTTACATGATGTTCCATATTCATAACAGATTATCAAATCTATAAGCAAAGCACATCCTCACTATGCCTACAGCCCTATTGCATCTCTGTTCTACTTCTTTGTTTGGACCTGCCAGTTTCCAAATGAGAATAGTCAGTGCAAGAGCAACTTGTTTGTGTTTGGATGTAAAAACCAAAGCAACCTGTTCTCAAAAGTAACAAACGATAAGAGATGTGCTTGTTCTTACCACCGGGAAGGTGAAAACAAAAGAGAAAGGAAAACGGAAAATCTAACCGTGCAGTAAGAACCCAGAAAGCTTACAGCTGCTTGGACGGTGCACCGGCAGTTGGAATTGAACCACGCAATGCATCATAGTGTCCATAGCCATGATATAGTACCCGGATAGGGTTATCAGCACCATACTCTTGACCATACTCAGCTATGATTCTCAGACTTCTAGAATTCTTGTCCCGCATATAAACTGTAATCGGTATCCTAGAAGTAGAAAATTGCATCACCATTTTTAGAAAAAGTTGAGCCTATGTATGGTATGAAGAATTTGTTAGGACTTAAGAGCGAGCTTACTGTAGGACATGCGAGGACATAAGCAACTCAGGCTCGCCTCCCCAACTGTGGGGTTTTCGCATCTGTACAACGTACGTCTCAAAATCATCTTCAAGAAACCTATATTAAGAATGCTGGCTTATTTCTAGTAAGAATGCGTTAAGGAGGAAGCACAAGTATATATTAAGCAGTCTGTTAGATGCCTTTTCTACCAAGTAACAGAATCATAACTGAACCAGAGATCTCAAGAAAATTTACCATTCAGTGTCAGCCCTCCTCTTAATGAATTCATCTGCTACCTGTCCAAATCATACAAGATCTTCAATTCTGTGCAAAGTGCATTGACAAATGAAAGAAAAAAATTGATATAATTAAGAAGAGAAATTCTGAGCATGGAACCTAATTAAAAAGCTCTATGTCTGGAAACACAAGCCTACAGATATGTATAGTAACAAGAAAGGGGCTAGGACAGATTCAAACCAGAGGTAACAATTATTTCTCTTTTTAAATTAGTAAGTAGCTCAACCATTATTTGTTCACCAAATCAAATCAATGAACAAAGTTATATCTTGTAGCGAGTAATGAACAAAGTTATATTTGGTAGATGACTAGCTCGAAGAAGTTAAAAGTTCAAACATGCATAGGGATATAATTAAAATTGTGTTCGATCATCTTTTACCTACCTTGGCTCTAAGGTCATCTGCAAGTTCTTTCTGATAGCTGTCACTTGGAGATGGCTTCCCTGCTCTTAAACAAGCTCCATGAACCACAGATCGAAACAAACACCTTCCATCTCCGCGTATGCCTGTACAAAATAACCATAGTCTCAATTGGTAACTAGCTCAATATATGCGAGGACAAATTCTAGCATGTACTCACAGAAAATTATGGGAAAAACGCGCACACACACAGAGACACAATAACAACAACAATATGCCCTGAAGGAACAGTATCTGATTGGACACTAAAGTGAAAGAGTGATGAATCAAGAGCAGACAGTACTTTGATATATGCATCATTCCATTCAATCAGATTCATGATCGAGAGAAAGAATGTATGCCCCGTCTCAGCATATATTTTGATTCATAAAACTCCTGAATTTGTGACTACACGTTGAGAATCAAACTATCATTTATAAATAATCAGGCATTATGAACGGCACATCTTATGGCATAATCAAACCTTGGTGATTATCCATGATAACCAATGCACAAGACTCCCTCAAGGAAACACCAAAACGATGGAAAATTTGATATAAGCTAAAAAAAAAAAACGAAAAAAATATGGCAAGGAATATATAAGCCAAAAGCCATATTGAGTAGTCTTGAACAGAAGGAAACGAATATCTACCAATCTATACATAACAATGAGATAACATGACCAAATATATAAAGAAAAGTGTACATTACACAACATATATTATTGTTACCAAGCATATTTTCCAGATTTGTCATTGCTTGAATTCAGATCGAGTAGTTGAGAACTAATAATTGATGCAATACCTGCTTCTTTACTTCTTGGTAATTGTGATTTTGATATGCAACTGATTGCGAACCGTCGAATAAGACAAGTGATGTGAGAACAATTCCTCCAAACCGCACAGCCTTTGTTCTTCAAGTGCGATGTCAAATTAGCCAGCATCAAAAGTAAAGAATCGAATTCGATGCTCTAATTAATTTTGCTTTCTTAGGTTTCAAGTTTCACCTACCAACGGCTAGGAATGGTTTCTGATTTTTCTTTTGGACGAGTAACAAGTGTCGCTCACTCAAAGAGCTCTCCCGCCCAAACAATACGACCCTCCCATTTTCAACTGACAGACCCCTAAAAAGGAAAGTAATATAGGCTCCTCCACCAGTTTCTTCTTCCTATTAACAGGTGATTCAAATTTAGAGATGCCATGGATTCCTGTCTCAAATAAATATAAGAAAAAATCGTTCATATATACCGTTTTCATGATTAGTTTTTCTTTATGGATTCCCGGGCTTCGCTTGCGTCCCAGGTACAATCTTCTCGTCCCCTCTTTAGCTCTGTTATGAGCATTTTGAGTCAGTGTATATATATATGAACTTTCTCAGCTAAGGACCTCCGCACCAATCTTATGGTGCGGATTTGATATTTTGACTAATTTTTCGATTGAATTTTTAAATCTCCACCGTCTAGTCTTTAGATACTCATATATAGATCATGTATATATGCAAAATTTCAGCAAATTTTATAATCTTTAAGACATTTAAAGTGTGATTTCCTATTATAAATATGAACGGTTCAATTTTGATAAAATACAATATGTCCATTTGTTTTAATCTAATTTGATATGTTAATGGTTATCAAATTGGTTGAAAATTTGTAGAGATGATCTATACATGATTAACTAAAGACAACACGGTGGAGATATAAAAATTCAATCTAAAATTTAGTCAAAATATCAAATCCGCACCATAAGGATTGGTGCAGAGATTCTTAACCAAAAAAGCATATATATATTATATATATCATGTGATTCATATACCTATAACGCCTTATATTATCGCATCGATTTCAAATAACATATGTGCAATTCATATAAATTCTTTCGTTGTATATGAATTCTCAGGAATCAACAACCCAAATAAAAAAGATGAGTAGGAAACGCCCGTTGCGCACTTGTGCGGCTTCCGTTTTAGTGATAGCTGACAAAGCCCGCAGCAAACTTCAAGGTATACATGGACCTTTAGGCGTAATAGCAAAGGCGGTAGCAAAATTTGCAACATTTGCCAGCCCCATTTTTATTTTGATGCAATATCACTGGATCATATTGGTACTCCTCTCATTTGTTGATTATCTAATACTAGCCGTTGAAAGTGTGATCGAGAGACTTTACCCTCCATCAAGCATTGTATTTAACAAGATTGACGATTTGGTCCAAGTCGCAGAAACCCTCCCTGATAAATTAGATCAAGCAATGAACAAACTCCCCTCTTCTATCCGTTCTATTCACAACGGTTTGGTTATGGATTGGGGATTGGTTCGTGCCATTACGATGCTGAATTTTGTTAGCGTTACACTGACTGGCTGGAGAATGTCAAAGGGTGCAAGGGAGAAGGAGATTGTAGTCGATACCAGCGGCAAAGATAATAATAATCATCATCACAATACTGATGAAGCTGATGGAGGTAAAGCGAATGGCGCTGCGGAGCAGCTTATAGATTTCTCATCAAAGAATGAGGCTAGAGGTGGTGAGGCTACTTACGATAAGAAATTGAAGAGTTATCCTAGTACTACTCCTCTTGGTGGTATTATGAAGCAGGGTAGTTACAAGGAAGCCCTAACCAAGGGTAAAAAAGAAAGGAGTGAATGTAAACAAGAACAAAACAAGAACAAAACGAACGGCAGAGAAAGTAAAACAGAAGAGGAGTACTACAACAAGGAAGAAGTGGAATCTGCTGCTGATGATGTTAAGGTTGGAGGCAATAGTCAGGATGATATCCTAGACATGTTTGACACGGCATGGCTAATGAACCGGAGGAAAAATTATGAAGGAAAAGCGCCACGGTCGGTATCATTTCACGGGGGTTATTAACTAACAAAAGCAGAAAGAATACCATCCTCTGTCTTCAGGGGTAAATCTTCTGAAAATTATGTACATAATTTTACTGGTCTTGTTAGGAGGTTTCCATACACATGCATGTACACATAATCATGTTTTAGAAGATGTAAATTATGTAGGTGCAAAATGGCAGTATGGATCGGCTTTCAAAATGTATAAATTTTAAACCTTTGGAAGTGAGTACGTAGATACCATTGTGGTCTATTTGCATTTACTACGGCAAACATCATTACCTAAGAATTAGGTTATTAGGTCATGATTTGAATCACAATAGAAATAGGTGTGAAATCTTTAGATATTTAAATCCTGTTTAAAAAAAAAAAAGGCAAGCATCATTGGCGGGTCGTTTAATTCAAGAGTGAGGGGGCAATGGGGTTGAGATTTAAGAATCTGGGATTGATAAACTCTGCTATATTCTGACGTGCGTGGAGGAAGGATGTAGGTATATTTGTTGGGGGGGGGGGGGGGGGGGGATAGAGAAAGAAGGAAGGAGATAATCAATTTGCCTAACTGTGATAGAGGTGTCAAACTTTGGAGGAAGGATGTCGATCGGTAGGGAGGGATAGAGAAAGAAGGAGAGAATCAATCTACCTGACTGCGATAGAGGTGTCAAACTTGTCAATACATCTCCTTCGGAAAGTTTCGAATGCATTGTAGCTCATTTGGCATCTTTCATACAAGTGATAAGCTCTAGCTCTCTAGGTTTCTCCCATCCATACATTCATGATGTTGTTGTATACTTCTAAGCTAACCATTTCCTAAAATAGTATGACGGTAACAAGAGACAAATTAACATTCTCCTCCAAAGGTCCTAGTCCATGCCGCTGGTGCATCGCAGTCAATTTCTCCGGCTCCTAAGTTGCCTAATTAGCTCACTTTAACAATAACGTACCATTAATTTCTACGTTGAAAGATCTAGAATGAAAGATATTAGTGCCATAAATACAGTAGAGACTTTACACCCTATTCAGAGAATCTCAATCCCAAGTTAATTTCATTGGCAGCTAAATTTAGTCCGGAACTTAGGTCTAGTTACAGCAAAGTATGGATGTCTTCAGTTGTTTGATCGGTCTTTGTTTTGCCTGCTGGATTACCATCCAAGCTTTTTATCTTTATGCAAGAAGCAGAAGCAAAGCCATACCCAGAAAGCTTCTTCCACCAGGACCAAAGCCATATCCACTAGTTGGGAATCTGTTTGATCTTGGAGACAAACCCCATGTCTCCCTCAGTAAGCTTTCCCAACGCTACGGCCCCATTATTAGTTTGCAACTAGGCCAATTAACCACTGTCGTAGTTTCTTCGCCGACTCTTGCCAAAGAAATCCTCCGAACCCACGACCAAGTCTTCTGCAACCGAACCGTCCCAGATGCAGTCAATGCCTGCAAACACGGCGAGTACAGCTTGGCTTGGCTTCCTGTAGCAGCAAGATGGAGAAATCTTCGTTCAATATGCAACTTACAGTTGTTTGCACCCAAAGTTCTTGACGCCAACTACTCCAACCGGCGCATCAAGGTGCAGAAGCTTATAGATGATGTCAATGAAAGCATGAGGGCCGGGGAGGCAATAGATATAGGACGGGCTGCTTTCACAACCGCGCTCAATCTGTTGTCGCAGACAATCTTCTCTGTGGATTTAGCTCACCCGAGTAGTGAGACAGCTAGGGAGTTCAAGGAGACAGTTTGGGGCATCATGGAAGATATAGGAAAACCAAACTTGGCAGACTATTTCCCTCTGCTTAGGAAGGTCGACCCCCAAGGCATAAGGAGGCGCTTGACCTATAACTTCCAGAAAACAGTAGGCATTTTTGATCGAATGATCCATCAAAGGTTGGAATCAAGAAGAGGGGACAGTTATATCATAACCAGTGATATGTTGGACACACTTCTAAACATCAGTGAAGAGAAAAAGGAGGATATGGACATGCCCGAAACTCAACATTTGTTCCTGGTTAGTCACAAATTAATTAATACTTTGTGTTTCCTGGTACTTAATTTCTTCAACAGTGTTATTAGCTAGTGTAGTACGTACCGTCACTAAATCTGATCACAAAATCATAAATTTATGTGTATGTGTGTATATATATGTCCTAGTATTTGAAAACAGTATTTATATTCCCTAATTTTTTAGATATACTTATTAGAAATTCAAATATTGTCAAATCTGAATAACTAAACCGATGAAGTATGATTGGATTGCAATTTAGTTATTGGAGCATGCAGTTTTGCTTCAAAATTAGAACTGTTACAATTTAGTTATGACGCAATTGTGATTTCTCTAATTAATTACCTAATTATTTGTAAATTATGGAATACTGTACTTAGGATCTGTTTGCTGCTGGCACGGACACAAGTTCAGCCACATTAGAATGGGCGATGGCCGAGCTACTACGCAACCCAGAAATTCTTTCAAAAGCTCAAGCGGAACTCCATCAAGTGATTGGAAAAGGGAAACTAATTGAGGAATCAGACATTGCTAGACTCCCTTACTTACGAGCAATACTCAAAGAAACATTTCGGCTTCATCCTACAGTTCCATTGCTACTGCCCCGGAAAGCAGAAGCAGACATAGAAATTGGCGGGTGCGTAATCCCCAAGGATGCTCAAGTTCTAATCAATGTTTGGGCCATAGGCAGAGACCCCATCACTTGGGAAAACCCTAACTTATTTATGCCGGAGAGGTTCCTAGGATTAGAGAACCAAATTGATTTTTTTGGGAAAAACTTTGAACTTATTCCATTTGGTGGTGGGAGAAGAATATGTCCAGGACTTCCATTGGCAATAAGAATGCTACAGTTGATGTTGGGCTCACTAATTAACTGTTTCGATTGGAAGCTTGAAGATGGAGTTGTACCCGAGACTATGAACATGGCAGAGAAGTTTGGCCTCACCTTACAAATGGATCAGCCTCTAAGAGCTGTTCCCATAGCCCAGAAGGAGGATGATTAATTAAGAATAAATTATTGGGAACTCTTTATATTTGTACTGTGTCGACAATTTAGTCCTTATGCTTTCAATTTCAACTCATCACTCCTTACAGTCTCAATTTTCTACTAATTTGTCAATTTCATCTAAAATAATTGTTTACTATTTTTCAACTTCATCAAATGCTCTTAGGTTATTTTTCTTATCTTTTTACTTTCTCTTCTTCAAAACCAAAACCAATAGAAGCTCCAGAATATATTGATTTGTGATTGTTGATCTTCAATCTAAGAATTTTATAATTGCAAACTCATTGCATTCAGGAAAAAAAAAAAAATTGATTTGATATATATTAGCTAACAAAATCAAATAACATCACTATAAAATAAAATTCTATCAAATCTCTATCATATCAATTTAAACCAAAATGGGATTAAAAAAAATTATCATCATCATCATCCTTAGCATTAACAGCTCTCATGAATAAAACTATATAAATAACTAAAATTTCATAATTAAGCTTACAAATAACACTACTACACAATGCTTAATTAATTAATTTTTTTTTTTGCCAATAAGGCTCAAAATTAATTTGGCTACATAGCCTTACATGGTGGGTTGTCTATTCTTTGGTTTTAGTTTTGAAAAAAAATGAAAAGAAATCAAAAAGAAAAATAATAAAATAACACCTAAGGGCATTTGAGGAAATTAGAAAATAGTTAACAATCATTTTGGACAGATTTGACCAATTGGTCGAAAATTGAGACTACGAGGAGTGACCAGTTGAAATTGAAAACACGAGGACTAAACTATCGAGACTCTAAGAATATAGGGAGTGATCAATATTTTGTCCATTAATTAACTATGTATATACTATTTCAATACCGCTTGTACTCAATCTCTTCTATTTACTGTTATAGATCGAAGTTATATGTACGTTGTCGTATACATTGTATGGTCAATATCATCTTTCTCTCTCTTCTTTCATCTTCACGAATAGTATAATTACGACAAGACCTTCTACATTAGGTTGAACACCATGCATCAAAGCTTGTTTGGTTTCTAAATTTCCAAATACGTACATCACATTGTAACGAAAAAAGCAGTAAATTATAACTCACGCAGTTGAGGGCTACGACTATGAACCAAGCCTCTCTGCAACATGTCTAAAAGAGAACCATGATGAGCACTCAACTCAAACATTGCTGCTAAAGCATTGCCAAATTGATGAAGCAAAAGTCAAGAGAGAAAAATGTGTCCCGTGAAGATGACATATAATAATTCTATTAACGTCTGTATTATTTTAATTATCAATAATGCAATTTTGTCAAGATTTTAATTATCAATAATGCAATTTTGTCAAGTATCTTAGATCCTTGATGGAGTATCTGAATCAACGTATCCGTGCTCACCTGCGCAACCAGATAGTAACATGCATTTTTTATTCTTTAATGTATCCATTATGCATTTCTTACCTTTCAAAATTCAATTAAAATAAACGAGTCACAATCGGCCGAGGCCAAAATTAAAAACGAGTGTCACAGATATCTCTGTCATCCGGTATTGGCAATCATAGTGTGAGTCTGCAAGCTACAGTATCCATTCAAATCGGAGATCCATTTATAGCAGATTACTTGCCAACTTGTTGACAATCATAGTGTGAGTCTGCAAGCTGGTTAGATATGGATCTTTTGAGTTGCATCATTTGTCTTTGTCTTGCATGGATCACCATCCAAGCCTTCACCTTGTTTTTCTCTGCGAGAAGAAGCAAATTACAAATTCCAAGAACTAGGCTTCCTCCAGGACCAAAGCCATTACCATTGATAGGGAATCTGTTTGAGCTTGGACTCAAACCACATGTCTCTCTCACCAAGCTTTCCCAACGCTTCGGCCCCATTATTAGTTTGCAACTAGGCCAATTAACCACTGTTGTAGTTTCTTCACCAGCTCTTGCCAAAGAAATCCTCCGAACCCATGACCAAGTCTTCTGCAACCGAACCCTCCCAGATGCAATCCACGCCGGCAAGCACGCCGACTACAGTTTGGCCTGGCTTCCTGTATCAACAAGATGGAGAAATCTTCGTACAATATGCAACTTACAATTGTTTTCACCCAAAGTTCTTGATGCCAACCGGTCCAACCGGCGAGCAAAGGTGCAAAAGCTCATGGATGATGTCAATGAAAGCATGAAGGCCGGTGAGGCAGTAGATGTCGGAAGAGCTGCTTTCGCAACCGTGCTTAATCTGATTTCGCAGACTATCTTCTCGGTGGATTTTGCTGACCCGAGTAGCCAGACAGCTAGGGAGTTCAAGGAGACTGTTTGGGGTATAATGGAAGAGGTAGGGAAACCAAACTTGGCAGACTATTTTCCTTTGCTAAGGAAGCTTGACCCACAAGGCATACACCGGCGCACAACCAACTACTTCCATAAGACGATGGACTTCTTTGATCGAATGTATCATCAACGATTGAAATCAAGAAAAGAGGATAGTTATATCGTAACCAATGATATGTTGGATACACTTTTGAACATCAGTGAAATGAAAAAGGAGGATATGGATATCCCGGAAACTCAACATTTGTTTCTGGTAAGTCACTCTTAGTCTGCATGATTTTCTTGTTAATTAATGTTATAGATCGCTAATTCGATCACAAAGTAATGTGTCGGTAGAAATTAGTACCAGGTTCTTAATTTTAAAAAATATATGTTGGAATTATAAGTTGTCAGCAGATTGATAAACCATAGACGAATACTTATTTGCTGTATATATAGGACTTATTTGCTGCTGGCACAGAGACAACTTCAGCAACGATAGAATGGGCAATGACTGAGCTACTATGCAACCAAGAAGTCCTCTCGAAAGCTCAAGTGGAACTTAAGCAAGTGGTTGGTAAAGGGAAGCTAGTTGAGGAAGCAGACATTGTTCGCCTCCCTTACTTGCGAGCAATAATCAAAGAAACATTTCGGCTTCACCCAACAATTCCAATGCTGCTCCCTCGAAAAGCAGGAGCTAACATAGAAATTGGCGGGTTTATAATCCCGGAGGGTGCACAAGTTCTAATCAATGTGTGGGCCATTGGCAGAGATGCCCTTACTTGGGAGAACCCTAACTTGTTCAAGCCGGAGAGGTTCTTGGGAGTAGAGAACGAAATTGATTTTACGGGAAGAAACTTTGAGCTAATTCCATTTGGTGGTGGGAGGAGGATATGTCCTGGATTGCCACTGGCAATAAGAATGTTGCACTTGATGTTGGGTTCACTACTAAACAATTTTGATTGGAAGCTTGAAGATGGAGTCGTTCCCGAGACTATGAATATGGAAGAGAAGTTTGGACTGACCCTACAGAAGGCTCAGCCTCTAAGAGCTGTCCCCAAGAAGTCATAGAAGAAGCAGTACTCCCTAGCTATGAATTGGTTCATGTTTGTAAGAGTGGTAGCTAGAATAATGATGTTTGATTGGAATGAAAATTCTATCAGAGATCAGTCCCTATCCAGAACAGGGCTCCGTTATGAAATTTAAGAGCGGGGTTCCTTATTTGACTAACTTTCTGGTCAATTTTTTACATCTCCACCGTTCAGTATTTAGGTATATGTGTGTAGATCACTTCTACAAAGTTTCATCAAATTTGATGATCGTTTAAATATTTCTAGTCATGATTACAACGAATGGTTCATACTGAACATATTCAATTTATTCATTGATTTTTTATCGTTTTGATACCTTAACGATCACGAAATGAGCTGAAAATTTGTAGAGATGATTTACATGTATATACCTAAATATTGAACTATGGAAATGTATAAATTTGACCGGAAAGTGGGTCAAATAAGGAGCTCCATTCTGGATAGGGACTGTAGATATATGTATATTCTATCCATAGCGAACATTAAATTAATGTGCGAAGTTCATTTTTTGACATACTTTTTTGTCATATTTTCACATCTCTATCGTTCAGATGTTTGAACCTAATATATAGATCATTCCTAGAAAAATTCATCTAATTTGGTTACAGTTAAGATATCGAAACTATATTAAATCAATGAACAAACCAAATCTGTTCAACCTAAATTATTTGTGTAAATCGCCATAATGTCAAACGATTATCAAGTTGGATAAAATTTTACATAGATAATCTATACATTAGTATCTAATATATGAATGGTGGAGATGTGGAAATATAACTGAAAAGTATGTCAAATAAATAAGGAACTTCGCACTTTAATTTCTTCTTCCTCCTTCTATGTATCTACCTACACATTAAAACCTAAGAGTATTGCATGTTTTCTGTTATACATATGCTACATACCGACAAATTCTATGTACCATTTTTCCTTTGGAGAAAGCGTACGTCCCAGAAAATATACGTACCCTGGAAAAATACGTAGAAGTTAATTAATTATGTATAAACGAATTACTCAAGCTTCTTCTTCGTAAGTGTGTTTTGGTTTTTTTTTTTTATGATATCTTAATTTTTAGCCCGGATTTTGATACTCACATGGCAAACATTGAAGAGGTTTTTCATACATTGCGGACTAACAAATTCTACCTTAAGCTTTCCAAGTGTTCTTTTGCCCAACAAAAAATAGACTATTTGGGCCATATTATTTCAGAAAATAGGGTTTCTATGGATCCAGCTAAGGTCAAAAGCATTGTTGATTGGGCCCAACCAAAGACACGAAAAGAGCTAAGAGGATATCTCGGACTTGCTGGCTATTACAGAAGATTCGTGCCAAACTTTGGCATCACAGCACAACCATTACATAATATGCTGAAGGCAGAAAGTTTCACTTGGACACCGGACTCATTACATGCCTTTGAAGCTCTGAAGTCTGCAATCACATCAGCACCGGTCCTGGCTCTATCAGACTTCACCAAGCCTTTCGTCATTAAAACAGATGCCAGTGGTCAGGGAATAGGAGCAGTCCTCACCCAGGAGAAACTTCCAATTGCATTCCTCAACAAAGTATTGTCGCCCAAACACCAAGCTATGTCTGCATACGACCGAGAAATGTTCGCAATAATGTTCGTGGTGGATAAATGGCGACCCTACCTCCTCGGCAACTCATTCAAGATCATAACTAATCATCAGACTCTAAAATACCTGATGGATCAGCGAGTTTCGACTCCTGCACAGCACAAGTGGGTAGCCAAACTGTTAGGCTAAAATTATACCATTGAATACAAGCCGGGCAAGACCAACATTGTACCTGATTTGCTTTCAAGAAAACAAGAGCTCAGCGCCATCCACACTACTTCAACTCCGATATTTAACAGCATAGAACTCATAGACCAAGCTTGCCAGCATGATGCAGAAACAAAAGCCATCATTCAAGGTTTGAATACCCAGGAAGACAAGTACAAAGCGTACAAAATGATCCAAAGCCGCCTATTTTATAAAGACAGAATCTACGTACCAGTAACATCGGAATGGCATCTCAAACTCCTTCACGTATTCCACAGCTCCCTCCAAGCCGGTCACTCAGGCTACATCCGAACACTGGCCCGTCTTTCCCGAAACTTCAAATGGTCAGGAATGAAAAAAGATGTCAAGACATTTGTGGCTTCCTGTGACACTTACCAACGACAGAAATATGAATCCATCCATCCCCCTGGCTTACTGCAACCCCTTCCAATACCAGCTCAAGTGTGGGAAGACATTTCCATGGATTTTGTGGAAGGGTTACCCAATTCAAATGGTTATGATGCAATCTTGGTGGTGGTAGATCGATTATCCAAATTCGCTCACTTCATCCCGGTAACTCACCCATTCACAGCTAATCGGATTGCAGACACCTTCATGCGCACCATCTTCAAGCTTCATGGCATGCAAAAAAGAATCGTAAGTGACAGAGACCCAATATTTCTCTCTAATTTTTGGATGAATTTTTTTAAAATGCAAAGCACAAACCTGTGCCATAGTTCGGTGTACCATCCATAGTAAGATTACAATCAGAAGTGGTGAATCGCGCTCTAGAACAGTATCTTCGATCCTTCATTACTGATAAGTCGGCCGAATGGTCAAATCTTCTGCAGTGGGCAGAGTGGTGGAACAACACAACATACCACTCAACAATCAGAATGTCTCCCTTCCAAGCTCTCTATGGATTCCCTCCACCAACCGTGGAGATATACTTGCCTGGAACAACAAAGAACGCTGTTGTGGACACATCGCTGCAGGACAGAGACACCCTACTCACTAATCTAAAACAACACATGCAGCAGGCGCAAAACCGAATGAGGCAAATGGTAGACAAGAAGAGAACGGAGAGAGAATCCAATGAGGGTGATTGGGTTTACTTACGGTTGCAGCCTTACGGTTAAAAGAGCATATCCAAACGCACAAGCAACAAGCTCACCGCTCGCTACTTCCGGGCCATTTCAGATACTACAGCGAATAGGGCAGGTTGCCTATCACCTCCAACTATGTCACGCCCCGTTCCTAGCTTCGGTGGACACCGATTCCGGGGTTTGAGTTAAATGTTACAAAGCGGAATGTAAATAAAGAATAAAAACAAGTTCATTTTAGGCTCTTCATCCTAGGCTCGTCCGACACTTCGACACGACAAAATCTAAACACTTCTCTGCAAAACAACAAGTAAATGGGTGGATGAGCATTTCCACTCGCTCAGTGAGTGCCCTATATAATATGCCAGTAAAGCCATGTCATTTTACACACGCTACAAAATACGTATATCATATATTTCACGTCGACCACAATACAATTAATAACAATAAATAAACAACACAAGTAATCTAAAAACATAAACATTAATAATAATCTGATGCATGAATGCAAATGGAGTTCTTCTACTCAGTTACCGGACATTAGACTATATATCAAAAACAATATAGCCTACACGTCTCATACTGTGTATTTTACCCACCTTGGGTGACTCTAACGTTTCAGACACATGATCTAATAGCCGACAACTTCTCGATATATGTGTCTCTTTTGCTAGTCGTCTTGTTAACCTCATGGTCCCGAGTCCCGAAACCCGAAAAGATCGTTTTATCGACTTCTGACGTCGAAAGGGCATACTTTCCCTACATTTGTGCACGGTGGGTTGATCATAGTTACTGGATGTCCCCACGAGGAAACTCAACTACGCAAAATGCATTCTTTCCTCTTAATCTCACTCTCAGCTTCCACAATCACTACTCTCAAATGTATAGTCACCGGACCTCTCAATGCATTATGTATGCCACTTGAAATATCGAACATAAGCTTTTATGGAAAGCAGTAACATCGATTATATATATATATATAACTTATCAATTACACATGCTTTTATCGAAAGCAATAACAATCAAGAGTTATCAAACAAGATCACACAAATCATTGATCTCAAATATAATTAAAAGCAAAAACACATGCTTTCCAACATTAATTACAAATAATTTCAAACAATGGATCAAACATCATAATATATATTAATTCCGCACATTTCATAAATCGACATGCTTCACTTGAAAATATATAGATATTTGATAAATAGATCAAAATCATGTTTTTCGACTATTTTAAAGGCATATAAGAATATTTGAAACACATTACGTAAACCACTCATCTCGACGAATCGAATCGACACTCAGATCGTAAATCGAGCAACCTAGAACGAGCTTTCTAGAAATCATCATTTGATCTAACTCTAACCACCATGGATAGAAAGATCGCGTCGATACGAATCCGCAGCCACTCGCGGATTCAGAATCGGAGTTACGGATAAAAAGTTATGATCCGCGGAAGTTTCGTCACAAAACTAATAAAATAATAATTTTTAGAGATAGAAAAATGAGAGAGAAATGAGAGAGAGAGAGAGAAAATGAATCGGCAGAAAAATGGAGAGAGAAGAAGGCTGACCCTATTTATAGCTAAAATGCCATGTGTCACTATTCTATTGGTGCCACATGTCAACAACACACTGAACCTCTATAATTATTAACATGTGTCCTATGACTAAACTAATGATGAAGTCATCAGCCATATGGAGTCAGCGGGTCCCTCCTCCACTGCCACGTGTCTCTTTCAGCCAATCGGAACTTTCCACGTCATAAAATGATAGAATTTCAACTAAACTTTGAAAAATTACTAAAAATAGCTCGGAACTCTGAAAAATTCGACGAACTCGGTGATCCCCACTTTCTATTTCTCACAAGAAAAATAGAATTTTACTGATTAAAAAAATCGGAATATTACAAACTGCCACCGAACTCACGGATCCACCCTGTCTTCCATGTCTCGCTTCTAAAAAAGAGAATTGGAGAAACTACACTGGATCCCTTCCCCAATTCGATTCTCATGGTGAGATCGCGTGGAAACCATCCCGAATTCTGGATATGGGCACGAGGAAAGCCAAGGGGAGGGTAATCACAACATGGCTGGTGCAGTGGAAAGGCTTACCAGCGGAGGACGCCACCTGAGAGGACGTCCACGCTATAGCAGCAAAGTTTCCAGGATTCTGCACCTTAGGAGAGGCTGGATCTGAAGGGGGGGTACTTGTTGAGACCTCTCACCAAAACAACCCAGTAGGCCAGTAGTGATAAAAGCCCGTTAATTTCCAGTAGCAACCCAATCTATTTAGTCTGCGTGTTGAGCACGTGTAGGTGATGTATGGGTTACCCTTGCTGCCTTATATGGCTGAACTGTATCCTCTCTGTGGGTATGAATGAAAGTATCTAATTTTCTTACTCTTTTATATTTCTTTTCTTTGTACCCTTGATCTCAACACTATCACACACAACCTAACGTGCCTCTCAATTGAATGCCACAATATTTCAAAACAAGCTAGGTTTTCATCGGCATCTAATCTTATGTCCTGGCTTTGCCTGGATCTCCAAGACTTCAACCAAGCAATATTCCATTCTTTCGCAAGGACAGGGAAAGCCATGCCATATCCAGTTGAAAGCTTCTTCCACCGGGACCAATGGCGCCATATATATCCACTGATTGGGAATCTGTTTGAGCATGGAGTGTTAGATCAATATGGACTTATCACATATTAAATGATAATTATGCTTAATGACAATATCTACTTCTACATGGAAACAAATACATAACTATATCCAGTTAATAATGATTTCGTGTATTAGATCATTATTATAAGGAATCCTATTCATAGTCTAGAAGTTAGACAACTAATCAGTATTGTATCAGGAATCTAATTAGAAGACTTAACTCTCAAGGAATGTCCTTAATGGGAGGACTTTTTAGGGTTAATGATTCTATATAAATAGATGGTATTGGTCCCTGTTATCACCACGAGACATAGCGTAAGTTCTGTCCATTGAGAAGCTTATTGTGGTGACTAACAGAAGACCTTTGCCTAGTACTTTTGTGTTTCAGGTTTATATCAATGGAAGGAGCTATGATTCATAATGATGGTAAGTTTACTCAAAGCTAAAAGTTTAACGATTATGGTTATGCATATGATCTATTTGTATTGTGAACATTCAGAAATTGGTTTACAAATTGGTATCAGAGCCATAAAGGTTCACAAAATTTTCAGTTTTGCATAACAAAATCGTTTTAGGGTTTTCTTAAACAAAAATTTTGCTTTACGGGTTAATGGGCTTTGCCTGTTAACCAATTCTTGGCTCGATCCACAAGCAAGCGCGGATCCAGTCTCGACCCGCTCGCCAGAAGTCAACCGCTCGCTAGAATTAACCGTGGCGGATGTATCCTGGCGGATGAGTTCTAAACAACATATAGTAACTTTTGCAAAATAAAAATAATTAAAATACAACCCTCCTTTTATTTTCAATACAGAATCGGCAGTTCGGCACTGGTCGGCCCGGACGGATTAATCCAATTCGTGAAATCGCACCTGGTGAGAATGTCAAAGATCTTTTGTTAATTGGATTCTAGTTGGTTTACGTGATTGATTGTGTCATTATATTAATTCTGTGTTAATATATTACTGTGCCGCATTGGCTTGAATCTTCGTGGATGAGTCCAGTTTGAGGGGTTTGAATTCTTGAATTTTCGGTTGCCAAGTTTTCATATTAGTTGGGTACTCGCCCATGATTCATCAAGTGTATTCCAGCTTCAGATGCAGGTATGGTTGATACTGTATATGAGTAATCGAATACTGATAGAAGTCGTTATTGAGGCAACCATTGCTTCCACATAAGCAGGAAAGTTTGAAATTTTATAGGAACACAGAGAGTTCTTCAACTTCTTGGTATGAAGTTTTTTGATATTCAAAGCAAAGACCAACTTGGTAACTAAGCCGACTTGGTTCACCACTTCTGATCTGGTTTTGACTACGTTCATAAAAAATGGCTGGATCATTTGGATAGATTTATAGACTGGTGACCTTATGTGAAAGCCTTTCTTAGCTTTTTTTCTTTTATTTTATTTTTTTTCTTAGAAAAACTCTTGCATACCGACTGGCGGTTCTTTTACAGTAGCAACCTGATCGTTTCATTTTAGAGTTTCTCAAAACAGGTAAATCTGTGGCCAAAGATTGGAACTAGTTTAAGGCTTCCGATATTTGGCTACGGATTTTGCTGGAATCTATTGCATCCTAGCTTAAACTATTCGTACCAAGTAATTCTACTCCGACATCCTGATCCTTTCATTTCAGAAAGGAAGTGTTTAAATTTTCTACTTCTATATTTTTCTTGCAGAGTAGAATGATGTGGACTCCCAAGAAGTATTTTAGGTACTTCCACTTTCCCCTTGATTCATATGAGAGAAAATTTTGCCACTTCCTTTTCTTGCATGCAACACAAATTTTAGAGTCATGTAATAGTAGTGTACATAACAAACATCAAGATATAAGCTGCTGAAACAACCACCACCACCTCTAACCATTGCCCAAAGTACATAACTATAGACCAAAAGCCCTAGCGTAAAATAGCAGATTAGATAATATCCGTTTCCTTTTTTATTTGGTCGGAAGTATTGTCCTCCAAAGGAATCATGCATCAGAACTCCATTTGATGTCCACTGTCAAATTAGCATGGTCACTCTTTCCAGGAAATAATGGGTTCAGCAAAACCATATCTCTTCCTTATATGCCATAACTCAGGATGGCTGAGCACCTCTATGAGAAGCTTTAAGAGGTTGAGCTTTGAGAGGCTGAGCCATTTGTAAAGTGAGGCCAAACTTCTCTTCCATGTTCATAGTCGCAGGCACAACTCCATCTTCAAGCTTCCAATCAAAGCAGTTAATGAGTGAACCCAACATCAAGTGCAACATTCTCATTGCCAATGGCAAACCTGGGCAGATTCTCCTCCCACCGCCAAACGGAATAAGCTCAAAGTTTTGTCCGATAACATCAATTTGGTTTTCTAATCCTAAGAACCTCTCCGGCATAAAAGAGTTTGGATTGTCCCAAATGCTGGGGTCTCTGCCTATGGCCCAAACATTGACTAGAACTTGTGCACCTTTCGGAACAATGTATCCCCGAACTTCTACATCTGTTTCAGCTCTTCGTGGCAGGAGTAATGGAGCAGATGGGTGCAAGCGGAAGGTTTCCTTGATTATTGCTTGTAAGTAAGGGAGTCTAGCAACGTCGGATTCCTCGATTGGTTTTCCCTTTCCAATCACTTGATCCAGCTCTTCTTGAGCTTTAGAAAGGCTTTTTGGGTTGTGTAATAGCTCAGCCATTGCCCATTCCAATGTGGCCGTAGTTGTATCTGTCCCCGCAGCAAATAGAGCCTATATAACCACCATGTAAAATTAAATAATTTATAATCTTTTCTAGAGCAGCTTGAATCTAACTTAATTGTACAAATCATCATGTTACTGAGATTTAGTAAGCTTAACATTACTGAGTTAAGTAATCAAGAACAGAGGAGAACAGAGTAGAAACTAACCAGAAATAGATGTTCAACAACTCGGGAGTCGTTCAAATCCACCTCATTTTTGTCTTGACTGATGTTCATAACGGTTTCCAGCATATCATTACTTGTGACATAATCATGCGTTTTTCTGGAATCCAACCTGTTATTGATGATAGATCCAATGAAGCCTAAGAACCTCATGTAGTGATTGGTAAAGCGCCGCCTTATCCCTTGGGGGTCAAGCTTCCTAAGCACAGGAAAATAGTCCCCCAAATTTGGCTTTCCAGCCTCTTCCATTAAACCCCAAACAATCTCCTTGAACTCTCTAGCCGTTTCGCTCTTGCTCGAGCCAGTGTCAGCTAAATCCATAGAGAAACAAGTCCTCGATAGCAAATTGAGTGTGGTTTGGAAAGCTGCCTCTCCAATATGTACTGCCACACCCTTTTCCATGCTTTCATTGACACTAGCTATCAGCTCTTGCACTTTGAATCGCCGACTCGCTTGGTTGGCATCAAGAACTTTAGTGGCGAACAACTGGGAGTTGCATATTTTGCGTAGGTTTCTCCACCTCGGTGATACTGCAACCCAAGGCAAGCTATTGTCTTCAAAGTCTCTGAGTGCATCCGGGACTTTTCGGTTGCAAAACAATTGGTCATGGATTCGGAGGATTTCTTTGGCCATGGCTGATGAAGAAGCTACAACAGTTGTGACTTGCCCCAGTTGCAGACTGATTAAGGGGCCATAGCGTTGTGAGAGCTTGGCCAAAGAGATATGAGGTTTGTCTCCAAGCTCAAACAGATTTCCAACCACTGGAAATGGCTTTGGCCCTGGTGGAAGCCTGGCTCTGGTTCTTCCATTGAGAGCTTGGATCAAGAACCAGGAGGCAACAAAGCCAAGAGACAAGAGTATGCAACTCAATAAAAACTCCATCTCTCGCTATCTAGTTTAAGATTACTACACTTGCATTTTGAAATCCAAGTTGAGACGAGAGTACATGAATCAATCTATTCTAGCTTGCTCTGTTCTACACAAATTGGAGGTTGAATATATGTAGACGAGGGCTCTTAGCAAGTTAAAGCGAAAGTTAAAGAAAAAAGATCTTGCTCGTTAACAAAATCAATTAGACAATGAAAGACGATGAAAGTTGAGTTTACAAGAAACAAAGGAAGCATGGCCTTGAATTGTTGTGTTCAATTATTGACGTGAACAGAGCGTCTCTTCTTTATACAGATCTGAACCCTATCATGTTTAAAGGAAGGGGGACTACAAATAAACAAATGTGTCAGAGATATTTGTACGTGGTCACCATTCAAATGCTAGCAGCTCTTGGAAGCAGAACTAGAATTCTGTAGAACCAAGATGATAATAATGGGCTCAACCCCTTCATAATATGCTCAACCCACCCCTTCAAGAAAACATAATAATAATGTTACTATGCATGTGTTTGTCAAATCATTTGACTCAAATGTCATCAACCAACTCTCTTTCGATGGAAAACCCAAAACGATTTGGATTTCCTCAAATATTGAACTTCCTTAAATCATTCAAATATTCAAGCTCTGTTTTCAGATGGTAAAAGATAAGCTGCAGTGTCCATTTTCTCTGTCTTTCTAAATATGTGCATGCTGGCAGCCATATACACAATTGTGGACTGGTAGGAATTAGTAGTCAAATTGCATTGCATAAACGAAAACATTGTATAAAGTTCATAGTAATGATATATGAGAAAGAAAACAAAGGAGACGTAAAAGTAAAAAAAAGTGCTAGAAGACAAGTTTCCCTACTCTTCATCATCCTCTTCGGCCTCTCTCAACCAGCGGAGAAACTTTTCGGCCTGCCTGACGAAAATTCTGTCCGATTCATCTGCATCCTTCTTTTCTTCATCCCACCTGAGAATAGCTTCTTCTCGGATAATTTCTTGGTCATAAAGTTGATACAGTATCTTATCGAACACACAGGAAAATTTCTTGGCAGACTCCAAACACATTTCTTCAAACTTCATTATTACTTCTATCTCCTCATCTATGTCTGGTAGGTAATACTTGAGCAAGTGCTTCCATTCTGAAATAACCTTAATCGCAGCTTGCACTAATTCGCATGCTGGATTATGTGGAGCTTCCGATGCCAATTTCATCATGGAGTAAAAGATAGCCCCCGCACAATCTGCAGTTTGCTTGTTACATGACAATCGCAGCGAGTTTACTTCCAAGACGACGTGCTCTAGTTTTATATTTTCATGCACAGCTCTTAGAAAGGTTGCTTCAACCTCATTCTCAAAATCAGAATCATCTTCATCAGAGCTGTCTTCAGAATCACTAGATTCAAGTTTTCGCTCTCCCGAAGGCGCGAGACTGCTGCCATCTTGCACAAAGTACTCATGATCCTCCTCCTCAGCGACGTGTAGCGCCTCAGCAAGTTTCTCTGCAGTAATGGGAGCAATTGAGTTTCTCCAGTCTTCATCACAAACTGACCAAACATATCCAGCCCCACCAGTACCAAGCTCATTTGGTTTATTTACATTACAGTTAATAGGCGGCGAAATTTGTACTCCATCGCTATAAGCGTCAGCGTACTCCAGCCCCTCATCATCACTATCTTGCGTTGTTGGTTGCTGAAGTAACGATACCTTTGAGTATGAAGGAACGGTGCATTGTTTTCCTAGAACAACCTGGAAGGACAAAACTACTCCAGGTTCCAAAACTTCCCCCGACTTGATGACCACTCCATCACAAACTACAGCATGCTTTAGTTTGCAGCCGTCTTCAATGGTGACATTATTCCATATATAAGAACCTTCTATGGAAACATTTGACCCAATAGAACACCCTTTCCCAATAACAGAACTAAATACTTCAGTATTGTCCCCAATCTTAGTGCCATGTCCGATTTCTTTAAACTTAATATCTGGCATCGATGGGTAAGTTCCTCTCCGAATTATGTCCTTGCTAATTAAATCGTATCTCCGGAAGTTGTCAACCTTAGCAGCATAACTCGAGTCATCGATTTCATGTGTAAATATCTTGTATCCCATGACATCATTGTCAAGCAATCCATTCAATAAATCACGACGAAGATCTTGGTAATCGAAATTATCTGCGAGAAGGCTAAGGACATTAGGAGAGCAGATGTCAATATAGCAATCCTCTTTGTCATTATGCACGGAGATGGAAGATTTACCGGCAAGCAATGACTTATCAAGACAAAATATAGATTCATTCACATGCTCCGCCTTGTTCTCGTAACACAAAAGCTGCTTTGTGTTAGGATCTATGGCCATAAACAACTCACTGGTGCTGAGTAATAGAGATTGGTGGGTCATGATTTGAGAAGGTTTGATAAGAATTGTCATAACAGCATTGTTGTCCTTCTTTCTTCTCTCTTTATGGTCTTGCAGCACTTGAGTAAGCGACATGTCACTTACAGTATTCCCACTTATGAGGATAAAATCTCCATGGATCACATCGCGCTCGTATATCAAACGCAGGGCATCTCCAGCACTAGCAGAAGACCGTGACTCTATGGGGGTCACAGCGAAGGAGCTTGGTTGAGAAAACCACCCAGAAGTCCCCAGATAATTGATCACTTGCTTGGAGTGAGCGCAGCATAAAACAAAGACCTCCTTGACGCCAGCAGACTTGAGCCAAGCCAGTGTGTAGCTAATCAAAGGAACATTAACTAATGGCAGAAGCACATTGGGACGTTCAATGGTGATGGGGTATAATTGGGTGGTAAAACTATCAGCTAAGAGGATGGCCTGCAGGGGAACATGTCCTAATTCTTCGGAGTCCTCATTACGCCTCGACTCACCTTTCTTCTTTGCACCCATTGCTTCTCTTAAATCTCTTCAATCTTCTTATGCATGAATTGAATCTTTGTGATCCCAACCTCTGCCTTTTATAGAACCCGAGTATTACTGCATTCCTTACTGCTTTAGAATAGAAATGATACAACTTGCTTGACCAGCCCTGATCAGCTAGAGTTGACCAAAGCCAATAAAGAGACGACACGTGGTTTTTTTGAAAAATAAAAGACATAGCAAAAGCTGAGTGGGTATTTACAGGGGTGTCAAGCTTTGATTGACTTGTGTCTGTTAAAGCTGACCAGTATGGGTATGTGAAGTTTTTTCCGAATAGAAATAGATGATTTGAATATATACCATGTTAAGATAGGAATTATAAATATCGAGATTTCTTTTCCTAACTCAAAACTAAAGTTTGTGTCCTTGATCAATTAGGACTTTGGTGACACATTGCCTCAGCAATTACTCAATTAGAGGGGCAAGGGAGGGATGTGCATAGTACGTACACTCGCTATATAATACAGACGACTGGTGAACTTTTTTTACTATAAGTACATGGATTGATTCATATAAGCTAGGAAGACTAACTACTGGAGTTAGTGTTGCCCAATTATTGAGTCTGCCTCTGTACGCAGCTAGTTAGAGATAAGATCGATATGGATGTTTGCGATACCATATTACCATACTCTTATATGATCTTTTTATTCACTTGCTTTGTGTAAGCGGATAACTCTCTGTGCTTTGTACTACTCGATCTTGTGTGTTAGCTTTGCCTGTAAGCCTTGCATTCCCTGGCTAGAAGAAGCAAATTAGCCCTAGCCGAAATGCTGACGAGGGCATTTTGAGTAGGGAGGATCAACCATACTTGAAATCTATGACTCAAAATCATATATGCTGACGGAATGCTGCAAAAGTAATGATCAGAGCTTCTTGTGTGGTTTAAGTGTTAAGTCAACAAATGAAGAGTATCCTAACGGCAACAAGGCACAGACCAAATAGTTTAAGCCAGGATGCCATAAATTCTAGCTTAATCCCGGCCAACTTTTGGAAGTCAATACTGTATATTAATCAGAAAAATTATTTTTCCTTGCAAAAAAGAAGAATCACTAAAATTCATGAAAATATATAAGAAAATTACTCGATTCATACAGTTATTTTACATCATTCTATAAAAATTCAGAGAAGAACCAGTGATTTCGGAACAGCTTTAAGAGGCTGAGCCATATGTAAAGAGAGGCCAAACTTATCTTCCAAGTTCATAGTCTCAGGCAGAACTCCATCTTCAAGCTTCCAATTGAAGCAGTTAATGAGTGAACCCAACATCAAGGGCAATATTCTCATTGCCAATGGCAAACCTGGACAGATTCTCCTCCCACCGCCAAATGGAGTAAGCTCAAAGTTTCTTCCTTTAACATCAATTTGATTGTCTAGTCCTAAGAACCTCTCCGGCATAAAAGAGTTTGGATTGTCCCAAATGCTGGGGTCTCTGCCTATGGCCCAAACATTGACTATAATTTGAGTATCCTTCGGGACAATGTAGCCCCCGATTTCTACATCTGTTTCAGCTTTTCTTGGTATCAATGGACCGACCGGGCGCAAGCGAAAGGTTTCCTTGATTATAGCTTGTAAATAAGGGAGTCTAGCAATGTCGGATTCCTCGATTGGTTTTCCCTTTCCAATCACTTGATCCAGCTCTTCTTGAGCTTTAGAAAGGCTTTCTGGGTTGTGTAATAGCTCAGCCATTGCCCATTCCAATGTGGTCGAAGTTGTTTCTATCCCCCCAGAAAATAGAGCCTATATAAACACCATATATGTAAAATTAAATAATTTATAATCTTTTCTAGAGCAGCTTGAATCTAACTTAATTGAATTTTAATTGAAACTAACACTGCACTGCTTTGCACTATAAATCTGTATTTAATTGAAATGTACATCACTTATAGAACAAATAATTAGTGATTAAGAGTAGATAGAGAGTAGAGAGTTAAGAGACTAACCACTAACAACTCTTCAACAACTTTGGTTCTTCAAAGCCTCCTCATTTTCCTCTGCCTTGAGATGCAAAATAGTATCCAACATATCAGTACTTGTCACATAATCATCCCCTTTTCTAGATTTTAACTTTTGACTGATCACTGATTGAAAGATGCCTAACATCTTGTTGTAGTAATTCGTAACGCGCCGCCTTCTGCCTTGGGGATCAATCTAAGCACAGGAAAATAGTCCCCTAAATTCGGTTTCGCAGCTTCTTCTAGCATACCAGTAATATTCTTCTTAAACTCTTCAGTCATGTCGCTGCCACCACTTGACTCATCAGCCAAATCCATCGAGATAATAGTTCTCGACAGCAGATTCAGTGTAGTTTTGAAAGAAGCCTTTCCAATATCAACTGCCAAACCCTTTACCATACTGTCATTGACACTAGCTATGAGCTCTTGCACTTTCACTCTCCGGTTTTCTTTGTTGGCATCAAGATTTCTGGGGGCAAAGAGTTGGGAGGTGCATATTTTCCGAAGATTTAACCACCTTGGTGATACTGGCATCCAAGGCATGCTGTCTGTCGTTACTCGCACGGCATCCGGGACTCTTCTGTTCCAAAAAAATTTGTCACGGATTTGGAAGATTTCTTTGGCCATGGCTGGTGAAGAAACTACAATAATGGTTATTTGGCCTAGTTTCAAAGACATTATGGAGCCATAGTGTTGTGAAAGCTTGGTCAAAGAGAGATGAGGTTTGTCTCCAAGCTCAAAGAGATTTCCAATCAATGGAATTGGCTTTGGTCCTGGTGGAAGCCTAACTCTGGTTCTTCTATGGAGGGCATGGATTAAGAACCAAGAGGTAATGAAGAGACACAACAGTATACTAGAAAAGAACTCCATCCCTCTCTAAACTCTAAATTCGAATCACAGCTCCAATTCCCCTAGCTTTTTATAAAGAGTATTGTTATTGGACCTCCACATTTGCTCACTTAATCTCCTTGTGTTTTTAATTATTATATTACATATATGTCCTGTATAAGATGATTAAAGACAATAATTATATAAAAAACAAATTATATTTATTTTCCCTAAATTTTTCAATTCAATAAACTAATAGATTACAATATTATTATTTTCCTTACCTATATTCATTTTCAAATTTTAATACATACACATTTAAGTATGAATTTACTACTTACATATTTTGATTTCTTTATCTATTTTTACATATTTTCTTGCATCTTAATATATAGACATCTATATATTTAATAATTATTACAACTATGATTGAGAACTAGCTTGTGATATAAAAAAAATATGTAGGTTGAACTCATATATAAACAAGATTAGTATATATATTTTTAATTTCAAATAAATTAAATAACTATTAGAAAAATATAATGAGGTACATAAATTAAAGATTTAAAAGAACATATATAGAATAGAGGTTTGCTTGCAAAAAGAAAAAAAAAATCAAGAACTGGAGGCACATGCAAAAAAGAAAAGTTAAAAAAAAAATTCAAACAATAGAGGTTTAATGAGTGAATAAAAGATAAAATAAACAATTTATTGTAATTTAAGTGACTAGTATATTAAAGGTTATTTTAGGTATTTAAGAGGTGTAGTGAGTAAATGTATGTATTCAAAAGTCAAAGTAAAGTGTAAAAAGCATGAGAGGTAAGATGAGCAAATTGGGAAGTCCTAAAAGCAACACTCTTTTATAAATCATTGATTGTGTTTTTCACGTGTTATGGATTTAAATGATATAGTGTCGTCTAATTTATTAATTATTGAGACTATGCGTTATATATTAAATTGAGGAAGACCTATATGATCACCAACTAACAGCTCTTGATTGCTAACAGATCCAGCAACTAGTATTCCAAATTGTTAGGCAAGAGCCGCAGGATACTAACTTCCATTCTCTACAAATGCGAACTCATTTGTTAACAGTTCATCACATTTGCCGTTTACTTGATATACAGATCAGGAAATTCACCATGGCCAAGAAAACATATCGTCATTAGTGGTGTAAGTTTCTTATTTGTAAGCAAGAGCATAATTCTGACTCAAAAAGACTCGGTGTTTTGATACAATAAAACAAAAAACAAAACTATCGTCCAGAAAAGAATCAGAATGGGTGACAAGCTGAAAATGATGAAAGGGTACACAGACTACAACATGGGGGTCTGGACCCATCTACATCTAAAAATCCAAATCCAAAGCCCCAAATTGTTGGGCCCTGAATGCTTTGCTTTGGTGAAGATTGCTTGAGAAGATTAGACTAACTAAGAACTTATTCTTAAGGTGACTTGGGCTGAAAAGTACGAGAGAAGCTTTCTAATTTAGTCACATTAGCAGAGCTTAGCAGACTTGTTCAAACTACTTCAAGAGGAAGCTACATTCCCCATTTCTGTCCTATAAATCTCCTCCGCCTGGATTTGCATTTGCATTCCATCTCAACAAGGCAAAGCAAACCACACAAAGCTTTCACTACCCAAAACCCAAAAACAAGTTTGATTCTTTCCCCATTGATGATGTTTTCTCTAACAAGCATGCCTTCAACCACATCAGTTCTATCAACCTACACCGCATTTGCTGCAGCAGCAATGCTGATCAGGACAGTGATCAGTGAGGTCCAGACTATAGTCGGCCAGTTCATACCTAAAAAATTCCAAGACAAAATCATTGCCACACTTGCAGGCCTATTTGGTAACCTCCCTAATTCTCAGATGACTCTTATTATTGATGAATATAATGGTCTCTCTGTCAATGAAGTTTACCAGGCTTCAGAACTCTACTTAAACAAAAGGATCACTACCTCCATCGATCAACTTAAGGTTTCCAAGTCCCCGCGCCAGAACAGCTTCTCTATTACCATAAACAAAGGCGAGAAGCTGTCTGACGAATTTGAAGGGATGCAGTTGAGATGGGAATTCTGTTGTTTTGAAACTAAACAGACAAGTATGGACTATGAAAGCTTCAGCACATCAACAGAAGTAGTTCAGCATAAGTCAATTCAGCTCAGTTTCCATAAGCAATACAGGGAAAAGGTATTAGGGACTTACCTGCCATATGTAGTGCAAAGATCAAAAGCAATAGAAGAGGAAAACAAAGAGGTGAAGTTGCATGCGCTTGGACACTTCGGTGGAGAATATTCTGTTGGTCCCTGGAGTTCAGTCATCTTTGAACATCCATCAACTTTCGACACATTAGCAATGGACCCGATGCTGAAGAAGGAGTTGATTGCTGACTTGGACAGGTTTGTGAAGCGAAAGGAGTTTTACAGCAGAGTAGGCAAGGCATGGAAACGAGGGTACTTGTTGTATGGTCCTCCTGGCACTGGAAAGTCGAGCTTGATTGCAGCAATGGCTAACTACCTCAAGTTTGATATCTATGATTTGGAGCTTACATATTTACAAAGCAACTCTGAGCTTAGGAGACTCTTAGTCTCCACTGCTAATCGATCAATCATAGTGATTGAGGATATTGACTGCAGCATTGAACTGAAGGACAGAGAATTTGGAGGAAACAACCCCAGTGACAGCCAGGTAAGTCAATAGCATAAACCTAGCAACATTTATAAATAAGCAGAAGTATAAGTATGCAATTGTATAAGTGAATTTCTTTTTGGCAGTTAACGCTATCTGGATTGCTTAATTTCATTGATGGTTTATGGTCAAGCTGTGGAGATGAGAGAATAATCGTGTTTACCACCAACCACAAGGACAAGTTAGATCCTGCATTGTTGAGACCAGGCCGGATGGATATGCACGTTCACATGTCCTACTGCACGCCAAGTGGATTCAGAATCCTCGCTTATAACTACCTTAAAGTAAGAACTCATCATCTCTTCAGTGAGATTGAAGAGTTCATAAAGGAGGTTGATACGACTCCGGCAGAGATTGCAGAAGAACTGATAAAAAATGAAGACACAGATATGGCGCTAGAAGCACTTGTCGCTTTCCTGAAAAAGAAGAAAGAGATGAACTGCACTGCGGAAGCCAATGTTGAAGAACCAAAGGAAAACAAAGAACTAGAAGAATGATCTGGTAACAGCATAAGAAATAATAAATGGGACGTTCACATACCTCACTAGGCATTTTCCTTGATAAAGTCCATTTCCGTCAGTTCAATAGTGTATTTCAATTCTGCCAGTATTGATTTGCCGTTACAACCTTTCCATTTGTTCTGCATAGTCAGTCCTTAAAAGCAATTATAAACATTACAACCAAGCAATTATTTGGAAAAACGAAGAGCTTCATGTCAAAACGCTACTCGGTTTACTCTATAATAACTAACCACTTGGATTATAATACTTCATACGTAATACATGTATTCCTAGCCGAAAGAGAAGTGCTAAACCAAAATCCATAAATTACAGGGGGCCTGTACATTATGCTCTTTGAAAACAAAAAATGAATAAGAAGAGGACGGAGGAAGTAAAATGATGATACAACAGACATTTACAGCACCGTGGGACTCAACACTGGTAAACAGAATAGCTTTTACTCTTCCATAAGAAGCTAAAAGCTTTACCCATCTTCCTTCTTGAGACGGATTTGCATAGCGGCTTTGATTCTGGGGGTGGCGTGGGATGATTGTCATTTGGTTCACAGAATTGCACCATCTCCTCCGGAGGTGGTTGGTCTCTTTGTCTCTGCTCACGAAACAACATTAACAGCTTCTGAGCTTTCTCTTTTCCTCTTGATGTTCCATTAACAGACATCGACACCAATGCAGGAATTACCCCTTCCTGCAGGACCATCTGGCTGCATTTCTCATTCCCATTACACAGCATATAGAGACACGAGACAGCTTGTTCCTGCTCAATGGGTTGCTCAGCCTCCAGAAGTGCTGCTAGTGCACTGATAAGCTTTGTATTTGAAATAATTTCATTTTTCGCAGAATCACTTGAAGCCAAATTTATCAGAACAGCTATACATTTTTCTGTCCATGAATTTTCACCAGAGTCTGCAAGAAGGGATTGCAAACCACTGATGATACTGGCTGAAAGAAGATTCGGAATGTTTGAGGGAATGCTAGAAAGGTTGTATAGGGCGTGGAGGGCATCAAGCTTGCATTGGGTTTCAGCATTGGCTTGAAGTAGTTGGGTTAAGAAAGGGACAGCAGGGCTTGTGCCAATAACAGGCTTGGCTTCTTCAAGGCAGGAGAGATTCAGATAAAGGGCTGTCGCAGGTCCATGAGAACTGGGATAGGAGATCATTTCCTCCAGCAACGAAATTACCCCTGACGCCAGCATTGTCTCCTTATTTCTGAAAAAAAAAAAAATCAAAAGTCTATTAATAGACTTCCCAAGAATGGAGCAGCGTGAAACTGAAGCAAACGAATAAGAGGTGGATGTTACTATAAAATTGCACAGCATAGGAATTCAAAATCTAAAAAAGGAACCAAAAATCAGCCTTGCAGACACATGCAACTCTAAAGAATCAAAAAAGATAATTAACATTCCCAGATGCCCTTCCTGTATAACAATAAACTGTCCCAGCACTCATTAAGATCAATTAATGTCACCATTCAGCCAAGGCATTTTAAAAAGCACATTTTAACACTGATACCGATCCTACTTAAAAGTTAGTATACACTGCCAACTAAACTGATAGTCAGGGAACCAATTACAGAACCATTTGATCCCCCATATAAAAATAACAGAAACATTCAAGCTTCTCCAGATGTGTAAAACCATTTACAGCCAAGAAAGATATCATGAAAGAAGTAAACCAAGTCCCATCAAAATTGAAGAACAATGAATTATTCTCCCCCCCCCCCCCCCCCCCCCCCCCAATGATTCAATAACATCAACATATGCAGAAAACTATACCCCCTGCAGGACAAAGCTTTCTTTCTGACAATGTCGCCTCTTATTTTTCAAGCATTCAGTAATGCAGCTACATACACAATGTTGTTTAATTTGAACTAAAAAACATTACCATCTAAAGCAAATAGTCACATTTTGGATCTTTTAAAATCAAGAATTTGAGAACAATACCTATTATTATTGACTGCAAGGTTAAATAGAGCCATAGCTCCACTTTCCTGGGCGAAAACATTTGCTTCACGCACAGCTGAGTTCAGAAAGTGCAGAAGTGCTTCAACAAACCCATTTGCCCCCATATACATCCTGGCCTCCTCATCATCCTTCAGCAGGAGCCTTATTTGCTCCACCACCTTGCACTTCTTCCTAAAGTCCTCGCTTTCGTTCAATACAGTTAAAAGGTCCTGATAACTCTCAAAAGCATCAGGTTCAGACTCTTCCGATGCTGGAGAGACCTCTTCTGTTTCATTTCCAACAGCCTCCTCTATTGTACCACTCTCCTCTATAGGAACCACTTTAGCACCCTTCAACTTGCAAGAGCCAATACTACCCATAGATTTTGAATTAGTGGACTCAGACTCGGACTCAGAAAATGCCAGCCTCCAATAGTTGAGGTCAAGAGACTCTGGGGGGCCATCAGGAATAGAAATACCATTCTGTTCGCACCAACTAGAAATGAGACCCTTGACACAGTAATTGGGAGTTAAAGAAAGATGACTCAGCTTCTGTTGACTCTTTGGGCAGGTATTATGCCCATCGCTAAACCATTTTTCAATGCAAATCCTTTCATATGTTTGACCAGAAGCAATGATTACCGGGTCATACATTAGCTGCAATGATATTGGACACCTCAATTCTTCAGGTGGAAGAGCCATCTGACCTGATTTTCTGGTGTTTGACTTGTAACTGAAAGAAGTCTTAAAATTAAAAGAACTAACTTTTGACAGTTGTCGATCAAATGCTTGACCATTACCCCCAGAACCAGTATCCTCATTTGAACCTTGAACAGTGGGAGAACAAGGTGCAGAACCCTGTGAATCATTATCATCCGAGAAATCACTTCTAAACAACTTAGAGTACTTTCTCATTAAATGCAACAGATAAGCCACGATTGACTCCTTCCGCTTATCTTCCTCAGCACGGGCTCTCTGGATGAGTTTCTTCAGAGCTCTTCTTTCTCTAAGAGCTGCCGTAGAAGAGGTTATACCAAGCTTGATAGCAGCCTGATGAAAAGATTCTAACTCGTTAATGTCACTGCAGTTGTCAAATTTTCTCCCTTGCTGGAGCAGCGCAATTATGTCATCACCAACTTGCTTCTCTAAGGGATCAAGTGAGAAGACAGTACACTCCAGTTCACTAATAACCTCTTGAATCTGGAACAAGTTTAGAATAGTAGTGTTAGAACACCACTAAGTAGTATTCACAAAGGCAAGAGTAGATTAAAACCACTAAACATCATACGGTGAAAAAATGCATCGATTTCAAGCAATTTCAAGTAAACTAACAATATTAACAAGTGAAGAAAAAAAATACATGACATATGGATGAATAAAGAAGAAAGAAATCTTTTAATGGAGAGAAAAAAAATTATCAAATACAAAGAAGAATTACATTCAGTTGAACAGCTTGACTACTTAGACCTCAAGGATATTGAGCCTAGGGTGACAAATATCCACATCTATGTGTCAATTAGAATACTGACTGATTTCCATATTCAACCTAGAGCTTGGTTACCAGAAATATAACTGCAATTACCATAATATGGAACTTGAAGAACAATTACCTGACAACCAATAGATTGTGGCACAATATCTTCAACACGCCTGAGACTATCCATGAGCGCAATTCTTGCCTTCTCAAACTTTGAGAGCACAGAATCCCCAGTTATAGCCTGAAACATTAAGAGTAGTCAGCCACTATACGCACTAGAGTAAATATACTCGATGCTTAGAGCGGGGAGTACCAGTAATTACACAACTACCGACCCAATATTGAAGACAACCTACCAGGTATAGTTTACTGCATTCTGAGCAGTGCTGAAGCACATTCTTAGCCTTTTCAAGCCCTACATGCAATGAACATAAAGCTTGAATGCCCGATTTGCTCCTAGGCCGAGCTGCTTCCAACGAAGGAAATATCGACATTACTTTGCAATAAATTGCAGAGAGCATCTTGCACATTTCTCCATGCAACTACACAAGGAAAGAAAACCGAATCAATCAAGTATCAACACCCTTATCTAAAATCTACAAGCACAACAATTCGTTGGCATATCGAATGTACTCTCCAGCGATATCGAACCCATACCTTGGCATCACTTGCAGCAAACAAGTTTTCTTCGACCTCCGTAATATCCATGGATTCAAGCTGATTTCGAACTCTTCACCACAAATTTAAACCTGCATTGCCAGAAAAAATATATATCGTAACATTTCAATATCCAAACCAAAATCACAACAGCATCAAGTTCTGATTCATCAAACAGAAAACAAAATGGCCTCTTTCGAAAATTACAACATCGTTTTCAATTCCACAGAGCTAATTACTTGATTGTGATATCAAGCAAGCTTGATCCAAACTATACAATATAAACAAATTGAAATGTCCATCAAAAAAGTACTCTACTCTTTAATTTCTACCTCAAAACAAAAGACCACCGGAAAATGACATTCTCGAAGATTCTACAATCCACCTCCACGAGTCAATTGAAAAACGAATACAACGCCTCTCTCTCTCTCTCTCTCTCTCTCTCGCAATTATAGAACCAACCCAAAGCCCACCGTCCACACTAACAACGACGTTTCCAACCGCAAACGCGCCAACTGCTCGCGTTTCGAAACAAACCCAAGATTTCAGATGCAGCTACAACCGAAAAGCACAACGCCACAGTCAAAATTTCACAGCTCGATTTTTGGGGATAACTAACAAACTGAAAAAAAACAAAAAACAAAAAAATAATAACGGATTGGAAAAAGTGGTTAATTAGGGTTAGGTGGATGGAGCTTTAGGGAGGTTTAATAAACGAGAATTTCCGACGACAGCGCGAAAGGGAGGAGCTAGGGTTTCTGCGGTGATCTGTACTTTCCCATTTCATTTACGGATTTCGAAATATAGGACCGAATTTTGTGGATGAATAATATAGCCAAATAGTTTGCCAAGCCTAAAAATCAGGGCTATTGTTTTTTTTCTTTTCTTTTGTTTCTTTTTTCTTTTTTCTTTTTGTTATGATATTTCGAATTTTTTATTGTTTTTTTTTTTTTTTTCATCGCCGCATTTGTCTCCCCGGTTCACCGGCCGACAGTTGCCGACCTCCTCGTTTGTCGGTTAGCAGATCTGTCATTAATGTTGCGGAATGACGAAATTGCCACTCCCGCACGGATTGAATTTCTGGCGCCCGTTGGGTTTTGTAGTGTTGTTGTGTACTTTGCACTAATGGTGGGTTTAATTGGTTTCTTTTTCTCTCTTGTTGCAATTTCATGACATTCCAATTAGCATGATTTATTTCCATATGCTTTCGACACTAGCTTTACTGCATACTTTAGTAGACTGATATCTTATATTCTACAAAAATTAGATTATGATAAAATCGATAGACAATACAAAATATACCAAAATAAACAATTAAATTTAGACTTGATCAGTATAAATATTAGTAGATCGTTACAATTCGTGATGCAAAGTTTCTTTAATAGAAAAACAAAAATAAATTGCTCAAAAACACACAACACTCTATCTATTACATCAGTGTTCATGCAAATGATGCAATAACAACTACTAGCACCAATTGGATTTTGTATCATCATTTTTCTCTTGAAAAGGTTGTGTTGGAATGCCCACATTTAGTATAAATTGATAGTCACTTGAGTTGTTTCCAAAAGTCTTGAATTATTGATGGTCCCATAATTCCAAAAAAAGAAAAGAAATATAGCAGCAATTGAATCAAACTCATACTCCACACTAATCTACTATGTATATTTTTACACTCAAATTTAACCACGTAATCCACTATCACTCCCTAATGGAAATATTGCGTCCAACTTGGGATGGCAAGGTAGAGGATCCACGGGCAACTTGGGGGTATTTGCGTAATTAAGATTGAGGTGATTGCACTGGCAGCGTATGTCTCCGTGCAGGAGTACGGGAACAAGAAACGTCAAGTGTGTGATTATAAACAATGGAGGCTCGGAATCGTTCCACGTGGTGCTGTTTTTCACCACCCAGTTTAACTGTCTTTTCCCACTCTTTTGCCATCTCCCGCGTTAGATCCGTCATTCGCGGGAATTTAACCGTTGTTTTCCACCCCCAATTGACGGTAAAAAGGGTTAAAAAGGTATCTCCAATATCACATTATTCACATGAACTCACGCAGTAAAATGTTTCTAAAGAGCGAGGCAACCGACGAAACATCTCGCACTGTCACATTTGACACGGCTCGAGTTAAATATGGACTGTTTAAATTAGTTGACATGTAGTATTTGTGGCAAAAGTGAAGCTTATAGAAAGTTGACCGCTACATAGAGAGATCCTAGGGGTGGACATTCGAAACCGAAAACTGAAAAAAACCGAGCCGAAATCCGAACCGAAACCGAAAAAAACCGAACCGAAAAGAAAAAACCGAACTGAACCAAATCAATTCGGTTTGGTTTTTAGTTTTACCTAGTGAAAAACCGAACCGAACCAAAAAACCGAATTCTCATTAAAAAGATGTCGTTTTGTATTTTATTATTAAATATTTGATTTGATTAATGTGATTTTAGGTTTTATGATTATATATTTTACTTTTTTATTAATATTTTATATTTTATTTTGTTTTTGTGTGAGGTTGTGTGCATGTCAAAATATTCAAAATGTCTGTGTAGGACTCTAGGTAAAATATTAAGAGTGTTGTGTTGCCTAAAAAATCCAAGGCCATATTTTTTTAATTTAAAAATATTAAATTATGATATCATAGTTTGAATTTTTAAGAGTTAAGACTTTGGTGGTTACAATTTTTGTAGATTGATGATTTGTTGTCATAAATATTACCAATAGGTTGTATGCGTATGCTTATAAAAATAAGGAACTATCAGGAACAAAAAAAACTCAACTACTTGAATTGTCGAATTAGCGAATTTTGAATTTTTCACAAAGTTTTTTTTAAATACAAATATTTAATATTACATTTTTTGCAAAAAAAAAAAAAAAACCGAAAAAAAAAACGAACCGAACCGAACCGTTCGGTTTGGTTCGGTTTTCGGTTCACTCCCTCTAAAAATAAAAAACCGAACCGAACCGAACTGAATTTTTAGTTCGGTTTGGTTCTCGGTTTTGGTCAAAAACCGAACCGAATGGAACCAAATCCACCCCTAAGAGATTCATGTAGTAATCAGGAGAGTAATTATAGTATAAGTTTATACAATAAACATATCACGTTCTAGTTTACTCTAAACGATAAATAATCTAACTAGAAGAGTTTTCGATGCACAATTTATGAACAATTTATTTTTTTCATTTAACTTTTACAGTTCGTTTAAACATTAATAATGTTTAACTAATTTCACAATTTGAAGCTGAATATTTATGAATTATAAAATTATGGGAATCCGTTTTTATTAAAAGAGCATCAATTTGCATACTTTTGATACCAGATCGAACTTCAGTTGTTTATAATAATCTGCATTAAGATTCAGATCATGTGTAGTTATGTACGTGGTGTCCATTGATTCCTTGATTGAGAGTACAAGAGCATGAGATTAATTAGAAAAAGAAATAAAACATGTACATCAGAGGATCACACGTTGGTATATTGAAAACAAGTAGCTTGATCCTCTCAAAATATCACAATCTTCTAAGTCAAATATCTCGATTTTGTGATAAGAAGCATCATTTGTTGGAATATCGCACCAGACTTCTTTCATCGCAATGTGCTGTCTTAATCTAATCATGAAAGGAAACTAAAAGGGAATAGGATAATTATGGTGTAGTTTTTGTTGACCTCTAATTAGGATTCGTCTTCCTTCTTTTCTTCAAAATGGACTTGTAGACTGTAGTTATACGACAGTTTTTAGCTTCATAAAATGTATTTGACCAAATTAAAAAGAAATGAAAGAATAATTAAATTGTACACGTACATAGGTTTCCAAAGGAAAAAGGATTAGTGGCGCTAATCTTATGATATGGAATATATTTCTAACTCCGCTCCAAAAAAAAAAATATTATATATATATATATATATATATATATATATATATATATATATATATATATATATATATATATATATATATATATAACTCGGGCTCGTACCAAACTACAATATAGCAATACAGTACAGTCAATCTTCCACTACACAAAATTAGTGTGTTTGATGTATCAATTAGGATACATTAAAATTAGAATTACTATAACATTAACGCAAATATGATGTAAACAAGCACAACTAAGTTAGTAAAAAAATATAATGGACAGAAGGAAGGCAGGCTGTTCTCCGGCGTTCAAGGACGGCAGAGATTCTGGACGCTGGATTCAGTGTGTTTTGGGGCTCGTGGGGTGGTGGGAACCACTTCTCTGCGCGGCGGTGGTTTAGGCCGAATTGAGGGTGCCGCAGTCCCCGGAACTGGCAAGGTTGATGACTATATTTGTCGGTGGGCAATCCCGAACAACTTTTTTGGGCTGGGCTAGAGTTAGGCGTATGTGTTGGGCCTGGATGCCTTAGTTTTCTCTTAATTTGGGTCTTCACTCTGATGTAGATTTAGTTAGATTGAGTCTTTATGACTCTAAACAAGATGTAGTTTTTTGAATCAAAAGCCAGTCTTGATGACCTCGGTTGTTATCTTTTATTCTTACTACTGAGTGTTTCAAGACTGTGAAAATAAAAGTGTTATACATAGTCATTAGAAGGTGGATGTACGTTTGATTATTAGGTACCTAGGTGTCAAATATGTATTTAGTAGTCATAAGGAGTAATTCTTATTATCGGCCCTTATGGGTGTTTTATTCTTTGTACGTTTTATTAATGGGGTGTTCTATTTGCACCTCCAAAAGTGCTATGTATACCTCCGCTAGTTTTTTTTATTTTATTTTGATATTATCAAATCATATGAAATGACAGATAAGGATAAATATATATAAATAAAAAATTAATTAATTTTTTGCTCTTTCTACCTCCCTCACGTACAACCACGTATTGGAAAATTAATATCTCAAACTTCAATCTGAGAATACATATATTGTGGCAGAACATCAGAGTATGTATTACTAGTTATAACATTAGAGTATAAATAAGTCAGAATCATTGAAACTAGTTAAATGAACATGTATAGCTAATGAGAGGAGAAAGAATCACGCCAATGCAGATCGAAAGAGAGAGATTGGTGATGAATCTGGTAGCCATTCTTGGAGAGATAGAGAGAAGGAGAGAGTGTGGTCGTGTCGAGTGTACAAAACAAATTTGGTATAGATAGAAATAGGTGTAGGGGCATTATAGTAAAGAAGAAGAGGTACACTTAGGTTTTCTTAAAAGTTAAAAAGTGGAATTGAGGTATATTTAGTAGTGGAGGTACACACAGCACTTTTGGAGGTGCAAATAGAACTCCCCTTTATTAATCAATATATTTCTTGACTACCGATTGAAAAAAAATAAAAAAAATAAAGTTGGTAAAAGACATATACGACGTAAACAAGCACAACTAAACTAGTAAAAGATATATCAAACTGATAAGCGAGTTGATCGATGCCGGAAATATTGTTGTAAGCTGTGAATGACGGTCAAGATTGCCATAGGTTTGTATAGAATACGTACAAAGGAACGTACATACATTTCAGTATGTTTTGTACGTACGCGGGACAATGTAGCTTTGACATTGATTCTTCCCTGCTTGCTGCATGATGGTCCTCCTATATATATAGTTTGAATTTCTCTGCTAAAATCCAACATTAATCCAAGGTTTTCAATTCCTGCTTAGATCGAGCTATAGGAAATGGTCGGTTTAATCATGTTCGAGCTGAAATGAAAGCACATGTTCATGTCTCCCGTGGATCTCCATTATTATTCATAGTTTTATTTTGTTCATATCCAACAGCATACATAATCATAGATGCAGTAATCTCTATTATTAGAATGTTTTTCGTTCATTACATTCAGCATAATTTAATGTTTTGATTGGAATATTAATTGATACGTACCTAGCTAGAGAGATTAACTAAGGGAGGAGGTGATGATAGTTTTTTATTTTTTTTTATTAAGCGCGAATAGAGTCAATTTCTCACCCTACCAGAAAATTTATTTATAAAGAAAAAATAGTACATATGAGGTGGAGGACGATATCAAAATTAACAACCCTAAAATAAAAAAATAGACTTTCTTAAATTAATTTTACATCATATGTGGAATGAGAACAAAATTTACAAATCAAACGATGAACGATAACAGACTTATAAAATAAATCAATTCTCTATGTCTAAAGATTATAGATGTATGTAATATTCTTATATCGATTGTACATATGTAAATGGTTTCAACTCTCCTTCGACTCTCTACAAACTCTTTTCTATGGAACGCCTCGGATGAAATCCATGGATCAGCGTACGTAACTATGAAGCAGGGACACGCCAACTTGGTTGCGTGTCGCGTGTCGGATACGGATACGATACGAATACACCAGAATACGCTTAAATATGCGTGGATACGCGTATTCTAATTTGGACACAGTTTGGACACGTACGTATCGTAAGTGGACACGTCCGTGTCGTAAGCGGACACGCAAATTTGTTGAATTCGTCTTCTCTGTTCTTCTCCTTCTCTTTTCTTCCTTCTTCTTTTTCTTTTTCTTTTTCTTTTTCTTGTCCTCTGTTCTTGTCCTTCTCTCTTCTTCTGCTTCTTCTTATTCTTCTTCTTCTTCTTCTTCTGTGTTCTTCTTCTTCTTCGTCCTTCTCTCTTCTTCTTCTTCGTCCTCTTCTTGTCCTTCTCTGTTCTTGTCCTTCTATCTTCTTGGGCTTTCACAAATCGATGGAAAAAGAGTCTAGAAAGGACGGGTGAGGCTCAGAGATTACCACGGATTAAGAGGAGGGTCGCCGGAGTTCCGATTGGAAATCCGGAATCTCGATTGTGCCGATCTGCATCAATCTCGACTTCACTAGATCTCGGCTTGCATGCACGATTAGGGGTGGATTCGGTTCCATTCGGTTCAGTTTTTGACCAAAACCAAGAACCAAACCGAACTAAAAATTCAGTTCGGTTCGGTTCGGTTTTTTATTTTTAGAGGGAGTGAACCGAAAACCGAATCAAACCGAACGGTTCATTTTTTTTTCAGTTTTTTTTTTTTTGTAAAAAATGTAATATTAAATATTTGTATTTAAAAAAAACTTTGTGAAAAATTCAAAATTCGCTAATTCGACAATTCAAGTAGTTGAGTTTTTTTTTGTTCCTGATAGTTCCTTATTTTTATAAGCATACACATACAATCTATTGGTAATATTTATGACAACAAATCATCAATCTACAAAAATTGTAACCACCAAAGTCTTAACTCTTAAAAATTCAAACTATGACATCATAATTTAATATTTTTAAATTAAAAAATATGGCCTTGGATTTTTTAGGCAACACAACACTCTTAATATTTTACCTAGAGTCCTACACGGACATTTTGAATATTTTGACATGCACACAACCTCACACAAAAACAAAATAAAATATAAAATATTAATAAAAAGTAAAATATATAATCATAAAACCTAAAATCACATTAATCAAATCAAATATTTAATAATAAAATACAAAACGACATCTTTTTAATGAGAATTCGGTTTTTTGGTTCAGTTCGGTTTTTCACAAGGTAAAACCAAAAACCAAACCGAATTTCGGTTTTTTCCTTTCGGTTCGGTTTTTTTTTCGATTCGGTTTTTTCGGTTTCGGTTCGGATTTCGGCTCGGTTTTTTTTCGGTTTTCGGTTTCGAATGTCCACCCCTATGCACGATTGGAGGATAGGGTTCTGAAGAGCAGAAGAAGGTGAATCTGATGGTGGTGGCGGCTTGGCAAATGGTGGCCTGACGGTGGCGCTATGGCGGAGGGAAGCTCGCCAATTTATGAGTTTTAGAGAGAGAGAGAGAGAGAGAGGGTGCGGGTCGAGAGAGAAGAGAAGAGAAATGGGCTGATATGGGTTTTGGGCTTTATATAGTTTGATCTAACGGATCAGAATAAAAGGAAAATAAATGAAAATAAATGGACGCTATTGATGAAGATAAATGAAATCATTTACTTCTTTATATTTGTATAGTAATTTGGTTATGAAACTTTGTTTAGATTTAGATTTGGATTTAGATTGACTAGGTTTTAATTTTATAAACTAATTTGTTTGCATTACACATATTTTTGTTATGAATATATATAATATTTAAAATAAAATTTAATTAACGTGTCCACCACGTGTCCGTGTTAAAAAAAAAAAAAATTAGCGTGTTCGCGTACTCGTATCCGTGCTTCATAGGTACGTAATATGTTGAAATTCAAAATGGCCGACCTTTACATGTAGTGATCGTATGTGTACAATAAGTATATAACTAGAGGAATGAACCATGCTTTGCATGGAAAAAAAAAAAAACATGGGAAAAAAAAAAAAAAAGTGAACAGCATGGGAAAAAAAGTGAACAGTAGCACTGTTCATACTGTTCAAGTAGGAACAGTAAAAGTGGAAAACCCACATCTGTTATATAGGTAATATGATATGTATGGTCAACACTACAAGGCTGCGTGTTTTTGGATTTCAAAACATAAATAGCACCGGACAAAATGAGGAAAATCATCGAAATAATACTGCCCTCGGATATGGGCATATCAGCATATGCATGGGCGATCTTCAACATGTTTCGGGGTCAAAACTGTTACGAGGACCGAGCCTCCTAGCCATATCCATTACTAGCTGCGGTAGTCAGAGTCGGATAACACTTATGGCTTTAATCATCAGTCATTATTACTCTGTTTACCCTACGAGGTAAAATGAACAACCTCAAAGATGCCCAAAGAATAACAACGTTAAAAAGTAAAGGTTCTTTTCTTGTTTTTCCCCCATGTTGTGTTTGGATGAAGGAAAAGAACGAGGAATTTAATTAAATTCCAGAAATTTGATATTCCGTATCTCAAAATATCTTGTTTGGGATGAAATTCCTAAAAAAGTGAAAATTCCACAGGAAAAAATCAGGGGAATTTAATACATGTTTTCTCTATTTATTTTCCCTGAGAAAGAGGTGTCATTCTTCAATTCTCTCAGCTGTGAAACCCTTTTTCCATGGCTACAAACAAAATTGACATGCTTCTTTCAAGTTTAATATTTTAATGACTATATTTTGAATTTTTATCTACAATAATTTGGACCATGATAATAATTTCTTTCTAAATATATTTTGTTCCTTACTCACGATTCAAAATTTTGTTTTTACTTTTTATTTCATTTTTAATCCAAACAAGATAATTTGTAATTTGTTGTAGGAGAAATAGATTGATAAATCTCTCTGTCTTTATTCATTGATAAGGAGGCCTTTATATAGGCATTACATCAAGTATCCCTGGCGAACAGGGATTCCCTATCTAATAGAGTATCTAGACTACAAGTCTTATTAGGACAAGACACACCACGGAAGTTACGGAGTTAACCTTCCTTGAACACTCCCCCTTGTGTCGCGTCCTCAATGGTGTATGAACCGTTGCCTCGTTAAAACCTTTGCCAGCAAACAAAAACCTCTTGGGCAAAAATAAAAGCATGGTCTAAGGAAAAAGAGTACAACGCACCAACTACAAGTATGTGAGACATGCATAACTAGGCTCCCCCTGAAGTCTAGATGAGAACTCCCCCTGATAGTCATTCAGTCTTTGAGTTCGGATAAGCGACACATTCCAATGCGCTTTACATGCTTCATAAATGTAGATTTAGGTAGAGACTTGGTGAACAGATCCGCTGCATTTTCTTCTGAGCTGACTTGTTTCACCTGGATATTCAAAGTCTCTTGCTGCTGCTGATTGTAGAAGAACTTAGGCGAAATGTGTTTAGTATTGTCACCCTTAATGTATCCCAACTTCATCTGCTCAATGCATGCTGCATTATCTTCAAATATGCAAGTTGGTCCCATCGTAGTAGACTCAAGTCCACTAGACTCTCGAATGTGAGATATAACTGAGCGAAGCCAAATACATTCTTTGACTGCTTCATGTAGTGCAATAATCTCAGCATGGTTCGAGGAGGTAGCAACAAGGGTTTGCTTGGTTGATCTCCAAGATATCGCCGTATTCCCAATGGTAAAAACATAACCGGTTTGGGAACGTCCTTTGTGTGGATCTGACAAATATCCAGCATCAGCAAATCCTACCATTACATCATTTGGTGTATCTGAGTAGGAGGGGGTATCGCCAAAGCCGTATCGGGACCACGACTTAGCATCCGCGGGTCCGGATAAGTTGGCGGATATGGCTGCAGGATGGCGGATGGATGAACCAAAGCCAGTCCTGGCGGATATGGCTGGCGGATGGCAATCCGAGCCATGGTTTGTGCTGTTAGATGCAAGAGATCGACTATGTGTCGAATCCTGATGAGTGTATCGATAGTACAAGCCCATGTCAAGGGTTCCTTTAAGGTATCGGAAGATGTTCTTGATTCCAACCCAATGACGTTGTGTTGGCGCAGAGCTAAATCTAGCTAACAAGTTCACAGAGAAAGCGATGTCTGGTCTAGTACACTGAGCTAAGTATAACAAAGCTCCAATCGCACTAAGATATGGATATTCAGCTCCCAAGACCTCTTCGTCATCTTCTTTCGGACGAAAGGGATCTTTGTTGATATCCAGACTTCTAACGACCATGGGAGTGCCTGTAGGATGCATAACTTTGTCCATGTTAAATCGCCTGAGCATCTTTCGGACATATGCAGACTGGTGTATAAAAATTCCACCACTTCGGTGCTCTAGTTCTAAGCCTAGGCAAAACCGAGTCCTTCCCAGATCTTTCATCTCGAATTCGGATTTCAAATAGCTAGCGGTCTCATTGATCTCATTCAGAGTTCCAATGATGTTCATATCATCGACATAGACGGCTATAATGGCAAATCCTGAACTTGTTCTCTTTATGAACACACAAGGGCACAACTCATCATTCTTGTATCCTTTCCCAATCAAGTAATCACTTAACCGTGTGTACCACATCCTACCAGATTGTCGGAGTCCATATAGAGATCGTCTCAACCTGATAGCAAATGAACTTCGTGGTTTTTGCTCACTTGACTTGGGTAACGAAAGTCCTTCTGGCACTTTCATGTACATCTCCGTATCTAGGTCCCCATAAAGATACGCAGTTACAACATCCATAAGCTGCATATTGAGTCTCTCTGAGACTACCAAACTTATTAAGTATCGGAAGGTAATAGTATCCATGACAGGAGAATACGTCTCCTCATAATCAATTCCAGGGCGTTGAGAAAAACCTTGCGCCACGAGTCGAGCTTTATATCGCTGGACTTCGCCATTCTCATTGCGCTTTCTGACAAAGACCCATTTATGTCCAACAGGCTTCACGTTCGGCGGTATAGGCACAACCGGTCCGAAAACTTGCCTTTTCTTTAGAGAGTCTAGTTCAGCCTGGATTGCTTCTTCCCACTTCGGCCAATCCGCCCTACGTTGACATTCATCAACAGTGCGGGGTTCCATATCGTCGTCGTCAATGATTTCTTGAGCAACGGCGTAAGCGAATGCATCATCGATATACATGGAATTTCTTTCCATCAGATTGTGCATGCATAAGTAGTTTAGTGAGATTTCCTTGTTCTCCAACATCAACAGTGAGTCTGAGGCGTCCCCCAGATGATTCAGAGTTGATTCTTGGACATAGGTATAGTCGGAGACAATCTCGTGTGACGGCGTCACAGTATCGATGATGAACGGATCGCTTTGTGCCTGGACACATGCCCTCTTTCTAGGTACATTGTCTTTGGAACCGATTGGTCTCCCCCTTTTTCTAGGAGGATCCGAAGTCGACGCCGGCTCTCCACTTGGAGGTGCCGAGCCTAGGCTGCCGATGGCACCTAGGGCTACGGGTCCGAGACCGGCGGCGCGTGCTCGCGCATGGCGAGGAATGTTAAGCCTTGCAGGTACATTCGCAGCAGGTATGGTTGATCTTGTCACTTTCGCAATATCAGTAAAGGAGTCGGGCATCGTATCCGCCACCTTTTGTAGTTCTAATATGCGTTGTATTTCAGTCTCACACTGAGACGTACGGGGATCATAATGAGACATAGTGGGAGAGAACCACGTCAATTCCTGACGTTCATTTGGGACGGATGCGGCCCCATCTCCCCCTAACGGCGGGAAGGATGTCTCATCAAAGTGACAATCTGCAAATCTTGCAGTAAACAGATCACCTGTCATAGGCTCTATATAGCGGACAATAGTTGGTGCTTCATATCCAACATAAATAGCTGATCGTCGTTGTGGACCCATCTTGGTACGCAGTGGAGGCGTGATAGGCACATATACGGCACAACCAAAAGTACGCAGATGCGAAATATCAGGCTCGTAACCAGTTACCAACTGGTACGCACTAAATGGTTGGCTATCTGTGGGTCGTAGACGAATAAGCATAGCTGCATGTAATATTGCATATCCCCATGCCGAAACTGGCAAGTTTGTGGCCATGACAAGAGACCTAGCTACAAGCTGTAGTCTCTTGATAGCGGCTTCTGCAAGACCGTTCTGAGAATGAACGTGGGGTACGGGATGTTCAACTTCAATCCCAACTGACATGCAATAGTCATCAAAACACTTTGAGGTAAACTCTCCAGCATTATCCAGTCTGATGGACTTAATCGGATTGTCTGGGTGGTGAGCCCGAAGCTTAATAATCTGAGCTAGGAGTTTAGCGAATGCAGCATTCCTCGTGGACAACAACGCTACGTGTGACCAACGCGTTGATGCATCAACCAGAACCATGAAATATCGAAATGGTCCGCATTCTGGTGTTATAGGTCCACAAATATCACCTTGTATTCGTTGTAGAAACGGAATATTCTGTTTATTATCAATAGCAAAAGATGGTCTTGCTTGAAGTTTTGCTAGTGAACAAGCTTTACAAAACGAACGATGAGCATTAGACATCGCTACAGAAGCATGAGAAGCAGGAGGGGGCCGAACCTCTCCTTGGAACCGAGAGGCGGCTATCGACGGCACGGCCGAACCGAGGCCGGGGCGCCCTCTGTGCTTTTGTGATCGGAAAAATGGATGACCGTGGGAGCATTTCAAAATACGGATCATCAGATCACGACCCGGATGACCGAGTCTATCATGCCAAAGCTTATAAGCATCAGAATCACATAATATAACAACATGAGATTCGTTGGCTCGAATGGTTGTGAAATACATGCCATTGCGAACTCGCTTACACTTCTCCACAATGCGAGTGCGCATAGATTGGGTGGAGGTGATAAACAGATATTCAGTTCCATCTTCAACATAAGTGCTGAGGTGATAGTCATTGTCACGCACATCCTTGAAAGCTAGCAAGGTTCTTGGCGCCTTAGGCGCATATAGGGCGTCCTCTACCCGAATCTCAGTGCCATTTGGCAGTAAGAATTGAGCAGTGCCACGACCCTTAATTACGGGTCCAGTTCCTGTCATCGTAGATAACGACGATTCTCTTGGCGTAAAATCCGAAAACAATTGCCGATTTCTCAGAATCGTGTGAGTTGTTGCACAATCCAACAAACACTCAATCTCGCCTTGATACATCTACAAAAACAATGTAACTTGAATCAATAGTCTACTTTAGACTTTGGCGAACACTTTAAAGTAAGTGTACTGAAACAATATATCATCACAAAATGAAGTGCATTAAGGCCAATAACATAGCCATGGCAACGACAAAATTTGAGAGAAAAAGATAAGCCTCATTTTAATCACCGAGTATCAACAATGATAATCATAGCCTAGGTCAGAGATTGAGACCGGACACCGTCGTAGGTGGCGTGGCCGAGCCAAGACCGAGGCCAAGGCAAAGGCCGGAGCCAAGCCAAAGCCGAAGCTGTGGTAAGGCCAAAGCGACCCAGAGGCCGAGCCGAAGCAAGGCGAGTGGTGAGAGTCGGTCAGGCATTGAGGCAATGCGATGCGACGGTTGAGCAAAATCCGAAGCATGGCGAGTCCGAAGACACTTCGTTGCCGAGCCATTGATGCAAAAGTTGCATTTGTTCGATAGGCTATCGATTGTTGGTTTCAAAAAAAACCGGATTCGGTGCTGAGCCAAGCTGGCGAATGGCCATGGCGAGTGAGGCCTAGCGAGTCGCGGCCAAGCGCTTATGGGCTTTGGCGAGCGAGGCATGGCGGATCGCAGCCAAGTTGGCGGATCGCTGATCGCGGATCGCGGATTAGTTGGCGAATAGCCATGGCGAGCGAGTCCTGGCGGATCGCGACCAAGTTGGCGGATAGCGGATCGCGGATCACGGATCGCGGATCGTGTATCGCGGCTCGCGGATGGCGTATCGCGGATCGCGGATGGCGTATCGCGGATCGCGGATGGCGTATCGCGGATCGCGGATGGCGTGTCGCGGATCTCTCCTTTTGTCTTTGTGATTTTTCGGATATGAGTTAACATCACCAGAATTTTGGTGAACTCAAAATGATTATGCCATTGAGAATTGGACGCATTGAACCAATTTTGCTTTCAGGGATGTAAAAATCTCAAATCATTCGTAGAATAAGATAGATTTTATTGATGACAACTCAAAAATACATCAAGGTTGTTCTAAATAGAACGACTTATCGAACAAAGTCGTGATTTATTGACTATTCTGTCAAAATAACAATCAAAATCAAACTTGAACACGTATCTCATGACCTAAGTCAAATACTTATTCATAGTCTGGAGTATCATACTCCTGAGTCCTACGTTTCTTGGTAGGTTGGAAGTCATCGATGGCGAAGTTCGTATTTTCCTCATCGTATACTTCTTCCTTAAAGTCTCCTACATAGTGTGCTTCTTGTTCTATGTATTGTTTGTGTTTCTTGTAAGCGGCTTGAATATCTCTGCTTGCTATGCAATCGCGTTGGAGATGATTCGTAGAACCACATTTGAAGCAAGGAGCCGAAGCATTGTTCGGCGGATGGCCACCACGCCTGGGACCGGAACCAAAACTGTTCCTCCCTCTGGGAGCGGCGGCTCTGCCATCATCCCTTGTCCAAGAAAGCGGTCGGCCACGGCCGACGCCTCTTCTCCCTCCTCGTCCGCCACGTATTGCTCTTGGCGTACGTGGTGGCGGTGCTTGACGTTCATGAGGTTGATGCTTCTGCTTAAAAGCTTTACCACGGGCTTGATGAGATTCCGCAATGAATTTCGGTCCTCGAGGCCTCTTATTGGTGGTAAGAATCAACTCATGGTACCTCTCCTTTCTTTGAAGGACATTCATCAAATCGCTGAAGGTTTTGATAGTGCCTTTCTCGCGGAGATCGCGGTACTGATGCGACAACATGGACGCAGATTCTGGGAACGTCGTGAAAGTCTTCTCCATCATATCATCATCGGTCTTTTCGACCCCACAAAAGCTCAAATCAGATTGCAAGTTTAGCATAGTCTGATGATATTCCTGGACGGAATCAAAATCCAGTAAGCGGATTTGCTCCCAATCAGACATGAGGTCTGGGAGTTGTGCGTCATGCACATTGTCGAAGCGGTCCTTGAGGATATCCCATAGCTCTTTGGGATCAGTTTTCCTCAGGTATTGCTTCTTGAGCGTTGGATGGATATGGCGCCTGAGAAACATCAGGGCTTGTGCTTTCTGTTCAGGAGAAGCGTGTAAGCTTTCATCCTCAGGAGGGTTGATGGTGGCAGTAAATCTTTTACCAATGAAAGTGTTCTCAACATCTGAGACCCACCTCTTGTATTCCTTGCCTTGGACATCCAAGATGTCAAATTCTGGACGCTGAGTGTCAGCCATCTACAGAACACAAACAGGGAGACGTTAGTATGTTTGAATACTAATCAAGTTTGATTGTTCTTTTAGAACAGTGCCAAGATATATCATGGTCACATAAATCGATGCTTAACGTGACTTCAAGTCACAATCGATATCTTCCCTTTGTTTTCTTTCCAAAAAAGAATAATACGTTATGGTTCACAGTGACATCACAGTCACAAGCATAACGGTGGCCGGTAACATCACAGTTACCCCAATAAACGTTGGCACCGGGGTGACTAAATCCCCGTATGCCGTCCCGAGAAGCGATAGAATCGGGATGAAGAAGCAGGGACACGGAAAGGTCCCGGAAGAAAACAAAACCCAACTATTGAAATTTTCATAAGCGGGAACGTTTATAAAAATATTTACCTCTTCAAGAGAAGCTTGATCAAACGAAACTTGACTCTTGGGGAAGCTTGTTTTCTTCGATTTTTCTTGATTTCTTCTCAACCACGAATAAGGGTTCGCGGATCGCTTGCTTGGCTTGCGAGCAATTTTGATCGTCTGGCGGATGCGTGCAAGAAGTAGCACGCAAGGGAGAGCTGCTGGCGAGCGGGTTGTCTGCCTAGAAGCAGAGGAGGAGCAGTACTCGAGGGTACAGTGCGGCAGGCGAACAGCGCAGATGCTGCTGAGAAGAGGCCGACGGTGCCGAAGGGAAGAATCGGCGGCCGACGGTAGGTTAGGGTTTCGAAAAAAAATTCGGAATTAGGGTTTCTAGGGTTTATTAGACGGGAGGCTAGAGCAATGTGCTGATAACGTGTTGTAGGAGAAATAGATTGATAAATCTCTCTGTCTTTATTCATTGATAAGGAGGCCTTTATATAGGCATTACATCAAGTATCCCTGGCGAACAGGGATTCCCTATCTAATAGAGTATCTAGACTACAAGTCTTATTAGGACAAGACACACCACGGAAGTTACGGAGTTAACCTTCCTTGAACATAATTCTAATTATTTTTGAAATTTTAATTTATAGTATCCAAACAGAAGAATTCTCAATTTCTGCAATTTTATATTATGGGAAATAAGATTCCATCAAAATAAAATTCTCATAAAAATAAAATTCCTCCATCCAAACACAGCATGTTAAGAAAAATAAAATAAAATAAAATAAAAATAAAAAATTACAACGAACCACTTCTAACGCAACCAATTAAGAAAACATGTAAAGAGTCATGAACGCTCGCGAGGAATGACATATCATTTTCTTGGCCGGATCTTACAGAGATCGACCCAGATCGAGTTGCAATTGAATCAACAAGGAAAGGAAGTTGGTCTCTCTATATGATGGTGAGACATAACACCATCTCCATAAGGCTAAGAACAAACTCCTTCATGCATGGACGATATTAGAAAATGTAGGATAATAAGATATACATATATGTCGGCAAATGCTATATCCGAATTGAAACATATGTGTCTAGGGTTAGAGGAGGAGAAAAGGTATTTATCATAACTAAGAAAGAGATCGAGTACTAAGAGCTGCATTAATAAGAGAATAGATGTGCAAACTACGCATCATCACAAACCAAACACGTCCTTTCTAGCTCAGGCTTAGTAAGACATCATCATCATTAGGACCAACCTAATGATTTCGCCCCATTCATACTGTGGATCATTGGGTTGACCACGTTCGCTTCATTTCGAAAACATGCTAGCTACCCAGCTGGTGTCTAACTACATGAACATCATGCATTCACTTCTGCCATAATTGAGTTTCTATTTGATTTCGGTGCAGTAGTTCTCCAAGGTGGGATATATATCTGTATAGCTTTTTAATCAAACTAAGGTTTAGCAGCTAGTATTGACAATAAATGCCGTTAGATGCTGAGATGTAAAAGTGATGTGTTGAATTTTAAAGTGCAATGATGCATGCAATGCAATTTGAATTAGAAAGTGAATTTCCAATGTATTGTGTAAATATCACTCCGTACGTGTCAATTATTTGTGTTATATTTTATTAAGATTTAAATTTATGTTTTGAAAATATTTAAAAATTTTACATGTTCATCTTTACATTGGATTCGTCATTTATCAATTTTTACACTATTTATCGATTCTTACACCATTGCGAAAATTATGAAAGTCATGACCTAATCGTTTTCCCGAGTTGTGGGAAATAACAATTTCATCCAACAAACTGATTTGTATTATAGGGACTTAAATTAGATGGGGTTACCAATCTATTGTATGTATTGGTGGGTCATAAATTGCATGTGAGCTTCAAAGTGTCTGCAATGTCCACGTTCTCTGCATGAAAACTATTGCAACAATTAATGGGGTTATATAAAGCCACCAAACAGAACATGGCTATGATATTTACTATTTAGTGATTATAAGTTTCTTCTGATATCTCATTGTAAATTGTAAATAGAAGAGATATCATTTATAAACACCTTCTCCAACTTATCACAATAAATATTGGAAATAGATGTAAACTAAGTGACATGCAACAGCATCCACATTTGTTCTAACATATATATTACATGAAAATTCAAAGAAGACCACCTAAAACACATGATGCAATTATAAATTAATTTCCAAAGTCTCTAATTTCATTTTCAATACTTTTTTTTTTTAAATTTCATTTTCAATATATTTTTTTTAAACAAATTTCATTTTCATTAATAAAGTATGAAAACTAAAATAGTGCTAATAACATTCTAACCATCTGATTTCTTAACCAATGGTATCAGCAGTTATATTTATATATTAGTTTATATCTCATTTAACATCAACAGCTGGTTTGCCCGAGAGGTTAAGGGGGCAGACTTAAGATCTGCTGCACATAAGTGCGCATGGGTTCGAACCCCATAGCCAGCAACATTATTAATTTTTATTTTTTGATACAGATTCTGTTATTGGGCCGTTTGGCCCAAATCTTAAAGCCCACTCCATATCTCTTGCAGAATCCCCTTTCCTCCTGAACAAGTTAACAAAACCCAGTCTATATAATCAGTCTCGGACCAAAATAAAATAAATCAAACACACTGATTTCCCTTCTCAATCTTAAATAGACTTTGCGTTCCTCATCGTCTTCGTTTTGCGGAGCTAACAATCGCCAAGGTACTCTCACAACCCTCACGATTTACTTCAAATCCTCTTGAAATTCGTGAACGGATTTATGAAATACAACAGATCGAACTAGGGATTTTCATTTTCTAGGGTTTTAATTTTTTTTGCGCTATTTTTACAGAGGCTGTACGATAATGAAGCTCGACTTCAGCAGTCTTCAAACCACCGTGCCGTTGCTCGGCGACAGCTGTGGGGTTTCCGGCGCGTTTTCAGCTCCGCCATCGTTCGAGGTCCCTATTACTGATGATGTGAGTGGTTTAAAGCTTTGATTTTAGGGCTTTTATTGTGTTGTGTGGATTTTAGGGCTTGGTTTAGGTTTTCGTTGGCTGATTGTGAGTTTATTTTGGGTACAGTTTGATGGATTTCAGAGAGAAGCTAGAGATATGGTGAAGTCGAAGAAGGGAACAACCACCCTGGCCTTTATCTTCAAGGACGGCGTCATGGTGGCGGCTGATTCTCGAGCTAGCATGGGAGGATATATATGTAATGCCCTAGCTTTTTGGTTACTTTTGGGATGTGGAATGTGAATTGAGTAATGTAGGCTAATGGTGTTGTTTGTTTAATGTTTTGCAGCGTCTCAGTCTGTGAAGAAGATTATCGAAATCAATCCTTACATGCTTGGAACTATGGCTGGAGGAGCTGCTGACTGCCAGTTTTGGCATAGGAATTTGGGGATTAAGGTATTATATATAGTCTGTGGTCATAGTTTCAGATTAGTTTATACTCGAAACTTGTCAAATTGAATGATTGTTGCTGAATTGGTATGCTTTTCATTTTTCTATTACACACACAATGGAAGAGAGGGGATGGTTAGAACGTTACCCTTTTTTTTTTTTTTTTTTTTTGAGAATGGGTTAGGACGTTACCTTTAGTATATGTTTAACCTAGTAATGATATTATAGCTGTTTCTTGTTGCTTGGCTTAGCGATAACCTGTTAAATTGTATAAGTGTCATTAAGCTGTAAAAAGACATGTTTTGTGTGCCCTACTCTTAAACAAGTGTGGTGGCATCATAGGTGTGTTTAATATGTTATGCAAAATCAGATATGTATCTATGCAGTGGCTGATACCTACAATCCCCTTCAAATAGGCAATACACATTCTTCATATCGTGATTTTATTGACAGTTGTACACATAGGATTGAGACATATTGTTCACAAATCACAAGCCATATGTTGCTAAGTCTGATGCATCATTAATTCTCTGATAGGCATTAGTAGGTATTGATTAAAGGGTTTTGTGGCATCCTATTAGGCTTACCTACAAAAGGAATTTACTTGAACCTTCTACTTTGGTTTATTAGAGTAACCTGTAAAATGGATTTTTATGTGTATTCTTTAATTCTTGTATGGATTACTGATAAACAATTGTTTGATATAACTCAGTGCAGACTTCATGAATTGGCAAACAAGCGCAGAATTTCAGTTACAGGTGCATCCAAGCTCTTGGCCAACATTCTGTACTCTTACCGAGGCATGGGTCTGTCTGTTGGGACCATGATTGCTGGGTGGGATGAAACGGTAATGGATCTCTTGTCAAAAAATTTTGCAAGCATTTATCTTGATTAATATTATCAGCCATATATCTAATTACTATGTATGCTTTCTTGACGCAGGGTCCTGGACTTTATTATGTGGACAGTGAGGGAGGAAGGTTGAAAGGGATGCGGTTTTCGGTTGGATCTGGTTCACCATATGCTTATGGTGTTCTGGATAATGGGTATGTGCTTTTCACCCCCTCTTTTTACTTATTTGTGTTTCATTTTGGCTTTTTGTGCAATGATTTTCTAAGCAATTGTTAGTGAAAAATGCAACTTTTATGTACTTCCTAATGATCTTCTGTACTATCACAAGCAATTCTTTTATCATAATAAAAAACAAGAACAACATGTGCATGTGATTAAGTAAGAGAAGGTCCTACAAGTTTGTGAAAAAAAAAATCCAATTCTGTACTCTGGTTGCCCTGGGGAAAGAGAGTTGAGGGAAGGGATTTGATAAGAATTTAAAGCTTTATTTCTTTTGTGATTGGTTTCCATCTTGTGCTTGTCGTGATTCTTTCCTCAGCTTCTAGGTGAGGCCTATGGATCTGTGACTAGATTATGAATTGATTCATGTACTCTTCCTGAATGCTGTGTTTGCAGCAAAAACATGATTACACTTTTCTTTGTTACGATTCTGGCTTTTATCAATCATGACTGTTTCCTGATAGAAATTTGGCATTGCGTTTATTTTCTCAATAAGTGCCAATGATATGTCTACTGACCGTGGTTGGATATGCCAGGTACCGCTATGATATGTCAGTTGAAGAAGCTGCTGAATTAGCCAGGAGAGCCATATATCATGCAACATTCCGTGATGGAGCTAGTGGTGGAGTTGCCAGCGGTAATCCCTTACTCCCCCTTCTCTTTCTTGACATATTATATGTCCTAATGCACATTCATGACCTAACTGTTCATTGTTTGTAATTTGTGTTTTTTTTAATCAGTTTACCATGTCGGTCCAAATGGGTGGAAAAAGCTATCTGGAGATGATGTTGGGGAACTTCACTACCATTACTATCCTGTAACCCCAGAGACCGTGGAACAAGAAATGGTGGAAGTTGGTGCGGCCTAAGAGAGAGGACTAGCTAATGGAAGAGGCAGAAAAAGAGGGATTTGAAGAAAGCAAGGCATAGGCAGTGGGATGCTATTTTTCTAATTATTCAACTGAATTAGCTTGATGCTGATGTTATTAGATGGGTCATGTCTTGTAATATTACATCCTGTTTTCGTGTCATGAATATTATGTTCCCTTTCTGTACTCTGGTTTGGAACTGCAATGTTCACTTGTGGATGGTCTTATAGGCAATCAGAACTGTTGCACAAATTTGGGGTTAATGTATGCATTCTATTGAAATTGTCTTCTGTGTGAATTTTTTTTGTTTCGTAAAGAAACACAATGGAGTCTGTTGTCTGCGGTTAGCCTCTGTAAGGCGTATGCAGTATGCTGATTCCCCTACAGTTCCATGACTGGACACTGAAGATCTTAGGTGGTGTTTTGATTTGTTAACACATCAAGTATGAATTTGTTTCTCTCGAACATATGCTTGAAGGCGATAATGTTCAATGACGTTACAATGTGTTCTGTCTACAATCTTTAGGAATGTCCTAGGGTATGTCTGGATTCAATTGATCATCAATTGTATTAGGCCTGAGTGGAATTACTTAAACCTTCTAACCAGTGATCACAAAGTATTACGAGCTAGAACTCTCACGCTCACGCTCACGCTCACGCGGGATTATGCCCTCCTTGTTTGGCTTCATTAACTCATTAAGTGTGTCTGTGGTTTGCAGAGCGCATTAAACGTGCCTATCTTTCTCGAATGGCATCAGTTCCCATTCTAATGAGTAATTTCGGCTTTCTGAGTCTAAGTTGTTTTCGGAAATTTGATGAGCTAGGTTACACTCTCAGTCTCCAAACAATATTTTTTTTCTCTCAAAGTCGTCGAGGTTTCCCTTTCTAGTTTTGCAATTCATTGTTTATCCCAATTGCCTGCGCTTAACTTAAACAAGCACTTGTGGATGGTCTTATAGGCATTCAGAACCTTTGCGCAAATTTGATGTTGATGTGAAGTCTCTTATATTCATCCCATTATCGAAATTATTTTTTATTCTCAAAGCATATTTTGTTGAGGGATCTGATCATTCTGATGGGGTTCGTGTTTGAGAATTGAGATAAACAGCAATAGGGGCAATCAAGCAAGCAAATTATACCAAAATGAATAGGTATGTGGGTTAGTTATAAGATCCTGTACTGCTTAGTGCTATGTCATTGGTAGAATGACTAGAATCCACTATATTATTTACGTCTATAGATCCATCTTTTGGAATTTGATAGTTTTGGCACATCACCAACATTAGCTTCTGAGACTTTCTTGGGAGAATTAGTTTTGGTTCTAACTTCTGTTGAACCATCCTTGGAATTTGATGAAGTAAGACGCTGAGGATCAGTATCTCCTGAGACTTTCTTAAGAGAATTAGGAGTAGCAGCTGGCTCTTTAACACCAGTCAATCTCTGTGTTGCTTGATGCATTCTCCTTGCTAGAACCCTTCGTACTAGTTTCCACTTTTGACAATACATCTTTTGAATTTGATGGTTGTTGTGTCTGCTCACCAACATTAGTTTCTGAGAATTTCTTTGGAGAAATATTAGCGACTGTTTCTTGAATACTTGTTTATGTATTGCTTGATGTAATCTCTTTTGTAGAATCCAATGCATTGGCCTATTCCCTCTGATCCATCTTTTGAATATATATGATGCGGTTTCAGCTCGTTAGCTACTGAAACTTGCTCTGTAGCAGTATGAGTACTGGTAGTTTCTTGAACACCAGGTGCTTTGTTGCTTGATGCTATCACTTTGCTTGATGTGGATTAGCACTCCCAGGAATCAAGTTTTTCAGATTGATTGGGGTCTTCTTTTGACTCCAAGAAGACAATTTGTGGTTCCTAAAATCATGATTAATTAGACTCCTATAAGTTTGTATGCAAGTAATGAAAATAATTATGATCAACAAGCTACGGCTTTGGCCGGGTGGACGGTATGTCCTCGCTTCGAGTTTGCTTGTTCTATTGCCTTGTTTAAAACGTAATCGAGTGAGAGGCTACGGCATAAACAAGAACGGTTTTTGTGGTATCTGGGTCCTAGTTTCCTACTCTTTCCTCGATTATAATGAGCAATGTTGAACAACCGAGGCTAATGAGGTTGGTTAATTTACAATTCATGCATAATCCTTAAGTACAAAGCCATTGGATTTATTTAATTTGATCATCCTGTATGACAATGATTCGTCCCGTTGTGATCATTACATCCTAGCAATTATGTTCCTCGATCCGTCGATCGTTAGACTTGAATAATCCATAGATGTCTTGTTCATCAAGATAACAAACACTAAAAGGCTACTGAGGGACTAATCGAGAGCTCCTATTTTGGAAAACTAATTGATAGATTAGCTATAATTATCATCTTGTTGTAGGAATGTTATTTCTGTAACTTCCTGGATGTGTCTTGACCTAATTAGACTAGTATAGTTGATTCTGTAATAGATAAGAAATCCCGATTTATCGGGATACTTATTGTAATGCCTATATAAAGGCCTCTCTATCAATCAATAAACACACAGTTCTCCCTATTATCTTTTTTCCTTGAACACGTTATAAGCACGTGACCTCCTTGAGCTCTAGAAAAACTCTGATATTTTTTTTCTTTCTCCTCCTCCTCCATCCCTTCCGTCGGCCGCACCTCCCTCCTCGGGACCCGTGCGCCCCCCCCCTTCTCGGTCTCTCCTAGGCCGCAGCCCCCGCCAGGCCGCCTGCCTATTCGCCCGCTCGCTCGCCAACCCGCGCGCTCGCCAGCCTACTCGCTCACCAGCCAGCGCGCTCGCCAGCCAATTCGTTCGCCGGCCTATTCGCTCGCCAGCCTGTTCGCTCGCCATCAATTTTTCAAGATAGCTCCGCCAGATTACTCGCGTAAAAAGAGGCTCGAGAACCAAACAAGAGTCGAAGAACAAGCTTTACGCACTCGATCTTTTGATCAATTCCAAAAGGTAAAAATTTTATAAAAGTTCCGGCTTTTGAACTATAGATATATTATATTGGACGCTATTAGCCTTTCTTCTACTCCGATTCCGGCCATTCTTAAATCACCGATGAGACCTAGAATGAGGAATTCATCACCCCTACGGTCGCAGTTTTTAAGTGATGGTCTTGGGGGAATCACGTTGAAAGGGAATTAAAAGAAAAAGAGATGCTTATGTGGATGTCTGAGTACGCCACTGTTTGAAGGTGCGGTATGAAACCGTCGGTTTATGCATCAAAAGAAAACAATTTTTCGCATCGAAACTAGTTTTCATGTGACCGAATATATCCCTTCTAATTCTAATATATACTTAATAGTATCTGTTTAAAGTGATACTAATCCGACGTTCTATTCTTTTGTAGATGTCGTCGTCGTCACCGTCACGCCCTGATTTTGAGATCTTGGATCTTCAAGGAAAAGACTACCATCGATGGGTTTCCGATGTTGAAATTGCTTTCCAAAGCAAAGACTTTCCAGCCCTTCTAACTGATGCAGCCGCCACCACCCCTTTTGGGCACCATGCCAAGGCTCAGACCTCATGTATTTGAGGCGCCATATCCACCCGACTCTGAAGCGATAATATTTGTCGGTAAAATATCCCAAAATTTTATGGGACACGCTCCAGCAGCGATTTAACAATGTCCATGACGTGCTTCTTCCAGAACTCACCCTTAAATGAGAACAAATTCGTTTCTCAGATTATGACAAAGTAGACAAATACAATCAGGATATGATTAGTCTATAGGCGGATCTTGGCACGGTTGGCGTCATCAAAACTGATAAAGATCTTCTAGAGAAGACATTTAATACATTCCCCATGGCCTACGATGTCCTTGGACATTAATATAAAATCTCAGTTGATGAAGGAAGAATCAGGACATTCGCTGACCTTATGGTAATATTGGCTAAAAAAGAGCGTCATTCTAAGATTAGGCTCAATAGTAGCCAGAGACCTGTTGGTACAAAACTAATTCCAACACCACATGCTCATTATGAGAAGACTTCAAAGCAGAAAAATAAAGGCCGCAATGCCCCGTACAATCCGAGACGCGGAAGACATCAGAATGCTGGAAACAAAGTGACACAACGCTCCAACACTTGGAGGCGCGAAGGTGGCGCCGGCGCACCACCTTCAGGGGGAGGCCGGACCGGCCACGGACCGCATCTAGTCCCGGTACCAAACCCTCCTAGACCTCATAGCAATGACCGGAATGCCCAATTTGCTCCGTGCTACTAGTGTGGTTCCTACAAACACTACCATCGCGATTGTCGAGCTAGTAAGGAGATGTTAAATGCCTACAAGAAGTACAAGAAGTTTCTGTCTGAAGAAAGCAATTATGCTGAGGATGAGATGATTGATGCAAATTATGCTCATCATGTGGATTCTCCAAAGGCGCAACCACAAACTCTTGATGTCCCGGATTTTGATTAGCCTATGTATTTGGCTTTTCTAGTTTATCAAGTACTGAAATGGCATTCGCCATGTTTTTATGACTCTTGTTAGTTTGTTTATTTTGGAATTAGAAGTTAGTGTATTCAAGTTGGCACTTAATAAAATTTCTCTGTTTTCCCATATTGTGAGAAATTTTATGTTTTTATGCAATCAGGTTCGTGTATTAACAACTCACGTGGTTCTTATGACGCCACCTTTGGGTCACATAGGCTCTATATTTTAGACTTATAATCCCACCTACGCTCAATCCCTAAAAAAAAAAAAAAGGGGGAGGCGAACGGGCCGCCATCGGCCCATTAAGGTGAAGTAGGCTCGGCATCCGCCACACTCTGGTGCCACGACACCATGTGTCTTTGACATCCACAGCTTCGGCTGGTGTGCAAGCCCGAGAGGTGTTTTAACACCAATCCTAAGAGGCTTGTCCTCGTTTTATTCCAGTTACCAAAGGTGTTCAACACCACAATGTGCGCAACCTCGGTTTCGTTTTGGTTTCTGATGATGATTGTTTGGTTATGTAACATTCAACCTTGTATTTTCTGACTTTAGTCGACGTTATAATGTCCAAATGCCATGTGATACACTCGATGAGATTTAATTCCCTTTCTTTCTCTATCCTATGACATAGTGATTAGACTGTTCTCCCGAGAAACTAACCTAAGTTTTCTTCTCTTTGTAGATGTCTCGTGGAGAAGTTGAGTGTCTAGCTGATAGTGGAACTACCCACACTATTCTAAGGAATAGGCAGTTGTTTACGGATTTAATTCCGTATCGCTCATCAATGACAACATTGATAGGTACCTCGCCGGTTGTCAAAGGACGAGGAACCGCTGAATTTATGTTACCAAATGGTACTGTTATCAATGTCATTGATGCTCTCTATGCGCCGAGAACAAATCGAACCCTGTTGAGTTTTAAGGATATCCGTGCCAACGGTTATCATTTGGATACCTATGCTGAGAATGGTGAAGAATACTTATGCATTACTTCTCAACAACGCGGCCACCACCGTATCTTAGAGAAGATGTCGTGCATTGAAGACAATGACTTATATCTCACTACAGCCCGTGTCTTCGAATCATATGTTGTCACTGATAATTTTTGTGACACTAATGATTATAAGCTTTGGCATGCTCGACTAGGCCGCCCTGGCCGTGATATGATGATCCGGATTTTAAAGAACTCCCATGGACATCCATTTTTCAAGTCGAAAAAGCGATTGGAAGAACCTCTTACCGCGACTCAACATCGTGATGTACATAGGAGCCAAGCTCCCTGCAAGGTCGTGGCCTTAACGCCACACTCGCCACCCCCCCTTCACAGGGTTTCGGGGCCGCGCACCTGGCGGATGAGGAAGCGGCCTTTACGCCGCACGTCGTGCCGTCCCACCCTTCACAGGGACATAGGGAGTCACCAAATGTGTCCTCTTATGCCACTACGGCAATTTCCAATGCCCATCGTTCATTATGTAAGGCTTGCTCGCTTGCTAAATTGCATGCTCATCCTTCATTCGCCAGAGCTTCAACTGATAATATACCATTCTTACATCAAATCCAAGGTGATATTTGTGGACCAATCAAACCAGAATGCGGCCCATTTAAGTATTTTGTGGTGCTGGTTGATGCATCGACGCGTTGGTCACACGTCGCGTTGTTGTCCACAAGAAATGCTGCATTCGCCAAGCTTTTAGCTCAAATAATCAAGTTAAGGGCTAACCACCCTGACCATCCTATCGAATCTATTAGGATGGATAATGCTGGCGAGTTTACCTCTAAAGCATTCGATGATTATTGTATGTCTATTGGGATTGAAGTAGAACATCATGTTCCTCATGTTCATTCTCAAAACGGCCCTGCAGAAGCCACCATTCAGCGACTCCAGCTAGTGGCTAGGGCATTGGTTATGGGAACCAATTTGCTAGTTTCTGCTCGGGGATATGCAATACTGCATGCAACGATGCTTATTCGTTTTCGACTCATTTCCAACAATGCGTTTAGTGCCTACCAGATGGTAACTGGTTTTGAACCCAATCTATCGCACTTACGTACCTTCGGTTGTGCAGTTTATGTGCCAATTAGGCCTCCTTTGCCTATCAAAATGGGTCCACGACAACGTTTAGGCATCTATGTTGGCTATGATTCGCCAACGATAATCCGCTACTTAGAACCAACCACCGGTGATCTATTTACTGCGCGATTCGCAGATTGTCACTTTGAAGAGACACACTTCCCGCCGTTAGAGGGAGATAGGAATGCACTCATTCCGAATGAACGTCAGGAATTGACATGGTGTGCCCCCAATGATTTGTCATGATCCTCGCATTGCTCAAAGTGAGCTTGAAGTGCAACGCATTATCGATCTTCAGAAAGTCGCGGAATCGATGCCTGACGCTTTCACCGATATTGCGAAAGTGACAAGATCACACGTACCTGTTGTAAACGTACCGGCAAGGTTGGAGGTCCCGAATTACGGGACCGGTTCGGCTGCCCTAAGACCTAGTGCCGTCGGCATATCCTCAGGTGAGGGTGACGCCGGCGACGGCGCCATCGTACGCCGTGGCGTCGCTGTTGTTGAATCGGATCGCAACGGTGCCCTGATGGACTTTGAAGGGGCAGCAGCTTCGGCCTCGGCTCCCACCAGAAAGAGGGGGAGACCGAAGAATTCTCGAGATAAAAACCCTCGAAAGAAGCGAGCGAATGCACAAAATCCGCTCATCATCGACGATGTGAATCCATCGCATGAGATTGTCTCTGACTATAGTTATGTCCATGAGTCAACTGAATCTTTTCTGTGGGATGACACAGAACCAATGTTGACCCTAGAGAACAAAGAAATCTCGCTCAGTTTGAATAACGCGCGTCTTTTAGTGGATAGAGCCTCCACACACGTCGATGGTATATATGCTTATTCAGTCGCATAATAGATCATCCATGACGACGAAGTTGAACCACGCTCAGTGACTGAATGTCAACAAAGAGCAGATTGGCCGAAGTGGAAAGAAGCAATACATGCACAACTTGACTCACTAGACAAAAGACAAGTCTTTGTATCTGTTGAATTGATCCCTAAAGGCGTTAAACATGTCGGACATAAGTGAGTTTTTGTTCGTAAGCGCAATGAGAAGCATGAGATCTTGCGATATAAGACAAGACTTGTGGCGCAAGGCTTCTCGCAGCGTCCTGGTATTGACTACGAGGAGACGTATTCTCCCGTAATGGACATCATTACTTTCCGCTACTTGATCCGTTTAGTAGTGTCCGAAAAACTGAGTATGCAACTTATGGATGTAGTTACAGCGTATCTATATGGGGATCTAGATACAGATATCTACATGAGAGTTCTTGAAGGAATTCATGTGCCCAAATCAAAAGACTCTAAACCACGCCGTGGTACTGTTGCTGGCGCCGGCGGCGTGGAGGATGATGATGGCGACGCGTCCGGCCATTCAAATGTGCCATTCTCTAGACGTCTCCCTTACTCAAAGACTCCCAACAACGTGTTAGTTGGTTTTGCAGATGCTGGGTATCTCTCTGACCCGCATCGTGTTCGTTCCCAAACTGGTTATGTTTTTACCATGGGAAATACAACGATATCATGGAGATCAACCAAGCAAACTTCGGTTGCTACTTCATCGAATCACGCAGAGATCATCGCCCTCCATGAGGTTGTTAAAGAATGTGTCTGGCTAAGGTCAGTTATTCGCCACATTCGTGATTCGTGTGGAATAATGTCTACCACCGATAAACCTACGTGTATCTATGAAGATAATGCTGCCTGCATTGAGCAGATGAAGTTGGGTTTTATCAAAGGTGATAACACTAAGCATATATCGCCCAAGTTCTTTTACAATGTGCAACAACATGAATTCCTGAACATCCAAGTTAATCAAGTGAGTTCAGATGCGAATGTTGCAGATTTGTTTACCAAGTCTTTGGGAAAATCTCTGCACAACATGAATTCCTGAACATCCAAGTTAATCAAGTGAGTTCAGATGCGAATGTTGCAGATTTGTTTACCAAGTCTTTGGGAAAATCTATGCATGTGAAACATGTGAATAGCCTAGGCATGCGCCATATATCAGAGTTCTAAGTTTGTTAGACTTCAGGGGGAGTCTACATCACATGTTATTCACAAGTGTAGTGTTGGTGTGTTGTGCTCTTTTCCCTTCGTCCATACATTTTATTTTTACCCAAGAAGTTTTTGTTTTGCTGGCAAGGTTTTAGTGAGGCAACATAGTAAGCACCATGAAGACATTAGGCGCTCGACACAAGGGGGAGTGTTGCAGGAAGATTATTTCCGTAACTTCCTGGATGTGTCTTGACCTAATTAGACTAGTATAGTTGATTCTGTAATAAATAAGGAATCCCTGATTTATCGGGATACTTATTGTAATGCCTATATAAATGTCTCTCTATCAATCAATAAACACACAGTTCTCTCTATTATTTTTTTCTCTTTGAACACATCTTAATTATCTAAATCATTTTTAATACGTAACGTATTCCACTTGAATGAAAATGATACCAACCAGAAACAAGATGGGAAAACGATCGGTATTTACAAGCTGGAGAAAACATGCACGTTCCATCTTTCATTCTTTTTTTGCATTGTTAGCTGCTAAGCATGTTTTCATGATTGAGATTTGAGAATGAGTTATAATCATTATACGAACTTCCACTAAACAATTAAATAATTAGTTTTTCATGATTTGCATGAATGGAAGGGCTGGATATTTTCATATACCATTAAAAGAAAAGAAATCATCAATACCATGATGATTCTGAGCACTAATAATAACTGTGATTTAATTAGCTTCCTCTTCATATTATTTGATTGTACAACTCTCTCTATCTGTTTGGTTGTTGTCAATTCTTAAACCTTGCTTGAGGAGTAATGTTCATGACATTGACAAGTAAGTATATAACTATACTAACCTTTATGCTCCATATATAGCCATTTCAATATATAGTAGAAACTATTGGTAGCTTCTTAAGTTTTACGTACATATTTAGTTACAAGTGTTTTTAGCACTACAATTGCTCTATAACTCTTAAAACACGCAAGTGAGTGAGAGAGATTATTTTCTAGTGATACATTTCAAAATGGGTATCGATCTCAGTACCATAGCCTGTCGATCTCCATGTTAAGAACTGGGAAATGTCACCCAGAAACCCCTGAGTAAATACAAATGAGCAGATTGAGTTGAAGATGATCCCTCTCAGTCGCAACTCCTAACCGCGAAGAATATAAAGCCTAATTGTTTGCTTCATCTGTAACCGCTGCCTGTTGCTTTCAGCGACAAAGAAAGCACTGCTTGTTTCTGCTGTTTGGTATGACCAATCAAATCAAAGCAGCTAGAGTGTCATATATATTTTATTTCTGATCCTAATATAGTAATGTAGTTACTTAAGTTTCAAAAAATTCGTATTACATAGTAGTCACATCATCAGAGTATCAGAGAAAGTTCCCTTTCTATAAAAAATCATATGACTTTAAACTATTGTATCAGATCACGAAGTTAGAGCAGACATTCAACTTGTCAAGAGTTGGTTCCAAGCTAGGAGTCGAGTCCATAAAATAAGGGAATTGCCATGATTCATAAAAACCCCAAAACAAACACTCAGACCATCAACTATCTCTCCGATTCTAGCTTAAGAAAAGCCTCGCACATTGCTTTTCTTCTACTCCCTTCTCTCCCTCCTTTCTCTTTTTGGCGGGAAATGGACCCCACCAATCAAAAAACCTCAATAGTCTCTTTCTCATAAATATTACCAGTCCTTCACCACCAAAACCCCAACTACTTCAACTTCAACTTCTTCATGGCGTCTAATTAAAACAACCAAACCCTCATTTTTTGTTCTCTCATTCATTCAATTCACTCCTAGCTCCCTTCTCTTATTCACTACTCCTAATTTCAGCAATGAGGCAATTCCTATTCTTCTTCTTCTTCTTCTTCTTTTTATGCTTCGTCGTTCACCTATGTACCTCTTTGACCCCCGATGGCCTCTCCCTCCTCTCCCTCAAATCCGCCGTTGACTCTTCCACCACCGCCTTCTCCGACTGGAGTGACTCCGACGCCTCCCCCTGCAAATGGACCGGCATTTCCTGCATGAACATCACCGGCTTCCCCGACCCCCGCGTCGTCGGCATAGCCCTCTCCGGCAAGAATCTCCGTGGCTACATCCCCTCCGAGCTCGGCAACTTAGTCTATCTCCGCCGCCTCAACCTCCACAGCAACAACTTCTACGGCTCAATCCCAACTCAGCTCTTTAATGCTACGTCACTCCACAGCCTCTTCCTCTACGGCAACAACCTCTCCGGCCAGCTCCCGCCCTCGATCTGTAATCTCCCCCGCCTCCAGAACCTCGACCTCTCCAACAACTCCCTCGCCGGTTCGCTCGACACTGTCTTCAACAACTGTAAGCAGTTGCAGAGACTCATACTCGCCGGAAATAAATTCACCGGCGAAATCCCCGCCGGGATTTGGTCCGGCATGGAAGATCTCATTCAACTTGACCTATCCGCCAACGGCTTCACCGGAACGGTTCCACCGGACCTCGGCGACCTGAAGTCACTCTCCGGCACGCTCAACCTCTCGTTCAACCACTTATCCGGCAAGATTCCGAAATCTCTGGGAGATTTACCGGTGACGGTTAGCTTCGATCTCCGCAACAACAACTTCAGCGGCGAAATACCCCAAACGGGGTCGTTTTCGAATCAAGGGCCAACCGCCTTTCTCAACAACCCGCTCTTATGCGGGTTTCCGCTCCAGAAGTCTTGCAAGAACCCGGCCCCGACTTCCCCGGGTAACCCGAACTCCTCGCCCGGATCCGATAATCCGAAAAAGGGGCTGAGTCCGGGCCTAATCATCCTCATCTCCGTAGCCGACGCCGCCGCGGTCGCGTTCATCGGTCTAATCATAATCTACATCTACTGGAAAAAGAAAGACAACTCCAACGGCTGCTCGTGTACAGGAAAGAGAAAACTCGGCTCAAGTATCCAAAAAACACGACTTTGTTGCTCCTGCATCAACGGCGGGTTCGGAAACTCCGACTCCGAACCCGACCCGCCCGAGAGAGGAAGAGGCGAGGGTGAGCTCGTGGCGATCGACAAGGGGTTCACATTTGAGCTCGACGAGCTGCTGAGGGCTTCGGCGTATGTGTTGGGGAAGAGCGGGTTGGGGATAGTGTACAAGGTGGTGCTGGGGAATGGGATTCCGGTGGCGGTGAGGAGGTTGGGGGAGGGCGGAGATCAGAGGTATAAGGAGTTCGCGGCGGAGGTCCAGGCGATCGGGAGAGTGAAGCATCCCAACGTGGTGAGGCTCAGGGCGTATTATTGGGCTCCCGACGAGAAGCTTCTCATCAGTGATTTCATTTCCCATGGCAACTTGGCCTCTGCGCTTCGCGGTCAGTTTTTTTTCTTCCTGATTCTCGAAATTTTGTGTCGTTTTTTAGTTCTCTGCTGTCGTTTTTTTAGTGTGAATGCTTGTGGGCCCGGTCAATGGATTAGATATTTAGATTTGGTGAGTAAAGACGGCCCGATAATTGCCGGAATTAGGTATTGTACCAGTAAGCAGGTAGCTACATCGTTTTGAAAGAAATATATTTACCGTAAACAGTATTTCTGTTACTCTCAAATATTTTTTTTTGGGGCGGATAACCGCATTTGGTACTTGATGCTGATGTGCATTTCTGTTTTATACAGTAAAATAAAAGGTGAATTTAAGAGTTTTTAAATGGGAATATATGATCTGTTTTCAACGGTGTGATAATAGTTATTTTGAGAGCGAAAATCTTCCAGTTACAAGATTTTCCACTTCTACCATAAACTTTATTTTGAGGGTAACAAAAATTAATCTTTTTGGGAGGACAACGGTATTTAGTACTTAATTATGATACTTACGCTAATGTGTTTTTACGTTGTATAGTGCTTTCGGAAAATATTATTTTCTACGGTTGTGAAAGTGAATTTAAGATTCTGTTGAAGGAGTTTTCTCATATTGGGTCTGTACAATATGCTTGGAGGCTTGATCTAAGCTCAAGTGTACTGGCTAAATTCGATTGTACAATTCTCACCTTGTCTGCTGAGATCCAACTAATGGTCCAGGCACTGCCACACGGCACATTCCATGCAAGCACATAAATCATTGTTGCAATGGAGGCATGTAGTGACTCCACTGTGGGGGTTTACTTGCTCATTTATGGAGCTCAGTCACAACATGGTAGGTCAGGTTAATCATGGATGACATAGTGTGTCATATTTGGTGCAAACCATTACTCCATTCTGACCTTGCTACCTAGTTGCAATGATCTCAAGGCTGCTTTCTTCTCTGTTACACTATGATGAGAAATTGAAACTTTCATAGAGGAAATGGGTTGATCTTTTTACTTTTCTGGATCATTTCATCATTTTCTCACATTTCTCTGAAGGGAAAACTTTAATGGTAGATTTTCCTCTATCTTTCTATCTTTCCCCTGAAGTGATCATCATCCTTTCATGAGTTTCTTTTACGTTTCCCATGGTGGCAAGCCACTACAGCTACCAAGAATTGTATTGCAATCTTTTTACTTTTGGCTACAGCAAGGAGTTTGTTTATTTGTTACGCAAGAATAAAGTATGTACACCTGATGATGGAAACTGAAAATTGGAATTGAATCTGCAGGGAGAAATGGTCAGCCTATAAGTCTCTCATGGTCGACGAGGCTGAAGATCTTAAAGGGAACAGCGCGAGGCTTGGCCTATCTCCACGAATGTAGTCCCCGAAAGTTTGTCCATGGAGACCTCAAGCCCTCCAACATTCTCCTAGACAACGAATCCCAACCCTATATTTCGGATTTCGGACTCAACAGACTGATCACCATCACCGGCAACAACCCCTCCTCGGGTGGTTTAATGGGTAGTGCTCTCCCTTACATGAAAACTGTCCAAACAGAGCGATCCAACAACTACAGAGCCCCCGAGGCTAGAGCCCCGGGTAGTAGACCAACTCAAAAATGGGATGTCTACTCATTCGGAGTTGTCTTGCTGGAATTGCTCACCGGAAAGTCTCCGGAGCTTTCTCCAACTAGTACTTCAACTTCCATGGAGATACCGGACTTAGTGAGGTGGGTGAGGAAAGGTTTTGAGGATGAAAACCCTCTTTCGGATATGGTAGACCCTATGTTGCTTCAAGAAGTCCATGCTAAAAAGGAAGTGCTAGCAGCTTTTCATGTAGCACTTTCTTGCACTGAGCCGGATCCTGAGCTTAGGCCAAGAATGAAAACCGTCTCCGAGAATCTTGAAAGGGTTGGATCATGAGGATACATCATTTTTTAGTCATGAAATTCCAAGAAAATTCACCTGAATTTCCTGGTTGGCTTGTTCAGTCACTTCAATGCTCCTCAAGGTGAATTTTGCTAGGTTGTGGTGGCATTTAGATCAATCTTCTCACTGCTGCCATCTAGATTTATTTTGAAGATTCAAATCGTCCCTGACGAACCACATATATTCATATTTTCTTCTTTCTAGGTAGAGCAATTTCACACAGCAGAATTTTTGTAATTTGATTCCCATTGTGATAAATTGGTAGTATTTAAGAGTTGGCTAGATTTATTAATTGAAATTTTTGTCAATGCTGTATACTTTGTAATAATGTTACTCTTTCTCCAATTATGTGCTCCATAGTCAATCATGTCTCATGCTTTATAGTTACACACACATATAATGCTACATTTTTCATTAGTGCGCTGTAATTAATACATGAAATTTTCGTGTTGCATAATATCAAAACTTAATGTAGATGGTGCGTTTGTGCCCCATGATGTACATTTTTGAATTTATCAACGACGGTATCCTCAAATGCTTTTTAGGCCCAAAGACTAATCCGCATCGGAGATCATGTCAAAACGCTTCATCTCTCTTGTCCACTAATAATAAATTAGAATTTAAACTCCAATTAGAATTGGCGAGATTCAAACCTAGATATGAGAGATTTTTACTCAAACACTCTTACCAACTCGACTACCTGTAGTGATTCTCATAATATACATTAACAAACTCCAATGGAGCAAGCAGCGGTGCAGTGCATCAAACACATATTTGTTTCATTCGCCATGAGTTTGTCATGTCCGTCATATCAATGGAGAAGCAAATAGTACTATTGCCCCTCCTATGAAAGATGAGGTTTGAGCCGCCCATTTTTTCAAGGGTCGACCCATTATGTTACTAATGGTTCCACCCGTCCTAAAACCGGGTCCAATTTTGACCCGCTTCCCCCCCTCCCCTCCCTCTCTCTTAAATAGAAAGTCCATCAGCCCTTCTATTACTTCTTTCATATTTCAACCATCGAGGACTTGAGCCTCAAGTCGGTTAAGTTGGCTCCAAAAATCTCACCGCCTTTTCCCGAGTTTAAAGTGAAGATAGCTCCGAACAAACCCTACTCTTCTGCCCACACAGGTACGTCCCTCTCTCTAATCAGTCCAGAAACGCTTTCGATTTAGGCCTCCAAGTTCGAATCACAAACTTCAGTTCCTCTTCCAAAAGGTGGATTTGACCTAATTCCGATTCATATTTCGCCCAATCTCTCCTCAAATTTGAAATTACGCAATCTTGTTCCGGCATTATGCTCTTGAAATTTGTTTCTGATTTCAATATGGCTGCGTTTTCAGGTTGCGGCATTGTGATTCGTTTCGGTGTGTTAGGGTTCATTTAACTAATTGCCATGGAGGTTAGTGCTTTGTTTTAGTTGCTGGCGTTTGGTTGCTGTTATGGTGTTTGTTGATTAATGTTGATGTGTGTTTGTTGTTATGTGCAGAATAGAGGAAACACTGAAGCTATTAAGCTGGACAAGATGACGGTGACGTTGGAACCCGAGAAGAGCAGTGGTGGGGGATTGTTTGTTCCTGGGAAGGATCGAGTTGTTTATAGACCTCCCGAGAGGAAATCTCTCTTAGGTAAGCTTTTTCATTACCATTTTTTCGATTATAAATTGTCATTTTAGAGAAATTGAGGGAATCCACTGGAAAAGCCGCCTGAAATGTGAATAATAGGGCCGGTTATACTTCACAGACTCTTACTAGCCGTTACATTTTGCTGCAATGTTATTGCCAAGTTGACCTGACCTTTCTCAAACTGTATTGCCAAACTCGTGGATAGTGTACTGCTTCTGATTTATGTGGTGTTTAGCCTTGTTTTGAGTCTTTTAGCTTTGCTGTTTCTTGATTATTTTCATTATACTAAACACATTCAGTTATTTTTCCGTCTGTTAACTAGTGCTTTGCTCATTTTAAGAGTTGTATCCAATCGACTCTGGAGTTTGCACCACTGTTCATGTGTTTCTTTAATTTTTGATAACTGTGGAACATTGCGGTCTATTTAAAATGCATGAGGGAGTGTTCTTACATACATAGTGTTATTTCTTCTGATGTTGATGTATGATCTAACAGGTTTAGATGTCCTTGCTATTGCAAAACGGGAAGAGTCTAAGGCTGAGGGTGGATTCAAAGCCCCAAAAGAAAGAGTCGCTTCTGTTGTCGCATCTCTAGAGGAGGAGGAAAATAACTCCGAGTCTGGTGTACTAGATGAAACTGGGGATGATATATCCACTGGTGTACGCAGTCACTCTAAGAAGCGATATCGTGGGATATCAGCAAGTGATACACCTCGGACAGGTATCCTTATGTTTATGTTTTGTTACCTATTAATTCCATCAGATGATTATGCTCTAGTACAACTTAGTATGATTTCATGCCAATATGAAAACTAAATCTGTGGATTTAACAACTTATTGATGGCTTCGGTAGCAATATGCCTAGATTTGTCTAACCCTTGTTGTTTCAATATTGTTGATTTATTCATTTTCTGTTAGTATGTGATATCAGAACACATATTACTATCAGAAACTTGGTTTTTTGTAATTATAAAGACCATTATTTATTTGACTATAAGTAGTTTAGTGAAGAGCTTTCATGACATCTTTTTGATATTTATTAGTATTTTTTAATATTTATTCTAGTATCATACTATGTTCATTTGCTTTTCCTCAACTGGTTTTTATTTTATTTTATTTAACTTAACGCCACTCTGTAATTCTCATTTTGCAGAAAGTACGGTAACAGAAGATGGACAAGTTGATGATAGGTACAAGTCTCATTATTCTGGTGACCGTTATCAGACAGATGTAAGTGTACTTTAATCATCTAGTCTTTTATTTATGTTTCATCTTTGTCTTTTCCGATTTGGAAACAGTGTGTGAGTTATTCTGATGCATATTTGTTCCAGTAATAGCTCCTTTGGAGTATGGTCTCAGCTTCGTAGGGTCTACAAATACTCTTAATTTGACTGTGACTTAGAAGCAGATATGTCATAGCTCTATTTGGCATGGAGCATAATTGCATGATTAGTACTAGCACTCCACTGCTATGAGTTAGGAAAACAAAGATTCTCATGACAGTGATCTTAAAATAATAGTTGTCCATCTTCCTTGTGTTCTGAAGCTGGCCTATAGCGCATTTAGTATCTGATTACCAGACCCTCAGTCCTGGTAATACCATGTTTCAGCTTTTGATCAAAGATCTTGGACTTTGAACCGCATGATTTATTGTGTTGGGGGGGGGGGGGGGGGGGAATGCTGTTCATTTATGATTATCAACATGTGCTTACCAGATTTTATACAAGTGGGAAACGTCATGAATTTTTGAATTAGAACTTGAGGTTTTTGATTGGTTCATCTTATTGTATACTCTTATTTATCTGTTTTCTGGTTCTTCAGTTTGCTTGGGTTCATGTTTACGTTAGTATTTGTAGAATTACAATTTTACTCTGTTCACGTTTTATTTTAAAATTTTCTTACGTACTCTACTTTGCCTCTGATTGAAAGGTTTTGGCCACGCCTAGTGGAAGTTCTCACAGTGTTAGGTCTCAAAGTTCATATGACAGGGATGATCGAGGTAGTGAGAGACGAGATTATAGGGGTAGGTCTGACAGGGATGACCATGATAGTGAGAGCAGAGATTACCAAAATAGTAGTAGGGGAGATAGTTGGAGGGACAGAAGAAGATATGGCAATGATAGTCAGGATTATCATGGTCGAAGAGAAGAACGTGGTCGATATGAACAAGAATATGGTGGAGAATTTGAAAGAAAAAGGGGTAGATATGAAGGTTCAAAGAGGACACCTGGTATGTTTTAATCCTTCATTTCTTATAATATTCCGTTTCTATCTTTTAAATGAAGAAGTGAAAAAATTGGATATAGTGCACCTCTTCCAGTAGGTTTTCATTCAAGGAACTTTTTGAGCTTGAACAGAAGGGGTTATTGGAAATGTAACAGAACAACTTGGCATATATATGAATGCTTTACTTGTTCCTAATTGATATAACTCTCTTAACTGATGTTCAACTTTATGCAGATATTACTGTCCCTAACACCATATTTTGCCAATGTTGCAGGCCGGTCTGACTGGGATGATGGCAGATGGGAATGGGAAGAAACACCACGACGTGATGGTTACTCTAATAACACTAGGCGTCATCAACCTTCAAGATCCCCTATGCTACTTGGGGCATCACCTGATGCGCGACTAGTATCTCCTTGGCTGGGTGGGAATACACCTCATTCGGGTATGCGACTTAGACATGGAGCTACTTATGATTAAATTAGATTGCTATGATCTTTCTTTTTGGTAAACTCATCAGGTATAACTTACTTGGACATTCAACAGGTTCTGCTGCTTCCCCGTGGGATCACATATCTCCATCTCCTGTTCCAATACGTGCATCTGGATACTCGTCCAGATCTTCAAGTTTGAAACCTGGTGCAAGGTCCCATCAGCTCACATTTTCTTCAGAAAATTCACAATCATTCCAGGTGTGTATACATGTTCTGATTAATATTTGGAGTCGTGGATAGTTTGAAATTAAAGGTCTTTTCTACATTAGTTATGTTGATGATGATTAATAATTTGTCTGCAGGGTGGAGAAGGAGTTAATTCTGATTCGGCTGGAGAACACAATTATGAAATTAGTGAAAGCATGCATGCAGAGATGGAATACAATTCTGATCGGGCATGGTAATGATATATAATAATATATAGATAACTCATCTCTAAAATTTCAGGGCTCTTTTGTCAAGAAGTAAAACTTCTAAGGTAGCTTTCTTCAAACTGGAAATCTGCACTAAGATGTCGACCTTGAGTAGTAGCTATGCCAAGGAAATTCTTATTTTCTACTGTTGACTTGTCTATATTTCGGAACATGATTTCCTTGCGGAAGTCGTGGTATGATTTAGTAGCTTAAATTCATTTATGACCTTTGTTTGACTCGTAGTCTTGTTATATAGGTATGATAGAGAAGAAGGAAATACAATGTATGATACGAGTGATAGCTCATCTTTGTTTTTCGGAGATGATGCTTCTTTCCAAAAGAAGGAAGTGGAGTTGGCAAAAAGGCTGGTATGTTACATGTTTTTTATTTTTTGTTATCTGAACTGGTTTTGGTTGATGAATATGTATTGTGCTATTGTGTTGTGTTGTTTTAATATCTAATAAGAAAGTTGACCAAATAATTAAAGGTTTCTTCTTTTTACTTCTTCTTGTGACTGGTTCCTTAAGTGGATAAAGTTTGTAAGCATACCATGCTGATTGTCGATTCACACTTAACTAGTTGACCGATAATAGATGGTCCTGTATTCTAGTTCAGTTTAGCAGATCTTGTTTAGTGCCTTATTTAATTACAAATATCCTGACTGTGCTCGTATTTTTGTTACCTTCACTAAAGTCTTTATCTTCTGTACAGGTTCGAAGAGATGGAACTAAGATGAGCCTTGCTCAGAGCAAAAAGATGTCTCAGATGACAGCTGATAACGCACAGTGGGAGGATCGCCAACTTTTGAGGTCGGGTGCTGTTAGGGGTACTGAGGTGCAGACTGAATTTGATGATGAAGACGAACGCAAAGTTATTCTTCTTGTACATGGTGAGGAATTTATAGCTAGTATTATGAATTAAATTAATGAAATGCATATCATTTGCTATATCTGCTGTAGTATACTGAAATCTTACTTTGCTCAATTCTATATTCACAGATACAAAACCTCCCTTCTTGGATGGCCGAGTTGTTTATACCAAGCAAGCAGAGCCTATAATGCCAATAAAAGATCCGACATCTGATATGGCCATAATTTCACGCAAAGGCTCTACTTTGGTTAGGGAAATCCATGAGAAGCAAAGTTCTAACAAATCACGCCAACGTTTTTGGGAGCTTGCTGGTTCGAAACTTGGGGATATCCTTGGTGTTGAGAAAACAGAGGAGCAGGTATAAACTTTAGAGAGGAAGCTGAAATTTCATTTTACGCTGCATTCTTTGGGACTGACGATTTTTCTTTTGATGCTAGGTTGATGCAGATACTGCTAAAGTAGGTGAGGATGGGGAGATTGATTTCAAAGAAGATGCTAAGTTTGCCCAACATATGAAGAATGGACAAGCTGTCAGTGAATTTGCAATGTCAAAAACCCTCTCACAGCAACGGCAGTATTTGCCCATATATTCTGTGCGAGATGAGCTGTTGCAGGTATAGCATTATGCTTATATAACGTCAGTTAAAGACAACTTAACTAATACATCAGTGTCTTCTTTTTTAAACTGTGGAGTTTATCTGTTAGACACTTGTCTATGTCCTTATATATTTCTAAATATATTAGTTTTGTGACCCTCGTTTAATATCAATTGTAGGTAATTCGAGAAAATCAAGTTATTGTTGTTGTTGGAGAAACCGGTTCTGGAAAGACAACTCAACTGACACAGGTACCTTTTGCTTTTATCTGTATATCTTCACCAAATCCTGTCATAATTTTGTGAAATTTGTGAGGGCTTCATCTATGTAACTCATATGGGTCCGTCATGTGAATTTTGTTGACAGTATCTGCATGAAGATGGATACACAGTAGGTGGTATAGTAGGTTGCACCCAACCAAGACGTGTGGCAGCCATGAGTGTTGCCAAAAGAGTTAGTGAGGAAATGGAGACTGAACTTGGTGGTAAAGTTGGCTATGCTATTCGTTTTGAGGATGTTACTGGGCCCAATACCGTAATAAAGGTGATCTGTTTGAAATCCTGCTATTCATCCCTTGTCTATGACCCTCTTAGTCCTGCTTTTATACTTATCTTTTTATTAAATTGGGTCCTGTTATAGAGAATTTGAGATTACCTGTCATCATTTTATATTGCGGCTAAGTCTGCTTTTCTGATTTTGTAGTATATGACGGATGGAGTTCTTTTGCGGGAAACTCTAAGGGATTCTGATCTTGACAAGTATCGGTATGTGAAGTTATATAGCAATCTGTGCATTTAACTAGTAATTTGCATTTATAGAAAATTTATTTATTGAGATTGTTTTTGCTTTTGCAGTATAGTCGTGATGGATGAAGCTCATGAAAGGTCTCTAAACACAGACGTGCTGTTTGGAATTTTGAAAAAGGTGGTTGCCCAACGACGTGATTTCAAGCTCATTGTGACGTCTGCAACTTTAAATGCTCAGAAGTTTTCAAATTTCTTTGGAAGGTAGTCTTCAACTGGTTTTGGTAGAAATTTCGAGTCTTTTATGCTTATGTTATGATCTTCTGGATCTTCTTGCTGAACATGACTATTTCCTTTGTTGCAGTGTACCGATCTTTCACATTCCTGGGAGAACATTTCCTGTTAATATACTGTACAGTAAAACACCATGCGAAGATTATGTGGAAGGTGCAGTCAAGCAGGCCATGACAATTCATATCACCAGCCCTCCAGGTGACATCCTCATCTTCATGACTGGCCAAGATGAGATTGAGGCTGCCTGTTATTCCCTCGCAGAGCGGATGGAACAACTTATCTCCTCCTCTAATAAAGCGGTTCCAAAACTGTTGATACTTCCTATATACTCACAGTTGCCTGCTGACCTGCAAGCGAAGATATTCCAAAAAGCTGAAGATGGAGCCCGCAAATGTATTGTAGCAACCAATATTGCGGAAACCTCTCTTACTGTCGATGGAATCTTTTACGTCATAGACACAGGTTATGGCAAAATGAAAGTCTACAACCCTAGAATGGGTATGGATGCTCTTCAAGTTTTCCCAGTTAGTCGTGCTGCAGCTGACCAGCGTGCTGGGCGTGCGGGTAGAACTGGTCCAGGAACATGTTATCGGTTGTACACGGAGAATGCATACCTGAATGAAATGCTCCCAAGTCCTGTGCCAGAAATCCAAAGGACTAACCTTGGTAATGTGGTCTTGTTGCTCAAGTCACTCAAGGTTGAAAACCTTCTGGATTTTGATTTCATGGACCCACCTCCCCAAGATAATATTCTCAATTCTATGTATCAGTTGTGGGTCTTGGGTGCTCTTAACAATGTGGGGGGCTTAACAGACCTCGGCTGGAAAATGGTGGAGTTCCCGTTGGACCCTCCACTTGCTAAAATGCTTTTGATGGGTGCTGAGTTGGGATGCCTGGATGAGGTTTTGACAATTGTGTCCATGCTCTCAGTGCCATCAGTATTCTTTAGGCCCAAAGATAGGGCAGAAGAGAGTGATGCTGCACGCGAGAAATTCTCTATTCCTGAATCCGATCACTTGACGTTGTATAACGTTTACCAGCAGTGGAAACAACATCAGTATCGAGGGGACTGGTGTGGGGACCATTACTTGCATGTTAAAGGGTTGCGAAAGGCTAGAGAGGTGAGATCCCAGCTTCTAGAGATCTTGAAGACACTGAAAATCCCACTGACGACTTGTTGGCCCGACACTGATGTTGTTAGGAAAGCTATCTGCTCTGCATACTTCCACAATTCTGCTAGATTGAAGGGTGTGGGAGAGTATGTTAATTCCAGAACCGGGATGCCATGCCATCTACATCCTAGCAGTGCTCTTTATGGTATGGGGTGCACTCCAGACTATGTCGTTTATCATGAACTGATTTTGACTACGAAGGAGTACATGCAGTGTGCCACTGCAGTGGAGCCACAGTGGTTGGCGGAGTTGGGGCCCATGTTCTTCTCCGTGAAGGATTCAGATACATCGCTGTTGGAGCATAAGAAGAGACAGAAGGAAGAGAAGACTGCTATGGAGCAAGAAATGGAGAATCTGAGAAAGGCTCAAGCAGAGGCAGAGATAGAAAACAAGCAGAAGGAGAGAGAAAAAAGATCCAAGCAGCAGCAGCAAATATCAATGCCTGGTCTGAACAAGCGCTCTTCCACATATTTGAGGCCGAAGAAACTTGGCTTGTAAATGTAGTTATTACTGTACATACAATTCAGTCCTAGTTTTCTGCTGGATGGCAATGTCGTTGTTGACCCAAAAATTACCATATCCGAAAATTCTAACAGGAGTGATCAATGAAGTATACGATGAAGGATGATGATACCATGGTATAATGCTCGTTTCATTTCGTATACATGTGACTTCTTGGTTTTAGACCTCGCAACACAATTAAGAGGCTTCAAGCTTGGGACGTTGACAAAGGGCAGAAAGATGGGTTTCCTGCCTGTTAATCTTCGAGTCGGTATTGGGTTGGGCTGATTCTTGAGGCTTGTTCATTTTGGGCTTTAGTGCAAATGAGGTTCTAGTCTTTTGCTCCAGAAATCCCTATATAACTAAACTGGTTGTCTTAACAGGGCTTCCGCTTTAGACAAAAAAAAAAAAAAAAAAAGACCGTCCGGTATCCCCTACAGTTCCATTGAAATTGAAGCAAGGAACCCTATTACGCACTTAATTTTCGTCCTCTCCCATCGAATCTAAGTCAGACCATCCCTCTCTGTCTCAGTGCCTCAGTGTTTTCAAAGATAACCGGCCAGCAGCAGCAAACCCAAATTTCATTACTAAGTTATGGGAAGCATGGAGGAAACCGGCAACGGCTGCCGTGATGGTGTTGGGTTTGTTAGTCATGTACAACCCCAACTCAGCAGCCTGGCTTAACATCCAACACTACGACCTCGTACAATCCATCTAAAAATTCCTCGAACATAATCAAAACGGACGATGACGGATACTATGAACCGATCTGGGAGTGGCCGGATGTTGTGGATGGTGTTTATTGTATACTCTTTCGGGGGATATTATGTGAAGAAATTGCCTTTGCCCAAGGTGCTGCGGGTTACATTGTTCATTTGGTGGACAGGTATTATGGCTATATGGTTTCACTCTCTAGGTCAAACAGAGTGTTGTCAAGCTCCAGCTTCTATTAGTTAATCTATATGTACGTGTGTGTTAATGCATTTCACTGATATTCCCAAAGGTTAATTTGTCGAACACGGCGCGAGCAGTGCAAAGGGATCTTAATCGGATTGCTGAAACTGCAGATACCTATACGCATGATGGTTTGAGATATGTTTTGAGAGGTGAGTTAAATGAAAAAGGCCTTACCTTTGGTTAGAACAATATATATTTTCCTTCAGGTCTTCTGATTTCATTTTGGCTAATTTTGTTTGCTTATAGATACAGCAGTAGCTCTACTTCGGCAACATGATTGTTGCTTTTCCGGTTACAAATCTGTGAGTGTATATCATTTATCCTCTAAATTATAATCTTTAGATATATGTTTGAATTCAACTAAATTTTCCATCGGATCATATACCATTTTTCTTGATGTATCTGTCAACATTTCCCTTCTTTTGGATGGTTTTTGTTATCGCTTATTAGGTGACATTTATTATATAGAATTGGATTGGTTTTGGTTAAAGTTTTTCTGAGACCTATGTTGTGCAAGCTTGTTAATAAAATACTATGTAAAACGTTACTAGAACTGCTAATTTGTATATATGTCAGCATTTTGTTAATTAAGGAGCTGATTGAGTTAAGCTTTTCGTATCAATGCTTAATTCTAGTTGGTTATACCAAAGTTCACTAGAGCTGCTGCGCAAATGCTTCGATAAACTTGTCGTCAGAGAGAGGGTTAGATATGATGAAGAGACCATTGTCGCTGCGGACAATATAAAATCTCAAAGCACAGCAAGTCAGAGATCGACTGATGGTGTAGTACGTACTGGTAAACACTTTCATCAACTTCAGATCTCGGCTGAATGTCATCAACTGACATGTTGTAGCAAAGTACTTTTTTTTGGAAAGGAATAAAGGGTCATCGATCAACTTGTTTCTGCTTTTATTTGCTGATCGATAGGTTACAATTTTACTGGCTGCTGAAGGGAAGCACTCTGAGTCGCTCACTATCACTGACAGCAGTGACGTGAAAAGAGTGTTGGAAGAGCTTGCGTCCATTAATCCCAGAAAACGAGTATTAGTAAGAACATAAATCTCTAGCTACTAGCAGTAATTTTTAAGTTGTGTCCCTTTTTTTTCCTCCCTCTTTTGGCAAGTAATTTTGTTTCATCTTCTTCATTGTGTAGGGAGTAGAGGTACTGTGGACTCCTCAGTTATCTTCAAATGCAGCAACCAAGTGTATTAACTAATCACCTGATTAACCAACCAACGATGTTTTCTAAATTACTAGCAATATGCGCATGATATTGTTAGGTTAATGAAATAGGTCGACTAAAGAGATTAGTGTTTTTTTCTTTTTCTTTTCAAGTGATGCCTTTTCGTAACTGGAAAACTTTTCTGCAACTACAGTACGTTGATAGAGATGTATAGATTGTGATGGCTTTATTGACAATAATCTTGTTCAAATAGCTTTTTTTGTGAAGGCTGTGTAGGTTGGGCTTTAACTGTCACAAAGTGCTTATATAAAGATCTGAAATTCAGATGAGTTGTCTAAGTCTGTTGTATATCAATTATTCGATGTTCTTTAATCAATTATTCGTGGAGACACCAAAATATGTGTAGTAAGAACATCGAGAATAACTGAATAACACAGCTAATACAGGACTAATCGAAGTATGCCCCTATATATTAGTGTGTTAAATATCCCAGTGTCTGCTACTGTTGTCATTTGCCAAATCTCTACCTACTTGCCATGTCTGCTGGTAAAAGTTAATTGCAGTTGCTCAGATCCCAACGAAATTCCCAATATTTATACACAGTAGGGACCGATCATTTAAACTGCCAATGCTTTGCTTTCAAGACTAATAAACTTCACCAGATTCTAGCTGAGCAGAAAGCCTTTACTTCCTTAAAGCACCCGCTCCAGTTCATATCTTTCATACAGCCATAGCAATTCACAAAACACAAGATGAAGCTCTGCGGAAAATAGAAGCTAGTGTATATCATTCTTTTTCTTTTTCGAAGAAAATGGGAAATTGTGTTCCGGTTCAGAAGTCCAAAGACTCGGCTTCAAATCTCCGTTGCTCAAGCTATTCCAGAACAGAATGTGTTCTGATTCAGAAGCCTATTCAAGAAACCGCCGACTGTATGCCGAGGCCCCATGTCACCGGTTTTCCAGAACTAAGTATGCTGCTTGACTGATTGATTTACATACACAATACTAATGCTAGTGAATGTAAAGTTAAGCATGCTTGTTACAATGTAGGTGATGATGAGGATGTACACTTTTGTTCTGACCCCTGGGTAGAGTCTGATGGTGAAGATTTCTTCAGTGTTAACAATGGTAATATATTAACTCAAATTTGTATCAGTGATATATTTACTGTCATCAACACACAAGAAGCTATAACCGTGTTTTTTTTTTTTTTTTTCCCCCATTTTCATGCAGATGTTACGCCATCTAGAAGTGATAGTCCAATCCACAAAAAAAGTGAAATTATAGAAGAGGAAACCCCCAACTTCATAAACCACAAAAACAAATCCAAGGTTCAACCAGTTAAGCAGCTCATTGAATTGTTTCATGAAAGCTTCAATGCTGATGAGTCTGGTGGCCATCAACACATGCATTATGGGTCAGAAGCTGAATCTTCCCCATCAGACCTACCGCGGAGTTCAGTGACTGTAAGCCCCTATCGTTATTCGGTGGCAAATATAGTTTCGGGTTCCAGGACAAGAAAAGCTACACAGTTTGCACAATGCTTCCTGCCAAAGTTGATGCAGATCATAAGCTTCAGTAAGAGGAAGAAATGTTGAGTCCTCCATATATAGATGTGAATGCAAAGGCAGAAGTGTTGATCCACTCTAGTACACATATTACTGGTGTGATTGGAATTATTTTCTGTTTGTTTCCAAAGTGGCAGTAAAGTCAGATTACAATCTAGAAGCGTTTATCCGTGAGATAGGTGGAAGTTAATTGGTTACAAGAAGCTAGAACAACTATTATGAATATTGTACCAAACAAGACTGAATATTATATATGCGGCAATATATCTGAGTTTGATATGTGCAGCACCTTTATTTGTATAACTATTCTCCCCTTTTGGTCTATAAACCACTCATCAATCTGGTACTCATCATTCAAGGAAATAGAGTGAGAGCGAGGTTTCATGGCTAAAAATAAAACCCCGAACTCGATCTTCAAGTTAATCCTTCATAAAAGTGGCATTAGCAACTAGTAAACTAGCTTATAGCAACTCCAAGATACCAGTTCCAACTTCCAAAACGTACAACCTTTCATGTTAAAGTGTCTAAACTAGCTTTGCCTTTATAACCCAAAATGTAGTTTCCGACCAATATTTGATGTGATGCTAAAACATTTCTCTCTAATATATCACGTCACCTTAGTAACCTTACTAAGAATAATCCATATTTAATTCAGTCAACCATGCATGGTTGGTTGATAAAATAAGAAACTAGGAGGATGAAGATTGTCCTTGTTATGTTCAATAAAAATCAAAAATCAAAAAATGAAAACTGAAAGGGCAAAATAAAAAGAAAAGAAAATATTTAAACAGGACACGTGACATCGAGGCATGCACCCGGGTACCGCAAAATGGAGCGAAATTTTCAAAAGCACTGAGAGTCCAAAAAGTGCATATTGGGCCGGGCACAACCTGACCCGCCCCGCATCTCGTCATTTGTGAAAAGAAAGAATCAAAACCCCTCCCATTCTCAATTGGCTTAATTACACTCTCTCTCAGTCCAAATGTCTGGAACTGGAAAACGAAGCACTAGTCGAAGCAGAGTCAAATCCTCATCCAAGCACCTCAACGACGGCGAAGTCGACGACGTTTCACTCCGCCGTCATCCGCCCATTCTCCGCCGCCGAAACGAAAACTCGATCAGAATCTTCAACGTCGATCTCAAAATCGCGCTAGGGCTGACCGTCGTCGCCTTCTTTGTCATTTTGTTTTTGATCTACAACCTCATCAATCATGTCCCTCAAGCTCAGATACCTAGGGTCGTCACTCCATTTCCTGCTCCGAAGCTCATGGACCTCCCTCAGGTATCGAATTTTGACTCGCTGTGGTTTTGTTTTTACTTTTTTTTTGGGTTACTGTTACTGTGTGTAATTTAGGGATTGATTTTGTGGCGGTTGTTTCAGTTTCAAGGTGAGCACAAGGAGAGCTTGTACTGGGGGACGTATCGGCCTCATGCTTATCTCGGAATCCGAGCTAGGTTTGTAATGTTTTTACTTGAATTGTGTTGCATTGTGCATTTTCAGGGATGTTGATCATAGTTTGGGAGTTAATTTTGTCTCTAAATCACTAAGTATCGCAATTCGTGTGATTCCAGTACTTGTAATTCATCTGGTTCATTTAGTGTAATTTAGGGATTGCAAATGATGTGCTGGTAACTATTTATGGTTTATGTGGCAGGACTCCTCGGTCTTTGATTGGGGGATTGATGTGGCTAGGTGTACAGGACGGGAGATATTCCCTGCGGCATTTTTGCCAAGATTCTGATGGCCTTAGCCAATATGGTTGGACAGTTCACGATGGGCGCAATTTCGGACATCAAGTCATTGTTGACCAGGAAATGAAGTTGGCCACAAGTTTCTTGAAATCGAAGGGGGAGGACAGCGGTTATGGGGGAGACTGGGCGGTTCGATTTGATGTACAAAACCACAAGTAAATAGCCTGACTTGATTCTGTGAGACTTAAGAAATGACTAAATTCTATTACACTTGCTTAAATTCTATTACATTTGCTTTATGAAATGCATGGGGGTATGGATAAAGTGTGATGGGGATATTGCATTGCAATGGAAGATGTGTGTGGTAAACCTTTAGATCTGCTCTTAAATTTTCTTTGTTGGGCTGTGTTGACAACTTTTGTTTCTAAGTTAGATGAAAATCACCTATGCATACTTTTATCCATGTGCTTCAGCATAAAATTTGGTAAAACTAGGTTGTCTTCTTTAGCCAATCATCGTATATTGACATTTTCTATCATGCCGCTTCACTCACAGATCTAATGCGAATGATGAACTTTCGAGAAGTGCACATCTCTTTTTCTATTTGGCTGATGAAGATGGAAATGCTCTAACTGTAGGTGAAGAGACATTGGGAACGTATGAGAATTCCCTCCTTGCATCTGGTTCTCATATGGACATTGGGAATTGGCAGCTGCATCTGAAGTCAGAAGTAAGGTTACTAAATATTAGTTATGTAGATAGTCGTTTGTTGTGAATGAATCATGCCAGGGAGGACACCGGGAATTATATTAACATGAACCACCAAGTTTTCTTGGTCCACTCTTTTCACCTAAGAATGAAAAAATGATGTGGTAGGTTACCAACCTACCATGGTCTCTGTGGCATTCACAAGTAGCTAACAGTAATGAATAACCCGAGCATGCATCACAATTCTGGACAAAACCATTTGCTCTCCACAGCCGAGCATAAATGAAACAAAAATTGACCCCATATCTGTATGACCAATTCAGTGTCAGTTCCACCCGATCAGTGTTGTTGGTCATTTTTCAGTTGTTGTATATTTCTGAAGGCATTTATCGTGATCTGTGGCTTACAGTTCTGTGTTCCATTTCCAGGATGATTTGGAAGTTCATTATTCTGGTTTCAAGACGCCTCATATTCACAACTTATCTAATCTTGTCCAAGAAAATCTTGGACTACAGGTAAGATTTATTCCAATTTTTTTGTTTTTTGTTTTATGCCAAAACAAAATTTCAGCTATTCCATGTTTCTTCTGATTCTTTTCCGGACTTATTGGGATATGGTTTTTCAGATAAGGAAGTTTAATCGACTGCAGCTACCAGACTCATCTGATGATTATCCAAGTATTCTGGTTTTTCAGGTAAGTAATCATGGCAGTAAGGGGTACATGGTATTTGGGTAAACACTATACAAGTTTGACTAATCGCTGATCACTATTAATCCCCGTTTTACATTCTTATCTACTGTCTCTCTGCTTTCCCATTCTTATGCAGATTTCGGCTAAGATTCCTTTCAAGGCGGATATCACATTAATATCTGGAACTGGTTTGGAAAGTTCAAGAGTACAGAATCGTGTCAGCAGTCTTACAGGTACCTCTGCTTCCTAATCCCTCTAAATCTTGACCAGTAATAAAGATAGAAGCACACAAGAGTTTTACTAATACACAAAAGTTTAGGAATACTGAAGCTATTCAAAAGTTTCAGCTTTGTATACAGATTCCAGTAAGGGTTCATTAGTACTGAATCAGAATATGTGTTTCACAGTTTTGTATCAGAAACCAAAGCTAACTTTGCCTTCAACCTTGGGTTTTTTTCAAAATTACAGTTCTGCTTTCTGCTTTCCTTTAACCTGTGTGTTTCTGTTTCCTGATTTCATGGAAGTGACTCAACTGAAAAGTAATTTCTATTCTTAACTTTTGATTTGTACTCTATGATATCAAGGTACCTCGCTATCCAGTCTACTGAAAGAGAAGCAAAGAGAATTTGATTCAAAGTTTGAGAAGACCTTTAATTTAGATGACAAGGTATTTTAGACATGTGTCTGCAGAATAATGCATTTTATTACAAAGTATTGCATGTAGTCGGACCTGGAATCGCTTGTTTTAGTGAAATCTCCATGTAGTCACAATGGTGCATGTATACTCCCTCAAATATGTGAAATAACATATAGTGGAGTAAAATGATCTGGTTGTTAGTTTGCATAGCATGATGAAAGATTAAGCTCAGTTATGAATGTGATTTTATTTGATGAGCAACTTCATTAAGAATACTCTGTTGAATCTTTTTAATTTATTTCTAAAGAATTCATATTCCATTAGTGACTTAACACGCTCTTAGCTTTGTGACTCTTCCATCATTTTTGGATTGATATTTAGTTTTGAGAAGCCTATGTGTAAAATTCAAATTGACATTGTCACTGGTGGTTAATAATGTATATTGACAAACTGGATAAATTATGCATCATGAAAATTCGTCAATTTTTTTCTTGAAGTTTCACGTAATGTGCTTAAATGTTATTCTGCCGCAGACTTCTGGACTCATGTTTTTATGCTTGCAGGTTGATTCTGAATCTATTATTGCTGGTAAGGCTGCTATTGGAAATTTGTTGGGTGGCATTGGCTATTTCTTTGGCCAGTCAAAAATTTCTCTCCCCAAGGATTTGGATGTAAGTTATTGACCAGTTCTCTGGAATTCTGGTCTCTCACCAATACCTTGTACTGTTCCTTTACTTTTGCTAAAATAAAAAGTCATAAAAAGAAAAATCATTCTCTAAATATCACTTTATTCTCTTGTTACTTTTTGTATGGAAAATAAGTTTTTTTTTTTCACAGAAAGAAAAATCATTCTCTAAATATCACTTTATTCTCTTGTTTCTTTTTGTATGGAAAATAAGTTTTCTTATCATACAACCAATTACATGAATTCGCTAGATTCCTGCTGAGTAAAATACAAGATCCACAAACAAGGTTGTTCTTATCCATTTAGATATTGGAAAGATAAGGTTGAATCATGATCATTCTTAATAAAATCCTAAAACTGACTATGACCAATTGTGAGTCTTTCAGCTGCACCATTGAAGCTATAAATACACTTTTTTGTACTTAATATCGACCTTCACTGTGTACATCGACAAATCATACATTTGGGTATTTCCTGTTGCAGCTGGCAAGTCAGGATAATTTTATTTTATATTGGCCTGCGGAGCTTTACACAGCAGTTCCAAGTCGACCCTTCTTTCCAAGGGGATTTTTGTGGGATGAAGGCTTTCATCAGCTCTTGATCCGGTTAGTTGTTTAAAGTTTTTCTATGTACATGTTACTCATCTGTAATTTTGCGTACAATATTAAACATGTGCCTTTATTGCATATACTGTACAGTTTGTTTTCTTGACAATTAAATTGTATTAGATGACCCAGAGGATCCACCAATTTACATGTGCACTGTCGTTTTTTTTTTCTTTTTTTTTTTTCATTCAAAGAAAAGACTAGATCAGATGACCCAAAAAGTTTCCGCCAAGATATAAACTGAAATATCTGTTTGCTTTTGGCAAATGCCAAGTCTTTCATATATTTCTTTCCATGTTGAGCAGGCGTTGGGATACACGCATTTCCTTGGACATTGTAGGACACTGGTTAGATCTAATGAATATTGATGGATGGATTCCACGTGAGCAAATTTTAGGTGCTGAAGCTCTCAGGTGATATGTTTGTTCAGATATCTAGATAAGGTCTGGTCTTACATTTTTTTTAGTTCAAGTAATTTGAAAACTGTTTTCTTATGTACCTGCAGTAAAGTTCCCAAGGAGTTTGTTGCTCAGCTTCCATCGAATGGAAATCCACCAACTCTATTTTTAGTGTTACGTGGTAATGATATATAAGTTCCCTTTGTTAAACTCTCTGTACATTGCAATTTTGTACTTTTCTGTGATTCTCAACCACACAGCTAATGTTCCAAGTTTAGATTTGTTCATGAAGACAATATGCTACAATCGACTTGTCGTTTTTATTGATATCCCTCAGTGGTATGCTGACTGCTTGAATTTTTTTTTCCTTGATGTCTAAGTGATGAATAATGTGATTGAAACTTTGTTTCTCCAGAACTACTTCATGGTTTAAAGAATAACAAGTATACTGCTGCTGAAAGCGACGACATCTCTTCATTCCTAAAACAGGCCTATGTTCGCCTAGGAGCATGGTTTCAGTGGTTCAACACTACGCAGTCAGGTATGGAAGTTATTTCCTTTAGTCTCTACCATTGTTTTCTTTACTGAAGGAGAGGCTACTTGTGTTTTATGATCTGTTATTATACTGAAGGACATGTCCACTCGAGGGCATGTCTGGGAGAAGTCATGACTTTGGGAGATGGAGTCAAACATCATCTGCCATGTATTTTTGTACATCTCTGTACTTGAAACTCTTGACTGATATGGAGGACAATTCTGTGGAAACAGGAAAAGAAATAGGCAGCTACTACTGGCATGGGAGAGACCATACAACAACACGGAAACTAAATCCGCTGGTCTGTTCACAAATATCTTCTTGTATTAAATGCTTGACAGTAAACAAAATTTGTTGTCTTTTTATGTTTGCAAGAATGTAATTATCTTGCACACGTCCCACTCTAATTTGGACCAGATTAGGATAATTTCTGTTTAAATACGCCAGTAGTAAACTGACATGATTTATGGTATCTCCAGACGCTGTCTTCTGGGTTTGATGATTATCCTCGTGCTTCTCACCCAAGTGAGGATGAACGTCACGTAGATCTTAGATGCTGGATGCTTCTTGCAGCTGATTGCATGCATTCCATTTCAGAGCTTTTTGAGGAGGAAAATAAATTTGAAAAGGTAACAAGCAAAAAAGAATTGTGTCCTGAAACACTAAAGTTTACCAATCACTTGACCTTCAAAGAACTGATGCAGGAATATGATACTACAGTTAAGTTGCTCTCAGATTTTGAAATTCTGAACCAGGTTAGTTTGTCACCATCACTATCACGTCTAAAGTTGGTGTGGTTATTAACATCTTTTGACTGGAACCCTTCTCGCCATTGCATTACACTCTACTGTGGTGGGGGGATTGAGCACAACCTTTACCAAGTTTGAATTGAGTGTTGTAACGTACCTCTTTGTTCTCGATGCTTGAACAGATGCACTATGACAATGCATATGGAGCATATTTTGATTTTGGGAATCATACAGAAAAGGTATGCCGCTTGCATATATAATCCTTTCTGATGTTTCTCTGGTTTTGAGTGCACAGTAAATGGCTTCTTTGTTATTCTTATTGATAACTTGATATGTGGATAAAAGGTAGTCTCAATATGTCCAAAGGACAAAAAGTAAAAGATGATTGGCTGAGACTAATGCTTTCTTACAACATCGTTGCATCTGCTCCCATGTAAATAGGATTTTACATATTTTACCCCATGCTGTAGATGCTTTGCTCCTGCATCTAATCTCCATACCAAGAAGAAATGGATAGCCACTTTGTTTTTCTGTATTCACTATTTTTACTATTATTTTGGAATATATATATATATATGTATATGTATATAGGATGGTTCTCAGGTGCGGACGTCCGCACTCACTGTTCACGGTGCGGATGTCGCGTTTCCGACGAGGCGGCGACGGTGTATCCGGCCACTGGGCCTTGCTCGCCCCATCTGTGCTGACCCGAGCTCCATCGCCGGCCAGAATCTGCAAAAATGCAGAAACATGACAAGTATTGTTCATGTTTCTACAGATTCCGACCGGCGATGGAGCTCAGCCCGGCACAGACGGGTCGTCGGGATGGGGCGAGCAAGGCCCAGTGGCCGGATACGGCCTCGCCGGTCGCCGGAAACGCCACATCCGCACCGTGCGGACGTCCGTAGCAGAGAAGCCCTATATATATATATAGAATACATAATTATCTATTTAATAAACTAAATATAGAGTTTAAAGATCTCCGTATTTATCTTTATACGAAGGATAACATCTCTTGTTATGTGTCCCTGTTAAATTTTCCATCATTCTAGGTTCGTCTAAGGTGGAAAGAAACGATTGTGGGACACAATTATCCAACTCGAGAGCTTGTAAGGGAAGTGCTGGAAACCCCCAAGCTGGGACTGGTTCCTCATATTGGTTATGTTAGTCTTTTTCCCTTCATCGGAAGGATTATTCCAGCTGTAAGTTATATGTCGTCTGAATGCAAAGATTTGTTCTTGTTATGATACCAATTTGACACCTCTCTCTGGTTGGATTATAAATGAACATATTTAAACTGCACAGGATTCGTGGATTCTGGAAAAACAGCTGGATCTTATATCAAACCGGAGTATCTTGTGGACAGACTTTGGATTGCGTTCTCTTGCTAAAACAAGGTGATCATGTATACTGTGAACATCTAAATCCATTGTACTCTTTATGGAGATAATTTCCTGTGACTTTTGAGGACCATGTTAATTCTAAGCACTAAATATATGATTTTCTGTGCAATAGCTCAATCTATATGAAACACAACACTGAGCATGATGCTCCTTATTGGAGGGGTCCGATATGGATGAACATGAATTACATGATTCTTTCATCACTCTATCATTACTCCAGAGGTATGTACCCTTAACTTGTCTAGCAATGAAAAAAACTCTATATGACGAGGATTTGTCATGATCATATAGAAAATAAATGAAAAATGCCTTAACAAATTTCATCCATTCATTTAGTTTCTGTTTTAATATTTCAACTATTTTAGAGGATGGGCCTTACAAAGACAAGGCAAGAACCATCTACGATGACTTGAGAGGCAATTTAATTAGGTATTTGACATATTCTACTCATTTGGTGCTCTTTATTTGCTGGCACTACTATATTATGCTAGTCTAAAATTGGTTTTTACATGTGCTGTAGAAATGTGGTTCGGAATTACCACAAAACTGGGTTCTTCTGGGAACAGTATGACCAGAGAAATGGCAAGGGTAAAGGTGCACGCGTATTTACTGGTTGGACATCTCTAGTCTTGTTAATCATGGCAGAAGCTTACCCATAGCTAGTGTACACAATATAGTCTAGATCAATTAATAGTGGGAGGAACATGAAAATCTGACTCCAAATTTTGGTATCCAAATATTCTGAGGAAAGGTATAGTGTTTAATGCATTCAGAGCAGATAGTATACTTGCAAAATGTCACAAGGTGCATCAGATCACTTGAATGCCGTTCGCAAATAGGTTGCAAGCACTTGATCAATGCAGGTGCAAGACTGCATCGGTCTCCTTGCGGGTGGTGTATTTTTAGAAGGCAGGACTGTAGGAGACTTCGGGTTACTTACCCGCCCGCTTGAGGTCACAACCATTGAATATCACTCCTACTTTTCTGAACTTTATATGCAGTTTGAAGCCACAAACTGTGTTTAGATGAAAACATCGCGACTCCCATCCATTATGATACTGATGGTTTTCTAGTAACCCATCCATTATGACACTGATGGTTTTCTAGTAACCCATCCATTATGACACTGATGGTTTTCTAGTAACCCATCCATTATGAAATGATTTAAAACACATATGACATACCAGTTACTGCAGTTATCGCTTTATCTGGCAAAGCAGGCCAATAAACAAGAAAGCTGATGAAATTTTGTCACACATTTGCGAACAAGCATTCATATGATTAATAAATAAATTTGACCATAAATTTCATCAACGGCAATAGGTTGGAGAATGTACATTCAAAAAAGTTGATCGGATAAAATGATGTCCACAATTTCCTTTGGAAGTCGGAGGGAAAATAGAGGGCAATAACCAGGCACCAAGTACAAAATCAAACCCACGAAATTATAACAATCAAAATTACAATCAAAATCCCAACGCAACTTATCCTTGTCGTTTTACCTTTCTAGTACATGTTATCTGTAGTGTCTGGCTCCTCGGCCATTATAATCTCCATATCCCTCATATCACGCTTCAAAACATTGCCAAGTCTTGCAATGGCCTCCGTCTGCTGTTGTAAGACCTGCCCAAAAAATTACCACTCGTTTAACCAATGTATACACCATAAACTGTCGATGACAAAAGCGACAACTAATAATGTAATAGCAATTTGCCTAGTATTTAATCCGAAAAAGTAGGATTGAAATATTACAAAAGTAGCATTGAGAAACTCATAACTGAAATCAACAAAATTATATCTTTTTTTATATATAAATTTCAAATCAAAGATTGAACATAACAATTCAGAAGGCATTTCAACGCAAAGAATGAAGTAAAATTAATGTTCTGCATAAAGTTAACTCTCACCTCTTGCATATCAGCAAGACTCTGTTCATGTATTTTAGTTGATCCTGGAAGAGAAACAAAACCACCAGCACCAATAAAATTTGCCTGGACACGGGATATAGTTCGCAGGTTTTGTACCCTGCTAGAGAGCTCAGCTCCAGATCCTTTCAACTGGAGTTCCATTTACTCGTTAGTGCCTTCAACTATTCAGAGTGGAATGTATCGGAATAGGGTGAAGGGTCAAAAAAGTACCTGTCTAGTTATTGCAGCTAACTTCTCAGCCAACTCAGCTTCCCCTTTCATTAAAGGCAACCGGAATCCCTTGCCTTCTAGTGCCTCCAGTATTCTCATTACCTTTTGGGATATGAAGGAAACAAGAAATCAAGACACTTTCCAAAACAGTCGATGGATAAAAGATCCACACAAGAATGATTAAACAACCAAACAGACTAACATCGCTCATCTCGCCCACACCCGATGGCAACCAGATGGTGGTCAAGTACTGTCACAAGCTAACTTCGGTCCAAATGATAATAAACCAGGAGCAAAACATAGCACCATGAAAGTGAACCTCATTCAACAACTGTTTATCACTAGTATATGATGTCTTAGTTCATTCAGCAACATATGATTCATCTTACTAATTTTTACGGTCCCCAAATCTTTATCTGAAGAAAATTGGGTAAGCAAATAAAGTGTTGCTCACCCTCAACAGGCGCCTTTCAAGAACTTGCTCTTGCTGTCTCATTCTTTCAATCCGAGGAATAGTGTCAGCTTGAAAATGTCTTTGTAGCTGCAAATGATATAACAAATTGAGCCATCTTCAAACTTATATGCATATCAGTAGGACGAAAACTGAACCTGTTTAAAGTTACCATCTTGACATTGCTTTGGGTCATTTGCAATCTCTCAACATCTGAAAGTATGACTTCATCTTGGAGCTGCATCAAATCAATTTCACAACACAAACTTTAGTAAACGGTGAAAAGGAGAAACAGACAGAGCATATATGGATATACCTTCCAAGTATATTCAACAAAGATATTCCCCATATTACACAATGAAAACCAATAGGAAAGACCGTTAAGGGGTAACAATATCCAAGTGATTTTGATTGGTCAATTTAAAATCAATACTTAAGTTCTAAATTTACAACTTTCAATAGAAGCCAAAATTAATTAAGAGAAACAAAGAATGTGTAGAACAGTTATAAATTATAAGTAATCATCTAGTAATAGAAAGCTACAGCCCAAAAAAACAAGCAGGAACAAGTAACACAGAAATCAGTAACCAGACCAGAAACTCTAGAAACTAGACAACTGGAGCTCTCCAATTTAAATAAACAGCGAAATGGAACTATCACTAAACTCTGAAGAGATTGAAGACAGAAGTAAGCTTATATATGTGTTTCTGTCAGTCTCACGATGCAAAATTAAAACATTTCATTTGCTCTTTCCCCATCTTTTAACAATTATCATCACATGGTTCAAATTGAGTATAACTAAACTGTACTCTTTCGTATTAATTGATCGCAGGTTGCATTAGCAATAAAACCACACACAGAAGTAACTAGACTCATCTCTATGCATCAAACTAACAACAATTACCTTAAGGCGCTGCGAAAGATCCTTAAAACCCTGAACCAGCTCAGGCCACAGCCTTTCTCTGTCAGTACTTGATAGACCTTCAAGCTTCCCCATAGCCTCTGCCCACATTATCTGGCAAATAAAACTATTCCCCAAACTTAGCCAGAATAAAACAAAACCTAACCAGATAACAACACTAACAAATAGAAAATGAATGGGAGAGAAACAATAAACTCACATCCGATACACCAGCAGGCTTCACCCTAAACTGCGGATCGGTAACGCTAAACAGAAAATGCTGCAAAAATTAAGACATTCAGTTCATTTCTCACATACAAATTCCCACAAGTAACATGACAATAATTAGCTAGGCTAAAAGAAGCATAATCTGAAACAACAAACAGAAATGTAGCACAGGAAACTAATACATTGCAAAATTGTAACAGAAGGAACAAAAACGAACCTTAAAAGCATACTTAGGGTTTCCAGGCTCAGCCTTATAAGCATCAACAATTGCCTACAGCAGAAATTATCAAATAAAAGGTCAAATTAAACAAAATTGATAAAGCTAGGGTTACGGATTCACAATTTTACATCCAAAAAAGAGGAAAGCCTCACCTGAATGTCACGATCCGCAAGAGAGTAAGGTAGAGGTGCCACCGGAGCCATCTGAGTGGTCAATTGACTAGGAAAGGTACTCTGAAACGACGGCGTTTGTTGCGTTTGCTGCGGTTGCTGCTGCGGCGTACCGAACGGATTCTGCATCCCAAATCCGCCGGCGGAGGGAGCTTGTTGCTGAAACGGCGACGTTTGCTGCTGAGGCTGCGTAGAGAAAGCGCTGGAGAACAAGGAGGAGCCGAAGCCGCCGGTGGAGAACGACGACGTGGTGGGAGTTCCGAAGGCCGGAGTCGAGCTAGGAGTGAAGAAGGACGGCGTCGTCGACGGAGTGCCGAAGGCGGGAGTCAAAGATGGAGCTCCGAAGCCGGAGGTTGAGGCCGGAGTGCCGAAGGTTGAAGATGGAGTGCCGAAGGCTCCGAAGAGAGAAGCGGAGGAGGTCTGGCCTCCGAAGGGAGACGACGACGATTGAGCTCCGAACATTTTGAGTGGCGATGGCGGTGGCGGTAGCGGTGGTGAGGTTGTGGGAGTGGAGGTGGAGTAGAAACCCTAACCTAATTCTCAAGCAGAGAGCGGCATTGGAGGACTGTAAATTGTTATAGAGGAGAGTGTAGTGCAGCTCAAAGTGTTCGACCTTTTGATTTTGGGGGCAGTCTTCGCGGTTTCATGACGCCGAGCTGGCGAGCTCAACCTGGCTCTGATACCAATGTTAGGCCTAAGCTTGAAGAAAGGGAGAAGAAAGAGAAATAGCAATACAGAATGGAAATGAGAAAGGTAAATTCAAGTCATATTTCATCTATGCCTCAGCAAAAGCAGCTTCCAGCATAATATAGAGCAGATCCTAGCTTAACACAGCTGACAAAACATTGGGCCTAAACATGGGCCTGACAACACAAAATCATATACAGGGAAATGGTTTGGCAGAAGGGTGTTGTCTCAACAGTTTTTAACTTTTTAACTTTTAACCTTGATAATAATTTTTTTTTTTTTTTAAATGAACCTTGATAAATTCGGAGAATTTGACTCATTAAATTTGTATTTTTTTTAGTGAAAATGTGAGGTTTTAGTTTAGTAGCATAATCTCTGTTGTAAATAAGAAGATGTGAGTTCGACTTGATCCGTTTTAAAATTCAACTAACGATTGTAAATTCGACTCAATCCGCTTTGAAATCCAACTCACGAAATTCAACTCGTATGATTTATAGTACTTGACTGTGTTCAGGTGAAGGAATTAGTCGTGTGCAAGTGCAATCACAAATCCTAATTTATCCCAATATCCAAACTTTCTTGCAATCTGTTAAACATATTAACATACGACCACAGCCCTTTCTTTCATTAAGACAAGGCAGGATAATAATACAATCAAACACGAAGGACCTTCTCTATCAGTTTCTACATTAGAGAAGACGTTACAAGCAAGAAAGCACAAAGGTGCGCCGATCTACAGGTCTACTCCGAACCAGATCCAAAATGAAGATATTTGTACTTTTACCAAAAGCATATGACAAAACTAAAATGGAATTCAGGCAATGCAAAAAGTTTAAAACAGAGTTATTATCAGAAACCAAATCTATGCAACACAAAACCAAATCTGACCATTTTTATCAGTAACCAAATCTATGGAAAACAAATACCAAATCATTAAAGTCCTCATCTTAAGAAGTTTGTCGAATGTATTCTACTCTTATTTAGGGTCTCTAACTTTCAGTCACACCTTTCACACTTTGATTCTAACAGAGCACAAGCACGGACCAGACAGCTTTACCGCTGAAGTTTGCCACTCTGATCCTGGAGCTGCATTTGGATCATATATCAAAGTACGGTATCCAAGTTCTTGCTGTAGTGAGAATAGTAGAAGTTTGTCACCGAGTATCCCAAATCGGAACTCAATACTAGTGCTTCCTGTCAGTGGAATTTGCACCATCTTCCAGGAATTGTCCTCGGGGTTGAAAACTGATAGTTTCCGCTGGTTCTTCCACTCCATACAGAAGAGCTTCTTTTCCAGCACAGCATGTGTAGTGACCATAACACAACCATTCTTCATCTGACACCAAGTGTGGGTCTTGGGATCGTAGACATCAACAAACTTTGAATTGCCTATGGTGAAGCTTGATCTTCCACCCATAACATACAGCTTACCCTCAAATCCACACGCAAAACAACCATATCTTGGGCGGCGAATACTCTCTATCAAGGTCCAAGTATCAGTTTCAGGATTATACACCTCAGCACTAGATAGGATGTTGCCATCTGTACTGTAGCCTCCAACTGCGTAAGCCAGGCCGCAAAATTCTGCACAAGCAAAGTCATATCGAGCCACATTCATCTCTGCTAATTTGCTCCACCTACAATTGCACGCCATAATGTCACACAAACATAACTAAACAAACAGACCAATTATATAAGGTTAAACTTTGTCAGAGAACCATAATAATATGCAATGTTCAACTGATAGTCATGCACCATATTGTTGGACAGGCGAAAATCTGGGTACTCTTATTAACATATATGAACAGCAGCAGTTCAAGAGGACAGTGAATAAACAAAGTGTTTCCAGCCTTCATCACTGATCAAGAAAAAGCACTAATATCTTCCATACAAAGATCAACAATGGAAAAGTATCAAGACAATCATTGCATGCTAAGAAATCAAATCCAGATATCTTTATCTATAACATTGAGCTTAAAGAAAACCATTACAACTTAAACCAGTAAACAATCGCAAACTAAAGTGATTTCATTGATTAAGGAAGAGGATTTGGAAACTTGAAAGTTGTACAGTGGACCAGATGATCCCTAGACAATCAAAAGGATCTAGTTTAATAATCATGCATGCCTTTTTCCAATAGAAAGATTAATGAGCATGAAAATAAAAATTCCTCGTGAGCGTAAGATTCAGAATAACTAGCCTAAACTTCCAAACTTCCTACCGTCAATAACTTAATCTATCAATGTAATACTTAACAGTTTCTCACTAGTTGAGATAGATATATGTTAAAGATCAGACATATTTCCAAATCTTATGAAGAAATGAACAAAAAACAAACCTGTTGATACAAGAGTCATAGTTGTAGACTTCTGGTGATGCAGCACCAGTCCCATTGATCCCACAAAAACCACCCACAATGACAAGCTTTCCACTGAGACCTACCACCCCAAACCCAGATCTTGTTGGACCAGGCATTGGAGGAAGAATACGGTGCTGATGTCCAAGGTAATCCAAAACCTCCCAATGGTTTTCTTTTCCTTCAGAATCTGTGGTTAACACATAGAGCCACTCCTGAAGCAACCCAGCTAACTGTCGCACAGTGGTAAATTCCTTGCTTTGCATAAAATGCCTCCACTTCTTAGAAACAACACTCATGGAACGGAAATCTGAACGAGGAACAAGTGCAAGGCAATATTTTGATATGTCATCTGGCAGTCCAGGTAGAATGGGGCTGTCGAAATCATCTGCCTCAGAACTCAAATTACGAAAGCTTTTTGAGCGAATTGGTGTATCTTTCTGGGGCAAAGTGGTTAAACACATGTTTGGTTCTTTGAATCTCTTTCCACTCAAAAAATCAGGCATTATCTAGATTGAGAGGTTATGAGCACATCCAAAGAGATGAAGATCACTCTCATCTATGATAAGTTAGGTTTCACCCAAAAATTCGCGTACTCAGAAATAGCTGACAATTAAAGGAGTTCGTTATATCCGTCACCTATAATTTTACAAGACCAAGGCAAAAATAATGTTGCAGAACGCATCACATGAGCAGTATATGCTGGCAATTTTCTATGTTTTGTACAGTCGGGTTGTAATTCCATAACAGAATTTCTGCACCAAGAGTAGTTGCTTTCTAAGTTGTTTGTTCCTCCACACACAGCACGAATGTCTGCGTATCATAGAGCATAATTAGTGCACCTTAATTACAAGAGAACTAATAAAAAAGCAATGAACATCTTATCAGTAGTAGTAGAGGTAGATAAGGCCGTAAGCATACCAATCAATGCCATATACTTGACAGGTTTTAGCCCCCTGTAACTTCCATGATAATCACCTGAATGAAGTACAAACAACAAGAATTCACTTCAGAGATTATCGTAGCACAGTTACAGGAAATAAAATGGAACACAATCACCAAGATAGCAGCAGCTAGAACCAATAAAACACACAACATGCGCTCTCATTCCATTTGACTATCATCCCACGTATTCCGCGGACACCATTATAGAAGAGACAGTTCATTTAGCATACTGCATTATAAGCCTAAAATTCTTAAAGGATGTGTCATGAACAAAGAGAAGATAAAAACACTTTGATACAAGTCATGAACAGATGAACCACCGCTATTCGGTTTTCGCAGTCAAGTGAGGGACTGCTTCATGGGTGGGAAAGGCCAATCCGCAAAGAAAAAGACCTAGCTAGTAGAGTTTAGCCTCTTTCAAAGTATCGATCTAGGAGTAAATTTGATCATCTTCTGGATCCGTATCCAGATACAACAACAATAGTGGTGAACCAGATCACAACAAACACATAAATTACGGATCAAACCCATAGCAAGATCAACCAAAATTCCCTTCGATTTTCTTCTTCTTTAGCTGTGAAAAGTTTCAGAACTAATTCACCCATACCAAACCACCAAAGAACATCCCACACGGACAAAGAAGACAGAAAGACTCAAAATACATGCTCAAACACAAGAATTCCAGCTCATGAGTATCAAAACCCGTCATTTTCATCACCAAATACGAATCAAATCTGAACCTACCAATACCTCTCAACCAGTAAGTAACTCAGTTCATTTCATTTGACACGAGCTTAGCGAACTCAGTATCAGTAAAACTAGCAAGTACAATAAACAAATGCATATATGAATGAAAAACACTGATCTGAGATGAGTATATAGAGAATAGAATAGGAACCTGGAAATGGAGAATACACCACAGCGGTGTGTATAATGATCTGAGTGAAGAGATGTGTGGGAATTTTATAGGTGAAAGAGAAGGCGAAAAAGAAGGGAGAATGGGATAAAATTGAGAGAGGAAGAACACGTCAGAATAAGATTTGCGCCAAGCCAGACCAAACGGGAGGAAGAAATAGCCAGAGACGACCTTAGCTTCGTTCTAGTTTGGTTATGTTCCCGAAACAAAGGAGATAAGAGACTTTTTTTGTTTATTTTTCGTAAATTTCCATTTTATAATTTTCTTTCCGAAGTGGACGGACGGGTATTTCTACCCTGTACTCGCTCAGACACAGTGGATTTCGTGTTTACGGATTTGATTTGATTTTTTCAATAGATCTTTGTATTTAGGATTTGATGTTTCTGACGGGGATTGAGTTGTGAGGGTAGTTAATGTGACGGTTTTTACCATATTTTATTAGATGGTTTACTAATTACCGAACTGTGACTTGGAAATGAAAATATTGCATGCACTTCTTGGGTCTTTGTATATTTATTTACAAAATTATTTACATGTTATTTTAGCTAAAAATTGAAATATAGCAAAAACAAAAACATCATTGCTATTGGAATCTCCACATTTGCTCACTTGACCTCCCTTTATTTTCAATTATTGAATTACATTTGTATCCTCTTACATAAAGACTATTGAGGACAATAAGTGTATAAAAAGAGTATTATATTTATTATCTATAGACTTTCTAATTCAATGATAATGTTATTTATTATTTTCCTTATCAAATTTATTTTCTAATTTCAGTAAGTGTTAAAACTAAGCAAATATATAAATTATAAGATTGTTAATGTGACATAAAGTTACTATAATTATACATGTTTAAGCGCATATACAAAATATAAGGTCAAGAGTAAGTGTTGAAAATTAAGCGCATATATTTTAATAAGTTTGCAACATGAAGAAAAAAAAAATTCAATTTTTTTGATGTTCAATATATATATATATATATATATATATATATATCTTATTAGACCTTAAATATATTTACAACACACTAGTAACTATTGAAATAGTACAAGGGCATAGCTAGTGTGTGAAATATTTGTATATCCTATGTTTTTATTTATCTCATTAGGTCTTACACATGAAATAAAAAAAAAATTAAGAAATAGAGATCTAGTGATTGAATAGGAGGTTGAATGAGTAAGTTATTGAAATATATGTAAATAACATATTTAAGGTTATTTCGGTAATTTGAATTGAGGTCTAGTGAGTAAATGCTTATATTCAAAAGTATAATGGGGGTGTAGAAAGTATTGGAGGTCTAATGAGCAAATGTGGAGGTCCCAATAGCAACACTCTTTCATAAATTTACTGTTTGAGAATCTAAAGTGTTGACGATCAAGTGCCACAAAAAGTGTTGACGTGGTTTTTTTTATCAAACAGTCAATTTCGGAACATAAATTCATAACCAAATCATATTGTCATTACAAGCCACAATCCCACATTTTCAAAATCCTCTACTAATTGTTTTGTTCAAACTAGAGAATCCTTATATTACTAGTCAAATCTCAAAACCACTTATTCAACTCATTTTTAGAAAAACAAAATAAAATTAATATGACAATCCCGATAGAGAAGAAAGTTGAAACTTACTTATAAGTGTAGGAGCTAGCTGCCTCTACTAAGGTCGGAATTAAAACTTACCTCACTCTAAAAATGACAAAGTTACAATATTTACAATTTTAATTTGCACCAATATATCTATCTTAAAACTAAATAGAACAAAAACATAAAAAAAAAAAAAAGCAACATTTTGTTTATATGGTTATGGAATGCCACGAACATTGTACATTTAAGGAAGAATGTATCGCTGGTAAGGGACGAGTCTTGAGATTAGAAGATTATTATATGATGATTATTTATAGCTAGAATTTCATTAATCAATATGCACGTAACTTATGATCATCATGAATTTCGCGTGCATTAATCAGATAAATAGCCAAAAAATATATCATGATCAGTTGGAAGAGAGCTTCAAGATCCTAAAATTATTTTGAGAGAGCTTATACTAAATTGTCTCATACTAATATCATGCTATTTTGTTCATTCGAAAACTTCTTATAAGTCTGTCTAATGTGAAACTTTTGAATTATATACATGTTATTTGTTATGTTACTTGTTATCTGATTGTAGTTAAAATTGAAATGTATCAAAAACCAAAACATAAATAATGCTTGATTTGAACACCAAGTTTGAGACTTGATCGTTGACTGGACAAGTGATTAACATTGTCCGAGGATCTCGACTCTCAAAGTATCAACTATCAAACGCCACAAAAAATGGTGGTGCAGTTTCATTATCAAACAATCACTTGAAAACATAATCCATGACCATGATCTTACCGCTATTGCAAGCCACAATCCCAATGCCACCATTTCAGAAATCCTACGCCACCTGTTTGGTTCTTAATAGAGAATCCCAATATTCCGGGAGGTCCGAATCAAATATCTATGATTTTGATTTTTGACTCCATCGCTCCTCCATTATCGCTCTCTGATGCTGCATATCCTCTTGGTGGCATTGTTGTAATTTGAGTCCATATTTGCAGCATTTATGTATGTGGTGGTGGTCGTGGGATTTGGAGGTTGAAGACGACGGCGCAAGGGTCGTCGGATGAGGGTGGGGCCCATGGTTGAAGGCGACGGACGGATGGATGCATGTGGGGTTAGCTTGGCCTTTCCGTTATGTGCTGGGCAGCCATTTTGGCTCTAGCGACCCCTACACATTTTACTTTTTTTTTTTTTTTTTCTAAAAAACATTTGAAATTTTTATTTATTTTTCTTTTGGTGGAATATTAGAATTCTTATATATCATTTTTGGGAATGATTTTTTTTTTCTTTTAATTTATGTTTGCGTACCCTTGTGTTTTGATGAAACATGAAGCATTGTTTAGATTAAAACTGGATTCATAGAATCATGCATTCTATTGGTGCTGGTGATACCCAATGAATCAAAGGTTTGGTGAATCAACTTTTTCCAAAATTCAGCAATACACAAAGATGAAAAACACACAAGGCATTGGCAAAACGGGATTTTTATTATGGTTCTCTTAAAATTGTCACATAGTCTGGAATTATATTTTTTTGAGATACTTTTACTTTGAAAATTTAGATTTAACAAATAAAATATTTAAGACAATAATAACTCTAAAATTTAATGAAAGTTTTCAAATGCAGTATTATATAAGTAGCTTGACTGATAAACTTGAGAAATAATAGCATGCATCAATGATCAATCTTCAATAGGCTATGACTCTAAAAGTCCATAACTCCATACTAGTGTTTTTGTTGATCACTATGTGGTTGTAATGGAATTTCATATCTTTGTACTCCAAGTCAATTTGATAAAGGGAACCTAAACAATAATCAATCGAGAAAGAAAGAAAGAAAGGAAAAAAGCGTGCAGGGATGGGTCACCTAGCTATTACCGGAAGGTTCATCTCTAGATACAATTAATCATAGGGAAAATGGCTGGTTTGCTCACTAAAGTATGCCCCATTCTAAACTTTGCTCACTGAAGTTTGTCCAATATCACTTTGCTCACTATCGAATTACACTTGTATTCACTTTGATCACTCCGTCAAAATCAGACGTTAAAATTTTGCTTATGCCGTTAAAAACAATGACACGTGCCACTCATGTGCAAATTTTAAGGACATTTTGGGAATTTCATTAGTTTACTCCTGTTTTGAACTTATCTCTCCCATTGTGAATCTCCCATTGTGAATTTGGATTTCTGGAGTTTTTGGATTTCTGGATTCTACGAAATCCGTGCGTTTTGTAGAAAGCTGATGAAACACAGTTGCTGCTGGTTCCCAAATTCCCAATTTGCAAGGCGAAAACTCTAGAGTAGCAAATTGAAGCATGGATCAATGGAAAGGCGATGACTGTTGTGGCGTTTCAGCTCCTCTTGCTTGTGATTCCAGGTTTGTTATAGTGGTTTTAGCTTCTGCAATTTAGACAATTAAGGGTTGATTGATTTAGAGGGGATGAGATTATAAAGTTTTGATCTTTTATGGTATTTGATCATAAGCAGGAAAAGGGCTGATGTGGAAAGCAAGGACCCGGTTTCTGCAAGGAAGGTTCAGAAAGCTGACCGTGAAAAATTGAGGAGGGATCGGCTCAATGAGCATTTTCAGGAGTTGGGAAACACTTTAGGTAAAAAAGTCTAGTAGTGAGTTTAGTTGGTGCTCTAGTACTAATTTTGTGCATTGTTTTCGTTGAAATGGCAATGTCTAGACATTAAATTCTTGTGTTGATTGTTTATCCGATACGACAAGTTATAGACAAACTGTCATGAATTAGGGCCTGGTTAGAGACAATGCCTTAATTCTCAAGAAACTACGTTGTTGTTTTGGAAATGCAGATCCAGATAGGCCGAAGAATGACAAGGCGACTATACTTACAGACACTATTCAAACGTGGAAGGATTTAACATCTGATGTGAACAAACTAAAATATGAGTATGCAGCACTCAATGATGAATCTCGTGAGGTGGTGATGGTCATTTAATGTATCCATTGCATAATCATAATAGTAATGTAGACTGTTTGCTTACGCTTGAGAGTTCATGTTTTTGTGGGACTAGGAAGGGCAAGCAATCAAAAAGGAAAGATAGGAACATCACAGATGGAAGTTCAAGTAGGTATTCTTCATCCCAAGTTGTTCAAGAGAGTTCGTCTAACAGCGTAGGTGATATCCCCAAGACTAACGAATGAAGATGTTCCGTTTGACCATTCTACTGACTTGTGGGGTTAGGAAGGGAAAGCAATGACAGAGGAAACGTAGGAGATACAGGAAGTGAGCTTTTCGAGTAGGCTTTCTTCATCTCAAGCTGTTCAGGAGGGCACGTTAAGACTAATGAAGACGTTCTGTGAGCCCAGTTCTACTGACTGGATCATACTGTTTAAAATCACAGGCAGCTCGATTTTCTGGGACATCCTGATGATAAAGCCTTGGTTCTGTATTCCTTAAATTCCAGTTTAAGTTTGGCACATAGACCAACTGAAACGAATGATAATGTAGGGGTTTGTGTTTGTAAATTATTTCTCTGTACCTGACCCCTTCAAATAGATATGATTATTTAGTATAGTTGTAAATACAAATCCGTTCTGGCAAATTTTGTTGATTCAACTTTTTTTTTGCGTTTTCAGAGATGGGCCAAAGGCGCTTATTTCGTTTTACAGTTCAACTTCAACCTGTGTTTCCCAGGTCATGAGCTAATTTCACTTGCAAGCACACCAGAATTAAGCTTGTCGAAGAAAAAAGCACTCCAGAATTATATGAACGAGTTCGAGTTGACCATCTGATTCCCCCACAGAAGCAAAAGTAAGAATTGAGAAAAAAGCCTTGTGTATGTGGAAAAAAAAAAGTAGATGTTGAGAACAAAACTAAAGTGATCTGGGGAGGTGAAAGAAACAGAAGGAAAGAGACGGATCAAAACAGGAGTAAACTAATGAAATTCCCAAAATGTCCTTAAAATTTGCACATGAGTGGCACGTGTCATTGTTTTTAACGGCATAAGCAAAATTTTAACGTCTGATTTAGACGGAGTGATCAAAGTGAATACAAGTGTAATTCGATAGTGAGCAAAATGATATTGGACAAACTTCAGTGAGCAAAGTTTAGAATGGGGCATACTTTAGTGAGCAAACCAGCCATTTTCCCTTAATCATATAGCATTCGTGTCGCCCATGTTATAATATGCAAATAGCCAAGCTAGGCAACGGCTGGTGTTTATTGTCACAGCCGTTCGTCGGAAAGGTGTGGCGGACACTTTGTCGGCATGTCGTTAGTGGAGAATCTATACCCCGATATATTCTCTAATTTTGGTACGGTGAGTGAGGGATGAACCTTGCAGCTTCCAAGCTTTTTGTGACCAAATTTAGTTACTATTCCTATCAAACAAACGTCAAGCTTCCTTGAAGCTATTGAGGGGGTGAACCTTCCTTGAAGCTAATCCTCCCTTGATTTGGAACCGGATTTGCGAAGAAGTTGAAGATGTCGTTACGATCGATGTTGGGGATTTTCTAACGATGCTGACAAAAATGGATGGATAGAGAAATGAGATTATTGTAATAGTGTGTGATATGTCTAGAACTTAAAGTCTTAAAATTAAAAGTATTTTATAGTTTTATCTATGGGTCGAGACATGAATATGATGAAGTTCTATTTAATTTCCAAGCGACATGCATAATTTTTTTTTTCTCTTTTTTTATTTACAATGTTTAGACGGTTAGACTTTCATTTTTTCTCCATTTATAATACTTCGGAGTACCATGAAATGAACTTGTGCTTACCTGGTCATAAATCGTTGACAATGTAAAATTACCGATGACATTCCAAAGGTTAAGGTCAAACTTTGTTAGTATGACCCTTCATAGCATTAAGAGATGTAAACAACGGGGCAAGACATATCCTTAACAAGCTTAGTTTTAGTCAGAGAGCTGATCGATTTGAATTAGTACTATAGATGTTCATGTTTATCATGATACGTGAGTTTGTGCTGTATTACATTAGAAAGGATAAGAACTTGTTCAATTCTTTGATACTTTCTAAAATAAGATTAGATTACCATATTCAGGATAGAATAATATCATTGACCTATGGACATTGTGCTTGTATATTCTGAGTGCATTGCTTATTTGTTGTGGTTCTAAACTTCCAATAATTATATATATTGTTGGTCAACAAATGATAGGGTTTTAACTTGTTATTCTTGCTTACAAATCCACTTCCTAACTAATCTTGTTTGATGACAAGTTGATATCATCAATTACTTTAAAGGAGAAGCAAGCAGGTAGGTACCTTTATTTGTGGCTAATGAAACGGCAATTATTATGGTTTAGCGACTCGTGTTTATCCACATTTTGGAAACGAAATCAATTTATATCAGGCCACTCATCTTCGTGTATATTACATATCACTCTTATTATGAGATTCTTGAACTTATATTAGCAATCATAAAAGCTCATTTTACTTTTCATGAATGAAACTAAAATCGACCATGAGCTAAGTTACTGGGAAATATGGTGATCATAATACAACCTATGGTGAATTAGAAGGGAGAACAGCTAGAAGGTATCCTAACAATCTGAAATTATATAAAAATGATTAATACTCATAGTATGTCATTATCTGCATAAATTCAACATTTTTTTTTATCTTAGTCCCTTTGGTTGTATGACATTTTATTCATTCCAACACCTTTCATTAATAATTTATAGTATGATCGAGTACGTCAAACACAAAACTTATGGCTGATAGAAACACAATATTAATGTTTTTTAGTAAACAGTTGTACCACACAATTCTAAATTCAAATTTTATTCTCAATACCGAATCTATAATGAGAAAACTAATCATATTTGAACTAATCTCATCTCAGCTAATCAAATTAAAAATTATACATAGTTTGAGATGTGAACTATCTCGACTAGTGTAATTAGAACGTATATCACACTGAACGTGACAAGGTTACAATATGACAATATTAGTTTACACCTAACTCTTAAAACTATATCTTAAAACTATACAATACAGATAAAAAAAAGTTATATTTTTGTTAAGATTGATATTAAACTCCACAACATCGTATGTTTGAGGGAGAAATGTATGCATGCATGTTAAGGACTAGCCTTGAGACGTTATTACTTATTGATTTATGAATTTGATGTCATTAATCAACATTTATGCGAATTAGATGTATGTGATTAAAAATCAATTTATTGTGTTGTAGGATTATTTAAGACGAGAATGATGACTTTTCATATAACGTTCATGTTAGAACCTCATGATCTTGGCTTGATTAAATTTGACAGTCCTCTCCAGAATGCTGTTCAAGCCTTTCTCGATGATCTTTGTGGTGTGACCAGTTAGAAGAGGTGGCTCGTGTTCTAATGTCTAGTTTTGCTGTTTTTTCTGTTTGGGTCTTTTAATCCCAGTTTATAACCAAAACAAAAAAAACAAATTGGGTCATTATTCCTCTGTGTCCACTCTGGGCCAGCCAAAGTTGGGCCGAACACTAATCTCCGATCGAACCCATCCACTTATCCCAACGACACGTCACCATCTCTTCCTTCACATTCCATAATCATAGTCCGCGGCCACCTGTATAATCTTCTACACTCGTCGAAGTCTCAAATGGAGTCACGCAGTCTCTCTCTTCTAACAGAAATTAACAGAATATACCCAGCTCGAAAATGAGAGTCATCACTCCCTAACCGCCTTCCCAACTGTCCCCAAACTACACAGCCTTCTTCTCACAGTCACAGTTCCGTCACCAAACCACCGTTACCTCCATGCCGATTGCCTCCATTTCACTCCTCCGCCACCGCTCCCTCACCGCCACCGCCACCGCCACCGTCACTCTCCCCACCTTCAAAAACCTCCTCCACCGCTTCACCGCCGCCCGATGCGTCCCTATCGCAGCAGCGAAGCAGCACCAGAACCCTAACGTCACCAGAAAATCACAGCCGCCGGATAAGAAGCTCCTTAGAGCCAAGCAGACCTTTAAGGACTACTCCTCCCTCGCTCCGGTCCTCTCTCCTCAGGACAAGCCTCCTCTATCGGATTCTCAGACCGTCGGCACCGTCGCCGCAGCTCAGGCCAACTTCATGCGCGTCATCGTCGAAGCTCAGAGAAGCCTCGAGAAGAGCGCGGACGAAACGGCGTCGTCTTCGAGTTCTGGATTTCAGGTGGAGCTTCTCTGTGTGGTGAGGGCGTTGCTGAAGAAGATAAAGAGAAGAGTCTTGGTTGGGGACAAGGTGCTGGTGGGGTCCATTGACTGGGTGGACCGCCGTGGAATGATCGAGAATGTGTACCGGAGGAGCTCCGAGATTCTTGACCCGCCGGTGGCTAATGTGGACCATTTGCTTGTGCTTTTCTCTCTGGAGCAGCCAAAGCTTGATCCGTTTGCGCTCACTAGGTTTCTGATTGAGGCCGAGTCCACTGGGATTCCACTCACGCTTGCTCTCAATAAGTGTGAGCTCGTAGACGAAGAGGTTTGAATCCGAATCTTGTTTGATTTCTTTTGCTGATTATCAGTCATTGTGTTTAATGGTTAAGTTTCTGAAGCATGATTCATAGATTTCATACATAGGCTCAACATTTGGTGCAGATGCTTCATAGTCTTATACAAGTGAACCTTAGCTACTATTCTGATTGTGAAGAAAAGTTGCGTGTATGGTAATGTTGTTTGGTTTGTGTATTTTACTTCAATAGAATGGAATTGTAGTTGCACCGTTTGAGTTCTTGATAATGTTAACGGCTTTTCGCAATTTGTTATGGTGAGGCAGCACATGTGTGCCTGTATGTAGTGCTACGGTGAAACCATCTGCAACATTTAGTGCCGATTATCGAATTGTATAGTACTAGTCAGTGCATCTATTCTGATAATCGATTAATTCCTAAGAATGCGAGCCTTCGTTGAAAATGTGCAGACAATGGCTACATGGAAGTCTAGGCTACATAAGTGGGGCTACAAGCCACTTTTTTGCAGTGTTGAATCTAAATCTGGACTCGACACTCTTGCTTTTATTTTGAGAGATCAAACTAGTGTAATTGTTGGTCCAAGTGGAGTTGGAAAGTCTAGTCTGATCAATGCTTTGAGGAATAGCGACCATCATGCTTTTGATCCTGCAGAAGTGGATAATCGGATTGATTCAGTGGGTTTTCATCACTTTCTGCTTCCTTTTACTTTACCCTGTATCTTTTGTTTGTGCAAGTTCAATGCCCATTCCAACTATTATTTCCATGTGCTTATTTCAGATTGTAGGCAGCAAGTGGTTGGAGGATCAGCGTGTCGGACAGGTTTCAGTTAGAAGTGGTAAAGGGAAGCATACTACTCGCCATGTTTCCTTGCTTCCATTGTCTGGAGGAGGGTATCTTGCAGATACTCCTGGGTTCAGCCAGCCTAGTTTAATGAAAGTAACAAAGCAATCTCTAGCAGAAGCTTTCCCAGAGGTTTGTGTAAAATACAATGCAGTTGATTCTTGTGTGTAAACTAATTTTGATCGCATTTTTTGCACTGGTTAAGTTTATCTGTTCTAATGATAGTCTTTGTTTCTCTTCAGATACAGAAGATACTCAATGACAGTGAAGGTGCGAAATGTGCGTTCAGTGACTGCTTGCATTTAGGTGAAAAAGGTTGTGTTGTAGGGACTGACTGGGAAAGATACCCGTACTATTTTCAACTTCTTGATGAGATCAGAATCAGAGAGGAATTTCAGTTGAGGACATTTGGAACCAAAAAAGAGGGTGATGTAAGGTATGTTTGTTTGAATTATAAGAAGCTGGTTGTCAATCCATTGTCCATCTTTGCTGAACTAAATAGTTAAGTTTTTGCTGTTCAAGAGTATTCTATTTGAATATGGAAATAGCATGCATTACTATGGTTGCTATGTTAAACATAGTGACAGTATGATAGCGGCCCTCACTTTCATCACCTTTATGGTTTCAACAATTCGGCATTGCTTTGTTTTAGTGTTATTGCATACCAGTACACAGTTATTCTTATGATTATTTGGCAGCTTAACTTGGTAGATTTCATTAACTTAATTGTGCTTTTGGAGACAGTTTTCTACCATACATTTTGTGGCTCCTAATCATTTTCACTTTCTGATAATGACGCAGGACATAATTAAGTTGCATCTTTAGCATAAGGTTACATGCCTAATGCATTACACTTTTCCGATTAAACATTAGTGACCCAAAATGCAGCTCAGTTTTATCTCTAATATAAAGTTTCATATCTCAGCCAATGACCCGAAATGTAGTAAAGTTGGTCTGCAGCCTCTGGATTTCCTATCTCACATTGTTTTAGTTTTCTTACTGAAACTCAAAAGTCTCACGTATATTTGCAGGATCAAGGATGGACAAGCTGAACCAAGGTTGGAGCGTAAGAAGCATAGGAGAGTATCACGCAAGAGTATGAACCAGTCACTTCTAGATGAATTAGATGAGCTGGATGATGACGACGACAACTTACTAGATGAAGTAAACCGGTAGGCCAATGAGTGAAGAATGGATAGGACAATGAGGACACAGAACCAGCATGAAGTTGCTTCATATCCAAAATTGTATATAGCAAGTTTGAACTGCATCTTGTTACAAGAGGTTAGACTGATATCAGCCTTACAGATAACAGAAATGAAAATAATCAGATCTCTGGTGATATCTGATGTGGAAGCAAATGTTTTGTAAGTTGGGAGTTGACTCGATGTAAGATCTTTAGACATGATCATCCTAAAACCTTGCTCTAGCCAATTGGTTTGCATGTGTACTGTTCTGTTGTGTGTCATTACTGTATGTGACTGGATCATCTACCATAAATTCACTACTCTAGCTTCGAAGGTAGGCACCACCAATATAATCGACAGCCGAAATTGTAACCTGCTGGTATCAATTGAAGAACAAATTCATTCAGAATTCCGATTAGAGAAGAGGCTTATAAACCCAACAACAGAACGATTAGAAACAAAGAAGGCACAAAATTGCTATAAAGTGAAAATCTCCTGGTCATTGCATAAAGTCTGAAACAAAAAACCCGAGTACATTGTAATTGATAATCCGAACACAGACATTAGAACTGGTATGACATACTGAAACCTATCCGACGCTAATTCATGACTGAAATTGACCTATTTAGCTTTGGAGCCTTTCTTCTTGGAACTCACAGGCTGCTGGCTCTGAGGCTTGGGGTGCTTCTCGGCTTCAGTTGGGTCCAACCACTTGAGGGGGTGGCGATTGAACCAGGGCCAATTGGGGACAGTGACCAATGTGGTCAGAACCACACCACCTGCATACACCAGCATCATCATCTGAAACGAGCCCATCACGTAGCCAGTGAGAAACCCAACCACAGCGAAAACCAGCAGCAGAATCTGCATCAGCTGCTCCGCTAGCTTTTGCCCTTGCCAATCCATCTGATAATTCTACAAAGAAACACAACGGGTCAATATTGCAGTATTCGACAAAACCCCAAAACCGTAATTACGAAGAGAAACCTAGATCGAAAAGCGTGTTCCGGAATCAAAAGGAATTGGGATTGTGAGATAGAACATTCAAAGAGAGAGGGAGTTACCTGGGAAAGCACGGGAGCGACGAACTCAGGCTTTGCCTGGATTTGGGAAGATGGAGAAAAGAGTGTGGGTGAGTGTGTCCAGAGAAGACCGAGAATTGAAAATTAAACGCAAGGGAAGGCAGATAGTGGTCGTGATCTTATATCCAACGGCAGATAGAGCGTCTGCATACGTGGACATTTATGGTGGTGTTGAGGTGACGATGTAGTATTTTCTCCACAAATAGGATCGCGCCACGTACTTAGGCCTTTAGGGAAAAAGGGCAGGGCATCTATTCTTGAACATGTATACTCTGAGTTTATGTTACTTTTCTTTTTTATATTTTCGAAATCGAAATGAAGGCATTACCGATTAAGCGATTACAGATGGATGAATTTATACTGGTGAGCTTCTGAACGCGAACATAAGCTAAAGATATTACTAGCGTCAATGAAAGGGTATAGAATGGTTAATATGACCTACAAATGAGGGCATTGCTAACTTGAGAATTCAACAATAAAATCAAAAGGCTGAACAAAAATAACCAGACGAGTAAGTCCATTGATTCACAAGAATATTATCCATAATTTGCACGATTTACCCATTCCATCATACATTCAGGTAGGTTTCTAGCATTAGATTTCACGATACTTTAGCAAACCATCAAAGATAATATGGAATTAACAGTACACAGGGTGGTCCAAAAATTGTCTGCATAACATCTCAAACTATGTAATAAGCAACAAAAATTTCTCATAATACGAAAAAGCACAATGGTCAGGGAACTCTTCCACTGGCAGGTCTAATTGCCAATCAAGCAGATCCACCACTGCGAACAGCTTGAGATTTCCTGGATTTACTGGTTGCCAATTGGGAGTCGGGCTGAAATGACATCAACACGGGATGAAAACAGTTAGGAAAGAGCAAATTAAAGTGATCAATCCATTACCGTCCAAATGTTTTCCAATAAATGAATAGGAATTATATAAGTACCTCCTTCTTCACAGGTTCTTCCTTCTCAGACAAAGTGAGCTCAATGTGGCATGGAGATGACATGTATGCTACAAAAGAATAAAACACGAGCTGAATTCAGAAACACATGTTCAAAAATAAAAACTAGGCCTTGAAATCAAAACAGGATAAAGTTAGGATTATACGGTTGATTCTTCCATGAGCACGGTATGTTCGGCGTCTTTGCTTCTGTGCTTGGTTGACTTGGATGTGCGATACAACAAGAGAGTCAACATCCAAACCCTTCACCTGAAAGTTATAACCAGTAGTTAGATATTGTAGCTGCTAAACCTAACAGTGGGAAGAAAAAAACCAGAAACTTACTTCAGCATTGCTCTCAGCATTCTTGAGCAAATCCAAAATGAACTTGGCAGATTTCACAGGCCAGCGCCCTTGGCCATTAGAATGCCTGTTCTTGGCCTGAGCTGTACGCCCAACACCACGGCAGAAACGTCTGAAAGGAATGGCTTGCTTGTGAACCAAAACATCCTCCAGATATCGCTTTGCCTTAACCAAGGTCATCTTCCTGATTGAGAACGCTGTCTCCCTCGTGTTCTGTCAGAGACAAAAGGCAGATGCAAAGAAACATAAGCCTTCAATTTATAACATATGACATAACACACCACAACAGAAGAGAATTTACTACTCTAAAGAAACTACTACAAACCTTCGACAACTACCCGATGATAATAAACCCCCCAAAAATCATTGCTCCGACCAACAGAGATAAAATAATGTTTCATCAACTTATTGCTCCCACTCATAAAACTCGACTTTTTCTCAACAGTTTTGAACACACGCACATTTAGAAATAAATCATCATCTAAAAATGGCCCAGTAAAACGACTATTATCAGCAACTTCAAAGAAAAAAAAATATCACAACACGGACGAAAGCATTCCATTAAAATGTTGCATGGTTTACTGAACCTTCAGCCACAGAGAGCCACATAGACACAAAACAGAGGTTCACCCAATAACTTTGCAACTAATTTCCCTGACGGTTACGAGAGACCCATTCACATATTAGGCAATAGGACCCTGCTTTTATCATCAGGTTTTACACCATAGCCTAATCTAAATCCCTAAAAAATCCAAACATCAATACACTTTGAGCTAAATTCAGCTTGGTAAACAAAACAACTGATTCAAAATACAAACACATACCTTGAAATGAACCCTGAGGTCAGAACCCCTAGCCTTGCAAGCTGTAAAAACAAATAACAAACTTCTATTAGATCTAAAAAGCAGCTTCATATAAAATCAAAAGCCATTGATTTGAGAAAATCGAAGAGATCTTACACTTGGTGGGATTATCGGGCTCCTTGGAGTACTTCACCTGAAATAAAAGAGAAGGATAAATAAATGAGAAGCCGAAGATGAACAAAACAGAATTAGGGATTTGAGATGACAGAGAACAGAGGAGTGGAGGAGAAGAAGACGAGGAGGTACCATGGCGGCGGCTGCTGCTTCTGCTTCAGTGAAGGCTTGTGCGATAGGGTTTCTTTCGCCGAAGAGGCGAGTAAATATTAGGCTTCGGCTTTTATAAGGAAAAGAAAATACTAAACCCTAGGGAACGAAAATGGACCCACACGGAGTTTGGGCTCGGATGCTACCCGATTACGTTGGGCTTAAATTATTATTGCGGTGTGCATGTCGATTCATATGGGCTGGTTCGAACTTTTGTGACACTGACACACAGTAATCACTTTCAAATCAACAATTTAATTTGATGAGTTGTTGTTTTGTTGATATATTGATTCAACTAAGAAGTCATTGTCTCGTTGATTCTTAAAAAAAAAAAAAAAAAAACCTTGGAGGCGTTGAAGTATTGAATCGACTGCTGTTCTTTTTATTTTTACTTCGTTACGCCTATGTCCTGATTTATTTACACAAATTATGACTCGCGTTTACTGGTAGTCAGTACTCGCACAACAATACTCAACATTTTTAAGTAGGGTTCCTTGGGTACTTCCTCCTCTTAACAGTTTGAAGCAACAACACTAATAACACTGGAAACACCAACATCAAACAGGAACAACGGACGCATCTTGACCGGAAGAAAACCATAGTGTATGCTTCTCAAGTAATAAGATTCACACAAAAGTCATCAAGAAATCCTTGTTGGCTACTTGTAAAAAGAAGAGAAAAATATCCTAAAACATGTGTCATGATATTGAATAATGAGATGAATATTCTCGATTAATCACCTGTATTATTTGTTCGAATAAAATTTCAATTAACATGTCCCTACCCCAACATTTTCACTAATAATTGGTAATGAGCAAGTGATGAGTTGAACATTACGGTACATTTTTTTTATTAAAGAATTTTTATTATTAAAGTGGTGAGTACACTCAAATGTCAAACACGTTCTTCCTCAAAAAATTAGTTTCCTCCGTTGAAGTGCTACGTCGATGTTGACGAACCAAAAGTGGAGGAGGATGCCTACTACGACTCCAAACTGGTGTGATCTCCAATTGAAATTGTTAGAGCTGATTCTGAAGAAGCTTGCTGTCATCGACATAGTTCGATTCAAATCAGCCTGTTCTCGTTGGAAAAGCGCTGCAGAATCTTATACCTCTTCTCCTAATTATACACCTTCGCCTGAAGCTCCATGGCTCATGGTCTCTCACCCTCCTGAGGGTCAACAAATAGAGACTGATGATCAACTTCTGGTTTTTTAGCCTCTCAGAGAAGTTTCATAAAATTAAGACCTCTTTTGAAGGCTTTGATTATCCTGACGTATATATTAAGGGCTCCTCACATGGGTGGCTTGCGATTTGCAACAACAACAACAACAACAAGGGTATGCCTTATTGAGACCTTCGACTTCGACTTCGACTCTTCCTGTCATATGCGAACACTTACACTTGGATACCAGACTGCTCCAAGTTGTGCCTTCCTCCGACCTCTCTCGCCACAAGAATTTTGTTGTTGTGGTGAGCGAGGTACGCTATTCTATATCACAGATATCTAGCGTTCTGTAAGAACGGAGATAAAAGATGGACACACTTGGGCATTCATCAGTGATGTATGGACATTACATTCCACAAAGGCCATTATATTCATTAGGCGTGGAAACCCTAGAGGTTTGGGACTTGGGAGGAACTTCTCCCATGAAAACTATGGATTTTCGCCACGGAATAATAGAGGGTTTGGTTACAGGAGTGAATATCCATGGGACAACAGTGAATATGGTGGAGTCACTTAGTGGAATTTATCTGTTTGTGCTGAATACTCTTGGTAAGAGCATATACTACAGAATCTACAAGTTAAATTTCACCGCCAAGGAGTGGGAGAAATTGGAAAGTTTGAATGATCAAGCTATGTTTTGTGATCGAGATACAGGAGCGATGTATTATCAACTCGGAATCTCCCACAACTTGAAGAAAACTCGATCTATTTCACTGCTCAGCAATTCTGTGAGATTAATACTTTGCATAAGATTCCCAATTCGTGTCAAGTGAGTGGACGATTATTCAGCTTAGAAAGTAAAGTTACTAAGGAGTACTTTTAAGTGCCGCCGGATTGGTAATAATACGCAACCTTATTTTTGGATCGTTCCTAATCCATGGTGAGGTGTCTAGCTAGACACACAAGTTTTTGTAGGACAAGTGATTTCATTGGAAACTTTTTGATCTGTAGTATAATTAACGAGTTTAAGTTTACTCTAATCCAGTATATATATTAGCCATTCCATTGCTTTTAAGCTTTATGTTTATATTGATCGTACATGATATCTTTGCATTGTGTAGATACATATTAACCTATATATGATCTTTAGTGTCAATTCATCATAAATCATGATTCTTCTGTTTCATTTAGCAATTGGACCCGACACTAAACTGAAGGCACCAAAAGAGAGCAATTTCGTTAGGAAAAGATGCCCCCCCTGTGAGATATACTGCATTTATTGGATATCTTGAAATTCATTTCTAACTCATTGGGGGTAAATTTCTACAGTTTCTATCTGACATGCAAAATGACCTATGGTTCGAAACTAGAAAATATAACTCGACAAAAAGCCAGAATAAGCAACCACATCCACCCACTCCGGAAAAAGCCCTTTCAGCTTCTTTGCTTCATCAACCAAATACTGATCTACGACAGCAACTTCTACCCCTAGATCTTCAGAACTGTTAGCCTGGATATATCACAAGGAAAATTAAGCCGCAGGAAGCAAATAAAACTAAAACAAGGTAAAGAGCTTAATTTCGATACCTCTAACCAGAAGGTCCAATTCTCAGGACTAGTTCCACTAAGTCGGCATATGTATGATGGTGGACCTCCATCAGATGTTTCAGTAGCTGTACCAATTTTGATGATAAGTACATAAAACCATAAATTTATTAAGCGCATCTCTAGAAGATAAGAAATAATGGGGGGAAAAGAACCTGGAAGTGTTTTGTCTGCAAATGACCAACTAGATAAAGGGCCTGTAATATTGAGGACTGCAACCCAAACCTCCTCCAAGGAACTGAGAGCAACGAAGACAAAAGCTTTTAAATCTTGAAAATCATATAAGATGTTCTGTAAAGGTCAAGAGCATGCAATTTTTTCAACTCACCCTAAAGACAATTCCAAGTATATTCTCCGCGATTCCTCGCCAAATACTGTATGTGGCTTATAAGTGGACAGATGAGGGAACTGCCCGTATTGCTTTAAAATACCATCACTTCTTGCAGGAAACTTCAAGCTTCTTGAGAACAAATTAGAAACAGGAAAAAGTCCCTGCATATACAGAGGCCACCAGATATTTCACCCATTGTTCCAGTGAACTATTTACTTGGCAACTGACTAACATATATATCTTACAAAACACAAACTAATGACATCTACCACTCCAACTAAGGAGTGCATGTATTACAAAACACAGATTCTTGTTCTTTTTTAAAGGTCGAAAGCGCAAGCTGCTAGAGGGACTGTGCCCATTCTCCATCTTCTTCCACGTTACAACCGGAATAAAGAACCTTAAAATTAACCCTATATATAGATGGAAAAAAGGGATTTGAGGCAGCACAGCCCCAGGGGGTAAAGAGTAGGGTTCTAGAATCTATTTTGGAAAAATCACAGAAAAGGCTTGCTAAAACAAGAGCATATGTAGAAAGGGTATCCACTGGGCTCAGTGGCCTACCAATACCAATATGTACAAGGAAGGATAAACGTATCCAAAATCTGAAGAAAATAAATGAAATTTAAAAGCCTCGAGGACATAAAATCCGAAAGAAACACTCCAGAAACAAATACAAGCATAATTATAGAAAAACACCCCTAATCATATATTGAAACAAAATAATCTACAAAATTGCATACCATCCAAGTCTCTCGATGAGATGACTTTGCTGTTTCAAAAGATAACTCTGTACTAATGTGCAATTCCTTTGCAACCTCGGGTGCATGTTTGAAAAGAAAAAGTAACGAATTGGAATCCACAACAGAAAAATCATAGCTGGACTCCAGAACATGATTTGCATCTGTCATCCAAAGAACAAAATTGTTGAAGTAGGAGCATAGGACGAACAAGAGAAAAGGGTAAAAGAAGCAGAGAATGAAAGAACATTATACTGAAACAACAACAACAACAACAACACAGCTCGCGCAAGCTTGAATACCTTCAGTAAGAAATGTATGCTGGAAAATAACTCTCTTAGGTGCAGCCGTGCTATATGGAAAGAACTGCGATGACAGAGCCAAGCCTAGGACGCTAAGATGCAACAAGACTTGCAAAATGGATGACCTGGCTAACCAGTGACCGCAAATAGGTATCAGTGGGCCAACCGACCAACTGGTCACAAGTCCAACTACTGCAGCCATCACAATGTCAGGAACGAAATAACCTGCAAAAACAATATTTGAGCCATGCTTTTTGAAAATTTTGAATACACAGAATTCATTGTACTCAAGGAAATAAGTTTAGGCTAAGACTTTATGCAACTTTATTGTATGAAATGCACCAAGCTCTAATTTTCTCATTGTTCGAGCATATCTGTTTTGAGCAAGCAAGATTGCATTTCATATAATAAAGTTGAATAGTGAGAAACTTAGAGATCACATTGTTCAAGTACAAACTCTGACTTTAACAATATAGTAAGTTCAAATGAAGGTTAGTAAGAGCCAGTAAAAATTCAAAGTACTAACCATATGGAGGTGGCAAAGCACCCATCATACCCATCTTTTCTACCAAAAACTGGACAAGAAATGCACCAAAATACACGGAGTACACAAGGCATGGAAGCATAGGTATCATATAAATTAAAGTTGACCTGAAAGAAGCATAAAAATTTGGTTACAGTATTGTAGTTCCTACTTATAAATTGATACACATGGCTAAAATATCAATGAAAACTTTACAAAAGGAAGCATACACATGCACACCATCTATCTTTCTAAAGTTACAAGAAGAACTGTTGAAACCAGTACCTGAGTGATTGGCGACCAAATAATTTGACTGATAAGCAATATGAAATCCATCCAACAAGCATAGACACGGACAGTGAAAAAGTCAAGAAGCCCCCGCTCAACCCAGCATACAGGTAAGCCTGCTTTCACTAAAGTAGTTTCACAATTCATCCTTTTGAGTGCTCAAGTACATTGTAAAAGAAAGCAATTGAAAACAAGAAGAAGAAGATATAATCATGCATTCAAGTTACATACCACAGTTATTGTAGCGTATAATCCAAATGCTCCCCAGAACCTTGCTTCATCAGATAAAGCCTGCAAGTCTTGAGCTTGTTATAACTTATTTTAGATAATGGGATTAATGATATGTATCTTAATCTTTAGATTGGTGATTTCATGATGCACCATGATTAAAATTTAAGACAAAGAACACATGCAAAAGATTAGTAGGTCCAAATGACAAAATCTTTACAATGTGTAAGTAAGATAGTTAACACAACATGGTAAATATCATTTGAAAGAAACTTGAAACTTCAACTACTGAATGCTAAAAAAAAAAACAATATTATACATAAAAAGTGACAACTAATCAGCTATATAGATTTGGGAAAAGGAAATGCGAAGAAGATAAGCTGAGTAAATAACTGGTGCATGAAACTACCTCTTTTAAAGACTTGACAACTGATGCCTCTTGTGAGAGGGGAAAGCTACTCCAAAAAAATCTTGGCATTAACAGACCAACAAGAGAGCAGGGTATGAACATCAGATAAGCCAAATATGGATGAGCAAACCTGCATTTCAACCAAAATGTCAGTAAGCCATCTTCTTCGTGTTATTCCAGCAACAACTGAGAAATACCACTAGTCTTCTGTGAGCTGAACTCGCAACATACATAGCTCCATCTTTAAAAGATGATTTCTATTAAGAGCTAGAATCAATTTCTTATGCAATAGCCTGATAGGAGGTAGAATTGATGTAGTTGCTGGTTTAGTTGTCTATCAATTTACATAATTAACTTCATTTATGAATTTAAGGTGATCTAGAATTTCAGTCAAGCATGATAAGAATTGATGAAATAGAATTTTGATAAATGAACATGATTGATATCGTATATACTACTTATATATGAGCTAGAGTCGCTATACCCATTTGGAAATAAGTATGGACAAGTGAAATGCTATGGTTAGAAGTAGCAGGACAATAGATCTTAAGAAATTGACAGAATGAGAGTAAGCTTAGCAACAGCAATTCTAGAAGATATAAACCCACCAGTTCATCGCACGACTAGTAAACAACAATCTCAGGATGGAAAATATAACCGGAATTACAATTGCTAGAACAACCCCAGCAGCATGGAAAAGCATTCCTGCAAAATTACAAATTAGACAACAATCAGGAATCAGACCTATGAGAGGGAGAACCAGAAATTACCGGGGCAAAGACTCTTATAGCACTATGAAATTAGCACTAGGTTGCTGCAAGTATTTACATTGAAGAAGTAATTTTTTTAATTATACCTTTTAAAAAATTGCTGAAAGTAGCAAACCAAGATAGGAGTCCAGAATTCTGCTTTTGTGAGAAAAATGGCATAGCCAGGAAGATGCCAATAGGAATACGATGAAGTACCATAGCTACCTTCCGAGAATAGTATATCTAACAGTCATCATGGATAATCAATGTGTCATGAAAATATTGTTAAATAAACAAAGTGTCATGTATCACAAATTATGAGCTTGTAACATACCATGAACCATGTTAAGTAGTCAAAGAAAACAGCGCGTCCATCTTCAAGCTGCTTGGCAGTTGATACATTAGAATGTCTTTCTAGCATATTTTGTAGCGTAGAAGAATTGGTGAAGGCTCTAAGTATGCTAAATAGATTTTCTCCACGAGCTTGTATACTTCCGGGTCTGAAGGCATTAGAATGTATCAGAGGAAGTGCTAAGGACGAAGCAATTTGAAAATTTAAAGTAAGTAAATATGTACCAAAATAGCAGATGTAATGCATACAATAGTCTCTCCACTGTATCGAAGGAAGTATGATAAAAATAACCACCAAGGAGGAAGATAATATCCAAGCCAGGGATGTCACCATAGTCTTCGGAAAATATTCTAAAATCTGTATCTCCGGGAACAACAGGAAAAACATCCTGCAGATGTAAACATTCAGAAGTCAGCCAGCTAATGAAAAGAAAACGGACTTAAACGTACGTAGTGTCTGGTTTAGTGTCATCATCTAAAGATACAAAGGGTACTAGAAGATCATAACATTGTTATAGGATTAAGAGTGAAAATATCACTCTTATTCTTCACATTCTAAAAATCATATATGGCTTAAAGACAGTTCAATGATATTCCCGTTCAGAGGGAAACATAGATTGTCAAAAAAAAAAAAAACACGAAAATTTGAGATATTACATGGAAACAAATATGCTGCAGTCATCAAAATGAGAATTAATATCTGATACTCCATGGAATAGAAAAATATTAACCTGAGCTGCGCTATGTGCCATGGGATATACTGCTGATTGAGCATAGATCTGAGAAGGCCATGAACTAGGTCCTGATTGGCAAACTAAATCTGCAAAATCAAAGCTACTAAAATCAATAAAAAATGCTTGAACATAAAAAGTCACAGTTTCACAAATCGATAAATTACAAATGAAAGATCCATGTGTTATATAAATAAAGATTGATAATTTCAAAAATGTGAACCCTTCACCTACCTCTGCTAAAATGTAACATAATAAATAATTAGAATATGAGCAAAAGGTAATAGTTCTGTAAATACAGGTGAGAACATTTTCGAACACAATTGATCCCATCTTTCCAAGCCAACTGTGCCATATAAGCAAGCAGTTTGTGTTTTCTAGGTGATACTTCTCTTTAAATAGTGAAGTATAAGAAATGGATCACCAATCAATAGTTTCAGTAAAAGTAATAAGTTAAGCATACTAAACATACTTCTCTTAAAATAGTCAAGCAAAAGAAATGGATCACCAATTAATAGTTTCAGTAGAAGCAATAAGTCATATCACACAAAATAATTAATAATTGGTTACATCCTACCTGGACCGCCTGTCCCCGACGCTTCCACATTTATAAAAGCCCCAATAGTTTCACGCCATTTGTGTGTCTTCATGAAGCCATGAGACCCCTAAAATAGCATATAAGATATCACCTCGAATGAGCCCAAACACGTCAAAGAGCTAAAATAATTAATAAGCTCAAAACAAGATTTCAGAGTAGCATAATTTTGGATATTTGGCTCCCCAATTGAACATACCAGCAAAAAGAGCTCTTCTGCACCATTAAAAAGAAAAATAACAGGCTGAGGGGGAACCCATCCAGAGTCCACAATAAGTCTAGCTATTTCCAGCATTGAGGCTACAAAGGAATAGATAAATAAATAAATATATAAAATGATATGACCATAAAATAATTGGTGAATTTAGTAGTTACAATCAGATGATGAACTTTTTTTGTACCCACCTACACATGAACCACAATCACTAGCACCTGGAGAACCAAGTGGACTATCAAAATGGCCATTCAACAATACTGACGGATCAGAGTCTTGTGAATCTACTGATGATATTCTGCCATTAAGTTAAGCACGAATGCTACATTATCTCACTAGATAGTTATCCATATGCTAACCATACGACCCACAGATGTATCGGAATAGAAGAATTCAAAGCTCAAAAGACAAAAATGCAACATAATTAAGCAATCGGATGTGTATTACTACCTCATCACAACATTTGTGTGGTTTCTGTACCCCAGAGATATGCTATAGCCTAAAAACAGCATATTAAATGTGCCATTCACAACGGTCTCTTCTATCTCAACTCTGCATATAGACAATTTCTGGCATCACATTCAGTAACCAAATTCAGATAATCAATATACTCTTACGAGAGTCACGTAAAATACCTAAAATTAGGTCCAGCTCGCTCCTTTACCATTTCCAACTGCGCTGTAATGTATCGAGCAGCTTCTCTTAATCCAGGACTCCCTTCCTACTCAACAAACATATCAACTTCAACTCGTATTAATTGAAAAATAATAATCTCTCTAATTCAAATATACATAGTTTACTCTGTTCATATTTACAGGATGCTTCCATTTGCTATCAGAAACTGTAAATTTTGAGTTGTTTAGCAATTGAGCTTTTACTGTTCTAACATTTTCCACATTTCATCATAGCATCATCAAAATCTAAGACAACGATTCATATCCAACGGGAGAGAAGAAGAACTAGCTAACCTGACGGCTATGGATATCGTCGGCCAAGGCTCGAACGTGCTGGACGGCTCGAGCCTCGGAGAAGCGATCGAGCGGCGCGTCGATCTCAAGCGGCGTAATGAAGCGCATGTGGAGAATGGAGTGGACGAGCACGGCGATGAGGCCGTAAATCGCGACCAGAAACAGCAGGAACTTGAAGCCAGAAGCGTCGCCGGAGCCGCCGAACCTCGGCGCCATCGTCACCGATTTCCGAAGGAGATCGATGAGGTTGATAGGTTTGGTAGTTCAGGTGTAATTGGCGTACTAAAAAAGTGGTGGAGAATCTAATGTGTTTTGAGAGAGAGTGACAGAGGAAAAAGAGCGACGTGTGAAAAGTAGCTGCAACTTCCCTACTCCCGCTATATGACGGTTTGATTTGACCTCGCAGAACTCGCCCCTTGAGCGACCGACTAAGACTGAATAGATTGGGCTAGGAGTTTTGGATAAGGGCATTTCGAGGATTTCATTCGGATAATTACTAACAAGTTGGTAAGTTTTACAAGTTGTGGCTGGATATTATTTGGTTTGGTAGGTTAGTTATACATATTGTGAATAAGAGGTTATGAGTTTGCCTTGCGATCAGAAATGATTGTGAAAATGGAATGGTGATTATGAAAATGGAAAGATACTTGTATGTTAAAATCATGATCGTTGAATTTGTCGGAGTAAAAAATATGATTTATATATATATATATATAAAAATAGCACTAATTGAGTCAAATATTCACGTAAACTCAGTTTAACTTCTTGTTGTATTAATATATAAAGAAATGTAATATGTTTGCAGTTTTTGAATGACTATAATACTAGTTGGGTCATAGTGTTACGAACGTTTATGTAAATATTTTAGGTCTTTAATTACATGTTCAGGTATTCGAATTGCTTATTAATGTTAGTTTTTCGGTCATATAAAAGATAAATGAACAACTCTAATTATAATAAAAATGTAACTTTTAAGGTGGTTAACTTTTTTATATTTTGATCATTCGTGTTGCATGTATCATCTTCTAACTACTATAATCATCAAACTTGGATTTTGATCACTCATGTTGCATCATCTTCCAAAATTATAATCACCAAACATGATTTTCGTAACTCTCTTGCCCAAAACAGATACAACATCTAAAGCGTTTAAAGTTTTAAATTTCCGGTACATCAATATATTCATCCAAATAAATTGACAAAATTCACTGATTCACGTTAATGTATACAAAACTTACAAAATTAAAGACAAAAGATTCAAACAGAAGAACTCATCAAACCGTGTGGAGAAAAAACAACACTAAACTAATATATGCATTTACTAGAGGAAGTTCTTATTTTTTTTTTTTAAATATTGAAATGGCCTCTCAAAATTCATGAACACTCTTTATTTTTTTTTTTTTTTTTTGGAGAGGAGGACCCTTTCTTGTTTTAGAAGGCATGAAAGTGTAAAAAATATGCATGAAGTGCTAATCAAGGGAAAGACTATAGTGAGGTAGCTAGTGTGTAGAAGAAATTAGATGCAAGCAGTCAAATCGTAGAAGCAAGGCCCCAATGTCAATTTATTCCCCAATTCTTTTTTTGCTCCCTTAACTAAATCAAAGTCCTCTCAATTAAATACTCTCCTACGTTCTGCCCACCTAGTCTCTACTACTGGTCGCAGCAAAATGGACAATAATAACTAACGTCCGATCAGATCTCGGAAAAAATGTACCGGAAGGCCGCAATAGGCCTAATCTTTGCTCTCCTACTCCTCATCTCCTACTCCATCTTCATCGGTACCGTCGATTTACGCTCCTATTTCATCCCGCTCCTGCAATCCTCACCGTTGGCTACACAGTCGCTATGCGCGACGGGCCCGCCCCTGAAGGTGTTCATGTACAATCTGCCGCGGCGGTTCAATGTCGGGATGCTGAACCGGAAGATCGCGGAGGAGGCGCCGGTGACGGCGAGGGAGTGGCCGTCGTGGCCGAGAAACTCGGGGCTGAAGAAGCAGCACAGTGTGGAGTACTGGATGATGGGGTCGGTTCTGTGGGAAGGGAACGGCGGCGAGGGGAGTGAGGTTGTTAGGGTTTCTGATCCGGAATTGGCTGATGCGTTCTTTGTGCCGTTTTTCTCTTCGCTGAGTTTTAATACTCATGGTCATAATATGAATGATCCTGAGACTGAGGTTGATCACAAGTTGCAGGTAAAAATTGATCGGAATTTTGGTCAAGTTTTCCGGTGAAGTTTGTGTTTTACTCTGTTGAATAGTTACATTGTCTGGTAGGAAGTATTGGATTGGATGACTTTGATTGAATTTGAATGCTTTAGTTCATTCTTATGTTTAGAAATGAGAGTTTTAGATTATAGAGATGAGCTTATCGGCAATTTGCATTTGATAAGAACTTAGATGAGATGTTAAAGACTGTGTGCTTTGGTTCTCTATCTGAATTGAAGTGTTAGTTTTGTTTATGAGTTCAATTATTCTGCAATAGGACAGCTAAGTCCTTATCATAATTCATCTTAGCTCGTGTCGTTGTCATCTATACAAGAAAATGTAGAGCAAGGTTTAGGATGCTAGAGAGGGATGTGGTGATGACAATGAATCAAAGGTCCTTTGTTTGGTATTTGTTAGCCGGCCTTTAAAATTTGGCTTTGTGTATTGTGATTTCAGATAGATTTAGTGAAACTGTTGCAAGAATCCAAGTACTGGAAGAGATCTGGGGGAAGAGATCATGTAATCCCTATGACGCATCCCAATGCTTTCAGATTTCTTCGACCACAGATCAATGCATCTATTCAAATTGTTGTGGATTTTGGGCGGTACCCTCATGTAATGTCAAATCTGAGCAAAGATGTGGTCACCCCATATGTACATGTCGTGGAGTCCTTCAAAGATGATAACAGTTCGGATCCATATGGGTCCCGCCCTACTCTTCTTTTCTTCCAAGGAAGGACACACAGGAAAGATGTATGTTAGTGTTAAAGTAGTTTTAAAGAGAAACATCCTATCTTAAACTTTCCGCATAATTGATTATCTATGGTCTTGTTGTATTCAGGAAGGCATTGTTCGTGCTAAACTGGCAAAAGTTTTAGCTGGTTATGATGATGTTCATTACGAGCGGAGTGTTGCCACTGGAGAAAACATCAAATTGGTATGTACATCCATATCTTGGTACTGCTCAGTGTAAATGATTCTATGTCATCCTCTAATTCACTTAAATTTTCCAATTGTCTTTAGTAATCTTATCAAAGCATCTACATACAGATTGTGCACTTACCAATTTTGTCTTTCAAAAGTGTAATTGGAATTTTTGGCAATGCTTGCAACCCACATTTTCTCACTTCTATGCAATTGAAGAGATTAGTTGTCAGGACTTTAAGAAAATGAATTTAAAATAGGCTCACTTGACAAGCATGTTGAGTTGGCATGTAAAACATTATTCATTCTGAGAAAGATAAAGTTCGTTTTGCATAGGAGGAATTTGTCTTTAGTTGTCTTACTGAACTTCTTGTGTATCTCATATGTTGTTCGCTTCTTTTGTTGAATCAGTCTACACAACGGATGCGCGCATCAAAGTTTTGTCTGCACCCTGCTGGAGACACCCCTTCATCTTGTCGCCTTTTTGATGCCATTGTGAGCCACTGCATTCCTGTCATTGTGAGTGACGAAATTGAGCTTCCATTTGAAGATGAACTTGACTACACCCAGTTCTCAATGTTCTTCTCATTCAAAGAGGCTCTACAACCTGGTTACATGGTTAATGAGCTCCGGAAATTGTCAAAGGAGAAATGGATGGAAATGTATAGGCATCTTGAGAGCATTTCCCATCATTTTGAGTTCCACTACCCCCCACAAAAAGAAGATGCAGTCAATATGCTCTGGAGACAGGTGAAGCGCAAGGTTCCTGCAGTTAAACTAGCTGTACATAGAAGCCAGAGGTTGAAGATCCCAGACTGGTGGCGAAGGAGAAAGTGATTCCCAGATCCTACTTTTGTGTACATTCTGATCTTTTTGCTCATCATAGTGACAACCCTTTTAAGGGTAAAGAATACTACAGCTATCAACACCCGTATTGATTCTGCGGGAATGCTTTACTGAACAATAGTGTCTTCTGCATTCTTGCAGCTTGTCCATTCTTTGACCCTTCAATTTATAGGTGTCAATTGAGTATAATGTTTCCCCACTTTTCAGTGCCACATGTAATTCATGCTGATTTGTTAGATTGGTTACTAATCGTCTGATAGTTGCTGTTTTTCTGACCTTAAAACACTGCCTTTATAGTTAATAATCATGTACTTACACAGTTTGAATCATTGAGAGTTTGCTGTTTTATGGGTTGTATTTGGCGTGATAATAGTTCTTAGTTTCTTAATATTTATATGGCAGCTCTTAATAATGTAATACAACTTGGATTGATTTAGTAGTCTAAATCTTACATGATCCATAGTGATTACATAAATTACACAAACTTGTAGTAGTGATGTAAGGTGTATAGTTCAGTCGTTCAGATTTGTGGTAGGCTCGCACTACTGAGAATCAGAATTCAGGGTTCTTGACTTCAACTCGGACCCTGTGCCAGGACGTGTTTAGTATTCCTCTTAAGTTCCAGATCACACCCACATTTTCGGGTTGGACATTTCCAGCTATATCAACCTGTTCGACCACATTGATGTGTGTAAGATTTATAACATTTTGATATACCAGAAAGCCATGAACAAAGAGTGTCATTAGCAATAGTTGCTTACTGCTTTGGTGACAATTTCAGTAGTCTGAGACACATCTGCTTCTGCCTTGAACAGCACCCATGCCCACTTGTCACCACTACTTGTATCATCAGCAATATACGGCACTTCAGTACTCTTCTGGTATCTGATTGCTTCCTCCCATGTCTTGCCTCCATCGAACGATACATCCACTCGCTCAATCCCTCGACCACCTCCAGATACTGCATATCCATGAATTACTATCTGCACACACATTCGATGAGGCCAGTCATGACTACTACGTCGCCTCCATTCTGCATAATGCAAACAGATCGCATACCTTTCCTGGCTTCACTGTATTTTCTTCCTCCAAAGAACAAATCACAGACTGCAAAAGAGATCAAGCCTAACATCCATGAGTTCATTCAAGAATCTATGAAACATAATGCAGAATACTTCAAGTTAAGCATTTGGATACCTGAACTGGGAAATCCATCTGAGGCCTTCTAGTTGACCAATCTATATTATCCCAGTTCACTGTAGGAGGAAACATTTTATAGTCCCTTTGTGTGAAAAATCCCTATTCCACAATAAGATGATTCAGAAATTCGACTCATTTATATGCAAACATTGATTGACATGTTACATTTAGGAAAACCAACCTGGCATTCATTTTCAATAATATTGATGGAACTGAGCCATTTTACAGATCGAGCACCAATCACACCAGGAACAATTACACGCAGAGGAAAGCCATGATCCCTATTTAGAGGCTTTAGCATAAGAAAAATTAGAAGAAATGTGACCTAAACATTGAGAACCATGTACTGCAAAGCTGTTCAGAATTTACCTCTCCATTCATTTCATATGCAAGTATAACCTCAGCATCCAAATTTGTGGCTTGAGTTAATGGAATTGAAGACTTATAAGGTCCCCCTTTTTCCTCCTAATCAAGACAAATTGGATTTTAACAAGATCATCCTCAATTGAAAAGAACAATGTTTGTTATATGTATAAATATTGAACTTCACCTTGCACATATCTACACTACCAAACTCAACATGTTTGCCTCCCAAGGATGACACTGATGTTAACTTGGAGATTCCAACAAGTTCAAGAACATCAGCAAGTTTAGCCCCACCCCAAATGGCTGAAATTAATTAAGAATTAAGCTATAAGACGGTCATGGTTAAACATGGTGAAATTTAGTACAAGTTGATTTATGATTAAATTGATACTGAGAACCACAGGTACCAGTTCCAATTGCAGAAACATCCCATCCTACACCTTTCACAGGCTTTACTTTGCTCATTGCAGTCCTATTGTTACCTGCACACTACTTAGCTAGAAAGAAATTACCGAAACAAGCTCAGTACTTGCAACAAAAGTTTACTGCAACAGTTTGAGCATCCAACGCAAATTCGATAAAATCTGATTAATCAACCAACTCACTTGCAATGTAGCTGTCACAATGTGCTTCGGAAGCTGTCTGATGTCTGCCATTGACAGTTCCAGAGGCTTTTCCACCAAACCGCATACAGAAACTCGATACCTATACAAATAAGTGAAATAAACATTAGTCTAGTGATATTCTCTTCACCTTCCAAAACTTGAATTTAACATAAAAACCAAAAAGAAACAATGAACTTCAGACACAAGTAACAGCCACACAGTCTCACATAGCAAGATTCCGAAAATAATTCCTTAACTAGCCATATACAATATAAAAAAAATTGTCAAAGCTAGCGAGAAAAAAGGATGAACTAATTACTGCTAACCTTTCAATATCATCAAGCACAGGAATTGGTCCATGGTTTCGCTTGTAGAACAAATCAACTGGGGTCACATAGGAAGCAATCAACGCCGAACGAGGTGGCTCTGCATTGAAAGGTTCCTGCAGTACATATCACGCATAAACAGCAGTGCAGCACATTCGAAAATCAAAACGACGTCGAAAACCAGAACAACAAACAGTAATTTGTACTTCCTAAGAATCAAATCAAAGACGTATACAAATGAGCTGGCGAGTGAGCTAACCTGGGAATTTACTATGAGACTTGAATGGCGAGGTGGTTCTTCAGAATAATTTGATGGGGCTCTTTGGCCTGACATTCCAACAAGGAACTAAAGCTGCAGCAGCAAGAATATCAACGGACAAACTCGCCTTCAAGCTTTGCGTGCTAATCGTGCTTCGTTCTATGGCAGAAGATCACAGATTCATATATATATATATATATATATATACTAGAAAAGTTTTTTAACGTTCGAATTGCATTCTGGCACGTACCAATGTAGCATAATGCTGGCGCGGAACCCTCTTTCTCATAACACACTTTGATTTTCATATGATTAAGCCGATGAACATGGTGAGAGTGCACCAAGACGTTTTCGAGGGGATATGAGATTGGTAGTTGTGGTAGCACTAACACTAAGATCCAAACACAGATAGACCATAGAATTGTATGTAAACTATTTTCCTATACAAAGTGTAGATACTATTGAGCATGCTAGTGAGTGGTTTGATGGCGGATATCAGTGAGTTCTGTGTGCGACTCATTTGTTGTACTTGTTTCCGTATTACATAATTGATTTTTATGCGTCTCATAACTCATAAGTCATAAGAAAAAATTTGAATATTCTTTTTGTGCTTTGTTCTCTATTTTGCTCTTTCCTATTTTCATTTCTAGAGGTGACATATAGCAATGAACAGAGGGAAAAACCGACTGACATGGTTGTGGCCTTGTGAAAAGTATAATGCCCTTCTAGGAAACTAAATTCGTGGTCGATGAAATTGATATTCACGCGTCTTTGATAAGTTTCATAAACATGTTTTCTTCTTCTTCTTCTTGTTTTTCGTTCTTTCCCATTTTCATTTGGTGTTTTATGTATATACATGTTAAAGGGTACTTTTAAACATTTGAGAAATTTAACCTAGTTTATGTAACAAAATGCTCTTTGAGAAACCCTATCGCACAGTCGCCCCATCCGTCGCTACTATGATTCGAGGAAGCCTTTCGTCGACCAAATTTTATCAAAATTCACAAATCATCATCCTTTCTACATCCACAGGTAGAGCGGTTTCTCGTCCTGGCTCGATGCGAGTTGGTGGGAGTCAGCCTGGTGGAGGACATCGAGCATGGTGGTCCGTTTCGGCTAGTATCGATCTCGGGGAGGCGAGCCAGGCCGTTGTTGCTGGTAAGTCATGCTTGTCGTTTGGTCGTCTGTTCGGCCAACACTCTGATCTGATGCAAAATCCCTCTTAGGTTTCCTGGCGGCCCTGCTCTCTTCTCAGGGGCGGTGACCATGTGAGTTTGGCGATGGCGCGATGGAACTTTCGTCGATCCCATGTCGGCGCTGCTCTCCTTTTTTCTGGATCTGCTATGCTTAGGTGGAGCAGGACGACATGCTGTGAAGAGGTTGTTTCTCCGGTGTTCAAGGACGGCGGAGACTCTGGATGCTGGATTCAGTGAATCTTGGGGCTTGTGGGGTGGTGGGAACCATTTCAATGCCGAGCATGTAATTTTGGCCGGAGTGAGGTTGTCGCAGTCGCAGTCCCAGGAATCGACAAATCTCCGAACAATCTTTTTGGGTTAGGGTTTGGTATTGGGCCCGGCTTTCTTTTAACTTGGGCCTTCGCTCTGATGTGGTTTTGGTTGGAGATAGGTAGCTTGGAGACAGATAACTTAGTAGGCAAGGAGCCCTCCTGCTAAATTGGATTGATTTTGAATCTAGTCACAGTGTTTAAAGTATTTGATTGTTACCTTTTAATATTGCTTCTAAGTATTCTAAACACTGAATTTCACTGTGCTTTATCGAGAGAAAAGGTAGGTGTATTTTTTGCTCTTTGGCCTAGTATAGGTTGGTGAGTCATAAGAGATAGCTCTTATTGTCGGCCCCAAATGAGTGTGTTATCTTTATACTGCTTACTAAATAATAAATTTATTGACTTCTGATTCAAAAATGTTAAGGGTACTTTTGTTTATGTGTGTGCATATATACAACATACTTTTCGATCGCATTTCGACAATCAATCTGATCTATAGAGTTTTGATTTTTCATACGTAGAGCAATTATGCAAATTTTCAAGCTAATTAAAAATTATTTAAGTACCAAACTAAAATCAAACTAATGGATGAACTAAATTTTCCAATAGAAATGTTCTTAACGAGAGAATTCAAGATATCAATGTCCTAACTTGTAATACCTGTACATTTAAAAAAAGTAAATTAATATATATGAGCAATTGCAAATGACTAGTTATTAAAATCTGTATCGAGACGAGCTAAGCGGTGTTTGTTGGAAAGTATATTTGACCCATATGGATACCGAGAATGCTTAAAATATTAATTGAATTTTTGTCAGTAAGGTGAAAGTCCAGATTTTTGAGGTCCATAGAAAATGTACGCAAAACAAACTTTCGAGAATTTTTCCTAATCGCCTAAGTTCGATGACTATCTAGAAGTTGATATTAACTAATATTTTATAATAGAAAATATAAATTAAAGGTTGATTTAATCTGAACCTTTTAGATTGAAAGTGGCGTTTTAATCTGGACCTTATCTCTATAAACTAAGCAAATTCTCTTTATGGAACTGGTAACCCCCTAATGTCAGTAATGCCCTTAATTTATTAAATTACTTATATATAGACATTTATTTGGATAGAGGATGAAATAGTAAAAGAATAATATTGAAAATTGTTTATCTTACAAATTCTCTTAAATAAAACTGAATAAAAAGATAGGGGAAGATGGCTTAGAGTTTTAATTTTTGTAAGAATAAAAAGATAGATCACATGTTGTTTTTTTTGCACTTGGGACAGATGAGACCCATGTAATAATTTATTGTACTATTTTTCTTTGTTATGGTCTTCTGTTGATTAAGTAAATATTTGGTTTGGCCAGTCTTGGCTGCAAGTATTCATCAGGTTTGATTTATGAGCAAACTATGAATTAGGTGAGTATCATGAAAATCAATAATAAAGTATGTGGATTGAATTTAATTTGGCTTGTTTGTATGTAACTCTCTTCCCGTTTTCTCTTTATACAATATTGGAATTGGAATGCTGTATGCACAGTTTGGAGATAATGATAACAGAGGTTAATTTATAATTGACATTGCTCTTTAACTTGTATTTGACTCGGGATATATATATATATATATATATATATATATATATATATATATATTTCTTATCCAAAGTAAGATCATTTTTGTAAAATTTCATCCAACTTGATAATCGTTTAATCTTTCGTTATAGTGATTTATACGAACAATTCAGGTTGAACAGATTTAGTTTGTTAATTGATTTAATATAGTTTCGATACCTTTACGGTAACCAAATTAGATGAAATTTTACAGGAATGATCTCTACATTAGGTTCAAATATCTGAACGGTGCGGATGTGCAAAAATATGACCGAAAAATGTGTCAAAAAAGGAACTTCGCACGTTAATTTCATAGTGCTTTGGATACAGTCCCTATCCAGAGCGAACATTCGCTCTAAAATTAAAGTGCGAAGTTCCATTTTTGATACACTTTTCGGTCATATTTTCACATCTCCACCGTTCAAATGTTAGAACCTAATGGTATAGATCATCTAATTTAGTTAGCGTTAAGGTGTCGAAACAATATTGAATCAATGAACAAACCAAATTTGTTCAACCTGAATTATTCGTGTAAATCGCCATAACGAAACGTCAAACGATTATCAAGTTGGATGAAATTTTGTAGAGATGATTTATACATTAGTATCTAACATCTGAACGGTGAAAATGTGAAAATATAACCGAAAAGTGTGTCAAAAAAATGAACTCCGCACGTTAATTTCAGAACGAATGTTCGCTTAGCATATGAACTATATATATATATATATATATATATATATATATATATATATATGAGAAGGTCTGAATGCTTCAGTCCTTCTCTGTCTAAGAGATGCTAGATTTACAGATTTTAATGATAGCACTCTTGGTATGATTGAATCAAGCCTATTCAATGGGCCAATACATTTTGATTGCTATCCTGATTTCACAATCAGTCTTAGCGATCCTCATATATTAAAACCCTTAACATTAAATATCAAAACTTCTGGATATAATGTTTTAGAAGGAACACAACCATTAGCCTTAATTTATCGAATTCATTATAAAGTTACTGGAATAAATATGGATTTTCAAGCTATTAATAAAAGTCTCAAAAGAAAAAACACAAACATTAATCTAATTACTATCCTAGTAAAAGAAGATTTAACCGTCACAAATATCGGTCCCAAAATAACAACGATTTCACACCTGATAAATTTTATACTAAAAATAAATTAAAAAAATTTAGAAAATTCCAGCCAAAACATAATAAACAAAAGAAGTTCCCTCCTTCTGACAAAACTAAATGCTATAAATGCGGTAAACCTGGTCATTTTGCTAATAAATGTCCAGTAAAAAATATAATCAATCAATTAAAAATCAGTCAAGAAGAACGAAACAATCTTATACGATTATTAGAAATAAGAGATACTGATTCTGAAATTGAAAACGATGAAAACGAATCTATGTTAAAAGAGTCATCTGCTTCCTCCAGTTCTGAAACATCTTCTTCTCCAAACATTAAATTAGCCTGCAAAGACGCTTGCTGTAAATCTATTAATGTACTTTCCAAACAAGAAGAACAAGAAGAATTATTAATTGATTTAATTGGGAAAATCGATAATCCAGATATTAAAGCAGAATATCTTAAGAAATTAAAAAAATTAATTACCCAAGAACATATAGATAACACTCCACCAGAAAGAATCTCCCTTACTACAACTTTTGATAAATTCAAAAATAAAAAACAAGAAATAACGCTCCAAGATCTTCAACATGAAATAAAAATAATCAAAACAGAAATTCAATCTTTACAACAACAACAAATGGAATTAACACTTGAAAATAAAGATATCAAAGGAGATTTGAATTTGGTTAAAATTGATACCCAAATACTTAAGATACAAAACAACACTTCTCCAACACCATCTATACAGCATAATGAAGACACATCTGAACATGCTACTATCAATACTATCCAACAAATTAATCTTAAAAAATGGTATACTTCAGTTCAAATATGGATTAAAGATTTTTCATTTGTTACTCCAGTCCTGGTTGACTCCGGTGTTGATCTAAATTGCATTCAAGAAGGATTAATCCCTTCAAAATATTTTGAGAAAACAAAAGATACACTTCGCTCTGCTAACGACACTAAAATGAAAATTAAATACGAAATCCCTAAAGCTCATGTCTGCCAAGACAACGTCTGCTTCAAAACTCCATTCCTTCTAGTAAAAGACTTGACTGACAAAGTCATTCTGGGTCTCCCCTTCATTTCTCTTCTCTACCCATTCATGACGGAATACGATGGTATTACAACTTATCCATTTGACCAACCGGTCAAATTCCATTTTCTCTCCAATCCTGAAATCCATACCCTAAAAGCTTTCCAAGAAAACTCTATTTCAAAAACTATTAACTCTATCAAGTCAAAACAACAACAAATAAATTATTTAAAAGAAGAAATTGATTTCAAAAGAATTGACCGCCAATTACAAGCTCTTTCTCTCCAAAACAAAATTAAAAACTTTGAAGAAAAAATTATTAAAGACTTATGCTCAGACATTCCAAATGCCTTCTGGCACAGAAAAAAACATATTGTTACCCTTCCTTATATTAAAAACTTTGATGAAAAAAATATCCCTACAAAAGCTAGACCAATTCAAATGAACCATGAAACCATGGAATTCTGTAAAAAAGAAATTCAAGATTTACTAAATAAATGAATAATTCGCCACAGTAAATCTCCATGGTCTTGCTCTGCTTTCTATGTTCAGAAGAATGCCGAATTAGAAAGAGGTGCCCCTAGCCTAGTTATAAATTATAAACCTCTCAATTCAATATTAGAATAGATACGATACCCCATTCCTAACAAACGAGACCTCATTAACCGATTAAACAATTCAATAATCTTCTCCAAATTCGACTTAAAATCTGGATTTTGGCAAATCCAAATTCATGAAAATGATAAATACAAAACCGCATTTGTTACTCCTTTTGGCCATTATGAATGGAATGTCATGCCATTCGGCCTTAAAAATGCCCCCAGTGAATTCCAGAACATTCTAAATGATATATTAAATTAGTACAGCCATTTCACAATCGTCTACATTGACGATGTTCTTATTTTCTCACAATCTATCGATCAACACTGGAAACATTTAAATCAATTCTACAATGTAATGAAAGCTAGTGGTTTAGTAATCTCAGCTTCAAAAATTAAACTTTTTTCAAACAAACATTCGTTTTTTAGGATTCAATATCCATCACCTCCAAATCACCCCAATCAATAGAGTCATTCAATTCGCAGATAAATTCGCATATATAATTCTCGAGAAAAATCAACTCCAAAGATTTTTGGGATCATTAAACTATGTCGCCGACTTTTACAAAAATCTTAGGCAAAAATGTAAACCTTTATTTGACAGATTACAGAAAAAATCCTCCACTATGGACGTCCATCCATACCAACCTCGTCAAAGAAATTAAAAAACACGTCAAAACATTACCCTGTTTAGGAATTCCATTAGCAGACTCATTTAAAATCGTCGAAACTGATGCTTCAGATATTGGTTATGGAGGAATCCTTAAACAGCAAATCTCTTCTGCTCACCCTGAGCAAATTGTCCGATTCTATTCTTGTACATGGACACAATCACAACGCAATTACAGTACTATTAAAAAAAAGATTTTATCTGTTGTTCTTTGTGTTAGTAAATTTCAAGATGACTTATTAAATCAAATTTTTTTAATCCGCGTTGATTGCAAAAGCGCAAAACACGTTTTAGAAAAAGATGTTCAAAATATTGCAAGTAAACAAATATTTGCCCGTTGGCAAGCTATTTTAAGCGTTTTTGATTTTGAAATTGCATTCATTAAAGGAGAAGACAACCATATACCAGACTTTCTGACTCGTGAATTTCTTCAGGGCCCTTCCCATGACGACTCGGGCCAAAGCAAAGCAGCAGCAGAGATCGGAGCCCAGTGCTCTAACAGTCAAGACAGAGCCAACCTCAATAGTTAAAGATGAGCCCTCTTCTAGTCGGGCTTTAGTTCCTAGTCATCCTAGTTACTTTCATTTACCAAATCCAACCCATTACCTTGGCTGTACTATTTCAGCCAGGCTTAGTTTCCAGTCAGCTCTAGTTTTCCAATACGACCCATTTACCATCCACCCTTCCAGTCAGCCTGTTAGACCCTATTCTTCCAAAAAAATCATCTCCATATGTTTTAAAAGTTTCTCAAAATTTATTTAATGTTGAACCATGCATGAGCCGTATTAAATCTCTCATAGCTTTAGCCCAAATGTATTTTCCCCAAAATCATCATTTTGCCTGGTCTGACCCTTCCCAGTCATTAAAATTCTTTAGAGATATCCTCTTCCAAACTAATTCTGTTACCATTAAACCCATGTATGATACCAAGGATCCTGACAACCTATTATATCATTCTATTTATCTGGTCAAAATACTTACACTTGAGGATTGGAAAGACCCTCATTATACATACCATCAATATGATAATATTTCCTTTAGTTATTACCAATATGAAGAAGCTTGGCACAAAATCTTTTTACACCAAGCTCTTGATTTTAGCCACTCCTGGTTTATTAATTTTGATAAAAATTTCCAAAGAAATTTCTCCATGTGGTTTTATTCTTGGTGGTATTCACATGGCCTCCCATTCGACCTCTTACCTGAACCTATTCAAGATGCAGTCAACAGATTCACTAAAGTCATGACATTTTCCGATTATGACAAGAATTTTCCACCCACATTACACTTCATGGCAAAATACAAGCTGCCATGGATCTTCAAATGGCAATACAAGCTCAATGAGGAGCCAGGAGTTACTCTCGGAACTGTTTCCAGAGAATTTTTAGTCAAATGGTGGGATAAATTCAATAATGACCGGGTTCTGACCCAATTCAATAATGAATTTCTTGTCAACCCGTCAGCAGTTAACCCACTATCAACTACTCCAGTCAGACCTCCAAGTCAATCCAGTCATAGTCTAATCCGGCAGATTGTTCCAGAAGCTCCAAACAGCTGCTCCAAACCAGTCAATCACTTCAGCAATTCAGTCCACCGCTCCAGATACCCAGTCAAGGCCCTCCTCAAAATCCAAAGGAAAAGCTTCCTCTTCATCCAAGTCCAAGAAAGTCAGCAGGAGTGAATTAAAGGAATTGGCCAACCAAATCCTGGCCCAAGTTGCCAGTCAGTCAAGTGATTCTGAAGATGAGGATTCCAGCTCGGCCCATTCCTCTCCTTCCTCCAGTCAGTCAACGGCTCATTCAAAGCCCAGTCAACCAAAAAGATGGGCAGATTATTACCAAGACAGTCAAGACCCATTTGAATTGTGAGACATATCACTATTCATAAACAATGACTTTTTTTACTATTCACTTTCGGTACAAAACACAGCTAATCGTGCTGCTTCCTGTTTTGTCACCTTGTGAGTAATTGCACAGTAAAAGCATATTCTTCAGTAAAAGCAGTCAATCCCACAGTGAAAGCAGATACCTTTGGTCGATTGCCAAGGCCTATATAAGGAGCCTCACTCCTTCAGTTCAAGCATCGCTCATTTATTCGGACTTCACTTCAGTTACACCCAAGCCTCGAGCTCCCAAATAGTTATCTCTCTCCCTTCTCTTTGTAATAGTCAGTCATCTCATGTGTTGAGATTTCTGCCTTAGTTAGCAACCCATTTCTTGTATTACCCAGCCTTGAATCCCTCATGCATCATTAAAAGGTTGTTTTCTTAATCCAGTCAGAACATCTCATGAGTTGAGAATTCTGTCTTATTAGACTATTTGTATTAAATCTTTACATTCAATAAAGTTAATGTGTTACTTCCGCTGGTTTCTGAGTTAATGTGTTACTTCTGCTGGTTTCTGGTATATATATATATATATATATGAAACAACATAAGGAGGGGAAAAGTCCAAAACTTTGGGTTTACTCTCCCTCTCTCACGACCCTTTTCACCGACACACCAGCTCTGATCTCCTACCCGAACTTATCTATTTCTTTTAGAATTCAAGAAAGATCCTCCTGGAGGGGTCTGAGAGTATTTGTGGGAGTGAATTCTTGTGAAAATAACACCATAATTCGGATTAAGCCCTATTAATGAGAGTTAGGGTGTTACATAACAATTTAATGAATTAGGGATTTACAGCCATGGGGATAAATATTAGAGAAAAATTCACCATCAGTTCCCCAACTCTTATGCTCCGGTCAGTTTGATACTCAAACTCACAAAACTATCAATGTGATACATGAAGTCTTATATTGCTATTAACGAGATGTTTCCGTTAAATTTTCGTGGCATCTCTTTTAAAAGAATGACGTGGCAAACGTGTGTCATCCACGCGATATTTTATCAAGGACAACAATGCCTTTCTCTTTAATTAATTTTTTTAAATTGACTTTTTCTATTTTTATACCGAGTTTGATTAGTTGATAACATGCGTAAATTTCTCTTTTCCTCTCCCTTCTTCTTCCTCCTCCTTTCTAATAACTTCCCCAAGTCCTTTGTTTAGTCTTTACTCTAAACCCAAGTCCTTTGTTTAGTCTTTACTCTAAACCCATGTCGTATCCAACCTTAGATACAGAGAGCCACAATGATAAAACCATTAAATCTAAATGGGTAAATTCATCCTATAGAACCTGATGTATGGTCAATTGGATATTTTGGTACCCAACGTTTCAAAGAGTACAGTTTGATACTTTAATGTGACACTATGGTACTTATGTTGACTTTTTTGTTACATGTAAGGGGTAAAATTAACATTTAGATATATTTATAATAAAAAAATATATATAAAAACTTGAGTGTTATGCATATAAGGCTCTTGGTTATCGGCTTAATATTCATCTTTTTATTTTTTATTTTTGGGAGAAAATAAATATGATTTAATTTTTTTGTCAAAAAAAAATATATGAATTAAACTTTTGAGTTCTTTTGAAGGTAAAATAATTGAAATTTTGTTTAGTATATGTAGTATTTGTGATTTGAACACCCACGATAATATATTTGATTGATTAGATTTAACTCCACGGAGTAGTCTTGTGAGTGTTTACATTACCATGATTGCACGGAGTTAAATCTTATGAGTGTTTACATTACCATGATTGCATTTCTCAACTTATGTTTCCAACATAACTAAAAAATATTACAAAATGCATGTTTTAAACCCAAAATATTAAGAAAATACAAGTTTTTATTTTATTTTTATAGATTATACTCAATTTTACCATTTACATTTAACAAAAAAGTTAACGTAGCTACTACAGTGTCACATAAAACATAACTTCAGGTACCAAATTGTCATCTTTGAAACGTTGGATACCAAAGTGTCTAATTGACTATACTTTAAGTACCATAAGAGGAATTTACCATGTTTAAACACCGACAAGCACTATGAGGTCGAAATCAACCTCAATATATGGATTTAATCTCAGAAACCCGACTGCGGTCCAAGTCTTCTCAATTTTGTGTCATTCCTCTCAGTCTATGATTCGGCTTAGCGGTTTGGTGCCAAACCCCTTGGATATGAAACCGAAAGAGTTTAATGCAAGGATTTGTGACCTTTATAGTTTCTGGGTAGCATTTCTTTTCTACTTTGGTAATTAATACCCATAAACTTTTACTTCAATCCCATTGTAGATTCATGGGTATTAATTTTGGGGTACTAAAAAAATTTGGGCTCCAATGGTTAAAATGTGAAGTCCTAAACCCTATAATTTTAAGTCTTGGTCTCATCCCAAGTCTTATTTTGAGACTTGATTTGAGACCCATCTTATAAATTTGGTTTGGTCCCAAACACTCAATTTTTTTTTCTAATTCAATATTATATTTATTTATGAATAGTTTTCAAATATAAATTATTATTAATTACAACACAAAATAAAGAAAAATCAAATATATAAATTTAAGACTTTAAGTTAAAACCCGACTATTGGAGATGGTTGAAGTCTTATATGAATAATGTCCAAATGAGGTTTTATAATAGGTATGAGACTCCATTATAAGACTTTTCTATTGGAGATGTCATAAATATCAACAACTGGGAAGTAGTAGTCTATTTTCTATAATAAGACTAGGTCGAGCTTTAGGCCAACTAGTTTTTTACCCTTTTTCTTCTGCCTCATGGGTGTTTTGAAGAAACTAGAGAGAAAATGAGGGAATTTGCCTCTTACTGCTTTTGGGTTTGATATGAGAGCACGAGAAACCGATGAGATTTCTCAAACTAATGACAGCCGATTTAGTCAAAGTAGAAGATAGAACAAGAAAAGGGCCGAGAAATTGGACGAGAAATGAGGAAGAAGAAGAGATGAAATTAATAATTTCTCAAGAAAAAAAAATTAAAAGAATCTTTTGGTTGTTTTTTCTATGCTCACATGCGTACCACGACATCAATTTGACGGAACTGTTACATAATTTGTACAGAGGTATCACGTTGATAATAATATAAAACTCCAGGTATTACATTGATAGTTTTGTGAGTTTGGATATCAAACTGACCCAGGCACAAAAATTGAGACACTGATAGTGGTGAGTTTTTCTCTAAATATTAACCAAACGTCCATAGCACTTGTTAACTTTCTTTGTCAACCAACACTTTAATTTCCCCTAACCCTCGTAGAGTTCTGTTATGCACAAGCTCTTTTAATTTCTTGTAGCAAAATTGAAATTGCGGGAATTTTTGACAATATTAGCCGGATTTTTTTTAAACTCTAATATTTTCGCCCCCACTTTCATGCTTCTTTGCTCTGTATAAGTATTCGGCAACCCCATAGATACAAAATTATGGGTCTGCCATTGAATACGTACACCTTAGAAGATTACATGCACTCAAGTACTTTGGGGGTTTAAACTTGTATGTCAACAGCGCAAGGAAGAAGGCAGCTTCGATTTTGCATTTGTGCATGCCGATTAATACAGCTTATTAAGTTTTTTTTTTTTTTCCGTTAAGCAAGAAACAAATATTACTTCAATGCTATTGAAGCTCTCTAGTAAATAAGCATAGCAGTTCAGTACGTTAACTACATGTCGATCTGCCCGCAGTAAATAGTAAACAATGGTGTTGATGATGTCATTAGCTGGTGAACTTTGTTAAATTTAATTTGGGAAATGGTTTTCCTTGGCTGGGCGTTGTGGGCTTCTAAGTTGATTCAGGCCTTATGTTTGGGGGGCTGGTTCTACCAAGGGCTTTAGCTTCTTGGAGGATGTTTTCATTTTGGGCCTATCTCCTTTTATCAAAAAGGAGAATATGTCTATTTTCTTTTCTTGGGAAGATGAGATCGGCATGAGATCGGCATGAGATCGGCAAGAAGACATGAGTGCTGCTGTACAAGTTTTAAATTTTGTGGTATCGTATGTCTTTTTGTCTTATTTTAATGTTTTAGAAGATAGATGCACTATGAGTTATTTTAAGTTTATTAGTATGTAAGTCTGAGGAAGCTACTAATTAGGTTTGTCTAGTTGTAAATGATAGTTTTTTTTATCGTGCAAGTCGTTTTCACTGAGTTTTGAATAATCTCTTTAGAGAGGACATCTTCAAACTTGTTAATAGTACGGATTTTCATTTTTGACCTACTTTTCGATCGAATTTTTTCATCTCCACCGTCTAGTATCTAGATAATATTGTGTAGATCATTTCTGTAAAATTTCAGCTAATTTGGTAATCGTTAAGGACCTCAAAATTACGTTTTTTCTGTTATAAACATGAACGGTTCAAATTTGACAGAATTCAGTTCGTCTATTTGTTTTTCGAGTTTGAGGACCTTAACGATTACTAAATTGACTGAAATTTTACAGCGATGATCTACACAATATTATCTAGATACTAGACGGTGGAGATGAGAAAATTAAATCTAAAAGTGGGTCAAAAATAAAAATCTGTATTATAATTCAAGTTTGAGAACATCCTCTCTAGATCATGTCTGTTGTTTTATATATATATATATATATATATATATATATATATATATATATATATAACTAATTTTGGAAAGTGATTGATCTGTCAAATTAATCTTTTAGTAACATCAACGGCCGGTATACAACTACGGATTGGTAGCTGCTGCCTGCAACCCCAGCCTTCATAGCAATCGCGGCATAACCCCCACCGCAACTAAACATGTTTTACCGACACCACCACACAACTATCTACATGCCATGCATGGTAGGGTGCACCAATATCAAATTCTTATGGTCAATTAATATTTCTTCTTATTTAAATTGTTTATGATTATTCAGAAGCACCTTAAACAGGCAGGTTCATCCATCTCACAATGCACATGTCGGTCTTACCTAACTCGCAAGTAGCGGGAGAAAAGATGGGACAAATCATAGGACACAATGGCGCTGGAATGCAGTAGATCCAGATGGAGCATTATTGATCTAGTTTTATATGTGTTCGGTCCATCATATTAAAACTACATTAGGATGGGGGGTCCGATTTAAAAAGTACGAAAAAGAGAAAGTCAATGGAGCCGCTGAGAGGTCACTACGGAGACTGATCAACCGACACTCCCCCCTAGTTCATATGATCGAGCTGGCTCATTTTTCGTTTATATATAGATCGAAGAAGATTGATTTGCTTAGTCCATTCGTTCTATAAACAACTTACCTGATATCGCACTTAGGTTGCTATGGCTGCTAATAATGTTCATGAGAAAGATTTAGACAAGATGATGATCCTCAAAAGCCCAGCGCTTCTCAAGGTCTCAGCATTCCTTTTCTCAATTAATTTGTAAATGCATGTATAATCTCCCTCATGCATCACAACTACTTCTTCACTTGCATCTAAATGTTCTTTATTAATTGCTCTTAACCAATATAATCAAGAAGAGGATATGTATATATATATATATATATATATATATATATAGACAAATGTAAAATTAACTAACTAAGAATTAGTTATTGTTCTCAATTTGTTTTCCTTTTTTAACGATATGATGGTGTGCAGTACATCCTAGAAACAAGCTGCTATCCGAGAGAACACGAGCAATTGAAGCAACTGAGGGAAGCAACTGTCGAGAAATACCAGTTCTGGTATATATATATATATATATATATATGCTGAACAACAATGTAAAAACATTTGTATTTTATGAATGTACAGTAACCTAAATAACGATTACATTCTGAATGTACACATGCAGGAGTATGATGAATGTGCCTGTGGATGAAGGGTTACTTCTTTCCATGTTTCTGAAGACGATGAATGCAAAGAAGACGTTGGAACTTGGAGTGTTTACTGGCTATTCACTTCTCAGTACTGCTCTTGCATTGCCTGCTGATGGCAAAGTACGTTATTCATTTATCTTTTTTAACAGTTGTAATTGTAAATTCTTTAGCTGGACTGGTCAGCGGCATGTTAACTAACCAAACAGTTTCACTGTTTAGATAACAGCAATAGATTCTGACAAAGAGGCCTATGAGTTTGGACTGCCGTTCTTGAAGAAGGCTGGGGTGGAGCATAAGATTGAATTCTTTCACTCAGATGTCTTCACAGTTCTAAATGATCTCATTAGCAGTGTAAGTATACTGATACTTCAGTAATTGAATTCAAGTCCTAATTAAACTGCAGTTTTTTGTAATTATATCCTTAATTATGATATATACATATAATTAAAACCACTTTCAAGCTTGGTTAACAAAAAATGTCGTATTTTATGGTCATCGATGACGAAATTAACATATATATTTGTGGTAATGTATTCCAAAGTTACAAACAGAAAAACTACAGATGTATCATATAAGATTAAACTTGTAAACAGGGAAAGGAAGAAGGGAGCTTCGACTTTGCATTTGTGGATGCGGACAAGCAAAACTATCTCAAGTATCATGAGCTTATAATTAAGCTGGTTAAGGTTGGTGGAATCATAGCTTACGATAACACACTGTGGTTTGGAACAGTTGCACAACCTGAAGAAATGCTGGAGGAATTAAAATTAAGGGAACTTAGAAATGATGTGATTAAAGTGAACAATTATCTAGCCACCGATCCTCGTGTGGAATTAGCTATGGTTTCCATTGGGGATGGCCTCACCCTCTGCAGGCGCCTCTACTAAACTTATCAAAGGAACGGCTAGCTGCTGCAAACTCTCTACTAAATAAGGCTGTATAGCTAAATGGTTAATTTTCGAATAATCATATATGTACGATTTGATCATTTCTCGATGAACTTGGATTGATGTTGGAAGCGATTTCATATATATGTCATATTCTGATGTAAACCGCACATGTAAATTTAACATTAATAATGAAGTTGAATCGATCTGAACTGCATCTGAAGCTGTAAGTCCTTCATCCTAACATGCCAGTTGTGAGGAGGCTATTAACGGTACAAATTAATCGAGTCAGCAAACATGTATAATGATACTCGGAGAGAAGCTAGGATAAATAGACTGTTTCAAGAGCGAAAATTTTGATGAAACTATAGAACGTACATCAGTGAAATGTATATCAAAAAAATATCCAGGAAAAAAATGAACCATGTTAGCCAAAACTTGATTAAATTTGAACTTGATGATGGGCATGCATTGCGGGAGTTGCGTTTTGCACCTACCATGTACATTGTGGTCACAGGAAGGAATGAATTTTATTTTCCCCTAAGGCCATGTTTATTTCATGAAATCATTGCCTTGGTAAAGGAAAGTGATTACTTTCCATTGTTTGGGTGAAAAGGAAAAAAAAAAGAAATTAAAATAGTTTCTAAAGCATTGGAAAATTAGTGGGAAAGTGGTTTCTCCACACATCCTATAAAATCACTTTCATTTCCAAATTTATACAATTATTAATACAACTTTGGACCAAACAAATTATGTAATTATTAGTTTTTTTTTTGCACAAATACGAGGGTATTATAAGAAAATTGGTAGGATTTCTTTTTTATATTTCTTGCCTTTTCCAAACACAATAAAAGAAAGTTGATGGGAATTGTAATTTCCCATGACAATGAAAAGAGCCAAGAATTCATTTCTATTTTTTTCCATTCTGTGAACCAAATACAGTACATAATTAGGTACATAGCTGCTAACTGCTGCTTGTCAATTAAAAATAGTGGCTACGTCTTTTATGACTTGTAAATTATTAGTTTGGTAATTGATAATTCTACGTACTCATAGCAATACTCCGATATGTATAAAACCTATATATGTGTATATATATGTCTCTTCTATTAAGAAATCTTTTATTTTGTCTATTTTAAGGGATCGGTTATTAGACCAACTTTTTTTTTTTATCACATTTTATGTTTGTATGTGTAGATCATTCTTGTAAATTTTTAGCTAAAATGGTGATCGTTAAGACACCTAACTAGATGAAATCAATGAACGTATGAAATCTATCAAACTTGAACCGTTCATGTTTTAAATTGTAAATTTCAATTTTGAAAGCTCTAATGTTTATCAAATTGAATGAAAATTTACAAATATGATCTACTCATATAAACATGAAAGTAAACGGTGGAGATGTTAATATGTGATTGAAAAATATGTTAAATGATCGATCCCTTAAAATTGACAAAATAAGAGATTCATTAGTGGAAAGGGCCTATATATACACATATGATTTTTCATTAGCTTCTTCTCTCATAGATCGGCCATTTCTGGTCGTTGTAATTTGTAGTAGTAAGTTGTTCAGATATACATCATGGCTGCGGAAGACAAGATCCTCTTCAAAATCCCTGCCCTTCTTAACGTACGTTCATCTTCATATTTTGCTACTCTGTTTTAGCCTTTTGTATATATTTCTATCCAGAGCGGAGTTTCGCTAACTTCTTCTCTCATAAATTGGTCATTGCTGGTCGTTGTAATTTGCAGTAGTAAGTTGTTCAGATATACATCATGGCTGCAGAAGACAAGATCCTCCTCAAAGGCACTGCCCTTCTCAACGTACGTTCATCTTCATATTTTGCTACTCTGTTTTAGCCCTTTGCATATATTTCTATTTAGAGCGGGGTTTCTTATTTGACCTATTTTTCAGTCAAATTTTTACATCTCCACCGTTCAGTATTTACGTATACATGAGTAGATCATCTCTACAAATTTTTAGCTCAGTTAGTGATCATTAAGGTATCAAAACGATAAAATTTCAATGAATAAATTGAATATGTTCAATATGAACCATTCGTGTTAATCACGACTAGAAATGCTTAAGCGATTGTCAAATTTGATGAAACTTTACAGAAATGATCTACACACATATACATAAATACTAAACGGTAGAAATGTAGAAATTTAATCTGAAAATAGGTCAAATAAGGATCTCCGCTCTTAAATTTCATAACGGAACTCTGCTCTAAATATGGACTGATATATATATATATATATATATATATATATTAAATACTTAACATATCTTATCATATATACTAAAAATAATTATATATATGGTACTGTCTTAATTTGTTGTGACATGCATGCAGTACGTACATCCTGGATACCAGCTGCTACCCGAGAGAACACGAGCAATTGAAGCAACTGAGGGAGGCCAGTCAGGCCACGGTCAAGAAATACGAGTGGATGTAGGTTGAAATATCTGTCTTTATATTACAACAATTAATTGCATAGATACGCTATATTGTTCAACTGTTAATTAATTAGACCAATATAAGGTGAAGGGAGAGTAGGTCTTGACAAAGTAGTAGTCGGCTGGTCTTAATTTCCTACGTGTGATGTAAATTCTCTAATACTTTCTCGTACGTGTGGTGAAATTTTCAAGCCATACACGTGGATAATATTTTGGGTGACGTGGAGTCTGTGTGGCCATTTAGGCTTCTGATACCATAATAAATTAGTTTATGGTTCCAATCCAAAACCAGTTAACAATAGATAAAATAGCCCAAATCCTTATAAACTCACATGATATGTCCCATGTTCTCACGTGGAGGTCTACCTCAATCAGAAAGCTCGATATATAATTACATTTTGTACACAGGAGTGTTATGAGTGTGCCTGTTGATGAAGGTATGCTTATCTCAATGCTTCTGAAGATCATGGATGCGAAGAACACATTGGAGATCGGAGTATTTACTGGTTACTCACTTCTCACTACTGCTCTTGCACTTCCTGCTGATGGCAAAGTACGTGATTAATTCTTTCTTTATAGTTTCACCAAATTAAGTCTTCGTAAATTATATTGGATGAATCAGTGAGATGAAACTTCTATTAACCAGTAAGGCCAAAGTAAAAGATATATCGAGTTTGGAATTATACAGATAATAGCAGTCGATCAAGATAAAGAAGCCTACGAGGTTGGATTGCCATTCATCAGAAAGGCTGGAGCGGAGCATAAGATTGACTTCGTTCAATCTAATGCCTTGTTATTCCTAAGTCATCTTCTTAAAAATGTAAGTTCATAATTTGATTATAGTCCTAAAATTGGAACTTTAGCTTCATGGATGCTATGACGACGTTAATTAAGAAATTTACCCATCTCTCTTAAATCAAGATTCACACACATATTTACAGATTTAATTAGTTAGAGCGGTCAGCTCAATTAATTCTTGCATAGTTGGTATGCATATGTTTTAAGTTCCATTTTTTTAAAAAATGTTTTTGTTTAAGTATGTATATATATTGCTTCCAGTTTTAGATAATCCAACTAAGTACCGTAAACATGTATATAGGGAAAGAAAGAAGTAGCTTTGATTTTGCGTTTGTGGACGCTGATTAGGAAAACAACATCAAATATCATGAGCTGCTAATGAATCTTGTTAAGGTAGGAGAAATAATAGCTTATGACAACACTCTGTGGTTTGGCGCGGTAGCAGAAGCTGAGGAGGATGAGGTGTCTGATGAATATGTCAGGAAACGCAACCCTTATGTGACGGAACTGAACAACTTCCTAGCTAGCTGCAGATCCTCGTATCGAATTAGTTGTTCTTTCCGTTGGAGATGGACTCACCCTCTGCAGGCGCCTCTGTTAGAATCAGCATATATAAAAGTAACAGCGCGCTGCTGCTATTATATGTTGAGCCTCTCTAATATTAAACAAGGCAGATTGATGGCCAAAGATAATGATGATGATAATAATGATAATAGTAATAGTAATGATAATAATAACAAGAGGTGAAAATAAGTAAATTTATTACAATGAAGAAAAGCTACGTGTTAGAAGGGCCGGGGGACCCAAAATCAAAACCTCCAATTACGAACATTAACTAGCTACAGAAAATAACAATCAACGAAAATGAAAATTGGGAGAGCAGGATTGTATACGTACGTACGTACACAGGCATATATCAGATATATATGAGTATATCAAACTAATTAAAAATCATCATATATAGCTTCGATTCTTTGCGCTTGAGACTCCCTTAGATGATGATGGATCCTCCTAGTCCACAGATTTGGAGGATGTTAGATCAAACTTTGTAGCCAGACTTGGTCTTTTAGAACATAGAATGCGTCGTCATTCCGATGCCATCCCCATATGGCATGGGTTCCATTCACTATCCTCAGTCGTCCATGTCCAAAACTTGCTTCTCTGTACAACGAGAGAGGAGAAGCGGGTTCTAGCAATTGATTAATCATAACAACACTAGTGGATTATATAACCTACATACTGTTCGTGGCGGATTCAGCACCCGGCGAACAATCAGCACTTGGGGGTGGAGGATGCGTGCCCCTCGCGTGTCTTCTGTGTGCTTTAGGCGTGCCAGCACCTTTGGAGTGGTGCGACTCGATTGCGTGCGACCCCTGGCGAGTCTTCTCGTCTGCTCCCAATTGACTCTGACTTCCTGATCAAGCAACTGTTACGCGGACGCTGACTAAGCCGGCGTACAGGACTCGAACAAGACCTGAATAGAACTCTCTAACAGGATTTCCTTCCCAACCCCCTAAGGATTGAGGATCTTACTCTGATCCGGAGAAGCAAAGCAAAGCTTATACCAAGACCACGGGTGTGTCACCTGAGTGACGACTCGATTGCTACCGGAGTAGCGGACTAACTCGATAGGTTCAGCAACCGCTCGGCACGAGTACGAGATTAGATCGATCGTACGTGGAGGCGAATTGCGTAAGTTGCTCCGGAGAGGCTTTGGCAAGTTAGCGGTGCGCTAGAACTTGTGGTTGTTTGTGTTTGGTTGAGAACCTTTTCCTAGTTGCTGGAAGAGTTATATTTATATTGTTCATGAAACCCTAGGGCTGTGAGATCCAGCCTGGCGGATTCCGAGATTCACTAGGAGTATCCTTCCTTATTCTGTCTTCAATCAAATCGGCTAAGGATACAATGAAATCAGACTTCCCCTTGAATTAGGGAACTCAACCCCATCGAATACTGTCAAGATCACCACTCATTAAAGTCGAGATAAACCCAATCGAGTCCACTGCAAATCAATCACTGATTCGGCAAAGATATCCTTTCGGATGGATTGCTACCGAAACAATCCCTAATTATCACAATCAGTATTTACCCCTCATTATCTATTAAGGAAATTCGTATATTGTATAATCGGATTACTACAAAATAACCCCGAACTGATTAGGTAATAAATCACTATTCTCTTCCAAGTAATCTTTCCTGAATGAGGCGGGAAAACATGAATATCGGGTTCGGTTTAAACCTAAACCCCTCTGGGCCTCGGGGTAAAAGCCCAATTGAAGTGAATTCCAATTGTGGCCCAAACACATACCATGCAATATGGAGCTATATGGAACTAGAAAAATAAAATAAAAAATTGGTGCAGCATGTTTGTTAATATAACTACTTAATTTAGTAGTCTCTTGTTAATAACTTGTGTGCTGATACGTGCTTGTATCCAAAAGAACGTAAATGTGTTTCTATTTGGAATTGTAGCCGACCAAATTGATGAGAGTTACTCACGACGATGCCAGTCCTTCTCGGTTTCCGCCGTCGCCGATGGTTACATGCAATGGACCACAAGGGCCGCCTCATTGTTGTATACCCTAGTCTGCACGTTTTATAAGAACCAAAACAGAAGTTGGTAATATTGTGTTAGTAATTAACGAACAATGTTATATATTTAACACTAATCAGGAGCGTTAGTTTGCCATGAAGGAATCAAAATGTGACTTACAAATCGTTCATAGGCATGAACATGTCCAGAATAAACCAAATCAACCCGTGCCTTATACAGCAACTCCATATATAGCAACTTTCATGCCTTCTCCTTCACCCTGATGAGCAGTGTTAGTATTATACCACGGTGCATGCAATGGCGCCACAACAACCCACGGCGTTCTCTTTCTATCAATCTTTGCCAAATCGGCTACAAGCCACGAGTACTGCTCCGAGTCGTTGCGGTACTTGGCATAGGACTCAAGCATGATGATGTGAGTCAGCAACTTCGAAGGAGTAATACAAGTTTGACGTTGAACCGCCCTCTTTGTGCGGCATTGGCCACCTAGCATTGAAGGCTATGAAATCGGCTGTGGAGTCGACAACGGGAAGGCTTTCGATTTCGTGGTTGCCTTCTGTGACCATCCAGGGGCGGCGGCTTGCCAAGGGTTTGATAATCCGGCCGAATGAGTCCCAGAGGGGTTGCACAGTATCGGCATAGGATAGATCGCCTGGTAGAAGGAGCACATCGTAGTCGATGCTTCCAATATGGGCAAGAGTAGAGTTAGTCCAATCCGTCTGTCCTAGGTCCCTGGAAATATCATTAACATCATGAGTCTGTCCTAACATGTTATATATATATATATATATATATATATATAGTTCCTATTCAGAGAGAACATTCGTTCTGAAATTAACGTGCAAAGTTCTTTTTATTATACACTTTTTTGTCATATTTTAATATCTCCACCGTTCATATTTTGATCATTCCTATAAATTTTATCTAATTTGGTTACTATTAAGGTATCAAAACTATATTAAATCAATGAACAAACTGAATATGTTCAAACCTGAACTGTTTGTGTAAATCACCATAATGAAATGTCAAACGATTATCAAGTTGGATGAAATTTTGAAGAGATGATCTAGACATTAGTTTCTAACATCTGAACGGTGTAGATGTGAAAATATGACAAAAAAGTGTGTCAAAAAAAAAACTTCGCACGTTAGTTTCAGAACGAAAGTTCGTTCTGGATATATATATATATATATATATATATATATATATATATATATATATATGAATCGAATTACTCATAAACTTTGAGAAACTTACCGATTACTACAACTTCGACGGGAAGTGTTTCCGGGGGTGCCCTGAAAGATAATTCCAGGCCAGAACCTCCACATCTGTAGAAGTATGTTGAAGGCTTCAAGGGGGCAATGGTGACACGGTGGATCTTCCCAGAAGTATATGAACGATAATCGTACCAAGTGTGTTCTCCAGTAGCCTTTGAATGCAATTCTCCAGATTGCTTTCCATACTCCACAATGGATTTGGTATTATTGTTGTCTGTAACCCATGTAACTTTCATGTCATCTTTTCCCACCAGTGAAATATGCACCTAATTAACACAGTTATCCCAAGAAAAATGTAGAGAAGAAGATCTTAAATACAGATCATCACCTTCAAATAAGTATTCATAAATTATTACCTGTTGAGGGTCTGAATCAGAACCATGATGAGGAGTGAATATTAGTCTGCCTGCAGGTGGCCTAACATAGTCATCATCTTGTGAATTTAGGAGTTGAGGGAAGATAGAGATAATTAGGAGGAGAGACATCAACTTCTTCATCGTATGCTTGTAAGAGCTCTATCAGTCATCTGTGACTGTGCAAAGCTAGGCCAGAATGAAGATTTATATGTACGTACCTAGTGTGACATTTTGGAAATGAATGAAGTAAATTATTTTATATACACACTAATGTTTACTTTAGGAAATAACATATTTGTTTGTCCGTTACAATTTTTTAAAATTGTAAAAACTGTCATTTATGTGACGTTAGGTAGGTGTATATGTTTAAAACCATTTAAGAGAGATTAGATAGAAAATATTTTAAAATGACAAAGAAAAAATGTCATCGAGACCCATATGTTATTATGTGAAAACAAAAAAAAAATGATTCGCTAGATTATATTTACATAACGAAAACGAGCCAGATGTTCAACATTAGAATAATCAAGTTTCTTCTCATGATCAAGAGCTAGCTGCTAGCTGCATACGACCACAAGCTGCCTCGGAAAATTCTACCTCATCTTACAAGAAATTCTGAAATTGGACAGATTTTGTTTTCTACAAGATTTTTTTTGTTACTTCTGATTAGTGGGCTCGCAAACTGGTTAGCCATGGAGGCTTTGGACCTTGGGTACTTATACCCATGAGCCGGCTCCCTTTGAATTCACCCAGCTCCACGTGGCAAATAATCAAGGTCACGGTGTGCGTGACGTCCATGATTGTTCTCTCCTGTGACCCGCCACGTGGCCTTCCTATCAAATCCAATGCTCGGACTTTGATGATTGATTCGACATAACAGAACAGTCGGAGTGGTACGTACAAATGTCATCCGGCGATGAATTTCATGATGGCCGCCACCTACCTATCCACGCGCTGCTCCCACTCGTGATATACACAGTGTATCAAATCCCATCTTTATTTTTCACAACACAAAGCGCCAGGCATTTGGCACACTGTAAAACTGAGGCTAGAGATTAATGTGGTGATCGAAGAGTCAAGGCAGCTCCGTCGCGACGATGCGTACCCTCTCTCCTTCCTCCGTCACTTCTCGCTGCTCCACCCAACGTTCCGCCGCTAATTCTTCCTCAGGTTTTTTCTCTCTTCTTCTCTATTCAAATCTCAAATGTTTCCTCTTTGATATCCTTGGTCTTCTAAGAAACTCCGATTTCTCGATCCGAAACTATCCAACGTAATGCAATAGAGAATATGAGAATGTGTAGGGTTTTAATCATTGACACATACCCATCTCTGCAATGTGTTGGGCGGTTCCACCTCGGCCGGTCCGGTCCAGGATGATGACTAGACTGGCGGTACCCTTTGGTCCAAGTGCAGATGAGATGAACAGAGATATGTAGGTAAGGATGGTAAGCGCGTGTGATACACGCTCCGACCAAACTGGACCAGGAGCTCACATGGATGCCATATGTCACCCACGTGGTTAGATGCTGTCTGGTGTCCCAGATCGGCGCGTGTTGCCCTCTTACTTTGACCTTGTCGGGTGCAACACGACACTGCACCTAAGTGTTTAGTGTAGTAGTTCGACCACTCCATCGTGTGTCGTCTACTTCACTACGTACTACTACTACATATATAACTAGGACCAAGTTCTGGGTTGGTAGTCCTACAATGTACCTAATTTGAAAAGGAAAATCAGTAAAAGAAGCAAAAATTTTGGTTGATTATTATGTTGCTGAAATGCTTTCATGTAGGTAGCTAAGATTGCGTCTGTTCTGCTTGTAATTTGTGGCTAAGTTTGATGTTCTGGTTTGTGTAATGTGGATGATGATCGATACCCGATTGAAGTTTAGATGTTGTTATGATGCAGATGATGCGAATTGTGGTACGCCGACATGGATTGGCAAGGGGCTTACTTGTGTTTGCTTCAAGGCAAAGGGAAATAATGAGAGGGTCTGCTTGAACTTGACACCCCTTCAGGCAAGTGATTGAGCTACTGGTTCAGAACAGATGATTTTGCAATATATTACATATTCTCTCTATTATTTATGGTCATTATGCATTTGTACTACATAGATGATACATAAATGGGATCAAAAGCCACCTCAGACTGTATGGTATGGAGTTTGTTATTCTGGTTTGAGTACTGTGACACAGAAGGGTATCATTCTTTAGTTCTTGAACTGATATCTTTCATTTGTTTTTCTGTACCGTTCATTTCTGTACCGTTCAGGAACAACGGATGAGAAGGTTGCAGCGCCGGATGAAGATTTACTTTGATTCTACCAGGCCTGATCACCAGGTGTAATTTTCATATCAATGCGTGTTTGATTGAAGTATTTTCATGCTACACTTATCCAGATTGGAGCATTCGGATCGCAAATGCTCTCAAATAACAATGTTCATAGACAAATGATACACACATAGGAAATTAATATGGAATTTAAAGAGGGCACAACTAAACTGAAATTTTTCTTTGTGTAGTTTGCCTTCTATTTCTTATACTTAGTTGTTATGAAAATTTGATGAGGACAGGAAGCGCTGAGGGCTCTATGGTATGCTACATATCCAGGTCAAGAGCTTCATGGCTTGGTATCTGATCAATGGAAAGAGATGGGATGGCAGGGAAGAGATCCATCTACAGATTTCAGGTTCCGTTTCTCTCTATTCCTCTGTTGTTCCAATGCAAATTTCTTCCTAGTTTCCTCTTTCAATTTGTGTTGGCATTCTCTCAGTTGGTTACTTTGAATGATTTACCTTACAGAGGTGCTGGATTTATTTCTTTGGAGAACCTCTTGTTCTTCGCAAAGACATTTTCGGTAAAATCCCAAACTCAATCTGCAAATAGAAAGATAGAAGCCTAAGATATTTCCTTTTAATACTTCTGTATCCTATATATGCAGACATCTTTCCAGTGCTTATTGAACAAGCAAGGAGGAAAGCCAGCAGCTTGGATATATCCATTTGCTGTTGCTGGTGTAAATATAACATTTATGATCATGCAAATGCTTGACCTTGAAGCCAGTAAGTGTTATGGAAAAGGTCCTAAAATTTAACAAAATTAAGACAAGTTAAAGCTACTGTGTTATACAAAGGATGATCTAGCTCTTGTTGAAGTTTGTTGTTTCGAACTTATCTTCTTCTTTGAGGAGATAGCTCATGATTTACTTATTTGGCAGCGAAACCAAGGTCCTTTATCAGAGCAGTTTTCTTACAGATGTTGTTAGGTATGAGTTACATCCAAATAGCATATTTAAGGCCGATTTTACAGCACTACAATTTTTGTTGATATTGCCTTGTCAATCTCAATTTCATTTCAGAAAGCGAGTGGGCTTTTGACTTGCTCTATTGTGTCGCCTTCTTGATTATGGATAAACAGTGGCTTGAGAGAAATGCTACATACATGGAATTCAATGTGAGAATTCTTGATATGTATATATGATTCATAAGGGGTTGTTACATAAGTTGAACAATTTTGGAATCAAATGGTTTAGGGTAGAACTCTATGCTTTAGGCTTATATCAATATCTCTTTGACTTTGAAGCTCTTTACTCCTTAGTTAAGTTATCAATTCAAAGGGTTTTGATTTCAATTGCTTGTCTTACAGGATGTTTTGAAATCGACTCAAGCTCAGTTGGAGAGGGAATTGCTAATGGTTGATGTCTTGCGGATCGAAGACATGCCTTCTTACAGCCTTCTTACTTGATAGTTATTGGTATTTAAACAACCTAGAAGAACCGCAGACTGGTTCGTCTCTATAAGCATCACTGACTGACCTCAAAATTGTACAATTTCTCTCATTCACTCAGTAATGGAATTTATAACCGCATTTCAAGTAGTCTCCAATTAAGGTTGTATACCATCCAGTCCCTGTAGGTGGACTCGAGTTTCATTTTTTGTTCTGGCAGTGCCACTTTGAGCTTATGAACATGAAACTTTATCCGACATTTTGTTGTAGAGAAAGATATTGGATCAGTAATATACGAGTGAGCAATTTCTAACAAACCAGTGCCTTGTGTCAAAACCTAACAGCATTTTCACGGGGAATATTGTATGATCATAAGATGAAATGCCATTTTCTTAACTTTCATAATAAAAGATATAACATCTTAATTTAAGAAACAGCTGGACCTAGTTTGCGTAATGTGAATAGTTGAGAAATTGGGTAGCTAGCTTTGCTTTCCTTTTTCTGGCCAGATCTCCATTAGTTAGTGCCAAATTCAGTTCCAGTTACCAGCTTTATAACACACCCCTTTGGGTCTCTAGCACTCATGGTATCCTAGCATACCGAGATATTCCATAGAAGAATGATGCATCACCATATCTTAAACGTGAGGCTTTGTTTTAAATGCTCGTTTGGCATTAAGAAGCTCTAAATCGGGTTGTCAATGATAGAGATACGCAAGCTAATCTCATACCTAAATGAGGTAATTAAGCTCAGATTTTGACATCAATGGGACTTAGTAGTCAAAATGTTTTCATATGTTGACGAGCTAAGCCAATGAAACTCAAAACAATATTCAAGCATGGTTTTAAACTTTTAATTCAGTAATGAATCACTAAAATGGGTGATGCTAAATCCGGCATGAAAGCCAGTTGCCTGCCTTCTATCGGTGAAGGCAGATTGCTTAGGAATCAAGTCTAAGGCTGGTCAGTGCGGTACAGAATAGGTACCCACATCTGTGAATAAGAGGCCCTAACTAAAAAGAGTTTGAAACTAAAATGAAAGATCAGAAGCTGAAGGTTCTAAAAGAACTGCTGAGAACCTTGAACCAAAAGCTTAGAGATTACCTACCATTGGTTACTCTTGTCTTTTAAGCAAAACTCACACCAAAAGGTCCACTTACTTTCTCGCCCCCGTCATTGGGTGCTTTTCAAGGAACTTCCCACTCTTTCTCTTTCCATACTCACTGACTTGACATTGTTTCTTGTCAAGAAACTGAACTCAGCATACTCATACTAGCCGAGCATCTCCGACTCCGGCCACAGTGAAACCAAAAGATCAGATGGGTTCGTTTCAAGCACCAGTGGGGAGAAGCTCAGCGCTTCCCGAGACATCATGTGGATATCTGCTTCAAGAACTACAGGCAACGTTTTCATCTGAATTCATGATATAATGGTTTTGAGCAATTCTCATTTTCATACTCTTCTTGGTTTGAAATGAAACAGATGATCTGGAATGAGATTGGACAAGATCAATTGGAAAGGGATAAGGTACTGGTGGATTTAGAGCAGGAATGTCTGGAGGTTTATAGGAGGAAGGTTGATGCTGCTAATACATCAAGAGCTCGCCTGCACCAGGAGTTGGCAGAAGCTGAGGCTGAATTTACTCATCTTCTTTTGTCACTTGGCGAACGGTCTCTTCCAGGACGGGTACCTTAACAAAACCAACTCAGTATATTAGAGTGACCAGATATTACAGCATGCAAGTTAGAATAGACCCAAACACATTTGTGAATAGCAAGTATACAAAACTTAAAATACAATAGCTTGATAATCCGAATTTTCATTACAACTTCATGATTTCTCCTTGCCAAAGAATGGCAGAATGGCCCTATATAAGCCTCTGATGGATGATAACAGTTTGGCCTCACATGAGGGGTTAGTTAGAGTGATCATGAGAGAAATCTTACTTGTATTAACTGATTCTTGTATTATCTCATCAGCCAGAGAAAATGGTGGGAACACTGAAAGAGCAGCTAGATTCCATCACGCCAGCTCTCCGAGACATGAGACTGAGGAAAGAAGATAGGGTGAATAAGTTCCGAGCTGTACAAGGGCAAATTCAGAAGATCTCTGCAGAAATAGCAGGGCAGTCAGAGTATGAAAACTCATCATCAGATGTTAGGGTGAATGAGAACGATCTTTCATTGAAGAAACTAGAGGAGTATCAGACAGAGCTCCAAAGACTCCACAATGACAGGGTACTACAACTACAGTTCAGAGACTGTATTCTTGACAATGAATAAATTCAAATCTGATTTCAAGCTTTTGGTTCATCTTGCAGAATGAAAGGCTCAAGCAGGTGGAAGAATATATATATTCCATCCAAAAGTTGTCCTCAATATTAGGAACAGACTCCTCTATGGTCATCACCAAAGTTCACCCAAGCTTGAATGAATTATGTGGGATAGCCAAGAACATAAGCGACAGTATCTTGGCTAAACTCAACAGCACAGTGGAATTCCTAGAGGAAGAAAAGCAAAAGCGGCTGGAAAAGGTAATGGTTTACCTATTGTTGTGGCAGTCTTCATTTGAGCAAAAACAATTGGCAGGGTCTGGCACCTCTATTCCGCAAACATATATCATTTCAGACCATTGTCTCACTATTACATGGTGATAGAACACAGTAATCTCACTTAAAATAGACTAATTAGCCTAAATCATGGTAAACTGAAGCATGAATCCTGTACTTTTAAGTAATTTCAATTCCTGTGATCACGTCAGTGGTCATTTGCTTTCCCTATTTTCCATTATCAATTTATTTTCAAGATACTTCACCCCTGGAAATCTTGATAATGCAAACTTCACTGGTTAAACATAGCATCTGCATATACTTTTTCAGCTTCATCATCTTGGTAAAGCATTGACAAACTTATGGAATTTCATGGACACCCCCTATAAAGATCGTCAATCGTTTTCCCATGCTACCAGCTTATTATTAGACTCATCAGCAGAAGTATCAGGTCCAGGAAGCCTAACCCAAAATATAATCCAGCAGGTGAGTATAAGATTTTGTTGATAGCTAAATGTATCTGAAAATAGAATTAACAGTGTTCACATTTGTTTAAAGGCTGAGGCTGAGGTCAAGAGACTGGATCAATTAAAAGTAAGCAAAATGAAAGAACTATTTCTCAAGAAACAGAATGAGCTCAAGGAGATATGCACTAAATCACACATGGAGATTCCCGTGCAAGCAAAGATGGATAATATAATTAACCTCATGAACTCTGGTGAGATTCATTGATATGTGCTTCGAAGAATAAAGACGTGTCATTGCTTAAAGATGATGTAGTTCCCAAACTGACATATGTACAACAGGGGAATTTGACCATGCAGATCTTGTTATCAGAATGGATCAACAGATATCAAGAGCAGTAGATGAAGCTTGTAGCAGAAAGACAATCATGGAAAAGGTGGAAAAGTGGATGCTAGCACGTGACGAAGAACGCTGGTTGGAAGAATATGGAAGAGTCAGTATTTTACACACACACACACACACAGTCACACACACACACACACACACACACACACACTTCTCCAGTTTCCTAATCCCAGTACCCTTTTAGGACGAAAACCGATACTCAGTCAGAAGAGGTGCACACAAGAACCTGAGACGCGCAGAGCGAGCTCGAGTATTAGTCAGCAAAATTCCAGGTAAATTGATATACCTGTATGCATCCATATCCAACAACCATATAAACAAGTACCAGAAAATTATGTCTCATGAATATAAAGACATCACTCCTGGATGAGTTATCCTAATAAAAATAACCAACAAAAAAAAAATTAACTGTCAGCGTATTGACATTTGATGATATTATGCCATCCAAGTACGATAAATTCTCTGAATATGGCATAAAATGCAGCTTTGGTGGATTTGCTGATTGAAAACACTAAGACTTGGGAAGAAGAAAGAAAGAAGACTTTCTTATATGATGAGGTACGTACTCTATCGCATTGCAATATTACAAAACAAATAGTGTTCTCTTATTTGATTCTGCATTGCCCAATTTTCATAGCACCTAAAGGATCCTTTAATATAATACGTAATACATAACCTTCTAGTCTCCTCAAAGTAGAGATGAGAAGTTCAATACAGTAAATTTCTAGAATCCTGTAACCTTTAACCATCTCTCTTTAATGTCCAACAATGTTAAAACTTAAAAGGCAATCACTTTTATACACGTTTGTTATTTAATTAAAGTAAGTTTTATCATTTGGAAAGGAGATAACAAAAGCTGACGTAAGGATCACAAATTCACAACAAATCATGGAACCCTGGACTCCAGTGTTTCATGAATGCCATACAGTTTGGACTTCATAGCATCTTTCTTTCTATTTACTTAAATTTAATGTTTCTGCATTACTTGCCATGCATAGTCCAAGTCCGTAATTACAGATGAAGACATTATGTCATACAGGTACCTCTCCTAGCAATGTTGGAAGAGTATAATGTGTTAAGGCAGGAAAAGGAGGGGGAGATGCAAAGACAAAGGGTTAGTGAAGTTCTCGGTTTATTAAGAATACAAAACATGACTTATATGGCTCGAATCTTTAGTATTCTCTTATTTATTACCTGTGTCTACTATTTAGTTATGGGTTTGTAATTTTCCAGAGACATATCCTAGAACCTATAAGGGAGGTGGTAATCACAATCCTTTCTCTTCAAAATACTAATCACACTTTCTTTTCTCTTCATCATGAAGACACAAAAACCAGTGTGACTAGTGACTAGTGACTTGAAGAGAATAAGGAGTATATATATCATCACCCATTTTTAAATGTAGCCATATATAAAAAAAATTTAAATTTTAAATTTTTTTTAAAAAAAACTCTACAATGGTATGCATCTTCTTACCGATGATGAGGTAGTTTTTCCCCACAGGAAGTGAAGTTCCAAGGCCAAATAGGTCATCATCAGCAAGAAAAATTGTTCCTGCCCAGTCCAAGCAGCAGTCCTAGGCGAACTTCAAACAAAAGTGTAAATGGCGGTTTTACCACTGCTATGCCTCTAAACAGAAGGCTTTCTCTGGGCCTTCAGAAACTGGGACCAAACAGCATAGATTTAGGCATATCAAATGAAGCTAAGAAGGTACAGAGACAAAAGATGTTTGCAAGACCTGGTCTTGTTTCACCTGTTAGAGATGACACCACTTCAGTAGTATCAACGTTTTCCGGCCCACTATCTCCCTGAAATATTGTGTTTAATGTCAGTCTTCAAGTAACACTCGGAACATAGAGCAGAAGAATGTGAGAAAGCTAGTTTTGCAAAATGACTTATCAGATAATGCAGACGAATAAGTACCGTTACAATTTCAGCTAAACAGCCTCTACATGTCCCCTGTATCTGCAGAAGTGTCCAGAGCCTTTTGAATTCTCATAGTAACATGGATCTAGAACTGTAAGGCAATTGCAATTGCAAGTGCAAATAAATCAGTTCCTTGGATTGTTGTCTCCTTATTACTAGAAGTACAGTGTGCAGTCAACTAAACCAAACACATGCCTACTACAAGCTTTTGTCCATATCGTAGATTTAATACTCTAAGACTGCAATGAATGCTTATACGCGAAGTAATATTTCTCAGTTGTACCAAAAAAAAGAACTTCATCATGTATCATATGCTCATCTCGGAGTCGCAAGAAAAAAGGAGCAACCTGGAGAGGCGGAGATATATACCTAAATGTATGAGGAAAGAACAAAGAAAAAGAGCTAGAATGTGTTGAAAAAAAAAAAGACTAGGGAAGTATAATATATATGATAAGAACACAGAGGCAGAAACTAAAAACATTATGTACACAACACACAGACATACATAGAAGCAGATGATAAAGTTTTCCATCAATTGTCAATCAGCTTTACACCTATTACTTATGATTGTCATATCCCCTACACGGTCAAAATTTAGTGTGAATTGGTAATAGGAATTCACTCCTTTAGCTTTCGGATGTCACTTAAGTACATAACCTGCTTTCTTACACACACGAACAACATTGATCATTGCACTTAACATTGTCCTATTTATAGCAAGATAAGGTCATACCTTATGGCTTCTTCCATCTCTTTAACACTCTTCAGCAAATGTTTGTTCCTGTTGCTCTTGCACTAGTTCGACAACATGTAAAAGAGCCAAAAACATAAAACCAACAACAGCATATTTAACCTCACAATTTGAACAAAATTCCTCCTCTCCAGTTTCCAGATGTCCTACTGTTCATAGATTGTGCGACAGAAACAAGCAAACAGATACAGATATATGTCAAGAGAATCTAACAACAAACCAAAAAGCACAACAAATACGAAATTGCAGACGCATTGCAACTAGCACACGCCAAGAACTAGCTCAATTTGTTTAGGTCCAATTCATATGAAATATTAAAAGTCATTACACAAGGCGGAATCATATTCAAATCCGAGTCTAGTATAATTCATACAGATACTTTCCGACATTATGCTTTGGCTTTCGACTCACAAATCTACGACTCCTCAACCTAAATTGGAGTTTTAGTTGCTGGCTTACTGAAGAAGTCATCAATACGGCGAATGCCAGCTGGAGCCAGCTTGTCAGGAACCCTGCGAGCGCGGCTCCGATCAGCGGACTTCTGGTCGGACGGCTGAGAAAGCGCCGGGAGCTCATCGACGAGGAAATCTCTGGTGGCGCGGTGCCTCTTCGCCGCCGTCATTATGTGTTCCAGATTCACAATCTTGCGCTTCTTCTCCATCGCCGCCTCGCCGGAGCCCTCGGCAAGGAATTGGAGGAAGAGCTGGGCGGAGCAAGAGACCAGGTGCAGAGCTTCTGAGTTTATTTTGTTGATGTCTGTGTCCATCTTCATTATCTTCTTGACCCGACCCGCTGGAAGCTCGAGTCGGATCGGTTCGGGTTGGTCCGGTTTCGCCTTCTCTCCTTCCAATTGGACCGCTGTGGCGTCCTCTTCGTCCGATGCGAATTCGATCGGAGCTGTGTCCTCTCCGACGGCGTTCTCTTCTCCGGATTCGGGTCGGTTCGTGGCCGCGTAATCTTCGTCAGCCACCGGTGGCTCCTCTTCTTCCCCGATCTGTTGTTGCGGGTCCTCTTCTGTTGGTTCGGGTCGGACTGCGGTTTCTTCTCCGGATTCGGGTCGGATTGGTGACGCGTCAGCCTCTTCTTCTTCTATAGGGGGTTGCGCAATTGTTGAGTCGTGATGTTCTGCCGTCTGTGGTGGTGTCGTTGCGGCGGTGTCGTCTTCTGCCATTGATGGAATGCGTGAAAGAGAGAGGGGGAAATGCTTTTTAGGGTTTCGACGTGGCGGGATGTACTTATAATGAGACTTTCCTATGGACGATAATGCACTTGGATGGAGGTGGTAATTACGCTTTAAGTTCATAGTTTGAACTTTTACATTCGAGGGTACTTTAGGTATGACTGAAACTTTCCCGCGATATGAAGTCTCGTTCCCGCCTACTTAACTTTAGAGAAATTTGTTTTCCCTTTTTAGGTGTGTCCAATATAATATAATTCAAAATTAATTCTTAAATTTGGAAAAGAGATGAAAGCTATTGTTATACATCATTTCGATTATGGAGGAATGGAGGATGAAGATTTTTTTTTTTCCACATTTTAGAGAAATGGAACATCTAGCTTTGTAAATTAGAAAAAAAGGACATGTTTTTCACTTCATAAAAAAAGACATGTTTTTAATATTTTTATCACAAAAGGCTCTTTTCAATTTTACTAAATTATAAAAAAAGACTGTTTTTGATTTTTCAACACACGATTTTATCCTTAAGCATCAAATTTTGTATTCCCGTTCTATTACTCTCTCTCTCTCTCTCTCTCTCTCTCTCTCTCTCTCTCTCTCTCTCTCTCTCTCTCTCTCATTGTCGCCGATCTGCAATTCCTTTTTTACCGCCGATTTTGCAATTGGTTTATTTTCCGCCGATTTGTAATTCGTTTTCTTCCGACGATCTGCAATTCATCTGTTTAATTGCTCAATTTACAATTCTGATTTGTCTTTGAAGATTTGCTTTGCGATTGCGATTTGTCTCTGAAAGTATGTTAATGTTTTGCAGTTGTTTAGATTTGCATATGTAGTTTCTCAGTTGATTTGCTCATTCTGCGATTTTCGATTTGCCTTTGAAACTTTACATCTGTTATTCGTCAGTTACGAGCATACTGCTCCGAAAACTTCCTCATCATCTTTTTTTTGTTCTGTATTTTTTATTTTTCATAGTTAGTGAGATAGTTACTGTTAGTAAGATATTTACCAAAATGATAGTTAGTACGATAGTTACCAATTTTATAGTTAGTATGTCAGTTTCTACGATAGTTAGTAAGCTAGTTACTAGGCTAATAGTTGCGGCATTTTGGTTTTTTCATAGTTAGTAAAATAGTTAGTAAGATAGTTACTAAAATGATAGTTACTAAAATAGTTAGTAAGATAGTTACTGCGATGATAGGTACTAGAATAGTTAGTAAGATAGTAACATATATAATTATGCTGCCTCTGATAGTATGATAATTATTGATGTTATTATGATTTTTTCTGTAAGTGCAATGGACAGTTTTTATACTGCTAAGCTCGTGTATTCTGGTGAAGGAGCAGCACTTTCGTTTGTTCATAATTGTAGTTTTGTTGATTTTTGTCATAAGATACGTGATCGTTTTCCCGACTTGGAAAGATTGGTTTTCAAACTTAAGTACAATGTTTATCCAGATCCTACTGTTTACTGTCTAGAAAATGAGGTTGATATGAGCATGATGTTTAGAGTTTTGGGACGATATCAATCTGATTTTGTTGATGTGGATTTTCATTGTTTAGATGTCATTTCTTCTGTTTCGGAAAGTGCAGTTAGTAATACTATTAGTGAGGAGAGTAGTGTTTTGGTGGAAGAGAATGAATTTTTGAGATGTTACAGGCGTGAGGACCCAAAAAGGTATCTTTCTAAAGGATCGAAATATCTTATTCACTCTAAGGGTCAGACGTTTGAGGGTGGGGTAAAAGATTTTAGGCTGAAGTTGCGGATGTATGTTGTGGAGTGGTTTTGAGTATTATTTTGATAGAAATAAGCTTGAACGTGTTGTTTCTTTCTGCAAGAAAAAACATTCTGAAGGTTGTAATTGGTGTGTGAAGGCATCTTTATGCAGGTATATTTTCATTAGTCATTGCACATATTTGGTATAGTTAAATTTAATTTTGTATAGTTGATATCGACAGTGTTACGTTGCCATGTTTACGGTGCAGCGGCACACTGCATTGTGTGCTTCATTCTTAATCATGATAGTTACTTGTATAGTTACTTAGATAGTTATTTATATATTTCTTAGTTTTGAACTCAAATAAACTTTTATTTTGATAGTTACTTTGATAGTTACCTGTTTTTTTTTTTGAATAGTTAGTAGTTATTTAGATAGTTACTTTTATCTTTCTCAGTTTTAAAGTTACAGGAATTGTTAATTGGATAGTTAATAGTTACTTGGATAGTTACTTATATAGTTACTTTTTTTCTTTGATAGTTACTATGAAAAAGTATATATGTTGATTGAGTTTTGCAACTTTTATTCAGGTATAATGGTTTCTTTGTGATTAATGAATTGGTGAACGAACATAGATGTCGTTGTGTCATCCGGCTTCAAAATAGTAAGATGATGTGCAACAATATTATTAGGGAGGTGATGCTTGACAAGGTTCGTGAGAATCCCAGTAAGAAAGCTATTGATATACTGCAAGACATAAATCTAAACTACGGCTTAGATGTCCCCTATCATACTGCTTGGTATGGCAAAGAACTTGCAAGGGATGCTGTGGTTGGTGTTGATTCTGAGTCTTACAAGAATTTATCATGGTTTTGCCAGCGCACATATGAATGCAACTCATATTCGAGGCTAGCTGTAGAGTACGAATCTGAAACACAAAGATTTCAGCGTATGTTTGTTACGTATTCTGCTTGGTTGAATGGTTTTCAGTCTTGCAGACCAATTCTCTGTATTGATGCTACATTCATCACAAATAAATACAAATGCATGCTTTTTGCTGCTTCGACAAAGGATGCAAATTGTGGTACATCACTTTCTTCATTGTTTTGTTCTTTCCTTTCTTCATTACTGTTGTTTTTCATTTACATTACTTCCAGACCAACAGTTATTTTGATAGATACTATGGTAGTTTCTTTTACAGTTACAGGAACCTCCAAACCAAATAGTTACTTTTGATAGATAGTATTGTAGTTACTGGTATAGTTAAATGAATTTTTTCAGATGATATATTTACTTTGATACATACTAGCTGAAATTCTTTTATAGTTACAGGAACTTCCAGCGAAATAGTTACTTTGATAGAAACTAGTGCAGTTACTTTTACTTTGATAGTTATTTATATGAACCTGACATTATTTTCTTTCTTTCTTTTGTTTAGGATTATATCCAGTTGCTTATGCTATTGTCGATTATGAAAATGAGAGCAACTTGACCTTCTTTCTTAAGATGTTGTCTGAAGAGTTGTCGAGATATTCTACAAGGCAAATTACTTTCATATCTGATCGTAATATTGGTCTTCTAAATGCAGTTCGTGCAGTCTTTCCCAATAGTCCTCATGGATTTTGTTATAGGCATCTTCAAGCTAATTTGAGCAACAAGTTTGCATGTGGTTCTTTTCTGAGCAAAAGAATTTCATTGTTGTTTATGAAGTGTGCTTATTCTCGCACTCGTGAATATTTTAAGATTAGTTTCCAGAAGTTGAAGCATGAAGGTGGTGAGGTTGTTGATCAGTTTTTTAAGGATCTCCCTCTGGAAACATGGGCTTCTAGTTTTTTTAATGGTGAAAGGTTTGGTGAAATGACTAATAATTTGACTGAGTGTTTCAACAATTGGGTGAAGGAGTTGAAGAGCCTTCCTATTATTGAATTTAACGAAGGCATTCGTCTTAAGTCTATGGCTTTAATTGCTTCTCGGAATGAAGAATCTGCTGGATGGGTTACTGAGCTGTGTCCAAAGTTGGAAAAGAAGCTGGTTGACAACTTGGAGTTGGGTAGACACTGATTAGTTAGTAGATCTGATACATACGTTTATGAAGTTCAGTGTCAAAAGTATTCTGTGATGGTAAACTTGGAAGCGTTATACTGTTCATGTGAAGAATGGCAAGTTCACGGATTTCCTTGCTCACACGCCCTTGTCGTGATTCAGAAACACGGTTCTAATGTGTACTCATTAGGGGTCGTCAACGGGCCGGGCCGGGCCCAGCCCGGCCCATTCATAACGGGCTTGGAGCGGGCCGGGCCGGGCTTTACAATGTAATTTAAAAATAGCGGGCCGGGCCGGGCCGGGCTTTTTAAAAATTTCTAGGATCCAAGCCCTTCAATATACGGCGGGCTTAACGGGCTTTTGCGGGCCGGGCCGAATGGCCCACGGCGGTTTGAGGCCGGGCCGGGCTTTAATTAAAATAAATAAATATCCGATATTATTTTTCAAAAAAGGGTTTGGAACCCGGTTCATAACCGGGAGGCTCATCCACACGCCTATATATATATATATATATATATAGTTGTCATATTAAAATACAATCATAACAAATTCAATCATAACAAATACAATCATAATAAATACAATCATAACAAATATGATGAAATACGATCGGTACGGTCAACCTTATTTAAACTTATATCTCTCTATGGGGAGCCATAGTATCGGGAGGTAAACGTTCCCAAATTTTTACATGGCTGATTACGTCTCATTTATTTAAGAGTTTAATGTTTGGAAGAGTCGACGAAACAAAATCATCTAAAGGTACCTAATAGCGTTTTCGTGTGATAAGTTTTATGAAAATATGGTTGACCGTTTCAATCGAGCATCGAACGTTCACGAAACGAGTTGATTTTTCTCCTCTACTCATATTTAACTATAACGATCACATCAGACGGTCAAAATTTTCATTTTGTGAATTTAGCCATTATAATGACAACATGCTTACTAATGTGGTATAACTTGATTAGTAGATTATACTCAAGTGTACAACTTTTCAAAACAACTATATAAAAGAAGTCAAATTTTGAAAATTTTTATGAAATAGAATTTGATCGTTATGATGAAATACGGTGATGGTAAAAAAATCACTTAAATCCGACAAAGTTATAACCCCGATCGGTGCGGTCAACCTTATTTAAACTTATATCTCTCTATGGGGAGCCATAGTATCGAGAGGTAAACGTTCCCAAATTTTTACATGGCTGATAACGTCTCATTTATTTAAGAGTTTAATGTTTGGAAGAGTCGACGAAACGAAGTCATCTAAAGGTACCTAATAGCGTTTTCGTGTGATAAGTTTTATGAAAATATGGTTGACCGTTTCGATCGAGCATCGAACGTTTACGAAACGAGTTGATTTTTCTCCTCTACTCATATTTAATTATAACGATCACATTAGACGGTCAAAATTTTCATTTTGTGAATTTAGCCATTATAATGACAACATGCTTACTAATGCGGTATAACTTGATTAGTAGATTATACTCAAGTGTACAACTTTTCGAAACAACTATATAAAAGAAGTCAAATTTTGAAAAATTTTATGAAATAGAATTTGATCGTTATGATGAAATACGATGACAGTAAAAAAATCACTTAAATCCGACAAAGTTAAAGCCTCGATCGATGATATGTTTACTTCGTGATTTTTAGACTATAATTTAAAATTCTTAAAAATATTAATATAATAATTATTTTTAACGAACTTAAATGATAAAATAAATGAGTTTAATAAAAAAGATGATCCATATTGTGCTAGTGAAGTGTGAATATCCATTAAAGTGTGTGAAAATAAAGATCTAATTAATATATTAATGTGTCAAAAATATAAAATAACTCTATATGGGGGTAACTTATTCTTTAATTATTGAGGTATGAATTTTAACGGGCTTTACGGGCCGGGCTTTTACGGGCTTTTGATGGAGCGGGCTTGACGGGCTCTTAACGGGCCGGGCCTACGGGCCGGGCCGAGTTTCTAACTCCTAAACTAAGCCCGGCCCTCTACCCACCGGGCCCGGGCTTAAGCGGGCTTTTAGACGGGCCGGGCCGGGCTTGAAGTCCATCGGGCTTGCGGGCCTCCATCGGCCCACTTGATCCGTGGGCTTAATGATGACCCCTAGTACTCATATGTCAATCCAATTTTCAAAGTGCACCACTTTTCATAAATTTAACATTATTTAAACAGTTACCGAGGTAGTTATTAAGATAGTTACTTCAAATTAAATAGTTACATTGACAGATACTAGTGAAGTTACTTGTATAGTTACATGAACCTGACATTATATCCTTTATTTTTTTTAGGTGGATAAATATCGTGAAACTTATTCTTTCGCAATCAACCCGGTTCCTACTATTTCAAAGCTGGTGGATCTAGCTCAGCCTGCATTGTTGGTGCAACCACCCTTAACAAAGAGACCACCTGGAAGGCCAAAATTACAGAGGTACAGAAGTAAAAATGAAGTGAAAAGGACAGTCAAGTGCAGCAGGTGTAACAAATATGCTGGTCACAACAGAACAAGCTATAGAGAAATTATATAGTTCCTTAAATAGCTATTCAGGCAGTTCTATTTTTTTTTATATAGTTACATTGAAAGTTATATTGAAATGTACATTGATTGTTTATTTGTTTTACAATAATTGAAATGTTACTTTTATTATTTTATTCATGTTGATTTCGGCAACGTTCGGCTGCCGTTGCACGGTGCAGCAGCACGCTGCATTGTGTCCTGCATTTTTCATACTTGGATAAGTTTCTCTTCTGTGCAGCAATTGTGTTTTTCATAGTTACTTATATAGTTACTAACACAGAGCCTTATTGGTATTAAGATGATTGCTAGTAAGATGATAGTTAATTTGATAGTTAGTAACTTAAATGATAGTTAGTAAGATAGTTATTAATATGACAGTTTGATAATTAGAAAGATAATTAGAAAGATGATAATTAGTAAGATAGTTACTTAAATGATAGTTAGAATGATAGTTATTTAGATAGTTAGTAAGATGATAGTTAGTAAGATAGTTACTAAAATATTAGTAACTACAAAAGATAGTTATTATACAGTTAGTGACTAAACAAGATAGTTACTAAAATAGTTAATAACTATAAAAAAAATAGTTAAGAAAATGTATTAGAAACTGAAAAATATAGTTACTTATATATTTAGAAACTACAACAGATACTTATTAAATAGTTAGTTACTAAACAAGATAGTTACTTATATAATTAGTAACTGAAAAAGATAGTTATTAAAATAATAGTTAGTAACTTCAAAAGATAGTTTCTTGTACAGTTAGTAACGAAAATGATAGTTAGTTTGATAGTTACTGATATGATAGTTAGTTTGAAAGTTATAACGATAGTTAGAAAGATAGTTTGTAATTAAATAACTTCTGAACAGATCTGTACTATGCATAGAATCATTTGTCTAGTTGATCACCTTTCATGAAACGGTCTGTCAACGTATTAAAATTAACGAAAAATGAGAGGAGAAATGGAAAGGTAATCCCTTCAAAGCAAAAATGAGAAAGAAATCAATCAGAACACCAACCAATTCATTAATTTAGGGGTTTACAAACTAAACAGAAAAACAGAAACATAATCAGATTGCAAAAAAAGTATATGAAATAGATATAAACTAAGATGATAGTTAGTTTGATAGTATATGAAAAAAGTGATAGTTAGTTTGATAGTTACTGAAAATGAGCCATAAACTTGTCAGCCTTAATAGTTACAAAATTTGTTCCCTGAATAGTAACTTTGATAGTTACTCAGAAATAATGTGTTTAACTGTTCATGAAATAATTTGTTCAAAATAAAGCATGAAAAATCTGTTTAATCCATCTAAGAGGGCCTCCAACTATGCCGATTGTCCGCAAACCGCTTCAGAATGTGAGTCCTGAACTTGTCAGCCTCTTTCTTCCCAAACTTCTTTGTGAAATTACCTTGTGAAAACATGAGGCTCATGAAGTAAATCACATATATTCCACAGTCGACGCTAGGGGTGGATTCGGTTCCATTCGGTTCGGTTTTTGACCAAAACCGAGAACCAAACCGAACTAAAAATTCAGTTCGGTTCGGTTCGGTTTTTTATTTTTAGAGAGAGTGAACCGGTTCGGTTTTTTTTCGGTTTTTTTTTTTTTTTGCAAAAAATGTAATATTAAATATTTGTATTTAAAAAAAACTTTGTGAAAAATTCAAAATTCGCTAATTCGACAATTCAAGTAGTTGAGTTTTTTTTTTTTCCTGATAGTTCCTTATTTTTATAAGCATACGCATACAATCTATTGGTAATATTTATGACAACAAATCATCAATCTACAAAAATTGTAACCACCAAAGTCTTATCTCTTAAAAATTCAAACTATGACATCATAATTTAATATTTTTAAATTAAAAAAATATGGCCTTGGATTTTTTAGGCAACACAGCACTCTTAATATTTTACCTAGAGTCCTACACGGACATTTTGAATATTTTGACATGCACACAACCTCACACAAAAACAAAATAAAATATAAAATATTAATAAAAAAGTAAAATATATATATAATCATAAAACCTAAAATCACATTAATCAAATCAAATATTTAATAATAAAATACAAAACGACATCTTTTTAATGAGAATTCGGTTTTTTGGTTCGGTTCGGTTTTTCATAAGGTAAAACCAAAAACCAAACCGAATTGATTCGGTTCGGTTCGGTTTTTTCCTTTCGGTTCGGTTTTTTTTCAGTTTCGGTTCGGATTTCGGCTCGGTTTTTTTCGGTTTTCGGTTTCGAATGTCCACCCCTAGTCGACGCTGTTTTGTCAAAATAAAAAAATTACTAAAAGTCAGACAGTTATAAATATAACAGTTACTCATATAGTTACAAACATAGTTTCATATACAATTACAGATAAGATAGTTACTGAGATAGTTAGTATTATAAAAATACAGAGAATTTACAAAGATGATAGTTACTCAAATATTTACTTAATATAGTTCCACAGACAGTTACAAGTTTATAGTTATTAAGATATGCTGGGTTTAGAACTTACGAATCAGATAGTTGTTGAGGCAATTTTCTCTTGAACGCACTTAGAGTCATGTTGGACTTGTAGTTGGCCTTAACCCACCTTATAGTTTGAATTTCAGCTTCAGTAAGAGCATTTTCTACCATCTTCAATTCGGTGCTGGAGCTCTTACTGGTGTCTATTTTGTACCGGCATCCTTGCTCCAGCATATCATCTGATTGATCAAGGATAGCTCTCATCCATATATCAATCATTGTGACCTGTTAATAACATAGTTAGTCAGATAGTTCATATATGATAGTTACTCAGAGACATATTTAGTTAGATAGTTACTGAAATAGTTAGTAAGATAATAGTTAATCAGATAGTTACTAACATAGTTATACATATAGTTACAAAGACCATAATTTATAAGATAGTTACGAAAATAGTTGATAGTTACTAAAACAGCTAGTTACTAAAATGATAGTTACACAAATAGTTAGTAAGATAGATACACAGATTATAGTTACAAAGATAGTTACTGAAATAGTTGATAGTTACTACAACAGATAGTTACTAGAATGATAGTTACAAAGATGATATTTACTCAATAAATAGTTACTCAATAAGATGTCCAGAGACGATAATTACTAAGATAGTTACTAACATACCATTTTTTTAGCATCATTATAACTTTGCCCGGCTTCTGGTTTTCTGGATTTCATGGAATCTAAGTATGCAAATCTGCAGGCTTCCTTATCAAAAACGAGAAGAGTATGGTGAAAATTCCTCTTATGAGTAAGTGGGATCAGAATCATTTCCGCTTTATCAAGCTTCTCATACAGTGGTTCACACAGGAACCAGTGCATTGTTTTTGCTTCTAGCTCTTCTGTGGACATCTGTTTTCAAACAAACAAAAACTATGATTAGTTATCTCATAATTTTTTACAAATATATAATTGTCCTGTTAAAAAGTATCTTACCCAAGAGTGAGACTGCATAATTTCTACTCTATATTCATCTGGATCGTCCTTGTCTATCATTTCATAATATAATAGAGCAGCAAATGCATCAATCATGTTGTTCGCAACTTCAGTTCCGAACACCACCTGTTCTATTTCATACTTTGAAATTTATGTTCCCACCTCTTTTCTTTCCCAAAAGAACACTCTGCACACATGATATTAAATAAGTTGATAGTTACAGTATCTTTAATAGTTACTATGATAGTTACTAGTTACTTTGATTAGTTACCAGATACCAGGACACAGTTAGTAAGACAGATAGAATGATAGATTACCCGCTCGGTGCCTTATTCTAGTAGTCTTGCAGCCTGAGCTTTGTGTTCTCGTCCATGTACTGTTTGTAAATAATATGGTCATCCCAGTCCAGAACCTCTCTTTGGCTGGGTTGGGAAGGTTCCTGTGAATCACCAATGAGGTATATCGGTTCACCATCCTCTGTGATCCAAGCCAGATCATCAAATGACGTCTGAGCAGGATTTTCAGACGTCTTAACAGGATTTTCAGACGTCTGAACTGCATTTTCAGATTCCATCTGTTCTGGTTGGACCATCTTTTTCAGACTTTCCTCCTCCTTCTTCTTCCTCATCTCTTCTTCCCTCTTCCTTCTGTTTTCTTCTTGCCTCTTTTTTCTTATCTCCCTTTCAGCTTTGACATCACCCCACCAGTAGATGTTGTCCTTTTTAGAAATCTTCTTTCTGGTTTTTACCCGCACAATATACGAATATATTCCCAGCGACTCTGCCGAACACCCAGAGTGCATTTCGTCAATCTTAAATTCCGTCACACTTTTGTTTGATTTGAAATGCATTTTTTTCTTCTTTCTTGCCTCTGATTGATTGTAAACAACCATTGCAACCAGTGACTCCACCATCTGGAACTTGTGAGGTTCTGCTATCATGTCATTCAGAGTTGGTGATCAAGTTGCAAGAGGAATGTGAACTGATGGAGTCCTGAGATTTTCCGCTGGAATGTCAATTTGCTGTTGCGGTGATGCAGTTGGAGTGCTGTGACCTCCCCAAGGAGATATAATCCTCGCTAGATGTTGAAAGAAGGAGATTCAGTTACTAGTATTTTGGGTGACCATCTTGCTTCCTTTGAACTTTTTCTACGATATTCTTGAACTTTTTCCTTTGCACCTGAGCGATAGGAAATCAGATGGTTACTAAAACAGATAGTTACTAGAATGGTAGTTGCTAAAACATATAGTTACTAGAATGATAGTTACTAAGATAGTTAGTAAGATAGATACGCAGATTATAGTTATAAATGTAGCTACGTAGATAGTTACTAAGATTGTTAGTAAGATAGTTGATAGTTACTAACATAGTTAGTAAGATAGTTGCTAGTTACTAAAACAGATAGTTACTAGAATAATAGTTATCAAAATAGTTGATAGTTACTAAAACAGATAGTTACTAGAATGATAGTTCCTATGATAGTTACCAAAATAGTTGATAGTTACTAAAACTAATAGTTATTAGAATGATAGTTACTAAGATAGTTAGTACGATAGTTACTGACAATTAGTAGGTACTAATGCAGTTACGAAAATAATTACCCTTGAGTTGTTCTTCCTCTTTTTCCTTTTTCTCATCCTCTTCTTCCTCTGCTCTTTTTGCAGCCAGCCTACGATTTCTTTCCATTTCTTCCTCCACTTTTCTTAATGCTTTCAGCTGATCTGCTTCTAGTTCTTCTTTTTCTGCAGTTACTCATATAGTTAGCTCTACAATTTCTAAGATAGTTACTGACAATTATTAGTTACTAATGTAGTTAACAAAATAATTACCTTTGAGTTTTTTCTGAGCTTCTTCTTCCTCTGCTCTTTTTGCAGACAGCATACGATTTCTTTCCATTTCTTCCTCTACTTTTTCTAAGGCGTTCAGCTGATCTGCATCTAGCTCTTCTACTTCTGCTTTTTGTTGACTGGTTTTCTCCTTCACTCCAGTTTTCTGCCTTTCTTGTTCTGCTAGAATTGCCAAGTTTTCCAGGGCAGCTGAATGAGGTTTTGGTGGTGTCATTTCCATTGATTCGGAGAATTGAGACAGCGTGGCCACAATCTTCTGTTGGCTCTCTAAATCAGCCTTCATTTTAATATTTTCTTGTTCTTGTGCCGTTGCTGTCTGTCTCAGCACCACATTTTCCAGTCTGGCATATGGCAGCTTCTAATTCTTCTAACAGCTGCTCTAATTTCTTCTCATTTTCTATTAATTTTCTTTCCAACTCTTCAATTTTCATATTTTTTTGCCTGAGCTGTTCTGAAATTTCGTCTTTCAGCATTCGAGGTTGGATTTCGTCTTTTTCAATCTGCTCGGCTTCTTGAGGTTCATCTTCATCCTCCTCACTGGTCCCGTTCAGGTCTTCATTGCTTTTTGTGAAATGTTTCTGAAAAAAAAAAACAATTTACTGACATAGTAAGCATATAGGTGCAGTTCCTAACATAGTTACAGTTATAGTTACTAAGATTTTTCAGATGAAAGTGAATCAGATAATAGTTACTAAGATATTGACTAGTTAATTTTTTATAATTAATATGATAGTTACTAGTTAATTTCATAGTTACTATGATAGTTACAAGTAACTTTGATAATTACTATGATAGTTACTTTGATAGTTACTACACAATATTATAGTTAGTAGATACTGTGATAGTTACTAGTTATTTTTTTATATTTAGTAAGATAGTTACTAGTTATTTTTCATAGTTACTATGATAGTTACTAGTTATTTTTCCTAGTTACTATGATAGTTACTAAAATAGTCACACAGATAGTTCACTCGGATGATAGTTACTAAAATAATCACACAGATAGTTCACTCGGATGATAGTTACTAAGATAGTTACTAAGACATTTTTATAAAGATGGTAGTTACTCAGATAGTTACTGAGTTGATACTTACTGACAAGTCCTTCAGTTGATACTTCCACATCTTTTTCTTCAACTTTTCCAGGTCCCATTTTCTGACTTGGTGTTGTTCATTTTCCCTCCTTGGAATTGGCTCCACCAAATTCGCCTTCATGCACAGCCAATACTGGTTGCAGAAGGAATGTTAGTTTTATAAGAAGCAAATGTTATAATATAAAAAAATAAAGGAATATAAAACTCACGCGCTTACCAGAATGACATGAACGCATCCTCCTGTATTTTTAGATGCATGTTTTGATTTCTTGTACATTGTGAGACATTTTTTCAAGAATATTTTTACTTCTTTTGCCCATGCATAATTAGATGTCTCATCTAAATCCTCCACAGCTCTGACCATGTCTATATGGATGGTTCCCTTTGCATTTGGGAAGAGAAGCTTGGCTAGAATGTCGATGATTATCAGCCTTGCTATATTTGTATCTTTGCTGACTCTTTCCTCATCAGATTGAGGATTCTTCTTCAATTCGGCTGTTATGGCTGAATTCACCATCTTTTTGTTGACTTCCTTTACTTGTCTGAAAAATCTGATCACAAAATCAGAAATGGGAGTCTCTTTTCTTTGAATGTACATTCCTGTACGGTTGAGCCCCAGAATTTGTGAAATATGTGATGATTTTATTCGGAACTTCTTCTCAGCAAATTGAAACACATCTGTTACGTGATCGTAAGCTTCTAGCACCATCCCCAATTGGTTGTTTGACTTTGAACCATAAATTAGGTTTTGGTGGAGTGCTTCAAACAACTTGGCAAATGGAGTCCTCTGGACCAGCTCAACTACTTCTTGTGGTATTTCGCACCCGTATTCTTTGAAATTTGGTATGGTGCTTCTGAACTGTAGGGTCGGCCCCTTTTGTTTCTGCTTCTGTTTCTGCTCATTTTAAAACACAATTAAAACAATAAAATTACTATGAGAATTGAATAATAATTATTCTGATATTTTTACTAGTTACTTTGATAGTTACTAGTTAATTTCATAGTCACTATGATAGTTACAAGTACCTTTTGATAGTTACTATGATAGTTACTATTTACTTTGATAGTTACTAGTACATTTTGATAGTTACTAGTACATTTTGATAGTTACTAACAACTATGATAGTTACTATGATAGTTACTACGATAGTAACTAGTCACTATTATAGTTAGTAGATATTGTGATAGTTACTATGATAGTTGTCAGTTATTTTTTTATAGTTACTTTGATAGTTACTTACAAGACTTTTCAGTTGACGTTCTTCTTGTGTTTCTATCAGGGTGAGTTCTTGTGTAGATTTATCATCATCAACATCAGCCTTTTGCTTCAGTTTTCTTTTCTTAGCTTGAGTTCCCCTTTCTTCCCTTATCTGCACATTTGATAAACAAAGTTACTTCGACAGTTTTTTCAATTAAACACAGTTACTAAGATAGTTACTCAAAGCAAAAACAGTTACTATGACAGTTACTTACTGATTGTCGTGCTTGCTTTATTTTTCATCCATCAGCCTCATCATTATCATCGCCGCCGCTTTCATCATTTGTTTTTCTTTTTCTTTTGGCAGGTGATGATACTTTACTTCGCGTAGCTGCACATTTAATAAACACATACACTGAGACACTCCTTCAGTTGTAACATAGTAACTAGTCACTATTATAGTTAGTAGATACTGTGATAGTTACTAGTTATTTTTTTATAGTTACTATGATAGTTACTAGTTATTTTTTCATAGTTACTATGATAGTTACTAGTTATTTTTCCTAGTTACTATGATAGTTATTATCATATTTTGTAGTTTCTATAAAAAATAAAAGTTTCAGTTACAAAGATAGATAGTTACCTTTTGTTGAATTTGTTTTCCAGTTTTTTTTCTGGACATTTTGATCGTTCTTTTTCTTTGATCTGAACTCGTATCTCTTTCATCATCACTGCTAGTGACCTGTTTTGCTTGACTACTTGTTTGTTTTGGTGCCATTTTATGCATATATATGTATCAGCAAATCACACAGTTACTAACACAGTTATTCAATACTTATACAAGATAGTTTCATTCACATAAATTAAAAACAGTTTAATAGTTACTAGAATAGTTACTGATATAGTTCCATGTAGATAACACAGTTTCATTCTTCCACACACATACAAACAGTCAGAATATTTAGCGCTCAAGCAAAATTCAAAATAAGAGCAGTTACAGAATAGTTACTTTGATAGTTCAAACCATTTTTTCTTCAACAAACTGTGCTATAAACACTGGTAAACACTGTATATATGTAATAAATTTAAAATCATCTTCCAATTTGTCAGTTAATCCCCCCAAACCTAAAATCATTATCCATCCTCCACTTTCTTCCTCTTCACTCTCTGCAACCCAGTCTAATCATTTTACATTTCTCATCTTTTTCTTGAGCAAATACTGAATCGTTTCTCTAGTTGCTCATTTTTTATTTCAAACTTCATATATCTCATCGATTTTGATTTCTCACCTTTTTAGCCAGTGAGAGTCGAGAAGCAGCGTGAGCCGGTGACGGTAGAGGTGCTGTGAGCCTATGAAGGTGGAGATTTGGCTTCGGAGATTCCGCGTCGGATATTCGGCTTCAGAGATTAGTATTCGTAGAAGGAGAAAAGTTTGATCTATTTTGGAGAGAATGAACAGTGTTTCATTTAGAGAAAGAGAGAGTGTAGTAGTGGTGTGAGTAGAGAATGATCGTGTGTAACCACCCAACGGTATACCCACTCCGTTTCCCGTTCCGTTTTCCACTCCAATTCCGTTTTCAATGGCATATTGTGTAATTATATGAGTTTGTTTGGTTATTTGTTATCTACTGCCCTTTTTTATAAGGCCTTTAAAGTTTAGGCTTTTTTTTATAATTATGGGCTTTCAATAGCCTTTTTTTATAATTGGCCTTTTTTTTTTAATTTAAAAGAGAAATTTTATTTATAACCAAACTGATGTTAAGATGGTCATCACATATCCACCCACTATCAACTATTTTCGAGATAGAACAAAGTTTCGTGGTGTAAAATACCAACATGATACGTAGGTTAAACCACCTATATTATAAACTACATGCTTGAGGGAAAAAAAACTTAACTCCATAACCAAACATAAATGATAGGCATAAAGTTCAACATAAAACTAAAAACATGAAATAAAAATACTCACCCATAGCAATGGGGTTTGGAGGAATCAAAATAAAGACAAAAGCTAAAAGATAAAGTCAGGACAAGTCTTAATTACATACCGCTAGGACTAACAAGCCCAGCTCAGTGTTGGGACAAGCTCAACTTCACATCCTACAAACGTATGATATTATTGTAACCAAGCCCACGAAGCTCAAATAAACAATGTCCGACCCAACTCCAAAGAGACCACCATGACTGCATCTAGAAAACATAGCCACCACCCATGATTGGTACATCTTGCTCCAACGTCTTCCACCATGAACACCACTATCCAGGCTGGTAGGATCAATACATATAACTATGGTGTCGAAACAACCATCATTCAACCAGGTGGAAAATTGTTTCGCATCGAAAAGGATCTTCCTCGCAGCACATACAACCACCAAGAAGACAATGGAAATCATAGTCGCTGCCAAGGTAGCCTCCATCAAACTCAAACACAAACCATTTCGTGAAACATTTGAGCTGTCTTGAAACACCCGCCCGGCAGCCAAACCTGTAACGCCATGGAATCCGGTTGTTGGGTTGCCGTCGGACGAGCACAAACTCGTTGTCAAAGGGACAGCTACTAGCCATGTTTAGGGTGCGTTTGGGAGAGCTTATAAGCTCATATGCTTATAAGTATAAGTTAGTTTTATGTTTGGTAACACAACATGTCAGTAGCTTTTTGAAAAAGTAAGGGTCATTTTTAATAAAAAATGAGAATCTGAACTCACTAACCTTATAAGTATAAGTCAGCTTTTACTTAAAACCCCAGCTGCACCAAACTCACCCTTAATGCACTAGAAATAAGAAAAACAAGAGGCTAGTACTTTCTTTAGTCAAACAAGGATGATTTGTGTGAAACACCTAAGCCTGCATATCAATATAATGAAACATGTTAGAGATGAAACAGCTTAAGTGGTACAACAGAATTGCCATTAGGTGCTTCACACAAATCATCCTTGTATTCATATTCTAATTAATCGCCTAGGCTTCACCTATCCATATACTAATCCTTGTATTCACATATATATCCTTGTGTACTGACGTGTGGGTTTTCGTCAGGCTAGGTTTCTGGTTTCTCTTTAATTTATTTGCTTTCTAGTTTCAATTCTTTGTTGGCTTTCATTGCCTTGATCGGCTTAATGAAACACTAGCCTCTTGTTTTTCTTGTCATCCCAAGTAGAATGTTGTATGAAAGCCATCTTTGGCCGAGACAAACACACTTTCACTCACGTTTTAAGTTTAGTTACCAAAATCAAAATTTATTTCGTCGATCCTCTCTTTCACCCATATACTGATTGAGATCATTTCAGTTCTTTTCCAATACAGTTCAATTCTTCGTCCTCCACTGTCCAACTGACTAAACCTCCATTTCGAATACGTACCGGCCAACAACAAGAATTTCAACTTGCGAATTAAAAAAAAAAAAGACAGTAGTTTCTACTTTCAAAATGAAAAGTGAAAATCGAATAAGAGATTGTGAATACTCGATCGGAAGCATTTCTTGGAACTTGAAATTAAGAGTAATAAAGGAAAAAAAAAAAAAAAAAAAAGGGGGAAAGTTTGATAAGAAGAAAAATATGTTAGTGTATTAATAAGTAGAGGTGTAATTACTCAAACTAATAAAATGATTTCTTACTTGAATCTAAAAATTAAAATGGGAGATGGAACATTTGAATTTGAATACTTCTACGCTTAGTTAATCTGGGGGTTAGTTTGGGGCGTAGGCAATTTGGAGGGGGATCGAGGAACCCTGGGGTGAGAACAAGGATGGTTGTTAGCATATCAATATAGAGTGAATTAAAGCGCCTACGCATTTAGCGTATGAATACAAGAATGATTTGTGTGACGTCTACGGTATACGTACAAAACTAATTCTGTACGTTTTGATGCCAAATGTAGATGAGTGTTGTCTGCAGGGGTGCACACTACTCCCCAGAAGTTGGTATTGCGCAGGAGCCCACTACTCTATTGTACCAAAACCTAGCAGTACTGATGCCCAGAGAAAAACTAATTAATCACCCCAAAGTGCATGGGAACAACATTATTGGAAATCTGGAGTTCCAAAAAACTCTACGCACACTACTCCCCAGAAGTTGGTATTGCGCAGGAGCCCACTACTCTATTGTACCAAAACCTAGCAGTACTGATGCCCAGAGAAAAACTAATTAATCACCCCAAAGTGCATGGGAACAACATTATTGGAAATCTGGAGTTCCAAAAAACTCTACTGAAAGACCCACGTACACCTTTTCTACTTACTCGACCTATTTCATTAACCTCATATTTCATCAAACAAAAACCTCACATTGCTAGTAATTTGGAAAGGGACATATCGTTGGTTAATTAGGCAATCGATTAGTTATTACATTTGCTTGCTGCATTTTGAGATAGCTGAGGAGTCCACAGAACCTCTACTCCCTGCACAATAAACCACGAGAGATATAAGTACTTAATTATCAGAAACACAACTTACGAATTTCGATCTATATATTAATAGAGGTTGTTGCATGTTCTTACTAATACTCGTTTGGCTGGATCAATGGATGCAAGCTCTTCCAACACTCTTTTCACGTCACTGCTCTTAGTGATAGCGAGCCATTTAGATGGATCCCCATCAGCAGCGAGTAATATTGTAACCTAGCTAGCAGCAAGTACAGCAGGAACAAGTTGATCTATCTAAGAAATATTCATGCCAAGCAACATATTCAGGCGATATCTGAAGTTGAAAGTGTTTACCACTACATTGTCTGCATTGTGCGATTTACTAGTGGATCTCTGGCTTGTTGTGCTTTAAGTTTCTATACTGTCCACATTGAGAATGGTCTCTTCCTCCTGTCTAACCCGCTCTCTGACGACAAGTTTATCAAAACTTTTCTGTGCATCCGCTCTACTGTACTTTGGTATAACCTCCTACAGTTAAGCATTCATACGAGAAGCTTAACTCAGCTACTTAACAAACTTATGACATGGGGTACCGGTATATACAGATTAGCAGTTCTACTAGCATCTACATAGTTTCCATCTTAACCTGATCTACATACATCTACAGACACACGTCGGCCAAAACCAATCCAATTCTATACGTACAATATGCAGTGACAAACTGACAACGTCACGTCGTCACCAATTGGCCGATGTAAGACCCTCCATCCAATGCAAGAGTAGGGAAACGGGGACAGATATATCAACAAAAATGGTATATGATCCAATGGAAATTTTATGTAAACTTCGGTTAAATACATTCAAACCTAAATTTAAAGATTATTATATGTACAGAGGATTGAAGATATTCACTCACAAATGAGTAACCGGAAATACAATAATCAGGTTGCCGAAGTAGAGCTACGTACTGCTGTATCTATAACCAAAAGATTTAGCCAAAATGAAATCAGGAGACCTGAAGGAAAATATATATTGTTCTAACCAAAGACAAGGCCTTTTTCATTTAAGTCACCTTTCAAAACAAATCTCAAACCGTCAAGCGTACTTGGATCGGCAGTCTCAGCTATCCGGTTAAGATCCATTTGCACTGCTAGCTCGCCCCGGCTCGACAAATCATTAAGCTTTAGGAATATCAGTGAAATGCATAAACACACGCACATATATATAGATTAACAAATGGTAATAGAAGATATCAGTGAAATGCATAAACACACGCACATATATATAGATTAACAAATGGTAATACAAGATAATACATTCACATATACCTGAAGCTGGAGCTTGACAACACTTGTTCGACTTATAGCCTGAAACCAAGCACGAACGAGAATGGTCCACAAAATGAACAATCCGGCCAGCGCGCAACATTTTTGGTGAAATGGGGACGACTCCAGCGAGCCACTTGGGGAAAGACCTACGGTACAACAAAACTGACACACAAATGTATACCATGATCAAACCGGCACACAATGTATACCATGATCAAACTGGCACCCATGCCAGCTCCACGCCCGGTTCATGGTATCCGTCGTACGTTCTGGCTGTGGTCGAAAATTTTCCAGATGGATATTACGAGGTCGTAGCGTAGGATGTCAAGCTTCCACCGACCCGATCCACCGGAGCAGCCAGGAATGTTGAGTTGGGGTTGTACATGACTAACGAACCCAACACCACGGTGGCCATTGCCGGTTTTGTCAATGCCTTGAGCGACTTTTCCCATAACTTAATTAGTATTGAAATTAGGGTTTGCTGCTGCTGGCCGATTATCTTTGAAAACACTGAGGCACTGAGACAGAGAGGGATGGTCTGATCTAAAGTCGGCGCTGAAGCATTGGGTCTTCTCGGTGGGAAAGGCATAACGTTGAGGCGGTTTAGGGTTCTCAAATCCAGGAGTAGGAGCAAAGCAACGTTGATGGTTAAATGGTTTTGATGGAGGAGGACGGAAAGTTGTGTAATGGGTGTGCTTTGCTTCCATTTCAATGGGGTGGCTTCGATGAGCAGCGCAGTGGTTGCCATCTCTATTAATTAAGCCATTTTGACTTATGATACTGCCAAACACATTCTTTTTTTTCTGCCCATTTCTATTAATAATCAACCAAAGTAATATTAAATAATAAAATATTAAAATAGTAACAAAACAGAAAAAACAATATTAGAATAGAAATTTCAAATTTCAAACTACCCACGTATATTTTTGTCCTTTTTCTTTACGTCTCCCAAAAATCTTGTTCAGTTGAGACTCTCTATTAGCGTCAAACAGAAACTCTTAGTTTTTCTTAGGCATTTCAAAATCACTTTCTGTCGTTGTGCAACTGTAATCAATGACTAAACAACCGCATACGCGAACGCAGATGCCCGTGTAGGAAGGCTAGTGAAATCTGACTTTGAATTGAAAATGATAGCAGAAACTATCTTAAGACATCAACCGATCATAATAGGGCCAAGGCAAACAGAATCCTAAACCCTAGTTAAAAAAAAAAAAAAAAAAAAAAAAAAAACCGTAGAGTAAAAACCAAATATGGACCCGGGCCCAAAATGAATACGAGCCCAAGTGCCACCGTCGTGAACACGAAGTAAAGCCCAAACGACGTGGCGTGAACCACTGCCGTGAGGTAGTGATATAATTCAGTTACTAATACATGACACCGTTCCAGAAACCCCAAATACAAAACCCTAAAAAGCACCACCGGCTTACCAAAATCGCCATCTATCCCCAGAGCGACAGCCATGCAATTCTCTCAGGACGACTTCGACCGCCTCTTGATCGCCGAGCACAGCCGCAAGACCTCCGAAGCTCACTACGCCAAGAATCCTCTAGATGCCGAGGTTCTTATACTCTCTCTATTTATTATGAGCATCTCACTCATTATTATCTACTAAATAATCTCGATTATAATTTCCTTAATTCGCTGCAGAACTTAGTCAAGTGGGCCGGTGCTCTGCTCGAGCTTTCACAGTTCCAGAGCATCGCCGACGCCAGGAGCATGCTCGATGGTAATTAAATTGTTTCGATTTGGATTTGGAATTGGATTGGTTTATGAGTTTGTGTGTACTAACCTTGGGCCTATGTCTGAACTATAATGATGTGTAGATTGTATTTTGAAGCTGGAGGAGGCTCTGGTGATCAATCCTACGAAGCATGATGCTCTGTGGAGTTTAGGGAACGCACATACTTCTCATGGATTCATGAATCCTGACCTTGACGAGGCCAGGCCGTATTTCGAGAAGGCCACAGAGTATTTCCAGAGGGCTGCCGAGCAGGTAATTATTGCGTGTCTTGAATTTGCGAAATTCATTGTGTTTGAGAGTGAGGTGAAGGGACGATTAACGGTGGATTTTATTTCCGCAGGAGCCTGGCAATGAGCTTTATCAGAAGTCCTTAGAAGTCACAGCTAAGGTATTTCGACTTATTTTTCGTCAATGGATGTGTAGTTATAAGTTTATTTGTACTGTGAAAATTTCTTACTTAGATTACTTTTGTTGTATGGAGTGCTCCACTTAAATGCAGTTTAGTGCTAAGATTAAGTTCACGGGTAAATACAAGGTAGCTGGATTAGGAAAAACCTTGTAAGTTCAGGGTCACATATGCAAACCAGTTGTCGCACATTATTAGTTTAGTTGGTTACTGCAGAGGGTGGGAACTTGATATAGGGTTGGACTCCCTGATTAACAATGCTACGCACAAGCAGCTCGTTCACACATGTCAGGTAGAGTTCTCCAGTAGTATAGCTCAGGCATAACTAAAGTCTAAACTCATATTAGGATTGCCATCAGCTACAGAGTTACATTTCCGGTGGATTCTGATAGAATCTTCCAGTCATTTTGATGGGACTATTGGCAGATGGGAATAAGGCTAATGGGTGGGTTCATAGTTGCTAATCAAGGCCTGGCTGTCGAGTCCGATATAACTTCAACAAATGGCATATCATTATTGTTTCTAAATACCTAGTTTGTGCTGCTTGTGAGCGTCCCTTTATCTGATGTCGGATCAATCTTGTTGCTAATTATTGTCATTGGCAAGTGCATCCCTGATACTTGTTGATCGTGTCCTCACAGGCACCGGAGTTGCATATGGAGATCCATAAGCAAGCAATGGCTCAGCAGGCACTAGGTGGGGGACCTGCCACTTCCTCAAGTGGAAAGGTATATCCTTACTTTATTTTAGGGCACTCTATTTCAGCATATATAGTTGATTTTTCCTTGATCAAAAGAGCTAAGGATTTGAAGCTATATATATATATATATATATATATATATATATATATATATATAACGATAAAGTAGGGGCATGCAGTCTCATTTACTTCAGTAGTTCAATACAGAGTTAAAGGATACACCATTCGGGATTTTTATAAATCATTATGCCTCCAGACGTGTAGGTTATGAAAGTGTTAAAGTGCAAATTAGTGGTGTACTTGTCCAATGATTTTTCAAAATTGTAGTGAATATCATACTTGTTTGTTGGATCAAAATACACCACACACTGCAGACAAATATCAACTACAAATACACTAATTGTAACTTGTTGTTTGCATTCATATAAGCATTTTTTCCATACGTATACACAAGATAAAATTATGTTTATATGTGGGATCAAACACTAGTTTCGTCATTCCCTTAAGTACATCTTTCCATATTACATAAGACCAAAGTTATGTGTATACACTAATATGGTTTAACATGGTGTAAGTTGTGTGGTATGTTTAAAACTTCAAACATCTCAGCTCAGTATATATGATTCCAAAATATATATATATATATATATATATATATATATATATATATATTTGTTTCCATACAAACTTGAGATTAATTTCTTTGTTATATTCCAGAGTTCCAAGGCTAAGAGGAGCAGTGAGTGGAAGTATGACGTGGCTGGATGGATTATCCTTGCAGTTGGCATTGTCATATGGGTTGGGGCGAAATCCAACATGCCGCCACCACCACCACCCTCAAAATAAGCTCTGTATTTTGTATGACTAAAGTAACTGTCCCAATGCATTTGGTTGGAGGTTAATATCTTCTTTAAAATAGTCATCTGGTTGAGGTGTAGTAATTTAAGAAAGTCGTGTTATTCATGGTTATTTTGACCATTATATTTTCTCTGTTGCTATCTTAAGTAGGAGTATGATTTTTTATTTATTTATAGAAATTATTGTTTGTTCTTTTACAAATATGGAATATTCTTTGTTTTGGTTGGGTTAGATGTGGACGTAGATTTCCTGCTTGTTTTTCCCTGCTCGTTGATATTATACGCAGGGACCTGTTGATGTTTCAGAGCTATTGTGAAAATTAGCCAACTTTCTGTGAAGCCTTTGAATTTAAAAACAGAAGAACTGTACCCCCTTTAATCTGATAACTCACCATCTATCATACTCCTTGATAAAAAATAAGTATTTTTCAAGGGTTGGCTAGAGGTCATCAGTGTAGGTAATAAGTTAATCTTCTCCGTATTAGAAAAATTTCTTGGCTGTTCAAATTCAAGAGCCTGTTGAGTGTTGAATCTGACAGTACAATGTTTTACATGACTATTGGGAGTTGTAGTCTTTGAATGCTCCTCCTACTTTTTCATGCCATTAGTGTTACAACAATGCAGTAAAATCTTCCCCTTCCTATTTGAAATGGCATATTGACTGATCAGGGAGACCCTGTTGGTCTGTGAAAGTGAAATTTTTGTATTGATTTCACCCGCAAAAGGATCTGAAGCAATAGGTGCACGGTGTCAATAGACTTTTTAATCTCTCTCTTCTCTCCTTGAAATGAAAAGGATGATTGGAGTAGTGAGTTGGAGTAGTTCACTCTTGGCTAACTGGAGGTATTTAGTGCGCGTTTGGGGGAGCTTTTTTGCTCCCCTGCTTATAAGCCATGGGCACTCAAGTGTTTGGTAAACTCTATTAGAGCAGCTTTTCTTAAAAGCTGGGGCTTTTTTCTCTTAAAAGCAGAAGTAGGGGAACCCCAACTTCTGAAAGCCGGCTTCTGCTTCTGTGCACTGTAGCGGGTACTGTAGTTAAATGAAATTTTCTGAAATGCCATATGTTGCCCCTCTAACCCTTCTGCTCCTCTCTCTTGCATCCGCCTCTGCTGCTCTCTTGCCTCCGCCTCCTCTCTCTTGCCTTCTGCTCCACTCTCACTTCGCCTCCTCTCTCTTGCCTTCTGCTCCTCTCTCGCCTCGTCATCGCCTCGATCCCTCAGACTTGAGCCGCCTTACTTGGATCCTCTCACCCAGCCGGGGCTCTTTTATGTCTCGTTTCTTGTACAGTTGTGTTCATATGGAGATGCACACTGTTTCCAGCGCTGCTGCTGATTCCGACAGCCTCAAGTGCTCTCTGGTGGAATCTTTGGTCGCCCAGACCGCTGTTCTTGCTGACAAGTCTCTTATTTTCCTACTTTTGCTGGTACACAACAGTTCTGAACCCAATCATTTTTCTCACCAATTTTGACTCTGCGGGTCTTTGTACCTTGTAGCTCAAACAGTTATGTGATTGATTCATGGGATTTCTTTTTATTTGGTAGCTTGATACCGTGCATAGAATTCTGATGTTACCTTAATGTGAAGGATCTGTATAGTCAATCCTTTGTTGTTCTTGGAAATTAATGGGATATCTTTGCTTGTTGCCTTTGGTAATGTTGTTGGGAGCTAAAAGAGTTTTTGGTGTTTATGAATTCTGTGATTAAAGTGACTTTAGATTTACTTGGTTATGGTTAAAGCTTCAAAAGCCTTCATTCCTACTTTACTTAAACTGAGTGTCCCTGCTTTAAGAGTTTTCTGCCTAAGACTATAGTATGATTATGATTCTGTTAATGAAATAGACTTCGAGTATTAGACTCATTAGGGTGATCTAAAGCTAAATACCTGTTTATCCTAGCATAAAACCTATAATGGGCTTAGGAGGTTACAACTTCGAAATTCAGTAACCAAATATGGTAAGCATTTGACATTCTTATATTAGAATGAACTCAGTCAGTTATGATCGATCAAATAGAGAGTCTTGAAGTCAAGTGAGCTTCTTGACACTAACAAATGTAGAAATTGTCCATCTTCTGAAGAAGGGTCTATTAAATGTTAATGTTACTTCATAATTTTATTCTGGGTTTGTTTCTTTTGTTCCCTCAACAACCAAGAGGATAAAGCTTTTAAAGGTCTTCAAATCAAACACTTCTCTTTTCTATTACTGAAGCATCAAGTTTCCATTGAAACTAAAATTGGAGCTTCATTTCTAGTAATGGTGTTGGCTTTATCTTGTATATACCAGAAAAAGATGATAATCCTCTGGTTGTGGTTCATTTTATTTTGTCTTTTAAAGTAGAATGATGCTCCTAGCCTCCTACAGCCAAATATCAACATCTCATTTGAGATCTTGTATCTCAAAATCGCTTCTTGTCTTGCTATTCAGTTCTCTTTCACTTTCCTTTTGTTTTTGGAATGAATTCAGTTCTCTTCCTTAAATATATATGTGATCAGGAACTTTTCTGCTTCATTTTACTGGAGAATTCTGTTTTCGCTTATACATGACTTTTTGCTTCTTAGCTTGCTCGATTGCTGCTTGTCATGTTTATATATGGTTGTATTTCATTTACATTTCTCATCCTTTATGTTTTTGTTGTTCGACAGGTTTGGTCTTCACCGAACGAAAATAATGTATTCCCATATCCAGTGAGAACTGATCAGAGGTAGGAAACACATTTTGGTTTATTTGTGTATTATTTGTTAATTTTCCATAGTGATGAGGGACGGAAAGTAATTCAGCAGTGCATGTGAGACTGCATTGCAGGTTTCCAACTTCCGACCTTAATACAGTGAAGGAGCCTGATGCTGAAAACAATGATGCAGGTGAAGCAGAGGATGACAATGACGGTGACGGTGATGATGATGATGATGAGGACGAGGACAATGATGAAGATGATGGTAATGACTCAGAAGATGATAGTGATGATGATGAAGAGGATTCTGATGGTGAGCTTCAGGCTGCTGGTTATGGAGACAGTGATGACGATGATGAGGATAACGATGCAGACGATGACAGTGACGAGGATGACGACAGTGATGATGAAGATGATGAGGAGCAATACAAGTTACCTTCGCAAAGAAAGAAGTGAAGTAATTCATTTCCCTCTATTCTTTGGCTGTTTCCTTGGGAACTGGGGCTGCTACATACTTATTCTCATCATGTCAAATTTTGTGAGGATCAGAGCCTTCAATTTAAAATACAAAGAAGGGATTCTTTTCCTGTACGTTGTTAATGGAATGATATGATCTCTTATGGCAACTATCATCTCTTTTAACTACACTGGCTCACTGGCTCATTTCTATAACTGTGAATGCTTCTCATCTCAGCTCTTTATCTTCCACATTAGCAATGGGAACTAACTATGGTCGGTCCCTAAAGTTCAGAAAGCCCGAACCGGCCCGAGTCCGAAATTTCGAGCTTTGGGTCGGGTTCACAAAAGTATTGCCTCGGCCCGGCCCGTGCCCAGCCCTAGTGTGTACTTCTTTAAACAAAAAATATAAAAGGCCAATGCTAATAATTCTTGTGGTCCAGATAATGGAATATCGGCCCAAGCCCAAGACTGACCCTTCTGAACCGACTCTCATCCCTCTATAGCGTTAATGAAACTCAGTCGTTATTTATAAACATAATTTAAAATTATGATTTCACTATAATAATTAGTAACTAATTATCAGAAATAATTTCATATAAGCATAATAAAGATTCAATTAGCCATAAATTAAAAATTAGTTATTACCATTCAATTAAAATTAAAATTTCTTTCATGTCTAAATTGGTCATTTACATACAAAAAGCACAAGCTAGCTTTCAGTTTACCAAACACTTTACCAATGTCTTTTCCACTAAAAGCTCTAAAAAAAAGCCAGTTTACCAAACACTTAGCCAATTTGCTTTTCAGCCGTTTATTTTTAAAAATAAGCAGAAGCCAGCTTTTCTGAGAAGCCCAGCCGCACCAAACATACCCTTAGTTAGATGGTGAGTCAAGTGTGGCTTGTTTTCCGACTTCTGAAAATTGTGGCTGTTTGCCTTTAGCCAAGTGAGTTTTTAAAAGGAGCTACTGAACCATCTTTCTTGATGTTCACTTGGCTTATAATATTTTAGTCAAACTATCGCTGGGAACTATTAACTCCTCTTATATTGTAATACAACTTTCATTATGTATTCGGCCAACCACTAGAAGGGTATAACCTCAAACTCCTCTCTGTTGAGGGTGGATTGTTATTAGCAAGAAGCACGTGTGAGGTGCTCACATATGTACGGGGTCTCGCACGAACTCAATGAAGTAAGGCTGTTAGTTATTCTGAAACACCTATGTGCTTGAAGCTGCATCAGTGAAGAGATCGAATGCGTTTCATACATTCTAAGTTTCTTGAGATAGTTAGTATTTGCTCTATCAAATGCTAGCTGTTTCTTTCTTTTTGACTTTATATGCCGGACCATACTTGAATGGCTATGAATTCACTCCAAAAGCTCAAACTGGATATGAATGCCAAAGTATGTGTATTATTTCAGATCTCATTGGTGTTTTTTTTTTTCCCTTAAGCCTTGTAGATTGATTCGTTGAAAGTTCCGAAATAGCGTGGATTTGAGTAGGTAAACTTAAGGGGACTTGTGGCGTCAAAGATAGTGTTAAGTAGGATATAGAATTTATCATCTTTAATGATTAAAGAACTTGATATATTTATTACCAGCAGCTATTGTCCTGTAGGCTTCATACTTTCTCCTTTTGGTACTAAGTAGTGGCTAAGCCGCTAAGGTGGCATATTTGGGTTGGACTGCTTACTAATACTGGAAAGGCTGCACACTTGTACTGCTTTTTTTGGTATCAAGTGGTGCACAAGGTTAGCATGTTCTCAGTGGGCACGCCATTTGTAGAAAGGGATTCTCACTAGACCATAATAACTATTAGGCCTAGGCTATGTTTGTTTATTCTAGAGGAAATATACGAATGAATTGGTACCACTCTCCTCCGCAGTGAGTGCAGAATAGTTTGTGTCTGGCTATGGATTATGAACCCCTTAAAATTGAAGGGTTTGCAAAGTGAGGAAGTAGTTTGTATCTTGATCTGATTCTCTTATTGTTTACAGTAAATGTTAATGACCATGCATATATGTCTGGTATTTACTTTGTTTCACATTCTTGTGAATTTTACGACCTTATTTTCATATATGCTGTGTAATACTTGAATCTTAATGCTAATGATAAAAAAAAAAAAAAGTGTTAATTGTTAGCTCAGCATTCCACCTTGGTTATCCTTTTCAATTTTATTTTAATTTCCGAGCGATCCTCCTGGAAGGGTCTGCTAGAAGAATATTTTTCGTGCCGCAAAGACGGATAGCTTTTTGTGCTTTGTTTAAAGAGTCTCCTCTTTGATTGATCTCTGTTCGTCCAGAATACCTTATTGGTAGTCTTTGTCCTAGATTTCTTTCTTTTATTAACAGTCCTCATAGGCCATTTATGGCTCCTTTACACCATTTTAGAGCGCTATCATCTCGGTTTCATTTGTGATGCAGACATTATTGGTTTGTTTAGTTTTCTGTGCCTTGCTTTGAGCAAAGTTGAGTAGTCCTTGTGATTGTTTGTTTAATTAATTTCAAGTGTGGCTAGAGTTTGCTGGAGCAGAGGCTTCCACGCCTCGATCTCCATTGATTTATAAATTATATATCGTCTTTTGCTCTAATATGATATGCAGCATTGATCACTGGATCCGATGATAGATGATGATGCTTGTTTGGATGATACATTATTTGATAATTGCACTATTGGATGTGCCGGCGAAGTTCGTTTTGAAATTGGATATGTGATATTAACCATTGATTAGGTGGATTTTTGTTCTAATTGTGTGGTGTTGGATTGATAATCCAGTGAAGTACTATGTTTGGTAATATAGAATTACCTTTGTTTTAAATACTTTTGCAAGCAAGTGGGAAATATATATACAAACTTTGTTGGCAAAAGGGAGAAATCTTTGCAAATCAAATAGGTTTAATTTGTTAGCTTATAGAAGTGTGGTAGGGTCTTGTAATTGTGGGGATAGCAAAGTTGTCACAGTTGCTATTTGTTCACAGTGGATCTATGTACAATTGGATAGGTTTTGCTTTCCTTAGGTGATTAAATATTGCAAGCCTTTATATTGCGCATGGATGAGTTTGAGAATTAAATTAGTGAAGATCCGGCCTCTTTGGTGTAGGCTGTGAATCACTCCACAAAATAACATTGCTCAGTACACAAATAGTGAATGTTTGAATGGAAGAGTGAGGGCCGGGTGTGTAACTGAAATGTCTTGATCGGTGTTCCTTATAGTAAAATTGCGACTGTGAGTGAGAGTCAGGCCTTACATAGATCGAGCTTGTTTATTATTTGCCACAGATTCATCACTAGCTATCAAACAATCTTGAATCAGCCATGGGTACGGTGTGCTTTCATGTTCTGCATCAATTTCGTCAATGGGTGTCACGTTCTACATGTAATTAATAAGGAATGATAATATGAGAGGCCACGAGAATGTAATAGCTCTATATCCTTTGTTATATATATAGGTCTAGCATAAGAAAATCATTAAAGCAAATTACGGTACCTAATGACATTATAGGTAACCGATCAAATGTGTTCATGCCTGGCAAACATGTCGGATCGAGTAAGTGCACTCTTGCTGATTTGTCCCGAGGGTGACTGGTATGTGCCCAAAGGGGACACTAGCTAGGGACGCTCGCTCAGTTTGGCTCTGTGTTTAGCGACTGAACATCGATCCCTTTCCAGAGGCGGTAAGTGATCTCCGCAATGTGGCGCCTGGCTGGGTTTCAAAGAGGCAGTACGTACTTTTCGAAAGTTTGCGTTGCTGGTGGCAAGGGTTGTCGCCGGGGATGGCTTTTCACTATTTGAAAGGGGAATCCGCGCTGGTGTTCTTTTTCAGATGGTCCCGTTTGTACAAAAAATACTATCATACAAGGAAACCCGAAATTGGATGGAGCTTTCGTTGACAAGGATAACCCCTGGCTAGTGGTACAAAATGATATGGACTACTAAACAAAACAAACAAAAAAAAGAACACAGAGCTAGGGTCAGATATATACCGACCGACATGCATTGTCGTCCTATATATGATTTGTGAATTTGTGATCAGAAAAAGACCAAAACAAGTCTTGATTCATGATTGTGAATCTTGATTTTTGAGGTTGTGTAGTTCCAAACTCTGTGTAGTTCGATGAATCCACGTGAAACCCATGTTGAGTTTATGGTCTAATAGAGACATATATATATATATATATATATATATATATATATATATATATATATATATATATCTCGTCTCCCTAGCTCCATCTCTTCCCCATAATAGATTTTGTGAAATTATAATATACCCCCAGAGCACCCATTTTCTAATTAATATATTTTGTTTATGCTGCCTTGTCATAACAGATATTGGAGTTTAATTTCAGATCAGGCAAGGATAATAGGCTATGTCGTAAACTGATACAATATCGAATCATGAAAATTTTGTTTAAGATTATTCATTGAAGTGTGCTTGAGTTTGCTAACCCTGGTTAAGCTAACCCAGATAGCTTTCAAATACTATATATATACAAATCACACCACCTTATATCTCCACGACAAATGTACATTTCTAAGCATTTCTACTAAGCTCTTCTTGATTAATCATCAGCTCCCGAAACAGTCGAAATAGTTATGAAACTCTTCGTACTAGCTAACCTCTCCATCCTTCTCCTTTGGTTTGGAGTTTCCACTCTCACGCTCACTCTCCTTTCATTCTTCTTCTATGTCTTCCTCTTCGTCCTAAATCACTACCTGGTCCCAGTAGGCTCTGCATGGTCAGGTTTCAACCATGCCCTGCAACTGCGAGGACCAGTAGGATGGCCCTTATTGGGTTCCATACCCGACCAAATGAGTGCCCTTGCTCATCGTAAACTGGCCGGCATGGCAGCTTCGTTGGACGCAAAGAGACTCATGGTGTACAGTCTAGGCTTGAGTACTCGAGTCGTCATTAGCAGCCACCCGGAGACTGCTAAGCAAATCCTAGGAGGGTCTTCCTTTTCCGACCGTCCTATTAAGCAATCCGCTCGAGCTCTAATGTTCGGGCGCGCTATAGGGTTTGCTCCTTCCGGGGCGTACTGGCGCCACCTGCGTAGGTTAGCAGCAGTCCACATGTTCTCACCTAAGAGAATTGCCGGACTGGAAGGGCTAAGGCAGCACGTGGTGGACCGAATGGCGGTGAGAGTGGAGAAGGAGATGGAGGAGAGGAGATTTGTGGTAGTGAAAGAGATATTGCAGGAGGGTTCTCTTAATAACATAATTGAGAGTGTTTTCGGTGTAGGGTTAGAGAAGGAAGGTAGCTCTCATGACTTAAAGTTGACTCTGCATGATATGGTAAAAGAAGGGTATGACTTAATTTCTAGGTTTAATTTGGAGGATTATTTTCGTCTGAGGTTCTTGGACTTCTATGGTGTGAAGAGGAAGTGCCACAACTTGGCGGCTAAGGTTAAGTGTGTGGTGGGTCAAATTGTGAAGGAAAGAAAAAGAGCGGGAGATTTCACTGGTCGGAGTGACTTTCTCAGTTCTTTGTTAGCTTTGTCTGTGGAGGACCAATTAAGTGATTCAGACTTGGTTGCCGTTTTGTGGGTACGTATGAGAAGCTTTCGTTCAGTTTTATACTACAAGCACCTTTTAGTTTTCTTATATATATATATATATATATATATATATATATATATATATATATACACACATGATGATCACAAAATTATATCTAATTCTATTCTTCTTTTTTTCAATAATCTTGGTATAAATAATCTTAACTTATCGATCGACCAATGATTATGAGGATAAGAAATTTACAGTGATTTATATACTCGACTATGTTCTTTATCATACCATCATATTGACAGAGGCATGTAACTATTTATCCTGTTCAATCATTGCTTCAGATATTCTTTCCTAGAATTAGACTTTGACATAACCTAGCTAAAGTGCTAAATATGTTGACTCATGCATTCAACTTTCGGCAGAATGCAGAAAATAAACATGCCTTTTCATCAAGTTAATTATGGCCTATAGCTAGTTTAGCTCCCACAGTACGTGTATGCTCTGGGAATTCGACCAAAATATTCTTGATCATAGTTTAGTTATAACCATTTGATTCAGTTCAACATTATTATTTATGTATCTCGCCTAGACAATTACTAGACAAGCGCAATCTGTACAATCTGTTTTGGTCGATCATGTAGACAAAGATGTTGTGGCCAATCTGCAGATAATTTTGTCAAAAGGGGGAATATCTATATATATATATATATTATGGTCCTATCTGCGAATCGAGGTATACATGGTATCAAATTCACTATAAATGCATGTAATATTCAATTTCATTAGTAGTATATATACTAAGGTTTTTTTGTATGCTCGGATCAACCTAGTTGTACAAGCATAAGAACCCTTTTGTCTCTAATTTCTTTTTCTTTATTTGGTATTTACATTGCTCAGGAAATGATATTCCGAGGGACAGACACTGTTGCTATACTTCTTGAATGGATTATGGCAAGGATTGCCTTGCACCAAGACATCCAAACCAAGGCACAAGAAGAGCTCGATACAATCGTTGGGAGTCACGGGACCGTGAGGGATTCCGACCTTCCGAAACTGCCATACCTTGAGGCCATAGTTAAGGAAGTGCTCCGGGTGCACCCTCCGGGCCCACTACTATCATGGGCTCGCCTCGCCGTGCATGACGTTCACGTTGACAAGGTCTTTGTACCGGCCGGCACAACCGCCATGGTTAATATGTGGGCGATAACCCATGACCCGGCCATCTGGAAGGACCCGTGGGCGTTCAAGCCTGAGCGATTCATTGAAGAGGACGTGTCGATAATGGGATCGGACCTCAGGCTTGCGCCCTTTGGTTCGGGGCGCAGGGTATGCCCCGGAAAAGCGCTAGGGTTAGCTACGGTGCACTTGTGGCTTGCAAGGCTTTTGCACCAATTCAAGTGGCTTCCGGCGGAGGCCATAGACCTTTCGGAGTGCTTAAACCTCTCTATGGAAATGAAGAAACCACTGACCTGCCGCGTTGTCCCGCGTGGCGGCCTTATAAGCTGATGAAGCTAGCTGTCACTGAGGATATTATAATATGAATGAATAAGATCGAATATTAAAGAGAATTCGAACATGATGCATATATATATAGTAAGAAAATGTACAATAGCTAGTGTGACTGTGAAAGTATGAAGATATCATATATATAGGTTTGTTTGCATGCATATTGTATCTGTATTTTTTTATTATATCTATATGAAAGCTGGTTCAGTAGCTTCTCTTTTCCTGCATGCAACTTAATCACCTTGTCTATTGCTAGTAACACTCACACATGAAAACCAATGATTTTTTTTCTTATCAAAGTGCAGCGTTCGAATTTAGAACATCTTCTCAAACACCATTACCATTACTAGGCCTGGCAATCGTGCGGGCTCGTACGGGTCCTTAACGGGCTGTGTCTTTAGCGGGTCGGCACGTTAAGAACCCGTTTATCTTAACGGGTTTTGTGAGCTCGGCCCGATTGGGTTTACGGGTTACCCGTTAGGACCCGTGAAACCTGTGATTTTTTTTTTTCTAAACCGGTAAAGTAATTTTTTTTAAAATTTTTTTTTTAAAAACTCGTTAGATCCGCGAATGATATTATTTATATGAATCATTTTATTTATATATTTGTTTAATTTCCTTCGTTCATGATCAAGATATGGATGTTCAATTTACGGGTACTTTTTATGTCAAAAATCTCAATTATTAATATGATTACCTGAAGATCTTACTAAAAAATTAACATCAACAATGATCATACCTGAATCTGCATCATCTATATAGAGAATTTATAAGATTCTTGCTAATACCAATTACATGCTCTATATAATCATAATCCAACAATTACAGAACCCTTCTCTTTTTCTCTTCTTTCTTCTTCTTTTTCTTCTTTCTTCCTCCTCTCTCCCCGACCCCTTCCTTATCTCTCTTTTCTTTCTTCTGTTCTCCTCTTTTAGAGTTTTAGGTTTTACATTTTTTTTTTTAAAACGGGTCCCAACGGGTTCCAACGTGCAAACACGACCCCGCCGGTTAGAACCCGTGTTTTTCGCGTGCTGGGTTTGCTAGGCACGTTTAGCAAACGTGCGGGTTTCGGGCGGGTTTTTCTCGTGCGGGTTTCGGGTGGGTTTCGGGCTCGCGGGTTTAATTGCCAGGCCTACCGACCCCTTCCTTATCTCTCTTTTCTTTCTTCTGTTCTCCTCTTTTAGAGTTTTAGGTTTTACAATTTTTTTTTTTAAACGGGGGGTTCCAACGTGCAAGCACGACCCGGCCCGTTAGAACCCGTGTTTTTCGCGTGCCGGGTTTGCTAGGCACGTTTAGCAAACGTGTGGGTTTCGGGCTCGCGGGTTTTTCTCGTGCGGATTTCGGGCTCGCGGGTTTAATTGCCAGGCCTAACCATTAGTAATAAAAGCTGAAGCTTAATTAAGTTATGACTCGATGAACTAAATCAAAAACATATATATATATATATTAATCATCATATATATCGTTCTAAAGTACTGAATGAACCTTGTATATATAAATCAGAGGTCACGTACTCCAAGTTAAAGCCGCCACAGTAGTACTAGCCACATACCCTAGATTAATACTGAGAAGGACCTGAATGCATGACTTCGCAGCTAGTCAAGAAATAAATGTCAACTTTGAGATTCGTTGATCGACATCAGATAGATCATAAAATCTGGTTGAATATTTATTATCTCACCAGAAACTCGAACTGTAGGAGATTATATTGAAATCGTTTTCCAACAAGTGTTATAGTGGAATGATGGATATATCAATTAAGAAAGAGACTTTATTTAGAGGAACAAAAGAAGCACCTTCGATCTTCGATTTCACCCAGTGATTGCCGAGAAACTTAAAGCAGCTAGCAACTGGTAATTATCAGCAGGATGGACCAGTTCGTATGTGCTAGCTCAAATTGACCCACCACCACAAATTCCAGCCTCAAATTTAGTGATTAATAATGTAAAGCATGCACCTGGTGATAGAATGATAGATCATGATCGACACTACTGTAGTTTACTTTACATAAATATATAACAAGATTAAGAACACTACGCAGTTTCCCAATAAACTGGAATGAAAATTTCTAGGTTTGTGTCACTGTCTCTAATCTTAATCCCAAAGGCATTCTGTTTTAGTTAACAAGTTGGTGATTCTGTACGAACTGATGACGAGCTATGCTGAAAACCATCAACTATATATATATATATATATATATAGCTGTCTAGCTCTGGTCGAATAGAGCAAAAATGCATATCTGTTTCGTTATAAAGTAAGGCACCCGATTAGAGAAAAATGCATTCTCTATTTCTGTGTATGATTCATTTTCCTGATAGAAACGTAGGAAGAGAATAAGGGTTTATAATTGTGAAGATATTTTAAGCATGTCCTAAAGTTTTGGCTTTCTTAGATCCAACTCTTTAGCTTTAACTCAAAGGCAAATCACTTTAACACACATTTGTTTAAGCGCGCATATATAACATTGTGTATATATATTTGACACTATTCATCTTAATGCTCCACATATTTAATTGGGTACATCTTAATGCTCCACAGATTTTTCGTTCTAAGTTTATGTCAAAAGCAGAGTTCTTGCTTCCCGGGCTCTGATAGAATCAGGCTCTGTATATTGATGCAGTGTAAGTATGTAATGGAAAACTAAAATGCAGCTTATATAAAATGATCATTTAAAAATTTAAATTAATCGATATGCTCCTTAATTGGCTTCATAAGATCTTGTATAACTACCTCCTTAATTCTAATTACATTACGATGAATCGACGAGACGGAGATACCAGACTAATAATATCGAGAATGAGGTAATATATATATATAATTACCTCCTTCATTAACAGTAGTATATGGTTAAGGTACAATTAATATATCTGCTTTCATTAGCTCAATAATGATCGAGGTACAGTATATCTCTTAGATGAATTCGCTTTAACTACTTCAAAATCCGTTAAAAAGGTTGCATTGCTTAGGTAATTAATGGCTTGTTTGACATCTCTTTAGAATGAATCATTCTGTGTAATTTTGCAAAACTCAAGTCGAGTTGATTAGTTATTAAAACCAAAGACACACACACACACTAGCTAGACGATCGCTTCACACACGTTGAGGTTGAAGATATATAAAGGGTTCTGCAGCATATATATGAATTGCACAATTAATAATGGTTCCTCTTAATTAGGTGGTTTTACACGTATCTATTTTTACTCAGTCTTCGCAGACGGATCGTGTCCATATTATTACCTATTTAAGCTGGGAAAGACTTTACGTTAGTCTTTTTTTTTTTTTAATAAAAATTAAAAATTGGCGTTTTTTTTGTTTTTTTTTTAAAGGACCGATTTACTATAGTGTAATAAAGAATGCTGCTTTGAGCGGTGCCGCGAAAATAACGAATTATGCCCAAACGACGTAGTCTGGGTCTATTTCTCTCTTCCTCAAAAGATCCAGTAAATTTGAATCTTCCCGAAACCCTAAAATTCCACTTTCAATTCAATTCAATTCAATTCTAGTTTCTCTCAATTCATTAATTCTCAATTCTATCCAGGTAATCCGAGATCTCTGAATTCTTAACATAATCTCTAATCTTCTGATTTCACATAGAAGCTAAAACCCCATGATTCTGTGTTTCGCAGGCACTCAGTCTATTATGCAAGATAGAAGCTCCACGCCCACCGAAACGACGCCGTTGGTGGTACCCATCATTTCTCCTCTACTCTCCAATTTTATCACAAATGTTGCTTTTTTTTTTTTTTTTTTCTTTCGAAAAGCTCATGTTTAATTTGCGATGTAATGAATCTATTGACTGGAAGCTATAGCTATATGGGGTTGGATTGATTTTAGTTTTTTTTTTGGAGATAATTATATGACCATCAAGCTACTTACTATATGGAGAAAGAATTTTATTAAAAGATGTAAAATTTCTTAGAAGTTTTATCATTTCATATAAATTTAATCATCTCTGAGTTTCCGACTTTTCGTACATACATTAGCCTTAGTTTGATTGTTGGAAAGTCGGGCAACGGTTAATGTTTGTGCATTGTGATTAATAGCTGTTAAAACAGTCTTGCTTTATGTTCGAAGCTACTAGGAATGGAAAATATTGGATGATGCACACTTTTGTGTTTGTGACTGTTAATGTGTTTTTCAGTTTTTCACCTTCAATATTAGTGTAGGCATAGCAAGATTTAGATTTTTTATAGCGATTTTGTGCTGTCATACTTGCACTTTCTCTTTTATATTGAATTGTTGTATAAAAGAAAACTGTTAAATCTAAGTCATTGCTTGTTATCTGCAATATCTTGAATGATATTGCTGTTTTATTTGAAAGTTTAATTTTAACAACTCCTGTTGTTTTCCAGGCTCAGAGTGATCATTTAAGAAATGATGGGCTTATCCCTCAACTATTTACCTCTGTACCAGCTTTCAATGAAGCCGCCTCTTATCTTTCTCAGACAACTTCATTATTTACGCAATGTTTCACTGATCATTCTGGTAATCTTCTGTGCTTGATGTTCTAGGTTCTTATTATCTCCAGTTTTTAGAGTTATTCATGTGTCAGTGTAGGGATAATGAGGGATGTGGAGGTTGCAAGTTGGTTGTCAAATGTTTTGTTTTTAAATACTGTATTCGTGTATGAACATGGAAAAAATTCATGCATGCACATTTTCCTCTCTGAGCTACTTCTAGTTTGGTTTCTTATTCTTCTTTGATATTTACCTAATACACTTCCTGTACTTTTACTACTAATGTCATCGCACAATGTTTGGACATCAATATCATAAGCTATACCAAATTGCTTTGAACTTAATGAGTTCTCTGGGGAATTATGCTAGTAGTATATGTAGAAAAGACGGGGGACTAGCTCTCTGCATATTGACTACTTCTTTATCTTCAATGAGTAGGTCATCCATGTACATTATATGAAGGTTCCCTGAAAAGTCCTTTATTGTTTATCACGACCTCGTCTTTTGTGAGTGCAAACACACATTTTTACTACTTCTCTTTCTATATTTGAGGCCATAGCATAGTATTTATTTATTTATTGTGTTTCAAAGTATTCTTTTTGAATATTTTATTTATCAAACCTTTAGTCTAATCTCTGCACCACATTTAAAATAACATCCTTTATTAACCTTCTTGTTTGTTTTCATTTAATTTTTACTTATCCATATGTTATTATAATCAAATTTGTAGTCGACTGCACATAACTCTTTTATTTGGTTATCGCGGGTAAACGATCATATGTTGATTTAGTTATATGTTACTGCTATGTTTCAGTAGAACCTTCTTCTAGAGATTTTGGGGATTCCAATGTAAATGCTCAGGAACTGGTGACCTTTTCATCGGGAGAATCTAGGGGCTCTCATGCTACGTCTAATGATCCTGTGTCTTCAAGTGGAAACTCATCATCTGCAGAGTCGTGTCATACTACAACCGATGCTCCCTTTACACTTGATGGAGTAATGAAAGGCTCTCCCGAAAATTCATCTCAAACTTCTGCTGCCATCATAGAATCTAATCGCGGGCAAAGTGGCATTTCTATCTTCCAAGGGTATTTTTCACAGTACTAATTATTGCTGTTCTCCTGGAACTATCCTCATAAAATCAATGTTATTCAATTCTTCAATGGAAATGTGGTAATTATCAGCCAGATGTTTATTATATGGTAACCACAACACATAAATAAAAAGATTATAAGGTTGTGCTGTGAATATTTTGTATTTAATTTTTTTTTTCTGCAGTGAGATTATAAGGTTGTGACCTGAAATATCTCAGTCGATGCTATAACTCTTACCATACAAGAAACTGAGAATATTCTATAAAAATATGTGGATGGCTGATATTTCTTGCTTTTACTCATTAAACTAATTGTTTGGAAAGACTGGGATAATTGGATTTATGAGAAGGGTGTTGATGTCACTGTTTAGAGCATGTTGTTTCTAGTTGCTGTCTAAAATATGAGTATCAACAGAAGAATAAGAGAAGATAAGTTTACAGTTTTAGATTGATGTTCATAGATAAGAATGGGAATGTAAGAGTGGGATATATGTCATTGTTTATAGCATTATTTATGGTTGTTGTATTAACTATGAGTATCAACGGAGAATATAGAGAAGATAAGTTTATAGAATCAATGCCCTTCATAAAAAGTTCATAGCTTAGAAACCATGAAAAGGTGATAGTTACATGTGTTGCTATCCAAGTCCAAAAAATTTGTATTCCACTAAAGTATTCTTGGCTGTAATGCTTATCAAACTGAAGTTGTGCATCTAAAATGTAAAAATATGACTCGGTGGATGCAAGATTAGTGTGTGGGGATGTTAGTGGACCCCTGACTGGATCTCTGTAATATATTTGCAATTTCTGCAGTATGCGACATTCAGACTATTAATTTGATGAACATGTTCTCTTTCAGGCTTATCGATCGCGTACGAAAAACTGTTCGTGGATCTGCGGATGATATAGGATGGCTACAGCGTGATCCGACTATGCCTTCTGTTGAAGACGGGACTGAAAGGTTCATGGAAATTCTTGGGGATATCAGGTATAACTTTCTGTTCTATTGTGCATATAACTTTTATCGTGTCAACACTAATACTGATCCAGGTGTTTATTCTGCTGATAGGCATGGTGTTCACAGATTGCCAAGCTCAATGGTTTGTTTGTTGGTTCCAGGTATAGTTTCCTTAAAGCAAAACAAAATCTTTGTTATACTTAAAGCCAGGGCATTACATGAGGAGAACAAACAGTCCCTTCCCACTTTTTCCCCTTATCTGATTGCTTATATGATGCTAGGAGTGAGTTTAAGGTGCCCTTTGCGAGATTTTAAATTGTGCCCATTCTTATTAAGCTCCTATGTATTGTGTCTGGAATAACTGGGCTTCTGTGATTGAAACTTTATATATCATATTTTATTAATGTGTATTAGATTTTGGCTATAGTTATGTGCTAATAATTTTTTTTTTACTTTTGTAATCAATAGGTCTTTTTAGCAACCATGGACCACTTTATTTTGTCAATACAAAAATGAGTTTATCAAAGATTGGACTGGCCTGTCATATAGCCAAAATTCATAGTGAGGTATGTGCTTTTATATTTATTTTAATGATGATAAAAAAAATTGTAGTGATACTTGAAGTTAACAAACTAAAGTTTTACAAACAATCACTTGTTAGGCTTCAGTTGAGAAAAATGCTCGAGAGATAAAAGAATACATTGAGGAGTTCTATTGGGGTTCGAAAAAGCGTGTGTTAGTTCTTGGACATAGCAAAGGGGGAATAGATGCAGCTGCTGCTATGTCATTGTATTGGCCTGATTTGAAAGATAAGGTTGCAGGATTGGTATTGGCACAAAGTCCGTATGGGGGTAGCCCAATAGCTACAGATATCTTGCGAGAAGGGCAGCTTGGTGATTATGTGAACTTACGAAAGCTAATGGAGATTCTGATCTGCAAAGTAATTAAGGTATGATGAGAGTGTGGGTGTTGAACTGTGCAGTCAAAGAAAATTAATCTCACTAGCCCCTTTCATGTTGAGAGTTCTTTTCTCTGTAAATCCTTTTTTCCATCTGTCCATGTTGTGGGGGACTCGTATGTTGTTTATGCTATTCTTAAAGATATTAACTTAGATGTTTGGAGAGTTCTGTTGAAGTCAGAAATTTACTTTCAAAAAAGTAGGGCCAAGTAGTACTTACTAAATCAGAGCTTGCTTAATGACACAAGGTAAATGCCTTTATCTTGTTACTCCCAAACATGATTCTAATTTTAACCTACTGCGATATTGTTAAAGGCTGTCAAGATTATCTTCTTTTTTTCTATCTCTCTCTCTCTCTCTTTTCGTGGTGTTTATATTATCATTACTTTCTAATTCTCTTCAATTTATATATTTTTTTTTAATACACCGTGTCATCTTATTCTGTGAAGGGTGATTTGCAAGCTCTGGAAGATTTAACTTATGACAGAAGAAGAGAGTTCCTGAAGAAACATCCATTGCCAAAGGATCTCCCTGTTGTTTCATTTCACACCGAAGCTGCCATTTCTCCTACTGTTTTAGCTACACTATCTCGTGTAGCGCATGCTGAGCTACCTATGGTTGCTTCTGTAGGCCAACCAGCAAAACTCCCAGTAGTGATGCCTCTGGGTGCAGCTATGGCTGCCTGTGCCCAGCTTCTGCAGGTCAGATATGGCAAGAAGAGTGATGGACTTGTCACATGCTGTGATGCAGAAGTTCCAGGATCCATTGTTGTCCGGCCCAAACGTAAATTGGACCATGCCTGGATGGTTTATTCATCAAAGGAAGATGACCCTTCAGAGGCTGATGCCTCTCAAGTGTGTGAAGCTCTTCTGATGTTGCTTGTAGAAGCTGAGCAGAATAAGAGAAATGAACATGCAACAAAAGATGACTGAGATTGATGTGCTTCATTGTTCTTCCCATTGTTTTTATGTTGTAATATTGTTGTAGGTCTTTTTACCCTTTGTACATAGTTGAAGCTCCGGCTCAGTAAAATACTTACCACGTTTTGTCCATTTCCCATTCTTTTCATTCAATTGGAGGAAAGTTGAATGACTATCAAATACGAGTACACAGCTGTATTTGTACAGGTTTTGCATCCCCAACCCATAGAACTCAAACTTAAACCTATTTCAATCTTCATAATCATTTTACCTTATTATTTAATGAGGATTGATAGCAACACACTCAGCTATTTGTGTGTTAGCCACACTCATTTGTGTGTTAGCCAAACTCAGTCAATTGTGGAATTTTCATTTGTTACCAGCTATATATAATAACATTTGTTATAACTTTGCCCCCAAAAACAATATGTTATACAAGCATGCAAAAGCCCTTCTTATATAAGTAAAGAACGGATCCACTGAACAAATCTAATGCTCAAGTTGATTCAAAGTGTAAGGTTTAATTTAAAAGGATCCAAAACTAACCATGCATGCGCGCATGGCATGGAGTATTAAGATAAGTACCTTTTAATCTGTTATATATGAAGCAAGTGGCTGAATGAGGTAGTACCTCAATCTTACTTATTAACCTATATCTACTTTAAGAGGAGGGAAAAGAAGAAAACTGTTTGGAGTCTTAAGATAAAGTACCTGCTAAACTTATGAAGCAAGCAAGTGGGTTATCTTATTAGATAGAGAGAAAAAACAAGCAAGTGGGTCAAACACGGTACTGCACTACTGCGTATCTCAATCTCACTTATGGCATTCCATAAAAGGAGGAAAAGAAAGCTATTTGAACAAAAATCATATCAACTTGCCCAAATTAAGGGTTCATTAACGTGACAATATATGGCAATTTTTCTTCTTCTTTGTATCGGATCCAAACCAATTCAATTTTACATGTAACCACGTTAATAACACGCACACCTAATAGAAATTTGTTATCGAGTTCAGCTAGGGTAACCTAGAAAAACCATACTAAATAACTAATTTTCTGTCACAAATGTGCAAACTTGATAGTCACTTGAACCGACTGTTTACCATAAACTTATGGGAGTCGAAACTTAAGCATTAGATGTGAAGGGTTCCATATTAGGCTGCTCGACCAATCTTACTTTAATGTGTAATACCTTATGAACGAGCTTTATTTTGAATGACTCGTATTTTTAGAGGACATGTCTTTGAACTATTGAATTAAATAGAGAAACTTCAAACCTCAACAAGAAGTGGATGAAACTTTAAAATGGAGCAAGGACAATATTAAGCCTGATGATGGTTTCATCCTTGCTACTGTTGTTACTCCTTTGGTTGGAACTAAAAGATTTTGATACAGTTGTTGTAATTTGAGTATAATGCTATGGTGTGTTGATGTAGTTTATGCATTAAATTTTTTATATCACATAGAGGACTTAATTACAATTTTATGAACACATTTTACCATTTCAGGACTAATCATTTTACCACTTTAAAGACTTATGTTGTCATCTAAGGACTAATAATATTAATTTAACAACTCGTTTTACAAATTAGCATCAAGTTTGTAAATTTCAACTACAAAGATTTTCATCGAATGCTAAATTTCGAACCTGATTGGATGGACAGGTTTTGGGCCTCAATTATTCTTTAATCACTTTATTAAACGTCGTGAGCGTGGGCTACCGAACCCGATTTGAACCCGATTTCCTAATACGGGTCAGCTGGTTGTGAGGTCTGTGACTGTGAGGATGTGAAGGAGGGTGCTGGCTGGTTCAATTTTCAAAATTTCCAAAAAGATTCTCTCCTCGAGGAATAAATTCAAACGTAATTATGTTTTTGCTAAAGTCCTCAGTCCTTTGAAATTTAAACAATCAACCCAAAAAATATGGCTTAATTGTACTTTTGCTTTTCTAACTGGTCCTACTGGAGATTTGTTTTGTAACAATAATTTAGCCCTTAGACACTAGAATTCTCACTTGAGTTTATAATTCGGAAAATGTGTCCCTCGTAAAATCTTGATAGTTCAAGGTCTTACGCTACAAAAATTGATGATAATAAATCTCAATCTCTTATATGTTACACCTACATTATTACTATTATTTTAAAAGAACATTTATAAATTTCAAATACATTTCATACCTAATCTCATATTGATTGAGTAGTGTAGAGTGTAGACATATCATTTAATAATGTTTCACGTCTCACTTATTTTATGTATAATGAAATGACAATATTATCAACAAAACTTATTTATATAATTTCTCCTATACAAGAAGACTAAGGAGACATCAAATCAAAATTCACACTCCTTATATAGTCCTTTAGTATGAAAAATCCAAAGGCACATGGCCCCAGTTGCAAATAAGCAGAACATTACAGGGCCAAAGTAGAATATCCAAAAAATAAGAGGCAAGTTCAAGAATTCTAGAAAAAGAAGCACCTCTCTAAATGAAAATAAGACAAAATCACAATAAAAAGATTCCCTTTCCAAAATTTCAGCAAGAGCGGAAGAAAAAAGCACACTCCACCCACTCTCACCCCCCACACAACTCCCATCCGCCCTCTCAATCCCCACCGTCCATACACCACACCTGCCACGTGTCAACCAATCCACCGCGAGTGTAGGTTCCCAGTCGCAGCCAGGAGCGTAGATTCCCTGCCAGAGTTTTCACCGAAAAATTCGAGCAAATTAATAGAGAAAATTGCAGAGAAAATTTAGGGCTTTATATTATTATCATCTGAATCCCTTTAAATTTCTTGAGACAAAAATTAAAAACTTTGGGATCTCCCTCCCAACTTTTTTTCCCTCTCTTTTCCACACCTCAACACCTTGGAGGGAAAACCCTTCTCAAATCCCAAACCCCTCTTTTCCATCAAAATTAGGGTTTCGTTTCTGCTAACATCTCCCACAAAAAGCCGCGATCTTTCTCATTTCTCCGTCCGCCGATTCACCGCCGCCGCACTGCTTCAGTTTCGGATTTCAGATTTCAAATTTTCAGGTAGGGGTTGTGGAATTCGTGCTCTGCTTTTGGTTTTTCTGCTTTGAGTTCAAGTTGTGGTTGTGGTTTTGATTCTTCGAGGTAGATTCTAGGGTTTTGGGAGGAAATGTGTGTTGATTAATGTGGTTTTGGTGTTTTAGAGTGGTTTAATTTTGGGGGTAATTGTGTTCTGTGCTGGGATTGAAGTGAAGTTAGTTCATTTCATATGGTTGTGGATTTTAGAGTCTAAGCTTGATGCTTTTTGAGAATTGGATTATAGGGTTTGAACTTTGAATCTGTGACTTTGAAATAGGTCCTTATGAGGTTGTTATTTCCCAAATGGAGGTACTATTTGAGCATTATGCAGTAAATATGATTCTTCTCATGTTATTGAACTTGGTTTATTGGTATTCTGGTTAGTAAGTTTTTGGTACTTCTTTTTTATTTTATCATTTCTTGCTCAATGAAGTATCCATGTTGCAATTTGCATGTGCAAATTTGTGAAAGGTTAAATATTTGGATGTCCCCAGTTTTCAGTCATGATTTTTCTTGCTTGTAATTAGCTTATTGGCCCATATAGTTTCGTTGACTCTTGGAATCTAGATAGGATTTGGAAGCTTGGTGTTGTGTAACTGGATCTAACTAAGAGTTGGTATTTGCAGACTTCTCAGGATTACGTTTGTTCAAGGTTGAAATGCAAACAAGGAAAAAAGGTTCTGGGAGACCTGCTTCTAGAGAGCATACCAGTCCCAAGGTTACAAGAGCTCAGAAGAAAACACATGAAAATGTCAAAGTATTGGATACCAAAGTTACAGATATGATAACATCTTCCTCTAGAAAGCAAAGACTCGGTAAGTTGCCAAAATTATTGGATAGGTTTTTTCATGCCTGTAGGCACATATTACATTTTTGAGGTTGTGGTGCACCTAGAGATTCTGTTTATGGTTCTCATACCCAACCTTTTTTCTCTAGCAAAGAACTCATGATTAGCGAGTATCCCCAGCACATTTCTTTCAACTTTTAAACAGTGTAGAGTGGTATTTTCATTGTTGGATTCAGGAGTAACTTATTGGGAATTTAAAGGATTTGAACTAATATTACAAAATTTGGGGTTGAATTAAAAATGTAACTTGAGAAAATACATTCACATTTGTATTGATGAAATTTATATTTCGGAAAACTCATTTTTAATCATTAAGTACTATGAATGAAGATACAAGAAAACAGCTTTTTCCTTCCCGTTTTTTCGAAGTTCAAAGAGCTCCAGCTGATGCATTTGTGAAGTGTTGGGGATTTACAACACTTGTGAAGTATTTTCTAGAAAAAAATAATTTGGCAAGGGGGAAATCTAACGCTTTGGTCATGTCTATTTTTACTAGGCTTTCTTAAAGTTGGTTTGGTAGTTGGTGCATACTAGGAGCAGAGTCCAATAGTTGAGGTAATTATCATCACATAAGGCCCAAAAAGAAAAAACCATTGTGCCGTAACTGTCCTCATTAGATATGACATGTCATGCGACTGAGTATGGTAGTTCCAATATTGGCAATTTCCAAAGATCTTTACGTTTTGCTCATTATTTTGAGGTTTTTATTTGTATATTTATTCTTTTCTATGATGTTGGTTTACTTACCTTTCTGATACTCTTGAATTTTGCGTCCACAACAGTAAAAGATCACCAAATTAAGAACTAGACATTGATTATGATATAACATTTTCCAGTGCTGATTTAAACTATCATTTTCCCATCACAACTTTCAGGTGGGGCTCATAAGAGGAATGAGGAGCATGTTACTGCAAGCAGTTTAAGTACAAATTATGACTTGCTGCTTAATGAGACTGCTGGAGCTAATTTGGGGCATGATGCTTTAAGTGATGATTGCAAGGAGAATAAGGTAATCATTTAATTGTACAAGAACAATTAGAACTTTGGTTGAGCATTTCTCTGAAAAATTTGAATCTATTGCAGGGTTGTGAGGAGGGTACTACGGATTGCACTCTGGGAACTATATTTTCTCCTGCCTTTCACATACCAAAACATGCTGGTGGAGAATCTCCCAATGGAGGTAGATGAAATTTTTACTATTATCTAGTGGCATTCTTTCAGTGGCTGTGGCTGTTTAGGATTGTGAATGATCTTTTTCTTTTCCATTTTTCCTAGTTAATTTTGTTAAATACTTTCAAAATGGAGATAACGATTTTCAACAAGAGATGGAAATAAAGTACTCAGCTGATGATGCGCACCATGGCTATGTTGGCCAAGAGACTTCTGAGTGCACTGTTCGAGACGAAACCAATTACTGTGAGAACACATTATCTTCTTTAAATATAACATGTCCTGGTAATATGTAATCAAATAAATATACATTGAGAGGAATTGAATGCACATAAATATGTGATGCATGGTACATGTAATGAGTATCCTTTTTGTCATGCAGTTGTGGAGGCAACCAATATTTCTTCTGAAGTGTCGGCCATATATCTTGCCATGAAAAATTCTAAGTTGGAGTGTTTAGACGAGCATGGTCAGGAACCTATGTCAACTGATTTGTACGTGGATGATGATGACAGTGAAGAGTTTGATGACTTTGATCCTTACTTATTTATCAAGAACCTACCTGACTTGTCGTCAGTCGTCCCAACCTTTCGGCCGTTGCTGCTACCTAAACAGACTCGAAGTTGCCCTCCTACAAGTCTTGTTTTGGACTTGGATGGTGAGAATAATGAAAATTACAGTGTCTTTTATGGTTTACAATATTATCTGTACGTTGACGTGGGAATTCTTTTTAACCCGTTATGTCACTGTTCTTGAAGCTAGAGTTTGATATGTCACTTGGTGCTTCACTTTGTTTTCTCGTAGTTTATGATCTCCCAAAATAGTTTGGATGTGTCTAGAGACCATAATACCTTGTAGGTTGTTTTTGTTTGATCATCACTATGATGGTAATCTGATACACATAGAGAATTTCTAGTTATTTTCCATTCATCTTTAACAACACCCACCCCCACCCCCACCCCCCACACACACACGCACCAAAAAAAAAAAATGTGGTTTTACCAATATAGTCCTGGATAAAACTTGATCTTTTGACCGGAGAAGGAGCATCCTCCTAGCTTTTTGTATCCGGATGGAATCTGATAAATCTTTAGTTCAGTTATGTACGTTCTCCTGATAACGAGTGCCAAATTCTATTTTGAGTAATTTGCTTCATTTGTCATCTCGGCTAAAATCTTTATATGACACAAGATTGAGTTCTGGATTTATGTTGAGGTATTGATTTTGTTTTGTCTTGTGTGCTGATACTGCCTTTTATCTGGCAGAAACTTTGGTACATTCCACACTTGAACCTTGTGATGATGCAGACTTCACATTTCCTGTAAATTTTAACCTACAAGAGCATACAGTATATGTTCGATGCCGTCCTCATCTCAGAGATTTTCTGGACAGAGTTTCGCTTCTTTTTGAGATCATCATCTTTACAGCTAGTCAAAGTATATATGCCGAGCAGCTTCTAAATGTGTTAGATCCAAAGAGGAAGATTTTTCGCCATCGTGTTTTTCGTGATTCATGTGTTTTTGTGGAGGGGAATTATCTCAAAGATTTGTCAGTTCTTGGCCGGGATTTGGCACGTGTTATCATAGTCGACAACTCTCCACAGGTACATTATTCCCAACCTCCCCACATCCTTCAATAGTCTCACTACACTTATGCACGAACACGGTGATTGAATATAGTATATCTGTTCATATATATGAAGGCCTAGTTCTGGATCGTGTCTTTGTATCAATGATCATTTGGATAAGCTTCTGATATATGGTGATAAATTAAATTGAGTTGACATTGGCTTTCTACATTGGAGGAATTGAGGAAACTCCGTGGTGATGATTGCCCTTAAAAGTACTTTTGTTGTTTAGGTATAACAATTTTTTTCCTTGACTTTGTTCAGGCATTTGGGTTCCAAGTGGACAATGGAATACCGATTGAGAGCTGGTTTGATGATCGTTCTGATACCGAATTGCTTTCATTACTTCCTTTTTTGGAAAGCTTGGTTGGAGTAGAAGATGTTCGACCGCTAATTGCAAACAAATTCAACCTCCGGGGGAAAATAGCTACTGCTGATTATCCGCTAAACTCAAATAGAGGTGATTCTTTAGTGCCAATGTGAAGTACTAGTTCTACAGTTTGAAATCTCTTGTAGCTGTTTTCCTGTAATTTTAAATTATTACTACTCGGAACAGTATTCTGTTTGTTGTGAAGCTGTGCGGCTTCATTAAGAAAGACATGATCTGGATGTAACCATGGGTCAGATACAACAGAAACTCGCAGACTGCTGACAGATAATCAGCTTAGAAATAAGGTTTTGATAATTTAAAGGTCTATATATCTTGTTTTTAGTGTTAGAAATAAGAACGTTCTTTGTTGTAAAAGTCTGTATGTCAAAATAACTTTAAGAACATTTTGTTGTTTTTGATGGTAGAATAGGTAATGAGAATTCAGAAAATAGATGAGATCTGTATATTCTGGCAAGTTTTATGTATCAAATTTCGCAAACCTCAACTGATGTAATAAAAATTTCCCCAAGTAGCCATGTTGGGATCCCAAGGCCTACCTTCTTTCTCTTTGAAAGTGTTATTCAGCTTGTATGTTTATTTGTTCATGAAAATTTAGATCTATGTAAATTTGGTGACGTTGCTGTATTCTGCCGTAAACTCCCACATTCTTAGTGCCACTAGCACCAAGTATCTGGGGATCAAGACTGGGAATAGAGGACCACTACTAGACTAATAATCTACAGTCTACTACTCGAACTCTCAGAATGCATTAGTCTCGTTCAGAACTGCAAAGCCACTACTAGACCCTTCATCTTTGTTAATAAGGCCTCTTGCGCATTATTTGGTTATGTGAGGAGCATCTCTCTCGTCAATCACTTGTATTCCGTAGTTACAGGATCTATCGTACACACGCACACACACAAGTGATCGAATACGAGGTATACGTAGTCGATTCAACTAATTCTAATCTGTCACATAAGATCTTCTTTGTAAATGTTTAGGGTTTAGGTGCAATACTACTCGATACTCGATATACTCACCCCAAAATCCATGGGAGCAACATTATTGGAAATTTGGAGTTCCACAAACGTACAACTTTTCTTCTCGACCTATTTTATTTACCTCACATTGCTACTAATTAATCTAGAAGGAGATGGTGTTGGTTAATTAGGCGATCGATTAGTTAATACATTTGCTTGTTGCATTTGGAGATAACGGAATCTACAGAACCTCTACTCCCTGCACAATAAATTACGTGAAATATTTACCTCAATTACTATAGATCGATTTTTGTTCTTACTCATATTCGTTTGGCCGGATCAATGGATGCAAACTCTTTCAACACGTACTCTTTTCACGTCACTGCATGCCGTCAGTGATTGCGAGCCACCAGGGCCGGTCCTGACTTTTTGGGGGCCTTAGGCGAAAAAAAAAAATGGGGCCTATGTTTAAAATCTCTTTCAATTTATATATGCTTTGATGTTCAACCACATGAATAAGATGATCATAATCACTAATGTAATACAAAAGTCATCAGATTGATGCTTTTAAAAAACTACTCTTCTTGCATTTTTTGAAGCAAAAGTACTAATTAGTCTTTCATAGTCGAGCTTGTCAACGAGATCTTTTTCAATCGATAACAAAGCCAAACCATTTAATCTTTCTTGTGACATGGTTGAACGAAGGTAAGACTTGATCAACTTCAACTTTGAGAATGTCCTTTCAGCGGAGGCAACAGTGACAGGAATTGTTAAGAGAATTCTGTAGACAACCCAAGCATTTGGATAACAAACACTGTAATCTTTCAAATATTCCAGTACTTCGACTACTCTTGCTGTTTCTTGTGGCAAAACTTCTCTCAAGTGATCTAACTCTGAAAACAAATCACTCTCATCTATGTCTGAAATATCACCATGTTTCAACAAATCTTCAAGATTCGAACAAAAACTCATCAAGCTCTTTTTTTCCGCAGACTTTAACTTCTTCAAATTAAACAAGAATCCAAAATCTTTCTCATACTTCTCAAATTGTTCAAACCTACTTTGAAGTGAAGATAAAGCTTGATCGATAATATAAAGGAAGTAACTAACCTTAAATGATTCCATGGCCGATTGTGTCACCCCTTCAGTATCATTGTCATCAAACCATCTTTTTGGCTTAGAGATTCTCTTTTCAGGGAGCCTAGCTTCAATATCCATCTTACTAGCAATCTCTTCGGCTTCAATGAATGCTTCCTCAAAACCAGTTTCCCTATACTTCTGCAACCATGATATAAGACCTTTCAATTCACGGATAGCATGATCAATGTGCATATCTTCTGTTTGGAGAATTTTGCTCACAATATTAATATGATTCAGTAAATTATACCAAATAACCATACCAAAGAGGAACTCAAAATTCTCTAATTCATGTGTTATGAAGGAACCAGCTTCACTCCTTGTCTTAGAATCATCACCATATTTTTTCAAGTGAGCAAAAGCATCTCTTATCTGTGGAGCTTGAAATCTGATTACTTTCACACTTTCAACACGACTTTCCCAACGTGTTTCAGACAATGGTTTAACAGTTAGGCCTGCAACATGATCTCTAAAAACTTTCCATCGCTTTGTTGAAGATGAAAAGAATGAATATATTCGTTTTATAACTCCAAAAAAAGAATCAGCTTTCTCACAACAAGTAGCCATATCACAAATCGCAAGATTTAGACTATGCGAACCGCAAGGAGTATATAATCGCAAGTACTGGAATATTTGAAAGATTACAGTGTTTGTTATCCAAATGCTTGGGTTGTCTACAGAATTCTCTTAACAATTCCTGTCACTGTTGCCTCCGCTGAAAGGACATTCTCAAAGTTGAAGTTGATCAAGTCTTACCTTCGTTCAACCATGTCACAAGAAAGATTAAATGGTTTGGCTTTGTTATCGATTGAAAAAGATCTCGTTGACAAGCTCGACTATGAAAGGCTAATTAGTACTTTTGCTTCAAAAAATGCAAGAAGAGTAGTTTTTTAAAAGCATCAATCTGATGACTTTTGTATTACATTAGTGATTATGATCATCTTATTCATGTGGTTGAACATCAAAGCATATATAAATTGAAAGAGATTTTAAACATAGGCCCCATTTTTTTTTTTCGCCTAAGGCCCCCAAAAAGTCAGGACCGGCCCTGATAGAGACAGTTGTGTTGATAAACAGTTTGGCTGCATATATGAGAAAAGAAGCAAGAAATCGAAGGGCTAGAGGCTAGAGATTCGAGTATCAGACTCTTACGTACCTGAGCTCTGCATGCATGATTATGGGAGTGTTTCCCAGCCCCTTTGTCTTTGAACTAGTCTGCTCACTCTTGTTTATACTTATACTTGGGCCATATTCTCATGCGTGTGAGATCTAATCCCACTGAGTGGATCGGAGCAAATTAAACAATTTTCAGATATAGGCGTTAAACTGCTAATGTAAAGTAACAACCAAGAGGCTGGTACTAAGATTGAATGCAAAAATAAACTTGGGCTAATGTAAGTAACACCCATTGGATGAAAATCTTGATGATTTGACTTGCTTGGAGGTTCAACGTTGTCAGCATCCGATCCTTTTGTTTGTTTTGGAAAATTGATAGTGGATTATGCTGACAGACTAACTCTGCAAATAGCTAGCATAATATATATATGTACATCCAAATCGAATAAAAATACAATGTCTCGAACGTGTACGTGATGCTTAATTAACAGAGCAGGTAGTGAGTTAGACCACTAAACTATAGAGACATAACCTCGTCTCATGCTAACATATATATATATATATATATATATATATATATATATATATATATATATGCGCGCGCGCGTGTAATTACTAGAGGTGCTCTATATATGGAACTATCTTTAACCCGACCCTCTTGGACAACGATGAATGCACTGGATGTTTATTGTGAGATACGCGCGTAATTGCTCTCAACTTGTTGACATGCTCTCTCTCTCTTTCTCTCAATGCCAAAAAGAAAAAGGAACAAAAGGGATAATTTTGGCTGAATAATTCGATATCTTTATTGGGGCTAATAAGGCAGGTATTTTGTGTAAAGCAAGTAGTAAATGATTTATATAGTATATACTACGTTCGGGGAATATTACAGAAGATTACAAAATATCTAAACCAACAAGGTAAGTGCGACTACGAATTCATGAACCAAATCATACACATTACTTAGTGGCATGGGCTATTTATGGATCACTTTAATTAGCCATGAAGAATTGTAGGAATGAAGACACCACTGAACATTAGATCCGAATTAATTGGTTAAGTGGTTAACCCCGGCATCTATTCGATATTCCGTGATTAATATTAGATCCGAATTAATTACGGAATTTCCTATTCCCTAAACTAGTTAATTGATTTGGTGGGATGTGCCTATATATATATATACATCCACAAGGAGATTCTTCAACTATATTCTTTCAATTCAAAATAAAAAAGTCCCAGACGAGTTTGATGGCAACAACTGCGCTGCTCACCGGATCCAGTCTGTTGAAACTGAAGCATGGAGGCGCTTTTGTACGTACGTTTCGTCCTCTCCCATCAAAACCAATCAACTTAAGCACAGCAACGTTTAGCTATCAACGCTGCTTCTTTGCTCCTAGTCCTAGATTTAAGAACCTTAAAGCACCTCTATGTTATTCCTTGCTAGCAGAGAAGACGACCCACGACTTGACCGCCGATGACTATCGCTCTGTGTCACGGCGCCTCAATATTTTCAAAGATAATAGGCCAGTATCAGCAAACCCTAATTTCGTTGGCAAGTTATTGTCTTTGTTGAGGAAACCGGCAACGGCCGCCGTGGTGTTGGGTTTATTAGTCATGTACAAACCCTACTCAGCAGCCCTGGCTGCTCCGGTGGGTCGGGTCGGTAGGAGCGTGACATCCAACACTAGCACCTCGTACTATCCGTCTGAAAATTCTTCGACCAGAATAAAAAAGTACGATAACGTCAACGACATGTATTGCGAACCGGTCTGGCTGTGGGCCAGTATGGTCTTTCTTGTATACTTTTTCGGGGGGATGTTATATCAAGAGTTCGCCTTTGCCCAAGGTATGGAGGGCTACATTGTTCATTTCGTGGACAGTTATCATGGCTATCTGGTTTCACTCTTTTGGTGCAACAAGTGTTGTCAAGCTCCAGCTTCAGGTATATATATGAATGTAAATGTATGCAATAGAATAACCGTAAAATATTGTCTTCTATTACTATTAGTTCATCTATATATATGTATGTATGTATATATATGTATGTATGTACCTGTGTATTATGCATTTCACTGCAGGTTAAATTGCCGGACACGGCGCGAGCAGTGCAAATGGATCTTAATCGGATTGCTGAAACTGCAGAGCCCTATTCGCAGGACGGTTTGAGAGATGTTTTGAAAGGTGAGCAAAATGAAAAGGCCTTATTATTGTTTAGGACAATATTTTCCTTCCGGTCTTCTGACTTTATTTTGGCTCATGAATCTTTTGGTTACAGATACAGCAGTAGCTCTACTTCGGCAACCTGATCATTCCATTATCGGTTACTCATCTGTGAGTGAATAACATTAATCCTGTATAAAATAATCTTTAAATTTCTGTTTGAGTTTAATTATTTAACTAAAGTTTACATATAATTTTCATCGGATCATATACCATTTTTGTTGATGAACCTGTCCACATTTGCCTACTTTAATTTGAATGGTTTTGTTGATCGGTTAATAGGTGTCTTAATAGTGAGTAGTGACATATGTAGATGAAGATAATACTTAAAACAGAAGTTAATATTACTTAAACTGCCAATTAATTGGTATAGGTAGGTTTCCGAAATTAGTTAAGGAGCTGACTCGTATCAATTGTAGGTGGTTATACCAGAGTTCACTAGAGCTGCTGCAAAGAAATACTTGTATAAACTTGTTCTCAGGGAGAGGGTTAGATATGACAAACAAACCATTGTCAATGTGGACAGTATAGAATGTCAAAGCACAGCAAGCAAGAGATCCACTAATGATTCGGACAATGACCAAGAAGTCGTGGTAAATACTTCAACCTCAGATATAGGCTGAATTTCGTAGGAAAAATATTTTTAGTTAAATATCATCAACTTCTTTATGTTTTTTCTTGTTGATAGGTTACTATTTTACTTGCTGCTGAAGGGAAGCACTCTAAGTCGCTCACTATCACTGACAGCAGTGACGTGAAAAGAGTGTTGGAAGAGCTTGGATCCATTGAAATAAGTAAACGAGTATTAGTAAGAACAAAAATCTCTAGCTACTAGCAGTAACTTTTAAGTTGTGTTCCTTTATTTTACTATCTCTTGAGGCAAGTAATTATATTTCATCTTCTTCATTGTGCAGGGAGTAGAGGTATTGTGGACTCCTCAGCTATCTTCAAATGCAGAAGCAAGTGTATTAACTAATCGCATGATCAACTAATCAATTATGTTTTCTAGTGGAGAATGTTATTATATATACTTTGATTAAACATTATTAATAACAGTTTTCGCAACAAGCTTATCCACGACATGCACTTAATTATAACTTAGCTAAGCAGAGCTTGGGAGTTATATATACAACCTCTGTTGAACAGGGAGCGCTGCTTCTTGATTTGTGAGGTGCAATTAGGCTCCTTCTTTTTGGAGGAGTGTTCTACTTTTCAGAGATGTTCGTGATCTTGATCCCATTGACATAGCTGTTATGAGTGCAGTATTGCTATGTGGGAGGATCTGTGACTTCTTATACCTCATCAAGTTCAGGCCAGCTTAACGGACACTTTAGCTGTATTACTATTCACTTGATTCTTTAGCTCACACATGAGTTATTCGTCAGGCACAAATTCCGGCAGATTATGTGCATATGCTTTGGCTCTTAACAGAATTGCTAGGTGACAAATGCTGCTTCTAGTTCTATTTCTAACACCTTTTCTCTTCCTCTTTGGAAAGCCATCTTGCTGAAGTCTCTGGTAAATTTAAGATTGGTAACTAGAGAGTATACAAGTCATACTATTCTTCCTCCTCCCCTTTCTGTAAAAAAGTTTAATGTTCCACCACCTTGGTTCTCCTCCATGCGCTTAGGCGTTTTACATCTGGAAGCGTGCCTAGCTCCCTGATACTATTGAGTCAGTGGTGATAGTTGAGTAGTACCGATTATTCTCCGCTACGGAGAAGAAGCTTTTAGGTTTGACTTCGACGTTGAACTAACAACAGAAGAAGAAAAAGAAACGTAAGGGGTTATTGTGGGTACTCACTTTAATCTCATGCAACACCAAACACCAAACATGGGTCAATGTTAGTTCCACTTAAGACGACCCATGTTAGTCTTTATCATATGTGCACTTAGTAGTATCAATTTAATTAGCAAATCAACAATTGACCTTCATTCATGGGGTGCATTTGCAATCTAAGACCTAAAAGCTATTAATTAAATCGGAAAATTAGAAATTGAGTATGAAACTTGAATTATAGTTTAGGGCTCAAACTAGTCCCTAACACAAACAAATTTAGCTATATACAACTTTAGACAAAAAAAAAAAAAGACCGTCGAACAATAAATTAAACGTATCAAATTATGTAGACAAAGTTGCTCGGAAAGGAGGTGAAGAAACACGGTGGATTTTGCTTGAAGCCTGATGCTCGCGCTATTGGAAGATAGCAAATTTGGGGCGGCTTTTTTTTTTTTTTTATAGTTTATAATTGTATGTAATTCACAAATCAGAGAGTTAAAAGTGTTTTGAGGCGAAAACTCCGGTATATTTTTCTTCTCAAAGAAAACAAAACAAGGGACTTTGTAAAGTTTCTAAAAAAAATAAAAAGAAAATTAAGGAATTTTTATCTCATGGTGAATGTTTGTCCAAATTTGTTTTTTTTTTTTTATCTCATGTCTAAAAGGATCTCAGCATAACCGACCGTAACACCTACAGCTGGCATTTGTTTTGACTAGACTAGACTAGACTATTGGCAATTGGTGTATTTAGAGCGCTTCATTTTCGGAGTCCCGCCAACAGCACCCCTACCTATTTTGTCTCACTTGATTTCAAACTTTTCGTTGTGCTTAACCCAAACGCACAGCTCTCTCTTTCTCTCTCTCGCCTTGCCTTGCTTCTCCGATTCTCTCATTTCTCCGACTACGCTCAAGCCATGGTAAGCCTTCCGATCTGAGCCGTACTGCTTTTAAAGCTTTATTAAGTCCTAATCTCACTATTTACTTTGATAATTTTGCTTACAGGTTGTGGCTCAAAAACTGAAGGAGGCGGAGATTACCGAGCTGGACTCGCTTCTTCTGGTAACTAACGATCTCCCGCTCATAGATCTGTAGTCATAATTTGTTCCTAGTTTAACGAGTGCTAATTTAATTGAATTTTGGTTGAGATTAGCACGATTAATTGCTAGGCGTTAGCTTTATCTAATGAATCGAATGAGTAAATTGTCACTAGTTATGTGAATTTGGAGTCTGAATACTATAGTGTTTTGCTGTGGATATTAGACGAGGAACCTGCTTCGGATCGCTATATTCAACATCAGTTACATCCGAGGCCTTTTCCCGGAGACTTATTTTAACGATAAATCGGTTTCTGCTTTAGGTACATCTGTTTGCTAAATTTGATTTTGTTGCTATTTTTGGCCATACTTGAGACTCGGTTTGTAATTTTCGGTTGCGATTTTCGCATCTTCAACAGAGATGAAGATCAAGAAGCTGATGCCAGTGGATGAAGAGTCTCGTAGACTTATTGATTGGATGGAGAAAGGTATGAATCGGAGTCTCACTGATTTCGATGAGCTTACAGTTCTGATGTTCTTTCACTTATAGTGTTGATATCTTGTTTGGCTAATTTTGTTGACTAAATTGGTAGGTGTATACGACGCCTTACAGAAGAAGTATCTGAAAACTCTTTTGTTCTGTGTTTGCGAAGATGTTGAAGGGCCGATGATAGAGGAATACACATGTAAGGCTTTCTGTCCCAACTGAGTAATTGTAACTAGAGGATGGCGCTTACTCGTTTAGCTTATCGCCATTTCTTAACACGAACTTCAATGTTCCATTGTCCACTACATTTTATGCTAAGTGATTACAATTTAATCATTTTACTTGTATGTCAATGCTGGTTGAATTTAGAGTGTAAATTTTTTGTGACAGTTTGACCAAATTGGTGTTCTCTTGCCCTGCAGTTTCTTTCAGCTACTCAAATTCTGATAGCGAGGAGGTTTCGATGAATATCAGTCGATCCGGTAATAAGAAACAGGGTGGGACATTCAAGTACAACTCCACAACAGAAATTACCCCCAACCTGATGAGGTCTTTTAAACTGAAACCAGATTTCATCCTCATCCTGTTCTTTTTGTCCTGGTTTCTGAATTTGCGAGACTGTTTACTATGCAGGAGTTCGGCTTGTAAAATGGTCCGCACACTGGTTCAGCTGATGAGAACTTTGGATAGAATGCCAGAAGAGGTAAATCTGAAACTGGTTTTAGTTATTGCACAGCTATCTATGTTATTACTTATTAGCTATCATGCATTCTTGTAGAATCCTTTGTATGTATTGGTATATCAGATGTAACATAGTTGATTTGTTGTTGTTTCAGCGCACCATACTGATGAAACTCCTATACTATGATGATGTGACGGTATACCCCTTATAAATTGCTTTATCATATTCCAGCTTCTTGTCATGTTGATATTCTCTGTTCTTAAATGTGCTTTGTGTACCAGAAGGTGACAATCTATCTGAATTTGCAGCCAGCAGATTATGAGCCCCCATTTTTCAGAGGCTGCACAGATGAAGAAACTCGAAACTTATGGACCAAGAATCCTTTGAAAATGGAGGTTGGCAATGTAAACAGCAAGCATCTTGTTTTAGCTCTCAAGGTAAGGAATAGGGAATTTATTTTGGAAGACCAGAAACTAGGATTCACCATTCATGTGCCGGATTAAGTTAGCTGCCTCATGTCTGTACAGGTAAAGAGCGTGTTGGATCCCTGTGAGGATGAAAATGATGATATCCAAGATGATGCAGTGAGCTTGGGGGCTGACTCAATGCAGAGGGATGACTCATCTGAATCTGACAGTGAGGTAATAGCGATTTTATGAAATCAGCTCGCACATACTTTGGCTTTAGACATTTTCGCTCACTTAATGGTGCCAACACTGTTAGGCATGATATGTCTTGTTACAATTTCTAGGTTAACCAATCACAAGAGGACCAATATATAGTTGCTCCTTCTGGTAAGATTTGTAGAATTATGTATAGTATATCCTTTGTGCTATAGTTTCCTTTCCTGATAGCTTTGGTCTGAGTTATTGGTGAAAGTAGTATTGGTTCTCTTGACAGCTAAGCATCAACCACAGGAAGATAACGGCATGAATGATGAAGGTAATGAATCAACCATGTATAACTTAGCTGATCAATCAGCATATGAGAATGATATTGAAAAACATTTTATTAACTTGGACTCTGAGCTAACTATCGAACAATGAAATAAAAAGTTCACATCTCCTTTCTTTGCGATTTTCCTGCACAGCTGCACTAGGCTTATGATCTGTTCTATAAATATACAGCTTCAGATGATACTCAGGATTCAGAGGAAGATGAACAGCAATTTTCCCGAATAAAGGACTGGATCAGCAGATGCCATGTTGACTCTGTTAAAATTAGTGATGTTCTCTTGAAGTTCCCAGACATCTCGGTGGTAAGGATTCCAACTGTTGGATTCTTTGCTGGAAATCTGTGCCAAATACTGACTGTTGCACCTGCTCTTTAGTCTGATATGATTCTTTAATGTATAACCTATAACCTATTGATTGCATAACTGTATTTTTTTTATGCAGGTGCTAACTGAAGGTAAACTGAAGAGTGAACATAGACCTGCTCCTGCATTGTACATTTGTACTTATTTTATATTTTACAATAACATTTAATTTTTTTTTTTTTTTTTTGCAATTCGTTTTCGCTTTATTACAGAAATTATGGACAAGCTTGTTCTGGATGGCACTCTAGCAAAAACTGGAGGGGACACATACTCTATTAATAGGCTGAAGGTTTTTGTTTTCCCTCGTTTTCTTCAATTTCAAGTCCATATTTTCTCTCTTTGGAATCAAACTAATATTTCTCGTGAAAATCTCACAATGCAGAAGTCTGATTATGAATTTTCTGTGGTAAAACAAGAAATTGGTGGTCAAGCAATCCTGGTTGGCGACAAAACTCCCAGGTCTAATGATCGCTTGTACATGAAGGTGATTGTGATGCCTGCCTTGTAATAATTTTTGTTTGTGAAGTTATCAACTCGTCACATGTGCCTTATAACTAGGATTCAAAACCATTTGCTAACATCTATTACTTTGTATGGTCTGACAACTTTTCCGTAGGCTGATGTACAAGATTGAATAGTCTCTGTTGTGATGAATATCATATGTACAATTTATACAAATGTGACAGACAAGCATTTTAAACATGTTCATTGAGAAGTTTATTTTTCTATTGCAGGCACTGTGTCATGCTCTTCCTATGCAGTATGTGTCAGTTCCAAAGCTTCAGAACAAGCTTGGAAGAGAAGCAAATCAGAGCACAGTACGCAAGATGATTGACAAAATGGCACAAGAAGGTTTTGTTGAAGCCAAAGGCAACGGAAGGCTAGGTGGGTAACTTGCAGTTTCAAGTTAAAAAGGTTTGTACTTGTCTTACTTATGCTGGATCAAATTTTGTCTAACTATTGAAATCATTTAATTTTAAAACCAGGAAAGCGTGTGATCCATTCTGATGTTACCGAGAAAAAACTCATTGAAGTCCAGAAAGCTTTGAATTATGATGCAATGGTAATTTCATTGAACTTGAACATGTCAAGAGATGTTTTCCATTATACACTATTATCTTTCTGATATTTTTAACATTGGACAGGATGTTGACAACGCTGAACCACCAAGCAAGTCATTTTATCAAGAAATTCATCCAAAGGGTGAGAGAGCCGAAGTTCTTTATGCATTTAAACGAAGTTTAAGCTTCTAGTGGTTCATTAGCAGTTTAGCGCTCATATCTACAAAATGCTTTTGTTAACAGGAAGTAACCAGAGAGACACATCCACATGTGGTGTGCTCCATTCAATCGGATCAGATCTCACACGCATGAGAATAAGGCCTAGTTCACAGGAAAACAGTCCAAATAGGAGTGTGCAGACTGCTTCAATGACAAAGGGGCAGGGAAACACTCCCACAAGCAGGTGCCAGGTAAGACCCTAGTACTCAAATCTCTACGGGAGTCTACCTTTAGATTTCCTGCTTATTTCTCATGCAATTGAGCTGCTGATAAACTCAATTTTCTCTACAACTGTGCAGCCAGTAGTTTCGAGAGAGAGCTTTGCACCCGGAAATGATCAAACCAGGGCAAATGGCAATACAAACCACTGTGATGATGGGGACAGAGTGATCTCTAGTATGTCCACCCAAGGCAAACGCTCCAGGAAAACAAGCACGGTACGAATAGGAGCCCTGCTCATTTCTTGCCGTGATTATTTGTGATTGACCAACATAATGCCTACTGCCTAGTGACAAACTCACAGTGCTTCGTTTTCCTCTTTCGTAGGTGAAAGAGCCTATTCTCCAGTACACAAAGCGCCAGAGATCGCAAGCCGTCTGAAGATTCTCAGCAATTTGCTGGACTAATGTTTCCACCTATAGTATCCCATTCCAAGTAGGAAAGTTCTGTCATAATCATAGTTGAGGAAACATGTTATAAGCATATAAAGCAGAGATGTAATAGATTTCTTATGGCGGACTGGTAGCCTTTTGTCGTTGTCAACAATAGGCAAGGACATGAACATTGGTCAATGGTACATAAAGGAGTTGGGTCTTAGGTGCTAGTTGGAAGCTAAGTAGTAACGAAATGGCCTTTAATCAAGTGTGTTTGGCCCACCATATGAATCTAGTGAAGTTAGTAGGACTAGAATAGTAGATTATCACATTTTGGATTTGATTATGATAATCTAAGCTTAAAAAGTTGCATAACATAAGTTTATACTTGGTCGCAATTACTTAGCCTGCTACTTGTCCGTATCTAATTCTTGAAATTTAACAATAAGAGATTGCTTAGGTCGGTAGACAACCGTAGGTTTTGGGACAATTGAAAGTGAAAGCCTCCACCCAACAAAATTCGCCTCCTATTTATTGTCGTATTTTTTGAGTCCCACTTAGGAGTCTCAAATGACAATTGGCAACGTGTCGTTCGCGAAACTTCGACTCGCCCCTAGGAACCACTAAACTCACCTTTGCGGGCCCCTGACCCGCTACCCGCCACGCTCGTGATTCCAAAGAGCTGACGTAAAGCGGGTCCCATGAAAACAAATCTGATTCTCGCACCACCCTCAGATCACACGAACGCGCGAGATCACTCGAGAAACTCCGGCACTATAAAAGTCCCCACTGCCAACCTAAAACCCCATTTGCTATAATTTTTCAGTTGCAGAGCTTGAAGCCGAAACTCCCGGAGAGAAATCTAGAGAAGCACAAATGGCGACCGTTGAGAAGGTAAAATCGATTTCCTGATCCTCTCTTATCTTGGAGTTTTTTTTCTTTGATTTTTTACTGTGTTTGTTTGTGATGCTTTACTTGGATCTGAAGCAACCGTTTGGTTTGGTAATTATTTTTGTTGCAGAAGGATTTGGAGTGCAAGGTTGGGAAGGAGAAGGAGAAGGAGCTGAAGCACCTAGGTTTTGTGAGGATCGCGGCGATTCAGACTCTGGTGTGCGTTTCGAATCTGTATGAGTACGCCAAGCACAACTCTGGGCCGCTGAGATCGACGGTTGGGACCGTCGAGGGTGCCGTCACCGCCGTCGTTGGTCCGGTCTATCAGAAGTTTAAGGGCGTGCCTGACGGTGTTCTTGCTTTTCTTGACACCAAGGTAATTTTCTCTCTCTGAAATTAGAGAGAATGTTCTCTCGATCCGGATTTTACTTCAATAATATTGTTGTTAAATTTGTTTTTTTATTTTTTATTATTGTTATGGTGGTTTCGATTCGGTGACTTCAGGGAGATTCTGAGTGGGGTAAAAATTTGGTGAACCAAGATGCCTTACATTCTTTACTTACTTCCCTTTGTGTTCAATTTGCTTGTGACTTTCATTTTTGGATGTAAATTGGATTGTGGGCAATTGTAAAGTAGTATGTGTGCTTGATTCGGTTTGTCGAAGTACAGTAAAGTGCTAAATTATAGCCTTGTGCATCTCGTTTGTGCAGCGAAGCTGGATTGGGTTCCATTTGGTTTGTAGCTTTTTCCTTCAGTTGTTTTACTTAAAATGTGGCATGTGGTGTATTTGTGTTGCTTGGGACTTTCGGTTGCTAATTGTTCGTTTTCTTGTGATGGTGGTATTATAATGTTGCCTTATGGTCTTGGACTCTTGGTTTATGCCCTAAGGAATGCTCTCTAGGTTCAAAATAATTTAAGAAGTGGGCATAGTAACTAGGCGTTTACTGTTGGTGCTAGATAGCAGAGCTAGATTTCCATGGTGGATGCTGATACCGTGTATTTGGTTTTAATCTTTACCAGTGTAAGAAATAAGCACTTGAGGATACTGATTTATCAAGTCATAGTTTACATGTTCTTGAGTTTCTGTTGCAAGTTCCGTTTCTGTACTCTTGTGCTACTTCTTAGGAGGTCGTGTTGCTTGTAATTCTGTTGTTTCCAAGTCTTGTTGTACAACTTGTTGTTTTTTGGGTCTAAGAATACAGCTAGTTTGTGAAATCTTCATTGTATTTTTCATTCTGGTTCTATTTATCATGCTGAGAGGCTTGAGTTGAGAGGCTTTTGAGTATTTTGAGTATTTTTCATGCTGGTAATATTTTGAGCAAGTAATAGTTTACATACTCTTCAGTTTTGGAACAAATAAGCACTAAATGGCAGTTGAGTTTCAATTTTGATAGATCTTTGCGGGCACGTTATTGACAGTTGTACACTCATTTTGGCAGGTAGATGAAGCCACAGACAAGTTTAACAAGCATGCTCCTCCTTTGGCTAAGCAGGTTGCAAGCAAAGGTCACTGTTTGGTCCAGACAGCTTTGGAGAAGGGCCAAAGACTTGTGAAGGAGGCCCAAACCAGGGGTCCTCGCTCAGCCATTCATTATGCAGCTACAGAATCTAAGCAGCTTGTGTTTAACCAATCTGTGAAGTTGTGGGTTGTACTTGACCAGTACCATCCAATCCACAAAGTGGCAGAGAAGGCTGCACCAACAGCTGCTCACTTGTCCGAGAAGTACAACCACACTGTAAAGGACTTGACTGTGAAGGGTTATACCATCTTTGGTTATTTTCCTTTGGTTCCTATTGATGATATATCCAAAGCAGTTAAGCAGGGAAAGGCTGGGAAGAAAGATGCTCATGTTGAGCATAAATCTGATTCTGATTCCGATTAAGTGAAGGAACTGCTGCTTGTTTAAATTTATTTTTATGCTTAGTTGAATGGTCTTGTGAAATGTTAAGTTTGAAGGAATGCAGATTAGCTAGCTACTATGTAAATGACTTCTAGACCCTCTTAAATCAATTTCATTTTGTGAATGGGTGTCCATGGTTTAGCCCTGTTTTGCAATTCTTCTATGATTTAAGGTTTGAATGATGAAAGGATATGCGCGTATCTTTTATGATTGTAGCTAATTTGCTTCTGTTATTTCAAACCAAAAGCAACCATTTCATTTGTTACCTTCTGGTCCATTCATTATAAGTCTTAACATCTCGACGGTCTTATTTGATCAAGTTTGTTGAGTTTATGAACTGGCAAAATCTTAATCTCAGTAGCCGATGATGAAATCTGAGACTGAGCAAACAAAGTGTGGTGTCGAGCTGAATTAGCAATGGTTAAAAAGTGAGGTTGGTCATCTACCACCTGAGTACATATGCTCAGAACTTTGACGAAAGTAGCAATTTAGAGAAAAGTTTTATTTTGTTACTTGCTAGGAGAGATGTAGATGAACGCATTTCGCGTGATCACTAAGCCAAGCAACTTTATAACCGCAGTTATATATTTCAGTGGCCTCCCGCCATTTCTCTCACTCTTATATTTCAATTTCGGTTAGTACACACGTACTCAACACCACAACCATCTCTCTCTCTCAATTTCACTCGGCTCAGATTCTGAGCCTTTCTCTCTAGGAGTAGGGACGTTGAAACAATGGTAAAGCTTGAAAGAAGCTCTATTAGAAAATCTTCATAGCTGCTTCCTCTTGATCTTTCCTCTCTGTTAATCTCACTACATCGTCTTCTTAATAAATTCACTTTCCGATCCTCATGTTGTTGCAGAGAGATCGAACGAAGCGGACATCACCTAGGAGAACTCGCTTCTTCAGATGATGATCACCGATTGCTCTTGAAATCGTAGTCGCATAGAATCTGTGTTTGTTTTTGGTACTCATCGGTCATGGTTGGAGGTTTTTGTTACACTTCGTCGCGCCTCGTCGCCTCTTCGTCGCGCTTCGTTGCCTCCTCCTCGCCTCTTCTTCGCCTCCTCGTCGCACTTCGTCGCCTTCTATGGACCTCTCGACTCTGCCGCTTCCTTCTTCTTTCTCAGATATCAGAGTAAACCCTAAGTCCAGCATTCATGGCCATCTCCGGCAGAGATGCACAGCGTCCTGGAGCTCGTCCGGCGACACTCGTATCTAGTAGGCGACTATAAGAATGAGTTTTGTCTGCTACTTCGTTTATTATTCTGGTACAAATTGATGCAACTGGACTTTAAATTGAGGAAACAAACTGATTCGGATGGCATTGATTTACATGATCTGTGTGCTGAATCTGTACGTACGAGTATGCGAGGAGGAACTTGGGGCCTATGAGGTCGACTCTAGGGATTATGGAGGTTGCTATGAAATCTATGATCACTATTGTTGGTCCAGTCGATCTGCCGGAGATACAATACAAGGGAGTGCCTGATGATTTACTTGACAACAAGGTAAATCACTCTTACCACTTCTTACTAGCAACAGTAGAAATACATATTTTTATGGAACAAGAAGCTGCTCGAGTTCATTACATTGGCGTGACTCGTATTTTCTGATGAATTAAGTAGCGTCAGACGGTGGATTGCATTTTGTTGGACTTGATGTGAATGCTGCTATATAAGAGTGTTATTCAGGAACTAATTTCATATATCGCCGGCATTACAACTGTTTCAACTTCTTCTGCTTGGTTTGTAGGAAGGAAATGCTTGTGACTGCTATATTTGGATAATTAGAACTTAATTTTGCACAATCACAAAGTAGAAATGGGACATTAATGTCCTTTGTTAACAAATTCTGGAACTGGTGTTTGTGTTGTTCTGTTAGTAGATGGCAGTGTTAGTTTGAGCAGTTACTTTATGTTTTCGCTTATGATGCTAGTTTACTTTCCTACACATGAAAGGACATTTATGGTTGGTGCTGGATAGCCGAATTCCATCTATTCTTTTTTCTGTATTAGAGCTGCCTAATTACTGCTTATCAAACTAGTTTAATAAATAATAAGCTATAGTTGTATGACTGGTGTTATTTCCAGATGCTAGTTTTGTGCTTTGTATATACGTGTTCTGCATTCCTTGCATTCACTGGTGTTCTATTTGATCAAAGCCTGATAGATCTCCTATGAGAGAATTTTTATGGTATGGACAAAATGTAGCTGAAATTGTTTTTCATTGATCTTCACAGATTGATAAAGTGGCTGAGAAGTTTGACGAAAAGGCTACTCCTATGGCTAAGCTGGCAGTGTACCAAGCTCTAGGTTCTATCCAGAATGCTTTGGAAAAGACCCAAGCATGCGTAAATGAGGCTCAGACTAGGGGTCAACACAGAGCTATTCCTTCTTTCCTAGTGCAGTTACAGAATACAAGCAGTTTCTTCTCAACCAATCTATGAAGCTTTGGGTCAGACTTGAGTACCGGTGCCCTTCCATCCACACAATGGCAGAGAAGGCTACCCCAGTAGCTGCTTACTTGTCCCGGAGATACAACCAAGTGCTTTGAGATTTGACAATGAAGGGTTATACTCCTCCCCAATCGATGTGATCTCCACAGCACTTGAACAGGGCGAGGCAGAGTACATAGGGGAGGCAGCTATGCATGTTCAATATAAACACCATTGTATCTGATTGAGCTGTTCTGCTTGTTCAGTTACAGTTTATTTTCGCTGGTCCTAGTTTTCTGGTGTACAGTCTACATTACTCCTTTTAGAATGATCATTACTTGATTAGCGACATGTGCTAACAAAGTGTATGACTACTCTTAGACTCGGTATGTAAACCTAAACCTGTGCCAATTTGTACATGAACAAATTGATTATGTTTATTTCCAGTTTTCCGAGAGAACTCTGCCATCCGAACACATAAACAAACAGCAGTGAGTGGCATAGTTCCTACTTTAAGCCTTTACTTTGCATTGTTGATATAAGCAAAAAACTATAATTAACGAGACGTCTGCATAGTATAACATAAGGCTTGTAGGATTCACACATTAAATGGGAAAATCTTCCACAACACAACAGTGACATGGACTCTTATTCACAACCAGTGACCATTCTTGATTAAAGCATCCAACACCAAACAACATTTCTGCAGCATGACTCTAACTTCAACTGAAACCTCCAACTGGTTCTGTAGAGAGCTCCACTGAAATAAGCAAACAAAACTATGAGTTGCAGAGAAGAGGCTATCCATAGACAAAGGAGAAGTAATCTCAGATTCCAAGCATACTTTTATTTTGATGATACCATTTCACCGAACTCGATGCACAACTGAGTTTTTGGCCACTATAAAGGACGCAAGAGAACTTAATCTAATAGATTCTCCAAGTACCCAAAAACTGATAAGCAGTTTAGCTACTTTAGCATCAATGTAAATCATGCATTTGCACAAACCAATGCAACCGGCTACAGTATGAAAAGATTCAATCAGCATTTTTCCCTACCTACGGCAAAGAATCAGGAATATTTCAGTAGGATACAAACTATAAACCATGAGCTGATTTAGAATGGTTCGACCAACAAACCTTATGATGATGAACTAGATATCAAAGCAAATAAGTAATCATAACTACCAGGAGCTTTTATCACAAATTGCAATGCTAATATTACACTCTCCTAAGAAGGTGGAGCTTTCATAACATATTGCAATGCTGATATTACAGTCTCCTAAGAAGGCTCATAAGAAGCGTTAGACATCTATATGTGCGGGGTGTGCATAAAAGATGAAACCTGCTTAAGTACATGCTAGCACCTACTGTGCCTTTGATAAAGAAACTTTGAAGACAAAAGATTCTCTCACTCATTTAGAAAGAAATAATGACTTGAAACTGTAAAAACAAACCTCATAGCACTCATTTAGATCGGCCGATGTCAGTGTCGCGGCAGTGCTGGAGAAGGTCATCATAGGGGTCCCTCCTGCCTGCAACCTGACTAATCTGGGCATCCCATTTCATCTGTGAATTGTGGCGGTCAAAGGTCCAGAACCCGTAAGGTCGGAGAGGTAAGGCCCACATCTCCTTTGTCTTCTCACATCGATCCTTCACCGCATACACATGCTCCCTGAATTTCCTATCTCGCTCCTTAGGGTCCTCCATTAGCCTCAGTACCAGATTCTCAGCAAACTCCATTATAAACGCCATCTTACACCCTCTCTTCCTTTCCCTGTAGAACGCGAACCCAAAACCTAAGATCAGTTCAGTGTTTCACAAGCCCTAGTTTACACAGTTCATATACAATACCACCTCAGTTCATATGTGACAACACATTTTTACACTCATAATCTTTAGCTTTTGTTATCCTCTCCAACATTTTTCAATTATATTCAAACAAAAACCTTTCAGGTATTCAATTTCAGACCTTGTTTATCCTCTTTAACAATTCCGCAGCCCTAATTTATAAAAGTTGAAACCAACAAAAAGAATTTGACAGCTTCTAGATTCTATTAGGAATTAACTGATTCATAAAGCCCAAACATTTCGATTCACTATTTGATATTCATATTGCTTCTAACATTTCTGGGCAAATTAAAGCGCCCCAATACTTGGGAAACGAAAATTTATAGAGCACATCAATGGAATGATTCAAACTCGATCTAAGCTACAATTAAACTAAAGGATATCGAATTCAAACAAGTAAAATTACAGAAAGAATCGATTGGTAGAGGCTTACCTGTTCCTTGATTTCTCAGGGGTCAAAGCAGCAGATCTGAACATTGTTCTTTTGCTTCGTCCTTTTAATTCGTCCGCTTCTTTTGGGCCTACTGGACCAATTTCAAGATGGGTTGCTTTCTGGCCCAAATAGTTTAAATATCCGTGCCTTATGCCTTTTGGGGGTCACGTTGCGCCCCCGAACCCCCAAAACCAGGACGCGTCGCCCCTGAACCCCGACTCGCTGACCGGGCAGCGAGATCCCCGCCTCTGTCAGCACCACCAGACGACTAGTTCAAGGCATATACTAACAAAATGTTTGTAAACCATAATGTTAGAAGTTAGAACCGTACATCACAGAAAGTAGAAACACGATTAGTCATGAGAAGTGAGGACGCAAATCAGCTTCTTTTTGGAAGAAGATTGGATCGAAGTGTATTTAGAACAAGATACGCTAATGTTGTGAACTTACGATGTGTTTTAACTAATCGTTTTATGTATTATGTATATTTTAAAGTAACTGGACTAAAATAGTGTTTTCATTTTGATTATGTGTACCTAATGATCCCTTGTCTCTACTAGTTTGCTACCTTATCACACTCATCACCATATATAGTCCATAATGTTAAATTTATGGGTACATTTGTCCATTTGAATCACCTAAGCTTGTAGAAGTAACACGCACGTTAACACGTACATCCACCTTCATGAATAATTAGTCCACAATTTGGTGATTACCTCTATCATTTCAAATCCGATTATCAAAGTTTATAAGCTTCAGTGGCACTATACGTAACCTATAGTTTACGAGAAAAAACCAAGAGCTAGTTAGCAAGTTGTTGTTGTTTGCTCGCTGAAACACAGCTGTCCCTTCCCATTTCTAACCAAGCACTCTTAAACTTTGAGGTTGAGCGTCCCAAGTATCATACACCAAGAGCCCACTTTTAGGATTTTTCTTCTTTCTACACACTATACCTTACACATTCTCTTCCTCTAGATATCAGAACTGAATTTGAGTCATAGTACTCCAGAAGTAAGAACCGTATACTTGTAGTGTGCAACCACTGCAAGTGCCAATTCAGAACCCTCGTACCCGTGTTCGACTCATGAAACTGTCAAAGTAGTCGAAGAATTTGACCATCAAGTTCGTGCCTTACACAAACCAATCGAAGACCTCATATACAATACTTGGAGCTTAAGCCTATACAACACGCCATTTACAAACTACAACTAATCCATACAGGCATTAAATGGGCACCCATCCTTTTGAAGAAACTGTTAGCTTCTTGAACAAAAACTCAGATATCATCCTACTTATAAATGCACAGAGTGACGTTTATGTATCATCCATTTGAGACAAAAAGGTCAGTCACAAAAGCTTCTGTTTTCTTCTTTGTTTTTGTTTCAGAATATTGAATCAGATCGGATTCGTTTTTGGGGACTGAGACGAAGCCTCGCTGGGACAGTGATGCATCACCATTTTTGTACTTGGGATTCAGACCAGAATCACAGACTTGATAAAGCTAGCTCAGAGCTTCGTTGCAAATTTCAAAGCTAACAATGAAAATGGGTAAAGGGTCTATACCCTTTGGTTTTTCACCTGCAATTCTTAAGTATACAGCAACCACTTTCAGCTCACTATGACTTACAATTGCCATGTGACTACTGACTTACAATTAAAGGATGTTGGTTAGCTTAGCTCTCTATGTATTTAGAGCTTTTTGGGCTTCACTTCACTTGGTTTCTAAACTACAATAAATACATGAGTGGTCTATAGAGCTATTATGGAGTTTCAGACCTCTGGATGGAACCAGGAGCCTAACCAGGAGCCATTCTTGCTGCTAGACTTACAAAGCAAATCAATTCCAGCTAACATCATGGGACTTGGACCACCACCTCAATACCATTTGGTGCAAAATGCAGTTGAATAATACGAACAATGGCTATGATTTTGGACAAAAGAAAAAGGAAAAAAAAGAGGTTGAACAAGTGCGCTCCCAATAGGGAGAAATAGATGCTGTTTGTGTTTTTATTTCGCACCCACTTGAACTTGAGCTTGTGAACACAATTTAAAGGCTCCTCTATGATCCTCACCCACCACAATGCAATATGCACATCTCCTCCCCTTTTCCAAATCCCACTACTGCAAAATTTCCATGCCCTTTGGGGTTTCCTCAGAGGCATTTGGTCAAACACTTGGTGTGCACTCTGACCCTTTTTGACCACCTAAAAGCCAGAGACAAAAGCTCGTCCCAGGGGCAGCTACTTAATTTTATCCCCTGTGAAATATTGAATGGCCATTCTTTCTTGCACTGTTTTGTGCTTGAAAAGTTGTTACTCTATGAGCTGTAAAATTCGAAATTTCGAATCTAATTTCTTTCTTTGGCATCCAAGATAAGCAACAATAATAACTTTCTTTACCTAAAAGTGAAGCCAATTTCTCTGCCATAAATTAGATTTATACGGTAGCTACATAAATTCGAAATCAGATTCCTATAACGAGTAATTTCAGAATATGGAGTTTGGGTGATCTTTGGAAATGGGGCACCCACAAATTAAAGAAAATTACCATATACACATTTCTAATTTCTAGCATTCGAAACAGAGAAAGAAAATTTGAATTTCTTTAAACCGAAATTAAGGCTAAGCTTGCTCTATAGTACAAAAAAGGAACAAAAAGGAAAAAAAGAGAAAGAAAAATAAAAAATAAAAAAAGCCCATTGCTTCCCCCAAAAGGGTGAAAAAAAACCTCCCCACCCATCCAACGGCCATAATTAATTTTCATACCGGTTTCCACCAAAACGGCCTCGTTTCCTTTCATGTCCTTCTTTTTCTTTTTCCGTTTCCTTTTCCTTCATAACTCTCATATTTTTCAGCCGTTACCGTAACCGCACCGTTACGGTGCCTCTCAACTATCCTCCATGACGTCATCGCCCTCGTTAACGGCTCCGTCACCCTCCGCGCCTTCTCCGTCCTCATCCACCCACCTCTCCACGGCAGCGCACTCGGCCTTGTGCCGCAGTTTCCAGTCAAGCGCCTGGCAGGCGCGTGAGCAGTAGTTCACTGCCCCACAAACCGAACACCGACGGAACTCATGTTTCCTAGTCTCGGGTCTCCCACAACCAACGTGCGAGCACAGCCTCAGACCCGGTCCGGTCAGACCCTCGGCCCGGTCCGCGAACCAATCCCCCAAGAACCGGTTCGCCGGGTGGACCTCCGGAGCGGGCACGTTGCACCCGAAGTCGCTGAGCAGCGGGCAACCCGACCCGGTCAGGTGACGTAACTGTGGATGAGGGTGGGGATGTGGATGCGGGAGCGGCGTCCACGTCAGCAGCTGCCGCATGGGGATTCCAGAAGCAGCAGCAGATGCAAGAACCGACGCGAGTTCACGCGCGTTGGCCTGAACAAGGAACCGTCTTCCCTCCGTGATGTTCTGCCGGACGCCGTAGCCGTCTTGGAGGCAGTGCCCCAGTTCCCGGAGCGCGTCGATGTGGCCAAGAAAGGCCGCACGCGCGCAGAGAGCAACTCCGGCGCGGAGGTCCTTGTCGTTCTTGGAGCCCCCGCTGCCATTAAACTGAATCACAGCCAGAGAGTAAAGTGCCGGCGCGTAGCCCCCAATCGCGGCCTTTGCCATGAGCGACGCGCCGCTTCCTCGGCTTTGTAAGCAGTAGAAGCGAATCTGCCGGAGAGAGAATGAACCATCAGTTAATGTAAGAAAAAAATGTTGAATTTTTTTTTTTTTTTTTTATAGCAAAAACCTAAATTGGGGGTTTGAATCAGAGAGTGAACTGACCATGCCGAGAGTATAGCAAGCCTCAACGTTACCGGCGTCGGCCAACATCTTGAGAAAGCGGTGAGCCGACTCAGACCAGTTCTGGGGCTTCGCCGGAAACGTCTTCGGAGAAGCCTTGGCCAGTACTTGCGACTGTAGACCCAATCCGTTCAATCTCTTGCATCTGTTGGATTAACAATACCGGTTAGATTTGGAAACCACCCCACTGAAACCACAAAACCACGTATCTCTAACCAACCAACCTCCAAACTAAACAGACCAAAACAAAATTAATATATGAGAGAAAAGAGAGAATCTTGAACGTACGTTATGAGAACGTTGATGAAATCGGAAGGGCAGTTCGCGGTGGAGCCGAGCTTGGAGAGAATACAGAGAACAAGGTCGTCCGGCAAATCGTCGAACATATCGGGCCCAACCGGAACCATCTTAGTCCTTTTCCGGCAGACCATTCCTTTTCCGGTGGCCAGACATACTTTCCTCTTCTTGGTCACTCTCTTCATCTTCTCATCTTCTACAACAGCTCTGGGATAGCAAACCCCTCCTCTGGTTCTCATATTCTCTCTCTATATAGTCTCTCCCACAGAGATAAAGAAAGGGAAGAAGAGGAGTGAAGCCCTTATATAATAGCAGAGACAAAAGCTAAGGTAAGAGGCTAGGAGAGAAGAAGGAACTAAAGGCTTGAGAGAAACCACAAACAGCAACGACACAGCCGAATAGCTTCCTCAACAAATCAATATATATATATATATCCGGCTTCTGGAAAAATAAAAAACCTAAAAACCTTTCGGCAATTACGACTATGTCCCTATTGCTTTTGAATTTACGGTCAAACGGAGTTGACCCAGATCCGTTCGTCTGTCCTTTTGTCTTTTTCTCGTTCACTCTCTCCCGTACTGGAAAATCCTTCTAACCCCTGTCTTCACGCTTTGGAACACAACCCTAACCCGAAACGTACACTCTCTCTCTATCTCTCTCCTCTCTAATCACTCAGAGATGAGAGGTTGAGAGAGAGAGAGAGAGATAGAGAGAAGGTCCTGGTCTTTTATTGTTCTTTGTTGCTGAAGGTTTCAGATGTCTGTCTTTTTTTACACTGCTTAATTTGGTAGTTTCAAAGGCAGGTAAATTTGTTACTGGTATAAATCCTAATATTGGTAATTTTTTTGTTTTGCAAATACTGTCCACTCGCGCGTGTGATCCAACCACTCCTCGTCTGGGACACTCAGAACAATTTGTTCATTGTTGTTCGGATTTCGAGGAGGGTGTTGAGGACGCGTTGGGTGTGCAAAACCAGGAAGTGGTTCTGTTCAACAAACTCAGGTAGCCAAACCTACGCACTCGTCGACGACCGAGCCAAATGAAGGTCAAATGTGTCAATCAGCACTAACACTGGTTCAGTTACTCTGGTTTGTTTTTACTCATTATTAAAATATTTATGTTTTGGTTTCCTCTGCGTTATCATCCGTATAGTTCAAGTTTGCTGACACGATGCTTAATTTACCATCTTGTACTAATAAATTTTCTGTTGTTTCCGTAACTGATATTTGGAAAAACAAAAAGTGAGAAGAAAAATTGAAACTGCTTGGTGCTTCACATGTATAGAGTGATGGCTTATTGCCAACAAATCGACATCATATTCGACAATTTTACACGCGTTTCATTTGAAATTGAAGTACGTTTTTCTTAATTTTAATTTTAGAAATATTATTTTTCTGACATTCGAAATTTGTGTGTATGAAGAGGAAATGTTGAAGTTTTCTGGAACACACACGTGTAGTAGATTGATCCAAGTTAGGGTGTGGTGGTCTAACATGGAAAGCAAAATATTATGCGTGGAATTGATCGTGCATAAAGTTTGTTTTACAATAAATGATCAAACGCACGAGCTTATCTCATACACGTGCATTTATACATATAGACACATTTGATCGTAACGCCTTCAACTTTGCAATTTGACTTTATAAAGCATCTCATGCTATCTTAAAGTTGTCATACTTATAGTTATGGTCTTGTTTAAGATACGGAATTGTTTGTTTTCATTGATTTTTACGTTACATTCCAACTCAACAGGAAAAACCATATTAACTAGTTAAATGATCCAACTGATGTTGTTAGTTAACTTTGAATCTACATTTTTATTTCTTTTTACGGTGAAGAGTCGCTATAATGCTCTAGAGCGGACTGAATTTTCGCTTATGTAACTACATCTTCACCGTTTAGATTTGGATTCCTTAATTATGAGTCGAACACTCTATAAAGGTTCATTTAAATTGATTATTGCTTGGATACTAAAATAGATCAAATTAATAGATGAATTGAATATGTCCAAAAATAAATTGTTTGTGTTCGTATCTAGTAAAATTATGATTTTGAATACTCAAACGATATCTAATCTAACTAAAACTCCTCATAGAGCATGTATTTTATCATTTTAATTTTAAAATGAACATACAGTTCAGCAGCGATTAGATTTGGTGCACCATTGATAAATATGTCATTATACACAATTTGTGCTTAAGAAATAAAAATTATGACATTGATATGGGAATCTACTAATAAGTTTTAAGAAATTGAAGTTTACTACTTACCCGTGCTCATGAGTATTCACATTAAATAAAAGAAATTACAAGTAGAAATCTCTCTCACGACTTTAACCAACAATAAAAAACCTCTACAACGGTTATGTTATGTTTTTTGCCCTTTATATCAAAAGGGTGGTAGTATCTGATTTTTGTATCTAATCATATATAACAGGCACTAGACTACAATCTAGTGGCTTTTACTTTTTGAACTAACTCATTCAAGAGTCATTTTGGTTTTTCATAATGCATATTTTCTTTTACTTTAATTTTCGGATTGTAAGTTTCAAGCATAACTAATTATGTTTTTTATTTGTAAAATAAAATCTAAATATATAACACTTTTGAATCTTGCATGAACAAGCATTGAGAGTATGGTTTACCAATCTCTTTTTATAGTTATTAGTTACATATGATATGGTTTACCAACACATCATCCAATTATAGTTAGTGGTTACACGACATAAATGTTGCCCAAAAGAAAATCATGTACCATCAATATTGTTACCGTGTACCGTAATCAATTTCACCTAACATAACCCTATAGTAATTTTATTTGGTGAGGTAATTAGTAACTACCAGGACCCGGAGAGCAAGTTCTTTTCACCTTCTGTTTTGGTTTTTGTAGTCCCAAACCTGTCTGCCCCAATTCGTACGATGTAATCCACTCAAATTTATTGTTTCTGCAAAGGTCAACCTCTCAAAATTATTGCTATCCAAATCCAGTTCGCTCTAGTACACAGAAGAAGCCTTTTCTCACAAGTCACAAGCACCACCACCCTATAAACGGCGTCATATCCCTGCCCTCTTAATTTACGGCAAAAATTCCAGACACAATCCCCCTTCCTCCGTTGACTTCTGAACATTACCACTCTCTCCGGACACCAATTACCGCTGTTAAAAATCGTACCAGTGCTTTTACCTTTACCCATGGTCAAAGACGTACTAACCAGAAGCAGTACTCACGTGGAGCCAGAATTTTTGGCTATTCTCTTCCGGACTTTGTTTGTGTTGACCAAATCAATATTTAAAAGTTAATAAAAAATAGGAAACCGGAAGATCGAATTCAAACTCTTTGGAAAAACCACTAGGCAAAGAATCTAAGAAAGAAAACGGGGTTTTGGGTAGAGCCGTTCGGATCAGAAACCATGATTGTAAAAACGTCGTTGGCTGCTGCCGCTGTCACTTTGCCGTAAATATTTAATGGATTCCGTCACGTCAAACAATGACGTGAAGAAGCCGAGTGTGATTTTTTAATCTACAAGTAATGTTTACACTAGAAATGTTAAGTTTTACAAAAGATTAAGGAGACTAATCAACCCGTGGTTAAATCGTCTGTATATTGTTATTGAAATCAGGGCAACATTAATCATGCCCAATACTACGTATCTAAGTTTAGTGATTCTAGAACCCGGACCAGACTATCTTATCAAATTTATTTTCATTTTTAATTGAATCTCGTAGACATGGTGTTAATTGTTTGTTTTCTTGTACTTAGGCAAAGTCATATTTAATGATCCTCTAAATCAATATGCACTTCGAAGTTAACTGCAAAATAGTATTGGGAAATAGTAATGTGAAATAGTAAGATACTGGAATTTTTTTTTTTAATTTTTTCAAATTAATACAACGGGGAATTAATTACCTACAATATCATACACGAAATTGGGTTCCGTGTAAATATGTCCATGAAATTCATCCTAAAGCTAGTTTAGCTATTGTCTTTAGTAATATAGAACAGCCTCTATGGAGCTCTTATTGAACGCTTGACAATAAATAGACCGTCTCTAAGACCGAAGACCAATGTTACACAACAAGTTGTAACGGTTTTTCAACTTTGTTTAATTTATGCCAATATATGTCTACTCTTTTTTATGTTATATTGTGAAAAGGTTACTAACTAGTTATGTCTACAACTATGTATATTGTTGAGAAATCAGTTATTTAGAGGTTCTGTTTTTTTATCTTATATCATAAGAGTTTATTATTAATTTAATTTTAGTTATTATTAAGAAATTAGTTATCTGATAAATTAATCGGATGAAAAAAAACTGCATGGGTCGATGTATATCGGATAAAACGATGTAATAGTCTGCTTATGGAGTAGGAGGAATTAGATACAGGTCATACAGCCTCTAAGTAATTAGTAATTTTGGTCGATCGAGTAGAGTCGTGATTAGGAAAGTCGTATGAACACTGAGCACGAGGCGGTAGTAGTAAAGACTAAAGAGAGCTGGAAAATGACGTGGATCTTAAGGAGCGATGTAAACCACTCGTGTCACTTCAGTCGGGTCCCACGTGTCCCCCTTGAGGCTACTTTTCCTTTGCTTACGTATGAAAGGGCCGAGCTGTTTTTGGTGTTGTAGGCCTATAGGGCGGGGACGTGTTGTTGTTGGCAACCTTCTTCCCGCGACGGTTATGTCAATCGGGTCAAGTCCATGGATATCGGAACTCGATCCGGTGCTCCATTTCTGCAACCTAACTCGGAATACTGGTCAAGACTAGCTTTGCTACGCAAGTACTCCTAGTTCGTTCAGACTGAATGTGAATCTTCACTGATATTCTCTGCGCCTGCATTCGCATATAATTCTCGCGTGAATTAGGATCCATAGTTATATATTTTTTTTTGTTTCTACTGAACAAGCTCCATAGAGCAATTTAGCAATGATAGTAATTTTTTATTTAAATTTTAGTTAAAATAGCTAAATATCATTTTAGCTAGTAAGTTTAAAAATATGTCCGTATTAATTCTCTCTATTTTAATTATTTTGAATTTATATATTAATTAATTTTTTTCAAAAAATTACCTTAAATGTAGTTATATATAATTACATAGATCATCTAAAATAAATGTATTAAATTATAAAGAGAGTCTCATTTCGCTCTCTATATTTATGAGTAAAATAGTTAAAAGTTAAAATGACTAGCCACTTAAGAGTGGTAGAGCTCATAATTTTGATAAAAAAAAAACTAAATACTCTCTAAAATAGTTAAAAAATTAAAATAGAGAGTCAGCTAAAAATACTCTTACATTCTTAAATTAGTAATACTGAGAACTAAAACGAACCTACCATAATCACACTAGTGCTAATTTTCAATTTTCCAAAAGAAAGCCTTAGGGGTTACTAATTGACATTTGCATGCATTAAAATTATATAAACCATGTAAATAATTACTGTAAATTATATGATCTGCAACTACTTCTCCCCCTGTTTTCTCAAGAACTTTAGATCGAGAAGTTACTCGAAATGCTGCAAGGCTAGGATCAACCAATGATCATTAAATTATCAATACGTAACAATACTCCGAAACATGTAAGACGTTATTATAATTGAGTCTATAATTTTGCTATGCTTTAAAAACAATTTGGTTCACTATAATGAACTCATAACACATATAATTAACCATTAATTGGTCACGGACTAATCCTATATAACAACCTTTTGTGCCTCCCTCATATTGACACATACATTACGTTGAGAAAATCTCCGAAAGTCTGTCATGAATAATTGTCATGAGATTGAATCTCAATCCCGTGACAAAAAGGAGTGGTTCGATTGGGTATTATTGCTCATATCTAATGATTAAGTTAAACCTACTAATACTAATAACAATCTAATTGACTAATAAGCTTATAATACACAAGAGAATAACACACAAATTTTCCGGGATGGCTGAGATTAGGTTGAGATTCCTGCAAACAAAACCAGTGAGTTATAGACGACTTCCAACCAACAAAACAACGCAAACAAGACAATTAGTAATTAACTAGTTATATATCCTTCTAAATTATTTGTTTTAAACTTAGAATTTGGCCGTCATGGTTCTCTTATCTCCGATATAGCCGATTAAACAAAATATTAATCCCGGAAAACAATCGCTAGGTAGTTGGCCGGCTTCGATTAGGAAAATGATTTGACATTGATTATTGTAGTTTAGTTAGTAACATTGTATTTGTGGGTACCCATTAATATAGTTTAAGTGGTTGACCAAAGCTCAAGCTAGCTTATAACTAGTTCATGGTGATAAGTATGATCTACAAAAATTGAGGTTTAGTTGGTGTTGACAGTAGCCACAGAGGGGCTACAGCATGCCCACAGACCCGCAGCTAGTGCACCAGCACCCGGCCCGAGGCCCGGGACCAGATCACCAGCACCCGGCCTCGGGATCCAGCAGTCTATCCTGCCACCAGGGACCCGGGGACCGGGGGCGCCTGCCTGCCAAAGAGGTCACCAAGGCTACCCTTTGGTGTGCAAACAGAAGGGAACCAGTCCCACATCGAAGAGTAAGACCAGACCTCACTCCTGACCACCTATATAAGGGCCCCAACTACCCTCATTAATAGGTAACTGATCATTCCTACCGCTTATATACGTACTTAAGTTATATATGTTCCAACTATACTAACTTGGGCATCGGAGAGGAGAAGACCGGCCCGCCCGGTATTCCCCTTAGTAAGCAGGTTTACAGGAGATCACGTGAAGATTCATCTGTCTCTACCAGGCCTAAGGGTATGTGCAGAAACAATTGGCGCCGTCTGTGGGAAACGGTTTGATCCGCGAGAAAAGTAAGTGTTGCTCTACCGAAGAATAGAACCCGATCGATCCTTCGGAAAGCAGTTAAACCCGCAGTCCGGAGGCTATGGAAGGAAGGAAGATCAAAACTGGCGCGGGAAGGTTGAAAGAGCGAATTCAGATCCCCGACCGGGCCCAAAACATAAGGGCTGAGGTCGGTGCGAGGTTCGCCCTTTCTCCCGACCGAGACAGAACCGGCGATTGCCAAAACTCAGAGAACCCCGACCGGTATGATGCTGGGGAGGAAATAAAAAAGATGAAGGCAGAAGTCGCGCGGTTGCGAGAAGATGGCGATCGGGACCGATTAAGGGCGGATGCCCGGTGCCAGGAATTGGAAGCAGTGAACATCGCCTTAGTGGCGGCCCTGGAGAAAGGGGGCCAGCAGGGCACTTCTCGGGCGGCATCGCGGCCCGCAAACAATGCTAACGAATTCCCGCACCTAGAGGTGGGACAGCCTACGGGAAGAAGAAAGACCGCGCATGTGCCCACACCTCTCATCCCAGAAGCTCTGAAAAACTCCGGCCCGATTGAGCCCCCGTACCGCACAAGCCTGGCATCGAGCGAGCAGGACAGCCCCACCGCAAGGACGCTCGAGGCGCTCCCCGCCTCAGTGTTGGACATGAATGACCGCCTAGAGGTCAGAGAGAGAAAAGCGGGGCGACCGCGGGACATCGCACGGTTCAGCGAGCGCACTGGACCTTTTCCGCGCCGTATTAGGGAGTCAGGAAGGTCTGGTAGCCAAAGACCCCTGAAGCTGACATACTCAGGAACGAGCTGCCCGTACCAGCACCTGGACAGCTTTAAGTCGCAGACAGGCACAAGGGGCTATTCAGATGCCACGTGCTGCAACGTATTCCAAGAGACGCTCTCGGGGGAGGCGTTGAGTTGGTTTTACGAGCTGCCAGCGAACTCGATGGAAACTTTCGAACAACTGGCTGATAAGTTTGTCTCCCGGTTCGCCCTTAGAGCCAAGACGGCCCAAACATCAACGATCCTTTTCGATTGCATGCAGACTGACCACGAACCGCTACGTGCCTTCGTTAACCGGTGGCATATCGCCACGGCCGGGATCAGAAACTTAGATAAAAGGATAGCGGGGATGGCATTCAAGCAGGGGTTAAAACCTGGGGAACTCTCGTACAACTTGAGAGTAAAGGAGCCGCTGGGGTACGATGAGTTGATGGCCGTGGCCGTCAGGCACGCCCAGGCAGAGCACGAGACGTACGGGGATAAGATGCCCAAGCGGAGTCCGGATGACCCGCTACCACCGTCTCCCCGTGAAAGCAAGACCGGGCGGCAAGACCGCAACCATACACCCGCGACTAGCAAGAAGGCCGAAGCACGGGAGGACTGGCGACCCCGACGGAGCAGTGACAACAGTTCAAGTAGAAGACCACCACTTGTGCGACTGGCACGGCCCCCGGCAGCTGCGCCAGCGGGGAGACCACCGCGGGCTCTAGCCGTTATGCCGGTAGAAAAGCTTGAAGATCCAGCCCTTCGTAGTACCAGCCAAAGACCCCAGAGGACGGTGGTGGACGGCCGAGTCCGTCCGGATGACCCGCAAAGGGACCGGCAGGCAGCTCGGCAAGTAGGGACCATAAGCACCCGAGTCCCCAGGGGGATAGAGGTGCACGGGAGCATAAACATGATACATGGTGGGGGCCATATAGATCAACTCACCCGGAGTTCAAAGAAGCGGTGCTTAAGAGCGATCCGGGGAAATGAGGTATATGCCTTCGGAGGAGGAAGCGGCCAGGCCGCTAAAACCGGAAGGAACTCGGTTACTTTCTACGAGGAAGAAGAGCCGGAGGATCTGATTCAACCGCACAACGACCCCTTCCTCATTACGGTCCAAATAGACCATTGGATAACTAGCCGTATGCTGATAGATACCGGAGCTTCTGTCAACGTGATGTTCCGAGACGCATACAAAGGGCTGCAGAGAGGAAAGAATAAGTTATCCCAGGATAACGAGCCGCTGATAAGCTTCTCCGGTAAGGTGGTCCAGCCTTTGGGATCGGATTACCTACCGCTAATCTTCGGCGAGGGAGACAGGACGAAGAAGGAGCACCTGGAGTTCATCGTCGTGGACTGCTTGTCGTCGTACAATGGCATAATCGGTCGGCCAGGGTTATGGAAGCTGAAAATATTTATAGCCGGCCATATGCTGATGCTGAAGATGCCTTCACCGGTCGGTATCATTACAATACGCGGGGACCAGAGGATCGCTTGCAGGTATTATGCGGAGGCCCTGACCCACGGGAGAAAGCGGACCGAGGTCTTCACGGCCACTCAACAAGCGCCGGTGCCGGGTCTGAGTATTGACCCCCGTGATGACACCGACTCTAACGACGAGAAGCTAAAGCGACCTTCGGCCGTGGAAGAAACCGAAACAGTCTCCATTTCGGAGGACCACCTGGAGCGAAAAGTGGTGATAGGGACGAAACTCGCTCCGGCTGTCAGGAAAGAACTCATCACCTTCCTCCGAGACAACAGTTCGGTCTTCGCATGGTCCTACGAGGACATGCCAGGCATATCCCCGGAGACAGCCGTCCACAGGCTAAATTCGTTACCCAACGTCCCCCCGGTGAGGCAAAAAAGGAAGTCCTTCAGTCCGGAAAAGTATGAAGCAATCAGAGAAGAAGTACAGAAGCTAAGGGGCATAGGTTTCATCCGGGAAGTCCAGTACCTAGGCCACATCATCAGCCAACGAGGGATAGAAGCCAACCCACTGAAGGTCCAGGCAATCCTAGACATGGAAACACCAGGGGAAAGAAACCAGGTCCAAATACTGACCGGCCGGCTGGCCTCCCTGGCCAGATTCATCTCCCGCCTGACCGATAAGTGCACCCCATTCTTTAAACTGCTCAAAGCACAACAGTTCAAGAAAATCCACTGGGCGGCGGAGCATGAAGCAGCATTCCAGTCCATCAAGACGTATCTGTCTGCAGTACCTCTCCTATCCAAGCCAGTGCCGGGCGAGATGCTATACCTATACATAGCTACATCTGAAGCAGCCGTCTCCGCGGCTCTCGTCAGGAAGGAGGGCACGCTCGATCTTCCGGTATATTATGCAGGGAAGGGACTTACCGGAGCCGAGGGCCGGTACCCCGACATTGAGAGGTTGGCCCTGGCCCTGATCGTTAGTGCCAGAAAGCTTAGGCACTATTTCCAGGCTAATTCCATTACCCTATATACCAATCACCCTTTGCGGCAGATCCTGCGAAAGCCGGACACCAGCGGCAGGCTCGTACGGTGGGCAGTTGAGTTGGAAGAGTTCGACATCACTTATGCTCCGCGAACGGCTATCAAGGGACAGGCAGCTGCGGATTTCATATGTGAACTCACCCCAATGGCGGCAGAAGCGCACCCCGGCCGGTATGAGGACAAGGAGGCAGTTCAGGCCGTAAAGATCGAACCAGGCCTCCCCAACGGTTGGAAGCTTTACGTAGACGGCTCCGTAACGAGTAAGCGGAGCGGAGCCGGCATCATGCTAACCTCGCCCGATGGCCAATCGTACGAGTACGCCCTACGGTTCCTCTTCAACACTTCCAATAACGCCGCTGAATATGAGGCCCTCATAGCCGGTTTACAACTAGCCAAGGAGATGGGAATCCCATCCCTGGACATATACAGCGACTCGAGCCTAGTGGTGAACCAGATGAACGGGCTGTTCGAAGTCAAGGATCCCCAGCTAGCCTCCTACCGAGCTTTGGCCAAGGCCCTGATCGAACCATTCCAGGGTGCTAGGATCCAGCATATACCCCGAGCGGAAAATAGGCACACAGACGCCCTCGCCAGGTTGGCAACCGGAAACTACCCTCCGGAGTACCGAAGAGCTAAAATTGAAACCCTCCAGAAACCGAGTATAAGCAAGACCATCTCCGAGATATTTACGGTAGAAGAGGCACCACCGAGCTGGATGGATCCAATAGTTAGATACCTGGCTGACAAAACCAGCCCCCAGGATGTGGTGGAGGCTAAGAGGCTACACCTCCGGTGCGCCAGGTACAGCCTTCTCAACGGCAAGTTGTACCGAAGAGGGCACAGCTTCCCCCAGCTGAAATGTGTCATTAAGGAGGTAGGAGAGGCTATCATGCGAGAAATCCACGAGGGAGTATGCGGTAATCACTCTGGCGCCCGGTTCCTGTCTCACAAGTCGCTCCGGGCGGGATATTTTTGGCCAGACATGGCAGCAGCATCAAGAAGAATATCAGGTGGCTGCCACAAGTGCCACATGTACGCCCCTACACCCCATGCCTCGGCAATCGCGTTATCAATTCTGTTAGCGCCATGGCCGTTCGCACAGTGGGGACTAGACATCATCGGCCCTTTTCCAATAGCTGTGGGACAATACAAATACGCCATCGTGGCCGTGGACTATCAGACTAAGTGGGTCGAGGCGGAACCCCTGGTAAAAATCACCGAGGAGCGGGTAAGAAAATTCATGTGGAAGAACATCTATTGTAGGTTCGGGGTGCCGCAGACTATAGTCACGGATAATGGGACACAGTTTAACAATGCTGATCTTATCCAATACACGGCCTCTATGGGGACCCGAATGTTGTTTGCCTCAGTGGCACACCCGCAGACCAACGGCCAGGTGGAAGCGGTGAACAAGATTATCAAAACCCTCCTCAAGAAAAAACTGGATGCCAAGAAAGGATGTTGGGCCGAGGAACTCCCCGCGGTTCTATGGGCCATCCGGACAACAGCAGCCGAAGCAACAGGAGAGACCCCATTCTGCATGGCGTTTGGGAGCGAAGCGGTACTCCCTGTAGAGACCAATATGCCCAGCGGCAGGGTCGAGAATTACGACGCCAAAACAAACGCCGAGGGCATACGGCTTAACCTGGATCTCATAGAAGAGTGGCGCGACCTGGCGCACATGCGGAACCAAACCTACAAGCAACGGGTCGCTCGGTACTATGATAGAAGGGTCCGGGAAAGGAAATTACAAGTGGGGGACTGGGTCATGAAAAAAGTTCAGAAAAAACCGCTGGCCTTGGAGCCAACGTGGGAAGGGCCCTACAAAATCACAGTAGCTGCGGGTCCGGCAACATTCCACATCATAGACGCCGAACGCATCTATTCCACCCGCCCGTGGAATATCCAGCACCTGCGCTTCTACCCTAAGTGAAATCGATTATAAAGGGACAATAATGTATTTGGCGCCAACATTGCAAAGCACAGTTAATGTATTTAGAATAAACTACAGCTGGTTGCAAGGTATGTACAAAAAAAAACCGTTAGCCAGCACCGCCAGAGCCCCCAATCCCGAACCCGCCACCATTGAGAGACTGCTCTTGCTCCGCCATCTCAGCCAGGGCTACATCAGCCGCCATCCGCTCAGCATCAAGCCACCCTTTCTCCCTCCACTCCAGATAGGCATCATTTATGCCCTTCGCACGAGCGTCATCCAGCATCTCTTCAAGCTCCACCGACTCCCGGAAGTCGTCGACAACTTTATCAGCCACTTCAGCAAGCCGGGATTCCACGAGCCTCTCCCCTCCTTTGACGACTGCTGTCATTCGGGTCTGCAGCTCCAAAAGCTTCGCCTCCAGCTCCGCATTCTTCGCCTCCCGAGCGGTTGCTTGACGATCGGCTTCCTCCCGCTCCTGCGCAAGCTCAGTGGTCAACCGACCGGTTTCCTCTTTCTCCTGCGCAAGCTCAGTTTTCAGCCGACCAACCTCCTCTCTCTCCCGCGCAAGCTTAGCTTCCGCCAAGGATAGCCGCACAGTAAGCTCCTCCACTTGCTTCTCCAAAACCGCAGCCTCCACTCTAGGCTCGGCAGCGTAAAAGCTATGAACCAGCTGGCACAGGTACGCAAAAGGAACATTAGCTCGTACCACAAAGGGGAACGGAAGCGCAGAAAACACACTTACCTGAAGAGCTAATTCCACGGGCTTCGCCCTGCTCTCGCCCGGTTGCCCAGTTCCAGGGCCCTCTCGATCAAGTCCCAAGGTTTTAATAGTAGATGCCACGAACCTACTAAAACCACCACCACCGGAACTACGATCGTCTTCCGGCCTCCGACTCCTTCGGCCGTCGGTCTCCACGACCGGAACTAATGCCGACCCCCCACCAGCCGAGCTTAACGCCCCGGCATCAAACGTCCTCGCCCTCTTCGCCGGGGCTTCACCGTGATCGCTTCTGCGGTACCCAGGCATCTTCGCTGCTTCTTTCGCCCGCGGGGCCCGTACCCCCATCGGCCGTGCTAGAGGTTCCGGACCCGGTAGGCCCACCGACCTTACTTCCCGGACAACGAGTGGGGCAGTATCCTCACCGTCCATCCGCCTGCCGTAGTGGGAGTCCGGAAACACGAGCGGCACAGGCCTGTTATGCACCGTGCACTCCAGGGTGACCGGATCTACAACGGTTTTCGAAGCCATCTCCCCCATCTCCATCAACCTCGGGGCCACAAGCTCATCATTCGGTTCGACGGTCTCCTCGCTCCGAACAGCGAGCAGGGGGGCATTAGCTGCAAAACGATAAACCGAGCGGTCAGAATAAAAGCGACCCTGCAAAACAAGTGCAAGGTACCTTACCAGGCTTTCTCCCCATCTCGCATAACTCCAGCACATTCCACCGGATGAAATTATAGGAGCTCCTGCCCAGAACGTCCCAGCACACAAAAAGTCGGGCTAGCCGTTGCCTCTCTAAGTCCACCAACCGGTACGACTGATCTCCGATCGATTGATAAGCCCCGGGCACCTGAAAGTTCCTCGAACTACGCTGCCACCTGCCCCCGTCCATCACAACCGACCTCCTCCATACATTCGAAACCGACGACGGCAGGTGAGTAATGGCAGGATCGAAGTCCCGCGCGGCAAAGTTAACACAACCGCAGGCCTGGGCCTTTTTGCAGTAGAGAACCTTGTACAGCGCCCGGAACTCATTCACCGTGGGCCAGTCCATATTGCTCAGGCTGAATAGGCACCCGAGGCCAAGCAACTGCCTCCACTGGTTGCTAGGCAGCTGAGCTGGGGAAAGATTTATACTGCTCAGCATAAACTGGACAAATTTCGACAGGGGCAGAGATAGTCCGTGCCGAAATTGATCATAAAAAACGGCAACCCAACCCGGCTCTGGGTTGCAGGCCAGTTCCCCGGGATGCAGGCCTCGAAGCTTAACGGAGGAATTAATGTCCCACTTCACCCGAAAGTCCCTTATCTCTCTCTCAGACATGCTTCTGGTTGGCTCGTCACAGAAAATCACCCTGTCGCCATCCAATAGCTCATGCCTCAACCCACGGCCGGAACCGACAGGATTCGCCGATCTCCCAGATGACATAAAGCCTAAACAACGGAGGTTAGCACTGTAGCAAGATAGCAACACAGACGAACGGCAGGAAAAGGGCAAGGAACAGAAAGATATGACGGCAGGAGGAGAGCAGAGGGGATGATAAATAGGGCAAGCATAAAAGAGAGGCAACCCCAGCCGCAGATCCCCTTCATCTCAGACCGTTCCTTGCCGGCACGTGTCCCAGCATCGATAAAGGTTCCCATGCCATCATAACTAATGGGACTGATGGGCTCTCCCCTTCATCGCATGTCAGCCACATGTCCCACCTACAAGCGGCAGTTAGGGGAAATAAAAGCGCAGAACGAGGCGTCCACTCCCTCCACTTCCTCAAAAATTCAACCGGCTTGAACCGCCTCAAGAGCATTGTTCCGGGTATGAGCCTTCCATCCGGTACCATGGCAGTTCACGGTTAGGTATCATTCAACCGGCTGCATGGCATCTCCACTACAAGTCACCGGTTATGATCTTTCAACCGGCTTGAACCGCCTCAAGAGCATTGTTCCGGGTATGAGCCATCCATTCGGTACCAGGGCAGTTCACCGGTTAGGTATCATTCAACCGGCTGCATAGCATCTCACTGGGGGACTCGTCTCGATATGGCAGAACGCCCGGGCGAGATCCACCCGGTCCCATGATATTCCACCGGGCATGTGACGTTCAACCGACTCCAAAGCATTTCACCGGTTCACTTTCCTTCGCCTACGGGCAGGAACGAGCCAGCAACAACTCAAGGCTTCCAAACGCATGGCCTTTATAAACCCGGGCGAGCGTACATCTAACACATGTACCCTTGTCCAGCAGGATAAAAACCCTGCATCACACTGAACTGTGATACATTTGGGGATACTTGGCGAGACTCGTTATCTCAACGCCACCCCACCGGGCAGATTGTTTCTCTAACACAGAACAAGTCTCCCCGCAGGCTAACAAACCTGCACATTTACCTCGCTTATTCCAACAAAAGCTGAGAACTAGCAAGTGTTGACCGGTGCTTCGGAATGACCGCAACACCGGGGGCACCCGTTGGCTCATTCCAACGCACCAACAGGCCTTCCCGGAGGCTAGCACTCTCCGACTCGTACCGATATGGCAGAACGCCCGGTCAAGGTCCCATGCTCTCCGACTCGTACCGATATGGCAGAACGCCCGGTCGAGATCCCATGCTCTCCGACTCGTACCGATATGGCAGAACGCCCGGTCGAGGTCCCATGCTCTCCGACTCATACCGATATAGCACAACGCTCGGTCATGCCCAATCTTCAATACGGACTTGGGGGACTGGGCACCGTTGGGTTGGTAACCCTGCGGGTCTGCCGGACAAGAGCAAGACATTTAAGTCCCCATTCAAGATTGCACTTGACCGGGAACTTGGGGGACTTGTTGACAGTAGCCACAGAGGGGCTACAGCAGGCCCACAGACCCGCAGCTAGTGCACCAGCACCCGGCCCGAGGCCCGGGACCGGATCACCAGCACCCGGCCTCGGGGTCCAGCAGTCTATCCTGCCACCAGGGACCCGGGGACCGGGGGCGCCTGCCTGCCAAAGAGATCACCAAGGCTACCCTTTGGTGTGCAAACAGAAGGGAACCAGTCCCACATTGAAGAGTAAGACCAGATCTCACTCCTGACCACCTATATAAGGGCCTCAACTACCCTCATTAATAGGTAACTGATCCTTCCTACCACTTATATACGTGCTTAAGTTATATATGTTCCAACTATACTAACTTAGGCATCGGAGAGGAGAAGACCGGCCCGCCCGGTATTCCCCTTAGTAAGCAGGTTTACAGGAGATCACGTGAAGATTCATCTGTCTTTACCAGGCCTACGGGTATGTGCAGAAACAAGTTGGTTCCTTAGCTTACAAGAATGGGAGTTATACGTAAACGTAATTAACTAAGAGATTATAAAAAACAACGTATAATTTCAATGCCTTTAACTTGAAGCATGAAGGAGTCAAAGACATGCGCTACTATTTTTCTGTTCAAGTCTTTTTCTTTCAGTCTTTAAACAAAGATTGCGGATTTTGTTGTGGTTTTTTTGTCTCTTGGATGGGATAGCCACGGTCCTCGTTCGATGATTTCAAAATTATTTTCCATCTCGTATGTTACTTTGCCACCTCTATTTGATATCGTCTCTCTCATAATTATTGGAAATAATATGAGATCGCTAGCTAATCAACCTTTTAAAAATGAATAATCATTCTTGACTAATCTTGTTTCTGAAGTTGTTTAATCGTATTAGTGAGCAGTATGAGTTTACAAGGCATCTGAAGGGATGTAATATGCACAGTATTAAGTTTGGATCAAAGTAATTGTCAACAGTAAAAATAATTCCCATCAAATATTGACAAGATTGATCATATTAGTATCATACTTACCTAACTAACAAGATGATCAAAATTCTGTTTTTATTTTGCAGAAGACATTGTTCAGAGAACTTCTTGTCGTTTTTTTGTTCTCACTCAATCAGTTAAGCAGCTAATCACGACTTTAGATGTGTAAAATGACAAAGGAATGCTCGATCTGTATTAATTGAAATTATGGGATCAAATCCAATTGTAGTATGACTAAATTTGGAATATTAATCTCCTTTGATTCAAATCACAACGAAGGTTCCACTTTGACCAATAATTCATGTACAGTATTAAACATAAAATATGTACAAGACCAGCAGTGGAAAATCACAAAATTTGAAATTATATTTCACATTAAAAGTGATAGTAGAAAGAAAATGATAGTTGAAATAACACGACGAGATGTCTTATACCTTATAATTATTTTATAAATATTAAGATCAATAAGCAACCTATAAATTCTATTTTTTCTTTTTTAAGTTTCATTCGTTTCGAGCAGGGACGGAGCCACTTGAGAGGCTGGTTGGGCTGCAGCCCAACCCAAAAAATGCTGAAATAAGCCTAAAGTATATATATTCAGCCTAAACCTAAAAAAAAAAAAAAAAAAAGTTCAGAAACTCTTAGATAATGCTCCTGCAAATGCTAAGTATACTTCTCCAATAATTCAAAGACAAATTGCAAACATTCTTGGAAACAAAGTTAGAACCAAGATTCGTGATGAAGTTGGATCATTAAAATTTTGTATCCTTGTTGATGAAGCGGTTGATGCATCTAATAGGGAGCAAATGGCTATTATACTTCGATTTGTTGATTGTCATGGGTTTGTTAGAGAAATATTTTTCAAAGTTATGAGTGTTGCAGACACTTATTCTCAAACTTTGAAAAATGAGATATCGAATGTCCTTGCTCAGAACAATCTTCTAGTACAGAATATGCGTGGTCAAGGATATGATAGTGCTAGTAACATGCGGGGTGAATACAATGGTTTACAAGCTTTGTTTCGTGAAGAGTGTCCATATGCTTATTATGTGCATTGCTTTGCTCATCGCTTACAATTGACATTGATTGCTGCAGCTAAAGGAGTACATGACATATGAGAATTCTTCTCTACTCTAAATTTTATTGTGAATTTTGTTGATTCTTCTGCAAAACGCCATTCAGCTTTAAGAGTTATTAGAGAGGCAGAAATTGAAGATTTAGTGGCTGCTGGCGAGCTTGAGACAGGTAAAGGGGCTAATCAGGCTTCCACTTTGTCACGAGAGGCAGAAATTGAAGATTTAGTGGCTGCTATCTTGTGTTGACTCTGCCAGTTTCTACAACCACCACAGAGAGAGTTTTTTCTTCTATGAACATTATAAAGAACAACCTTCGGAATAAGATGGAAGATGAGTTTCTTGATGATTTGATGGTTCTTTACATTGAGAAGGATTTTGCCAATGATATTGATAATGATTCTGTAATTGATGAGTTTGAAAAAAGTGGGCCTCGAAGGGTACGATTTAGTTAGAATTTCTTGTTTTCTTCCAATTTATTTTGCTTGTAAGTTTTAGTTTATGAGGTTCTTGGTTTTATGTCCCCCTCATATGTATTTTAAATGAAGGCGTGAGGATGAACCTCATACCGGGTTCAAAACCTCAAATGAATATTCACAAGTGCGCAAATTTTTTGTCGAGCTAAGATTAGCCCAACCCATTTTCTGATCCTGGTTACGTCCCTGGTTTCGAGCACATCTAATTGAGCTATCTGACCAATCAAAAGTGTGGATTCGTCCCTACATTTGATTACATGATTATATATGGTGATTTGTAATTGAATTTCATGATTGTTTAGTTTGAAATTCAATCAGCACACATTTTGGACCATTACTTTGAATAGTATCTGCGACATGATTCTTCATAATCTAATATCTTGTCCTGATCTAATCTATGCCTAATTTAGTCACGTATAATGTAACATGATTGGCTTAGGAGTCAATTAGCATCAAACAGATTTTGCAACTTGTTTGATATCGACTCCTCCTCAGTCCTTTTCCGATATATTCTAGCTAGATATTATTTTTCCAATCACTAGGGTTTTGGATTAGGGCTATCTTCCAAGGGACACGTGGCACGCTGGCTGCGAGAGTTGAGAAATGCTTTGCTTCGCTTCGCTTTAGCTAAGCTAAGCTAAGATAATACAATGTAATCTGGATTTGAAAGCAAAGGTGGAGAACTGTGTTAAGTGGCCTCTTACAGGCTCCTCTCTTAGCTAGTGTGTGTGTGTGTGTGATATACCTTTTCCACTTCTGCGATAAAGAGTGAATGAATACGAATACTTCTCCTTTCCTTCATTCTAATCCTATCGTGGAAAGATGAACAAGGCTAGGGTTTAAACCACTTTCCTTAAGGTTTTTACTTAACTGTACTGAGGAGGTTAATTCAGGAGCAAGTAAATTAAAATTTACTGCATCAGCGACATGCTCGCAGAAGGCAAAAGCAAAGGAGCTCGATCAAGGATCATGTAAGTTTATAACTTTGTCTGCCGGTAATAGAATAGTAGATGAAGTGAAAAATTAGTTTGCCCTCTACTAAATAATCCGGTGATTTAAGTTTCACTTCTTCGGGCTCATGGTTCGAGTTAAGAAAGCTAACTACTTTATCTTGGAGTGCATTTCAAGTGTAATCCCACGAGGCTTCACATTTGCCCTAAATATCTTACTAGTAACAAGGTTATTGTGCATGCATGCTCCATGTGTATATATCATTTAATTGCCTTCCACCCTAATTTCATCAACTTGATTGAGCGTAAAGTTTATATATGGACCTAGAAGATAGACATTTAAATTTATCTTAATGATACAAAACAATAATGATAGATATACAACGATACGCAATTCATTTCTTGTTTTATCGTCTCTCTCAAATCAATATTTTAGAAAATGTAATGCATATTATGCAATGTCCAAATTGCTAGTTTCATGTCCAAAATATGTGTTTCGTTAACAACTAACTACGTACTCGTAACATGGCCACGTATTCGTAGAAGTCATAAACCCTAATTTTCCTCCACAGTCGAGTCATACAGATGGGTGAAACGACCCCATTTTAATGGTGGGCTCCGAGAAAGAACGAGGTGGAAGGCATACCTTTCTGTTAAACTTGGACAGAATCTGTTAAAGGAAGGGACCCACTCGTGTTGGAGGTTATGAGACAGCCGAGTTGTTCCTCGTAGCTGATGCACGGCTTCTTTCTCAATCTGACACGTGTCGTACTTTTACCTCTTGGTGCCAAACTGCTGGCGCGTACTTCACTCAACACGTACTCAAATCACAATCTTAAACTCTACTTAGTCGAGCAAAAATTAGAAAGTTCTACCCAAAATTTGTTCCAAAAAAAAAAAAAAAAAAATTAACCCTAAATTTTTTGATTTATTCTAGTTATAAGATGAGTTAATATGAGTTTAATTTTTGACAAGGATATGTAACAACTTTAAGCTGAGATAACATTTTTTAAAATTTCTTTTTTGGACCACCAATTGCAAAGTATCCTTAACGTTTATAAGAATAATATACAAAAATAAAAACAAATATCTTCACTGATAATAAAAACAGTGGGTGGGTTATATAGAAATATCGATGACTGCAAAGAACGGATATTTGTTTGTGCCACACTGCCACTTGGTATTACCATGGAGTTAATTGCTAACTTGTAGCAACAAAATCAAACTCTGGGATTTCCATGTTATCCATTAGTAGTGATATTTCTTTTTTGGCTAGTGTGACTCGCTCACTTCGGTGGTTGCTTGTAGATCGGAAATCAAATATGGGGTAGCTATCTTGTGGCAAACTCTAAAACACGTAAGTAGGGAAGCACTGGGTTTGTGGCACACTCGCCGAGTTTGCCTTGTAGAGTAGTGCAGGTGCAGCCGTGTAGATGTAAAAGAAAAACGAATTCTAAATTGGCTGCCATAAGAAAGGAATATTATAACAAGTATGGAGACAATATCCCAGTTAAAGTTTGTTTCTTTTTTTCCCTCTTTTACGAACTAAACTAAAAGCACGAAGCTAGCTACGAGACAGATCATCCAAATTTTGGGCAAGATTTTGAAGATAAGTCATAGATTGCTGAGGAATGGTTGGCGTAGAGGAGAATCAATCTCATTCTTGATTCATTCCGTACATTGGGATTTAAAAGTTCAAATTACTGAAGCAACCAACCCAACATATAAGTGTTCGAAAAGAAAGATATGGTAAATATATAGAAAAGTTATACAGAAGCATATGCAGAACAGGAGTATTAGGTCAGAGAATTTGAAGGAGACAATGCAGAGGATGTTGCTTAACGCATTTGCCAGAGGTGGACGATCTAGCTAGTTCCATTCCTCCCCTCGTAAATCGTATTAGGTTAATCTTACAAGCCTCTCGCACGTGACAGTTGTGCCACAGTTGAGTATGCCCCAAGCATAATTATCTGGTTAAAATGTACTTAAAAATGTGTAACACTAAACACTACATGATGACCTTAAAGATCGCTCTAAATCAAATAAGTGTGGCCGAGCTTGAAATAAACAAGAGTCTGATTGTAGTCGAGGTTTTGATCGATCGTGAGTTGGTCGGGGCCTCATTATTCATCACATCCTAAGCTTATCATTACCCACAGTGGAACTGATCGAGTTTTTCCTTTAAGCGCTGCTTAAAAGACCTATTTGCCCAGTTAACAGTTCAGCTCAGATCGCAGAAGGCAGCCTTTGCATGCAGGTTGACCAAACCCTAGCTTAGCATATAGATCGGCCATGCACGTGTAATCTGAGCCGTTGATCACACGTAACTGGATATATTACGTTCTAGAAGTCAATACTGTCATGCTTTGATCGGCGAGGCTGCAGATTCTGGAAATATTTACACGCCACCAGACTAGTCTGCTTTCTGAGACAGATTGCTGTAGATGAGAAAATGACAGAAACATCAGAGGGAGCAGGGGCCTTCTTGGCAATGCAGGAATGAGAGTCGATTTCCATGAGTGATGGTACTTGTTAGTAGTACTAGAACTGGGAAGAGGTTCGCCGTGTAAGCAAGGAGCAAGGGAAAGAAAGAAAAGGAAAGCAGAGTGGGCAAGGGTTGCTTTATGCCTCCCAGTCCTGGGACAAGTTCAACCTCGACTTTACGTGTATATGTGGTGACTGAACTAATTACTTCTTCAACAACAGAAATAAATAAAAATGAAAACCACAAAACCAATGATAATCGAAAAGTTAATGGTCGGTAATAGTCATTATTCCCACGTCTTAAGTAACAATTACTGTCTCCTCCTGGTTCTGGGGTCGCCCTAGCCCTCCCGATAAGCCAGGTCATGTACGTGTTTGATTAATCTTGATGTGGGATCGAATTTGCTAGACGGCTTTAACTTTCATCCTTGCAGTTCAAGCTAGAATTGACTATGAATTCATGGTCGTACTCGCTGAAATTGATCATGATTTGGTATGTTTGTGGAAGAGATAAGGCTCAAGATTATGTGTGGTTCATATATATATATCTCATCTTATGGTGAGGGTAACTTACTAATTAACCCAAAACAAGTAATTATGAATGATAATTAGTAGCTTGATGGGCGATTTCATGCACCAAATTGTACTTATTTTTATAGTGTGTAAGTCACGTATGTTGTTAATTAGTATTTCTTAATACCTCAATGGTTAGGTATTTTAGACTCCGTTTTTCTTGGTTTTGTTCTTGCGATCTCTATTTTTGTAGAGATTGTAGCTCATCTCATATATGCTATTTGTTGACAGTAGCCGCAGAGAGGCTACAGCAGGACCGCAGACCCGCAGCAAGCGCACCAGGGCCCGGCCCAAGGGTCGGGACCGGATCACCAGCACCCGGCCTCGGGGCCTGGCACTCTATCTGCCTCCAGGAGCCCAGGGGCCGGGGGCGCCAGCCTGCCTAAGAGGGCTTCAGAAAGTATAAGCAGAAGGGAACCAGTCCCACATCGAAGAGTAAGGCCAGTCCTTACCCCCAACCACCTATATATGGGCCCCAACTACCTTCTTTATGAGGTAACTCGTCTCTCTCCCCGCTTACATACGTGTCTTGGTTATATATATTCCAACTATACTAACTTAGGCATCGGAGAGGAGAAGACCGGCCCGCCCGGTATTCCCCTTAGTGAGCAGGATTGCAGGAGATAGAGGTGGATTCATCAAGTATCTACTAGACCCCCGGGTTTAGGCAGAAACACTATTTTTCTCTTTGATAATTGTATTTTACAACTTCAATCACTTATCTCTCGAATATTAGTGTTATGTGAATGTGTGGTGAATAAACCAATAACTAAGGTACCGTGCTCATAACCTCTATGTTTTGAAATTTTAGCTATATTATCTTAAGTTTTTATTTATTTATTTATATTTTATTTATTTATTTTTATTATCACATTATACATCATGTATAGCTTAAGCTTTAGGTAACGAGCTCAAAACCTTTTTGTATATATATTACCAATTCCATGCATGCATTTCGTAATATGGAAACAATGATAGTTATGCATATGCAGGTGAAGCTAGGTCGCGTAAAACTCCGTCATTCTTTCTTCTGATTCCTAAGTATATATTGTGGTTGGGATTTGTGAGAATTTAGCGTAACGAACCATAAATCACTAATAAGGAGCGAGAGGGATCGAAGTTGCTTGACGCTTTTGTCAAATGCTTCGAGTTTCTATTTGGAGCTGCTGCGCCATATATATATATATATCCCAGTGATGAGCGACCACACGTGCTGCTAGCTGCATAACTAATCTAAGCTATTATGGTGGAGTCATCTTGAAGCCTTCTGTGTTATAACCATAACACATTCTCTGTTGCAGCATTTCGATTAAGTTATTATTCGCATGTAATTATTAAAGTGGAAGGTGCACTAGGTTTGGTTTATTATTAGGTCCTTTTACTTTCTTGAGGAGTCTTAGTTTGGTCAAAGTCAAGCAGGCAAATGAGCGCCCTAGGAGCACCCACTATTATCCATTCCTGGCATTTTGACATGCATTCTGTAAAGTCATAAAACCCTAGGATCTTGTTTGTGTGATGATTAGCATCGCTGCAAAATTGGATCGATGAAAGTGATAGTGTTGTTATGTTTGGGCATCTTCTTCTTTCCTCGATCATATATATGGTTACCTGCCACAAAGTATCTATGAACGAGGAGAGAATTGAATTTGAAAATTCTGCGCGCCAGCATTAGAAAAGCTTCATCATCAAACTAGGTGGTACGGTTTTGTTCTTCATTTTTCTCAAATTTGCTGAAAGTAAAAGCCAAAGACAAACATGCAACGCAAAAATCTTTGTTAACTTCAACAGGTGGAAGTAACTAGTGAAAAAAGCTCACCAGTTGTGATCATAATCATCATATGCAGAAAATTATGAGCTGATAACAGTGTTCTTCTTTTGAAGTTATACTATAAAAGGGGAGTATTCTGTTCTACATATAGAGTACATATCGAATTAAGGAGTGGAACTCCAGCTACAACTTTGTACAACAATTGGTATGGTATATCAAGCTACTCGAACACTGAAATTTAAATTAAAGTAGTTCATAATTTCTGAATATTAATTTAAGCTAGCTAGCTAGTTTCTAGAAGTGAATAAGCGCACATCTAAACATTCCTTTCAATATTCTTAATCCCACGTCAAGCTTCACGACCTTAAAAGAACCCAAATTTAACTATGATATCATGTTTAATTTATAACCGGACTTAGTATTCCAAACTCGATCAAGAGCAAGTTATGAAGAATTAATATATACAAAAATGCAGCACTCAACCTATGTATATGTCAACATATGGCATGCACATAAAATATATAACTATGTATTAAGCTAACTAATGCATGCACCATATATAGTTTAAATTAATATCCATACTTATCAACACTAGTTTGTTAATTAATTTGCCTAAAGATCAGTTTGACAAACAAAAATAAACTTACGGCTATTATAATTTGCCGTGTATAACTCCATTTGCTAGAATCCTTATTCTACAATCATGATAATAGTTGGAGTACCAGTGATTCTAATTTGTTATAATATAAGGTTGACTAAAGCATATATACATGATGACTAAAATTAGATTGACCGAAAAAAAAAATTAATAATAAATAAATGATGACAATAACGGGCCGTCCAAATGGGCCGACAAGTCCCATATGTAGATAGGGAAAACAGGATTGGCATGGATTAGGTATATAAAAGAAGAATTAAGCAAAATAGTTGCATCATAGAGCCACATAATACGCACAAAAAACCTGATGTTTGGTCGGTATCTAACTCTAATACAACATAACCGACGAGATTACGACACCATCACAAAGGGAACTGTATTTGCATCATTTCGAGTTGATCAATTCCAGCAATTGACAAGTTAGAATTCGTAGTTATTCCTTGAAGTTATTCCTTGAAATTCTGGAACAACTAGTATTCTTGTGGCTGTCTTTATTAGAATTTGATTGATTCTGAGTATGATGCACAATTAGATTGAACAACTGACCAATCGAATCGATCTGATACCATTTTACATAAACCTTATCTGATACGACATGATAAACCTTAACACATGACATTAACATATGGCACTACGATTTAAGTGCCATTAGCTAGCTTAAACGTCAATATTGTAGTATTATCCAAAGAAAACTCTATAAAGATTGTCTGCATATATATATACATTGGCGGATATAATATTCTTCATGGGTCAATTAATTAGGATTGAAATACCAACGATTAGGCAGTGATTAGGAGGGCAAGAAGCTGTCGCCAATTTCACAACTTTGCAGTGCACTCTAAACTAACAAATAGGTATTTCATTATGAGCATTTTGATTTCCCCCACCACTAATCACATTATTGAACTAAACTCATGTCATGTCCCATAGCATGTGAGTTTGCATGATGAATGGTATGGAACACTGATATATTGAGAAACAGAATGATAATTTTTGGGTCCAACTGAGGAATTAATAATCCGACACAGTAGTGAGTTAGTGACCATTATAATGAACAAAACCAAATGGTGCTGCTGGATCCATAACAAAAATTTGAGGATCATTTAGTACTTTGCTTGTTTACTCCGCGATTAAGATCGAAGAAACAAATAAAATGAATCTGATAATTTCCTAATTAATGACCCTACTTGTCTCTTGAATAATATAGAGAGATTGATAGATACGTTTGCTATAATTCGAATCATTTTTTTTGCAGGAATAATTGCTTTGCTGATAGCCGGCACATGCTTGCATGCAGAATCATGATGGTTAAGGATCGAATCCTATTACGGGATGAAGTAGATCGAGGATAACACAAAGATTAGCAGTTGCTAAAATCTTGTATTGATTAGCAGCCCTATTATGTATATAACAAGTCAATAATGATTTGATGGTGTTGGTAGACATCGAACAATTATCAGCAGCTATAATTAACCACCATTTGTTTCCTTAAAAAGGTCCGTAATGTACCACCAAATAAAATTAGATCTCTTTGTCGAAATGTCGACCAAGTATGGGGTAAAAGAATATCAGATTGCATGTGTATACCATGCACAGTAAATCAACCTGGGAATTTAATTTAGAGTTAGTTGTCAGCTTTTAATTTTGTTTCAAATGCTGGGATTTCCATGTTATCGATCAGTTGTGATCAGAATTCTGATATTCTTTCGGCGATCGACTGTACCCGACTTACTCACTTTAGGTAGTTTCTTAATTACTTTGTAAACTGAAAATCATGGCGCCGTAGCTAGCAGCTAGCTGGAGTGTGGCAAACTCTAAATCTCTAGTACACGTAGGTAGATGGGGAAGTACTTGTGTCACTCAGGCAGAGTTTGACGGGCAGTGTAGTACAGGCGGGTGTGTTGTTGTAAATCGACTACCAAAAAAAAAAAGAATATATATATTATATGAATGAAGTGTGTTTCATTTTTCTCTTTTATCAACGTAATCAAAAGCTCGAAGTAAGGATCGGAGACGATCAGCACATGAATTGGTTACTTAAAGTACGTTGTTTCAGTGATTGAGTCATAGAGGGATGAATGCATGGTGACGTAGAGATGAATCAATTTTATAGCTGATTCGTTAGGAATTTAAAGGATCTGATTGTTCAACCAACCCAACATATATATAAGTGTTAGAGAAGAAATATAGGTTTAAATAGATAATATATAATTTAATTACATGAAGCACAAGCAGAGAAGGATTGTCAATTAGGTCAGAGAATTCGAAGGAGACAATGCAGAGGATGTTGCTTAACGCATTTACCAGACCTTCAATTCCTAGCTAGCTCCCTTGTTAATTGTATTCGGTTAATTTTGCAAAAACTATCATATATATATATATATATATATTTCAAGTTAATTCTTAATTGTGGGGTGGTCGGTGCTATCCTCCTCATCATATATCAACCTTTTGAAATCCCAGCTAGCCTTAACGATCATTGCACACAACGGAGAAGACGTTTCTTAGTACTGGACCAAAATGCCCCATTTTGTGACTTACTGCTTTGCGTAGTTTGCATGCATGTTGGCCAAAACCCGAGTTAGGCTAATAATGTTTGACAATATTAGAGGGAGCAGGGGATTTCGATCTTGGCAATGGAGAAATGATATTCCACTCCATCGTTCTCACTTGTTAGTACGAGCACTACTGGTACTGGACAGAGGTACGCCGTGTAAGCAAGGATGAAAGAAAGAAAGAAAGGAAATGAGAGTGGGAAATAAGGGTTTGCTTTATGCCTCCTGGTTCTGGGACAACTACTACTTCGACTTTACGTGCATATCTGGTAACTGATCCAACTAATTACTTCTTCGATTAAGAGTTCAACGACAAAGAACAAATAAAATTGAAAACCAAAAAACCAATAATCCAAAAGAGAGAGATCCGTAACAATTACTGTCTCTCCGGCCTCCGAGTCTGGGAACACCCTAACCCTCTGTAGAAGCTAGCTAGCTAGCTAGGTGCCTGCTTTGATAGATCTTAATTAAGCGTTGATCAAATTACATACATGTAATATTTTTTTTTTTTTTTAAAGTGGAGGGGCACTAGGTTTTACAAGTCCGATCCTTTCACTGCTTGGTGGTGAAGCCTTCTTTGGTCAAAGTCCAGCAGGAAAATGAGTGCTAATTTTTTGGGGGCTTTGGCCGACAAGGCGTACAACAACAACCAATGACTAGCTATATATGTGTGCTAGAGAATCATAGAAAGCCTGAACCATAAACTTTCAAGAAATGCTCTTATGATATGTAATCGATAACCAGCACGTAATTATGCATCACTGAAATGCTTTGGATTCCCGGCCGGCTTCAATATGCATATGAATATGATATAACCAGTTATATCAGCAGCTAGCATGTAATCCTCGCTCTATCTTAGGTTTCTTAGCTTCATCTTTATTTCGCTTGGTAAGTTTAGTCAGGTACTCAGGTAAAGTGAAAAGATGAACACACTCGGCCTAATTCTACCTGCAAGATTACTAAGGAAATCCTCAACTGGAGAAAATGAATATGAAAAAGAACAACGACAAATAATCAAGCTAAGCTAATAAGCAGCTCGCTATCATACTACGTACGCACAGAAACACATTCTTCTTCTTTCAAGTTCTACCGAAAAGGGAACCATCATTACTTGAACATTCAAACTCACCTGATCGAGCAAATGGGATTCCGCAAACAAATTGATACCAATATTTGTCCATAATATTCCCTCAGTTTTGAAAAACACTGAACAGAGAATTCCAAAAAGAGCGTTCCATTCGAAAATTAATGCAAATTTCTTAGTTTTGTTTTGATGTCTTAACAGCGAGCTCGATCGCTTCTCTGGAAGTAAATAAACACTGCAAACTTATAATCATCAAACCTCAAGTTTCATACCACAAGAAAGGAGAAAATAAAGATAGAAGAGAAATAGATACAACTCCAGGTAATTAAATCACCAAATCAGTATTCAACCCTAAGCTGAAAGCCTCAAATACGGCATGCACGTAAAATATATAAATATGCAAGACCATAATAAATAAGCTAACAAATGCATGCCGCTATGATTTCTGGTTCTGCGTCATATATAGTGTTGAAAGCTCCAGTTTATCTAACATACAATATTTAGTTTCTTAATCAATTTCTGCCCATATTTCTCTCATCAATTTGACTCACAAAGGAAACTCACGGCCATTATCAGTTGCCGTATATAATGGCATTTGCTACAATCCATATCTAGCAATATTAATAATAGCACCAGAGATAGGGATTAATCTAATTTGTTATAATATAAGGTTGACTAAGAACATATATATTTAGCTGCACTTTATTATAACTAGATATTAAAGTGATGACAGTAACGGCAGTCCAAATTGTCCGACAAGCCTTATATATTCTAATCTACAGATAGGAGTGAGGATTGGATTAGGTGATATATCAATGTTTATATCATGTGGTAGGACATAATAACACACTAAGTACGTGTAAATAAAGCATCACTAAAGAGATTACGGAACCAACCGAAGCCTTTCAAGCATAAATTCTGCTTGATATTCGAGAATTTGACAGGTACGTAATTTCTTAGTATATATAAATATATATACCGTGCCTATTTAGAGCGGAGTTCTGCTTTGAAATTAAATAGGTGGATTTCGCTATAAAATTAAAGAGCGGGGCTCCTTATTTGACATACTTTTCGGTCAAACTTCTACATCTCCTCCGTTCAGTATTTATGTATATGTATGTAGATCACTTATGCAAAATTTCATCAAATTTGATAATCGTTTAAACAATCCTAGTCGTGATTAACACGAATAATTCATACTGAACATATTCAATTTGTTCATTAATATTTTATCGTTTTGATACCTTAACGATTACCAAATAAGTTGAAAATTTGTAGAAATGATCCACACGCATATACCTAAATACTGAACAGTGGAGATATAAAAATTTGACCGGAAAGTGGGTCAAATAAGGAGCTCCGCTCTTTAATTTCAGAGCGGTGAAACTCCACTTTGGAAATGGACTATATATATATATATATATTCATAAAAAAAAACGTAATAGTCTTCTTTCGACAATTATTTTCGGTCTATTTTGATTGATTACTTATTTCTCAGTGAAATCAATTTACGATGTTCATTTGTTTTATAACTGACCAAAGAAATTATGTTTGAACCACCGTTCAATGTAAATCTAATGATTGAAAACAAAGTAAATTTCTCAACCATTAGATTTACATGTAAGGGTGGTTGTGCATGATTTTCTTAGTCAACTACTGTTTCTGCCTAAACCCGGGGGTCTAGTAGATACTCGATGAATCCAACTCGATCTCCTGCAATCCTGCTTACTAAGGGGAATACCGGGCGGGCCGGCCTTCACCTCTCCGATGCCTAAGTTAGTATAGTTGGAATGTATGTAACTAAGACACGTATGTAAATAGGGAGAGAGACAAGTTACATCATAAAGAAGGTAGTTGGGGCCCATATATAGGTGGTTGGGGGAAATGGCTGGCCTTACTCTTCGATGTGGGACTGGTTCCCTTCTGTTTATACTTTCTGGTGCCCTCTTAGGCAGGCTGGCGCCCCCGGCCCCTGGGTCCCTGGGTCCCTGGAGGCAGGACAGAGTGCCAGGCCCCGAGGCCGGGTGCTGGTGATCCGGTCCCGACCCTTGGGCCGGGCCCTGGTGCCTTTGCTGCGGGTCTGTGGGCCTGCTGTAGCCTCTCTAGCTACTGTCAACAACTACATACTAACCATATGAGCTCAGTAAAAAAAATTTACAAAACCCTAAATAACCCCATATGAACAATGACTGACTGATGCAGAAGAAAGGAGTGCTCTGTTCGGGGAAGATGACCCGGAACTCTTCGAGCGGGTCGCTCTCAAATACCGTGAGAGCGATCAGTTCCTGGAGTTTCTGGTGAAGGCCAGGGAAGAGGGCATCTCGGATGCGTACACGGAATGGGCGGGGAAGGGATGGCTAGACACTTCCCTGATGTCGACTGCTGTTGAAGGAGATATCCATGAGCAGTCGGACATCCATCAGGAGGCCGTGGAGGAGCAGCCGGGTGAAGTGATTCGCTCGGACTTGGATTCTTTTACCAACGGTGCCGAGTCTGCCCGGGCCGAAGTCCACACCGGAACTGACGTCGACGACGAGGGTTCCGCAGGAGAGGCTGGCGGATTGCCTGCCTAAGGCGGAGTCGTAGCTCCTTAGGATTTTCTTGCTCTTTTTCTTGTAATCTTTCCGGATCGGTTACTGCTTGAATATGAATATACTGGAGCCAGTGAAAATTTTCTCAAGTAGTTTGCATATATATTTGTTTTTACAGCGGTTGAACCGCGAACTATGCCAAACTAACCACTCAGACTAGCGGGTTTCACCAGGACTGGTCATGCTCCCGGTCGGGGTCTGTCCCTCTTTTTCCCACGTACCGCTGGAGCTGGCCGTTATCAATCAACACCTGCACCGCTTGCCTGAGAGCGTGGCACTTGCCTGTTCGATGAGTAGCCTCATCATGGTACGAGCAGTACTTGCCCGTCTGCGCCGTTGTAAGTTTCCCCTTCGGGAACCTTCTCGGGGGCGGTGGGGGAATGACACTCCCGTTCTCAAGTAGGATATCCTCGTAGGATGTGGTGAGAGCGGTGAAGACTTCTTGGTTGACCGGTGGTGCTGGCATGATTGCTAGGGGGCGCTCTTGGCGGAACGGCGCTGGCTTGTGCTCATTCTGAGGCTTATCAGAATAGGACATTTGCTGCCGCTGCGGCCAGTTTCTGTTGTTGGCGTTCCGGCTGGGCCGAGCGGTGCGGTTATCGGTCCGCTGATTGGGCTTGGTTTCCTGGGCGGGTGGGGGGTTCTCTTCCCGGGATGGTCCTCCTGATCCTCATCCCGCTTCCTCTTCTGCAGGTGGTGCCCATAGGTCTCATGATCGGCCTGAGCATGCCTGATGGCCATAGCCATCAACTCGTCGTACCCCTGCGGGAGTTCTACCCGGACGGCGTAGGAAAACTTGCCCGCTCGGAGCCCTTGTTTAAACGCCATCTCGGCGATGCCCTTGTCCAGGTTTCGAACTCCGGCCGTAGCTGTCTGCCAGCGGTTGACAAAGGTTCTCAGCTCCTCTCCGGGGGCTTGCCTGCAATTGAAGAGGATGGTCGACGTCCGGGCTCCCTCGACTCGGAGGATGAAGCGGCCCACGAACCGGTCGGCCAACTGCTCGAAAGCCTCGATCGAGTTTGCCGGAAGCTCGTAGAACCAGCCGAGTGCCTCTCCGGACAAAGTCTCCTGGAAGATGTTGCAGCAAACGGCATCGGAGTATCCCTTGGCGCAGGTTTGGGACCGGAAGCTGTCGAGATGCTGGTATGGGCAGCCGGATCCTGAGTAGGTGAGCTTGAGGGATTTCTGGTTGCCAGATCTTCCCGACTCCATGACCCGGTGCGAAAAGGGACCCATGCGCTCATTAAACCGGGCGCCCTCCATCGGCCGCGCGGCTCTTCTCTCGTTAGCCTCCATCTGGGCTTTCAAGCTCGACACGGTGTCGGCCAGCGCCTGCAGTGCTCGCGCGGTTGGCGTCTCAGCTCCATCTACTGACAAAGCGTCGGGCTGGCGGGAGGTCGTCGCGCTCTTTGGCGGGCCTGCGCCTAATGGCGACTTCTGCTGTACGGGGTCACCGGACCGACCGCCCGAAGATTGCCCTCCATCGGTGCGTTGAGGTAGGACCGGCGGGATTGCCGCCTGTGCCCCGGCCATGGCGTCATGACGCTGTTGTCCCCTCTCCAGGGCGGCCACTAAGGCAGTATTCACTGCCTCCATCTCTTCGTACCGAGCGTTGGACTTAGCTCTGTCCCTGTCGCTCTCCTCTTTCAGACGACTGACCTCTGCGGCCATCGCCCGTAATTCTCCCACCATACCGCTATGGCCGGGGCTGTACGTGAGGTCCTGGTCCGGGCTCTCAGATCGATCGCTTGAATCATCTGAGAATGTCAAGGCGAAGCCCCGTCGCTCCGGACTGTCTTCCTCTTCTGCCGGGCCTTTGCCTCGCGAGCTGTCGCGATGGGGATCCGGCACGCCGGATGGTCCCCCATGGCTCTCTCTATCCAGACCGTTGCCCCGGTCGCCGCGCGGCTCCCGCGTGACGGCTGGGGTGGAGGTGAGCGTCTGTGCTACTGCGGGGTGCCCCCCCTCGGTGGTTCCGTTCTCTTGACTCATCTCCGATCTCTCTTCTTCTTTTTTTTTTTTTTTTTTTTTCCCTTCCCGATGGAATAATAAGAACACTGACCGATCTCTACCCGTTGGTAGAGCAACATAGCCTTTTGAACCCACTTCCCACAGACGGCGCCAATTGTTTCTGCCTAAACCCGGGGGTCTAGTAGATACTTGATGAATCCAACTCGATCTCCTGCAATCCTGCTTACTAAGGGGAATACCGGGCGGGCCGGCCTTCACCTCTCCGATGCCTAAGTTAGTATAGTTGGAATGTATGTAACTAAGGCACGTATGTAAGCAGGGAGAGAGACAAGTTACCTCATAAAGAAGGTAGTTGGGGCCCATATATAGGTGGTTGGGGGAAATGGCTGGCCTTACTCTTCGATGTGGGACTGGTTCCCTTCTGTTTATACTTTCTGGTGCCCTCTTAGGCAGGCTGGCGCCCCCGGCCCCTGGGTCCCTGGGTCCCTGGAGGCAGGACAGAGTGCCAGGCCCCGAGGCCGGGTGCTGGTGATCCGGTCCCGACCCTTGGGCCGGGCCCTGGTGCCTTTGCTGCGGGTCTGTGGGCCTGCTGTAGCCTCTCTGGCTACTGTCAACAACTACATACTAACCATATGAGCTCAGTAAAAAAAATTTACAAAACCCTAAATAACCCCATATGAACAATGACTGACTGATGCAGAAGAAAGGAGTGCTCTGTTCATGTGGTTAATGACTAGTTTTTGCATTAGTCACTTGATCAGTCGATCAACTATTAGGTAGTGGTCAGGGCAATATGTTTCTAGTTTTGCAAGTTTGCAATGCACGCTAAAACTAACAAACAGGGTCTCACTTATTGGCATTTGGATTTGCATCCCTCCAGCATGCACTAATCACATTAAGAACCTAAATTCATGTCGATCATGACCCATAGCGCATGTGAGATGCATCATGCAAGTGTGGAACACAAACTGAGAAACATAATGATAATCTTTGGGTCCAACTGGGGAATTAACAATCCGACAGAATTATAATGTAAACCTTTTCTCAGGTTTCTGCGAAATTATTCTAGTGATCAATATAATTAACAAATTAAACAGATTATTGCTAGCTGCTACATCGATCATTTGGTACTCTCAGAAAAATAACTCCCTGAGACCGACAGTCGACGATGATGGATATATACGACTCCGTCTTCGCTTGTTGACTCCGCAAAGAAGATCCAATCCAAACAAACTAGATCAATAGCCAGAATAATCTCACGCTAATGATATAAACTTTACTAATGACCCTACTCTTGTCTACCAAATATAGTTAGATTTTTATGTTGCAATTCGCCTACTTAAGGTATCAACTAGAACAGCTAGCGATTTTCTGTGGAAACATAATTGCAATACTTATAACCAGCACATGCGCATTGCATGCAGAACTGCAATCATGAGAATCGAATCCAATTTGGAGATGAAGTAAAGGGGATCGTAAGGATTAGTAGTTGCTAATTACTGTATTAGCAAATACGATTAGTAATTAAACTGGGCCTAATAGAAATTTCAATTCTAGAATGGTTTGATGGTGTTGGCAGACCTCAAGCAGAGCTATAATTAACCACCAGTTGTTTCCTTAAAAAGATCCGTAATTTTCCACCAAACTAGATCTCTTTGTCGGCTGGTTTATCTGAAGGGGTTAAATTTCGAAATGGTTGACTGATTAAGTATTCTTGATACATATATTCCGTATACAAAAATGTTTTGGGCCTTATAGATCCCTTTCGTATATTGGGATTTAAAGTAAGAATCAAATTACTCAATCCACCCATGCAACATAGAAGTGTTCAGAAAGAAAGATCTGTTATATATAACATTTACAAAGACATATGCAGATTAGGACTAGCAGGCGATCGGTGACTACTGAAGCAGAGAATTAGAATGAAGGGAGACAATGCAGAGGATGTTGCTTAACGCATTTGCCAGCAGATTCATTGCTCCCTCGTAAAATCGTAATCAGTTAATTTAAGTTGCAAGAAATTAACCAATTAACTTGGGAGGATGAGTGTTCACCAAGCTAGCAAGACAAGTATGCTTGGTTAACGTAGTTAAACATGTGCTGCAAGAACTAACCCTACATGCGCGCATATGGCTACACGAGGCCCTTGATTTGCTTTGTAAACTGTTCAAATAAACCGCCCTAACTCTACATTGTGATAATAAACAAGATCCAGTCAGATTGTAATCAAACTCAAACTGTAGATCGTTGGACTTGTCACTTGTCAGGGACTCATTATTCATCAACCTTAAGCCTTTTAAATCCTATATGTGCATACCATTGATTTGCGAAGCAGATGAGAAGTTATTGCATACGAAAATCCTGTGAGTGTTGAGTCGGCCAAACAGAGATTTGGGGTTTTAGGTCCACAAATCGAGTTTTACCACCTAGCTAGTCGTACAAGTGGCTATCACGACGTTGGTGTTTACATCGAAAACCGCTTGTTTCTCGATCGAGTAGCCCTTCACAATCCACTGTGAGTCAGAAGACGATGATCATGGTGTGTTTCACATATCAGTTTTAATTTACAGTTCACAAGCACTGTTTTACGCAAGGCATTGTTCTTCTGCGGTGTTCGTTGGCCAGGATGCGGTAATGTGCGATATTTTGATGCCTTCAGTGATGACATGAAACTTAAATACGATGAAGCTTACGATTGGAGCATAATTAACAATGGATCTTGTTTACAACGTTTCATGGAAGATGTCTAAACCGGTGCTTAAGTGCTTTGATTGATAGTGATTAATCTTACTTCAGTTTTTTGTACCAACTGAAAATGGTTCTTCTACATACGTACATATCGATCACTGTTATAATAGATTTTGGAGTTCCTACTCCAAACATTCTTTACAGTTTATTGGCTGGAAGAAAGAGTCATGGTCATAATTCTTTTGTGGTTCTGATTCACCATAGGTGCATGCTAAATGGAACTTATTAGTGAATTTCAGGGCAAGGAAATGTTGTGAAACCAGTTATCCTACATAAAAAAATATGCGGCCTATTCAAGGTTTACGAGCATTTGCATAGTAAATCATCAACCATGGGATGGATAGTTACGTTATTGACGGTCGAACAATTTTTATTATTTAGCTCAGATGTACGTAACAGATTTTAGTATTTGTGTTTAGACGAAAAAAGAGAGCGCCCATGAAGTACTTGTTTTACCTCTGGAGTTGAGGGTTAGAGACTGTAACTATCTGGGGATTTATCTACATAAAGATAAGGAGGTAACTTTGGGAGGATTTCATATCCCGGAAAGGATGATGTATTTTTGTTTGTTCAGATTCTTTTGGATTTCGTAGGCCTAAATGCTTGGGTTTAGCCCGCAGACTCAAAACGCACACTTAGGCCAGAGTAATTCCTAAATAAAATCTGACCACAAATTATAGATTTCAAAAATCTTTCACTCATACCAGAAACCTGAACCACAAGCTTGTGATTATTCCAGGTAAGCTGAAGAACTGGAGGTGTAGAAGGGGAAGGGGGCCTAGCATCAGATTCTATATGCCACATGGCACCCCAAAAACCAATCGGACACCTCTCTCCTATCCTTTGAGATAAGCAAACCCTTCATACATTAACACATTTTCATTTTCATACTTCACCTACAAACCCTACTCTGCATTACATCACAAACAGATCAAAGAAAGAAAAAGCTTGGATTGGTTAAATCCTCATAGTCAAAAATGGCTTCTGCTTGGGCTTCCTCTGCCATTGCAGCTGTATCTTCTCCCAGGTAAGCTCTCCATTTCATAAGATCTGAACTGATAGTGTTTAATATATGAACAACAAGTTGATTAAGAGATGGAATGTATGATCATACTGCAGCTCGCAGAAAGCTGGATCTGCTTTGGCAGCAACCAAGGCTTCGTTTTGTGGCGGGAGGAAGTTGAGAGTGAGAAACTTGGCAGCACCGAGTGCATCGTCATCAACATCCTTCAGAGTATGTGCTGCTGCAGCTGACCCTGACAGACCCATATGGTTCCCAGGCAGCACCCCACCCCCATGGCTCGATGGAAGGTTCGTATTTACAATTTATAGAATGCAGTCTGACATATTATGTTGTCGAAAAATTATTACTACGAACTATAGATGAAGTGAACTTGTCACAGTTGTGCGACATAGTGTTAGTTAATCCTAGTTTCTGATTGTGATTTTTCACTATATAATGCAGCCTTCCAGGAGACTTTGGCTTTGATCCTCTTGGTCTTTGTAAGTCAAATCCATGACACTGTCCCTCAAGAATTTCAAATAACTGAAGTACTGAACTATATGGATGCCTATGCAAATTGTAGCTGATATTTGCTTGTATTAATGGAACATGCAGCATCTGACCCTGACAGCCTAAAGTGGAACGTTCAGGCTGAGCTTGTACACTGCCGGTGGGCGATGTTGGGTGCCGCCGGGATCTTCATCCCGGAATTCCTAACAAAGATTGGCATCCTCAACACTCCTTCATGGTACACAGCAGGAGAACAAGAGTACTTCACTGACACAACCACCCTGTTCATCGTTGAGCTGATTTTCATCGGCTGGGCTGAGGGGAGGAGATGGGCAGACATCCTCAAGCCAGGGTCTGTCAACACTGACCCCATCTTCCCCAACAACAAGCTAACCGGCACCGAGGTTGGATACCCAGGAGGGCTCTGGTTCGACCCCCTTGGATGGGGAAGTGGCTCACCCGAGAAGATCAAGGAGTTGAGGACAAAGGAGATCAAGAATGGGAGATTGGCTATGTTGGCTGTGATGGGTGCTTGGTTCCAACACATTTACACCGGTACAGGACCCATTGACAACCTATTTGCTCACCTTGCTGATCCTGGCCACGCCACTATTTTCTCTGTAAGTTCACTTTTGAGTTAGATTAGATTGAAGCATTGATGTAACATATTTATCGTTACTTAGGCTAACAGTTAATCGTTGTGGATTGTCACAGGCTTTCAAGTGAGGAAAAATTGTGGGATAATTCCAATTGGATTCAAGTTTGAAAGAAGGGGCAACTGTGGGGATCACATATCATTAATCTAAGGACTGAGGCTTACGGTTATGTTTGAAACCAAGGGAATTTGTAGAACTAAGACCTGTAAACTTGTTATGTGATTTGATAGAACCATCTTCTGGTGTACAAATATCTGTTTGGACTTGAATTCCATAAATATGTATTGAATCAGTTGTGGAAGTACAAGGAATGTTAAGTGAAGCAACACTCCTGTGATGGAAAATCTCCTATGATTAACATGAATGTACTATTCATTCATTTGTCATACTGACAAGATCTACACGCAGAACTCACAACTTCAAAACCCATGTTCCAGATTAAAAGAGTACTTTCACAAAAAAATGACTTTCCTCGTTTGGGCAGAACAGAATGAACTCTTGCTGCTGGTACATGGCATATAGAACTAATAAACTAGCTTTCATTTCCTTTGGATCCTCCCAGCTAACTTTGACAAGGTTAAAGCCTCAAAATAGTTAATTCAGGAAGAGGCAAGTCTCAGATGGTCAGATGAGGGCACTTACATATTTTTATCAGATATAGAGAATAAGGCAATACTGACATTCAAGCTCCTACCTCACAATTTCCGCAAGTTGATTCAAGAAAAACACAACAAAAGATTACCTTTATCTTTTCTAAATGCACTGATTTTTAAAGCCTATGCTTATGTAAGCCAGACCATTATTGGTTAGAAAGCAAAAAATGAAAAAGGCAAAATAACCATCTATGCTTATTGTCAAGACTCGAGCGCAAGGACCTGGAAATTTCAGAACTCGACAAGGAGTGAAGGAGATATCTCCTATGAACAGAAAACCATTAATCTTCAACATCAAACATTCTAATACATGCATTATTATTAAGTAAGAGTCATGCATCATACAGTAAGATTTCAAACTTTCTCTTGGCTATAACAATTTGTTTTCTACCATTTTCAGAATTAGATCGAGTAAAATGATTTCAAGCATCCATCAATCAACAACCAAGAACTTTACTTCAAGCAACAAATTTGTCACACAAGAAGTAAACTTTCAACTCATTACCATATGAAGTTGAATGAAACCAAGAAAAACTTCAACTCAAAGCTCAAAAGTAGCCAAAATTGTGAATAAGCAATTAAGCATACACAAATTTCAGCTATGAATATATTCAATATACGAGCAAAAGTGATGTCATTACATTACAGCCTAATAAAAATGAACTTACTTCTCCAAACCCTCTCATTTTCCCTCAAAGTATCATCACCCTTTTTAACTATATTACATGATTCAAATTTCAACTCTTTTTCATTTCCGAAAAAAAATCAAAGAGGGCCAAAAAAGAGAGAGAAGAAGACTATAAACATTTCTACCACAACAACGGACTCAGACCGAACCGGGCGGATTGTTCTGACGCCTAACGGAGAGCTGAACCGGTAAAGGCCGACCCGTCCCCGACCCGCCACAGCTGCTGCAGAAAGTCCGACCCGAACCGGAACATGTACGGCACCCGACGTCACCATCCGACCAGCGCGAGCAGAGACAGCTAACCCGACCCGTTCCGTTGCAACTGGGGCACCGCGGAAACGGGCCGGCCATGGGTTTGTCCATGAGAGATTTGACGATGGCGGCTCCCGCGAGGACGCCGAGGCCCTGAGCTATCTGGGTCAGCACGATCGGACCGCCCATTGGAGAATGTGAGTGTGTGAGAGAAATTGAGTTTGGCTTATCGAGTACAAGAGGTAGAGGAAAAAGAGAGCCAAGATTGAAGATTGAAGATTGAAGAAGAAGAGGGGATTTCTTTTATTTTTTTTGGTGCGAAAATTTGGAGATATAAAAAGTCAGAGAGTGGCTAAGTGGTGGTGGAATCGTACACGTAGAAGCGTGTTGTGGTGTGGAAGGAAGAATTGGATTTTTGTAGGAGGTGTTTGATTTCATTTTGGGCTTTTCTTTCTCTTTCTTTTCTTGTACTACTGGAATTTGTGTGATGGATTTGTTTTGTTTTTATTTGGGTTGGGTTGGGTTGGGCGTCACATGATGTTTAGTCTGGGGTTTTGATCTTTTTTTTTTTATCAATTTTTGGGGTAAAAATATCTTTGGGAGTGGATAATGAAATGTGATTTTTTATCTTCTCGTAGCTTGTAGATTTTTCTTTTGAATTATAGTTGCAAACTTAGTAATGTGAGTATTTGACGCTCGAAAAAATTGATGTGGTTGGAGGATTCTTTCAAGTTTCAATCGCTAGTTTTTTATGCAATTTTTCAGTGTATGTTATCAAGACAAAATATTATCACGGCAAACCATGTCAGACTGCCACTTAGTTCTATAGCAGCACTGGAAAATTCCAATTTGAAGGAGAAAAAACAAAGTGTTTATTTCAGATTGTTTACTTGTAAGTACCTAGCTAATTTATTTGTCTCACATATTAATAAACCAATGTTGGTATTTTTTGTTTTTTCCAACAAGTACAAAACCAATTACAACTCAAAACTTCTAACACAACCAAAGTGAGGAATCAAATAACAAAGCAAAGCTAGCTGAGAGAGGAAGGGCATGGTCCCAAGCTTGAATGCCAAAGCTATGTCTAAATTTCTCTATTGCATCAGCAAAAAGTTTTGTTTACTGCCGTTTGAGCTAAGAAGTTGATGTCTTAGACTAAAGGTGTAATTTTCCAAAGGAAATAATATCATCTCTTTGAATCCCCTTTGAAGGGCTGAGGCTTCGGCTGTGAGCACTTCAGAACGTCCAATGCATATACAAGCTAAGGAAATTAGTATTTAAATGTACGATTTTTTTAATTTTTTTTTAAAGAAGAGAGAGATTTCATTAGAAAAGACTCAAAAGAGTAAGATTACAAGTACAGTAGCTATTTATTAACTTAGTGCATTAGATCTCTCGTGGTACACAAGACCCATAGAAGGCTGCTTTTATTGATTCTCTAACTCTTAGTTAGCAAGTACCACATAATCACTACGTACCGCTACACATTTTTGTTCACCTCTTTACTCCATTTAGTACCTCTGGGACTGCAAGGACCTTGATGAGCTCAAAGCAAGAGTCTCCTGCCTGTTGTACTTGAGGTTCCTTGCCTGCTGACGGTCCATCTGGTAAGCGTTGGCGAGGACCACGTCGGGAAGTGCCCGCAGAACGGAGGTCCTGCCGGCCAAAGTGTTGATCATGGCATTGTCATCGGTCTTGAAGGCGATGTACTCGTACCCGTCGCTCATGGCCTTTTGCAACACGGCGTGGTTTTGTGGCACAATGAAGAGCTGTCCCTGGCGGACCTGATCGTCCAAGATGGTCTGGCCGTTGTCATTAACCACCTGAACCCTAGCGCTTCCTCTGATAACGTAGATGATCTCATGAGCATTCAAGTTCCAGTGGGGGCTGTGGATAGCATTGTTGTAGAAGTAGCCTCTCTCGGCGCTGAGGCGTAGGAACCTGAGAATAGGCATGCTGAAGCTGTTGAGGGTGCTGATGCGACCGGCTTGCGGGTTGAAGACGTCGGCCATGGAAGGCTTGCCGATGTTCTGCTTGACCTTCATGTGGCAGAATACCTCCTCAAAGCCATTTTGGCCTTGTTGTCCTTGCATTTGTCTTTCCTCCCTTTGTGACTGTGGTGGCTCGACAAAGTCGAAACGTCCCTCAACCCTAATGATTTGTGGCCTGTTGTCGTTCTGTCCTTGGAGTTGCTGGACAGTCTGAACGTCGGTGTTGAGAGCATCGGCGAGAAGGCGAGTCTCGAAGCCGGAAAAGATGTTGTTGACGTTGTTTCCCTTCTGTTGTTGTTGTCTGCTGCTCCTTCCTTGTTGTGCTTGTCGTCTCCATGGGGTTTGGCCCTGTAGTTGGTAATTGAACTCATCTTGTGGGTTGCCAGCAAGATAGAATCGCTATAAATAGAGATCAATAAGCAGCAACAAATGAGTGAGTTGTGCATGTAATATAATTAAGTTGTTAACAACATGTATATATAGAGTTAAAATGTTTGTAAAGAAGTGTACCCTTGGGTTTTGGTCAAGCTGGTTGTGGTTATTGCTGATGTCTAAAAGAGTAACAAAAACAAGAGATTGGTCACCGTCATTGTGAGACCAGGTTGTGACTCCGGCGGGGACTGCGATAACATCACCCTCCTTGATGCGTCTCACCCTCTGGTGTCGGTCTAGCTGCTCAAAGGGTTGTTGTCCTTGCTCTCCGAATTGTCCTTGCCGTCGTCCCTGTCGCTGCGCGCGGTAGCCTCCTTGTTGGCCTTGGAATCGTTGTTGCAGTTGCTCTTCTTCAGATTGCTCAGACTCCTCAAATGTCTCCGGACAGCCAGGGAATACCATCCCTAGATGACCCATACCTACAGTAAGGTGTCCAAAAATAACAAGTTAAACACATATATATACTTAAACATTAACGTGCAATTATACTGAATAATAAGTTTGCACATTACCTTGTACGACGTAAACAAGCCTTGGAGTGTTGGTGTAAGAAGGCAAGTGAAGGCCATTACGCTCGATGGTGATTCTTTGAACAGCGACACCGGCGCACTGGAAGTCGTCCTGGTTATGATCCCATGACTCGATCCGACCAGCTTCGGTCTCAATACGGTTGTCAGGCTCGCGGGCTTGGATCTGGTTCAGCATGCACTCATTTCGCTGACTAGATTGACATTGTTGACGACTGGCTGAGCAGCCGTGGAAGACAACGAGCAAGCAAAGAGAAAAGGCGAGACCTAAATGCTTGGCCATAGTAATGATCTGTGGTAGAGATAGCTAGCTAACTGTGGGTTGTGGTGAAGCGACGAGTAGAGACCGTTGGTATTTATAGGAGATAAGGAGGAGAAAAGTACAAATGATGTGTAAGGAGTCTCATGCCATTCTTCTCTTTGCATGCTATTCGCATTTCAAATACGTACACCTCATTTTTATACCGGGGCAGGTGTCTATTGGCTTCAGAGAAATATAAAGTGGCCGGAACAAGGTGGCAAAACCAGGTGGGGGTAGCACATATATGATTGTCTCATTTGTCTGCAAGTAAAACAATAAATTGTACTGCCTTGAACGTTAATTACGAAGGAAATGGAGCTCAGTCGACTGTTTGATCGGTGTCCGTTCACCTGAGTAGGTGGCCGGATTACTGAAACCGTCGCTTGACACGTGATCTGTTACCATCTTCCTCTTCGTTTCCAATTGCCTCATGTAGAAGCACGTACACTCTAACATGCGTATCATCTGAGGTGTAGTCTATTAATAACTTATTGGTACCTGCATGTCTATATTATTTTCTAGGGAGAAAGCACTTAGTCAAAAATATAGTTTTTTTTTTACTCAGTCCAATGAATCTAATTAAAAATACAAATTTAACCTCATGTCAATCTATTTTCTTCCCACGATCTGGAAACTCTCTCTCTCTCTCCAAAACCACCGCCACCATCTCTCTCTCCAAAACCACCGCCACCACAACTCCGATCGCCCTGTGCTCTAAACGGTTTGATCGATTTGTCGGCGCTCGCGGTTATGGAGTAGCAGCTCTGGTTGCTGTTCCGAAGGGGCTCGGCTGCGGCGACAGCTCACTGTCCCTGCAACGACTGAGCTTGTGGTGCCGGCCGATTGTCGCCGTCATTGCTTCGCAAGATGAATTGGTAAAGCTCCAAATTTTTGTAGTTGGGAAACTTATCGGTAAACAACAATAGGCCACTAAATAAAAGAAAAGTTGCAGACTTTTGAAATCTGTAAGTCGCTTACTGGGAGTCAGTAACTTGATTACTGGAAATCTGAAATTTGTAAGTTGCTTACTGGGGATTAGTAACCTGATTACTGGGGTCAGTAACTTGATTACTAGAAATTTAGAATCTGTAAATTGCTTACTGGGGGTCGGTAACCTGAGTACGGTGACTGAAATCAGACGACTAAAGTCCGGTGACTGAAATCCGACAACTGGAGAATATTAAATAAATATTCCGGTGAAAAAATTGGGAGACTGGAATCCGGCGATCGGAGTCTGATGACTGAAATCCGACAAACGACCATTGGACGCCGGTGAAGTTTGGTGACCTTCTGACAAAGTGTTTTCTATCTTCCACTTTCTCTTCATATGAGTGTAAGGAGTGAGGGCAAAAATAGAAGAACAATATTAAAATTATACTAGGGTTGAAAAGATTTATTGAAATAGACAATATGAGTCATTACATTATGTTTAATAGGGCAAGAAATTAGAGTGTTTATTGAAATGGGTAATGAGGGGGCCAAAATTGTACTAAATGGATATTTTTCCTATTTTCTATTTTCCTGCTCTTTCCAAAGGTATGATGGGTAATGATGGTTTGGTGTTGTTGAAGTTAAGAAGTGAACAAGCTTGTTTGGTGTACACATTCAAGTGTGATATATATATATATAGTTCCTATCAAGAGTGAACTTTCGCTCTAAAATTAACGTGTGAAGTTTTTTATTTAACACATTTTTTTGTCATATTTTCACATCTCAACCGTTCAGATATTAGAACCTAATGTCTAGATCATCTCTGCCAAATTTCATCTAACTTAATAATCGTTTGACCTTTCATTATAGTGATTTACATGAACAGTTCAGGTTAAACATATTCAATTTGTTTATTGATTTAATACAGTTTCGATACCTTAATAGTCACCAAATTAGATGAAATTTTGTAAGAATGATCTATACATTAGGTTCTAATATTTGAACGGTGGAGATGTGAAAATATGACAAAAAAGTGTATCAAAAAAGAACTTCACACGTTAATTTCAGAACGAAGGTTCATTATAGATAGGAACTATATATATATATATATAACAGAGAAGAGTACGTAGTTCATGCAACTATGCAAGTCTTAGGGTCTCAGGGCATCAGTTACAGTACGTAGTAGCAAGTCTTAAAAGACTTGGATGGCAAAGTAGCTAGGTTTAGTTCAGAATTTCAAATTCGTGAAGGAACAACCTTATTCTTTGTTTTTGGTTGTTGAAAACGATTGAAGAAGAACCTTAATTAATTACTCATCATCGATGATTGTTTACTCCATTGATGTTTATAATTATAAAATATTCCTAAACAATTGTTGAAGTCTTCTCCGTGGTTTTCACTGCGTGATTATAAGGTCATCTATTTCTTATATTAACAGGAGGGACAAGCTAGACAATAAATCAAATACAATCTACTGTATATTTCATCAACAACTTAATTATCAATGTACTTGAGGCATGAAAGTGATGGATGCAAGCCACCTACATTTGTAAATATTTGGTAATGTATAGCTTCACAACTTGATCGATACTCCGAACAAGGTATTTGTACTAATTTAAAATACTTCGAACAATGTTTTATACTCTCCTTGCTATTACTGCTATTTTCCTTACTATAAAGTTTTCAAAATCTGTAAGGATATACGAGAATTGGAATTGCAGTAATTAATTTTAAATTATAAATCAAACGATTTTAGGGTTTAGAGCTTTGTTGATATTCAAATATAAACTATCGAGTATCAGACAACTTAAAATTACTACATTACTAGGTACACATCTGGTAACAGATGACTAAACTATGCAGGCCCTATTATTACAGAGTTAATATATTGGATCAATTAAATGCGAACTCGATTGTTCTCCAATAAGAAATCTCAAGAGTAGAATTTGAAATCCTTGGCTTGAAGTATGATATTCCTCAATGCACCTATAGGAGCTAAAACCATCAGTAACACTCCAACTATGATGCAGAACCAATTTGCAAACCAGGATATGCTGAACTTCTTAGGTTTTTTGATGAGGAGCCACATGATGCAAGGAAGAAAGTATGTTGTGGGAGCAAAAGCAAATCCTCCAAAGAAACTGAGAAGCCCCCCAAAGAAAGGGAACGTGATTCCGATGACCAAGGTCAATGCAACAAATATCATTCGTGATACAAAGCGAAGAGAATAAGATGGTTTGAACTTCATCTGTCTCACTAGAGCTGCCTCTACTGTGTCGAACGCTGGCATTGCAAAGACCTGATAACTTCCAATCACATGAATAACAACAAAGGCATTGGCAATGACAATAAGCCACTTAGGGTTCTCCAATGATAAGAGGATGTTATCCTGAACATTGTTTCCGAATACCCAATAACCGATAAGAGCAACTGGGAAATAGCACAAAGCCACCACAAGATATGCGAGTATCACACCCTTCCACATTGGTTTCTTGGAGGGCTTGTCAGGTGTAGAAGGCATTGTTGCTTGAATCTCCAAAACCACATTGTGGCCAGCAAAAGCAAAAGCTACATCTCCCAAGGCACTAAAGAAGTTGAACACATTTCCTGTGGTGGTTGAAGCTCTGGGGCCATACTGCACTGCTGGTTGAACCCCTTTGTGTAGTGAAGCTCCCCAAGCAATTGTAGAGTAGCTCAAGGACATGATAGCTGCCGCAAGAGAAAGACTAGCAATGGAATTGAAGCTAGGGAGATGAGAGATTACAAAATGGACTGCAGAAAAGATCATGATGAAGTAGGTGGTTTTGATTGGTTTTCCAGGGGCCAAAATATCATGAATCTTCTGCAATGATTTACCACCGGTAATCATATAAACGATGCACACTCCGAATTGCACCATTAGTTGTTGGGGTACCACAATCCAAAGCCCTAGCTTCTCTCCAAAGGCATGTTGCCCTAACTCATGGTATCTATCAAACCTCTTCCCCGGTACCGACTCATGCAACTCTACCATCTGCCATAAGGTGTATAGGGTGATAATCCATGAAAGAACCATCACAGTGATTCCAGGTCCCCATCCAAGTTGAGACATGGCAAAGGGAAGACCAAGCACACCAGCACCAACCATGGCAGTAACATTGTGAAACGCAGAGTACCACCATGTTGCATTCCTATTACTTGTGATGGGAAGCCAGTCATTTAGATCCTTTTCCTTCTGATCAATACCTTTCGCTTCAATATCGATATCCATCTCTCCGATCCGTGAAAGAATAAGAGTTTTTCAACACAAGATAAGTTCTCTTGCTAGCTTTGATTATATATAAGAACAGAGAAAGTACTTTCTAAGTAGGACTTGGAGTACGACTCCCTACATGACTTTGAGTTTGTTTCCGTGGTGAACTGAAATAAATCGTCACTTGGAGTTGGAGTTGGTTTTTCCCTGGTTGACTTGGAGTTGGACTTGCCACTTGGATACTAAGTAGGACTCCCTACACGACTTGGATAATGGATACGAAACAATTGTCTAGTGCTAGTGTACATGTCTTATCTCTGTGTATGACCCATTTTTCCAGCGCCGCCCAATTTGAGTCCAATTTAGCAGCTGTGGCCTGTGGGTGGCTGGTGTGCCATCGGTGCATTTAGCCCCAGTCAAACCGAGTGAGGACAACTGAACAACAGACTCATTACATATGATTATGTATTACAAAATATCACTCTCAGTATCAATGTTGATATGGCCGAGTTGGTCTAAGGCGCCAGATTAAGGTTCTGGTCCGAAAGGGCGTGGGTTCAAATCCCACTGTCAACATTCAAAATATTACACTTTTTTTTTCCAATATATATATATATTTTTTTCCTATGCAGAGCAGCTTTGTGTTGTGATTGGAGTGAGCAACATTCAGAATCAATAATTTGCAGATTACAATGTGTAAACAGCACTACTAAAAAAGCAAAACTACTGAGCTCAACATTCTTTGTAGAAAGACGAGAGGTTACATCGAGGGAAGTAAAACATAGAAATAAAGAATACAGTTCAACATATCCAGGTAATTAATCAAATACCAAAGTATTCATTTGCTTGAGCTCCTCACAGATGATGGACCATACAACAAAACTGAGTTGCAAGTAAAATAATCTTGCACGTCCCATGCATCTGCTAGGATTTTTATGAAAATATAAATCCTCAGTTACAATCAAATTAACGCGAACATAGATTTGCACTAGTTAGATTCATTTCCTACCAATGCTACTTCCATCTACATATGGCTTACGGCGTTTTGGGGGCTTTGCTGTGAGCACTAATAATTCTATGTTGCCAAAAAATTATATCCCATTGACTCTGAAATCAACTCTCTGATTTAGAGGAATGGATTTCATCTTTTCTCAGAATACTTGTCTAATGTTGATGTTGATTCTTGAAGTTAGGATGTATTCTAGAAAACTTGAATCATCCTCGTGCGACAACTGCTGCTCAAGAGGCAAAGTTTCAGCATGTTGTTTGTCTGTGAATATCCGAGGCACACCTGCAATACAAGAAAGCAAATAAAATCTCTTAAGAAGCAGTATACACTGGGAATCATTTATCAATATAAGTTCTGCAAAATGGAATAGTCAAACTATAATGTGTATCACAAGAAAGCACTTCGATTAAGGAGCAAGGATAGAACTTTTGTTTAAACCCAAAGGCATTTTAGGAAGCTTACTACGCTAAAGCATAACATTAAGAACCAAACGATAATTACGTCCATCAACTCAATCACTTTCCTTACTTGTTGATTGGCCTTACCATAAATGGATTCATCATCACAATCAATATAATATCTTTAACTACAAACATGCTTAACCAATCAAGATAGCTGGAGACTCGCACATACCATGAAAGCATTCTCTTGCTTCTCCAGCCATAAGTACAACATCACCACTTCGAAGGAACATTGCAGCTGGAGGATCCTCTCTAAGTTTCCCTCCCAGAAGGAATATTGCTTTGCAGCCTAAACTGAGAATATTAGAGATAAATCAGCACTTAAAGGAGGTGTTTACTCCATGTTGTTTTCTTGTTTTAGTGACAATCAAACACAACCAAGATACATAAATGAAAAGGTACAGGAAAATACCTCATGCTTACAATAGGCTTACTCCAATCAGCTTCCATGTCATCCAGGTGCCCCCCAAGCATATCGCCTAGACAGAAAACACAAAAATGAAGATAAAAAAAAAATGTAAACCATAGCTTGCATAAATTTCCCAATCAAAAAGGAAGAACAGTTAAGTAAGTGATCACAATCTGCCAAAATAAGAAAATTTCCCCCTGGTAATACCTAAGCCAAAGTAGTTCACTATTGCAGCTTCGGGCTGGAAATCTTCACCCAAGGGCATTGCAGGTGCTGCCAGTTTTTTAGCTAGTTGACTGAGTGTATCAGGGATCTTCGTATGTGGGAGAGAAACATCATAGTTTCGCTACAACAGAAGGACACAATTAGTTAGATACGTGCTGTGACACAGCTTGAATGCATTCAGTATATTGTCATCTGATAGTGATTTTACAAATAGATATTATGCACTATTTATAATAATTGAGAAATGTTTTTAACTTGAAAGGCAACGCTAGTTTCTGTTTATTAGAGAAGACCCTCAAGCATGGAAAAAATCAATTTAATTCAGCACCAGTTGAACACCCATTAATCATTTGCCAACCAAATCAGTTGGAATTCAAGTGAGATGCCATTCTTAGAGGAATTGCTTGATATGTATTCTAAATTGGGAAAGGAAACTAAGATGTACCTTGGACCAGTCGAATTGCAGGTCAAGAGTGCTCCAACGCAATTTCCGCAATAGAACTGAAGCTGAAATTGATTTGCACGAGTTTCCTTTTGATGAAGCTTCAGGTTCCTCAACGAACTTCCACCCTTGAGCATCTCTAACGCTGACAGAAAGATTACATTCAGAATTTGAATTCTCGTTTGCAACTAAAATTTTCCTCTCCATTGCTGCAATAAATAAATCATTTATAGGCCCATAAAAAGCATTGTGATTTGTTCTGTTAGGAGGCTGTGGGAAGCTGGTTAAACTCTCCTTGATCCATCGGCATTGTTGCTCTATAGTCAGTGCTCCTGGGATGAAATAAAATCCTGTATGTTTCCACAAGTAAATATCTGTTAGAAATATTAAAAAAAAAAAAAAAAAAAAAAAAACACGTCTGACACCTTAATATCAAGATTTTCAGAATAATGCTCTTTGTGCCTTTGAATTTTATCATTCATTAATTGAAATGAGCGCCAACTGTGATACCAGAAAACAAAAACGCAAATAGAAAACAAGCAGTATATGTGCCACAGCACAAATGAAGTAATATACATAAACAAAGGAACACCCTGGAGAATAACATGACAGGAAGACTCCACCCACTAAGCCAATTCCAGGCATTCCTCTCAAAGGAAATCAGGAGAGGTTCGAAAGGCTGTGAAAGACCAAGATCTCCACCCAAGATAAAGGACACTTATGTCTCTTTAATATTGTAAACTAAACTCGCAGTCTTCTGATCTATCTCAAGGTCTCTCATGAGATTTATTCCAGCACTCCTCAACCACCTGATTGCAGTCTTCTCTAGTTAGCCACTGAACTAAAAATTTGAACTGTTTATGAGAATTTTCCTCATTATAATCTTTGTCCACAAGAAAATGGGTGTGGTCCGGTCCGGTCCCAAGTCGAACACTTTTTATACTACTGTTTACCAATACAATCTATCACAATATCAGAACAGGAGATCCTGATCAGAATCCCTATGCAGCCTCACACATGTAAACTAAATCCCATGTCTAACACTTCCACTACTGAAAAAGAGACCACATATACGAGACTCTATTATCTCCTAAGACCGTGCAACAGTTTTGATCTGAAAGGATAAACACTTCTGATTTACAGCAAAAGCGCCTAAAAATCTAAAATCAACTGAAATTTTAATATCCAGCAGAAGCAGCTGATTAATCAAACTAGCAATGCAGTAAACACTTCTCATTACACGTGTAAAAAAAATACTAGCAAATACTCCAATCAAAATCCACAATTGCAGTGCATACACAGCTGGAAATGCTTGTAACAAACATTTAAAAAGGATTATAAGTCGGTGATTAATGCCTGGGCGATTCTCTATGGAGAAAACCGGACGGTCCAGACCGCAGCGAACCGGAACGATTGCAGGTGGAAGCTCAGCGTTTTCATTATACGATTCTAAAATGGACTTGAAATCCAGAACCTCAGATAAATCCACCGGCTTCGGTTGCTTTTTCCTGAAAAATTGACACAAATATCACACACGCATTTTGATCAGTTACTACAAAATTCAAATCGGAATCGGAGAGAGAATTACTTCTTGGGGGTTCTGTAAGTGTCTTGGTAATAGAGCTTGTATTTCTTCTCGGCTTTTCGGAACGCGGTTCGCTCCACATCCTCCGTCACCGAATCGGATCCGTACATCTTCGGTGAGTCGCCGCCTGAGTTAACTCGGAACCGTGAAACGAAATGAGCGGGAAAAAAGGTGATCGGAGTTTTATTAGGGTTCTGTGGCGGACGTTGCTCGCAAAAGCAGAATAGCGTCCCCAGTGGTAAGTTTCTGAGTCAGGTAATTTGCATTTATCGTTTAGGTATTTACAGTTTTACTCTGCTTCAATCCAAGTAATTATTGTCTTTACCGCCAAATCCCAAACCCGCCTTTTTCTTTTCCTCACGTTTTTCTTTACTTTTGCGTCGGATTTGTTCCAACCTGATGAAGAGGACGAAAAACTGTGATGAAAGAAATTGTGACACTTTTTTCTTGGCAAATTGCTTCATACACTCAGATATTTAGAATTATGATTTCGTAGACTTTAATTACCAGACTTTTGCATCATAAAAAGACTAAAATTAAAATAATAATTTATAAAACTAGAAATGTTTCATAAGAACGCGTTCAAATATTCAATATGTTTTGCATGCTTGATCATCCACATTCACCTCTCGCATTCGTAAATTCATTCAATACTATTGTTACTCGTAATGTAATTTTTGTATCGCACAATGAAGTATTCTTTTTGGACTTTCATTTCAGTCCTAAAATGATGAAGGCCGTAGTAATGTTTCATTTTTGATTTGATGCTCTAGTAAGATTTTGTAGATTTATCTTTTGAACGGTAAACCGACTGAGGTGGAAAGTGCATGAGAGTCGTATGCGGAGAGAGCCAAAAAGACTATAATGACCTTCCGAGACCATATCGTTAAAAAGAATAATGTCTGTTTTTTGGGAAAGAAAGAAAAAAAAAATAGCGGATATCTGAAATAATTTCAGAGAGGTGCAGAGGACGAAGAACAAGTTGTGAACAAGAATGGCTTGCAGAACAGCGTTGCGGTCGGCTATGCTAATAGAAGCGTGGCGACCCGTCTATCTCAGTCGGGGCTCCGTTTCCGCTTCCTTCCGGACCCGAAACGGATTCTCCACTCCCCCCCGCCTGACCCGAGACTTGCACTTGTCCAGACGGACCCACCTCAACTCCTCCCACAACGAAAACCAACCCGCTCTCAATGAGGACGAGCAAGGCCCGCCTCAAGAGGCCATTCTCAAAGCTATTTCAGGTTTTTTTTTTAATAGTTTTGGTTAATTTTGATTGTGAATTTGTTTTTAAGTGGCGGTTAAAACTGGGTGTAGAGGTGTCTAGAACTGAAGGCAGAGTTGGGCAGACGACGAATGTGGTGATTGGAGGCACGGTGGCGGATGATTCCACCAATGAATGGCTCGACTTGGATCAGAAGGTATTCTAGCCGTTCCTTTTTTTTTTTTTTCAGTTGATTAGTAGTTGATCAGATATTAGTAGGTTTAATGATTTTATTTATTTATGTTTAGGTAAATTCGTACCCAACTGTTAGAGGGTTCACGGCGATTGGAACAGGAGGGGATGATTTTGTGCAAGCTATGGTTGTTGCTGTTGAGTCCGTACTTCAACAACCTGTTCCTGAGGTATACATTTTTCTCTATTTCCAGCTGCCAATTTTTTTGAATTTTTCCATGGAATATTGTTGAGTTGTTATAATGTGTTTGCAAGAATTTTTTTTGTTTAAAATGATCGGTTTTGCTTCGTGAATTTTACTCTGTCATCGAATCAGGTGCTGTAGTCTGATATAACTCATATACTTGAATCGGTTTAGTTGTTTAGAGATGCTTCTCGTCACTTGTACCTACAATATTACAATGTTAAGCCAATGCCGGATAATAAGTGATGGTGTGTTACAATGAGTATCTTCTGGCAAGTTTAAAGTTGAGAAATGGTGATGAGAACTGGGAAGGTGTATAACAGCATGACTTGTGTTAGAAAGGATGTGGAACTTGCTATGGCGAGCTTTAAGTTAAGTTAGAACTGCTAGGAATGGGGTAGGCTGCATATGTTTTGTAAGGAACTGACTAGCCATGTAACTCCTTTTGTCCAATCGTTCATTAAGTTAGGAGGCTTTTCTCTGACCTCATAACCATAGTTGGGTCTAGATGTGACCTGAAAGAACTTGACCAATATTTTCAGGGTATAACGAACATGACAGCCAAGTGGATAACTCTCTATAGGCTATAGCCAAATTGCGAATGTGCTACACTAGAACATAGCATGATGGTGAAAAGAACAGACTAGTTTCCTGCCAGAATAATAATCTTTCCTTCCATGCTCTCTCATACAGGCAAAGAACTATATTTTCCATTAACGTTAGTGGGATTTTTATCTTGAATTACATGAATTTTGTTCTCTTGGCTCAGTTATCTTTCTAGGACAGGCTGATATTTTTTTGTAAATCGATAATATAATAAAATTCATAAAATCCAAATCCTGCATTAGGAAGTGGTAAGATGATGCAACATCTTACTGCAATCTGTGGGGTTTAACACTTTTGTTGCCTAATTTAAATCAACAACAGGTTTGAATGTATGATTATGTTTGCTGAGGTTTCTTTTTTACAAGTGGATAAGTTAAATTCCCTGCAAATGATGCTTGCAAATGTGTTGTGACAGGGTCGTGTCAAGCAGAAGCTATCATCAGGAGGCAAATATGTGTCTGTAAACATTGGTCCAGTTCAAGTCATTTCTAGTGAACAGGTCTTCCCCTCCCTTGCACTCATCGTCAATATTATTGCACTACATTTATGATTGACGGAATGTATCTTCAATTCTTCGTAGAGGAAATTTTATTTGTGTTTGAATTGATTGACATGTGACCAACATAATTGTTGTCATTATACTGTACTATCCAGGTTCAAGCCGTATACAATGCAATGAGAAGAGATGATCGGATGAAATACTTTTTGTAGACTGATACAACTTCTCGTCGTGGGTAGTTTTGTACAGAGCACCAATTTTCCAGGGCCTCTCCTGCCCCGCGATAGTCTGCTTTGTGCTCTTCTGGATTTTGGTGTACTTGTGAGTTAGAGATCCGAGTACCAGTGGTTCAAAGTCAATCCATTTGCTTGCTCATGATGTATTTAAATTGAAGTCTAATTCAGAAGGTAGGCATTACTGAATCTGTATTATTAACATCATAGTTATTTCTTTATATATGTTACTGAGTTCAATTAAGGGCCAGAGGTTGGGATTGATAGTGAATTGCATCCATTTCCTACGGCACTGGGTATATATTCCTCGAATCTAGCTTAAACAATTAAGATCATAGAGAATAGAAAATGGACGTAGGGAGACTGCCTAACACTGTGCAGGAGTTTGTTGGCATGGTTGACTCACCATCTTATTCTATTAGATAGCGTCTATTACATTGGTTCGTTTTGGCTGCATTTTTGGCATTCAGACCAAAAAAAGAAAAGTATTTTGTATATATTCATCTTTGCTCTTTGAGGGTTGCATCCTGTCCAGCGAGGTGCTGAGTTATCAATCAGTATAATTCACTATCAATTTTCCAAGACAAACAAAAGTACTGTCTCAAGGCATATATATGATAAAAGCACAAAACTCGTCAAGCGCAGCACTCCTCAGCCATTTTGGAACATCGAAAGGAAAGGAACAGGTTTTAAATAAAATCACTATCAATTGCTAGATATACATTGCTTCTATAACCCAAAACAGGATGTGAACTAATTAATACTAGTACCATGATCTCTATACTACTCGCCACTCGGTCCGATCACGTATGTATATATGAGAATGTCTCTTTTTATTTAGCATATACATCGAAATGCGCTGCAAAAGCAAGAACATAGAGAACGTATACGTGAACTCACATAATCATCACCTACAGGATATAGATGGTTCCAAGTTTAAAGACTTGGTGTGAACCAGACGGGTCGAGAGTGAAATTGGACTCGAGAAGAACTGTTCTTGAGAAAAGGCCAGGGGAAGAACTCAAGGCTCCCTTTTGTGAAAGAATACATCCCAAATTCGTGTCCGCTTGAGGGTGATGCTAAAAAAAAAGTTGTCGAAAGCAAAATAGATAGAGTTTCTTTCAAGACGTTGCGCCTGAAGTCCATTTGGATTAAAATTTAGGGCATCACTTGTGGCGGGGATGAGTTTGCAACCACTACTGACGAACAGTATCTGATCACCAAGGCCGAAAACCTTAACCCAGTGAGGATGAGGATCACGTTTGAGCTTGAACACTCGGAATCGTTATGTCTTGTAGGGAACGGTGGTGGTGGCATAACCGCCTGCGATTACTTCCCAAGGAATTGTTGGATCAAGCTCGTGACGAGAATGAACCAGATACATGAACAACTCATTCCTCGTGGAATCTTTTGCTAGGTAACCAACACCACCATCAAAAGTCCAGTTCAAAGATCCCACCCTTGTCCTTGTATAGGAGCTGGACACAATCCAAATTGGCCAGGGACCAAAGGTAACCACTCTTTCAGCTCTATAAGTAATTGGGGCACCGCTGCCATTGACATCATGGAATTAGATGTCAAACATAACTACAAAATCGGATGTTGTTGCACCATATAACTTCCCGTCCATTATCTATATATCTCAGAACTAGTTCCACGATCATGTATGTATGCTAGGCTTAATACAAGTCCACGATCGATCAGTTGGCCTACATATACACACATGTCCTAGGAAACAAAGGCTGGCCACAAAGAAGCAGTAGTACTGCTGCTGGCTTGAGCTTGGTGGTGTTGAAGAGGCAGTTAGTTTAACCAAGACGAAGCCAGGTCCATTTTTGCAGCCACATGGGAAGCTAGAACGTGGTATTGATGGGAGCAGCACTCGAGCACCGGTTATCGGATTCAAGAGGAAGTAGGCAGTATCAAAAGAGTGATGATCGTGCAAGTAGAATGACCAAGGTTTCATAAAACCCTCTGGAAGCCGCAATGCGCTACCCACCATGAATAGCCATCCCTCAATTGACCCAACACACAATCCAACCTTTTCATATTACTATAATATGAGGACGAATAGTTGGTCCTCCACTCACTGAGGTTGAAAAGGCAGTGATCTTCGGCAGAGAAGAGATGAGGGGAGAGCATAAGCCATGGAAGTTGAGGAGCAAGGGAACTACGTACTACATTGTTTCGAAGCGATCTCCATATCAATAGTTGCTCGCCAAGGACGGCATACTGCTCGACAGCGAAGGTAATCTTGTATTTGGAGACGTTGTAAAATCAATGGCATGATATCTCCTGGGAGCTGGAGTTGCATTGCTCCTTCTTTGGAATCAATTAGGGTATGCTTTCGTAATTTGCTCGAGATGAACATCATTCTGAACTTATGCCAGCCGAGCAATATATAGTAACGTTCTTGACAAGCGGTAGTGAGTAAATAGTGCTAGAAATTTTCAAAGGGCAAGTCGAACCAATTTCGATCTTGACCGGTAAGAAATCTTCCTTCTAAGTTCTAATGAAGATGATGATCTTAATATGTAAATCTGTTAAATATCCTCTCCAATATCCTCTGCAGCAGTACAAGGTATAAGCACCTAACGCAAGTCCTACGTTTACCCAATACCAGATAGTCCATCATCTAGCATTATTCAAAATTAAATCTTTTATTTTTGGTTCTAACAGGCAGTACTATCAAATCAAGTCGACCAAATTCGATCAGAAACCCTACCAATCTTCTTTAAATTATAGCTCGTCAACTATGAATTGTAGCCCAAGAAACGGAAAAACATTATACAGGGAGAGATAAATATTGGAATTTAAAAGCAAACATGTAGTCACTGAAGAAATTCACCCAAATACTCTGTTGAACCCTTTATTTGTTATTGGCACCAATATTGGTTAGCATATCAATTTGAGTAATCCGTAGGATGATAGATTCATACATATTGATGAAAGATTCTGGAAAGACCTAATTGGTATTAAGTTAAAGGCAAAATTACTGTTTTGGTCACTGATCTTTGTCAAGAACGACAGTTTGGTCACTATCGAATGTCAAATATCAAAATGGTCACTCAAGTTAATGTTTCATTATCAATTTAGTCATTAGAGGTCAAACGACTGTTAATTATAGAATATTCTTCGAATATTCCGTTTCTTGCCAGGGGTATTATGGCCACTGAGGTATATTGGCGCCATTTCACAAATTACCCGCGAAGTATACAGTATTCTCTCGAGTTCACTTGAAAATGAAACCCTTGCAACCTCCTCAATACAGCCAATCAAACGCTGGAATTGGTATTACAATGAATCTAAAAGAAAGATATACTGCTTGAATGGAAACAGAACGAGAAATGAAATACATTCTGCACACTGACGGAAAAGAGGGACCATGCACCGCTGAAATTCTGATGGCTGAGTAGCTTCCAGAACTTCTTCCAATTCACCATGGAACATAACTTCCTTTGAAGTATTGGTTATGGGCCAATACTTCAACAGTCCTCTAATCACGGTATCAGACAACTCGGCATCTTTCTCCACGAACTGAGTAATGCAATAGGAGAGCTGCTGATGATACATAGATACACATTTAGGCTTGTGAAGGGGAATCAAGGCGCGAACAAGGAACAGCTTGTGCTCTTCCTTCAAAGGCAAAGCAAAACCATTAATTATACTGCCTAAAATTTCAAGCATCTCAGCAATTCCATTGTGCTTCTGAGTCTCAAATATGAACCAAAAGAAGATATTGTTGATGGCTTTCCTAATGAATGGTCGATGCACCATGAACTTCCCATACACCCTATGGAGGATTGTTTTCAAGTATTCCCTCTCTCTTTGATCCTCCGAGTCAAACAAATCAAGCAACTTCAAAACAAACGCCTGGTCAATATATCTTTTAGCTAGCTTAGCATCTGTCTCTGTAGAAGCCACAAACCTCAACAGAAACTCATACACAATCTGAAGATGAGACCAAGCCGGTTCCAACATCTGGTCGTCCTCATCTTGATCATAGCTCTCAAGAGCCTTCTTCTCCTGACTCGGAGATGGAAAAGTCTGAAACAAATTGGTGGCCACCATCTTAGTAATCTCCTGCATTGTCACCTCATTGAACTTGGAACTCACAGACGAAATGTAATCCACAAGTTCAAGCAAAGTCTGCCTCTTCACATCTTTCTCCCTCAAATTCTTTGAAGGATCATTAAAATCAAACACAACACAACACATGTTCAATTTCTTAATAAACAGACCCTGCTTCTCTGCACTGGGAACATCACGGAAACTCGGCAAGGCCTCATAGGCACCTGAAAACAACACAAGGCCTACTTGACCTTGTTTCTTGGATTGGTTTGATTTTCAAGTGTATGCACGAGGGTGAGCCATAAGGTAGGCCTCTAGGACTTCATACATCCCAATGGCTCTGTCTTTCCCAAGCTCAATGTCCTCTTCTTTGATCTGAATACCATCTTTGGCTTTGTATTCACTTGTCAAATGACATATACATCCTCCCCTGCCATACCCTTCAAACTTGACATCATAGGTAATGTAATCAAGCTTGTCCAGCAAATGTTCTGCTGCATCACTCTCAATGAAGGTGTACCTGCACATCAGATTCTCCTTGTCCAGAGCATCAATCCTGTGTTTTGCATATCTCATAGGACTAGCTGCACAACACAAAGAACACCAAACACTTAGTTACCTAGCTATTAGACTAGTTCTATGACCAAATTGATGAAAAGATTTCCAATTTAGTTGATTTTAGCATGAAACTCTTAGGCCGGTATCTAAAAATCGATCAGTTGGATTATGAAAGGGTTTAAATGATTATATGAGTTGGATCTGAAGCTAGCCTTGTTTGAGTATATATAAAACATAGATGGAAAATTGAAAGAGTTGACTTGCTGATCAGTAATACCTTCAGTGAAATTGATCTGTTTGATGGTTCCAACTTCTCCATCACCTTCAAGGAACTCAATACTTTTAATGGAAGAGAACATGAGCTTGGGACAGAGGTTGTGAGCATCAAGGATCAAGGCCTTGAACATCCTTTCTGGGGTTACCTGAGTAATAAACTTCTGACTGATTTTAGTGACCCCCATCTTCGCTCAATTAGCTTCTGATACAGAACTATGGATTTGAAGAATGAAAGATTGGATGATGATGATGATGATGTTTCAGAGATGGTAATATGAAGACTGAGGCTTTAGGTACTGGCGGCTTGGTATGAAGGTAAAGTTGATGTCTTTGGTATCTAGGAGTGGGTATGGTTTTATATGAGATGTGAAAGATGGACCAGAATGTGTTCTAAAGTGGACTTTTCAACACGGCCCTGGATGGTTCTTTCTTCTCTACAAATCCAGGATGGGAGGCATGGAATTTTCATGCCCTTTTAGGGTTTTTAAATCGATCAAGGCTTAAAATGACATATATACCCTCAACACTTTGGCACATGTAGTGAACATCGACGGCACGTGACATATTTTAACGTCTCAGTTCACGGAGTGACCATTTTGATATACTTTTGCATAACTTGAGTGACCATTTTGATATTTGACATTCGATAGTGACCAAACTGTCGTTTTTGACAAAGATCAGTGACCAAAACAGTAATTTTGCCTAAGTTAAATTTCCTATATATACAGCCCAGAAAGAAAAAAATTAAGGCCCATAATAGCCTAATACCCACTCGAATTTTTATTTTCTCATTGTAGTAAAGTTTTTTTTATTTTTTTTTATTTACCAATAACTACATTTTTGAGCTGATAATTAGTAATAACAAGTTTGTTTTTAAAATTACCACTAACAAGTTTCTATCTATTTAACAAACAGAATCTGTTAAATAATAATTACGAAATTGTCCTTTTACTTTTTTTTTACAACATTATTGAGGGTCAGTAGCATCACGCGATTTACTACTAACCCTCAGTATGATTTAACATTCAAATAATTTACAACAGTTAGTTGAATACTAGTGGTTCTCATAAATGTGTAATGTTATTGACCATCAGTATGATTAACATTCAAATAGTTTACAACAGTTGGTGGAATACTAGTGATCCTCATAAATGAGCAATGTTACTGACTATCAAAAATGCGTAATTCTACTGACCCTCTGTAGTATCGTAAAAAGAGTAATTTTATAATTTATGTATTAAAAGATTTTGTTAGAATTAGATAGAAACTTGATAGTGGTAATTTAAAAAAAAAATCTTATTATTAATAATTATGGGCTGAAAATTGTATCTATCGGTAAAAACTATTTTTTTTTTATTTAAGTTATATGTAAGAGGATATAAAATTTTTGAAACCAACCGTAATTAAGATCTAGTGTATATGTTTATAGTATTAGGTTAAGAATATAGTGGCACTGTGGCACATGAAATCCCCAGGAAAATGGAGGCCTGGTCTAGCTAGTGACCTGGTTCTACGTGTTACGTGTGGAACACTGAAAAGGCACTCCCATATATAATTCCCACCTTCACATAATTTTTTCTGGGTTCAAACCCAGTCGTAGACCGACTTTATCAATTATATCACCAGTCCCTATCAGTTTCTAAAAGATTCCCAACTCCCCTCAAGTTTTTGCTCTGCATGACCAGATGGACGACACTGTACCAATGTAATATATTGTCCTCATATGCATGCTTCAAGAATGTCACCATCTCCTTGGTATATAATTCCCCATTGATGACTTAAGGCTTTGGCATCTGTATTAAACTAATAAGCCAGTTGCTGCCATTTCGTAGTCTGCAACCTTTTAGTTTATCTTTATATGCAACTCGGATTGATGGACAGTCACGTTGCCTTATGCAGGGTCAGTTTTTTTCACTGTGGCAGACGTTCATCATCGATCTGCCATACTCTATACCAGCAACTAGATCGATGACCAAATCTTTGGTAAGTGTGGTGATCGATTATCTAGCATAATGCTAATTTGGATCCTCATCAGTTCATGCGCGAACAATCTTAATAGATAAGTAAATTAACCATAATTATTCATGTTTTGCTGAGGTCGTATATGAAGACTACAATTCAATCAACAACTATTTCATTTCCAAATGCGGTGGGGTACTGTTGCTTTCATCACTTGCTGGCGTCTCTCTCTTTGTCTACAAGGTTTTATAATGTTAATCAAACCCTCATAACATTATAATCCCTATAAGAAAAGGCTAGCTACTCCTCACTTCTACCTTTGTGCTTTCAAATTTCCCCTTCCCCTCTTCTCTTGATCCTGGACATGGGAAGAAACACAGAAGAAAAGGACATCATGAATGGAAAACTCAAGGTACATGTATATCATTTCTTGTTCCGATTTAGAAGATTTTCATCTGTGAATTTCTCAAATGTTGATTCATAAGCTTCCATTTTTGTACATAGGATATACTAAAAGGTGAACTGGAAGAGTTTCCTTCAGGTTCTTCACCAAAGTCAGCAAACCAAGAAGGTAGACCAACCAGCATGGTCATCAAGGTCAGTTGTATAACGTCATTAACATGTGTTCAGGACTAGTACAATAGCCAATATCTTTGATACCATGCACATCTTCATCTTGATTTAGGTGCTTCAATCTAACTTGTTATGTTAAACTTGGCTGAATTACAGAAGGCAAATGCTATGTTTCCAGCTCATTTGATAGCAGAAGCCATATCCACCCTCCGCGGCCTCGACCTAAGATGGTCAGGTCCAATAACACCTAGTGAGATGCTCTATGTCCAGCAATATGTGTTTGCAAAGTACCCTCAGTACTGCAATGGTCTAGTGGAGTTAGAAGGAGATAGCCAGAAGCTAGAAACTGACAGTAATACTAGTGAAGAGTCTTCAGGAACTCCCAACAAGTCCCCAAGAAACAAAGAGCTGACCCCTTTCTCTTTCAGCAGCAACCACACTGATCTTGACAGAACCCAAATGGAGCCCTCAAAGCTCCTAGACATCCTCACCAAGAAATCTTCATTCCAAGGGACATTTGTGTCAATCCCAGAAGTCCAAGCCAGGAATAGGGCCTTGAAGCATTGTGGTTTGCCGGAGGAGGACTATTTAGTCCTCTTCCTGGCAAATTATAAAGAAGCTATGGTGATGATTGGGGAGAGTTACCCTTTCTTCAAGGGAAATTACTACATGACCATAGTCAATGAAGAGTCGGATTCTATAAAGGAGTATGCCATCAAGAAGGAAGCAAGGGTCATATCAGCTCCAGAAACTTGGTTGAATTTGAGGATAAAAGGGTCACAACTTAGCCAGTATTTTAGGAGAAAATGCAAGCATAGTCCAAAGGGACTATTCTCATATCCAGCCACAGTCAATGAGACTAAATACTCCAAGCATTGGATTTCTGAGGCTCATAGGAATTCATGGCATGTTCTTCTTGATGCGACTGGTCAGAATTTAGGGGAGGACCGGCTAGCGCTTGCTATGTACCGCCCGGATTTTGTTCTGTGCACCCTCAACAATACACATTCCCAGCCATCTAGTATCACCTGCCTGTTGGTTAGGAGAAAGACATTTGATACTATGGCACCTCCAGCCTAAATTCATCATCAGATATTTCATTTTGAGTACTAATAATTAATGATGGAATATAAAAATTGCTTGTGATTTTGTGTTCCTGGTTCCTGTTTTTTTTTTGGCTCCTGGTAATGGGATTGTATTTGTTCCTGTTCTAAATGGAGCACAGTATATTTATTTTCTAGTAATAATTTAATTGAAAACCTAACAGTCTTTAATCATGTACTTTTCTTTGATTGTGAATAATAATGTGTCTTTTTATACCAGAACCGTTGCTTACTCTACTTTGCTTCCATGACCGTCTTGTTTGCACTTTACAACCAATAGCCAGAATCATGATTAAAACAAACAACTTGGTGGGTTTTTTTGTTGAATTCTCAATCAGGACCCTAAATAACCTTAATTTTGTTCATGATTGGGGAAATATAATCATGTACGAGAAAAGAATTGAAAATACTTAATCAAATCATGTCAGATTGGTCACTTAATGAATGATTCTCTTTCGGAGGGAACAAGTAGAACAACCATGAAGTCATGGTTTCATGTATTTAGTAGCCGTTTACAATTCCACTTCTTGATTAATAATCTTCAAGATTTTAAGCTGAATCCAAAACAGCTGCCTGATATAATTATGTTGAATTCATCATATCTATAGATACATAAACACACATAAACATTTGCTATATTTTTTCAGAAATGAGTACTTAAATACCAAAATTTAGTAGCAGTTAGGTAACACTGCCGTCACGATAGATTATATAGTATATATGACTATGTTAAACGGTGGAATGACACTGAGAGTTCTTTTTGCACTAATGGCAACCGACTACTTTTGATGTAATAATAATAATAATAAAAAACAAGAGGCTGCTCTTGAAGATGGTTTAAACTAGATAAGAAATTCTATGATAATTGAAATTAGATGTTTTTTTTTTTTTTTTGACAGAGAACTTGCACTAAAAGAAAGAAGGTTACAAGGATTACAGAGAAGTAGCTAGAACAAACAAACTAGAGAGTAGAATGTAAACTATCCAACAGTAGTGCAGAAGTACAAGAGAAAGGCGTGTGCATGAGATAGCCAATCTTGCCAACACATTCCTGAACGAGCTAACCCGGCAATGATATGAACCGGCCAGTTAGCGAAACGGCTAATCCAAGACCAGCTATTGCGAGGCAAAGCAACTGTCCTAGCTCGAATATAATCAATCACAGGAACAACAGTCCAATATATATGAGACTGAGGAGAGTGGAATTATGTAGGAGCTGAACAAGTTGGAAGTTGGAACGAATCAGATTCAAAAATAAAACTGATTCCAGGAGATCTTGAACATGAAGCCTCAGCATAGAACTGAGGGAATGGGTAGCTAGTGTGACAACCAAAGCAATGTCATGTACAAATGCCAATTCTAATGTAATGCGAATACAACAAGAGCTTCAAGTAGTGAGACATCAATAATTCAATTGCAAATGAGGACATACAATAAGTCATAAACATTTCCAAATGAGTATTAGTTCCACCAACACCATTATCATGGCTGTCACCATCTCCACCTTCCAACAGTCGACACCTCCACTCTAGCGTCTCTATTAATCTATTGTTAACATTCGAGGTAATTTCTTCAGTTCCATAGTGATTTTGAAATAAACATTAAAAATCTTATAGTAGGAGAGTCTTTAATCGCCATTAAAAATATAAAATATTGGACAAAGTTGTTTGACTTAACACTACCAGAAAAGGCCTTATAGCCGACGAGGCCATCTCGTCGGCCGTTACCATTAATTCGTCGGCTATAGTCATAGCCGACGAAGTATCGTCGGCTATAGCCTCGTCGGGAATGCTCCGTCGGCTATACTATAGCCGACGACACGAGGCGTAAGTCGTCGGCTTATAAACCGCGGGGTATAGCCGACGAATAAAGAGTCGTCGGCTATACTTCGAACATTGCCGATGACAAGATCGTCGGCTTCAACAATTACGTAATTGCCCCTAAACCGAAGTATAGCCGACGACACTATCGTCGGCTATACGTCCAATATAGCCGACGACACTATCGTCGGCCATAACAATCGCCGGTACCAGGAACGGCTTTTTTTTTGCCTGAAGCCGGGAGGGTATAGCCGACGACATATGCCAATATCGTCGGCTATAGCCCTTATAGCCGACGAAATAATGCCAATATCGTCGGCTATAGCCCTTATAGCCGACGAAATAATGACAATATCGTCGGCTATAACCCCTAAATATTTAAAAAAATTTAAAAATTTAACTCGGGCCCAATTTCACTTCGTCTTCGGTTTGGCTGCAGAAAATGCACAAACAAACATCCAAATATCCAACAAATATCCACATCAATCCATCCCTAATATCCTACATACTGTACAAATTAACCCACTATCTACTCATCATCACCCCCTAAACGCGTAGCGTCGTCGACCGGATCGTTCGAGTTCCGGTGGCTATGGCTGTCCTGATCGGCTGGCGTACTCCGATGCGGGGGGGGAGTGGGGACGACGAACTGGGGCATCTGTGGCGGAGGCGGGGGCTGGAGTCCAGCCTGCTGGGCCTCCCAAGACTGCTGCATCCATCGGTACATCTCCGCCACAGATGCGTCTCTGGCCTGCTGCGCCGAAGCCTCCACGGCCCTCGCCAACTCCGCCTGCTGGAGCGCCTCCACCGCCCTCGCCAACTCCGCCTGAGTCCTCTGCAGCTGCGTCTGCAAGTCTCCTCTCGTCGAAGCCGCACGCTGCGTGCTGGGATTGGCCGGCGTGTACTTGAGAACCCCATCTCCCGCCGCGCCTAGGCCTCTCTGGTAGAAGTAGTTGTTCCCCGTCCCTACCGCCGCGTGCATGATCTGAGAGGCCAAGCGCGGCTCAAGGGTGTCGATCGTGGAGGCAAACTCCGCGATCGCCTCGTCGGACGCCCCGTCTCCCAGGGTGTCTCGCGCGATCCCGAAGGTGATCGCGTCGGTCTCCGCATCGATTTCCGCCTAATTGACAAGAAAATATAATAAACGAATTAAAAAAAAAATATATAAATTAATTTAATGAAACACTTTTATTGAAGATGGGCGAATACTTACCACTTGGTCGGGACGCCCCGGATACATCTGCGCATGAATCCACGACAACGGCCTCAGCGGTCGGTCCCTCCTCGCCATCTCTGCCCACTGCCTCCAGGAGCGGGCGCCGCCGTGGTGGGGGTGCTCGTTCCTCCTGCGGTTGTCGCTGTTCGTCCGCGAGATTTTCTGTATTATAAGAACGAACATATAAACGCAAATATAAATTAGTAACTAAATTAATATATTACGAACTAACCAAAATAAAATTATTAACTAATTTAGTTACTAACTAATTTAATTTAATTAGTAACTACTTAACTAACTAATTTAATTTAGTAACTAACTAACTTACTAACTACCTAATTTAATTTAATTTAGTAACGAACTAACTAACTACGTAACTAACCAACTAACTTAATTTAATAACTAATAACTAACTAACTAACTAACTAATTAATTTAATTAAGTAACTACATAATTTAATTATTAAATAACATTAAAAAGTTATATACTAGCAGGCTAAATTTTCTTACCGAGACCCTGTCGCTCCCGAAGTAGGCTACCAGCCATAGCCACTCGTACTCCCTGTACCGGAACTCGTGGGGGGTTGCACCTCGCCCCAAGCGCTGCTCCACATGGTACGTCCTGTAGTGCGTGGACAACTCGTTCTTCCACTCGGAGTACCTATATTAACAAAACACAACTGTTAGATATATTCGTACACTGCCAATAAATATATTTATACAAAAAAAAGCAAAACACATAACCTGTTCTTCAGCTGCTCGTCTCTCCACCAGTCCAAGGTAGGATGGACTCTAAACCATTGCTGCAATATTATAAATTAATTAGAAAATATTTTTATATAGTTATAAGGACTGAATTCATAAATATTTATTTTCTATAATAAAAATCATATTTAACTCACCGACAGTGCATTGTACACTCGCGCCTTGATCTCATCGGGCACAGAGCCCCAGTCGGGCCACAACAGTGGGACCTTGTCCCGCACGAGCATGCCCGTCGCGTTGATGTACTTGGTGGTGGTGTCTCTCCGCTCAATCGGGCGTCCATCCTGATCCCACCGGCCAGCTCCCTCTCCAGGGTCGACATGTTCGCTGGCCCTCTAGTCCGTCTCGTCCCCGCGGGTTTATTGACGAGGACGCCTGTTTCATAATTAAAATGAATACATAGTTAAATAATTATATAAACTAACTAATTAAATAATTAATTAAACAATCTAAATAATTAATTAAACTAACCAATTACCTGCGTCGTTGTACTGCTTGTCCTTCTCACGAACGGCCCACAGGCCGCGACAGTCCTCTGAGTCGAAAGGACTGTAGAAGTAGGCCTCCTCCCAGGGAATCTCGTGGGGCCGGTCGTGCCTCCAAATCTGCCTCCCCCTGGCGTCGTACTCAGGGATGGCAGGGAGGAACTGGACCATGTACATCCCCGATGGCGGAGACATACGGGGCGTGGACCCTGAGGGGCCTGCTCCCCCTGACGGTGGGCCCCGTAGCTGTGGACGTTGTCGCTGTGGGGGGACAGGGAGCATCTCTGGAGGGTCCAGATCGGCGCGCGGTGGGGTCGGCTGCCGATCCTGGAACAGTGCTGAAGTGCACTGGGGTCTGGTGGCTCTGCGTCCTCCTCCGACACTCGAGTCAGGGCCCGCTCCCGTCGACTCATACGAGGAGCCCCCACGTGGATCGCTCGGAGTCAATCCCATCAACGTCTCCTCTCGTCGACTCATAGGCCGGCCTAGGCCCCGACGACCGCTGGATCCGCTCCCCCCACGGCTGGATCCTGCCTGAGCGTCGGGGTCGCTCTCGGTCCGTCTGCCAAGCCATCGGTCTACAAAGCGCCGGTTTCCTGCACAATTAGTATATAAATTCCATAAATTGCACAAAAATTCCACAAAAAAATTAAAAACTTCATTCAATGTATATATACCTAATTATATATATACGTACCTAAATATATTTATACCTAATTATATATATATACACCTAATTATATATATACATAACTATATTTATACCTAATTATATATATATATATATATATTCCGAAAAATATATATATCGTCCTAAAAATTAAAAAAAATATTTATACCTAATTATATATAAATTAGTATATAAATTAGTATACTAGTATATAAATTCAACAAAATTCCACAATTAGTATATAAAAACCGTAAATTTAACAAAAAATCTACAATATTAGTATATAAATTCCACAAAATTAACAAATTTAACAAAAAATCCACACAATTCCATAAATTTCACAAAAACCCTAAATTCCACAAAAAATTCACAAAAACCCTAAAATTCACAAAATTCGACAAAATTAATAAAAACCCTAAATGAGGCTCGATCGGGACTACCTGACATGGTGGTGCAGTCTGGACGAGGACCGGTGGTGCGGTGCGGCGGCGACGGCGGCAGGGGCAGCTGCGGCTAGGGGCGGCTGCAGCAGGGGCGGCAGGGGCGGGCAGGGGCGGCTGCGGCAGGGGCGGGTAGGGGAGGCTGCGGCAGGGCGGCTAGGGCGGCTCGGGCGGCTCCGGCAGGGGCTTTCGGGTCGGGGACGGCTCGGGAAGGAGGGGGCCGGGGCGGGGAGGAATCGGGTGGGGCCGGGGAGGGTCGATCGGCGTCGGGGAGGCTCCGTCGTGGTCGGTCGGCGTCGGGGAGGGGTGGGGAACGATTGGGCAATTTTGCTTCTAAGCAGAAAATGAGGGAGAGGCGCCTAGGGCTCGGTTTAAATCGACGGATTATAGCCGACGATTTAATTTTAATTCGTCGGCTATAGTCATAGCCGACGAAATTCGTCGGCTATACTCTTACGGGCCGGGCCAAAATCCGGGCCGGGCCGAAGTTGGGCTTTGCGGGCCGGTTATAGCCGACGAAGTTAAGTATTTCGTCGGCTATAATATGCATGTCGTCGGCTATAATATGAATCTCGTCGGCTATACTTTACGCTCTCAGCAGCCGTCAGATCTCGCCCATCCAACGGCGGACAATGAAACGGCGCGGATCGCAAGAGTTTAGCCGACGAGGTTAAGTATTTCGTCGGCTATTCCCTGGTCAACTTTTGGTCAAACCTCTAAACGCTTTAAAACGGCAATTGACCCATCTAAATGACGTTTTTTGGCCTGACCTTCAACAGAGAATAGTTTCAAATCGATGCGACGCAACTAACCGTATAAAAATTTTCCTCCAAATATTTACCGACCGTCAGGCTACCCATAGGAAAACGGAAGTAAAAAACACCTAACCGCAACATTCGGCACACAGATTTTGTCGGAATCTTCCCATTTTTCAACCGTAGTCGTATTTCAATATTTTGGTCGTATCTTATTTCACGACACTTTTGCATTTGAACGGTCTACGTATAGTAACTATTTGAAACTATACATTCACTTAAACACTTAGTAAATAAGTTAAGGAACATTAGTGCATATGTTCCGATTTCGAATCTAAAAGTTTGGAAAATCTATTCCAACCGTCAGATATCACCGTTAAGATTAAATACATGTATGAAAAAAAATCCAACTACATCTGACAACGTTAAAGGCTCGATCGGGACGGTCAAACTTTTGGTCAAACCTCTAAACGCTTTAAAACGGCAATTGGCCCGTCTAAATGACGTGTTTTGGCCTGACCTTCAACAGAGAATAGTTTCAAATCGATGCGACGCAACTAACCGTATAAAAATTTTCCTCCAAATATTTACCGACCGTCAGGCTACCCATAGGAAAACGGAAGTAAAAAACACCTAACCGCAACATTCGGCACACAAATTTTGTCGGAATCTTCCCATTTTTCAACCGTAGTCGTATTTCAATATTTCGGTCGTATCTTATTTCACGACACTTTTGCATTTGAACGGTCTACGTATGGTTTCGGTCAATATACTTTAGCCGACGACTTGCAAGTCGTCGGCTACAGTATAGCCGACGAATTGTAAGTCGTCGGCTACAGTATGGGCGTTATAGCCGACGAATTATGGTCCATTTCGTCGGCTATAATGCTAATGTTTCTGAAAATTTGCCATTTAGGGCCTGAAAATTGCCTATTTCACCTGATAAATTCCTGAATATCGCACAAACAATTCAATACAATTTCCCAAAAATTCGGAAAACGGTAATTAAGGACAAATTTTTTTTTCATACATGCATGCACCTTTGTACACAAATACATACATAAATAGTATACTAAGGATGATAATCAGAATCATCCTCATCACTTGAGTCAGACGTAGTATAGTAGTTAATATCTGGCAACCGGTGCTCGTACTCGTCGTCTGAGTCATCGTCTGCCTGATATAGACGATTCGGATTAACATCATACATGGGCACCTGACCCCTAGGAAGTCGAACCACTCTGCCCGGCGTCACATTATTATCGCGGATGGTGGAGGATTCTGGAATGTCGCCGGCGTCCGGCTCTTGGTATGCGGTCGCTTCTTGACACTCTGTGCTCACACCAAGTGTGGTAGCACTGTATATGTCTCGCTGAGACACATGGTTAACTACCTTCCAAGTGCCTTTGTTCAAAGGATCGTCAAGATAAAAGACCTTTTTGGCCGCTGTGGCGAAAACAAAGGGGTCGTCTTCATACACACTAGTGGCGGTATTCACCGAAAGTATGCCGTACTGATCGATCCGTATGCGGTGCGGCCTAGTATCAAACCATCGACACTTGAACAAGTGGACTTTCATGCGGTTCCCATAAATGAGTTCAACAACTGACTGTAGGACACCGTAAAAATCCACGCCCCCCTCTGCACCATCCACCATCACCCCACAATTCTGTGTTTTGCGTTCCCCGTCTCTAGCTTCACATATATACTTAACGCCGTTGACATCACACATTGGGCGGACTGTGGAAGATATCGGCTTCATCGACAACAGCCTCAATTCCTCTGAGTAATTTGTATGACCACCACTCGCAGCCACTTGCATCAGCTGAAAAATATAACTCAAATCACTCGGTGTGTTTATGATTAAAGAATAGGGAACTGTAAAAGAAAGCCATCTAATATATATATTTATACACTTACCCATTGTGGAAAATAGTCTGCAAACGTCGTGTTGTGGTAGTCGACATCACCGCGAACTTCCTTGCAGTGAAGATGGTGACGTTTCCAATATTGTACCTCCGGACAGTTTATTAGAACCCACCAGTGGGCAATCCCTACCTCATGGTCAGGCAACTTGTCCACACCCTTTTTCTTGAAGCTTCCGTATGGTACAACAGAGTTGGCGACGATAGATAGGTTGAACTCGGGGTCATCTCGACTTGGATGTTGTGGGGGGTCCTCCATCGCTCCCAAGTACAACTTGGCGTACGTTACACACTCATGCGCAATGTAAGCTTCAGCAATACACCCCTCAGGCGCAGATTTATTGTGCACATATTTCTTGTAGTCTCCAAGTTGTCTGCAAGGTTAACAAGTGCATGTTAAGAGCATGCAACTTTTATTTAAAAACATGTATAAATCAAATTTATGAATAACATGTACCTTTCGATGGGATACATCCAAGTGTAGTGTACGGGACCGGTAAGCAACAATTGTTGGGGAAGATGGATCATCAGGTGAGGCATGATGTCAAAGAAGTTTGGGGGAAATATCCTCTCGAACTTGCACAAGAAAAAAACGATTTCCTCATACATTCTCATGAGGTCTGATTTTCTAACTTCTCTAGCGCATAACTTCTGGAAGAATCTTGACAACGCCACCAACGGCTCAACCACTTCATCCTCCAAGTACGCTCGAATGAAAATAGGGAAGAGGCGTTGAAGCAGTACATGGCAGTCGTGACTCTTCAATCCGTACATCTTGTTGTCTCGGTAGTTAACACACTTGCTTATGTTACCCGCATAGCCATAAGGATACCTGCATAGCCATTAACAACAATTAGATTTCATGCATATATAGTCGTCCAACAACAGATGGATTCTTTAGGGAATACATGCCTAATAAAAAGTTACCTGACATTACTCAGTCATCCAAAGATTTCATGTTTCTGGTCCCTGGTGACGGTGTAAAGAGCTTGGGGCATTTTGCTCCTGCCCTCTCTCAACCACAAATGGTCCCGCAGTCCCATATTTCTCAGATCAACGCGTGCCTTGGGGGTGTCTTTTGTTTTCTTCTCCCAATTCAAAACTGTGCCAACCACGGCTTCACCCACGTTCTTCTCTATATGCATGACATCCAGGTAGTATCTGGTAGCCAACCTGGCCCAATAAGGAAGTTCCCATAAGATGCTCTTGTGTGACCAGAACCTATACCGATCCGGCCTCTCTGGAATCGTGCGCAATACATCGGGATGATTGCTAAGCGGACCAAAGTCATACTCATTCAACACTGCCAATATTTCCTCCCCTGTCCATTGCTCGGGTGCCCAGCCCCTTTCTTCAGTCCCATCAAAAGCCTGTGCATCGTCCCTAAATGGATGGTCATGCGGAAGCCAACGACGGTGACGCATCTGGACAATCTTGCTGCAATGAGGACTGGAGCAATCAACAGTCATGCACTCTGAACAAGCCCTGTAACCCCTGGTGACGCTGCCCGACAACATACCCCTCCCAGGAAAGTCACTGATCGTGCCAACAAGCATGGCATGCATCCGGAACATCTCATTTTTGAACCGGTCGTAGACCAGGTGGCCGTTCAGACTCAAGTACCGAAGCTCCTCAATTACGGGTCTCAAATACACATCGAGACACTTTCCCGGATAACCTGGGCCTGGAATCAACAATGTGAGCATGTTATATTCCTTCTTCATGCACATCCACGGTGGAAAGTTGTACGGAATCAAAATAACTGGCCACACACTGTACTGAAGCTCTTTCTTGCCAAAAGGGTTGAAACCGTCGGATGATAGCCCTAGCCAAACATTTCGAACCTCTGATGCAAATTCAGGAAACTCCAACACGTTCTTCTTCCAAGCCTCTCCGTCGGCGGGATGTCTAAGGGTGTCATCGTCAGGCACATTCCTCTCAGCCCACCATCTCATAGCTTCGGCCGTGAAAGCACACAAGAACAACCGCTCAAGCCTATCAATCAGCGGGAAGTACCGAAGTATCTTCACAGCTTTCTTGTTCCCTTTAGGAGTGAACTTATACGGCTCTGTATTGCATAATGGGCAGTATTCAAGATCTGCAAGTCCTTCCCCGTAAAACAGAACGCAATCGTATCTGCATGCATGAATCTTGATGTAGGAAAGGCCGAGATCTTTAAGGATATGTCGCACCTTATGATGACTGGTAGGAAGCCGATGTCCGGGGGGCATCGCCCCACCCCATAGCCGAAGCCAATCATCAACCGATTTGACAGTGCCTTTGTTCTCCGTTTTGATCTTCATCACTCCCATGACAGATTCAAGGACAGTCTTACTGCATCCGGGGTACAACGGAGTCTGTTGCAATGCGATCAGGTTGTTGTACTTTTCCATACCACTTGTGTTGACCGGAGATCGGGGTAATGGCTCGAGTGGCTCAATATCAGGAAAACACTCCATCTCCGGAGGTGGGAGTTGCACATCTGCTGCTTCCTCAAAGACACCGCTCTCACGAGGAAACATATCGTTGATCCAGTTCGTTGTCGGATCATTGGAGGAACTCCCTCTCTCGGCAAATTGTCCATGATCATGACGACCCGCAAACTCTGGTTCACCGTGATAAATCCAATTAGTGTATAGGACCCAAAATCCATATCTAGCCAGGTGTTGCTCCACTGTCTTTATGGAAAACCGGTGTCGTGGGGTGGCACACTTGCACTTTTTACACGGACAATAATGAAGTGTAGTGTCTCCACAGTTAGCCATCACAAAATCCAGGAAACTCCTAACTCCATCATGATACGCCTGATCCCATCTTCCAAGGGTAATCCAACTCTTGTCCATCCTGTAAATTCAAGAAATAAATATAGCTATATATAGATATGTATATATGCACGTACTACGTACGTACGCACGTACTAATTAATTAAAAAATTCATCATTACACACACACACACATATATATATATACACATGCATCCCTAAATTAATTAAAACATCGTCAATCTCCCTAATTAATTAAACACAATGTATTTTTTATATATACCAACAATATATTTTTAATTACAATTAAATTAATTAATATATATATACATTTTTTCATCAAATTCATCTAAAATCACCTATAAATCAACAATCAATCACTAATCTTTAACAAAACTTCAATTCTATCTAACCAATACAACATATATATCAACCCATTAATAATCTCATCTCAACACACATATATATATATATATATATATATATATATATCAAATTAATCACACATTTATTCTAATTAAACTCTAAATTAACACACCTCTGCATATAACCAACTAAATCAACACACACAGCAATATACGTACCTTTCAAGCTTATGGCCGAGGTTTTGGACGATTTCAGAGCGTTTTGGACGATTTCATCGACGAATGAGCTCCCTGATGCAGAAGGTCGATCTGATATAAGAGTTATAGCCGACGAATACCCTCCTCGTCGGCTATAACCAAAAACTTTTCGTCGGCTATAACTCTTATAGCCGACGAATACCATTCTCGTCGGCTATAACCAAAAACGTTTCGTCGGCTATAGTTATAGCCGACGAGTTGTCGGCCGTCGTCGGCTATAATATTATAGCCGACGATGTGGCCGACGAAATAGTAATTCGTCGGCTATAAGGGGTTATAGCCGACGAGATACTATTTCGTCGGCCGTTTTTTCCCATATCGTCGGCTATAACCCCTTTTCTGGTAGTGTAAGTATACAATGTTCCATAATTTTTATGCGGATTAAATCGTCTCTTTTTTCAATTTATGTCTCGAAAGTATACCATGATACTGATTTATTGAATCATATGTATACATTTTACTATACTTTCTATCGTATGATTCTTGTAATTTTCTTATATGGTTTGTGTCAGAGCCCACAAATCTCATATTTTTCGCCTTATTCATATGTATTGAGCTAAATACATAATTAAGTCTTTAATTTCCTTACGACTTTATATTTCCGACAAATTTTTGTGACTTTGAATTAATGTGTCAATTATTAGTGACCTAACAAACTAAACAAAAATAATTACAAGCCTAATCCTATCAATCAAGGACCACATAGAACCTCCAAGTTTTGAAACACAAGTTGGAAAAGTCTGAAAATCAAAATTCACCAGTCTCGACAGAAGGAGTTCGACTGAAGGGATATCATAATTTAAATCAACCTCACCGGATATTACATGATCACTCTCTCTGTCTCTCATTAACCTAAAACTAAACTTACCATGACCCATCTTTCTTTCCATTTCTATGACGAAACATTTTATCTTTTACTGTTTCCTTTATTACTTTTGTTTTAACTTTTAACAGACATCCAAGGTAAAAACAACACTACAACAGCATTTCAGCAAAAATGAGCTTCCGTGGCGTTAGTGGAGGCCGGAATCTCAAAATGCCAGAGCCTCCCGACAGCCTTAACAAGGTACTTCCGGCAGAGAAACTCCTCCGCAAAAGCCTTCTCCACCTTCCTGTCCACGTCGTGCAAGAACACGTGAGTCGCACCTAGCCCCCTTCTCCTCCTGGCCATCACCGCCGCCGAGAATATCGCCGCCATCCTTCCCGGCGCCTCCGGGAAATAACCCCTTGGCGCGTCGATCATGATCAAGTCCCATTCCTTCTCATACACCTCTTCCGGCAGATTGCTAAGCGCCAACCTGCACCTCTCGTTGCCGCGTAGGACCGCCTTCGACGGCGCGCACTGCGGTTCAAACTTGTACGAGGCGAGCAGCTCGTCGGCCTGCTTCAGCTGCGTGCGGTAGTTGACGGTCTCGGCCCGCAACTCCGGCGCGTCCTTGAGGACCGTTTGGACCCACTTGGGGTCCTCCTCAAGGAACAGCGTCGTGCCACGTGGGTTGAACGAGGCCCACATGAGCGAGTCGTGGCCGAGACCGAACACAAGGAAGTTGCAGGTTCCCCGGGATTTAAGGACCTCGAAGGAGACGCTGATCTCGGGGCGCGATTGTTGGGGGGTCGTAGGGGAAGTGGCGTAGTGGAACACCGCCTGGAGCTGAGCCGCCGTGGGGTTATAATCGTCAATGAAATTAGGGAGGGAGCAGAGGAAGGATGTCCCGGTTCCGGTGAGGCTGGAGATGAACAACACGGCGCCGAGGAAGAAAATCAAAACGGCGACCAACAAGCTCTTTAGGTTTGGCAGATTCTTCATCTCGATCATATAATATAACCAAGATGAAGGATATATAATTCTGTGTGATTTTTGAAGAAATGAGCGAGAAGAAGAAGGTTGTGTTTCAGAGAGGAAGGGAATATTGAAGAAGGCTACAAAGATTTGGGGAGAGATTTTTCAACTCCGTTTCGTCTGTGGGACATAAATACAGGAATTTTCTTTGTTAGAGACTTGGAGGCATGCCCGATTTCGCAATGAAGGACGCAAATCTTGTCTTTGGTGACCAAGGGTTTGATAAGGTTTTTGTGATGGGCTGCTAATTACGTGACACGTGTAATGGCTTTTATGCCAGGTACCTTTCCATGCGGGGCATGCGTTACTATAGCATTACTCTCTCTGTCATTTTCGTTCTCAAACACCATCGTCGACATCGACCACCACCGCTAACAATCAACCGCTATATTACCTTGACGGCACCGGAAAAGTTATAATAGCGCCTTCTCCGGAGGCTCCACGCCGGCGTATTGCCGGTAAACTTTCTAGGAATTGTATAATAGTTCATTCATCGAATTACTACATGTATTAATGTTAGTACCATATCAAATTTAATAAGAAGTAAGTTTTGTTTTATTACTTTAGATAGTTCTATGTTATTCCTATTTGAATCATATAACTTAGTCTAACTTGATTAGGCTGTCTGCCCGAAGATTATCAAAATCTAGTGACTATGAATATACTCGGATCCTCTCACCGTACCATAATTATTTAATAAAATTCGTCTTCAAAAAAACTATTTAATAAAATACCAAATCAGATGTGTGCATTGCAATAATTTATAAATAAAATTTAATTTGGTGAATACATAAAGAAAATATTATAAAAGGAAATTTTGAGAAATAGTTGAATTGTATATAATGAAAATTCCTTTTCCTTCGTATGTGATTTGTATTTCATAATTAACTATCCTTTTATGTACATCAATTATGGAGTGTAAAAAAATGCATGTTCCCTTTATGTTTGTAAACGTCAAAGGGTGACACTGAACATTTGAAATGTATTATCTTATCTTCACATCAATCTAATTTAAGTAAATATATCATAGAGTTCCTTAAATTGCTAGCAGAAAAGTATTTCTTCATTGTACGCACATTTTGTTTATGCCAGCAGCTTCCCTATGTCATTAAAGGTGGTTATCACACTCGCAATGAAGTTAAAAGGGTTTCGAACAATTGTAAAAAATAGTTTGAATTCTGGTTCACTATGCTGGATTTCGAATGTACAAAGATATTGACCAGATTTGTGTATAGTGTATACCGATGTCGTATGATTTTTTTTTTTATAAAACTATCTTATGATTTGAAAACTCAAATTTATTACAAACTAATCTACAACATTACTCACATAATTTGGAATTTTATATATGGATCTTATGCTAAATTCGAGTTTCGACTAGCTACAAATCACAAACAATAGAAGATCCCAGTAAAAAAAAATGATGGTCCGAGTCTAGCCACTAGCCAGTACAACTGTACAATTCTGAAAGGTTTATGTTTTCATTAATTTACAAAGATGTACAGAGACGATTATATAGAGTACATTAAGCCTTAAGCTCTAAGGAAAACTATATCCTACCTTGATTACAAGATGCTAGCAAATTTGGACATAAGACTATTACTTAATTGATTTCATTAAGATTTCCTGTATAGAGCCAGTTCTCACATGCAAAGACCAGGCTTATCTCTTTTGGGTATCCTACCACTACGCCATCGCAGGAATCAAGCGACGGACTTCTCCTGTGATTCTTTCATTCCCACACCAGCTCCGTACAACCAAGATCAGATAGAGAAGAGGAAGGGGTAGGGGACGAGCTCGTGGTAGAGGAAGAGGTCGGGGAGGTGGGAGAGAAGCTAATCATTCACCGACAGTGGAAAGAGCAAGAGTGAGAAGAAACAGCTCCCACAGTCTCTACGACCTTCTTCCTTGAGCTGTGATTCTGACTCATGCATAATAATCATAATATCAGATTAGTTTTGTAAGATCTAGTATATTATGCGTCCTGTTAAGCGAAAACATATCACATAGTGTATATATATAATATCACTACACCGCTTTTTTTTTTTTTTTTTTTGAGAATGTCACGTCACATTTTCTAAACGCCTACCGATGAGATGAAATTACAAACGATGAAACCAAACATTTAAGGACAAACTACAAATTAGTACATGACAACAATTTGTTTTACAAATAACTCACTTACATATTTAATTGAACAAATTAGGACAAAAATTTACAAATAAATACCATGTGCATAACAAGCTGCCACATGTTATTAACTAATTTACTCTTTTGTCCTTAATATTTACAAGCATGTATTTAGTCCTAATTGCTGCTACTGTCTATTACAAAACTAGCTGCTACTGTCTATTACAAATCTAGCTGCTACTGTCGACTAGGAAACTAACTGCTACTGTCGACTTGGAAGACACCTGCTACTGTCGACTTGGAATGTACCTGCTACTGTCGAGCATGAAAGTAGCTGCTACTGTTGATTTGAAAGGTGCTACTGTTGGCTGGGAAGGTCCCTGCTACTGTCGATTATGTATCTAACTGCTACTGTGGGAAGGCACTTGCTACTATTGACTATAAATCTAGCTGCTACTGTCGACTGAGATACTAACTGCTACTGTGGTTTTTGGTGAACAAAATTCGAAATTTCAAAATTTCTCAAAACATATGCAATATGGTACTTAAATGAAAGCCCATGACATAATGAACAACTTTATATATTGGCTCACCTCCAAATTACTGGTAGTTTAGCCGGAAAATTTAAATTTGCTTGAAAAAAACTAAAAAAATGAGGAGAGAGAAACTTGTTAGATCTGGGTGGCAGTTGGTAATTTTCACGAAAATAAGGGTATTTTAGATATTTTTACATTAATTACTTAATCAATTTTGGTCCACTTATTTTTTGGACTTGGGCTTATGTCCTAATTTGTATAAGAAATATGGAAAGTGAGTTTTTAGTTAATTCAAATGTGGTCAGGTACTACTAAGTAATTCTCCCAACATTTAAACATGAACGACGTACGCACCACGTGGCTAAAATCATGACACCTGTACGCGACCATCTAACAGCTACCTTCATTTATTCTGGCCCAACGACCCGGATGGGCCTCCATTTAAAACTCTCGTTTCAGGAAAAGCAGCGTCGTCTATGCGACAACGAAAACCAACGCCACATCCAACCGTCAATTCCCATACCGACGTTGACTCCAACGGCCCAGATTCACAGCTCTACACACTCTTTTACCACTCAACAGCTCCATTAATTGCCCACACTCCACCTCTTCTTATTTATACAACCTTTTAAGTTTTAACCTTTCATACCATAAACCAAAGCTTTGAAAGAATTCCACTTCCCAATTAAGTTACGAGCCTTTCACTATGGAGAACAAGATGTTGATTGGTTTGACAGTGGTGGCGATGCTGGTGTGGGGCTCGGCTGGTGCGGCGGAGACGGTGGCGCAGAAGTGCAACGACCAGTTTCAGAAGGTGGCGGTGTGTCTGACCTACGCGACGGGGAAAGCGGCGACGCCGACCAAGGAATGCTGTGAGTCGGTGAAGGGGATCAAGGAGAGCGAGCCGGAGTGCTTGTGCTATGTGATCCAACAAGCCAGCACTGGTAGCGACGAGATCAAGAAGATGGGGATTCAGGTCGCTAAGTTGCTTCAGCTCCCTTCTGCATGCAGCTTGAAGAACGCCAGCGCTAGCAACTGTCCTGGTGAGTATTAGCAGCTCTCTCTGTTACGTATATATGTGACTAATCACTCTCCGATTAATTAGCTTGAAAGGGTTTGGAAATGAAACGCAGGCTCGACTCATCAAAACGACACCTCGAAGATAATAGTAGATGCATGATAGTAAACTAGGAAAAAGGAAGTGAAAAGAAGGATTGCATGCGCCTTTTGTGCTTTGTCTCCTTGATATTTTCTTTACATGATTGATTTACTTATTCTTATTCATTGTAGAGAATGATACTTTTTTTTTTAAAATAAAAAAATTACTTAATTTAGTTAAAAATTAAAGAAAATTAGCTATATAAAAATGTACTGAAATTGATCATTTTAGTTGTTTTGAGTTCATTGTCAAATTGGATTTGTTTTACCCTTAATTTTCTTACATGCACCCAATATACTAATAAGTAATAACTCACTAGTACTGTTGAATGGTTGGAATGTTGTTGGGAAGTTATATTTCTATATAAACCATATTTCGTACTTAATAAAAACCAAAGCAATATCTGCATGTAGGGTAGTGAATCAAATGGCTATTACTCATGTCCCATTCTATGTGGGTCATCAGTCAATTTATTACTAGGAATGGAGTAAATGGTGCCCTCAACTCCCAAGTCCCCAACGAACTCCGAACTCCCAGCCAATAGATAGGGAGAGCATTTACCATCAAGTTTTGATGATTTTGATACATGCATGCATATTGCTTAGCAAGTAATTCATTAACAAGTGATTGGTACTAATTGTGCTTTGAATTTAAATTGATGAAAACAGCGCTACTAGGGCTAGATCCTAAATCCCCAGATGCTGCAATCTTCACAAATGGTACTACTACTTCATCCAACTCAACAACTGCAACCGCAACTTCCGGAGAATCTGCGCCTGAAACGGCCACGACTGGAGCCAGTAATGGAGTGACTAAGCTCGGACCTGGTTATGCCGGTCTGGCTTTGGCGGTGGCTATGTCTATCGTCTTCCTTGCATCCCCATCGGCCGGTGGGTTTGTGCGCCTCTAAGTAATCAGCTACTCCGTGTTTAGCTCGTGAGTAGGAATGTGAAGGAGGCCTCGAGGATTAGTAGAGTAGTAGTCTAAATTTAAGAGTTCTCGGTTGTTTTCGGGCGATCTTCAGGACAACGTTTGATTGCTTTTGCTTAGTTATTATTGTTCCTTTGACTCGGTTTATGTTCCTTTCGGATTTACCACTTTCCAGGCCTGTAATATTGTTGAATTGTTAATCACTGAAGAAGGACACGATCTTCATTGTTGTTGAAAGTGTTCAGTGCTGATAAACTTTTGCCTTCTTGCTTTCATCAAACTCACTACGTACGTCCCTAACGTTCTCATGAATCTCATCGGTTGCTTAGCTTATACTATCCTTATAGATTCGGCCAAAGTATGTGGATTCTGCGCACATATTGAACGTACGTACGTACATGAAAACTAATGAAGAGAAAATTATAACTCAAAAACTAACCCTAGCTTGAAACGATATGTATGTGGCTTCTGATGGAGTTCACAATATGGTGAATGTGGTCTCAAATTAAAATAATTTAGTTATCGAGCTAGTCTATAATTGCCAATATATGAACTACTTATTACCTATTCTGATATGATCATGTTAATTGATAGAAACGTTCAAGCGTACATGTACGGTACCCTGGCTTCCTCGATCGCGAGTTCATTCAGTGTCCATTTTTCCCTTTCACAGTTATGCATAGCCAGCTAAACTGAATATATGGCTAATTATTCGCCAATATAGCTACGGTAACTGGATTAACTTTAATATTTTCACTGGCAGCTATACTATCATTAGTAATTAATCTAATTATAACTATTGCCTAACTCATAATTACCATCCAAAAGGGGATGTAGCTCAAATGGTAGAGCGCTCGCTTTGCATGCGAGAGGTACAGGGTTCGATCCCCTGCATCTCCATTATTATATTTTTTGCCAAATAAAAATTCCCATTGAATCTGAACCGTCCATCCAGACGGGGACCAAACATCTCAAAAACCACACAAAACGGTGCGTATAGAGAGACTCCCAGCTCGAACAAACTTAACCGTCTCTCTCTCTCTCTACATAAACCCTCGCATTCTCTCGTCGCTGCTGTTTCTCCGACCGCCGCCGTCGATATGTCTCAGGTAATCAAATTACTCCTCTCCAATTTCACCTACTCCTCCTGCAAATCCCCCAATCTCAATTGACGCCGCCGCTGCCAGAATTAGGGTTTCGGTCACTGTCAATTAACTCTTCTTCTTCTTCTTCTTCTTCTTCTGTTCTCAGGTCGACAACAGAAATTCATCAGCAGCCAAGCGTGCTAGAACCGACGGTATGCCTTTTTCTTCTTTTTTCTTCAATTAAATACAGTAAATCAATTCGATTTGGTTAGTATTATCCTCAGCAATAATGCGTGTGTTTAGCAGCCTTAAGCAGTCAGATTTAGTCTATGAGCTTGAAATTTATACTATTGATTGTATTTTAATACGTATTCATGTACTGGTGGATTGTTATTCCGAATGTTTTCGGTGTATATTGATGTTTGGAGCTGATTAGTGGAAGTGGTGTTTTTAGGGAGTAGAAGGGAGGATGATTGGACCTGCCCTGCTTGTGGGAATGTGAACTTCTCGTTTCGAACAACTTGCAATATGCGTAATTGCACTCAGCCGAGGCCAGCTGATCATAACTCGGTAGCATTCTGGCTGAAGTGATTTTACTTTGCTAACTATGTTAGAATGCAGTTTGAGTTCATTGCTCTTTACCTAGTCGTATTTTAATTTATATGTGGGATATATATAAAAATTAATTAATTTTTATTGGAGTTTTCAGAAACCGGCTGCTAAGCCTTTCCAAGCCCCACAGCCTTACTCTTCTGCACCTCCTTACGTGGGTTCTGCGGCGCCCTCCTCAATGTATCTTAGTGTACCTCCATATGGTTCTTCTTTGTTCAATGGATCATCCATTCCTCCTCCCTATGATGTTCCGTTTAGTGGGGGATCAGCATACCATTACAACTACGGGAATCGCCTATCTACAGGCAGCCCTTACAGACCTCTGCATCTGCCTGCACCTACGCCGTATTCTAGTGGATCTCTCATAGGAAATGGTATTTTCCGTTTATACCTCTAATTGGTGTTTATTTACTTCTCCTTGGTGCAGTTATGGATGCTTATAATACATTGACTTTTATTCATTACCTGGATAGCTAAGTTATAGTTTGTTTTTCGTTGTAAACTTCCTTGTTTTGCTATATCTATTTTATGCACTCTCGATACTTCTCTCCCACCCCTCCTATCCCCACAGGAAAAAAAAAAAAAAAAATAAAGTGTATAATTGAAAGGAGTGGTTTGTTCCACTCATGGTTTTGACGATTCTCATTGGTGCTGTTTACTTTTTTACTTAGTGTCATTACAGTGCCTCATGTTCTCATCCTTACTCTCACAGGTGGATTATATAGCATTCCTCCTATGATGGATCGGGGGTACGGCTTGACACTTCCCCTGGGCCCTGGTCCTATGGTATGTACATTACTCTTTTATGGACTGGTTCATACATGCTTGATTTGTTTATATATATGTGTGTATGTACACACATTTATACCTTCTAAGACCAAACAAATCTCAATAATTTTTTTTTAAAATTTGGCTCATAATTCTATGTTCGTGGATGCGGTACAAGTAATATGTGATCTACTTGTGCAGGGGCCAAGGCCAGGATTCTATCCCGATGATAAGTCTCAAAAGAAGAGTGCAGGTTTGTCATATTGGCTTCTTATGAATGCTTGGTCATCATGGAAACACTTATGTAGACATGATTATTGATTTCTTCTTTTTATCTATATTTATTGTACATTTTAGATGCCACACGCGATAATGACTGGACGTGCCCAAAATGTGGAAACATCAACTTTTCATTTAGAATTGTTTGCAACATGAGGAAGTGCAATACACCAAAGCCTGGATCTCAGGTCTCTCTCTCTCTCTCTCTCTCTCTCTCTACACACACACACACTAGAAAACTATTTGGTTAATATCTTCTAATGAAATTGATATATATTTCACCTCTGAGTAGCCATTTTCCACCATGAATCTAGCGAATGGGATTCTAAATATTGAAATCCACTCTTTCCTAAATATTTTGCTTGATATTCTTGTGGATCAAACTGTTTAGATTCTATAGTTTGCTGACATGTGACGATACTCTCCTGTAACTGCAGGTTGCGAAGAATGACAAAAGTGCAAGTAAGTCGACTTTGTGCCTTATTCTCACCTAATTCACATATTTATTTTGCCTCTTTGTTCTTGTTACTTGGTTGTCCTCTTGCTGTAACCAACAATTTCATGTGCAGAGCAAAAGATGCCGGAAGGTAGCTGGAAATGTGAGAAATGCAATAACATAAACTATCCATTCCGAACCAAGTGTAACCGACAGAATTGTGGAGAGGACAAACCAACCGAGTCACAGAAGTCTTCCTCACCTGCTCCAAATGAAAATGATCAGGTTTGTAGTATTAGAAATTTACTCTGTATCTCTATTGTTTTCTTAAAATTGTCATTGGCTCGTGGGACTTTTGTACATATCACAGTTTTGATTTACGCTCTATTTTTCAATCGATATTCATTAATTGATCCATTTCAAATGTTTCCTTGTGTTACATTTTTCCAATACTCTAGATTGATTGTTTTTATAGCATTTTAAATTTTATGTACTTGTCTAGTGCATGGGTTAATTTGTAATTGTCTACTGTTCCAGTGAGTACTAGGACATATTTGAGGGTTGAGAAGGTCCAGAGTTGTCATCCAGCATTGCTCAATATTGGGTGTCTGAAAGTCAGTCTTGTCGTCCTCATGTTGCAGCGGTTATCGAGTAACTCTACCTTATCCTGATTTGTGTCAAGTTGTTGTATTAACTTCTATGGTATTTGTGGTCTTTGTGGATCGTACAATGCATCTTGTGTCAGCCAGTATTATGTGGCAAAGATTTTACAGGTTGGTTCTAGTTTCTATCTAGTCAGACCTGTACTTTGAATCAACCCATCTATCTAGTATGTTGCTAGCTGGGCGAAAGGTTTCTGTAGTCTGATCCTTTCTGGTTTTCATTTGATCTCAAATTGTCTAAATGTCTTTTAAGTCTATGATAAAAGATGCTTCTGTTATGGATTTCCCAGTTTAAATATTTAGGTCTCATTGTGATAATTGGGGACAGAAGGTTTGTTTATAGTCAGTCGCTTGTTAACCTGTAGTGTACCATACCACTCCATGTCATTCGTGGTCTTGTTCTTGTGGAAATTTTATTGTGTCAGGATTTTGGCAATGGGATGGTTGTTGGAAATCTTAGTCACCATAGGTCTTGTGTTCCTATATGGAGTAAAAAGAAGTCCATAGGAGCATTATGCTCGTCTTTCTAGTGAAGTGGCCTATCCCTATCTTGTCAGGCTACTGACGGGGTCGTTGTACATCTCTTGGTTGTTGTAGTTACTAAATGTGTCATTGGATTATGGAAGCAGAAAATTGGCTCGGATGAAGTAACTCTGTCAAATCCCAGTGTGATTATAGAAATTCACCATCTACTATAATGTGTGATCGGGTCATTTTTGCCATGATTGGCCTGTGTGAAGTGTCCGTGTGTCGTGTTATCTAGTATTTTAGTACTAATAAACAAAATCCAGAGGCCTGAAAACTATCTTACTTTTTGTTACCGGGCAAGGTGCTCGCATGTGTGATAAGTATCAGATCAAAGTCTTATTTTGTTCTTGCCAACAATCTTAATATATCAGGATGTAATGGTTAGCTATCTTTTAAAGTGAAAAATGATTCCACAAACTCTGAGTCAGTTAAAAACCTGGCACCACCTTATTGGCTGTTTTAATTTTCCATGGCAAGGCTGAAAATGAGAGAAGTACTATTGTCTTTCTCTTGAACACAATTATCATGGTTGTATGTATATATATACGCATCCGACTACCTCGCTGCCAAGAGAAGGGCTCAAGCATATGGGGGTTCTTTCATCCAAGATGGTTTATAAAAGTTTCATATATAACTCTGTTGTAATTAAATGTTGGTGTTTCTGTGTTCTGTGTTTCTGTTACGTTCTTTCTGTTCTTCTGTAAATGAATCCTGTTAATGATAAACCCTTTTCTGCTTCAATAGCCTGTGCGCATTTGTGAAGCTAGCTAAATCAAAAGGGTTTCTGGTACTACCAAACTAAAGAAAATCGAAGTGGTATTGTATTGATTTCAATGTCGGAATGCATGCCAAACTTGACATAATGTGCAGACCTACATATAAAAAGAGAGGAAGAAATTTTGATGCTAACAAGTCTGCACTATTTGTAAGAGAGAAAAAGAAGAAACGAGAAGCTCCACTGATTGATGCCCGGAAGTGATTCAAAACGAACTACGGCATCAAATGATCTACAAAAACCACCGGTGTCATATTCAAGAATCTTTCGAAGCATTCTGATATGCGGTGAGGAAACATATGAAACTTGGTGAGGAATCCCCAGCAGTAGTTCATCACAAACTGCTTCCAATAACATATGAAACTTTGTTATGCGGTGAGGAAACATTTTAATCTACTTGGGAAATAGAACATACTAACCCCCTAAAGCTCATTTTAGTGTAAGCACATTACCTATGTTGAAAATGATGTCCTCCCTCTCCTGCACATTACCTATGGCAACAACCCCCTCGGGCTCCACAGTCACCAACACATACATCCCACCCTGAGCAGTATAGTAACATACATAAGGATCACATATTACATGGTATATCTCATAATGCGCACCATCCCATTAACAAGGTACAGTGGCGAAACGGAACCTGATTATTCCAGTCATCATTTTCTCTCTTAAAAATCAGCTTCTCTGTGTTAAGTAATCTTCTGTTCCCATTCAGAGGCAATTCCAAGTCCCCTGTCTTGAGTTGTATGGAAAAGCTACCAGGTATCTATTAGCACACACCAATACAAAGTTAAACAAATACAAAATGGAACTCGTGAAATACACAAACTAACTCCATGAGAAGGCGGGAAATACATACAGAAGCTGGATATGATATCTTTACTTCATACCAAGTATTAGGCTTGATCCCCTGAAGCCGGTAAAGCCGCGAACCCATCCGTAATGGCATAGTCTCCCTCCACAGCTCTTCCCCTACATTCAGAACCTTTTTGTCTACCCTGTAAAAACACCAAATTCAACACCATGTGCCTAAAATCATGTCAGAAAACACATGCATTGGGTTGTTTCACTACACTCACAAATCGCCATAGCTCAAACTCGAACCGCTGATAACAATCCAGACAATGTAGAGAGTGGTGATCAAAACATTACCAACACGATTCCGACACACTGTGGAGCAATGTGACTCGCTCTCTTGTTCAAATCTCAAGACCTGAATCCAACACAATCACCTGTGACGGTATATATGGTGCACCGCCTAGCATAAACAACGACTTCGTAGACCGTGTAACCGACGTAGTGGGTCCCGACTCCGGCATGCATCTAGTAGGCCGACACCTCGGCTACAAGACCGGCCAAAGGCTTGTGCCGATCGTGCAGCGGCACAGGACTGCCGATCGGCAGAGGTCGCCAATTTTTTTTATATTAATTAAAAGTTAACTTAAATAAAAACACAGAAACATATCACAAGTGCTACACTAGCACGGTTGGTTAGGCTTGTAATTAAAAACAAGTTGTTTGGGGTGGTAATCTTCTGTGTTACCGTAAACTATTCAAACACCCGGCGGTTTTCTCCAAAAATAAGTATTATCTTTCATTTTATTATCACTCAAAGCATGCTTCACATATACATAACATGTTTGGGTATCTTGATAATTAAGCATGCGATAAATGTACGTGTGCATGATTACCTGCTAGACCGGTAAACCTTAGCTTGTTGATGCATAGCATAGTCTTTCCTGTGTGATTGTCTGAGGTATAACACCTAGAAAGGGTAAGCTAATAACAACGGCTGAGGCATTCCAACGGGTAAACCAACAGCATCGGAGGACTATGCATGACATCTTCAAGAAACGCATGCTTTCATTTGATACATGATATATGTGTTCAATTAGTATGTTCGTATGCATGACATTCGTATCACCGGGCAGTCAACGTGTTCATGAGTATAGTATAAAAACTCCTTGCTTATTATAAGCTACTTCATCTCTGATTAATTGTTCATTTTATTGAGATGATAATCAACCACCGGAAAAAATTCGGAAACTTGGGGGACTCGGTATTCGAACGCCAGAGTTTTGAGTCCAATCTTACTTGTGGACTTAGGGGACTAGTGGGGGTGACGTCACTTGGTCGTCATCTACGCTTAGCGGTATATGATGTTAACTCCCCAAGTAAGATTGTCCTCTTACTCGGAAACTTGGGGGACTTGTTGATGGTATATATGGTGCACCGCCAAGCATAAGCAACGACCTCGTAGACCATGTAACAGGCGTGGTGGGTCCCAACTCTGACATGCATCCAGTAGGCCGACACCTCGGCTACCTCTCAATTGTGAAAGATCACCGGTGCCGCATCTGGAAGACGTGCCTCCGGGCTCCGCAAATAGCTTTGTGAGTAATAAAAGTGTTTATGCATCCCACATTGGAAATATGTAAAAAGGAGCGCGCCTTCCTTACTTATAAATAGAAGGCTTCCCCCTAGATATCATATCTCTTGGAACCCTTAGCATTCCACATTTGTAACACATCGATGGCTTATTGGCCGATTATAGTACATTCTAAGTGGACGTAGTCATGCCCGCCGATGGCATGGCGAACCACTATAAGCCTTGTGTCGATCGATTTTTATTATACTTCTCGTTCATGGTACGGATTTGAACAGAGACATCACACATTTCAGTTTTTTCAGTTATACCTGGTGGGCAGTACATAAATACTAATAAATCAAACCTTCTATGGTTGCGAATAAGAATGAAAACGAAGCATTTTCAAGTCCCTCTCTTCCTTTTTGGGTTTTGGGCAACCAATCAGAGCAACAGTCGATTCAGAACCTCGCAGTCTCCGACTCCATTTTGTTCTCAGAAAACCAATTAGTGAGCAATGAGCTCGACACTCATTTGCGAAGAAGTAAATATAACTGTGTTTAGACCAACAGAGGTATAAAATTGTCCTTTCAGTAACTTATCAGGATCGCGTATCTGACCATCCCAGGCTCGTTTCCGGCGCGTTTCCGACCGTCTCCGGCTCGCTTCCGTGCTTATCCTTTAGCCTAGATATATAAAACGCTCAAGATATGATCAAATATGCAACGGAAACGCGCTTGAGATGGTTGGAAACGTAGTCCTGTAAGTTCAAGAGAAAGACAATTTTACTCGTGTTTTTCTCATTTTCAGCCTTTGCCATAGAAAATTAAAACAGCCAATACGGCGGTGCCGCGTTTTTTCTTTTATCTAGTTTTCTACACCCATATATTAGAACTTGGCAAATTGAGCAATTGGTAACTCCCATATATTGGTTTGGTGACTTTGATCTCAAATATACCTACCCTATTGTATGGATAAAGAATGGAGAAACATATAGCAAGTGATCTTAAAAACAAAGAAGGAAAAACGAATTAAGCATTCTTAGAAATTGGAAGTCAAACGCCCTATTAAATCCAAGTCGAGAACACATGAGCAAGGCATATGACAACATAACTGAGGGGAGACTCTTAAGGCCACAAGAAGTCTTATGGGTCGAAAGTTAACTGAATTGGTTGGTGTTATAGCCAAACTCATTGGGACTTTTGAACAGATGAAGATCTTGATATTGGTTGCTGCCATTACCATGTGAATTCGATATATTCACTTGGGTAGTATCGAGGGATGGCTGTTCATTTTTCCAGTACTCTGATGACAATGGCAAGTCTTGGGTCATTCCCTGCATCACAGGCTGAGGGTAACTGTGATTGGTGTTATGAAGTGAAACAGGTTTTGCCTCGCATGAAGCCCACGAGCTGGTTGACAGAAGAGAGAGAGCACGATTAAGATTCTGCGGTGCATCCAGGTTGAAAGAGATCATAGATTCTTCACCACCTGCATCTAGATCAAAAGTTGCAACACCATTTTAACAGATTTGAAAATCTGAATATAAACTACAATGATGTAATCTATTTAGTTGGTATCACCAGTGATTAATATAAATTAATTGTAAATCATGAAGCATGATGCATAACAGACCTCGGTTTAGAAATGGAGATGTTGTGCCCTTAGATGGTGACAACCTACAAGAATCTTGATATAGCATTGCTAAAGAACTTGGAGTGCGATTTTCCACCAACTGTAGCTGTTTGGAAAAGCCTTTTCCTTTTGCAGGATTTGGAAAATAGTCTTTTGTTTGAGTGAACCTGAAGCTACATGGAGCATCCCATGATATATTTGTAGCATGCCTTGAGTAAGCATATGAGGCTTGGTCCAAAAGAAGGCTCATGTGTCTCTCATCTGTATAGGTAAAACCCGTGAACGTCAGTGGATGGCAATACCATAATACAAATATGGTTGTCTCATATTGACTTTAATCTGAAAGCCTGTCAAATGAGGATGGATAACCAATGAAAGCATAGCAGCTTCAGCACCAGAAAGTAGTAAATGATTTTCACAGGAGGCTTGGTGAACATGAATCTTAAGTTCTTAACTACTGGCAAGAAAGATGGGGAAATAAAATACTTGGTGTTCTTATCACGTATTCACGTAAGCTCGAGGCTCATTTTAAATCGAAGAAAGCTAAGGCATATATACAGAGGCACAGCTCAAGCCGTTCTTTTTTGGGTCAAGAAAATAAAGCCCGTCTTGAACTAAACCACAATTCAATCATGGTAAGGATTTCAGGATGTTATGCAGTCAGAAAACAGCGTGAATAACAAACAAAAGGATGTGCTTATAACCTGTACTGTACAGTGATGAGGACAGCCTTGCTGAATCTCGCAGTGCTCCCGGCTGTGGTTTGCGACGCCTAGCATTGTGATCTGAAAGACGTCTGCGACAGCTTCTCTTCTTTTCATCAAACTCAGAAAGGCCATGGAACCTTTGACAACAGAAAGGGTTTATGCATATCAAGATCTATACGTTAGAAAGCAAGAATAATGCTGATTGAACCCTTAAAGAAGATAACATTGTGATAATAAACACACTGACAAAAATAATAATTAGAGGATCATAGGTAAGAAACAATTAACTAAGTAATATAAACAAGTTAACTTTCAAGTAGAATAGATAAGGTTTACCTGCTACACTGCTGGCAAAACCGACGTTCTATGCCATTTACAATGACCTTTGGAGATTTGGAATGATTTGCACAAATTCTATGTTTGCGATGGTAATCTTTGGCTGATGAGAGATCAATATTGCAGCCTTCAACTTGGCAGTAAGTAGCAACTGTACTTTGACCAATGGATTTAAATCTCTTTGCTTTTAACCCCATTGGTGTGGAAATAACAGATACAGCAGAGGTCTTAGCATTATTTCCTGCGCAAACATCTTCAAAGTACATCCGCTTACCAAGCTTTAGGCTGAGCAATGGCTCACCAGAGCCAGCTGAAATGTCATGAGTTGGTGAAGATCCAAAGGCTTCAACTTCTCTAGCTGATTGTTTGTTATCAATAAAATCCTTTGGGAAACCTTCAAAAGCCTCGAGGCTAAAGTTGGATTTCTTACTTTCCCCAACTGAAGAACTGACAGAACCTGATTTTGAAGTCTTTGATGTACCGTCTCCTAAGTCAGAGCCAGAAAGACCACTTCCCCCATCACCCCCAGGTGAATAGAAAGATTCGGAGTTCATTCCTAGGTCTCCTTCAATGCTCCAGCCTGTTGGTTGAAGCTTCTTTGGATTTTCAGTTACTTTTGCTCCAAACATGAAAACATTCTCCCAGTCCCATAGTGAAGGAGGCTTCTCATTCCACTCCATCACTATCAGGGAATTCATAAACTGACTTCAAAATCTTCTTCAGCTAATGCAAAGGCAACAGTCACCAGATGCTGCAACATATTATAACCACATAAGAATATACACATAGACACATGCACAAACAAAAGAACGTACATAAAAAGAAAATAGGATAAACATTAACATCAATCAACAAATCCAGAAGACAGTGTTAAAGAACAACAAAATGCCTACACAGTGTGCGGCAACACTGTTTAAGAGACCAGACTGTGAAGCAAAGCAAATATCGAATACAAGTACAAGGAACAATACTGAATCATTAGGCCTCTTCAAGTTGTATAGAAGCAAGGCTTTTCAGATCTGCGCAACACAACCAAAAATCGCCGATGGAGACCAGTGCATTAATTATATAGTTAACCGAAGCATCACATTGCTATGAAAATAAGTTCTCCACCACAAAACATCTGCAGGTCCGTAACTTTACAGCCATGCAGGGAAAATAAATAGTTCCTAGATCTATTACACCGGAATCAATAATCCCCAAACTGCTATCTTTGACCAAACAAAGAATATGATCACATAAATTCAAACTCCCATCTACTATAACCCACATACACCAGCCATTCACTTCTCAGTCTAGTTAGTAAAAAAGTCCCCACCATCAGAAACAACAATTAATCTAACCCCAGTACTTTTATTCCAGTAAAGATTGCAAGTGTTTCCCACTTCCCTGCAAAGCTTTCAATTTTTACACTAACTTGATTGCTATTTTCTTTCGTTACTCACCAACTCTGAAAGACTGAAACTCACCACCTTAAAGCAGCTGTTGATCCGTCTCTTTCACTCTCGTCTAATTCCTAATAATGCTTCTTTTTCACCAGTCACCATTACGGCATTACCTTGTCCTCTCAAAACTTTTCAGCTCCAATAATATTACATTTCCTCACAATCCCTCAAAGTCGGTCATTAAGATCTGCACCCACTACACTCCTATGATTTTACCTCCCATAACTTGTGAACCTCAATCCCTCCGAAACTCATCTACCCTTTAATAAACTCTAAAGCTTCTTCCTTTGTCACCAAGAATCCCTAACCATCCCACATAAATGACATCATAATCATATAAAGCAACTCCAACAAGAAATCAACATGCACCCAGAAAACTTAGCATACTCAACACCATAATCAAATGAGCACTTAATACCCAGAAAAACAGGCTTTTGGTATTTTAAAAAGAAAAAAAAAAATTGAACTTTGTACTAACAATATGATTTTACTCATGTACGAAATGAAAAGAAAAGGAAATATGAGGGAAGAGAAGAAAGAAAGAAGCATTCTTTCCTTACCCAAATAAAGTCTGACCTCCATGTTATGAAAACACTGGAAAAATAGCTCCCAGAACCAAAAGTTAAACACTTTCTTACCAAATTTGGAAATTTGGCTCAGATACAATCACTCTCATATTCCCCCTATCCCCAAAAAAAAGAACAGAGAAATCAGAAACCAGCATAACCAGAGCTACCCACCAATAAGAAAAAGAATCCAAAGCCAGTGATGAAGGGTCAAAGCTAAAACCTTTACACTGAAATCGTAGCAAATAGAGGAACCCAGATGGAAAAAAAGAATGAGAAAATGATTGGTGAGCTGAGTGAAACTTACAGGGTGAATGGTTTATAGAGAAGTTTTTTCTTTTCTTCTTTTTTCTTTTTTCTTCAAAAGAAAAGGGAAGCATTATTGGCTATGATTCTTGCCATTCCTGCTGTTATCTACTGAGAGAGACAGACTTGACAAAAAAGATGTGGAGAGAGCAGCTCTCTCTCTCACTCAGCGCACACACTTATATTGTGTGTAGCTATTTCGGTCTTGGCTGAGCAGCTCTGTATTCTAGCCTTTTGTTCTACGACTTCTACCCACTTTCTGTAAACGTAGCCATCGAAAGCAACAAATACTGACTCGTTCGGTCCAACCGGACTCGACCCGCCCATCCAGCTCGGAGAGTGTGATGTGAGTATGTGACACTTACATAGCTCGTTTCCTTACGGTAATTCGGAACTGTAGAATAATTTCTCTATGAAGCGAAAGAGAGTATTAATGGAGAATAAATGAAAATTTTTGTTTCGTTCTTACAAGTTTGCGAAGTGGGACATTTACGTTAATTTTGATATTATATTTTTTTTAATCAGTTGTTAAGAATTAAATAATCAACAAGCAGTATAAAAAATAAAACACTCATACGACCGACAAAAAAATTTACTCCCTATAAGTACTAATTTTGATATTACATAAAAACTCTTGAATCTAAATAGTGTTTTCCGTCTATTATCAAATAATTTATAGCATTTATAAGTAGATATGTGGATTGTATTCAAATATTCATAAATCTCTAAAGGTAGAATATCTACTTCACAAGAAATGATTTTTAGTTCAATACGTTTGAATGATATTTCTAGCGTACTACATTCAAGTTTTTGTACCAGAGAATAGAATATAAATCTATCTGAGTTTCTTTAATTAGATCCCAGATTTCTAAAATACTTCTTCACTCACAAAGTTATGTACAACGTCTCTTGGTCAACCTTCACTATGCTTATACTTTTGGTATCTATGGCAGGAATTTGGACATCAAACAATAGTGTTCCTAATGGGAATATTGGTTTGTTTAAGGAAAGTAAACTTAGGAATGTGTTTTGTATCCACAACTTGGACTACTTGACGTTAAAATTTATTGGACAGGGTCCTGATGATGGGACTAAATTATAATCTATGTGAGACATAGAATAAACATTGGATGTGTGATTAAGATATTAACGTGTTTTTGGGGCAAAGTCTCCCAAGATTAGGATATGTATATGCTTGATAAATCTCATATTTTTCCCTCTATTTCTGTAGATTTCAGTGTTATTTTTGTGGACTTCAGATTTTACTTGCTTAATTGGGGTTCATAGCTGGTGAATCTCGTTGGTAACTGGTAAAACTAAGTCGAAGTTATGTTAATGAGCCCTAGTTCGTCTACTAATGCATGAAGCAAATGATCTACTGAGGGAGGAGAGAAATACCGACATCATTGATATATGGAGGAGATATTGATGTATTGTAAAGGAACCAGTACATATATGTATATATTGTATGTATAGCTCAAATCTGGGCAAACCAAGTTGTGTTGTGTGTGTTATTTAAAACTCGGTTCGTGTGGATTGAGGTTGGCAAATGACGAAGAAATGGATTAAACAATGACATGAACTAATTAAGTAGGATTATAAGATCTTATGCTGAGAAGGTTCCACGTGAACACGTTCAGCATTGTTTGTTGGTTTTGACCCTTCACTTGTTTAAGAATCGAATCTAGGAATTTCACTACTGGCACTGCACGCCGCATATAGCTAGACTGCTCTAGGTTAAGCAAGGCTGGCTATATGTTTCAGTTAGTTTCTAATTCATCAAGAATGTGTGAGAATGAATCCAGGTACGAGTTGCAAGTTCACACCAATTGAGTTTGATGATCAAAGATGTTCCCTCAAGTTTTGGTTTGATTAGTTTAGATAGCTATAGTACTCGACCTGATGAAATTCATTCATGATAGTTTGGTGGGGAGGTCCCCTGATAACCAAGCTTGTTTCATGGCTTCAAACCCCTTTCATGAGTTATTAGTGGTGCTTTGGTGGTGACGGGTGAGTCTAATTAAGTTTTAGGACCAATGTTCACCTATATGACCTAAAAGTATCATTATTAGAGGTTGCAGAATTCAGTTTTGTTTATATATAAAACGTATGTTTTTTCTCAACGATCTATGAATTATTTATGATTCTAAGTAAATGTTAGTTTTATGTATGTCATCTATCATTTGTCGACTGCATAAGCTCTTCAGCCAGAAATATCATTTTGTCTTCTTCAAATTTTGGTCCTTCATTCGGGGATACAAACATATCAAATGTATTTTTGGTTTGATTAGGTCGATCAAGACTGGACCTGATGAGCATGAGGACCAGTCTCTACTAGTGAGGTCCAATATAGTACTTCGTTTCATGAGTTTGGCTTGCAAACTGAAAAGTCTATAGTCATTTTTCGCATGATCGAATTTATAGTCACTGTAACTTGGTGGCCTAAAACGCTTTTAATGTTTATGTAATTAATTGCCTAACTTGGATGTAACTGTTCAAGTTATTAAGATTGAGGTTGCACGGGGAGAAAAATGCACATTGTTGAGATTCTCACGTACTGTTTAAGATTGTGAGTATTACATTGATGCATCTCATTTCACTACCTGAAAATTTAGGTATACTTTAGGGTCTTTTGAGCCACAAACATTTCAATTGTATGGTGTAGTCTTATGCACTGGTTACTAACAGTCGGTAATCATTTGCGCAACATGATGATATATGAATCATGATGAGTTACAGTTAAGGAGTTACCAAGGGTTGGTCAAATGTTTCATATTTTAATGCAAGATTGGAGCAACCCTACCTGGTTTAAGTGAGACCTCCCCACCCACCCTTCTCCCAACCTTTTATTCTCCGGCATATAATTTTCTGGTGTGATGATGCTTTCATTCATAATTGATAAACCCACATTGATAAAGAGCTTTGTTATCACTCTCACATTTAAAGTCTTACAGCATGTTATTACATGGATGAGTTGGTTAATTAGTTGGTGCTGAGCTTGGATGCCTTGATCTTTTCTATCATTTTGTCCTTCACAAGCCTCCTCATGATTTTTCCTGAGGGTGATTTTGGAATGGTGTCCACAAAGTGCACCACTCTTACTTTCTTGTATTGGGCTACATTTGAGGCCACATAGTTGATTATGTCTTCTTCCCTCTCTTTTGCACCAGCTGCCTTCACAACACATGCTGCTGGTATCTCCCCTGCTTCTTCATCTGGCAGGCTGAAACAAAGAAACAGCAGTTGATTTTCTTTGGGAACATGCAAAATGGAAAAACAGTTGTTGACTGTTGATAGTCGATTGCACTTACGGGACTACTGCTGCGTCTTCGACTGAGGGATGAGTCAGAAGGATGGCCTCAAGTTCAGCAGGAGCTACCTTTAAATGACAAAGAAATAGCTCTGAAAATTGTAACTGAATCATCAATTATGTGATCTAAGCTAGTCTTGTTCTTCACTTACTTGAAAACCTTTGAGCTTGATCAATTCCTTGATGCGATCGACAATGAATGATGGGGTAAAAACATCACTCCTTATTTGGAGGAGAAAAATTCATTGCCTCATGCCCATCAATCCAATGTGAGGCAGCTAGCTTGATGCAGCAAATGCTGAAATGCAAGAGAAGCCTAAGCATATAGGCTTGTGGGTGGCAGCCATTTTCTTTGACATATGAATGGAGAAGCATTTATGGAGCATGGAAACATTAAGGATGAATCAAGGAGAAGCATGACTTTGCTTCTTGCCATGCACTACGTAGCTTTGATCATTTGCCTATATAAAGGCATGTTGCTTTAGAGCAAAAGACATAGAAGCAAACCGGAGAGAGTTCTATCAACTTGTGTGATTATCAAGAGTGAGATAGAGAGAAAAACTCCAAGTAGAGAGTTTGTGTGTGTAGCAAAACAAAGTGAGTGTGAGAGTGTATCCCTTCAAGTGTGTGTCTTGAAGTAGTGTTTCTCTCGGTGTAACCTTTATTCGTATAGTGGAGGTTCTTTGTTGTTGCTGCCCCGTGGACGTAGGCATTTTGCCAAACCACGTTAATTCCCGGTGTTCTCTCCCATTTTATTTCCGCTTGTGGTTGTGAATTTATTTCCGATTCTATTCTACAGTTTATTCTTTCGCATTCTAACAGTGGTATCAGAGCTCTTGGTTCTGACCGGGAGTTGTTAGAATGGAAGGATCACGGAGTACGATGATCAGACTCAACCACTCCAACTGGATTACGTGGAAGCCGAGAATGGAGGATATTCTCTATTGCAAGGATTTGCACGATCCGATCGAGGGAGATGATGCCAAGCCAGAAGGGACTACACCAGCAACTTGGACAAAGATGAACCGCAAAGCCATCGGTCATATTCGTGAATGGGTGGACGACAGTGTATTCCACCACGTTGCTAATGAAACCAGCGCGCATGAGCTTTGGTTGAAGTTGGAGTCCTTGTTCGAGAAAAAGACTACTGCCAAGAAAGCTTTTCTCATTAAAGAGCTCGTCAACATGAAATATCGAGGAGGCGTTCGAGTGACCGAGCACCTCAACAACTTTCAGAGTGTACTAAATCAATTAGTCACGATGAGCATGAAGATCGATGATGAGTTACAAGCCTTGTTGCTGCTCGGGTCGTTACCAGATAGCTGGGAGACATTTGTTGTTACTGTAAGTAACTCCGCTCCTAATGGTGTATTATCTATGGAAAGTATCAAAGATAATATGATGAACGAAGAGACCAGAAGGAGTTCTTCGTCAAGTTCAAAAAATGGTCAGTTCTTTGTTGCGGAGAATAGAGGAAGGAGTAAGAGCAGAGGAATGAGAGGCCATGGAAGGAGTATGAGCAAATCCAGAACAAGGTTCAGCGGAAAGTGTCACCATTGTGGTCTTCCAGGCCATATGAAGAAAAATTGTTACAAGCTGAAGCGGGAATTCAAAGAAGGGCGAAAAGGTGTTACTCATCAACAAAAGGAGGACACGAACAATGTAGCTGCTGCGGTGTCTCATGATGAGTTGAGTTCTTGTCACTCGGAGGTGAATGTCTACTAGTAGATAATCCTGGAGTTCAATGGATTGTCGATTCCGGAGCCTCGTTTCATGCCACTTCCCACGTAGAGTTCTTCACTACGTACAAAGCAGGTGACTTTGGTAAAGTGAAGATGGGCAATGACAGCTACTCAAATATTGCTGGGATTGGAGATGTTTGCCTACAGACGGATGTGGGCTGCCAGTTAATGTTGAAAGATGTGAGACATGTTCTTGGTCTACGTCTCAATCTTATGTCAACCGGTGTACTTGATCGACAAGGCTTTCATCATCATGGCGGTGATGGAAAGTGGAAGCTTACCAAGGGATCTCTTGTAGTTGCTAGAGGAAAAATGTGTTGCACACTCTACAAGACCTATGGGAAGATATGCAAGAGTGAGCTGAATGCAGTCGAAGATTCTTCATCAAGTTTGTGGCATAGACGTCTTGGCCACATGAGTGAGAAGGGACTGCAAATGTTGGCAAAGAAGTCGTTGATTCCTCTTGCCAAAGGTAACTCACTGGACTCTTGCGATTATTGTTTATTTGGTAAGCAAAAAAAAATCAGTTTTTCGAAATCTTTCACGAGGAAGGAAAATATTCTCGATCTAGTACATTCAGATGTGTGTGGTCCGATGGAAGTCGAATCATTGGGTATGCATAAGTATTTTGTTACTTATATCGATGATGCTTCACGGAAAGTTTGGGTTTATCTGTTGAAATCTAAAGATCAGGTTTTCCAGACGTTTACAATTTTCCACACTATGGTGGAAAGAGAGACTGGAAGAAAACTGAAGTGCCTTCGCAGTGACAATGGTGGAGAGTACGTCTCGCACGAGTTCAGAGACTACTGTGCGAAGCATGGCATCAGACATGAGAAGACAGTTCCTGGCACCCCCCTGAGCGGATGAACCGTACCATTATGGAGAAAGTCAGATGCATGTTGAAGATGGCCAAGTTGTCAAAAGAATTTTGGGGAGAAGCTGTGAAGACTGCGTGCTACCTCATCAACAGAGCACCGTGTGTACCTTTGGAATTTGAGACTCCAAATAGAGTTTGGACCGGAAAAGATGCATCATACTCGCATTTGAGAGTATTTGGATGTAAAGCATTCACGCATGTATCCAAGGAGCAGAGAACAAAGCTGGATGACAAGGCGACGCCATGCATATTTTTTGGCTATGGCGATGAAGAATTTGGTTACCGATTGTGGAATCCAAAGACGAAGAAATTCATAAGAAGCAGAGATGTGGTATTCCATGAAGACCAATCTATTGCAGATTTCGACAAGGATGTACTACCGAGGAATGCGACAACAGCCAGCCGCATTTATGATTCACCGTTGCAACAGGAATCCAACGTTGGGTTGCAGGGTGATAGAATTGAAGATGTACCTGATATTATCGATGCTGAAGTCGAAGATGAGGGGGAGCTTGATCAGGGGGAGCAACCTATGGATAATCAAGCACTAATTCGTAAAAGCACCAGGAGGCTAATACCATCCACCAAATATCCATCGTCACAATATATTTTGGTGACTAATGATGGAGATAATCCTTATGCAAACTACATCCTTTTGACCAGTGACGGAGAGCCTGAAAGTTACCAGGAAGCAAAAATTCATCAAGACCATGACAAATAGAGGCTAGCTATGGAGTCTGAGATGGAGTCTTTACTGAAGAACAACACCTATGAGTTGGTGGAGCTTCCTAAAGGCCGAAAAGCACTCAAGAACAAGTGGGTGTTCAAGTTAAAGCGAGACGAGAATGAAAAGTTGACAAAGTACAAGGCTCGCTTAGTTGTCAAAGGATTCAGCCAAAAACAAGGAATCGATTTTGATGAGATTTTCTCACCTGTTGTCAAGATGACTTCGATTAGAGTCATTTTGGACATGGCTGCGAGCATGGATCTTGAGGTGGAGTAGATGGACGTGAAGACTGCATTTCTTCACGGTGATTTAGAAGAAGAAATATACATGGAACAACCAGAAGGCTTTGAAGTCAACAAAGAAGAGCATATGGTTTGCAAGTTGAAGAAAAACCTGTACGGATTGAAGCAAGCACCAAGACAGTGGTACAAGAATTTTGACTCCTTCATGGTGAGTCATGGGTGCAAGAGAACGTCAGCTGATCCGTGTGTGTATATTCAACAATCCGCTGGAGGAAATTTTATCATCTTACTACTTTATGTAGATGATATGTTGATTGTTGGTAAAGATATTGCTATGATCCAGCAGTTAAAGACAAGTTTATCAGAGTCCTTTGATATGAAAGACTTGGGACCAGCAAAGCGGATTTTAGGCATGGATATTGCCCGTGATCGAGGGAACAAGAAACTGTGGTTATCACAAGAAAAGTACATCGATAAGGTACTGGAGCGATTTCACATGGAGAAAGCAAATCCAGTTGCTACTCCACTTGCCAGTCACATGAAGCTCAGCTCAAAGCAGAGTCCTACAAGTCAGACGGAGGAAGAAGATATGGCAACAGTGCCATATATATGCCTCAGCAGTAGGAAGTTTGATGTACGCGATGGTTTGTACCAGACCAGACATAACACATGCAGTTGGTGTTGTTAGTAGATTCTTATCTAATCCAGGCAAGGAGCACTGGAATACTGTTAAGTGGATTTTGAGATACTTGCGGGGAACTTCCAAGATGAGGTTATGCTTTGGAAGTGGTAAGTCTGAGCTAGTTGGCTACACAGATGCATATATGGCCGGTGATATTGACACGAGGAAGTCAACATCTGGATACCTGATTACGTTTTCAGTGGGAGCTGTCTCGTGGCAATCAAAGCTACAAAAATGTGTCGCTTTGTCAACTACAGAAGCAGAATACATTGCAGCTACGGAAGCGTGCAAATATATTTTGTGGTTGAAGAGATTCCTACTGGAATTGGGTCATACGCAACAAGAGTTTGTTTTGCATTGTGACAGTCAGAGCGCCATTCACTTGAGCAAGAATTCGAGTTTTCACTCGAGGTCGAAGCACATTGATGTGAGGTATCACTGGATACGAGATGTGTTGGAAGCTAAGGAAATACTACTAAAGAAGATTCACACAGATGGTAATAGTTCGGATATGATGACGAAGTTTCTACCAAAAGAGAAGTTCGAGTTTTGCAGAAATGCGTCGGGAATGACGCATCCCTCCAACTAAGTCGGGAGGGGGAGATTGATGGGGTAAAAACATCCCTCCTTATCTGGAGGAGAAAAATTCATTGCCTCATGCCCATCAATTCAATGTGAGGCAGCTAGCTTGATGCAGCAAATGTTGAAATGCAAGAGAAGCCTAAGCATATAGGCTTGTGGGTGGCAGCCATTTTCTTTAACATATGAATGGAGAAGCATTTATAGAGCATGGAAACATTGAGCATGAATCAAGGAGAAGCATGACTTTGCTTCTTGCCATGCACTACGTAGCTTTGATCATTTGCCTATATAAAGGCATGTTGCTTTGGAGCAAAAGACATAGAAGCAAACCGGAGAGAGTTCTATCAACTTGTGTGATTATCAAGAGTGAGATAGAGAGAAAAACTCCAAGTAGAGAGTTTGTGTGTGTAGCAAAACAAAGTGAGTGTGAGAGTGTATCCCTTCAAGTGTGTGTCTTGAAGTAGTGTTTCTCTCGGTGTAACCTTTATTCGTATAGTGGAGGTTCTTTGTTGTTGCTGCCCCGTGGACGTAGGCATTTTGCCTAACCACGTTAATTCCTGGTGTTCTCTCCCATTTTATTTCCGCTTGTGGTTGTGAGTTTATTTCTGATTCCATTCTACAGTTTATTCTTCCGCATTCTAACAATGAAGACGTTGTCATCATCATCAATGTAGCCAATGTCACCAGTGTGAAGCCAACCATTCTTGTCAATGGCCTCTTCTTTGTAGTAACCTGAAGAATCAAATTTGTTACAAAGCTTATAAGCTCATTTTAGTAGTTATATGGAAAGGTAGAAATTACATTAATCAATTAGTATTCTTTCTCCTCTAGTTTACCTTGCATGGTGCACTGACTCAACATACAAATTTCACCAGGGGTGTTTCTTGGGAGTGATTTACCAGCTTCAGGATCAATGAATTTGACTTCCATGTTTGGAAGAATAAATCCAACTGAGTTTTTCTTTGCATTAAAACCCTGTCCAGCATGGGTCAGAGTAATGCAGCTATGCTCAGTAAGTCCATACGCCTACAAATCAAAACGAACTATTAGAAATTTAGAATAGGTTAAGAGTTCCATATATCATTTCCAATGAGAGCCGAAAAGCATTTACCTCTTGGACTTGGACTCCAGGGAACTTGCTTTCGAATGCTTTGAGGAGGTCTGGTGCGAGTGGTGAAGCTGCAGTCATAACAGCCTGAAGTTTGAGCTTGCTAAGATCAAATTCATCTACTATTGGATGCTTCACTAAGTTCAAAATGATTGGTGGCACAATGGGAGCAAACGTGACCTCTTGTGAGATCAATGCGTTTAGGAAGGTTCTAAGTTCGTATCTTCCCATTACCACAACTTTCCCTTTGTTTCTAAGTGTAGCGCAACATATTCCGGTGATGCCATAGATGTGGAAGAAGGGAATTAGGCCTAGTACAGTGACTTTTCCTATCATTTCCGGTGTTACTCCAAAGAGTGTGGAGCTGAGGTTAGCTACAAGATTTCGGTGCGTCAGCATTACACCCTTTGGATAGTCCTGTTGTGCTTGATGAGAAGGGAAGATCACATAGATCATTTTGTTGCACTTTCTCCTGATAGTGATTAGCTCCGGCACGGTCTGCTGCTTCAAGCAAGTTGTTCCGATTCATAGCACCTTCAATAGTCTCTTCACCGATCACAATTACTGGTACCCCAAAAGCTTTTACCTGCGTTATAACAAGATAGTGACATTTAAATGTACTGACACATTCATTTGATGTAAGAATTTGGCGACTCTAAATGGACAACATTACCTTTTCATAGCTAGCAGCATTTGTTACAATGAGCTTGGCATCAGCAGCCACCACCTGTTTTTTGATTTCCGATGCATGCCCGGCGTGGTTTGCACCCGAAAACACACCACCAGAAGCCATTACTCCCAAAGCAACAATGGCATACTCAGCTACATTGGGGAGAACAACAATGACCACATGCCCCTTTCTAAGGCCTAGAGACCTTAAGGCCTTGGCAAACCTACCAGTGTCTCTAACCACCTCAAGATAAGTGATTTTCTTTCCGGTCACAGCCTCCACAAAGGCAACACTGTCAGCATACAAGTCGGCATCTTTAAGCACAAATTCTGGCAATGTGATGTTATCAGGCACCTGCACAGCGGGTATCTTGCTTCTGAATATATGTTCATGCATATCTTGGGATGTACTCTACACAAATGTTCCCATAATGAATATTTGGATGGAACAATGGAGAATAATGCGATGAGGCTCATATTTGCAGTGGGATTAATGGGTTTAAAAGGACAATGAAGATGGGATCAAATGACTTGAATTTGAAGATGTTGTTGAGAAACAAGTGAGGGGTGAGGTTTGACTTGGGGTATGCAGGGGCGGACCCAGCCCAAGGTGATTTTGGGAGAACAGAAAAAAAAAAAAATTAGATTACCTCGATACCTACTCTTTTCTGCTTCTCTCTGTTCTTGTTTCTGCTTCTCTCCTCTCTGCTACTCTATATGTCCGTTCTTCTGAGCCCGCAAACAACCCCCCCAAACAGCCCCCCCAAATCAACATCTGTCAAAAACCCCCCCCTTCTGTGTTCTTGTTTCTGTCCCTCCTTCTGAGCCCGTAAACAGCCCCCCCCCCCCCCCCCCCCCCAACAAAAGCCAAAACTCCACTTTTCAGGCTGCCTTTTCAGAACCGCCGCCGCGGACCTCACGGGCCTCCGCTCTGACGTGCTGCCCCTCCTGCTCTGCCGGGGTAATTCCTTTCTTCAGTTCTTGTTTGATAAATTATTTGATAAATTAAACCCCCAAATGTTAGGGTTTTTGGAGATTCATATTTAGTAATTGTTAGAATTTGTGAGAATTTAGTTTTATATGGTCTAGATTCTTTAAATTAATTGATAGTGAGAATAGCACTATATATATTAAGAGTGGTAAATTATACATATTTGGTTGTTCTATATATATTAGTTTGGTTTGGTTGTTCAATATATATTGAGAGTGGCAAATTAGTTGTTCACTTGTTTGGTTGTTCTTTCTGTTTAGAAGAAGAGAGTGAAGTTGAAACCAGCATTAGTTTAGCTTATCTAAACATGTGTTTTCGTCTATAATTTATTATAGGTGTATTGAATATCATGACGGATAACCGGAATCCCAAGCGTTATAAGAATTTATTTTCATGGTTTAAGAGTGGCACTTCTTCGAGTGTTAGTGAGAATGATTATCATGAGATTGAAAGTGGAAATGGAGTGGAGATTACTGATTCCATTGGGGATTCCGTGAATGATATTTTAAGCCCTTCTCCATCGATTCCATCAATTGATGATCAAAATGAAGGAATTGGGATTGAAGGTGATCAAGATTATGATATTACATCACTTGAGCGAGACCTAGGAAAACGTCGTCCTATAGGTACATATCCTTTGAATGAACAAGACAATGTTCGAAGAGTTTATGTGGTACATGGACCGTGTCAACCTCATTTAAGTAATTTTCCCTCTACTTGGTATGGAGGTCAAGGACGAAGATTTTGTTACAAATAGTTTAAACAATGGTCTTGGCTTGAGTATTCTCTTGAGAAGGATAAAGAATATTGTTTTCCTTGTTTCTTGTTTGATGATTATCCATCTCGACATCCATCCTTCACTGAAGTTGGGTTTAATGGTTGGAAGAATATAATATCTAAGCAGTCAGGCATAGTACATCATGTGGGAGGCGTAATGTCCATACATAATGCTTCAATGCAAAAGTGGGAAAATTTGAGAAACCCTTCAAGGCATATAGAAAGGGTGATTCACACATTATCCTCCCAAGAAGCAGCAAATAATAGGCTGAGGCTTGTTGCCACTATAGAGGCCGTGAGGTTATTGGCACGGCAAGGATGCTCTTTTAGAGGTCATGATGAATCGGTTGATTCTCTCAATGGTGGTAACTTTGATGCGGTTTTGGAGTCTTTTAAAAGAATGCATATTGAATTCTCTAAAGTATTAGACAATGCTCTGGGGAATGCCAAGTATACATCTCCAAAGATTCAAAAACAAATTGCAAATATTCTTGGCAACAAAGTAAGAGCCAAGATTCGTGATGAAGTGGGAGATTCTAAATTTTGCATCCTCGTTGATGAAGCTCTTGATGTGTCAAATAAGGAGCAAATGGCCATAATTCTTCGGTTTGTTGATTGTGAAGGGTTTATTAGAGAACGATTCTTTAAGGTGATTAGTGTTGTTGACACTTGTTCTCAAACTTTGAAGGATGAGATATCTAAGGTCCTTACTCAATATGATCTTCAAGTAGAAAATATACGTGGCCAAGGGTATGATGGTGCAAGCAACATGCATGGTCAATTTAATGGCTTGCAAGCTTTGTTTTTGAAAGAGTGTCCATACGCATATTATGTTCATTGTTTTGCTCATCGCTTACAATTGACTTTGAATGCTGCAGCTAAAGGAGTGCATGATTTGTGGCAATTCTTTTCTACTCTGACTATGATTGTGAATTTTGTTGATTCTAGTGCAAAAAGACATTCTATGTTAAAAGCTTTCAGAGAAGTAGAAATCCCAGATTTAGTGGCTGCTGGTACACTTGAGAGAGGTTCAGGTATGAATCAAGCTTGCACTTTGCAAAGAGCAGGGGCTACTCGCTGGGGTTCACATCTTCGTTCTATTTCAATTCTGATTAAGTTGTTTGGAGCTACCCGAGCAACTATTGACGATTTGTATAAGAATGGAGTGGACAAAGTGCAAGGAGAAGCAAAAGCAATCGATAAGGTCTTGAAAAAGTTTGATTTTGTGTATTGTTTGCTAATGATGCATGATATTATGAGGATTACCGACTTTTTGTGTCAAGCTTTGCAAAGAAAAGACATGGACATATTGAATGCTTTGCATTTTCTTTCAATAACAAAAGAAAAGCTTCAAGATATGAGAGAAAATGGTTGGGATGATTTGATTATGAAGGTTAGAGCATTTTGTGCTGAGCATGCTATTTCTATGCCGGATATGACAGCTCCTTACAAGAAAGGGTTGAGGGATTGTGAAAACAATATTTCAAATGAGCACTATTATCGTGTCAATCTACTTTATGCTGTGATAGACTTTCAGTTGGGAGAGCTTGAAAGTAGATTTACAGAAAGTTCCTTGGAGATTCTTCTTCTTAGTGCTTCATTTGATCCACGTTATAATTTTCGAGCATTCAACCCTGAAGATGTGTGTAAACTTGCTTTGAAGTTTTATCCTTCAGACTTTTCATCATATGATATGCTTGCTCTAGATTTGGAGTGTGAGTTCTTTATAGCAGATGTTCAGAAGGATACAAGATTTGCAAAGACAACTTCTGTATCTGATTTGTGTCGACGGTTGGTTGAATTCGGTAAGTCATCACTTTACCCCATGATTTATCGATTGATTTGTCTTATTTTGACTCTTCCAGTTTCTACAGCAACAACAGAGAGGGCATTCTCATCTATGAACATCATCAAAAGTCAACTTAGAAATAAGATGAATGATGATTTTCTTGATGATTTAATGGTTCTTTATATTGAAAAGACATATGCGGATAATATTGATAATAATGATGTAATTGCTGAGTTCGAAATGAGCGGATCTCGTAGAGTAAAGTTTAGCTAGCTATGTTATTTATGTAATTTACAGGGTTTTGGTTTTATGTCCCCCCTGTATTATGTTTTGAATGGTAATATCAAAGGCGTGAGGATGAGCCTCCCATTGGGTTCCAAACCTAAAAAAAAAAAAAAAATCAATTTTTCTTTTTCTTAAATCTAGCCCAAGGTATAATTTAATCCTGGTTCCGCCCCTGGGGGTATGGTATGGTTTTGGTGAGAACTTGTTATATCATGACTGTCACAAGCTTAACTAACCTCATAGCATTCATTCCCAACATGTAGCTAGTTTTCTAGTTGTTAAACTTCAGAGAAATGCTATTGGCATGTGACATAAAGCTAGAAAGCTTTGAGTTTCATCCTTATTTTTCTGAAGACAAAAAAAATGGCGATTTAGTAGTTTCACCTTTCTGTTTAGAGCTGCTTATGATGGGTATGAACATGATTTCTATTATTTTGTTTCTGATTTTTATCTTCATGGAGTTTGGTCAACCATTAGTTGGAGATTCACAATGAAAGGAAACCAAAATATAAATCTTAGTGCAAGTGGACATCTTGTTGAAGGTACCTGGTAATTAGGGAGTGTGACAATATCAATATGAATTTGGGATGGGATAATATAATATGGCGAATAAACTTTCTGGTATATAATGACATTTGGTTATTCAATTCCTTTTGTATTTGATAACTGCAAAGGGAGAAGCACCATCTAAAGAATTAGTCACACAAATTATTATGTGAGAAACTTACCTTAACAATTTTTTTCAAAAGGAAGGGATGAGAACACCCTCATAGCTTCCTTGACTATAGAAAGGTTGACATGGTGCCTTGGAAAACTGTATATTAAGACTTGGCCTTGGATCTTGGAGTTGACTAGAGAGAGTACAGGAAACAAGACTCCATTCCATTCCTTGTTAAATCGATATAATATGCTTTTCTTGTGATATTTTGGTGTTTGCTTATCAGTTAGAAAGAACTTCTTGATATCTGAGCTGAGATGAGTTGTGTAGCAAATCTTATAGTGTTTACATTTGAGGACTTGAAACTTTGTACCAACGATTTCCACAAGAACAACCTGATTGGATTGACACAGTTTGGCAGATTATACAGAGGTCAGATTAACCAACAAGGGTTTAACATTGGATCACAAGCTGGAGAAGTCACTGTGAAAGTATGGGATGAGAGATCAAGCTGCATAACAATCACAAATGATGAGTTTCTCATGGTCAAGGTAAGTTGAGCAAGCCAAACTTTCAAAAACCTCTCTGGATTCAAATCAATAATGGGTTTGATTTGCATTGCAGGAAGAAGTTCAATTCTTAACACATCCAAGTATAAAGGGACATCCAAACTTGGTGAAGTTGATTGGATATTGCTGTGATAAAGAAGTTAAGGGTGTTGTCTATGACCTTAGTCCATGGGAGACCCTTCACAATTTGGCCCCAAAAGGTACATTTATCTGTTCAAATTTGCACTTAACCTATTGCTGCATACAAGATACGACTTATTCTATAGAATCTGTACAGATAACCTCAACTGGGTTCAAAGGGTCAATGTGCTTCTACAATTTGCACAACTTCTTGAATTTCTACACAACAAGGAAAAGCCATATCTGGTGTTGAATACTACTGCATCTCATATAATACTGGATTGGGTGAGTACCTAAAGCCTATTTTCTTCATTATTATTCTCAAGTTTAGTTTGATCTTAGCTTAGCAACACTGTTTTTTTATTTCAGGACTGCAAACCAACACTAGTTGACTTTGGATTAATTAGTGGAGGAATCATTGGTGAAATGACACCACTGAAAAAGAAGATGTCAATGCTTGTTGATCCATTTTTTGCTGCAAAAGGTGCTTCTTTTTCAAAGCCTGATTTCAATATTTTTGGGTTTTTAACTTCAAACTGATGCATAATTTTAAGAACTCAATTCAATCTTCAGGTGGTAGCTATTGGGATTCTAGCTGTGATGTTTTTTCATTTGGTGTGATTCTACTGGGAGTAGTAGCCAAGAGAAATTCTGAGCAAGGAACATTGGGCCTGAACAGTCTGGTGCACAACTGGGCCAAGAATGTATACAGGCCCAATTTTCCACTTGTGCACAAAAGCTTGCAGGAAGATTGGGGCTATCTTGCTGAAGATGGTAGGGCGATTACAGAGCTGGGAATGAGCTGTGTTGAATTCTTTCCGGTAAACCGTCCGACGATGAAGAAGGTTGTAGAGTGTCTTCAAGGGTTGCTGGTTTTCCGACACCTTGAAGATACTAGACCTAGCAAAAGGGAGAAGACATTTCATGGACACTAAACTATTTATGTATGTATATATATGTAGATAGCATTGTGCATACCAGATAGGAGTGGATAAACTGTGATTTACCTGTAACCTTCTTTCTCCTTTGTTTCTTTAGTTACCATTTGATGTTTAGGGTTGAGGGCTCATAGGCAAACTAAATAGACTTCACTTTGAAATCCCTATAAGTTACATGTTTTTTACTGTAATTCTCATTTGTTTTGTTCAAAGATAGTGAAAGAAACTATTCGACTATAAGACAATCATGTGTAAACATATTATAAATGTGTATATAAACGATTTGGGACATAATATAATGTTTAATCAGCAGATCTACTTTGATTTTGTTAGAATGAAGAAGGCATTAGACAAACTTCCCCAAGTCATTGTGGCAGATGCTTCTATCGATTTTGCTTCTTTGTGATCTTCAAAATGCTTTTCCCCTCGCTAATTCTCCTGTTGTTCATTTTGATCAATTTGGTGTTCATTGTTATAGGAGCTTTAAATTGTAAGGTTTCTCTTGTTTGTAAACGAAAAAAGAAAGTCCCCTCAATCTCTTGAGCAGTATAAAAAAGTAAAAATATTGTGAAATATAACGATCTAATTTAGTTCGTGTTCTGTCTTGCGATGATATTATTGACTATTGTTAATGTTTTCTTCACAACTAAAATTACGATGAAAGAATTTGCGACTTGGACGAGTTTAGGTAAGTAATTCCTTCAAAGATCATCGCATTTGACATATACACTAACAGAGTACAAAAGGAAAGCTTGAAGATTCAAAAGAAGCCATCACACGCAGGGGTTGGAGGAATGGAATGAGTGCACACGTAAAAGAAGGGAATCGATGATGATGATGGTGATGGTGATGGTGATCTATTTTTATTACATAGAGAGAGAGAGAGAGAGAGAGAGAGAGAGAGATATATATATATGACTAGAACAAAACATAGGGACGAGTCTTGGTGGAAAACTGGAAAAATGATTACCCACCGCATCTCATACCCTTTGGTTTTCCCAAACCTAATCATTATATCTAAACCTTCCCCTCTTACCTTAACTCTAAGCCTCTCTATATCATCATGATTCCTCCCCTTCCCAAACTCTCCACCTCTCTTTTCCTAATTACCTTCCCTACCAATATTTCCAAATCCTTTTTTTCTCATTTTGTTTTGGACCTTCTCTTCAGTATTGTTGAAATGAATTCCTACCCCAAATTAGTTCATATCTGAGTTGAACTGTATTATATCAAACAGGAAAGGTGACACTTCGTCATTTGAATGTAATGTCAGTTCATATAAAATCTTTTTCCAATTTTTGATTTGTGACGACTGCATTCGAGATTGTCATGCAGAGTATTTTTCGTGTTACATACTACTTTGGTTTAAGGAATGAGAAGGAAGCAACATTTGCAGCTAATGCTGTGGCGGTAAGCAATAGTTATATTGCATCATTTGGTGCATGGCTTTTGGGGTGGGAGTGTAGGAGAGAAGGTGAGTAATGGAAAGGCAATTCATTAGGTAAAACGAAAGTGCTAGAATTCTAGATCATATAAACTAACTGCTAGGGTCACCAGACATAACCATATATGCTGATTTCTGAAGGAACATTAAATTAGAAAATTTAATAATTTTGGGGTGGGTTCTAGAATTCCTAACCTTTAAACTATGTATTACATGGTTTCTGATATGTTATTATGGGAACTGGGAATTTTCAAGTCCACCCCATGATCACCATTGATCATCACTTTGTATTTTACAAGTGGGAATTGGAAACCCACCCCAGAAATACCCTTTAATAGTTTGAATGAATGAGTACTTGCCAATTTGGTTAGAAAATGTTGATACTATCATTAGTATGATGACTTATTAAGACAAAGGTTGCTGGTATCACTCATTTCACTTGCAAGGGAAATGAATGCATATATTCGATTCCATTCTCTCTTTGTTTCTTTTTCTTTTACAGGTTTCTAGTTGCAGCTATCAGTATCACCGATTCCAATTTTGGTTTTTTATACACTGTGAAAGTGTCAATACTTTGGAAAGATTGAAAGAGATACTCAAACAAAAAGATTTTTAGAAATTTAAGTAATATCTTAGGCCAAAAAGACTATATAAAGTTTATTTGTAGACACTTTGTTGATCCCATATGGTGTTACTTTGTTAGCTTGTTATATATAGAAAGACGTAATATAATGCTAGTTTCCTAGTTGCTTGAAACTAATATTAAAATGATCGAGTTTTGAGCAAATTAAACACTAAGAGCAACAACTCTTGTATAAATTTTCTATTATAAAGAGGAAATCACAAAATCATCTAAAATAAAAATGGCTCAACTTCAACAGTTCTTCTATTTTATCATAGAAAATTAAATATTTTTTGTCTAATTTAATAAATTTAAATAAATATTATATATTTATTTGAGTCAAATAAAATTAAATATTTTTTTATTTACTTTTTTCCTTTTTTGAGAAGAGAGAGTGAATTATGAAACACAACCAATAAAGTTTAGAGATTTATTAATAAAGTATACAAATTTTGAGAATTCTATAGGTAGAGATTCTTCATCTTTTTTCCATACTTTTTGTATTATAGAGATGAGGGATTCTAATTGCACCTCCAAAGTTGCTATGTATTCCTCTGTTACTTATTACACTTCTATTTTACTTAAAAAAAAAAACTTAAAAATCTGTATATACCTACTTACCAAAATGACCTCCAATTATCTTTATCGATCTCTACAGCAGTCGTCTCTCCTGTGGACTACACCACTGACCAAACTTTCTATTACTCTGTGAGAATGGTTACCCGAACAGTCATGGCTATTCTGTCTCTATCTAAATTCATTTTTTTTGTAGATATCAAACTTATAGTTTCGTAATTTCATGTCATAGTTGCACACTCGATCCTTTATGGTGTACGATCTGATGTCATATCCACCCCAATTAGAGTCTAACTTACAAGGACGCAGCCAATACATGAGTATAGTTTGATGAGTACTACATGAGCATCTGCATCAACTCTAGGGATATTAGACCATTCTGTATCAAACCTAACAACCATAATATATGGTCTTTCCTGTTACAGATTTTCATGGTTATGATGAGGTGGAGACAATGGTTGATTGAATGATGAGCGGATACAACTTCAGTCACCACCTCTACCATCCTTCATGACTTCATCACATACCAGAATCCTTGTAATGCCTTTTTGCTTGGTTTATGAATGAATATGTTGAGAGTTCTATAATTTATGTCAAAGACCCTATTTGTCCTCAACAGTCTTTTTATAGAAGTTGACAATGTCAAATAATTTTTTTTTAAAAAAGTGGAGGTACAGATAGTTATTTTAGAGGTGCAAACATAACTCTCTTATAGGAATTGGTTTACAAGAGCTGTCTGGAAAAAATAATTATGTTTTTCTTGTAAAATAGAAAAAATTCAAGTTTTACAAGAACTATTAGAAATGCTCTAATGGATATTATTGCATTACTCAACCGAACCAACATGTGAGCCACGACAGTTTTGACATGACTGCAAGTTATTTATACGACCGAAAATACTTGTGAGGTGTTGAACATAGTTGCCGTGAGCATTTTATTTAATCCACACTATTAAGACAAACACGAACATTATATCATGTATTGCAGCACTTTAATGCTCTAAAGTGTTCTAACAATTATATCTAAAAAAAATAGTACAAAAATAACAAAACTAAAAGCAATTTTGTAGTACATCATCATACCAATACACCAAGTAGAATTAATTTGATAGATAGATAGACTAGAACGACAAAGAAGTACAATAGTCTCAAACATGTGTACTGACGCATGAGAGCCGGTATACCGTATACCTCATAATCGAACTAGTTTACTTGATACTCGAGTAGACAAACTCCAAAACTAAAATTAGAGAAAGGAAAGTAAGAGAAGCAAGAGTAATAATTGTAGTGAGTACTTGGGGTAAAAGAAGAAGAGAATGAGTAGTTACTAGTTACCGACTTCCCGTAATTCTAACACAAAGTTATCTATGAAAGAAAAATCGGAAAATAATTTATACAGGAGGACAATGATGGCGTGTGCGTGGAACGAAAAGAACGACAAAGAAAGAGCCTGGACCGATCCACATCCAATCCCAGCCGTCCATTTCCCCACACAGGTCAAAAAGGATGGTCTTTCCAACCTTGACCATTCCCAAGTTACTACCTCGCATTCACACACGTGGCTCCCCTCCTCCCTAAATCATCATCAACCCAACACTTACTTTTACCTTCATACCCCCTACTTTTAAACCAGAACCCAATTCTCTTCCCCTAATTATGTCAGGATAAATTCGTCAAAAGACAGAAGAACTTGAAATCCAGTGTGAGGGGAGAGTATGGGTTATGGTATGATAAGGTGACGTGGCGGAAGGCGAGTGGACAGGGTCATTAAGAAGAAGCACAAGAGAGAAAGAAAGGAAGAAGGTCTTTTGGGTTTTGGAGGAGAAGAGAGAAATGGGGTGGGGATGGGAGCTCTCTGGGTTTTGGGAGATGATGGTGTTTATATAATTTGAGAGAGAGAGAGAGAGAGCTTTTAACAATTGGGAGGAGTTTGGGTTTTCGGGTAAACGGGTCAGGTGGTGGCTCGTATGGAAGGACTGGTCATGCTGAGGCAGCTCATCGGTCAGCTTCAGGAGTTCGTCCAAGTCTACGGCTCTCAACCTCATCAGCCTCTTCAACAGCTTTACCCTTCTCACCTTCAGCTTCCTCTACTCAACCAACCCAGGTTTGCTTTCTTTCTCTCACTCTTTTTGGATCGAAAAGTTCTCATCTTTGCTGTATATGCTTGATTTTATTGTCTCCTTGATTGTAAAGTTCGTGACTTTGTTTGATTTTCCAGCTGGGTTTGGTGAAATTGGGGTGTTGGGGTTGGGTTTTTTTTTGTAACTCTGTAGGATTTTGGTAGTTCAATGTGTGCCCTTTTCTGTGTTTTATGGATATTGTCATACAGCTGTGTTCTAACGCATTGTTTAGGACTAAATTTATGAGCTTTATTGAATTCTCTGGATTTTAGAGGTTCATCATTGGGACTGTATTCGATTTTTCGGTTGCTAGTTGATTGGGTTTACCAAGGATAACTAGATAAAACAGCTAGTTTCTAAAACATGAATAATCTGTTAAATTTATGAATGAAAAGATGGTGGAGGCCTGGAGGGAGATTTCAGAAAGGTAGACCACCAGCTAAACAGTCTTGCTTATTTAGTCAGAAAGGTTAAGTGGAATGTGATATCGGTTGGTTTGGGAAATCAATAATAACCATTAGATATGACATGTAGACTGCATTGTTGTTCCCTTTATGTTTACAAATGAAGCATTAACACAGAACCTACGTTTATATATTTTAGGCCTTGTGTTTTCCAGATAGAATTTGATGTGGACAGTGGCTCACCTGTGCATGGCCTAAGAACTTAACTTCTTGATTGATTGCCTTCAATTCGTGAAAATTGGCTAAATGAATCTTCGTTTATGAAGTTTGGTAAATTTCCCATAAGCTAGAGATTCTGAAAGTTTTTTGAGTATCTTCTAGTTCAACAGAACTCCGCAGGGCCTGGGCCTCTGGGAAAAAAAACATCATATTTCAGTATTCTTTCGGAAATTGTTGCGTTGACATTTTATTCCAGTGTATTTACTTCATGACTGATCTTCATGGAAAATTACTACAACTAATGAATTAAATTTTCTTGGGTGAAGCCTTCAAAACATCTGACTGTGATAGGTGTTGCCTAATACTACCGCAAGGCCCTCCTTTCTTTCTTTCTTTCTTTCTAGTTACTCATAAAGCTTCTTTTTTTTTGACCCTCCTATTTCCTGTCAAATGCATGCTGTATAAGCTTGCTTTGTTCAGTACATATTGCACACTGCTTAACTAATCTATGAGAAGCTGGATGAGGTTATTTTCAAGGCTTTGTAGCATTGATACAAATCTGATAATATGTGCTGCACTGTAGCTATCAGGGCTGCAGAAAGTTACGTTGAGTTTTTTTAACTGTGCTGTAGCAAGTCAACTTGAAGTAGTTCTGTAAGAACAGAAAATAATATACCACAGCTATTACCGTGTAGTGATGCCCTCCACCCTCTCACAGATTGGTCTAGTCTTTTTTTTTTTTTGTCTTTTTTGTTTTGGTAACAACCCAGGTTGGTTTAGTTTGACATATTTAAACTCCATCGTTCAGAACTTGTTATAATATATCTTTTTTTTCTTTTACATATTTCATTGGCATTCAGCTGTGTACATTTTAGCATTACTATTTTTTTTATATTCTTTTACCCTAGTTTTGCTTATTTTTTTACAGTATGGTTCCACTAATATGGATACATGATGAACTTTTTGTCACTTTTTACTTAGGTGGTGCTCCTCAAATGTTGATGATAACTCTATAGACGATTACTACAGTTTTATGATGGCAGCTGGAAAATCTGGAAGTGTCAGGATATTAGAACCTTCCAAGCCTCCTCCTAGTAAGAGATCTCGCAAGGAGCGAACCCGGGGCAAATCATCAGGAACAACAAATTCGACTGAGCCTATGGAACAACATATTTGGAAATATTTCCCGGAAGACCTCTACGAAGCTGTCATAGCTAGGCTTCCTATTGCCACATTTTTTCGTTTTCGTTCTGTTTGCAGGAAATGGAATTCCTTGCTGGACTCTGAAAGTTTCTCTCAGCATTGTTCAGAAATCCCACAAGCTAATCCATGGTTTTACACCATCACTCATGAAAACGTGAATTCTGGGGCAATGTATGACCCTTCCTTGAAGAAGTGGCACCATCCCACGATTTCTTCTCTACCAACTAAGCTGATCGTCTTGCCAGTGGCTTCAGCAGGGGGCCTTGTGTGCTTCCTTGATATTGGTAATAGAAACTTCTACGTGTGTAACCCTCTGAATCAATCTTTTAAAGAGTTGCCAGCCAGGTCAGTTAAGGTCTGGTCTCGTATTGCTGTGGGGATGACTCTGAATAGCAGTTCGACCTGCAGGGGCTACAAGATCATGTGGGTGGGTGGTGATGGTGAGTATGAAGTTTATGACTCACTAAGGAACTCTTGGACTTGTCCTGGAAGCATGCCATCAAGTGTTAAGCTGCCATTATCCCTGAATTTCCGGTCGCAGGCTGTTACAATTGATAGCACACTTTACTTCATGCGGTCAGACCCTGAAGGGATTGTGTCATATGATATGGACACTGGGGTTTGGAAGCAGTTCATAATTCCCACACCGCTGCATCTGGCTGACCACACACTTGCTGAATGTGGAGGCCGGATCATGCTGGTAGGATTGTTGTCAAAGAATGCTGCTACATGCGTGTGCATTTGGGAGCTGCAGAAAATGACACTTTTGTGGAAGGAGGTTGACAGAATGCCAAATATATGGTGCTTGGAGTTTTATGGCAAGCACGTTAGGATGACTTGCCTGGGTAACAAAGGCTTACTCATGTTGTCCTTGAGATCGAGACAAATGAACTGCTTGGTTACTTACAATGTTTCAAGCAAGGAATGGCTCAAGGTTCCTGGTTGCGTGGTGCCACATGGGAGGAAGCGACAATGGATTGCATGTGGCACTTCATTTTATCCATGCCTGACTGCTGTGGCATGAATCAGCTTTCTCTGACTGGTGGTTTTCAGCATGTCAAGAATGGGAATGAATTTTCAATCGCAATTGGGTTTATCACGGTTGGTTGCAAGCTTTCACTGCCAACTTGTTTCCAGCCAAGTTTCATTATTCTCGTGTTAATGTTGACAATTTAACGGATCATATATTGTCATAATTTTCTTCCGCGTACAACCTTTCACAAGTTTCTTTGAATTCTGAAAGACAGTTTAGAGCAATAGTGAATTCAGCTAAGTAAATGTGTTCTGTACGTGTTTGTTACTGGTTGAAATGAAATAAATTTTTGTACTATAAATGTATATTGTATGCAGGTGTATGCAGGTGTATTCCAATAGTGAATTCCAATTGTTATATCACGTACAACCTCCTGCTCAATTAGATTGAAGTCTTACTGATTTTTATAGAACCGCTTCATCTTGGTTTAGTCTTGCATCAACGTACAGAATTTCTACTATGCACTGCAGTATGGAGCATTATCCGGAGTATGATGCCATCAAAATCCAGAAATTTCGTGTATTTATTAGAAGTTACTAATCAGAAGACCACTGCTTATGTTGCTGATTTCCATCACAATTAACAAACTATAGAAAGAAATTATGACTTCTTCGGCACAGCTCTAAGAGGATGCGCCATCTCAGGTACAACTCCATCTTCAAGCTTCCAATCAAAGCAATTGATAAGAGACCCTAACATCAACTGTAACATTCTCATTGTTAAAGACAACAACGGACATATTCTCCTCCCATCACCAAATGGAATAAGCTCAAAGTTTCTTCCCATAACGTCAGTCTCGTTCTCAAACAACAAGAACCTCTCATCCGGAAGGGTTCGGTTAGAGAACATTTGGTCATAGGTCCAGAGGATGACTTTGGCAAGAGATGCTGACGAAACTACAACTGTTTTTACTTGTCCAAGGTCCAAACAGATGATGCGTCGGGAAAGCTTGGTCAAAGAAAGATATTTTTCCAAGCTCAGAGATTTCCAACAAATGGAAATGGCTTTGCTTCTTCTTGCAAGTGAACTCTGTAACGCTAAGCTGCAGATCCAGGCAAAGCCAAGACATGAGATAGAGCTCAAGAAATCCATATCTCATCTCTACTGCAGTAATTAGCACTCATTTTGTAACTGATCCAGATTCGATGTAGCCTTTCAAAGATGTGCAGCTTAATTATTAGTAGGTTGCCTGTGATAGAGGACACCGGTTTGTAATTATGATGCCCCATTCAGAGACTAAGACTCCAAAGTCCGCTTAAACTCGATCTTCATATATATGGCTTAGGCGGAGCACTTCTCAATCTAATCAACCCTATGTCACGATCCATTCATAATTGAGAACACGACTAAGAAACTAAAACCTGAAGCATGCATGAAACTAATTGGTAAGAAAACTTAAAATTGTGAAAAACTTGAATAAAATGAAAATGAAATAGATAAATGAATTATATAGGAAGGGGTAGTTTATTATTTAAACTCCTTTGTTTACACAAGGTCTACACAGAAGTTTTTTCTTTCCTTCACAAGATAGAAACCCACAGCTTGTAGTACTAGATCACATTCTTGTATATCAGTTGTTTTTCTCTACTGGCTAACAAAAAGAAAAAGTAAAACGACACGACAGGACAGGACAGTGATTCAATCTAATGCCATCTCTCTCATAACTTAGTAAACTCAGCAGAAAGCAGCAGGCTCAATTTAGGCCATGCCTCCACTAGTAGCTGTCCTGATGATCTGAAACAGAGCTGTGAAAGACAAATGTGCAAAGAAGGGTCAGACACAGAATAAAACCACAAAAGACTATGAAGTAATGCAATCTTCAGGTCGGCAATAGCACAGGCCTCTAAAAATTTGCTTTAGGTTTCAGTTTAAGACTCAATGCAACGTTCTTGAACAAATGCCAGTGCACGCATTATAGAATGTAGTCTTGTAGATAAACTAAAAACAAGCAAGCATTTACATGCAACAATGCTGAAGCACAATACTCGACGACAACAAATCCAGCTATCTCAGCTAACAGGATTATAATTTGTCAAAGCTGAATGAGTATTGTAACTAAGCAAATTGGAGGTCTTTTCAGCTCGCTTTCAAATTATTACTCACCTTTTGAATTTGACAAACTTAATAAATTCCATTGCCCTCCTCTTGTCTTATAGAACAACCAAAAATCCGATCTAAATTAACACAATTCATACAAATGCAACCAAATTGAAGGCTTTACGTTTCACCACAATATCAATTTATCACTGGCCTTTTATAATTTGACAAAAAAATATGATAAATTCCATTACATACATTACTTTTATATATTTAACCAAACAAAATCACATCTGAATTAGCACGATTGATTAAAAAAAAAAAAAAAAAGAAACTTACATGATCCAATAACAACGAAGATGAAGAAGCCGAGGAGAATAGGGCCGACGGGGTAATCCTTGGCCTTCTTGGCGGTCGTCTCCGGCACCGCTCCTCTCTTGGTGATGTTCTTCTCGAACCTCTCCACCTTCCTATCAGCCAATCTACGAGAAGTCGTCTGCACATTCAGATCTAATTCAATCAATTACAGATCTCAATTCCACAAACTCCGATCTCAAATTTCAAATTTACCATGGTTGATCTGGTTGAGGAGGACAAAGAGTGCGTCGCAGGTGATTAGGGCCCTTCCTTGTGCTTCTTCTTCTTTTCAGGCCAGTTTCAACTTCTCGCCCTTATTTTTCGCTAATCCGTGAAGAGATCCGATTGTGATTTCCGGGTATTTATCTAGCGGATTTGGTGATAGCCTCACCCGCCCTCGGCGTCACGGCTACGATGGGATTGGTCAAACCACGTCGTCTGGGACACGCGTTGGGGTGTGAGTGGCGGATGGTTACGCACGTGGGAGAATAGGCGGGGAGTTTTAAGTGACGTGGAATGGGTTGACCTGGAGAAAGGGGATGCTACCGCGTAGAGGGCCACAAGAGGGATTTTATTACTGGACTTTTTTTGGTCGGATTATTTTCCGAAAATACCTAAGTATGATTTTAGACCATTTCCATTTCTTGACGGGAATATATTAATGTCATTATTGTGATTAATATTTACTTCTATCTGAGTGTATATGAGAAAATCATTTATATTGAGTTGTCACTTGTCAATGACTTTGAATACGAATGCAAGTGAACCTGTTTAGTACACAAATCTACCACCTCTAGATTTATTTGGTCTTCAAAATACCTTCCATATGAGTTGAATACTAAAAACTCATATTTTCCAACAAATTAAAACAAACTAGAACAAATTATCTAAAAGAAAAACAGTCGTAATTCTAAACTCAGTGACAGTTAGTGGAAAAGTTAGTGGGTTACTAACCTCATAAATCAAAGACAGTGAAGGGCTTTTCAAAGGTACAAAACAAAACAATGGTCTATAAAAAAGCTCAAAGGCAAACTGGGGTTACTAACTCGTGCTTTTATTTTGTCTCTACGTTTTGGCAAGTTGATAAAACAATGGAGGAATGGTTGGGGAAGTATTCTTGTTTTTAACTCTTTCATGAACACAGAAGTAAATTATATCACCAATTCATTATTTCCTGGAAATTCTTCTGCCACCAATGCACTAGCACACAAACAAATCATTCCAGAACTCATACTGAATCCACGATATCTGAACATATAACAAAGTTCTGAACTAGAATTTCCAATCAAATAATAAGAACATTCTATTTCATAGTATTGATGCTAAAATATATTGCACAACAAACTTAAGACATTGAGTCATTTTTCATTGAATATTAAACCAAGTCGAGAATTTCATTGACATGCAACAACCCACTGTGACTGAAAACCAGCCGGATTTGTTACAGCTGAAGCATGCTCCACTCTATCATCTTGATTTGTTTTCCCTATCTCTTTCAGGATTCCTATTCTCAAAGTGACTCAAATTCACTAAAACCTCTACTTTTAGAAAACTCAACATGATTCACATTTACAGTCTTAACTCTGTATATCCTAATCACATGATCTAACATATTACCTATTACCTGGAGAAGTTCCAGGAGAAACTGGAACATGATTTCTCCTCATGCCCATAGGAATAGTTGGCAAAACCCAATCTTGAAACCACCATTTTCACCCGACCCTATTGCAACTCCCCAGCCACATTCATACACAGCTACAGGATGTCATCATCCCTCTTTCTGCTGGCATCAGAGTCCTTCTTTCTTCTGGCATCAAACCTCTTCTTTCTTTCATCGTCATTCAGATCCTGAGCGATACTCTCTCTTACTCTTGCCAGTGTCTCCTCATCAACAGTGCATTTCCTCCCTTTCTTAGATGCTCGCTTATCCTCACCTGAAGCTTTGGCAGGTTTAGAAGGGCCAGCAGCTCTGGCAGATGCCTGCAAGTCTACCCTTGTAGCTTTAGCAGCTTGAGACGCACGGGTAGCTCTTGAAAATGGAGCCCAGACTACGCTCTTTAGCATGAAAGACACCTGACTGATGAAACCCGTCTGTCCAACATTCTGAGAGGCTGGAGTACTCCGTCCTGAATATAATGGGGTGATTGACTTTGAATCACACATAACTGGTGGAACACTTTCTACTGCCTGAAATAGTTTATTACAATTCAGGCAAAAAAAATTACACATGAGACATTTTCCTGAATACTCGAATCGCATCCTGCATTTTGGACACTCGGTCCAAAAGCTTTGGAGTATTGGTTCGACAGAAGCAGGAGCAGAAGATGGAGCTGGCCGTTTGGTACCCGTCTGAGCCTTTGCCTTGGAGCCTCTACCCTTTGTTGTTGTACCATTGGCCCCATGCGAACCTTGACCTCTAGTTGAAACTTTCTGGTGAGCAGAACCATTGGCTCCTTGTGAGCTTTGCGCAGTTGAAACGTTTTGGTATGCAGAACCATTGGCCCCATGCGAACCTTGAGCTCCAGTTGGAAATTCCTGGTGAGCAGAACCATTGGCCCCCTGTGAACTTTGAGCAGTTGAAACTTTCTGGTGTGCAGAACTATTGGCCCCCTTTGAAGCCCGCTTTGTAGTTGAAACATTCTGGGGTACTACGGTTTGGCGCACATGAACATTCCTCTTATTGTCATATGCTACTCTCTTAGCTTTATCAGACAACAAATCCCAAGCGCCCTTAAGTAAGTAGAATGCTCCGTCTGCCCCTACAGACTTATTCTTATCAGGGTGAAGACTAAGTGCTAGTTTTTTGTACTGTTTCTTCACTGTCTCGTCATCTGCCTCCGGATCCACACCAAGTATGCCATACCAATCAGTTTCCCCACCAATCTTCTTCTCTGCACACACATATACATCAAGTGTTGCCACAAGTTGCCGGATACCGTCAAGCCCCCGATACAAAGATTCAGCCTTCATCGCGAATTTCTTTGCCCCCATTATATCCCTTTCACTGAACTTCCTCTCTGCAATCTCTTTTGCCCTGACACCCTCATCTTTATTGCACTCCATATGCCTAAACTTGGTTCTTAGTTACTCTCTTATGAACTTTCTACAACATTGCTGCCTCAATTCCACTAATTCTTCCACCAGGTAATCCCCAACAGTACAGATTCTATTAGAATCAACAACAGTATCAGAAAATCGCCATACAACTCATATGCAAACATAATGATGCAGCACGAAATGCATAACGACAATGTGTACTAAAATCCAATTCAAGAAAGGAGCCCAGACTAATTCAAGAACAAGCAAAGCTATTTCAAAACACCATTACTGCCACCATCCTACCACTTTAGACTCCTTCACCCATTTCCTTATAATTCATGACTCTTATTTCAACAACATACTCAGATACCAAGAAACAAAATCACATTTAAACAGATAATACAAACCATGCAACCACACTACCACAGTATAACCAAACATTGTTCAAACATATTTCCTGGATATTTCTGAGTCTATTCTTTCAACACGTAAAACGCATAAACAAAATCAGAGACAACCAATACCATACACCATTAACACAACCCAACTCGGAGAAATGAAAAACCATCCCAATGAAACAACTTTTAACGACACTAATTTTACACAATGGGACATGGGTTTCACTCACCTTGCTCTACAAACTCTGGGGACTGAGAAGTTTGAACTGAATCGCAGAGAGCCACCATGAAAAGAGAGACCACCTTCTTGTTCTTGTTCTTCTTCTTGACTATTGCTCCGTATTTGTAACCCCCCAAAACTAAAACTGAAAAGAACACTGGTCACACAGCCTTAGACAGGAAGCAGAACCCAATAGAACAATGACAGACATGCCTTGGTCTTCTATTCTCCCAGAGTCAAAGAATCTTTTAAAACTCAACCCTAATTACCCAACACATATCCATGGAAGATTTTGGGCGGTTGGTGAAATTTAATACTGGGTAGTAGGTTTACTACCAAGTAAAACCCACTTAAATCGGGATCGTTATTGTAATCCAAAGGGTTGGTGTGCTCATTAAACTAACAATTTACCCATCTCATTTTTCAATTTCAAGATTTTGCTTATATTAATATTCTTATAATTTTGGGGCAAAGTAGAATTAGAATTCCGAAATCTATATGTTTTCATAGTTAATTCTTTTGTCAATATTGATCGTATCAAATTTATAGTTGAGTCGTTTCCATTAACGTCTAAGAGCACCTTTAGCCGATAAGGCTTTTGTGCCACATAAGCGTAACATAAACATTTGACATTAGGTGATGGACTCCAACCGAAATGCTATTTCCAAGTATAAGTGACTAGAATCGTTATTTCTGTCAAATTTGACTAAGCCAAGGAAAAGAGTCAAAAAAAAATTTATTCTTTCTTTCCCTTCTTTTTTCATCGTTGTCTCTCTCTTCCTCATCTTCATCTCTCAACATCATCTCTTCTTCAGAAACCAGAGCAATCAAAAAAAATAATTCTAAAATCCACACTCCACCTCTTCAACCCAGAAACCAATCTATCTTTTCTCTAAACCATGGATCTTCAATTATCTAATTCATCCTCAGATGCAGCGAATGAAGAGTTTTGGAATCTTGCAAATTCATCATCTAATGAAGAATTGTTCAATATGCAAATAACTACTCTACAAGAAGAAAATGGAAGAAGAAGGCGTCGAGGCTCCATTCCCGGTCAGCTATATAAGGATATGGAACAAGGTATTACCACCAAACCCTTTACAATTATTATTTTTCTGAAAACCCGGTTCATAACTCTGGTTTTTTCGAAGGAGATTTCGAATGCATAGGCCTCTTTTTCTTCGAATTGTAGATGGAGTAACATCACATGACTCATATTTTGTCCAAACAAGAGACCGGGCTGGCCGTCTTGGGTTTTCGTCACTTTAAAAATGTATTGCTGCCCTGAGGATTCTTGCCGATGGAACTGCGGCAGATTGTAATGATGATTACCTGAGAATCGGTGAAAGTACTTCAATGGAACCTTTGAGAAAGTTTGTCCACGCAATTATTGATGTATTTGGTACTGAATACTTGAGAAAATCCAATTTGCATGATATTTCTAGATTGTTAGCTATTGGTGAGAGTCATGGGTTTCAAGGAATGCTCGGTAGTATTGATTGTATGCATTAGAAGTGGAAGAATTGTCCGGTTGCTTGGAAATGTATGTTTTCTCATGGAGATCATCGTGAACCTTCATTAATCCTTGAAGCTGTTGCTTCAAAGGATCTTTGGATATGACATTCTTTTTTTGGATTACTGGGTTCTCACAATGATATTAATGTATTGAAGCATTCACCTCTATTCGTCGACCTCTGTGAAGGCCGAGCTCCTCCGGTCAATTTTAAGGTTAATGATCATGATTATACAATGGGGTATTATTTGGCAGATGGTATATATCTTTCATGGTCCACATTCGTTAAAACTATTCCATGCCCATAAGGAGAGAAAGTAAAGAATTTTGCTAATAAAACTCAAGAGGGATGCCGAAAAGATGTAGAAAGAGCATTTGGTGTGCTTCAAGCTCGTTTTGCTATAGTTCGTGGACCTGCTCGTTTTTTGGATCGTGAAACTCTTCAAAAGATCATGAAAGCATGTGTTATAATACACAACATGATTATTGAAGATAAACGTGGCGAACGTGGCGAACGTGTTGTAGTCAATGGTTATGAAACTCTTGTAAGGCAATATGATGATCCGGATACGACACAACCGCAGATTAGAGATGTCCAAGTTTCACGTAATCACACAATAGAGTTCTAAGATTTTATCAACAATCATCTGGCTATTCGAGACAGGGGAACACATCCTTTGCTACAAGCTGATCTTGTTGAGCATTTGTGGCAACGCAATTTGGCTAGAATCAATATTTAGAAAGTTGATTACATGCATATTTTTCTTTTTTAAGTCTCTGTCTTTAATTATATGTGTATGCAATTTGCAAGCTATAGTTATTTTTAACTAATGGTATTATTTTTGCAAAATGATTTTGCAAAGAAGTGATGCTTTTTTGGGAAGTGATGCTTGTGAAGCTGGAGTAGTGTTGAAGTTCGAATGCTTGCATTCCTTGATATATAATGGTTAAGTGATTATGCAGTAGATGGTAGTTTGGACATTGGTATCTATTAATGAAATTGCAAGTGATTATGAGTTTATGACTTTGGTTCCTGTTGTGTGACTGTGAGGTATGACTTTTAATCACTTGATGATAATAAGAGACCTGTGATGGTCAAGGAAGGTAAGGAGAAGAGAGTACATGATCAGATAATATGCTTTTGTATCAAGACATACAACCCAAGGTTGATATATGTATTTTATTGTTAACGCAGTGAAAGCTATTGGTTGAAAAGGTGAATACGGTAGACAAGCGTCAAACCGGATTAAAAAGACAATAGTGAGATAAATCTCATAATATTCTGAATTGTATTGAACTGTTGAATGATTATTACAATATAGAGGGTGCCTTTATATAGGCTCTAACTTATGACTAAATCCTATTTAATTTAGAACTAGGAAATAACAAACCTATTGGAACTAGAAATCCTTACTGAATTATAAATCTTATTCTAGACATAAAAATAAACCTAATAGTAATAGGAAACCTATGTTTGCTTACGACGTTGCTTTCCGATACGTTTCTCAAGTTACTCCTCGAACTCCTCGGCAAGCCGTTCTACATCAGTCTCCCCCACTTGAAGAGAACTCGTCCTCGAGTGAATATTAGGATAAGAAGCATGATCATCAGCACGAAATTCATGGATATCACTTACATTGAAGGTCTTTGAAATTCCCATAGACTCAGGCAAATCAATGATGTAGGCATTATCGTTGATCTTTTGGCGAATCTTGTAAGGTCCATACTTACGAGGTTGAAGCTTGTTATAAGTGCCAACAGGAAACCTTTCTCTACGCAAGTAGATCATGACACAATCTCCTTCTTTGAACACTTTCTCTCTCCTATGAGAGTTTGCATGGGCTTTGTAATTAGCATTACTTGATTCAAGCTTCTTCTTGACCTCATCTTGGACATCATGTACTTCTTTAGCCAAAGACTCAGCTGCCACACTAAAGCTTTTATCCTTAGGAATATTTGTCAAGTCAACAACATGTTTTGGTGGAGAGACGTACACAACAGAGAATGGAGTCCTTCCAATTGATCGATGAACAGAACTGTTGTAGGCAAACTCAACTTGTGGCAATGCATAGTCCCATTGTTTTGGCTTATCCCCACAAGTACTCCGAATCATATTTCCTAATGTTTGATTCGTAACCTCTGTTTGACCATCAGTTTGTGGGTGAGCGGTGCTACTACGATTAAGAGAAGTCCTGAACATCCTCCATAAGGTAATCCAAAAATGGCTTAGAAATTTTGTATCTCGATCGGATGTGATACTACGAGGTACTCCATGCAAACGAAAAATTTCTCAGAAAAATAACTTAGCAATGTGAGAAGCATCGGAGGTCTTCCGACAAGGAATGAAGTGTGCCATTTTAGAAAACCTATCAACCACTACGAAGACGGAATCGACCCCACGTTGCGTTCGAGGTAACCCAAGAATGAAGTCCATGCTAAGATCTTCCCAAATGTCGTCGGGAACTGGTAACGGCATATATAGACCTGTGTTCTGTGATTGTCCCTTTGAAACTTGACAAATATAACACTTCCAAATTATGTTGCTAACATCCTTCTTTAATTGTGGCCAATAATACATTTCTTCCAGACTAGCAATTGTTTTGTCTCTTCCAAGATGACCACTTAACCCACCACCATGCAAGTCACGTACCAACATCTCTCTCAATGAAGAACGTGGGATACAAAGTTGATTTCCATGAAAGAGGTAGCCATCTTTGATAAAGAAGTCAATGCATGGCTCACGTCTCACACACTTGCTCCAAATGCCTTTAAAATCTTCATCCTCCTCATATAGCTCCTTTAAAACTCAAACCCGATGACTTCTTGCTTCAATGTTATCAGTAGCTGGCTTCTCCGACTTAACGAATCTGCCACACGATTTAGGGTTCCGGACTTGTGCTTAATCACGAAAGGAAATTTTTGTAAGAACGTAGCCCAGCGTACATGCATCTTGCTCACACTTTTTTGGCTATTAATGTACTTCAAGGCTTGATGATCGGTGTAGAGAACAAACTCACGTTGCACCAAGTAATGCTCCCATTGTTTCAATGCTCGAACCACGGCATAAAATTCTTGATCATAGGTACTCCACTTTTGACGAGCTTCGCTTAACATCTCACTAAAATGTGTAACTGGCTTCCATTCTTGAGATAAAACTGCGCCAACTCCTACACCACAAGCATCACACTCTACCTCAAAAATTTTGTCAAAATTTGAAAAAGCTAATACCGGAGCTGTGCACAATTTATGCTTGATCAATGCAAAACTTTTTTCTTACTCATCTCCCCATTGAAATTTTTCTTTCTTCAAGCACTCGGTAATTGGCGCGGTAATTGCACTAAAATTTGGAACAAATCGCCGATAAAAAGTTGCTAAGCCATGGAAACTTCGCACATCGTTGACGGTCTTTGGAGTAGGCCAATCCTTAATTGCCTTCACCTTGTCTTCATCTACATGTATTCCTTCGGAGCTCACTACATATCCCAAGAATAACAATTTGTCTGTGAGGAAAGAACATTTCTTCAAGTTAATATACAGTTGATGTTCTTGAAGAATTTCAAGGACTTGTTTAATATGTTGTAGGTGCTCCTCTTCTGATTTGCTATAGATAAGAATATCGTCGAAATAGACAACTACGCACTTGCCAATAAGTCGACGTAATGCTTATGTCATGCAATGCATAAAAGTGCTCGGGGCGTTGGAAAGTCCAAATGACATCACCAACCACTCATATAGACCATCCTTGCTTTTAAATGCTGTCTTCCATTCATTCCCGGGTCTAATTCTAATTTGGTGGTATCCGCTTCGCAAGTCAATTTTTGTGAAAAATTTAGAACCCCCAAGAACATCGAGCATGTCTTCTAGACGTGGAATTGGAAACCTGTACCTGACGGTGATCTTATTAATGGCTCGACTGTCTACACACATACGCCAGCTGCCGTCTTTCTTTGGAACCAATAAGACAGGAATAGCACAAGGACTAATGCTCTCTCGGATGAATCCCTTCCGTAATAATTCTTCAATTTTCTCTCTCAAAATTTCATTCTCTTTCGCACTCATGCGGTAGTGAGGTAGATTAGGCAAACTAGCTCCAGGAATCAAATCAATTCTATGTTGAATATTTCTCATCGGTGGTAGCTCATCTGGTAAGTCATATGATATCAACTTGGAGAATTCTTTAATTATAGGCTGCACCCTTTCCGGAATTATGGCCATCTTTGTCTCTCGTTCGGTGGTGAAGAGCCCTTTCATCACAATAGGACAACAAAGTAATGTGTCCTTAATTCCATCCTGAAGATCACGTTCACAATTTGATACAGTGATGAAGTTGGTTGCCTTCATCTTCCCAGTAAGCTCTCGTGGTGCACTAGGCTTCAATACAATCTTGCTTTTGTCCCACAAAAAGCTATAAGTATTCTTGAATCCATCAAAGTGAACATGTACATCATATTGCCACGGTCTTCCAAGTAAGATATGAGAGGCATCCATGTCTACGATATCACACTCAACTTCATCCTTATATGGTCCTATAGTTATAGGAACTTTGCAAGTTTCTGTCACAGGCTCTGCAGGTCCCTTCTTTATCCAACCAATAGAATAAGGAGTTGGGTGCTTTGTTGTTGGAAGCTTGAAACGGTCGACTACTCTCTTGCAAATAAAATTCTCGCAACTGCCGGTATCAATAATTAGATTGCATGCCATGCCGCCAATGATACACTTGGTCCGAAATAAGTTATGCCTTTGAGTGTCAGGTCCGTGTTTTGCAAGTAAAAGTCTTTGGCAAACCAGGAACTGTGGAACTTCATCAAAATCTTCCCCATCAATTTCGGTGGTAGTAACCTCTTCATGCGCTTCATCATCTTCATGTTCCTCCACATAATGCACTGACTTTCGTTGTTGGGTACATTTGTTGGAAGTATGACCAGGATTACCACATCGATAACAGTTTTCTCCTCTTGGTTTGGCATAATCTCCTAAACCACCTGGCTGTGCTTGTTTTCGAAATGGGACAACATCATTTCCTCTATCTCCACTGCTACTGTCTGTTCTAATATGATACTCTTTTGGCTCTTTAATTTGAATCCCTTTCGAGGTAGATGGCTCCATTCAATTCTTTCGATAACCCGTAATAGACTGCTGGTTAACTTTAGGTTTTGCTAGTATGGTTTCCGCCTTTAAAGCTAGGTTCATGGCTTCTGCTACAGTCCATATTACTTGTAGCCCTATTTTGTCTCTGATTTCCGACTTCAATCCATGTAGATACCTTGCGACTTTTTGAGTTTCCCTCTCTTCTAGTCTGTTTCGCTCGCTAAGTCACATAAACTCATGATTGTAGTCAAATAATGAATGATTTTGCTGAGCACAATCGAAGTATTTCTCAAACAAAGTCTGCTCATAATCTCGAGGCAAGAAACGCCCTCTTAGTAGAGACTTCATCTTTCGCCATGTCCTGACAGGTTCTTTTCCTTGTCGAACGCGTGACTCCTGCAAATCATCCCACCAACATGCGGCGGTACTTTTGAGCTTCCAAGCTACTGTCTTCACTTGTTTATCTTCTGGAATATCCATTAAGCTGAAGAACCTATCCACTTCTGAAAGCCAGTCAAGAAATTCTTCAATTTGTAAGTTTCCATAGAAGAAAGATATGTCGACTTTCATTCTAAAGTTATCTTCATGGCGATTTTGTTGTTGATTGATTGGTGGGCCCCTTACTTCTTCTTCCTCAGAATCGTAGTTTCTTTCATGTAGACGGTGTTGACCTCAGGCAAATCCTTCAGGTTGCACTGTCAATGAAAGCTGTTGCACTGTAGTCGCCACTTGCTCCACAAGATTTGCTAAATTTGCAATACCTTTGTTGGTGTCTTGACGAAAACTGTCAATATCACGTTTCATAGCAGCAATCTCCCGACCAGCATCGGCGAGTGATGTGATAGTAACCCTCGCTTCGTCATCTGACATTGACTCAGGCAACACCATGGTCTGATGTCAACTAACGCAGTGAAAGCTATTGGTTGAAAATGTGAATACGGTAGACAAGCGTCAAACTAGATTAAAAAGACAATAGTGAGATAAATCTCATAATATTCTGAATTGTATTGAATTGTTGAATGATTATTACAATATAGAGGGTGCCTTTATATAGGCTCTAACTTATGACTAAATCCTATTTAATTTAGAACTAGGAAATAACAAACCTATTGGAACTAGAAATCCTTACTGAATTATAAATCTTATTCTAGACATAAAAATAAACCTAATAGTAATAGGAAACCTATGTTTGCTTACGACGTTGCTTCCCGATACGTTTCTCAAGTTGCTCCTCGAACTCCTCGGCAAGCCGTTCTACATCAATTGTAAAGCTATGTTTTTGTATAGCTCTTGTGTCATTAGCATCAGTTTTTCACAGTATACATGGTTATGATCTTAATGGTTGCAGACATTGAAGACATTGCTCAAACAAATAATAGGTAAATTTTGTTGTATACATGGTCACGACCTTACTGGTAGTCTCTCATTCCCTCATGTAGTCATTACATCCTCTGAGCAATAAGTCTGGTTGTTAGTTGAGTGATTTGGGTACAACAAAGACGATTTAAATTAATTGTCATATCAATATTTATATGTCTAAGGTGCTCAACAATATTTATAATTTGCATCAGTAATATGTACTTCTCAATCAATTTTTATTCTAATTTAAGTACAATATAAGTAGAACAGTTGGTGACATTAATCATCTATACCTAGTTTGCAGAATGAGATGACAGAGTTGGTTTGCAATAACTCTTTCCAGCAACTTAATACGTTTTGCCCTGCTTCACTCTTATATAACTCAATATAGTTTCTTCATCTTGTAGAGCTTTACTATTTCAGTTTCAGTAAAGCAAAGCATCCATATTTACTATTTCAGTTCCAGCAAACCAAATTCTAATTTAAAGTAAGGTATCTCCCTTCTTCTTGTTTATATGATTCTTTAGCTTTAATGGTCTATTAAGTTGGAATAGATCTGATCTGGGTAAAAGTTATGATCTTGGTGATGTATATATTGGTTTTGCTCTTTCTTGTTTGTATAAAGATGTTCATGGTGATATATATATATATATATATATATATATATATATATATTGGTGATATATACACCTTCTTTACTATTTGTGCAAATTCTTGTCCATTAGTTACGAGCCACTATCATTATTTTACTAACTTCAGTTTAATTATAATGGAACTACAATTTCAGTGTGTCATGTATAATTTCCGAAAAATAACATATCTCAGCATCATTATTTACAATTTATAGATGGATTATCAGTATTCTATTTTTTCTACACAAGAATCAGGGCATGAGCCAATTGAGAAAGTCTCTCAAACAACATCCAAAAGGCCTACTATAGGTCCAGGCTTTACACCAGAAGAGGATAAACTTCTTATAAGTGTTTGGCTGAATACTGGAATGGATCCTATACAAGGCAACAAACAGAAACTTCAAACTTTTTGGGAAAAAATTACAAATTATTATCATGAGTATAAGACATTTGATAGTGATCGTTCACAACTAATGTTGTGCCAACGATGGAGAAAAATACAATAACAAGTGAACAAGTTTTCAGGATGCCTTGCAGCCATAAATGGAAGAAATGAAAGCGGCAAGACTGAACAAGACAATGTACACTCTTTTTGCAGCAATTACTCATTGCTTTAGTCTTCAAACAGGAAATGGTTTTGGATTTATGTGTCAATTTTTCAAATTGCAAATGCAAAAGGTATGTATGAAGCACAAGAAGGAGGCTCCAAGTTTAATCTTGATCATGCTTGGATTTTACTGAGGTACCAACCGAAGTGGATACAACTAAACAAATAGCTTGACAACAAGAACGAGACCAGTAAGAAAAGATCTAAACCTCATATCTCTTCATCTTCAAACATAGACACTAATATAGACATTGAGGAAGAAATTAACATTGACAGTCCCGAGTCTAGACCACAAGGTAAGAAATCAGAGAAAAGAAGGTTGAAAGAAACCACTGATCAATTTGTGCAAATTCAAAATTGCATCAAGAGAAAAAAGAAAGAGATGAAAAGAAAATAGAAATTATAAAAGAGAAAGTTGAAGTTGATAAGGAGAAATTGCGAGTTAAGAAAATTGAGGTTGGGAATAGGAAGATTGAAGCAGAAATGAAGATTATGTCCATGGACACTTCTGCTATGAATCATGTGGAAAGGGCATATTATTCTAAGTTGCAAATGAAAATCTTGCAAGGTGACACATGAAGATTATGTTGTTCATTTCTATCCCCACTTCTTTATGAAGATTTTCAATATTTAGTTTCTCATGTAATGTTTAATCTTCAAGCAAACTGTGTACCTCTTTAACTTCGGTTTGACTTCTCTTTTACCATCCTGTTTTAGTAGGGATTTTTGCTTGTTATTGTTTGTGTTTCTTTACTTAAATGGATTGTACTATGTTCAAAAATGATTATGGAGCAGTGTTTACTCTCAAATTCTATTGAGAGCAGAGGGTTAGTTTTCTTGTATTTGCAAGAACTTAGAAACATGAATAAATTGATACAATAAAAAAATAATATTTAAACTTAGTAAATATTAAAACAACATTCAAATTAGACTAATCCATTGGAGATTGGATTAGTCAGTTTTGGGACATGTTATATTTGCCATGTCATGAGTCAGATTTTGAATTTGACAAACTAAAATACCTAACCCATTGGAGATGCTCTAAAACTCTAAATTTTATATGCCCTTTTGGGTGTAATAAGACGTATCTCTATTCTTTGCCACATACATTTCATGTAGAGCTCTCCTACAAGCAAATTTGACATGCATGTAGAGCTCATAAGCAGAAATATCTATGTATGTATTAAATATAACTGTTAATCTACCATATTGTTTCTCCAATTAGATTGTAAAATTACCTTTTCAAATCTATTCACGTGCTCGTGTATGCATAATTTACATTATGCGAAGTTCACAAATATGAATATTTTTGTCATTTATTAAATGTAACCATTAATCTGTTATAAGCAAAATTTTCTTTTTAGAACGTATGCTAACCTCTCACAAATCTATCCACATGTTTGTGTACGTAAGTTTACATGCATGTAAAGTTCACAAAAATTGGGTAAAAACTTAAAATGGTACTTGAAATATTACGAAATGGTACATCAAGTATTGCATCGTTATCTAATATGGTACCTCCGTTAGTTTTTCCGTTAAAGTGCTTACGTGGCATGAATTTGAATTTGGTAAATACCCAAAATAGTACCTGAGCTATTTCAAAAAAATATTTTAGTACCTATATTTTTTTTCCTCAAAATTTAGTTTATTTTTTTTTAACTCAAAATGTAGTGTATGATCAATGATTAGAGATATATAACTTAAACACATACACACATATTATTTTATTATAACTCTTAAATATACTTTCTTTTATAAACATAATATATAGTTATATGTTGTATTTTATCTTTATGATAGAAATGTCTATAAATATTATTATTATAAACGTGTATTATACCATTACCAAATATTGGACTTTCTTTATAAACAGAACAAATTTGTAGATTGTTTTTACAAAGAAAATATTGATAGAGTGTTGCTATTGGGACCTCCACATTTGCTCATTAGACCTCCAATACTTTCTACACCTCCATTATACTTTTAAATATAAGCATTTACTCAGTAGACCTCCATTCAAATTACCGAAATAACCTTAAATATGTTATTCACATATATTTCAATAACTTACTCATTCAACCTCCTATTCACTCACTAGACCTCTATTTCTTAATTTTTTTTTTCTTTTATGTGTAAGATCTAATGAGATAAATCAAAATATAGGATATACAAATATTTCAAAACACACTAGCATATGCCCTTGTACTATTTCAATAGTTACTAGTGTGTTGCAAATATATTTAAGGTCTAATAAGATATATAAAAGTATTCACTATATATATATATATATATATATATATATATATATATAAACAATTGACTTTTTTTTTTCATGTTGCAAACTTATTAAAATATATGTGCTTAGTTTTCAACACTTACTCTTGACCTTATATTTTGTATATGCGCTTAAACATGTATAATTATAGTAACTTTATGTCATATTAACAATTTTATAATTTACATATATGCTTATTTTAAGCACTTACTAAAATTGAAAAATAAATTTGATAAGGAAAATAATAAATAACATTATTATTGAATTGGAAAGTCTATAGACAATAAATATAATACTCTTTTTATACACTTATTGTCCTCAATAGTCTTTATGCAAGAGGATACAAATGTAATTCAATAATTGAAAATAGAGGGAGGTCAAGTGAGCAAATGTGGAGGTTCCAATAGCAATACTCTATTGATATATCAAAATAATAATATTTTTTTATTATTATCAAAATAATAATAATAATAATATTTTTTTTTATGAGTTTAACTAGTATATATTTTGGTATCATAAACTAAATTCAGAGATTTTATTTGAAGTATTAGAAAAAATATATATAAGTACCAAAAAATGTTTTTGAAATAGCTTGGATACCATTTTGGGTATTTAATCATGTCACGTAGGCGACTTTAACGGAAAAACTAACGGATGCACCATATTAGGTAATGGTGTAATACTTGAGGTACCATTTCAGGTAGAAAAAAAAATTTTAGATACCAAAATATACCTTTCACAATAGTTGAGGAACCATTCTTTGTTTTTAGCCTAAAGGGATATCCATATCGTTTATTAAATGTAACCGTTAGTCTTACGTAAGAATAATTTTCTTTTTAAGGTCGTGTGGTTTACCCTCTCAAATCCATCCATGTGTTCGTGGATCCAGAATTCGCATGCACAGAATTCACAAACAGGGATATGCATATCTTTCATTAAATGTAATTGAAAATATCTAAAAAGAAGATCTTGCGTTTAGTCCTCCCAAATCCATATGTGTGCTCGTGCATAAATTAACATGCACGTAAAGTTCACAAATAGGAATATCCATACTGCTAACCTTCCTGCACGATGCGCGTGCGAAAGGTGCACGCTCGTGCGTGCATTTATTTTATTTTTCAATAAATACTATGAACATATACACAGTTTTTTCTCTGTCGTTATAGTTCAAAAATCCTTTAAAATTTTTTTTTATAAGAAAATCTTACAAAGTAACTAACTCTCACGCATGCAATAGACATAAAGTGATGTACCTAAACATGTATTAATAAGAAAATATATAAAATTTTGATGGCTGGAACCCAGTGGGAGGCTAGGCCATCACGCCTTTAAATAATTTTATTATAGTAATAAATTTCCACAAAAATAAAAATTATGTCAAAAGAAATTAAAGTCTATAAATTCAATGTGCTCCATTCAACTCCATCGCAGCCATCCATTTGTCAATTGTCGTTGTTGAAACTACAAATTAAGAGTAACACAAAAATAAAGATAACATAAGATAGTGTATCAATATATTTTCACTTTATATATAAAAATATCTTTGATTTGTGATATTTACCATGAACGCAGATAATTCATTTATTGCAATACTCCTACTCCAATTATCTGAAGAGCTCTATAGTTAACAAAAAGTGTTAAAGTCATTCAACCAAGTATATCAATTAAATCAATCCATTTCAATAAATTACCTCAATATTTTGCTTCAACTTCTCAACACACTTGATGTTCCACTGTATGTGGAAACAAAAATTATTATTAGGAGAGTTCAGAATGGTTAAGTATCGTGTACAAAAATGAAATGTAACTACCTTAATTAAAAAGTTGCTTTGTTCATGATTTTTTTGCCTCCTGTAAATGTCAATTACAAATTTTAAAATAAAAGGCAACGGAATTTGTACAAAATATTAAAGGGAAATATATATTAATCATCATCTTCGATACCTAATACGTAAAACATTTCTCATAGTTTGCGTAATTTGATTTATATCATGTGTCATCAACTCTCTGCGTGCGTTTGTGTACCTCCAACTGCAAAAATTTCAATTAGTGACAATAATGTTATTAGTAATACTTAAAGAAGAAAGTAACAGAAAAATAAGAGTACATATTGTGCTTGCTTCTTTTTCTTCCATTCTTTCAAAATTAATTGGTTGAGATCAACTGTGTTAATCTGAACTGATTTTCCCATATGCCAATCAGATGAGAATAGGGAAACACGCCGCCTGAAACCCTCGTTTTCTCGTAACTTTTTCACTTGAGGGCATCTATCTTGCAACATCTCTACAATTATGAAAGTAATATACGAAATTAGAGTTTATTTACACAAAGTAATTATATAAGATAAAATATATGGTAAACTATAAAATACCATAATTAATGTCATTAAACCATTGAAGTCCTATGAACACGACATATCATTTGTGTTCGAATGAAGTAAAACTTCCTTAAACACAACTTTTTTTGTGAATACTCCATCTCTTCCCATTATGGAGCCTTTTTTAACCAAAACCTTTGTAGTTGACTCCGACACGCCTCTCGACAATGACACATATAGTTGTCCGTGACTAAAAACATTATCTGGAAGGTAAACACCTACGTGTGGGATAGTTTGGCCTTGAGATTTATTTATGGTCAAAGAGAAGCTCAGTTTGACTGGAAATTGCTTTCTTGTCAGTTTAAATGGTAAGCCCGCATTTTATGAACTGTCTAAACGGATTCTTGGCAGAAAAGCTCTTGTCCCAGCAAACTGTCCTGTTAGAATCTCTGCATCTATGAGATTTTGGTACGAAGCACGACATAACAATCTAGTACTGTTGCACAATCCTAATTTTGGGTCAATATTTCTCAGAAGCATGATTGGAGCACCTATTCTCAATGTTAACTTGTGAGGCGGTAACCCACCCGCTGTTAATGAGTTTAGGAACTCTGGTTGGTACAAATTTCGGAAGTCGTCTTCAACGGTGTCAAATGAATAAAATGAAATTTCTTCACCAGGGAACATACTGATGATTTTTTCATTCAACATATCTGCATCATCGTTTAAAGGAGTAACCAATGCCCTGTCCACCATGTATTTTGCATCGTTTACATGATCATGAAGATTCGGGAAAACTTTATTAATAAGTTGATTGATAGACTCTTGGCTTCGCCAAGGAACTACCATGCTTTCTGGTAATCTTATCATTTCGTCATTGATGACTTGTTCACTACCATCGCCAACACGTAACAGAAATTCTGCAAATTGTTGGTCATTTATAGTTCTCATATTCTGTTTCAACCTCAATATCTTTGTTTGTCTCCAAAATGATGATTTGATAATGGAGGCTTGAATCAGTTGAGACCTCGTTCCTTTAGGAATAACAGGAAGGACTTGACGAAAATCTCCCCAAAATATCATTATTTTTCCACCAAACGGAAGCTTGACATCCATTATGTCCTGAAAAGTTTGATCAACTGCTTCAAAGATATCTCGATTTGTCATAGGCGCCTCATCCCAGATAATTGCAGTGGAAGCTTGTATCAATTGCGCTAGATCAGATTGTTTACTTATGAAAGACATGGATGTTGCATCTATATTGAGTGGAATCTTCAATCTAGAGTGAGCTGTCCTCCCTCCAGGCAATATATTTGCTGCTATTCCAGATGACGCAGTTGCTAAAACTATACATGATTCTTAACTTTGCTAGCAACGCACGATATAAATACGTCTTTCCAGTTCCTCCTGGACCATCGACAAAAAATAATGCATTTTCCCTTCCCTCGATTGCAGCCACTATGGTGTTGAATGCGGCCCTTTGGTCATTGTTAAGGCGATCAATTGCATCAACATCTTCTTGAGGGACAATAACTGAAATTTCATCCTCAATAGATCTTGGCATTTGTAGACCATTTTCTGGCTCAATTGTCATCTCAGGGAGGTCAAAATCTCTAATGCTCTTGTTAAATTATTGAAGTATTCCGTTTAAATCCCGCAAGAGCCTGTTTTGACTCGCAATATCACCAGATAAAGAGTAATCTTCTACCATAAAAGGAAAAAATTCATCCCATAATGTTCGAACACCGGTTGGCATATTGTACACTAATATTGTAACGAATAATCTCCTCAAAGCTGATGGCATCCTTATTGAGGAGGCCTCCGTCAAACATATTCGAATACTGTTGTCATTCTCAAGCAAACCTTGGTTCTCTGCTGCTTACTTGAATGTTGGTTGTGGAACGCCATTAACATTAAGCAATTCAGCAAATGATTGAGGACCTCTTACGCGATTCAAAAGAACGCGCAGAAAAAATTTCTCACCTTCAGAGGGTGTGTCACATCCCGACCCCAAATTAACTGGATTATGGATGTTGGAATCTCGTACGCTTTATTTTAGTTGTCACTTGATGTCGGAAGTATATTTGAAAATTAAATTTGAAAAATATTTTTAGTTTTAAGGGGGGAAAGTTGACTTTGTGATCCGTTGAGAAATTTGAAAAGTTCGCTTCACGAAAGTTGTAGAGCGCGACGATACGAGTTTGTAGGCACGTGTCACGCGTGAAACGGAGGTCGTAGGAAGAAGTTATGACATGTAGAAGTTATGTTACTATTTCAGAAAGTTACTATATAAAGGGAAATTTTTCGGGAAATGGCAACTTTCCATTTCGGGCATTTACCAATTATTGTGCACATTTACTGTAGCATTTTTACTGTTCATCCCGATCCGGATCGCCGCCGCGCCGATCTCCGTCGTCCGGCCACCCCAGCTCGCGCGCCACCCAGCAATTGACGCGTCTCGGCCTCCTCTTCCTTTTGAGCCAAGGATCGGCATCAGAAGAGCCCGGAGGAGGGAGCGGCGGCAACTAGAAGAACTGCCACCATGGGCGGCGGCGCTGCAGGCGACGCCCGGGGGTGCGCCACCCACCGTTCGGCAGGGTTTCCCCTGGCGATCCGTTCTGGCGTGGTGGCGACGGCCACTTCAGGCCGAGGTGAGCGGATCGAAGCCGAGAAAAATCGACCCCAATCGGGTCAACCCGACCCGTTTCCAGCATCTAGACCCGATTCGGCCCAGCCCAGACCCGACCCGGCCCACATTGACCGACCCGGACCGTTGACCAGGCCGTTGACTGGGCCTTTGACCGGCGTTGACCGCTGACCGGAGTTGACCCGATTCCAGAATTGCAGCGATTCGATCCGACGAGATCCTGTAGCGGTCCGAAGCGACTCTAATTGGTTATTTACCACTTCTGGTAAATTAAGGTGAGTAAACCTCACTGTAGTAATAGTGTATACGAGTTTAATTTTAGTATATTTATCGTTCCATACAAAATGATTTGTATGAAAATACGTATAGGGGAGTGGACTTTTATTTAAATAAATGTGCATGCAATTATGTTTTAAGTGATTATCTTGACATTTATAATTGAAATACGTTCCATGGTCTTTTGATTTGATATTGAAATTTTCTACGCTTTGGAGATGTGATTTTTGATACGGAAAATAAGGTTTATTAAATCCTGGTATCAATATGGATTTTCAGATATTTTATGATTTCTTGATTATCGAATTATGATTATGATCTTTGGTCATTTAATATTTAAAGAGAAATATGGTTTTGAGGTTATATATTTTACTACTATTTTAGTAGCACGTATTTTAGACGGAAATGAGACTTCCGATGATTTTGTGATTTCTTTATTTATGATGATTTTCCGACATGTGGGACATGTCGATGTTATATATTAATTTCACTATTATTTTATGACATGTGGGACATGTCGGTTATATATGGATATCTTTCGAGGCTATTATTGTAACTATCATATTTATAAGTCTCAGATGTGTGGTCGGGGACCGTACGGATTTTATATATAAGGGGAAGCGTATTTTCGGTTTTGTTTTCGGATTTTCACCATATCAGGGTCCAGATATATATTGATGCTAGCTAGCATAAAGCCTCATCCCACGCGATGTGACGACTTGACCATATAGGTCAAATTCACGCTCGGTGGTCGACGGAGCGTTGTGTAGAGGCTTAGCGTGTGACGCAATATGGTCTTGAAGACCAGGTATACATTGATGCTAGCTAGCTTATTAACCTTATCCCACGCGAGATGACGATTTGACCATATAGGTCAGATTCGCACTCGGTGGTGGAGTGTGGTGTAGAGGTTTAGCGTGGGACGCTATAGAGAGTCTTGGAGGCTCTGACCCTTAGCCTGGGAGGCTACTATTAAATGGTGGTAATTACGTTTCTCCTATTTTATTATATGACCAATAGGATTGGTCATGATTATATATTATTTGAGTTTCGGGAATATTTTCTCTTGGGAGACTTTCTGTTATTTTAATAAATTCCCGAAACAGTGGAGTTTGATTTCTATATGACCAATAGGATTGGTCGTGAAACATTATTCTTCGATTATAAAAAGTATATTGTTTTGAAAGTAAAACTGAATATTTCTTTTATTTATATGACTTATTAGTAAAGCTTGATCTTTTTATGAATACATCACTTGGAGTTAAATTGAGAATTATGTTTGTACTTGTTCCCAGTGGGTGGGAGGCTGCGGTATGGGAGCACATGAATTTATTTTGTTTGGTTTATAAATTCTATTTTCCTTTATACTTGCATCTCCACTTCGTTATTAGATTGCCTGATGGATTTGAATTTGATTAAATTTAGTTTTTGTAAAAAAAATTGTGGAAGTGGTTGATTACGGGGGAGCAGGTGGCTCCTGGAGTCAAGATGGGTATAGTTGAAGTATTTTTGTGTTGTTTAGCAGGTTTGGGTTGTCCATTTTAAGAGTGGTCATGCCGAAATTTCAGTAAAATCTCTCTTAAGGTGGTCCCCGCAGGATCTTATCCGGATTTTAGAGTAAAATCCGGGGCGGGTCCTGTCAGGGTGAGACGCTGTATATTCGCCGAATAACCTTCCAATTTCTTATTCTTGTAACCCATTCTTTGTTATCACTATCCCACCTGTAATGTTCATGAATTTCTCGATATAAATATACCCTTGCATTCTCATCATTTCTATTTAAAGTGAAAAAACTCAATAAGCATTGACATTTGTGGGCGCTCATCAGCCAGAATATCCTCTATAGGTCTTTCAGCATTGAATGTTACTTGTTGCATGTTGGGAAGATGTATTTGTAATCGCTCAACTGTTGGATATACTTTGTTAAATGAAAATTTAAATATTTTCCATAAAGCTTCTGGTGCACATACCCACCTTGCATCAACAAATTGGCTGATTTCATCAAACTCTGGGTTCGCTTGCAACTGAAATGACACTCTGTCAGGACCTTTGTAAATGTATTTATATAAGTATTTGGCACTCTTTATGCTCCCACATATTTCAACATTGATGTGACAATTATAGCGCAACAACAACCATGGGTTGTAGGGAACCACCCAACTGTTATCCACTTTAATATTTCCTCGTCTACGCAAAGATATGGGTAAAAGACTTCTTCATCTCCGATACACAGGATACGTGTCGTCCCCTTGCACTGTAAAATTCGCAAACGGTTTTGGGTATCTTTTATTGCAAGTCCCATTTTTCATACATGATTGTCTTGAATCAAGAGGTCCACATGGACCATGGATCATATGTGTACAAACAACATCATAAAGTCGAGGCTCCTCATTGCAATCTGGTATTTCTGCTCTAACAATGCAGTCATATTCATCGGGGTTGTTAAGTTTGTCATTTTCTTCTAACATAACCAACAGTGAACATGTGGTAAACCTCATTTTTGAAATTCAATAACGAAAGCATGTGCGCTACTTTTCCAAGCACCCCCTTTTTTATTATGTCTTCTTTGAATTGCTCTAATTTTGCGTGAAATACCCTGGTAACCAAATCAGGACGATCTTGTGGCTCTTGTCCTGGAAGTAGTTGACTTTTAATTTCTTCCCAATTAGGGTTACATGTCATGGTGATAAAAAGATCCGGCCTCCCATATCTCTGAACCAAGGCCATGGCATCTTGATATCGTTGGTACATGTCACGTGGGCTTCCTATAAATGACGATGGTAAAATTGTTCTACGTCCAACGTAATATATTATGTTACATTTAGTCTCTCTTTAAAAACCCTTATTTCATTGAAATTATAAAAAAAAAAAAACAAAATCAAACCTGCATTGTTTTCTCCTGCATGTAGAGAGTCTTCAAGTCCCTGACGAACATCTCTCCGAAATTTGTCTTGATTAGTACGAAGTCATCTAATTCTTTGGGATTCAATTTTTACATAATTATCTACAACATATTGTTGTAAGAGACGTCCTCCTCGATGTAGAGGATTTTCATGACCTTGGCGCATCTACAAAATGAAGATTTTTTTAAGCAAAGAACATTTTAGTGTTATACACCTTCTAAAACTTAAAGTAGATAGATAACCAAACTGTAACATATATGCGTAGTAGTCGCAACATGTCATTTTCTTGCCATTATTTCCATACGTGTTAATATCCCATCCATATGTCCCGTAAGACAATAGTAACGGATACTGCATAGGGTCATAATAACCAACTAAGTCTTTGATGTTGGATAATCGTCCGCCTTTTGCTTGTACAATAAAATCTCTTCCATTCGGATTGATGTCATCAGATCCTACTATGATAGTAGCAACTTGTGATGCAGTTGGTAAACTGTATTGCCGACGATCAGAAGGTTGCTCTCTTATAATGAGTCTACAGTTAGGCAAATCTTGACATTGTCCCAAACTTCTAAATGATTTAACAAATGGATTGTAGTGATTAAGGATTTGTTGAATTTTTTCAACTGTCCCTCTGTCCAAAACTTCACTTTCAGACAATTTATTCTCAAGTTCATGCTCGGTATCATATATATAAGCCTGCAAATACCGCGGTCTTCTCCCGTCTTCTAGTACCAGACCACTAATTTTATGATATATAGAACCCTGAGCGCGAAAGGTATAAGGTCCACGACCAAGGGTATTAATTCTGTCATCTAAATGTACACCCGTTGACGTGAAAGCAAACACATTGTTGTAGGCTCTAATGTTTTGTCTGAATTTTTTGCTCTCATCTGTTTGGTCTGAAAATAGTCGAACCATTTCAGGTGGTGATGGTATTAGACTCAAAACAATATTTCCCTTCATGCAACACAAACTAAAGGTCTCTCGAGGGAATAACCATGCGTTGCAATATGGGCATGTTTTGGGTGGGGGCAATTGACAGTCTTGGGCACCCATTTGTTCATAGAAATGTCTAGCTGAATTATGTCTAATGCGCTCCCGTCTCATTCGCGGTACATGGTGAATGTTGTTTTGCGCTTCATGACCCCTTGCACGCACATTGACATTATGTTATTCTTCACCAGTAATCACGGCTTGAATGTAGTTGGTATCTCGATCATCATTATGCATGACCGCATTCTCACTATGTTCTTCATGATTATTCAAGGTAGAATTAGGTAACTCTGGATATCAGTGAAAGTATTTAGTTTTATTGAAAGTTGTTTATACAAATATAGACACACAATTTAACGACCAATGAATTCAATAAATTATGCTCACCAGAGCGAGCAGCATTCTGAACATTTTCATCATTTGCACGTGCCCCATTTGAACGGGCTAGCTGTCTTATGTGAGTTAATCGAACTCGTGAATGTACATGTTCTTGGTTGTTGGAATTTGATGAAATTCTTGAACTTAAGACTTGATTGTCAGTTACTTCTATGAAACAAATAAATTAATTGTAAGTATCAGTAGATAACTCTAAACATAGGCATAAACATTGTGTTTTTTATTTATTTAACCACATTTAGCTAACCATAGCGAGCAGAATCCTCGACTACTCCATCGGTTGCACGTGATGAAGTCAAATGGGGTATTTGTCTTATGTGAGTCGATCGAAATCGGGAATTGGCTTGCTCTTGGTTGTTAAAAAATTGATGAAATCCTTAAGCTTGTGGCTTCATTGTCATTTCTTGTTTTTGACACAATTAATTACAATTGGTATTTTTTGCTTGTTATTATGACATAATTTGGTAATTATACTCTAGCAAGGAAATGTCTGTCGGTGGAAAACGGTTAATATACTAATTGTATTGTTGCATTTCATTAACAGATTTCAGTATAATAAAAGAAAGTATGGAAAAGAATTAATACCTGGATTTTGTTCAGTCATATTAGCTGGCTCATTTTCCACTGCCGGTCGTTTTCCTTGAACTATTGCCAAACGTCGTGCCAAATATGCTTCATGTTCTGAATAACTCATTTTTATCTCCTTTAACTGCGCCTTCACTGTAAATTTAAAAATTAAAGTTAAACAAATAAATAATAGAATAAATTCCCCGAACTGTTTCTTTTCGCCTTCTCTGGGTGTAAAATGTAATAGTAAACAGAAGCCCATATACATAAAAGATACTCAAAAATCAAAAGTAAGTGAAAGGTTGTATCATCTTTCTTCTATAGTATGTACCTTTCAAATTCTACATCTTTCTCAAGGTAGTGTGAATTTTAAAAGAAAGAGCAAGTATCAAGGTCTCTTACTTCAGAATGACTGTCCTATCTACTTCACTTATTAAGGTCTCTTACTTCAATGTTACTGACACAACAATCAGTTTCTATCGCTAACAGTCTTTTACTTTAAGTATTTCTAAATCAACTTTCTAACTCTTCGAGTCTAATATTTCATTTCAATTTCTACCTACTGAATTTCTAACAAAATTAGGTCACTACAACACAGTCAATCCAGTCCAACCATTCAGTCCTCACACTATAAATTTCCCGGCAAGAAAAATCAAGTTTCAAAAAACAAAAACAAAAAATGATTCATTCCAGAGCAATATGTTAAAAGCCATGAGCCTGCATTTAGTAGTGCAACTTCCATGAGCCTATAGCTTTTCCCCAACAACTTCAACATAGATCATCATCTTAAATCAAAGGTGCCTATATACGCAGTGATCTTTTATTTAACAATTGCTATTTTCATCATGTGAATGAACCATTAAACTAATTTTAAGAAAGCTTGAGTATAGGAACAAACTATAATCTTAACAAATCTTAACAAATCTCTCCTAAACTACAAGAATAAACTCCTCACCTATTAACCAAACCCAGAAGGAAATAATATCATGTTATTGAAATCATTAACTCAAGTAAAAACTCAGCACAGTTATACTCACATTCACAGGGTCCTCTTTTGTTTCTGGCTTTTGGTTTTTTTCTCTGTTTGTACCGTTGGATCGGTTATCTGTAAAGAATTTAAAGACAAATGAATCATTTGGGGTCAAATCCAATTGGGATGCCAGTCCAATTTATGTCAAACACTTATATATATATGCGCATTAAATCAGAAAATGAGAGTTAGATGGAGGAAGATCGATCAAATAAGAAAATAAATTCAATAGAGCAATTTGAGAGTTGAAAATATAATCAATATATTGATCACATGAGATGCTTACACATAGCAGAACACAATCCTAATGATGCAGATTTGGTCGATCTCTACTTTTTTACCTACGATTTTTTGCTCGATCTCTTACCCTCCAAAACCCTAAAACACTATACAACTATCTTCAAAGTTATCTCCTACTCCAAGCTTCAATGACCTTTGCAAATATGCATTCAAATTCATGTTCATCAATCTGAACTGAATTATGATGGCATTTTCTCCAACTCCCATCTCTGCACTTTCTTCCACCAACCCAATACTGGCCAAAAGGCCTTCTTCACCTTTTACCACTACAAATCCAAAAGGCATTCCTAAAGACCTCTACTTTAACCATAATGGTTCAGCCACAAAGAAGTTTCTGGTAAGTTGTTAATCTGAAGCTCACTGCTGGGATTTGCCATGAGTGTTATGAGGTTATTATAAGAAATCAGTTATTACTGTAAAGAATTACATAATAGTGCAGCTTCCATGGTGACAGAGACTATGAGTATTATGAGGTCATTATAAGAAATGAGTTATTACTGTAAAGAATTACTTAATAGTGCAGCTTCCATGAGCCTATAGCTTTTCCCCCAACAACTTCAACAGAGACCAACATCTTAAATCAAAGGTGCCTATATACGCAGTGATCTTTTATTTAACAATTGTCATTTTAACTGAAAGAATAAACTCCCACCTCAATTGCACAGAAACACAATTGAAATTTTATACATCAAAGCTGAATTTTATATGTCAACATCCTTCATATTATTCTTATGGGAAGGGATCCAAGGTTACTAATAAACTTAAGCATTATGACTTCCTACTGCAAATTGTCACAGCTTCAGTCTAATGAAACCCTTGAATCACCCATAACTCAGTACATGTATCTAACTATAACTATAGAATTAATTTCAGTTTACCTACTTGAACTTTGGCTCAATCATCATTTCAGTCCATGTACTTTTGATTTCATCAGCTACACCCCTGTACTTCCCTAAATTAATCAACTGATACCAATTTTATAATTTCGTCCAAACAATCTATCAATACCAAAGGCTTTTTGGTACAATTTCCCTACATTAATGCACCGTTACCATATTACGATTATAAACAAGGTTAAACAATTCATATAATCAAGTTGAACAATAGAAAACAAATCATATATGGTGATTTCTTTTTGTTTTACCATATATGATTTGTTTTTGTTTATTTTCTATTGTTCAACTTGATTATATGATTTGTTTAGCTTTATTTATAATCGTAATATGGTAACGGCGCATTAATGTAGGGAAAAGATACCAAAAAGCCTTTGGTATTGATAGATCGTTTGTACGGAATTTATAAAATTAATATTAGTTGATTAATTTAGAAAGTATAGGGGTGTAGTTGATGAAATCAAAAATATAGGGACTAAAGTGATGATTCAACCAAAATTTAAGTAGGTAAACTGAAATTAATTCATAACTATAAGCACTGTAAACTGGTTGGCCTTAACTATTATAACTAATTATTACTTTCAAATATAACAGATGTACCAACACAAAATCTCCCTTACTTCTGATTACTCCAATACTCAAAATATTCTATATCATACCTAGTATGATTGGTTTCACTGTTCATATAATCATAATATTACAAAGAGCATGATCAGTTCGTATTATTATTCCAAAGATGATACAAAATAGAGCAAGGAATTAAAATAATAGTCTAAAAATCTCATGAATCACTATATAATGAGTATAGGAACAAACTATAATCTTAACTAAATTACTATTAAGTAATAACGGATTTCTTATTTTGCCTGACATTATATTACAATGAGTATAGTAATAACTGATTTCTTATACTCTTCATTTTTTCAATGTTAGGTACTAAGTTAATCCAACAAAATTCTGAAATTGCTAGCTTTTTTCCCTCTTATATCCTCTAAAATTCTGAAATTTAGGAACAATAAAAAAACACATGATGTACAAAGATAAGTAATTCTCAAAGCGTTTCTTTCTCAATGAGCTTCTCATAAACCTCTTGTAACAATTAAAAACATATTTTAAGCAAAGAAAACGTGAATTTAGAGGAAACACTGAACATCTGCTCCTTCTATATCCATGGGTTGAAGCCATTTGGTTTGGCTCCCCACTGGGAATCAGAATTAACAAACAGCAAATTTCCCATTTTGATACTTGGTTTTTGAAAATTGCTGAAGCTCACAATAGAAGAATAGATAGGCAATGGGTCTTACAGGTTGTAAGTTGCATCTGTTGGGTGATCTATCAATGTCATTGTGCCTGGGTCTATAGCAAGAAGCCGCTGTCCATCTCCGAGGTAATTTCAAATGGGATGAAATTAGCCCATTTGGCGGTGGCGGTAGGAGACTTCGGGTAGAATCAAACAATCTGCTTGCAAGAGTTGGATGATATTACCAATTGTAAAAGCAATTAGGAAGAAGTAATAGGTGTAAACTGAAAAACCGTACCTCCACAATTCGATAGATAGAAGAAACCGTCAAGCCGTCGATGGTCCTTACGCACACTAGTCTGCCCGAGTTCTTTTTGACAATGAAAATTATGCAGGAACAAATTATGCACGAAGTTCACTTTCGTTGATTGTCTCTAAACTGGAGAGGAGTTTCTGTTTGACGTGGAGTCTGAACTGGACAGGAGTTTTGGGAGACTTGAAGAAGAGGGGAGAGATATACGTGGTTTGAAAATTGAAATTTATATTTTGATAACCTTTTTATAACTTTGTTACCGTTTTAATCTTTTACTATTTGATACTGTTTTGGTTGATTATTATCAGAAAAGGGTAAAAAAAAGGAAGAATGTGTTTAGCAGTTCCATAAGGCAAATTACCTTAATTAATAGAGATAAGTTAGGACTGTGTGCTTGGGCCTGAAGGACTTAAATCTCGGCCTGAAAACCCAAAAAAAAAACCGACACGGCCCAGTCTAAAAAAATTTAGGACCAGCCTGAAGAGAGTGATTTTGGTCCTAACTTGAGCCATGTTTTTTTTAGGACCGAAAGCTCGGCTCGGACCGAAAGTAGGTTGAGCCCAATAACCAGGCCCAGACCCACAATCCCACTTAGGCACTTACCCAGTTACCCTAAGTCTGCACTCTGCACTCTGCACTCTGCACTCTGTCTTCTCTCTCTTGTTTTGGGACATAAGTGACAGTACTCCCAGTATCCACAATCAGAGCGAACATTTACCCAATCCACAGCCGCGTCGTGTAGCACCTGATTCCATTTCTAAGTTCCACAACCTTCAATTCACTACAATCCTAAATACCAGAGCTGAAAAAATTGAAGAGAGAGAGAGAGAGAGAGTCGAACCCGTTGGCGAGGAGATCATCGTGTAGTCTCATATGCGCGTTGTCATTCAGATTTCAGACCAGCCCTACTCGAGGCCCTCGACCTTAGTCTCTTCAGGCTTGTGCAGCTTTGTGGTTGAGGAATCGAATTTGGTGAGTGATGAAAATTGGGGCAAATCTTCAAATTAGGGTTCTTTGATTTCATTGTCTCAGTTTTCGTTTGATATTGAACAAGATTGAACTCTTTGATATTGAACTCTTTGTAGATAATTGAAGGGTTGGTGATTGGAAATGTAGGTTTGATTTGATTTCATTGCTTCAATTTTTGTTACTGAATATGTACTTACTGTTAGAATTGATTGAAATCAAATTGAAAGTGTTTGTATATGAATATGTGACGAATTAAAGAATGTTAGAGAGTTGAATTTGATTTCATTGTCTCTTGACTCCTCTCCTCGTCTCTGTCTCCGTCTTTGCCACCGGCCCACCACAGCAGCACAGCGCCTGCTCCTGCACCCTGTCGTCTTCAGCGCCTGTGTCCGTCTCGCGAAACCCGAAAAAGCCCGAAAGCCCGGCTCGACCCGTCGGGCTTAGACTCGGGCCGGGCTGGTTCTCGTTTTAGAAAAAACCCGACTCGGTTCGGACCAAGGAAGTCGAGCTTTGGTAATTTTGAGCTCGGCCGACCCGCACCCAGCCCTAATATTATTAGTGAATGAAACCGTTTTATCCATTTCTAGTACTAGATTGTGTGGTTTACCCTCCCCGTCCGTGCATGTAGAATTCACATGCAAGTACAGTTCAAGAGTGAGTATATATGTCTTATTAAACATAATTCGAAGCAAATTTTGAACCCTTCAGAAGTTAGAAGATGACCTTTACAATCACCAACACAAAGTCAGCGCAGAGAATACAGATCGAAGTATTGCGTCACAAACTTCATCGAAAAGAAAGTATGCGTCACACAAATAAAAGGAGACAAAATAATACAAAGACCAAGGAGAAGTGACGCTAAACTCAAACCATCCCTCCCCATTTTTATAGCATTTTGTTTTGTTTTGAAATCGGTGCTCTTAAGACTTAATCTTCCGTTTTCTTCCACCATCTTCATTTCGTCACGGTGTAGAATAAATGTCCACTTTGTCTTGAACCGTTCAACTGCTTTGATATAATGGGAAACAGACCTGCTGCTATTCTGGTATCTAAGTTTGTCAAAACCCTAACAAGCATGAAAAATACTGCAGTTTTGGGAGGGGAAAGGGCTTCCCAAGAAACCAGAAACTATTACAGGCTGTTATAGACGAACCAGAAACACATGGTTGTCAGTAACATCACTATTTGATCAATGATCAGAACTAACAACAGCACTGTTTTAAATTTTAAGTGTGTAAGATTATAAGATTATGCAATTCACAGCATCCAGATACAAAAGAAGCACGAATACTATTCGGCTAAGCACTACATAAACGGAGCATAAACTCTTGGACTGCCTATAAGGAGTTGTTCTTCAGAGAACGTAATGCATGTCTGGCGGAAGAGGGTATGTAATATGCAGACTCTGAAATCTTGAATGTAGCTCCGATAGGTTGTGACATGCAGAAAAGAGACCTTCAGTCCTTTTCGCTGCTTCGCCTCAGGAAGATGGAAGTTCATCACTTGAATGTAGGGTTACAATTGTTATGAGGAATTTCCCACATAACTGTCATATTTGCATATCCCCAACAATACCAGGATGATGCTAAAAACAATGAATTGGATGCTATCCAATCTTGAACCAAGTAAGAAAAATCTGTCCATATTGAATCATGTACACCAATTCTCAACTAACTTGGACTTCCGAAGCATGCTCCAATCTTTCATCTTGCTTTGTCTCATGGCTCTTCAATTACTACAATCGGAGTGACTGAACTCCCTTTCTCTTCTTCCCATACAGTTCTGGAATTCCCTGCTATCTCCTCTATGCCATTAGTATATTCAACATCAACATCTATCACATTAACTTCCTTAGGTTTCTCATCTGTCTTCATAATCCCTTCATCCTTCACATCAGTATTTTTGGCATCAACATCTATTACATCAACTTCCTTAGGTTTTTCATCTGTCCCAAGAATCTCTTCATCTTTCGCATCAATTATAACTTGTAGAAGTTCTAACGGTGTAGCTGCTGGATCTAGCTCCCGGCAACCCTTTGGAGCATTTGATGCTTCTAGACCAGTATGCAAATATGAAGGAACATGATGAGAGAATCGGAACATCTCTTCTCTAGGAATTCTCCTAACCTCTCTGGGATCCAAATGCCTGTGAAACACCGACTTGAAACCAGCCACTTTCACCAGAGGAGTTACAGTTACACCTAGTTCTTCATTATAGTCTTCCACCACTTCCACCATATCATACTTGTGTATTACTTCGTCTGCTGTCAATTCATTCCAGTCAGGGGACCAATTCCTATAGAGAGCCCAAACATCACCCTTCTTGGGATATATACAGATAATCCCTCTTGCACCTTTTGTCCACCGAACTTTGTGTGAAAAAGAATTGAGTGATTTGTTGATTTCGTACTTGCCAACTCTGAAATCTCCACATGTTTTTGTAAAACCAGAAGCAACCCAGTTTAGAGGGCCCAACTCACTATTTGTTTTGGAGTTAAGCCAACTGATCCGCACTTTGAATGGGTTTATTGATATGACACAATGAATTATGGCATAAAATCGAGGCATCCCATCATCGCCATCATATGCAGCCCAGACCTGGTTTTCTCCAAAAGACTCTTCAGTTCGGTCCCTGTCAAAATCATGAAAATCTGAATCTGGAACAGTTATTGTCATTGACAAGGTTTCTGCATCTGCAATGTCACTAGAAGTGCCGGAATATTTCCTTTCACTAGCTCCATTCTTTCCATCCACTGGCTCACCAGACTTGCTCTGATCACACTGTGCATCAACGTTCTTTAAAGATTTCTCCATCTCATTCCCATTCCCTACCTGTTTGACTGAAGTTTCAGATTTCTGCTCATTCAGTTTCCTGCGAATTTCCTTCCTAGCCTTGTTCACCAGTATATTCTGAGCTTCAAGCACAGATAAATCCCTTGTGATACTGAACTTGGTGGTTCCATTGACCCTACCTGACTCAAAATTAAGCTGTCTAGGTCCAAAAAAGTTAGCAGCTCCAGCTACTCCACCCATTTGATTTGTAACGTCCCTTGGAGGCTTGATGCTACCACCAACATCATCCATTCCTCTTCTTCTCTTTGCTGCATTATATGAAGTGGCACTCGCTCTCTTGGAGGCGGCATGTTGCTTCCTCCGCAAGGCCTCCTCTCTTTTTGTTGCTGCTTGTGCTTCCTCGCGCTCTCTTTTTGCTTTCTCATACGCCTGTTGAACCACGCTTGCAGCTTGGGCAGCTGAAGAAGCACCAGATGATTTGGAGAATGGACCCCACTGGAAGTTGTTTTGGTGATATGATTCACTAAAACCTGTCTGTCCTCCTATATCTCTACTTCTTCCAGCAATATATGTGCTCTTTTCATGATTTGAATTCTGTCGCTGATGGGATGGATTCCATGAAGTGGATGACTTGGAGGCACCTGTAGGTGGTGGAGCTATTTCGACAGCAAAAAATGCTTCATGGCAATTTGGGCAAAGAAGGTTATGGTTAAGATAAACTCTCATGTACTCATACTGCATCCTGCATTTGTGACAGACGGTCCAAAAGGTACTAGTTTTCGGTTTAGCATTTGGAGCAGGAGCTGAAGAACGAGCCGCCTTTGAATTACTCTTTGGAGGCTTGGTACCAGATGTTGAACTTTTCGTGAAATTGTAAAACCCATTGGCTGCAGGAGGGGTCTGTGATGTCGAAGCCTTCCTCCTTTGGTCATATGCTCTCCTCCTAGCTTTATCAGACAACAAACTCCATGCCTCGGAAAGTAGCTTAAATGCTCCATCAGCTCCGATAGTCTTGTTCTTATCGGGGTGAAGCATAAGAGCTAGTTTCTTATACTGTCTCTTCACCGCCTCATCATCTGCTTTCGGGTCCAAACCAAGCATCCCATACCAATCTACTTCCCCATTGATTCTATTCTCTGCAGCAACAAGTACATCGAGAGCTGCCAACATTTGGGGAATGCCTTCCAGCCCTGGATACAAATTCTGAGCCTTCAAAGCAAATTTCTTGGCTCCCATTACATCCCTTGCCGCAAACTTTTTCTCTGCAATCTCTTTCGCCCTGGTGGCCTCATCTCTATTGCACTCCATATTCCTAGATTCTCTACTCTTCAAAATTTGCTAGAACTTCAACTTTGCTCTCTACCGATTCAACCAACCTCTATTACATCAAAAATAAATACTCAGTCAGTAATTGCTAGGACAAAACATAATTATATCACGTGAAATTGAGAAAAAGAATAAAATCAAAACAAATCTAAAAGACAAAACACATGAACACATAAAAGACATAAAACACAACTACTCAAACTAAAAGTAAAACCCAAATCGGCGGAATGGAACATAAATTGATGGATCTGCCGTAATCATTTACAATTCTGCTACAAAAAAACGAAATTACAATGAAAGACCTTGGTTTTTTAATATTTTAGAACTCAGAAAATGAAACCAAACAAGAAGTTATCAGTATTTGGAATAAGACTGAATTTTGAAGTAAAACCCAGATTCAGATATGGGCTTTGTTACTGACCTTATAATAAGAATTGTGTTGGTTGAGGAATTTGAATCGCAGAAAGCCACCATGGACAGACCTCCATCACCAGTTTTTTCTTTATTTTGCCCCTCTTTTCCAACCCAAATCTCAAAAACTCCCCCAAATTGGACCCCTTTACTCAAAAAACACTTCTCTCACAGTTTAGACAGGTACCTCCTAATGTGCAAATTATAAAAATATCACTTAGGCATGGGCCTCTTCCCCTTCCTTGTCTTCAAAGTATTTTCATATACGAGTCTTAACCCTAACCTAACATCTCTTTTCACCCTAACTATGATTAACTTTTAACTCTTGGGTTGGGTTTAGATTTGCATTTATAGTAAATTTTTAATGGGGTTTGGGTATGTCATGTGTAGATGAGGGTCATCTCTTAAGGCGGTCTGACCATTAGGTTTATTCAACCGTTTAACTAACTCTAACCACGTCTGTAACTTAATAAATAGTGACTGATGAAATATTAAATTTAAATTAATTATTATCTTTTTTAAGAGGCGACTGAAATTAATACTCCTTGATTTACATTTACATCTCATATTTCCTTTTCTAATATCTTAAAGACTTAATATCACATTCTATGATTCACATTTCCAAAAATCATAAAAAGGAAACATATAGGGTAGATCTTGAATGAAGACTGTGAATTGTGGTTCGTGAGACAATTTCATATGTTGAAACTTTATCCACATGTAATGTGTTGGACCCATGTGCACTTGTGAGACATTTTTTTTTCTCTTTCTATGAATCAATTGAATTTCACGATCATATCAAACTAACTTTTGTCGCCACTTTTGTTAAGTTGTTTTTTCACTTTCGTACAACTTAACTAGAGTTGAAGACGAAGGTGTTATGTCAATGCTAATAATCTATATAAATTAAAAAAATTCTAAAATATATTGAAAGTACGCTGGTAAACAAACAGACATTTTAAAAACTGTTGAGACATTATTGAAACAAACATACGTATTTCTTTTCATACTGAAACTATGCCCACTCCATCCCTACTCACCTATCCGTGATGTGAATGAAATTAGAACTCACGACTTCCATACTTTCATAAAAACCGTTATTAATACACATGACACGACTCATCTTCAGTTTTATGAACAAAATGAATTAAGAAACGAGTTTTCTCTTACATCATAAACCTATTTACATATGTGGGAATGAGGATGTAAGTTTTCAACAATATACCCAAACTCTAACCATGAATATCATCAGGTAATTTAAAAATAAATAATTTAATCTATAAAAAAAAAAAATTAACATTACTCCATACGACTCTTACTAGTATCTTATGATTTACAAGAAATTATAGGGAGTTGGAGCGCTCTTAGAACTTAAAATCATTCAAAGCCCCAATCAAGTATAAAAAACTAGAATATGCTCTTGTAATATTAAACACGGCAACAAATTTATGGTATTTGGCATGTCATTGATTTTGAACACGTGTGATGCATATAGTGTTACAAAACTAAAACTGATGTTGTCTATAGAAGGTACACATAATGATCCATGTCTCTGCTACTTCACTCTTTAAAATATACCATAATGTCACATGTTCACTTCAAAACACTTGTCTAGTTTGTTAGTCGTAACTCTCACTAAACTGTTAATTTCTTTTGTACATGAATTAAATAGACATTGTTTATTTACGGATGTCAAAATCATTGATGAAAGTCATATAAACTTATAATTCTTATAACTAACAGTCTAAAAGAATTTATTTCAACCCTCAAGGCACACAATGAAAGTTACAGCTTGGAGTAGAAAGACAAAACTCGAAAAAGAACCGAGTGTTCATGAAAAGCCTCACTGAGTTTGAGAATGAACTTAGAGCTGCGAGACTTTAAGTAAATTCATAACAAGATTTGGAATTTGCTTACCTACTCATTGTGAGTAGGGTGAAAAAGCCTTATCGAGTTCGGTAGTGACCGTGGAGAATTAAAATATTAGATTCACACACCTAATGTTGGAGCTTTTTTTTTTTGTTGGCTTTCTGGCTCACAATAAACACAGTGAGACGTCGGGGAGATATTTATCTAACTGGGCCTCTGAGATTAATTGATGAGCTTTGATCCAAAAACACATACCCAAATGAAAAGGCCCAAGTAGGCAACTTCACAGTTGGAACTACAAAATAGAAATTGTTTAATTTGTGATGTCCTCATGCTGCTTCAATTTCAGCTCATGTCAATGGAAATGACCGTATTCTGTTAACTTTTCCGGTATATTTTTTCTGTTGACTCCTGTAAAGAATGAGCCTGATCGGAATAGTCATGACTCATAAACCAAAACGAAACTGATCAAATGACTAAACAAATTTCAATATGGATACGCGTATATAGTTTTAGAAGAAATGAACTCGAAAAGTGAATAATTTCGAACGGGGAAGCTTGTAGAACCGAAAGCTAGGGACGTTGATTCTTTGAACGATTTGTCTAACATGAACTGGCAATTACATTTTGGCCATCAATGGTTGAGTAAGTGCCCTGCAGAGGATAGGGCTTCCTGCTCTATGAAACCTTGAAAAGCCAAGCTAAGCTACCTATATACTAGATGGGGTGGGTGAGAGATGGAAAGATAGACGTTACAATGAAAGACGTTGCTCTCAATCTCGAATGTTATTTGTCAGCTGATATAGAGAACTCAAGACGCATCAAATAGATGCGCACTTATTCCATATTCCATTTATATTCTTCTCAATCAACTATCAACTTCACACTAGGGGGAATCCTATGGCGTTGGAAATGAGTAGTGTTAGATATTTTCTCTTCTGGTGAGTAGTGTTAAAACTATAATAATTGATCGAATGCCAGACTATATATTAGATAACTCTTTTTAGCTGAACCAACTGTTCGATATAAAAGTTTACAATGATTTCAAGATAGATAACTTGCTATATCTAATCACATTAAGGTTTAGTGTTTACGGTTATATTCGAGGAAAGAAGTTCAAGAATCTGTTACTCGATGTATAACACAAAATGCCACCTTAATGGTCTAAGATAATACACTATAGCTCGATCTCACAGGATATATATAACTTATTAAGAATATGATGAAGGGGAGAATCTAAGTTCCAGCAAGATTTGAGGATTCCGGCAATCTAACTGTGATTACAGTTCCAACTAAGCTTTGTCACAGACACTTAAACAAACAGTAATTATATATTATATAGTCTTTTCAATGGAAGACAGTTTCTGAAGTTTCCAGAAAATTATTGGATCACAATTCAGAACCAGGCCATGATCGACCAGTGAGCTAGCTCTGAGATTCTATAACTTACATGTTTCTGTTGCAGAACCATTCACCAAAAATATATAAACTATCGAACAGCAATTTTATACAGAAGAAGATCCACATGTCCTTAATTACATGCATGTGCTTTTAGGCCAGAGCCATCTCGATGTCTTTTATAATAGCTAGTGCTGATCGAAATAGTTTCATATATGCTGATTGTGATTATGCTATGTTATTGTGCAGTATAATCTTTACTATATGTTTGTTTCTGCTAGCTACCTATCTAGGTTATACAACCATTCTCCACGTCTCAATTTTACTCGAAAGTGAAGAATTGGGAATCCGATTCCTTATAATGGTTCGACCGGTATTGGCCTATGATTAACTGGTCGGGTTATTGCGACGTGAATCATCTGAGAAACAACATGCTGTATATAAACTACATTGTTGTTGTAAAGGGTGCACATTCCTCCAACACAATGATCGACTTCATTAGCAAAGTTTTAAATACATAGCTGCGAATCCATTTTCTGTTTTGTGATTAAGAAGTATCACCTCAGGTAAACCCGGTACCCACTTGTATGTGATAGACGACTTTATCATTGTAATTATTTTTTTTTATAGAAAAATGATCCATCTAAATTTCGTTGACTTGATCCTTCATTTGCCATATAAAAAATATACAGTATAATTCCCGCGAATATTATGTATCTACACGGTATTAAGGTCTACATAAAACTAGAGTGCTGATGATCACGTTAATCCAGTGAAGAGCTAACGCACTGTGTGAAGTTACTCTATGCAACAGACCATCTTCACAGATTTGCCTTCAGTTTTGGAGAATTTTACTGCAGATGAGATGATGGGCTAGCTTTGCGGTCAATGACGAGACTAGATAACTAACCAGCTATTTGATTGTGAGACATGGAATCAAAGACAAATAGTTGCTATAGCTAGAGCACTTCTGTTTGGCACTTTTGCTAATGATACAGTGAACAGAGTAACCAAACAAACCCATCAATTGCAGATGGAAAGCGCACTAGCTAAGCTCTTATTCCTCAACACCAATATTGAAGGTGGAAGTCCATTTCGATCTGATCGTATATAGCCAATAGCATAGGTACTTCATCAAACTACTATTGGTGCATGATCGAGTTGGTTTTGCTGAAACTATGATTCATTGTGTAGATTGTGACCAGCTTCTGCTTGAAGGACCCATATATATATATCACACACTTTCATTCCTTTCCAACACTAAAGGGCGTCTTCTGATTTTAACCAGATCAATCTTGCGGGAAGTGCTCCCTATATATGCTACTACTTCTTATACTCACTCACTTCATGCTCAACCGTGACATGTGTAGAAGTAAAACTTTCCGATCGACCACTGGCTTTCTACGGTTGCAAAACAACATAGGCAAGGTTGATGAAGTTATGGTCATATGAGGAGTCATGTAAAACAACTATATACACATGTGAACAATATTATAAAATGAGCGCATGTATATCGATATCGTTTATGTATAGAAACTAACACAACCCACTTAGACGTAAAGAGAGTTCAGAAAACCACAATATTTTAAAAGATCAATGTTTGTGTATAATTGAGAATTCTAATTAATTTCTAACTGGCGATGCATGCAATTGTTCATATTTAAGTTTTATTAAGCAATGAGATTATAATACGTACGTCTATTTCAAAGAGTACCGTAGGCTTGTTCATCTAGACTGCACTTGTAGTTACAAAATTCTCCGGTGATTATTCTTCGTCCAACACATGTTGAATTGTTAGGTTAAAGAAAATAGTTAAGAAATGCAAAAGTATTTGGCAAACTCGCACCACCGACCAAGTGGACACATCTCCACTCAACCATAATACTGAAAATAATGCAGACCTTCATCACATGCCCAGCTTCCTTGGATCCGAATCCGGAATCCGTGAACTTCCGACGGTCCTGGACACATCCGTGAAATCCGACGGTCCTCGGCACACCACGCGCCACCGAATTCCACCGTGAAGCCCTAGGTGGCTGCCAGCAGTTCGTAACCCTAACATGGCTTGCAAGAACGAAATTACTTAATATAATATCGTAACGTAACCACAGCTAAATTACTTGATTAGACCAATAATTAACTCCAAAACATATGATTAGTTTAAGAGATGCTCTCTCTCTCTCCTCTCTCTTCTCTCTCTCTTACACACACACACAAAGCTGCATGGTTATTCGGAGGAGGCTAGGGGTTGGGTGAGATGCCGTAATCTCTGACGCTTAGTTTGTTTGTTAATGAGTGAAATGGAGCTTACGAAAGGGACCTAATTAAGTGTGTTTTATTAGTTTGTTTTTGGTGAAACTAGTCCCGTAGTTTACCTTTCATGATCATTTCTATTATTTGCTTTCGGTTTCGGACAAAACCTACAGCTAGTTAAGCTAGCAAGCTTCGCTCGTCAAGCTCTATATTATATTCCTGACTCCCTCTCTCTCCCTCTATCTGTATCAATTGGTCTTTCGTGATCGAAGCTTCCAAGTATATATATAGTATGGATTCAAGATGAAAGGGTTTAATTCTTTTAATATGGAAAATTGAAATATTATTCTTGCATTTTTAATAATGTGAGATGTTGAGGGTTGAAACGATGAATAATTCTACGTTTAATTGAAGAAATATTTTATTTAAATAAATGAATATTTCATTTTATTAATGTGCGTGTGTTGTTTTCATACATACATTTTCCTGACGATTGTTAGTCAGTATTTGTGAAATAATTTATGAGAGTGAGATGAAAAACTAAAATTAAGATAAACACTCACACACACACACGTAATTAAACAACTAATAGGAACAAAACCGTAGTAAAAGATCGGATTGAAAATCAATGATGCCCTTGATGAGGTGGGTACTTATGTCCTTTGATGATGGGACAAATACATTGATGCATATAATGATGGCGATGTTCATAACACATGCATGCCACAAGCATTTGGACTCTTTCCGAGTTGATCATCACCTAACCCCCGCAGCGTTACAAATGAAAACTTGAAAAGCAAGAGTAGAAAAAGAGACTTGGACAGCCACCATTTTTAGCGGAGGAAGCTTGTCGTTCATAAAGAAAATAAGCAAGAAATAAACCAAGCTACGCCAACAGCAAGTTTCCTCTGTCCCTGAATTTGTACCACCTTGTTTCCCTCACAGATTTATCATTACTACTTTCTTGTTCTTTTTCTTTCTGTATAACAGAGAAGACAATTTTTCCCGTACCATTCTGTACAGGACTGCATCATCTTTTTACAGTCATGCATGCAAGTAGAAAACTGCAGGTATTCCAGATGGTCAGTTTCATATAATGTCTAGCTAATTATGTGTACGATGCATTAGCTGTAGTTAATTTCGTTATTTGGTCACTGTTTGTGGTAGGTTATGATCAGTAAATTCTGGGAAGTATATATCTGCTACGATACGTACGTTAGTATTGATGATTCTGTATACAACGTGGCCAAATTTAGGTGTTTGATTCATTTTCTTAAATGGTGAAAATATGTATAAAAATGTGTGTGGGGACTGCAGATGATCATTTGACAAATCTATAAAGGGAATGTACATGTTGTATTAATTAAGTTTACGTATCTTTCTTAGTATAAATTTGAGTGAAAAATTTCACCACTTTTTTCTTATGTTGTTCTATTGGTGGTATGAAAATTGTTAAATAGCAAATCTTCTTTTACAAGAACTATAACATGTGCGTACAATCTATACATGCCGATTTAGACATTTAAAATTTAGTAAAATCAGATAATTTATAAACTGAAATAAAATTATTTAAATTTAGATAATATGTATAATTTATATATATTTTCTCGTTAATTATGTGTAATCTCGTTAAATTGTAAGTTCAGGCGTATATGGGATGAGGTTAGTGCTCAACAATGCCCTTGTTTGGAAATCTATCATGGGGATGGGGTAAGTACTTCTCTTTCTTGCCCGAGGAGAGTAACACTAAACATTCCATGTACAGCTAACAATTACACAGTGTCAATCATTTTAACATTTTCATTCCTTAACGATAAATTCTAATGTCAATGATTTAACATTTTATCATCTTAAGATGTGTAACTCATATAATTACGAAATTCATATATCAACACTTTCACATCATGCTCGAGGTTTAGACTTAAAGTAGGGTTAATATGTTACATACATTTATTTATCTTTACTTATTCATATAGTCAATTGTTTCTGCACAAACCCTGGGGCCTGGTAGAGATAGGTAAATCTTCGTACTATCTCCTGCAAACCTGCTTACTAAGGGGAATACCGGGCGGGCCGGTCTTCTCCTCTCCGATGCCTAAGTTAGTATAGTTGGAATAGATATAACTTAAGCACGTATATAAGCGGTAGGAAGGATCAGTTACCTATTAATGAGGGTAGTTGAGGCCCTTATATAGGTGGCCAGGAGTGAGGTCTGGCCTTACCCTTCGATGTGGGACTGGTTCCCTTCTGTTTGCATACCAAATGGCAGCTTTGGTGACCTCTTTGGCAGGCCGGCACCCCCGAACCCCGGGCCCCTGGTAGCAGGATAAACTGCTGGACCCCGAAGCCGGGTGCTGGTGATCCGGTCCTGGGCCTCGGGCCGGCTCCTGGTACACTAGCTGCGGGTCTGTGGGCCTGCTGTAGCCCCTCTGTGGCTACTGTCAACAAGTCCCCAAAGTTTCTGGTCAAGTGCAATCTTGAATGGGGACTTAAAACTGTCTTGCCCTTGTCCCGCAGACCCGCAGGGTTACCAACCCAACGGTGCCCAGTCCTCCAAGTCCGCGTTGAAGATTGGACGTGACCGGGGTGAGTACCTATTACCGATGAAGTGCAACAGTTTATGACTATGTTTGCAATATAAGTAGTACTGTGCTCAAGTGTTGTGGTGATATGAGCATGGAGTGGGGTGAAACCCGGAGAGTATATGAGATGATGCCATGCAATAGATGTGTGCATGGAATGATAATGGAGCGTTGAAATCCGCCATGCAATAGATTTGTGCATGGAGTGATTATGGGGCGTTGAAATCCGCCATGCAATAGATTTGTCCATGGAACCTGGACCCCGCGTTCTGCCATATCAGAGCGAGCCGGAGAGCATGGGATCTCGACCGGGCGTTCTGCCATATTGAGACGAGTCCCCCAAGTGAACTTGTGCACTAGACCTCGACCGGGCGTTCTGCCAAATCGCGACGAGTCCATATTGCTAGGCTGCGGGGCGGTGGCCCCGGTGTTGCGGTCTGCTGAGGCACCGATCAACACTTGCTAGTTCTTCTCAGCTTGTGTTGGGATAAGCGTTGAGGCAATGGGGTGGCGTTGAGGTGACAAGTCTCGCTGTAGAGCCCCAGATTGATCGCAATTCAGTGCGATGCAGGGTTTTTATCCTGCTGGACAAGAGTACATGTGTTAGATGTAAACTCACCCGGGTGTATAAAGCCCATGCCGGTCGAATGTTCTCATGACCGGGGTCGTGCTATGGAGCCGGGTGGACCTCGACCGGGCGTCCTGCCATATCGAGACGAGTCCCCCAGTGAGATGCCATGGGGCCGGGTGGATCTCATTCCTGGAAAAGATGCTCTCGAGCCGGTTGGATGATCATAACCGGTGAGATGGTCTCGAGTCGGTTGAATGTTCTCTAACCGGTGAGATGCCATGCAGCCGGTTGAATGATACCTAACCGAGAACTGCCATGGTGCCGGATGGATGGCTCGTACCCGGAACAATGCTCTCGAAGCGGTTGGATGATCATAACCGGTGAGATGCCATGCAGCCGGTTGAATGATACCTAACCGAGAACTGCCATGGTGCCGGATGGATGGCTCGTACCCGGAACAATGCTCTCGAAGCGGTTGAAAAACTCAGCGGTGAGAGATGCCATACAGCCGGTTGAATGATACCTAACCGTGAACTGCCATGGAACCGGATGGATGGCTCATACCCGTAACAATGCTCTCGAAGCAGTTGAAAAACTCATAGCGGTGAGAGATGCCATGCAGCCGGTTGAATGATACCTAACCGTGAACTACCATGGAACCGGATGGATGGCTCATACCCGGAACAATGCTCTCGAAGCGGTTGAAAAACTCATAGTGGTGAGAGATGCCATGCAGCCGGTTGAATGATACCTAACTGTGGCCTGCCATAGTACCTTGAGAGCCTGGGGAAGTGGGGGGGAGCCTGACGCCTCGGTTCCCGCTCCTAACTCCCTTACCTGTCGCCAGCAGGCGGGACAAGTGGCTGACATGCATTTAAGGAGGAAGTCCATCAGTCCCATCAGTTATGATGGCGTGGGCAGTTTACTGATGCCGGGACACGTGCTGGTAGGGAGCGGTCTGAGATGGAGGGTCTGGATTCGCGGGCGTTTGAGTTGCTCTGATTGCGTGTTTTGGGGGGATTGCAAGCGCCTAGGGCACCAGACCTCTCTATAAAAAAGCCTCCTCTGCCTTCTCAAGTTCTGTTTTGCTGCTTGGTCAGAGAGAATAAGAGAGAGAGAAATCCGGCGAAAACTCTGTGGAGGTGCCCCGCAACATTCGTTGCCTCAAGTGCTCTTTTACTCTTCTCCTATCATTGCTCGCTGCTTTCGTAGGGCGGACTTTCCTCGGTTGAGCATACTAATCGGTAAGATATTGCTTTCTTTTCCTGGTGTTGTTCTTGTTTTTCTTTTAGGTGTTTTTGCGGCGGGGGGGGTGGGGATCTCTGTCGCCGACTGAGTTGCTTTAAGCGGAGCGTCTGCGGTAAACTTGGGGAGGGGCCGCAGAAGGCGCTGTTCTAGCCTGTTGCTGACCAGCGCTAGGGTTTTGTTTTTTCTTCCCCTTAGGTTAAAAATGTCTTCTGCAAGTTCTGATGGGGCTTCCGAATCAACCGACAGGCGTCCCATTGTGGATGATGAGGAAAGACTGGAGGACTGGCTCGGTTCGGAATCCCCGGTGTCTGAAGCCGCTGACCGCTCTCGGAGCGGGGCTTCATCTTCCGGGTCCTCAGGTTCTGAGGAAATACCGCACGGGGTGCGCCTTGCTGGTGCTCCGCCCGTGAGCTACACCATCGGTAGAGGGAAGGGTGCCGTGGTGTGCGATGAGCCGGAGGGTAGCATGAACCCCGGAGAGATTGCTGCGTTTCAGGAGACGTGGAGTATCCCGGATGAGGTGGCGCTATGGCCACTGAATCCCGGAGAGTCAGCCTGTAACCCGGAGGCAGGTTGGGTTGCCGTGCATCTAGACCAGTTTCGCCACGGGTTCTCGCTCCCGCTGCCAAACTTCGTGCAGTATATGCTCAGTGCACTGCAAGTATCTCCCGCGCAGCTTCCAGGGCTCCAGTGGAGGCGACTGCTGAGCCTCGGCTGCCTGTACGAGTTTTCCGGGATGAGTATGCCAACGGTAAACGAATTCCGGGCACTGTACAGATTGTCCTACTAGAAGAAGCGAGGGTCCCGGGGTTGTCTGTCTTTCAGCGCCCGGTGTTTTCAACCTATCATCACCAATATGCCTACTTGGGTGGATAACAACTGGAGGAAGAAGGTAGTGATGGCGGGCGGTAAGTGGCAGAAGAGGAGTAAGATGTACCGGGTTCCTGGTGCCTTCCAGCCCCCTGGGGATCAATCGTTCGAGCTGTCCGAGTTGGAGCAGGAGAGGATCACGACCATACTCTGATGTTGGGATGATCTCGAACGGAGCTCTTACAACTTCATCCGGAGAGAAGTGTTGGAGTATTGCTGTCTCGGGCGAGATCCCGGTGCGTAGCGAGTGCTAGTGGTGACACTTTTGCTGACTTTTAAATACTAACATTTGCTCGTCCTGCAGGTGCATCTTTCCGGGCGGTCATCAAACCCGAAACAACCCTATCCATGGACGGTGAAGACCTTCTCGCGAGGCTGAAGGAGAAGGGCGAGGCCGTTTCACGGACCTCGGTGGACGAGGAGTCCGGTCGGCTTACGGTTCATCCCGAACCGCGGGCCATGGACGTTGAGGACGAGGGCTACGTCCTGGCGCGTGTGAAGAGCCATCCTGCTGCGCCCAAGGCGGGACCCGGTAAGGGCAAGACTACCGGGGGGCCATTGAAGATTCCCGGTGGAGTAAGCCGGATTCCATACCGGCCGGGGTCAGTCCCGCTCGTCACCCGGGTAACCCGATTAAGCGCACAATCTTCTTCGCCTGACGGCCAGGGTGAGAAGAGGCGGAGGATCATGGACGTTCTTCCTCCACGCTGGTGACGCTGACCGGTGGGTCGTCCGGTGAGAATCTGGCCAAACGGCTCAAGATAACCAGCGGTGCATCGAGTTCCGCTGGGGAGAAGGCTGCCGCTGCCCGGCAGAGTAGCCCCGCGCCTGCGGAGGCACGGAGGGGAAGCCCGGAGAGTGCACTCGCCCGACAGCTGGCGGCAGACTTGGCCGGCCTTGGTCTGGACAGGGCTGAGGTCACCGGAGACTTAGCGGGCGGGAAGCGCCAAAAATTCAAGGAGTCGGTCCTGCAGGTAAGAATTGCCTGGTGATATTGTACCGCTCGTAACTTATTTCCTTTGCTGCTTGCTTAATTGCCTCTATTGTTATGCAGCTGATGTACAATCTGTACCAGCCCGATCCGAGCGAGGAGCTGAAGAGGCAGGTGGCCGAGTTGACAGAAACCCGAGAGCGGCTGGAAGCAGAGAGGTCTCGGCTGGAGCGAGAGAAGGCCAGATTGGAGGAGAGGGCCAAGAAGCAGGTGGCCAAGCTAGAGGAGCAGGTCCGGAGCCTGGAGAGGGAGAATGAGCTGGCTGAGGAGGAGAAGGCCGAACTGGAGGCCAAGGTGGATGAGCTCCAGGTGGGAGCTGCCGCTGTGCGCGCCGCCTCTGCCGCTGCGGCCGGGGAAGAGGACCCGGAACTGTACGAGCGGGTTGTTCTCAGATACCATGAGAGCGATCAGTTCCTTCAGATTCTGGAGAAGGCCAGGGAATCGGGCATCGCGGATGCGTACACGGAATGGGAGCAGAAGGGGTACCTGGATACTTCCCGGATGTCGAAGGCTGCTGATGAAGATATTCATGAGCAGTCGGATATCCATGAGCAGTCGGCGGAAGAGCAACCAGAAGGGGAGGGTGGACCTCAGATTGCTGAAGGCGCGGCTGCTTCATCCGGAGAAGCTGGTGGATTGCCAGCTGAGGGTGGAGGCGTAGCTCCTTAGGATTTTGCCCTTGCTCTTTTTTTGTAAACTTGCCGGAACGGCCTCTGCTTGTATTATCCCTTGACTATGAATGTACTTGAATTGGTGGAACCGGTGGGAATCTTTCTTGAAAGTAGTTTGTATATACATCTTGATGTTACAACGGTCGAACCGGCGATATGCCAAACTAACCGCTTGGAGGCTCGGCGAGTCTACCAGCCCCGGTCTTGCTCCCGGTCGGGATCTGCTCTCCTTTCCCCTATATACCGTTGGAGCTGGCCGTTACTAATCAAACCCTCCACCGCTGTTTTGAGAGCACAGCACTGGCTCGTTCGATGAGTAACCTCATCATGATAGGAGCAGTACTTGCCCGTTTGCGCCGTGGTAAGCTTCCCCTTTGGGTACTTTCTCCTGGGCGGTGGTGGAATGATGTTCACGTTCTCAAGCAAAATGTCCTCATACGAAGAGGTGAGAGCGGTGAAAATCTCTTGACCGGCCGGTTGTGCTGGCATGATTGCCAGGGGCGTTCTTGCCGGTACTGCGCCGGCTTGTGCTCGTTCTGGGGTCGGTCATGATAGGGCTTCTGCTGCCATTGCGCCCAATTTCTGTTGGGCCGGCTTGGCCGGGCGGCTCGGTTCTCGGTCCGGTGGCTGCTCTCGTCTTCCTGTCGGTGTGGGGGGTGCTCTTCCCGGGGGTGGTCTTCTTGCTGCTCTTCCCGCTTCCTCTTCAGCAGGTGCTGCCCGTACGTCTCGTGATCGGCCTGGGCGTGCCGGATGGCCATTGCCATCAACTCGTCATACCCCTGCGGGAGTTCTACCCGCACGGCATATGAAAATTTTCCTGGCCGGAGCCCTTGCTTAAACGCCATCTCGGCGATACCTTTGTCAAGGTTCCGAACCCCGGCCGTTGCCGTCTGCCAACGGTTGACGAAAGTCCTCAATTCCTCGCCGGGCGCTTGCATGTAGTTGAAGAGGACGGTCGATGTGCGGGCTCCCTCGACCCTGAGGATGAAGCGGCCTACAAACCGGTCGGCCAACTGCTCGAAGGCCTCAATTGAATTTGCCGGGAGCTCATAAAACTAGCTGAGCGCCTCCCCAGACAGAGTTTCCTGAAAAATATTGCAGCATACTGCATCGGAGTATCCCTTGGCGCATGTCTGGGACCGGAAACTATCTAGGTGCTGGTACGGGCAGCCGGACCCTGAATAGGTGAGCTTGAGGAACTTCTGGTTACCAGACCTCCCCGACTCCATAACCCGGTGCGAGAAAGGGCCCATGCGCTCGTTGAACCGTGCGCCTTCCATTGGCTGTGCCGCTCTTCTCTCGTTGGCCTCTATTTGGGCCTTCAAATCCGACACAGTGTCGGCCAGCATCTGCAATGCCCGTGCAGTCGGGGTCATGGTTTCATCCTCGAACGAAGTGTGGGGCTGGCGAGGCGTCGGCGTGCTCTTTGGCGGGGCTGTGCCGGCCGGTGAATCTGCTCGCCCGGGATCACTGGGCCTACCGCCCGATGACTGCCCCGCTTCAAACTGCTGAGATCGAACTGGCGGGGGTGCCTGTGCCTTGACCAAAGCGTCGTTGCGCTGTTGTCCTCTCTCCAGGGCGGCTACCAGGGTAGCGTTCACCGCCTCCATTTCTTCATACCGGGAGTTGGACTTGACTCTATCCCGGTCGCCCTCCTCACGCAGGCGACTGACCTCTGCGGCCATTGCCCGTATCTCTCCCGCCATACTGCTCTGGTCGGAGCTGTACATGGTGTCTCGGTCACTGTTGCAGCGCGGGCTCTCCTCTCGGTCACTCGGATCATCCGAGAACGTCAGAGAAAAGCCCCGGTGCACAGGCCTGTCTTCAGTTGCCGGGCCTTTGCCGCCCGAGCTGTCGTGGTTTGGCCCCGGCGTGCCGGTCGGCCTCCCACAGCTCCCGCCTTCCTGATTCCCCTGGTCGCCGCGCTGCTCTCGCATAACGACTGGGGTGGAGACAAGTGTTTGCACTGGTGCAACACGCTGCTCCTCGGTGGTATTTCTTTTCTGTCTTGCTTCCTAACTCTCTGCCATCGATAGTGCTTACGTGGTTTCTTGTCCAAACTTCCCACAGACGGCGCCAATTGTTTCTGCACAAACCCTGGGGCCTGGTAGAGACAGGTAAATCTTCGTACTATCTCCTGCAAACCTGCTTACTAAGGGGAATACCGGGCGGGCCGGTCTTCTCCTCTCCGATGCCTAAGTTAGTATAGTTGGAATAGATATAACTGAAGCACGTATATAAGCGGTAGGAAGGATCAGTTACCTATTAATGAGGGTAGTTGGGGCCCTTATATAGGTGGCCAGGAGTGAGGTCTGGCCTTACCCTTCGATGTGGGACTGGTTCCCTTCTGTTTGCATACCAAAGAGCAGCTTTGGTGACCTCTTTGGCAGGCCGGGGCCCCCGGATCCCGGGCCCCTGGTAGCATGATAGACTGCTGGACCCCGAGGCCGGGTGCTGGTGATCCGATCCTGGGCCTCGGGCCGGCTCCTGGTACACTAGCTGCGGGTCTGTGGGTCTGCTGTAGCCCCTCTATGGCTACTGTCAACATCAATAATTCTTATATTGTAAACACGTCTGGGTACCGGTATTCCGAACTATAAGATGTTTCTAGTGTATCGAAACAAGAAATGTTACCGCATTTTGGTTGTTGAGGAAAACCATTAAGTCGTTCACAGTTCACGGCTGATAAGAAGGAATAGGATTGAGAACCGGACACCGACGGCGGTGCTGAGTTTGCAGAAGCCGACAAGGCTGTCCAAACCCAACCCACATTGGCCTTTAGTCCACGTGGTACACAGATGCTCCTCATTTCCCATTCTCACCCCCCAAACGTGACACGTAGTACCCCTGGCCCACCAGTGAAAGATACACGTCGCACGCTCCCATTGGCCGACGCCAGAAGAACCGGTGCGCTGACGTGGGACGTCGCTGTCACAAAGGAGAGCTCCGAAGTGGGTAGTAGTGATGGCCTAATCACTTCGTGACAAGCCTTGATTAAAGTGCCCCTTACGCAACCCGCCACTGCTTTTCCATTTATTTACACCTGATGCCACTACTGTCGTCTAACTACCTCTTCCTTCCCCTGCTCCGGCTTATCAGCTTATCTCAGTCGCTGACGATTTTGCCCTTCATAACGGGTCTTATTTACTTCGCTTGCCCGATTAAAGTAAAACAAACTTCATTAGGAAAAAAAAAAAAAAAAAAAAACTCTATCAAGGATTTTAATTAAGGTGTTGGGGACATTACAACTTCACTTGTATTTTATCATTGGTGGGGTTTTAACTTTTCTTTTTAACTTGACAGTTTTGTTGATATTATACTTTACTAATTGACAGAGTAAATAATCTAAATTAGTAAGACAACAAATCCCTAATAGATTAGAATTTGGGACTTATTCAACAATGATTCATATTAACACTTATTAGTGGTAGGCAATAAAGCAAATCTTGTGAGTTAGGCTATCATACTATTAACTTTCTTGGTATGAGTGAATCGAACTATTAATTAAATATGTTTTATGTAAAATATTTTGAATTTTTTTGGACTAACATGCGACAAGTATTATCATAATATACTTATAAAAACAGTGAATTATTACATTTGTTTCAGTTGTTTGTTGTGTTTTCTAATTCTCTTACCATATAGTAGGCAATGTCCATCTATATAAAGCTAGCCTTTTTCTCTTACCCAATCAAATTCTATGCTAATATATTAAGCACACATAAAACAAGATTGAACTATCATCCCTAATCTAATATCCAAAAAAAGGGAATAAAAAACAAGAAGCCTGCACCCAAATAATGGTTTAGAGCATATAATAGCAACTCGTAGAGGTTCCTTTCTTTCTTTACCTACTATTTTGACTATTGGTCATGTACTCACATATAATGGACATTTTGGGAAAAGTACAAGGCATCTAATGCCATTTGGTATCCCCAAAAGGACCCAATGGCATGCTTGAAAATATAACTCCCATGCAAGGGCACCTTTGTCATAACAAAGTACAGCCATAGAGACTCATAGATAGAGCTAACGACTTGGCCTAGCGTGTATAACTTGTCTACTGGCATTGGATGGATGGGGATGTGAATTCCAATGGACCAAAAAAGTTGGGAAAAGCAGTCATTTTTGATGAGTGGGCAAGTATAACTTTACTGCCCCTCTTAATTTTGTCAAATAATTTTATATACATCAAAATTTGTCACATTTTAGTTTTTTTTTTTTTTTTTTGGAATTTTGTAATTTTTTTTTTCAATCTCCTGGGTGGATGTTTTGGATAGATAGAGAGATAATGGCCTGTGCTAGCAGACATTTGTACCATCATATTCTTCTTCTTCTTCTTCTTCTTCTTCTTCTCATTTTTGTTTCACAGATTGTTGTTCATTCTTAATGCCCATGAATCCTCAGTTCTCTTTCTCTTCTTCTTCTTACACAAGTATCTTTATTCCTTATAGTGTTAGATCTCTAGAAGTTGGATTACTCAAGAGTCAAACCCCTGCCACATGCTTGTTTGATTTCATTAACTCAAGCCCTACTCTTCTCTAAGCTAGATTTCCTGGCAGATTCTGTGTTTGTGATTTGATTACTAAACTTGGGTGAAGAATCTTTGCTGCCCATTGCTTGATTTGGGCTCTGGAATCTTTTTGGATTCTTTGGTTCTTTGTAGCTAGCTGTGTTTCTACTCTCAAAGAGTTGGAAGTTGTTTTGGGGTGGATAAGGTATAGCATATGTGATATAGTTCCTCACACCCACCAGAGCTGTTTTGGGTTTGCTCTTCCATGTTTGGATTTATGTATTTTAATGTTGGGATTAGCTAGACAGCTCCTGTAGATTTTGATACAGCTTTGGTCTTTATCTCTCTTTCTCTCTCTTCTCTGTTTCATTTAATTCCCCATTAGAGTCACTTCATCAACACCTTGGCACTGTTTGTAGCTAACTTGGGTTGGGTGGTCCTGTGGATGAGTTTGCTTCATGTATTCGGGTTCGGTTTAAAAGTGGGGCATCTACTTTGGATGCTATGTTGCTGGGTTGTGTCTCTGATTTCCATGAATTGGTACCTTAATGGTGTAATGGACACCAAGAGTAGTGCTGGTTTACTTGACGATGGCGCCAAGATTTGCCTCAAGTTGTGGGAGAAAATCCCATTGAACATTATGAAGATCCGTCATCATTATTACCAGTATATTGGGTCCAAGACAGTCAGGAAGACTTGGTGGAAGAGGCTCTTGGTTTCTTGGGTGGTTGGTTGGACTATTGCGAGCTTGTGGATCTTCTGGTACATGAGCTCTGTGGCTAGTGAGAAGAGGAAGGAGACTCTTACTAGTATGTGTGATGAGAGAGCAAGGATGTTGCAGGATCAGTTCAATGTGAGTATGAATCATATTCAAGCTATGTCGATTCTGATCTCGACATTTCATCATGGCAAGTATCCCTCTGCAATTGATCAGGTAAATAAATCATCTTGCATCTCTTGCCTGATTTTTGATACCAAATGTGAAGGAAGTCTGATAGTTAACTGGTTTATGAGACATTGTTCTTGAGCTTCATGTAACTCAATTCGATCCATGGGAGTGTTTAATGAAGTGTTAGCCTGGTATTGGGCATAGTTGATGTACTTATGTCATCTGGGGGTTAAATTGAGGATTTGAAGAGTTTATTAGGCCTTTCTTGACAAATTGTTAAGTTAATGTATTAGCTTCATTTAGTACCAGATCTGAGTTTTGTTTACCTTTGATAATAAACTATCCAACTTTGTGATCCTGTAGAGAACTTTTGCGAGGTACACTGAAAGAACTGCTTTTGAGAGACCTCTTACAAGTGGCGTGGCATATGCTGTAAGGGTACTCCACTCAGAAAAAGAACAATTTGAGAAGCAGCAAGGCTGGACGATCAAGAAAATGGATCCCCTCGAACACAACCAAGCCCATAAGAATGACTATGCCCCAGGACTGCTGGAGCCATCCCCAATTGAGGAAGAATATGCTCCTGTCATTTTTGCTCAGGATACCGTTGCACATATCATTTCTTTTGATGTGCTGACTGGGAAGGTATTTGCTGTGCTAAATTCTGTTTCTTCAATTTCCACTTTTTATAATTCTTTTCTTAACTATACAGTAGATCCTGCTGAAAACTGTCCCATCTTAATCAAAATATGCAATCTCAACCATATCAGCAATATTATTGTGGAGGTGATGTCGTCTCAATACTTGGACTGCAGTGCCATTGTATTTCTGAGCAGCCTGAAAATATTAATCTGATTGTTCAACTCATAGTTTATAGATCAGCTCTCTAAAATTCCAGTAGTGTGTATATAGAAAAAGTTGGTGGTTTTATCAGTGATCTTTAATATTAAGGTTTCTGTTCAATTATTTCCAACAGGAAGATCGAGGTAATGTGTTGCGGGCAAGGGAAACAGGAAAGGGTGTACTGACTGCTCCTTTTCGGCTGCTTAAAACTAATAGCCTTGGAGTAATACTGACATTTGCCGTCTACAAGAGAGATCTACCTTCAAATGTAACTCCAAATGAAAGAATTCAAGCTACCCATGGGTATGCTTTCTTTGATAGAGGACTTGTTATAAATAAAAAATTGTATTGCTAGCTTACAGAGTTAAATAGGTGAATGATATCTGCAAAAAGTGTGCCATTAAATGTCAGACAAGTTGGAATATTTATATTGTTATACTCCAAAATATGCTTCAGTAATACTGTTGGTTCTGCTGACCAGGTATCTTGGCGGGATCTTTCATATTGAGTCGCTTGTGGAGAAGTTACTCCAACAACTTGCAAGCAAGCAGACTATCCTTGTCAATGTGTATGATACTACGAATCATTCACATCCAATCAGCATGTATGGTTCAAATGCTTCAGATGATGGTTTGCGGCATATTAGCTTCTTAAATTTTGGAGATCCCTTAAGGAAGCACGAAATGCACTGCAGGTAATCCTTAATTCTTCTGCTTAATAATCTTGGGGTTGAACTTCCATGTCAATAGGCCTCTCTTTTGTGTCTGGTAAACGTGTGATGCAAGGAAATGTAAAGCCATAAAAGGTGATGACGCCCCTACGTTCATGAGGGTGAAAATAAGTGAAGTTGATTTGTTTTGTTCTGTTTCGTGATGCTATTAAGCCTCCCCACTTATATTAGTTGCCCCATTTCCAAGGCACCTTAACTTTCAGAAAGTCTTGTAAAACTGTTTTCATAAACCAAGCTTCTTCTTTATGCAGATTCAAACATAAGCCACCATGGCCGTGGTTAGCCATCACAACTTCAATTGGGATCCTTGTGATTGCGTTGCTTGTTGGGCATATTTTTCATGCAACTGTAAATAGGATTGCCAAAGTGGAAGATGATTTCAATCAAATGAGTGATCTCAAGAAACAGGCTGAGGCAGCTGATATTGCCAAATCTCAGGTACTAAATTATTTAAGTTAATTCAGTTAAGATCTTTTCCAGACTTCTACTAAGCTTTTGCCTGATGAAATCTTACTCCTCTGTAGTTCCTAGCAACTGTTTCACATGAGATCAGAACCCCAATGAATGGTGTCCTAGGTGAGTTTGTGAGACTGCTCCTGTTATTTATTTTATGATGTCCAAGCAATGCTTAATTTATAACAAAATAATGTCTTGAGAAAGTTTGATGACCCTAAAAAGTGTTGATTTTACAGGAATGTTGCACATGCTGATGGATACAGATTTAGATGTAACTCAACAAGATTACGTTAGAACTGCCCAAGGTAGTGGGAAAGCCCTAGTCTCTCTTATAAATGAGGTCTTGGACCAGGCAAAAATTGAATCCGGTAAGCTTGAGCTTGAGGCAGTGCGTTTTGATCTGCGGGCAATTTTGGATGATGTTTTGTCACTGTTTTCTGGAAAGTCTCAAGAAAAAGGAGTGGAGGTAAAAGATAGTTCCATCACCATTCACTTTTTTACATCCCCACAAAATACAAGAGTAAAATCCTCCACTTTTTACATTCAATTTGTTTCTCATTTCTAATAATTGAATTCTTTAATTTGCATGATGAATTTGGGGAAGAGCAGCTGGGAGTGTACATCTCAGATCAAGTTCCTGAAATGCTTATTGGTGATCCTGGAAGGTTTCGGCAAATTATCACCAATCTAATGGGGAATTCCATCAAAGTAAGTGCCGGTCCTCAAAAGATTATCCACTTTTGAGTTTTGACTCTAAATTACGCTTAAATAATCTGCCTGGTCAGGCCAAAATACAATCATCTATATTGATGCAAAAACCATCAATAGAATTAATCATATGATTGACCTTCTCTGGTTATCATCTTGTGATTTCTGGTCTAGGCATTCTATATGTTCTATTGGGAACTGGAAATGGAATCTTTTTAACTGAAATAATGAGTTATTTAATTTGCAGTTCACCGAGAAAGGGCACATCTTTGTCACCGTCCATCTGGTTGAGGAGTTGATCGACTCAATAGATGTTGAGACTGAATCATCATCGAAAAACACTTTGAGTGGGTTCCCTGTTGCAGATAAACGCTGCAGCTGGGGAGGATTTAGGTGTTTCAGTGAAGAGGGATATGCAAGCTCGTTCTCATCGTCGTCTGATGTCATCAATCTTATTGTGTCTGTTGAAGACACAGGAGTTGGAATTCCTCTAGAAGCCCAACCTCGTGTTTTCACTCCTTTTATGCAGGTGGGACCATCTATCTCACGGACACATGGTGGCACAGGAATTGGGCTAAGCATAAGCAAGTGTTTAGTTGGCCTCATGAGAGGGGAGATTGATTTTGTGAGCATTCCTAAGATTGGTTCTACATTTACATTTACCGCTGTTTTCACCAAAGCCCGTTGTGATTCAAATGAATTTAAGATCCAGCAAATCAACAGCCAAGCAAATGCTGCATCCTCAGAATTTCATGGCATGACGGCATTGGTTGTGGATAACAGACCTGTGAGGGCCAAGATGTCAACATATCATATCCAAAGACTTGGAATTCGTGTTGAAGTGGCTTCTGAATTGCATCAGGGTTTCTCTTGCATAAGCTCTGGAAATACAACTATAAATATGGTCCTTGTTGAACAGGAGGTTTGGGATAACGATTCGGGCAGTTCAGCTCTCTTTATTGATAACTTGAAGAAACTGAATTGTCAGGTGCCTCCTAAGCTGTTCCTTCTTGCCAATTCTATTAGCAGTTGCAGAACAAGCTTTGTGAATTCAGGTGTCTGTACGCCAAATATTATCATGAAGCCTCTCAGGGCGAGTATGCTTGCTGCCTCGCTACAACGGGCCATGGGTATTGGTAACAAGAGTAATACACGGAATGGCGAGCTCCCAAGTTTGTCTCTCCGCAATCTTCTACTTGGAAGAAAAATTCTTATTGTGGATGATAATAAAGTGAACCTCATAGTAGCTGCTGGTGCTTTGAAAAAGTATGGGGCTACAGTGAAGAGTGCAGACAGTGGTAAAGAGGCAATCTTACTGCTCACACCACCACATAGTTTTGACGCCTGCTTCATGGATATCCAGATGCCGGAAATGGATGGGTATGTGATACTTACTGCTTCTGAATCTTTTAAGTAGGAGTCATGGCCTGGAGATAGCTTTTGAAAACCAAGCCATCATGTCCTTAATGAATTTATTATCGTAACACTATGAATGCTTTGTTAATTTTTTTCATTTAGTTATGGCAATTTAGCTATAGTCACTAAATCTTTAATATATATTTCTTTTCTCCCACAGTTTTGAAGCTACAAGGAGAATACGCGACATAGAACGCAATGTCAGCAATAGTATTCAACATGGCGAGGTTTCTGTGGAGGACTATGACAATAAATTTACATGGCATGTACCTATTCTGGCCATGACTGCAGATGTTATTCAGGCCACCCATGAGGAATGTACGAAGTGTGGAATGGATGGATACGTTTCCAAACCATTTGAAGCTGAACAGCTTTATCGAGAAGTTTCACGTTTTCTCCAATCTCCTGCAAAAGGTACTTTGTAGAGAGGACTTCAATCGATGAGGACTTGCTGATGGCATTGGCACAAGCACATCTTCCACAGGACACTGTAAATGAATTCAGAGTTTCCCAGTAGTAAGTTCCTTATCGACCAAGATTTAGTTTCATATGATGAACAATTAGAAGACAAAGTGGGAAAAAGTGTAAGAATCATTCCAAGTGGTGTCAGGAAGTGACAACATTGTTTGCTTTTTGCAGGATAGCATTTCCTTGGTAGCAGAGTGTGTATATAGGAGCCCTCGATTAGTTGGGATTTAAGGTTTTTCTTTTTACATATCCCCTTGCCAGATTTCAATGCTGGTCCATTTTTATTCTTGTAAAGTTGATCGATCTCCAGGCCTTTCACTGAAGTTGTTCAGTAACCTGGAATTTTAGGAGACAGAAATCCTGAATCCCAGTACTTGAAAGTGACAGAATTACAAGCCTTGTGTGTAGTGAATAGGAAGCACTGGGTTTGCATATTCCCATCAAAATGTAATAACAGAAGCTGCAGTGATTGAAGATATATCACCCTTTTTTTCAGTATCAGTGTATTGTATAGATTGATTGATTTGTCAGGGAGGAGGAAATGAAGCTTTGCTTTGTTGGGAAGCAGGTGGAGAATGCACAATGTTGTATATTACAAAGTTAATAAAGATGTGTAATCAGCTGCTTTTGCTTTAGGGGTTTCCTCCCTATCAATTTACATTTGATTCTCTCTAGACTTGATGTAAAGTTTGATTCATTGTAGAACTGATGTAACTATACAATATTTGATAATTTGTGGAACCTCATCATTCTGATACACTTTATACTGCTCTAAGCCTCTAAGAATCATTTCTTGCTATTACCTCGAATTGAAATGAAAAAATAAAAAAATGAGAGAATATATTTTATGATATGCAACAAATAATTACTACATATGTGTATAACATATATGCATAACTTCTCCGGATAAATCTTAAAATTGACCCAATATTGTGTAAGACATAAACTTTTACACTCATGTAATTCTAAAATATAGATAAATATAACGCGTAAATCTTAAGAATTTAATTAAATACGATGTGTATATATATATTCATGACAATTCACAATTTCTCATATGAATTATTTTCAATTTAGTTAGTTTGTCACATAATATTTCGGACCAAGAAATGAATACCTTGACTCCTTGTAGTAGTGTATAGCACATGAATTTTATCCCTTTCTAAAACTTTTTAGTGTCTTATTACTATTTAAAAAATATATATATATATATAAAGAAGAAGAAAAAAACAGTGTTGTAACCACGCAAGAATGAAAATAAAATTATAAAGGCCCGTGACAGTAAGTTCAACTCTAGTTAATACCGACTGGATAACCTAAAATAAAATGTAGAAATAAAAAGTAATTCAGAAAATAATAAAAATGAATAGAAATAGGGGAATAAAAACCCTTCCTCTCGGTCACACTCATCTCGCTTCGTCTCTCTGAGCTATTTGAGTGTTTGTTTTAGAGAGAGAGAGAGAGAGAGAGAGAGAGAAGAGAAAGGTCTTTACAAACTTGAGTAGGTGGCGGCGGTGCGGCGGAGATGGATCCAGACGCGGTGGCGAAGGCATTCGTGGAGCACTACTACTCGCAGTTCGATTCGAACCGCGCGGCCCTAGCGAATCTGTACCAGGAAGGCTCGATGTTGACCTTCGAAGGCCAGAAGATCCAAGGCTCTCAGAACATCGTTGCTAAGCTCACCAGCCTCCCCTTTCAGCAGTGCCAGCACAGCATCACCACCGTCGATTGCCAGCCCTCTGGCCCCGCCGGTGGCATGCTCGTCTTCGTCAGCGGCAACCTCCAGCTCGCCGGTGAACAGCACGCGCTCAAGTTCAGCCAGGTCCATCTCTTCTTACTCCTCAACGCTCGATTTCATTTACGATTAGTTTTTGATTTCGTTTCTGCTGTTTTAGTTTCTGTTAGGGTTGATCTGTTGCTATATTGATGTCTGCGACTGTTGATCTTGTGATGATTTGGTTGCTGGTAGTCGAGTCACTAGAATCGCTAATTTTTTATGGTTTAGGTTGAGATTGGGAGTGTTTCGGTTTATATGCTCTAGGTTTTCGGCATGAGGATGCAAACCAGTAGTGATTTGCCGTATTCTTCGTTTTGGTGTGCTGTTTGGGGCTTGTGTACATTATTACTTAGATTCGGAGTGTGCGAGCGTTTGTTATATTTTGGCTCTGTACATCAGGATACAGCTTATTGTGCTAATAATGAGCAAAGAGGGATGCGTGTGTTGTTAGTTATCTAGTAGATGGATCTTGTGTTTTGGATGTTTGTTTGGATCTTGTTTGCTTTTGAGGTGTGATATGTTCATGTCAATGTAGGGTTTTCTATGCTCAAATTGGTGTGTTTGGTACTTCTTTCTGGTTATGTGTGCATCAAGATAAGATTGGATTGCTTTTGAGTTATTCAGTGTCGATATCAAATAACTTAATAGTTTGGGTCATCATTTACTCACCTACCTGTGGATCAAAAGTGAATAGGTGGCTATACTTCTGTAACTAAACATACTTTAATGAGGTTTCAAAGCAATTTGAATGTTCCATTGTGGTCCAGAGGTAGGTAGTCATGGATTTTTATTGTGCACAGTGACCAAGATATCAAAACACGTTGCCTTTGGTTCAAGCTGCCCTTTTAGTTTTTTAATAGCGGACCTTGTTTGCCTTTTTGCTTCAATATAAAGCTGTTTCTTTCAACAACAACAAAAAAATATCGAAATACATTACTTATATATTTTGAATGTTTTCTTCTGCTGCATAGGAAGAACAAATTAAGGTGTTTGTAAAAGATACAATAATTTCCTGGATAAAAATGCTCTGTTCTCTCTATTCCTGTGAGACACCTGCTATTGTATCTATATTCACTAATCAGTAGTCCCTTGGTTTGGGCTCTGAGTTGTATAAGTTGAAAACTAATCCAGATAGCTTAAGTGTTTTGTTTTACGTATTTGTTGCAGTTTTATTTTGTCAATATAATTTGTTTAAGATTGATGATTCTGGCCAGCTTTTCTCTCGTTTGGTGCTGTTTTCATTGCTTTGTAGATATAAGGTTCCTGTATGGCCTTTTTCTGTACATCACCGTGTTTTTTTAAACTGGTCTTATACATTGCTTTAGGGCATAACTATGTAGTAGAGTTACACTGGTTAAAACACTTTCCCTTGAATGAATTGGCTTAAAGCTTTTTTTCAACTGGGTTGGGTTTTCTTTGTCAACCAGCTTCAATCATGGTGTGGTATGTGTGTGACTGACTGGCATATGTGGTGGTGATTGCTTGAACATGCTTTGACATCTTCAGCTACTTTTACTTTGCAATAAGCCCTGATGACTGAGTTACATATTTTTCGCCTCTATCACCTTGCATTGGTAGAGTATGATGGAGTCCACATAGTAGAATGCAAATTAGAGCCATCACTTCATACATTTTGTTTTAGTAGCTTTAGTTGTTTCTGTCTTATAGTTGGTTATGTATTTATGTTATTTTCATCAATTTTGAAAGTGCTTACACAGGTATAAACTTTTTTAGGGTGTACATTTAGAAACTAGCATAGCTACTAAATGATGCAGTTTGTCATTTACAGAATAGCTATTTAAGAGTTTTGTGTAGTATCACACTCATTATAGAATAACCACTCTTTGCTTTGGTTAAAAAAGTTCCTTTTTGAATAACTATTTCTATTAAGATTGCATTTATCTTTTCTATCTTTTGTTTTGTTCTGTAGTTTATTACAAATCATATGTTCTTAATACGTTTTTTTCTTCTTCTGCAGATGTTCCATCTGATGCCTACTCCACAAGGAAGCTTCTACGTCTTCAATGACATTTTCCGGTTGAACTACGCATGATGACAAAGGTTGGTCACCCACATTCAACAACTGGTGGGATTATGTGTGCCCTCTCTGCTTGTGTTTAGTTAGACATTTTGAATGAAATGGAAAGTCTGAACTTTCTTGTTTAGTGTTCTGTTTCTGAGATTCAAAGATTTGATGGTATGTTATGGTACTATGGTTGTTATTGGTTGATTTGATGATATTTTACCTTTGCTGGGTAATTATCTATATGATTACAATATTGGCGGTTTGCTACTAAGAAAGATTCCTTGGTCCTTCTATGATTGGTGTGACTTGCATTTTACTGAATTCTTCACGGTTTGTGATTCTTCCTGAGTTGAGTTCTGTCATCCCATCCCATCCCTTCTATTCTAACACGATTTCTAGCAACAGATACCCACCCCGAAGGGGCCGTGAAGTTTATGTTCTCCTCAAAGTAAAGAAGCAAGTCGACATCTGTTTTGTATCTGATCGCAAGGTTAAGAGCCATAAGCCATAAGCCAGAGGGCGGCTTTTTTTATCAAACAGTAGTTGCTGGAGATCATAGATTCTTGCAGAAGTGACGGAAATAGCGCAATGAATATGAATAATTGCAGCCAACTTTGCTAATATTCTAAAACGCTGTCTTAGGCTACCACCTTCTGATTTGATATGGTATAGAAAGGGCATTATAAGTTTTTAAGTATTGGAGCAAACAAGGGATGTAAAGATGCTGGGTGCTCTGGTATAGAACTCAGCAGTTGTGAGTCTAGAGACCGACATGCTTTGGCGAAAGCATTGGTTGTTCATGACTAGGTGTTTGAAACATGAACCATGGTGCTATAGTGTGTCCGTACCAGGACTACTCTTTGCTGACCTCTGAAGATGAAGAGATCCAAGGTTCACAGAAGAATGCGGCCAGGCTTACCCTTTCCAGCCATGGCAGCGCCATAGATCGTCACTGGGGCTCTCCAACTTTCTGGTGAACAGCACACTTAAAAAGTTTCAGCCAAGTTCCTTCACTTTGCTTTCTTTCTGGTTACTAACACACATTCATCATTACAGTCGTTCTGTTTTGTTTATTTTCGTGTTGCAAGAGTTGCCAGATGTTCTCTGGTATCTGCTACACAAGGAAACTTATACATGATGATTCCGATTGAACCATGCTTGAAGATATAGCTTCAGTTCCGTGGGTTAGAATCAACTCTCTCATTATCTGTTGGACATCATGTGTTTGCGTGTTTTGTGGTGCGTTTCTGTATCTAAAATTCAAAGATCTTTGCATTTTCAACTTCAACTGAAATGTGGTTTTGTGTTTCGTAATCTATATTGGTCACCATAATGGATTAATAAGTGTGAAAAGCAAACAGAGCAATTTCTTGATGAATCCAATGAGATAAAAAGTAGGGTAGGAAGCAACTTTCACAAACATCAACTGGTACGCATAAATGAGATGCTAGCTAGCTTCACTCCTATTCATATAGCTAGCTAGCATTAAACTCAGAAACTCTTCAGTCTTCATTAACAAGAAACTAAGATGTTGCCAGAACCTCAATGTTTTTCGCCGTTTAAGCCAATATCCGGCAACTCAGAGGGGAACTCAGGCATCTTGAGAGAAGTGAATGCATCGTTTTTTTGCTTCTCATTCTGCGCAGTTTGATCCGAACCCCCTAAAAACAAGCTCGAAAACAAACTCCCAATCGAGCTGACAGGGTTGCTCAATCCATGTTTCACCTTCAACAACATGGTCACCTCCGAGGCTTGCCAAGCTACAGTCAGCACTATCATCACAGACAGAAGCCAGTGCGTGATGGTGTTCTGTCTCTTCAAATTGTCCAATTTTTTCACTATTTCTTCTTTATCAAATTCTTCACCACCACCCTTGTTATCTTCCCCCTCCAATTCACCACCACCATTCTTATCTTTCACCTCCAATTCACAACCTTGAGAGGTTTCTGTTATCTCTCCAGTTTCGGCTTTATGAATCCCCTCAGAATTACCTTTCAGTGATTCCAGCTGTCAATAGGATGCTACACTATATCATTCCCATCAAATAGTCTTACTATCAAAGAGAGGTAATTAATCAATGAGAAACAAAGGGGTGAGATGAGTAACCGAACCTGAGAGAGCAATCGGGAGAGGAGGAGGTGGTCGTCTTTATCATCATCCCCTTGGAAATAGCTCTCGCCGGAGGCTCCTCTGTTTCTCCTCTCCTCCAATAGCCTCCTAATCGCCTCGTCAATCAGCTCTACATTCTCATCTTTGGATTCCATGGTTATGGGATATCAAGGTTTTGATATCTCTAAGACAGAGAGGGAGATTTGGCTCTCTCAAGAAGAAGAAGAAGAAGAAAGTCAAATTTAGAGGCCTTTTGCAACTTGCAATTCCAGACCATACTACAAAGTACCAAAACTTTTTTTTTTCATGTCATATAAGCTAGACACGTGGCATATCCCCCGGTCGTGGCGTGATGAGGTTGGCCTTTTCCTTTTTTCCTATTTATGGGCGGCGCCGATTTGCATGCCATACGAACGAGGCAATTATTGAAAGAAATATGGGTTATGGTCTCGGGTCCAACCCGAACCGTTTTAAGGTCTAAACATTCCGTACATAAAAGCCTAGTTTTTACTCATAGGAAAACCTTTACAGAAGTTACATATCAATCATCACTCATTTACACAAACTAGTTTTATATCTACAAAACTGAACCCAGAATCCATCATCTACCAAGTGATTAGAAATTTTGGTTAACCAAAGAAAACATGAGTTAGAAACTTAAGAGTGACGAAAGTTTTTGCTTCTATGGAAACTGATACATATCAATGTCTTCCATATTAACGAAATCCTCGAGGGCAATTGGTGCTCCTGCTTCACCACTAGTGCTCCCCATTTCAGCCTGTAAGAGTTGATACATTAAGTTATATGCGAGTCGATAACTCACATCAATCATTTGTCTTGATTGAGCTTACCTTAGCTTGATGGTACCTCTCCAGCATGCGCTGATATTGCTCTCGAGCCTCTGGGGATTCAACCATGGACAACACCCGCGAGACAGCCTCGTCAATGGCTCCGTCGACTTTCTGTTTGCGGAACACCTTGAGGATATCTTCATCTTCACTTTCTTCAGTGGACTCTGCCTCATGCCGAAAACCACGCAGACCAACTCCTTTTCTCCGCCACCTAAGTACAACTTTGTCTAGAATCCCAACAGCCCAACAGATTACCTTGTAGTGCTTCCTAACTTGATAACCTCTCACATGTGCCTGCCAAATTAAAGATATTGATCATTCAATTTAATGATAAGAATATTTCCACTACTTTTAATTTATAAGTATGCACGTCTTGCGGTTCAAGAATTGACTGAGCTTTGCAGATGATAATGATGATTATACAAGTCAATCTTGACTCCAGAGTTAAAAATTCAGGCACCTGTATCTTGACAACTTTCTGGCGGAGTGCCAGGAAATCCTTGCGGCCTTTCCAACCTCGGTATTTCTTCTGAATAGATAATGCAGCTGAATTGTAATCACGTGGATTACGAAAGGTTAGCTTTGACAGAGCTGAAAGGCCTTGTATGTCCTCTGAACTGATACCATAATCGTCTATGGTGACACTAGCTTCTTTCTGTTGTCGCCTTCTAAAAGAATGTGCCCGAAAAGCAGATTGTATGCGTGCAGCAGCCTGTGCTGCATTTCGGACTGCAGCTAAGGTATTTTTAAGGGGGGCCTGGTCTTCATTAGTATCCAGGTTACTCTTTGAGATGCTATTTACTGTTATTTCTGCTTCAAGCTCGGCGCAGCCTCTGGAAATCTCACATTCTTCCAGTGTAAGGGATGATAGATGGCTAGTGAGTGCCACCTCTGAAAGATAACCTGCAAGTCCCTTATGCCCATGGATGGCTGCAACAGATGCTGGAGTTTTGCCTATAGGATCTTGGGCAGTGGGATCTGTCACCGCTCCAGCTGAGGCACCAGAAGCAACAAGTACAGCAACCATCTTTTCTCTATTAAAAAAGGACCAACATTCAGTGGGGTATAGCAAGAACTATCCTATATAAGATCAAACATACATATTTTTTTCCAAGTAAATCAATCTTAGTCATAAAGGTACAAATAAATCTGATCTCAGAATAAGAATGACAACCATGAACAATCTTTGCTACTTCTTGTGATTCTTAATTCATTTTCCTTACTGATATCAGCATGTTATGACAGTCGCATAAACCACAATAATCCATTTATCTTACTCATTTGCTCATTCTCGAACAAGGAACAATCAAAAGAGAAAAGGAAACTCTTACCTTCCAAAACGTGCAGCCCAATGTAGAGCAGTCCACCCATTTATATCCCGGAAATTTATATTGACTCCAAGATTGAGTATTGGGTTTAATGCCCACTCAAAACCCAACCCAGCAATCATGTGTATCATGCCTTGCTCCTTCCTTGATAAGGAACAATCTGTCTGGTCAAGTCCCTGGGATCTGGAAGAAAGCCATTGCTGCAACTTGTCTTTAAGAAACTCTTCCAGAAGCCAATATATGGTACTAGATGAACTCTCACTGCCTACTAAGAGAGCCTCAATAACACTACCCCAAGTATCATCATCAGCTTTCGATTTTCTCACAAACTCAGACTCAACAGTGTCTCTATTCTGCACCGACGATTCAGACAAGAGAATTTGAGCGAATCTGACAAGTAATAAAAGTTCTTCTGCACTCCTACTAGATTCTTTTGGACGTGAATTATTTGGAGTAAAGCTACTGCTCTTAACGCGATACTCAAATTCCCTAACTTCACTACAGGACTCCCGATTGCCTGAAGTAATGCAGAGTGTCACCTTCCCAGGGGGTTGAGGGGGAGCTTCACAACGGATTACACCTTCCTGAATGATCTGAGCAGGAACTTCAATGTTGCCAAACATACAAGTCCATGCAGATTCTGATGGATCACAGAGAAAAGATCCAATAACAATGACCTGCATAGAACATGGGCTTTGAGTTGTCTTAAGACTCTACGACAAACAAAACCTCCAAAAGAGCATACATATTTATTTATTTTATTTTATTTTATTGAATATTTGAATATCAGGTTATCAAGACCTCAGCTCTCTAATTCTAGTTATCAATGTGGGAGAGATTTGCTCAAATACCACTAGACCAAATGCTAGTTGGCAGCATTAGAGGCACCTATGATCAGATATTTGTAGTAAGAACTGAGAATAATCTGAACTGCAAAAGGGGTTTATTTAGCCATTAGGTCCGCTAAACATATCTAATTTCCCTCAACCATCTGTACTATCATCCATATCGTCAAAAGGTGATGCACTGATAAAAACCCGTTTGATAAGTACTCTACTCAGCAAAAGAAAAATGAAGATTGTTATAGGATGTTCAGAAAATTCAGGCAAGGAGAGCATTCATGAGTAAGAAGCATACCTTTGTAGGTTCGTTGGCATCACCCCATTCTGGAGAAATTTCCTGGATTGTAAATTTTTGCTTTTGTGCGACAGTCAAATTAATATCTGAATCAAGACTTCCCATATGTCCTTGCTCAAAAAATGATGTAAAGTAGTCTGGATGTGTTTCTACTGCAGAAGAATATGGAGAAATCTTGAAACCGTCAACTTCTTCAGGCCGTGACAAAGAAGCTGGTAACATGAAAAGATTGTCAGGAGCTGAATAGTGTTTATTGTTGCAGCCTAACACCACTTTTTTATTGATTTTATTTTTTTACAAATGAGGAAAGCAAATGCAGCGTTTCACATGATTCCTAACAGAGTTTAGGCACTCACGATATTCGAACGCCCCATTTGGACCACTCAACGAAGACGATAGCTTTTCCTGTTGCAGTTGGTAATAACAATGCATCAATGGCTACATTCATTCAAAAGGAAAAAATGGAACCAACGCATAAATAAAACACATATAAAACTTAAAAGGCTAAAACTCATTGACCCTCCCACACATATATCTGAAGTATGAGATTGAAAGAGGCCAACAATGTAAACATAGATCACTACGAAATTTCAGTAAGACTCACATTTTTATCCAATGCATACAAGCCTGTCTTCTGGTGCTCCACAATTGGTGATGTCTTAGATGAATTCAGAACCTCTTTCCAAGATGCTGATTCTTTGTTACCATCTGAAAATTCTCGATCATTGAATTGTCCATGTTTAACACTGAGGTCTACATTACTTTGCATCTGAGCACGTGCACTGTAAAACTGATCATTCACAATGTGTTCTGGTCCATGGAAGGAGGTAAAAGGATCCTGATTGACGATATCACTGTGGTAATCCAAGATATCTGAACTATCGTCAGCATTCCCTTGCATCAGAGAATGCCCACTATAGAACTGGTCATGAATGATATGTTCTTGTCCATGGAGGTCAGTAAACTGATCACCAGAACCGTTTGGATCATCCACAAAATCTTTGAAGCTATCATCATTTAAACTTAATTGCTCTTCTAGTCGCCGCAAAGCTTGACTAACATCAGCCTTAGATGAACTACCTGACTCTCCTGTTCTATATAAGTTCTCTACGCTCTCTCTTCCATTTTTCTTGATGATTAAATCTGAACTAACTTCTACAGAACCTGGACTCATATAAGGTTCATACAACTCGCTGATCATGGAGACAGATCCTGGATGTTGTGTAGAATTCGAGATCGGACTCTGGCTTAAGGAAGAAGAGGATACTGATGATTGTACAAAAGATCCAGGACTGGGCTTCACCTGAAATACAATATTGCAAGCACTAATCTTAGTTCAAAGCTGAGGCCAGACCTCTAAGTGCTATTCCAATTGCTGGAACATATGCAATAGAAAACAGAAGTGGCAAACATATTGTAGAGTAAAATTTCATCTAAAAAAATTCTCATTGTACATTACATCAGCTGATAAGTTAAACTGATATAGCAACCGGCAGCCCTGAAAAATGTTCAGATGCTAATGGAAAGTTCAGGGATAAAAATCTTCAAGCAGGATGAACTTAAAGCATGTTTCTTTAAAATGGACATGGAAGGGGCTTAGTGGATGCCACATTAATGAGGTGCAGAACTTCGGTCAAAAAAATTTGCATACATGTTACGAGTGAAATATGCCTTGTTTATTGGGAGGTTCTAAAGACTCACCTCACTTATTTCCCTATAATGAACAAGAACAATGTGATCATATGCCCTGCAAAAAAAAAATTATAAAAGGACTTAGCGAAATCTATTCAAAATATGTTGCCCGTGATAACTTAAATGAAGATAAAAATTAAGAATCTTTGCACTCTTATTGTAAAATATATTTTTCAGTTTGTTACCATGAAGGTTAGACATAAACTGCATGAGTTTGTATGAAAATTTGGACGATTATGTCAAAAGCAGACCTTTTAGCAGAATACCACATTAAGGAAATCAATATAAATTGAAAACAAGCATACTCACGGATCCAACATCCAATAGCTGCGCCTCTGAAAATTTGGATTGTCCTCCCCATGCGCGTAATAACAATTTAGTGTCTCAACATTTCCAACCTAACCATGCATATAAAACACCATTATTCAAACTTAAACATAGGACTACACTGACCTCAAAAAGAACCACATCAAAATAAAGCAAAAACTATTCTTTATTCTACTAGTCACGTTCAAGTACAGAACGAAAACATTAAGTGAAACTACTAGACTGCTCTGACAAACCTTAAGCCGTTCATGTGCTTCACCAACAGTTCTCCCATCCCTCTTTTTACGCCAATTGTGCCCGTCTCTACGGAAAAACCGAAGGATCCTCTTGTTAAAAAGAAACAAAGATCCACCTATTGCAATGTCCAGAGAGCAGTAAGTACAACTTTGATGAATAAGCCTCGGTCCCAATGCAATCGAAACAATAAGAACACAATCGACACTTACTAACAGGTTGTTGAGGAGGCTCTGGGGTGACTTTATACTTCTCATGATTCTGCAATATGAACAGCACTTCGACCGGCTTCAACCATCGGCTTTGAGCTTCTTGAAAGAGCTCGTTAATGTTAAACACTGAGCCTCCTGCATACACAAAATAATACATATCAAGCATACTCTCACTGATTTTTTTTTTCTTGATCACACAATGCGACAACAACACAGATAATAAGCCTTTGAAAATTTAAGTCAACATTCTAAGGACACAATTTGCAGCAAAAATAGACTAAACATGTTCCCTTTCATCACAAAGACAACCAGACATCATAAGCTTCTTGCAGAAACAAACAACAGAATGTGCAAATTGATGATTCTATACTAAATAATGTGTAAATTAAGCACTAATTAACATACCCTATAAGGCATAAACCTCCAAATCTAATAGTATAAAGGCTGCATTTTTAGCTCAAAAATCGACTGATCTCCAGTAACTAGATGAATTATAAGCGAAATAAGTTCAGTTCAATACCTGATTGCATCGTGTCCGTTTGGAAAAACCGAGGAGAAACCGTTTAACTTGTGCTCATTCGGAACCGGAGACAATTCAACTGAAACAAAGACAAAAGACTTGAACTTGACAGCTTGGCGGAACCCGGTCGAGCCGAGCCGGAGAACCCAAACAACCTCGGAGAACCGGATCACGGCGGAAACCTCGTTATCGAACTACTGAACTGTTCGGGGGTTTGAATTTGGGGTTGAGACTTGAGAAAATCGACAGAGACAGGAGCGACCAAGTCGAAACGACCAGGAGGACTATGAACAAGGTTGTTATAACTTATAACTAGTAGAAGAAAAAGGAGACGAGTTATTTTCAGGTGGAACATGCCCACTGATATAAACCCTCCACTTATTACATGTCATCAAGTATGATTATGAAGAGTGATAATTTGTTATTAAATTATCTAATCACCGTTATAAAATTCATAAATTTAAACAAAATATCACTCAATTTTGAGAGAATAACATTATTTTGAGAATTGAGAAAAAAATGAATAACAATTTCATCTAAATCCCTCTTGTGACCAAAACAAGAAGGATATATTGGGATGAAATTGTCAGGCCGTGGTGCATAATTCACACAGAGGATGAAACTGCTTTTGCGTTGAGAAAGTAGGACAATGACTTCGCACTATTTATAACAATAGGCTACATCAAAGTGTAACACGCATAAGAGGTCAGGGGCTAATCGACATGCTTGCGATTAACGATTAACAATGTCGTTCATTTCTTTATTTTTGATCAGATACAATCTTCATTTGGTCACCAAGTGAAGTAAGATATAATTAGCTAGATTCGTTTTGTACACTATTATCGAACATTCATAAACTTTCATATTTTACACCTGTTGTCATTTGATTGTTAGATTAAGTGGAGGAATAGTCTAAGTATAACATCTTTCACCATCTGCAAGAAAAAAGGTAATAAAAAAATATTTTAAAAAACGGGTGTATGAGGTCATTAAGACGTGAATGGACACTATCAGAGTTGAAGAACTGACAACATACATAACTTACACACTATTTGTACAAGTGCACCTTAGTGCGTGGAATCCGCTCTTTCTATGAGCTCACTCCAAATTTAGTGTTTGCATGTTTTACGAGAGATATGGAGTGGGAACTAAACAGCAAACTTTAATAAACTTCTTTTTTCAATAAGATTGATGTGAATCATCGATCAAAAGAATAAGATTGATGTGGAAAATCTCAACAATGTCATTTAATTTCCACACAAACTTGTGTGTTAGAGCTAGTAATTTTGGCGAACGTATATACGTTGTGACGGGTCACCAGCAGCATTAATGAGAAAGAAACAGAAGAAAGCAAGTGCAACCATGGAACTTAGCAGTTGATATATGATCGATCAACCTTGTCTGTCACATGGCATTTCCCAGCAGAATACATAATGACACGGCGGGAATGAATCCAAGTAACTTGTTTCCGTAACCCTCCTCCCACCCACACCCACACCCACACACACTCTCTCTTAGTATTCCTCACTCTTTATCCTCTCGTCCTTTCTTCCCATTCAAGTTTTCTCCACTATTAATACTCCCATTCTCATTCCCATTCTTCATTGTAGCAACATCTAATTAATCACTACTAAACAACCGAGTGCAGTGCTGTTTGATCTCCGAGATTTCTTGCGAGGCAAACAACTGTGAGTTGAAGGATCAAATATCACCATGTCTGACTGGGGACCGGTGTTTATCGCGGTGGTGCTGTTCGTGCTGTTGTCACCGGGTCTGCTGTTCCAGGTGCCGGGGAGGCATGGATGCGTGGAGTTTGGGAGCTTTCACACAAGCGGCGCAGCCATAATGGTTCACTCCCTCCTCTACTTTGCTCTCATTTGCGTCTTCTTGTTGGCCATCAAGGTCCACTTTTACCTTGGTTAAGTGCTACATGCAGCTACTTAACCAACCAATTCAAGATGAAAGAAGAAAATCCCGTAGTCTTAAGTCTTGACCCAGTTCTTACGTACCAAATTTATATTTTCCAGTTCTGTTTGTTGGGTATTGATACCACTGGAGTGATTGCATGTATTCCATTTGAATAATATATAGTTGAACTTGTTTTGATCACCAATTTGTGTTCGTTGCTGAATGAAGTTAATTAGTGTTAATTTTGTTGATCGAGGTTGTGAAAATAAACTAGCTATTATGTATACGTGATTGAATATATGGTTCTGGTTTGGATGTGCCTATTTCATTGCTGGTTGGCTTAGCCAGCTTTCCTCACATAAAAAGTGGAGGTGGTCCATATAATTCATAAGACTCCTCAATTATTAAGGTGGAAACTCCATAGCAACATTTGACTATAGGACTAGCAGGAGTAACAGCTAACTAGAAGAACAGCAACCAATTTTGGAGTAAATTTACGTGTTTAACTTCCAAGGAGTACTTGAAATCAATAAAGCTTATACAAGAGTAGGATGGGGGAATCGACCAAATTGGCGGATTCTTTATCTACTGAGTTTCCACACTACATATCAGATCACTGCAGCTTATTCATGAAAAATTTCGGTCTAATTCCATCAAGTAAATGCCTGTTCAGGGCTAAGATAAGAGCCTCTTCCGATCCTCAAGATCACAAGCGAGACTGAAGCTTAATTTCCGAAAATCGAAGATCTGTGACTCCTCTAGCTCAAGCTGAAAGCTAGGGGAGCACGAGTCCAGCAAGCCATGTATAGAGAATAGAGTATAGTATAACAGAATGCCACTAGCTTCTTTAGCTGTTAGAGTTGATGAGTTAGTTATTCCTTAATCAGGTTATTCATTCCATATTGCATATGCATCTTATCCTAAATTGATACTCATTTCATCACCATGAGCAGACGTGGTTACTTGTTCATCATTAAACACCTTTGATTGCAAGTGAAGAACAGAAGAGGGAATTAAAATACAGAATGATTGGTTAACTTTTTGTTTAAGTTGTCTAAATCGTAAGGAGGACTAACAACACCTGTTAATAAAACTTTAAAGGGTTCATTTTCAAGACCATGTCACTTTGCCTTATGTGTCATTTGCATCCAATTACAAGGCACCGACTATTTGATCATACTTATTTATACGACTATTTCAGTTCCAGATTTCCTCTACTACACTAATACTTTGATTACTCTCTCTTTTGTATATTCCTTACTTCCGTAGCTTAGTTGCTAACACATTCTTCCCTACACTTTTTGATACATTATATATAGCTTGCGAGCTTAGCAGGAGAAAAACATGAAGGCTTGGTTCTTAAGTTAACAACTTCAACTACATACACACATACACAGAAGAAGTAGATTTCGATCATTAGTAGTAATGGCAGATTGGGGACCGGTGGTGATCGCGGTGGTTTTGTTTGTGCTGTTAAGTCCGGGGCTACTGTTTCAGCTGCCGGGGAAGAGTAGAGTGGTGGAGTTTGGCAACATGCAAACCAGTGGACTATCCATCCTCGTCCACACCATCATCTTCTTTGGCCTCATCACCATCTTCCTCATCGCCATTGGCGTCCACATCTACACTGGATGACCACCACCATTAGCTAGCAAGTAGCAACTGTCTCAGTTCGTTTTCTTACGTATGTTTGATTCAAAACAACTACTTGCTATAAATTTATAAAAGGGCTACTATGTTTTCATGAATATTCATCTATAAGTTTATAGCTATTTGAGTCTTCAACTACAAAATTTAGTGAATCTTCAACTTACTCATTAGTACTCGCGCACAATCATTTGTTCTTGGTGGAATAAGTTTCCCCTTCGTAAATAACAGGTCTCAAATTCAAAACCTGTAGTCGTTTAGCGATTGTTGATTGATTAAAAAACCCCTATGCTCCTGCCAGCTTTTCTTTTCCGGAAAATTTGGTGCAACGTGTTTGTTTGCTTTGAGTCGAGCTGTCAGCCATGTCCATATCTTAGTTGGTTAGAAGAATCAATAAGTCTGGTATTGTTGAGTGTAAAACTGAAAAAAGTAGATTTGATTGCTTCTCCACGCTACACGCTTTTTGATTCAAACCCACCCCTGGAAGATTGTGATGCCCTTCATTGTTATTGCTTCGTCGGCAGCTCAGCAAGTGCCATTCCTTCCGGGACAAGGACTCATGGTTCTTGTTGCTTCTCCCTTTGCAAAATTGGGGAGGTCTCAGGGTGGCTTAAACTACGGTGCAACCAGTTCTAGACATTGGAGTTCACATCTTGTTTTGTTCTAAATGGGATTTCCAATTAGAAACACCTAAGTTTGGCCACCAGCATAACGTCTCATAGCTGACCCAATTGGCAATCTGAAATGTCAATCTCATATTTCAATTGCACATCCCAGCCCCCACAAGTCGCAACAAAATCTCATCGTCGAAAAATTTATGTAAAAACAAAAACAAAACCAACTCAGATGGTTTGCTTCAAGAAACGAAAAGCATGACGCATTATGAAGACAGTGATTGATCCTTTACCAGACAAATCATCAAGGAATAAGTTTTACAAATCTGAAAACCAAAGAGATATTTACTGGAACAGCCTCCCACCCATCTCTCCTCACAAGCAGTCATCGGAATTGGGCGGAAACAAAAGTGTACTTAATATCGTGATGATATCCTTGAACAATTCACTATTAGAAGCCATATGATCCTCATACTCAGTAGAACATTAATATAAACATCATCCACTGTCCATGCATCATCAATACTTCAAGATCTCTCAGCTCGATCCATCCATTATATAATTTCATCCTGAATTGCCTATACATTCATTTGTTCCACCTATATGTAGCACTCCACTTGCAACAGCATTTCTGATGCGCAGCTCCGCCCCTTCAATAAACATATCAACTCTTTTCTCGTGTAACACCTCCTCTACTCTTGTTCGCTATAACTTCCATGCTGCAGCAGTAGAGAGACCTTACAAGTGAGTGATTGAACAATCACAGATGGTAAAAAGAAATTACTTGCCACAGAGAAACATTTATCTGATGATTAACAAAGAGAGAAGAACAGGGTTGGTGTTCTAAATGCCATTCATGCGAGCATATATATATATATTCCATATTCCATATATATAATTCCTGGATATTTATAAATCGAATACAGACGCCAACAGAGTAATATATACATCAACCTCAATCCCAAATATCCCACCAAGAGTGGAACAATTTTGACAAGCCAAATGTTTCGTGCGTAGCTCAGTAGAATAAAACCGAGAACTCCTAATTATCTAAGCTGCACTAGCATTGTTCTCTCATCATTCCTATCTCTAACCTTAAACCTAGGCATATCCTAGTAACCTATTCATCACAAGCGTATATATATCCTCACAACTTTATTTCTGTGCCAGTAACTTCTAGGTTGCAGGAGTGGACAGACTAATCAGAATCCCGGAAACAAACTACAAAGAAGCTAACATGACATGAGTATACCAAATACTTGATAATATATCCAATCATCAGGAAAGCAGGATCATTATTCAACCATACACAAAGTTAGTACCTTTTTGTAAATCGAAGAGGAAAACCAGATGTTAGTACCTTTTGATCAATCAGATTTTGCATGGAAGAGACATATTATTTGGTGAATGAAGGTTGGAAGTTTGGCAAAATAGTAGCGGCTGTCGAAGAATGTGGGTTTATCTGTAAATGGTGACACCGCACAGGGTAAAATGGCGGCAAATTAGACATGGTGATTTGTTGGACACATTAACAATTAGACAATTTAGTGAAAGAAACCATACATAAAACTCATTAATTTGCACCTACTTCTTCCTAATTCTAAGTAAAAATCACAACCCAAAAAGCCATAAACTAATAAACCCTTTTCCTTCGTCAACACAAACTCTTTCTTTAAACAGATTTCTGCATAATCACAATTTCAATCCAATTTAGTAATTTTGAAACCAAAATCTATCCATAAATATATTCTCCTAATAAACCAAAAACAGCCAAGGAAAAATCCAAGGATAAGATTAATAAGATATTAATGACTAAAGTCAAATCTGAACATTAACGGCCAAAAAAGCAAGGGGAATATTTACCGGGAATCTCCTTCCTTGGCGACGTCGGCGGCGGTGGGGAGGCGTAACAGAGAATCGACTTCCCCAAAACCGAGAGAGTCGAAACGACTCCAGCCACATAAAACACCATAACCAATCCCAGCACCCACGGCATCAGCAAGAACCCGATGAAGAACGTCACCGATCCACAGAGCATCAGCGCCATCGAAATCCCCAGCATCAGCGACGCGAACCCCGCAGGCGAGATCTGCGACGGCGCCGCCACCGGAGGATGATGATGCCGCCTGTAAGAAGTCGGCGGCGGCAAAGAAGAAGAAGAAGAAGAAGAGGACGAGCTCAGCGGCGGTGGCTGATCGGGGAAGTGAATCGGCGTTGGCGGCGATCGGAGGAGGCTGAGGACGAGAGACGAAAGCTCGTAGAAGATTCTGGATTGATGATCCTGGTGCTGCTGCTGCTGCTGCCGCCTTCTCATCATCTTCTTCGCCTGATTTAAAATCGGTGGTTATTGAAAACAGGATGAATGATTTTGAGGAGCGCAGTCAAGGATTGGAATTAATTTGAAAGAGAAATTGAGAATTGCTAAAAACGAGGCAAATGGATAAAAGAGAGAGAGAGAGAGAGAGAGACACGTGGAGGGGGATGAGAGGCTAGCTAGGTTGGGTTGAAATGTCTGAGAGGGAGGGCGGGGGTGGTGATGCATATAAATGGAAACTGTTGGCGGGCGATTGTCCAGAAGAAGAAAGGATAGGACGACACGCACGGGGTGCGTGTGATGACGTCGTCAGGACCTTATCTTCTCCCACCGCCTTCCCTCTCTATCTTTTTACCCCCAAAACCAAAAGTATTGATTTCATTTCTTTTTTGCATTTTTAGAGAAAAAAGTGTCGGTTTGGTTAATCACTGAGGTCACGTTTACTTTCAGAGAATGGAATGAACCTCAAAGGGATTGACTCCTATTCCGGCACAAAATGGCGTTTACTAACCTCAACCCGGAATGAACAGTACGTGGGACTCAACTACCAATCCGGATTGATTCAGCCTCTTCCATTCCGGAGGTAGGGGTCGGGAGTGATTCTGATTCAGGGTGAATCAACTTTTAGTTCAGATGCTACCCTTGCAATTTTAAGAAAATATCATATTGTGTCATCCCAAAACCCTACTGAGTTATAAGTTTTATCAGCTGCCTCCTTAGCAAAAAGCTCCCTGCCGAGAACGACTTTCACCATTTGCTATAGCATCAACTCCATCAAGTTTCAAGTAAGATCTCAGTACAAAAAGGCTTCAGATTTATGCATTACCTGTTGATTCGTCTTCTTGTTCAGTTTAGTTTTCTTATCTTCTTGCTCAACTCAATGTGTGTGTTTTTTACAAATCTGGGTTTGATATGTGAATGTGTGGTTGATCTCATATTTGCAAGGACCGAAAGGCCCATGCTTTAAGCCTTTGTTGGCGCTAATGTCTTTGAATCCATGAGTTTGATCTACATTGAATCGATTACATAGCAGAATGGTATTGGATTGAAAGCTAGTCATTTCATCTTGCTTCCAATTCCAATGTAGTTTATGGTCTTCCTTCCAATTCCAATCCAGTTTAGGCGGCTAGGAACACTATCACAATCTCAGTTGTTCTAAGTTAAAGTGTGCGTTGTGAATGTAAAGTTCGACACAGATCGAAGAGTAATAGAGTATAATAGTGGTTAATATTTGGAGCTTTATATATGAGCATAATGATATCCCTGTATGTTGTGTGTTTCAAACCATAATGTACCACCCATCCATTTTGTTCCGTTTTATGATTTCTCGTCTTCTTTTCTTCAATAAATTCTGGAAAAAAAAATTATGAAGATGTGTTGTTTGTCTTGTTGCTCATTCCTATTTTGTTTTGTATAGAGCATATGCAATTTTTCACCTTGCTTTTGTGATCATGTTTAATTAAGAAGTGTTTGGATGTAATTGACATGTACTAATTGTTCGTGATTTTTTTCCCTCTTTTATGTAGACAAATGGCTCGTTTACCTTTGTCCACAAAGCAAAAGCTACTAGTTATCGTGAATGAATTAATTGTCTTGCTTCGTGTTATTTTTGTTGTATGTGCTGCCGGTTATGCACATGCATTTTTACTTACTCAAAAACGCATCAAAAGTCCATATTCAGCTATGAGAGTGTTTAGGAAAATATCATACATACATAGACTTGTCTATGAGAGTAATGTCATATGTATTGATCAGTTGAGAATGGATAGAGAGTGTTTTCACAAACTATGTCAAATTCTTGCTACTAAAGGGGAACTACGAGGGACTAGGAATGTGTCCATAGAGGAGATGGTTGCAATGTTTTTAAATACTATTGCTCACCACCAGAAAAATCGTGTCATAAAATTTCATTTCCATAGATCTGGTCGTACTGTTAGCAAATACTTTCATGAGTGTCTTAAAGCAATAATTCGTTGCCAAAAAGATTTCTGGAAAACACCTGAACCAATACCAGAGGACTCAACGGATTATCGATGGAAATGGTTTAAGGTACGTATATATTGTGTTAATATTAATCATAACATTTAGATTTTCTTAAGAAAAACATATATTAATAGCTAACTTTTATGATGTAGAACTGCTTAGGAGCATTAGATTGAACGTATATTAGGGTGCGTGTTCCTGAGAAAGACAAACCGAGGTATAGGACACGGAAAAATGAAATAGCAACAAATGTGTTGGGAGTTTGCTCTCCACAATTGCAATTCATATATGTTTTACCGGGGTAGGAGGGTTCAGCACATGATGGTCGAGTCCTTAGAGATGCTATTACTAGGAGAAACGGACTAAAAGTACCTAATGGTAATGCTCTAAACCCCAATCGGTTATTTTGTAAACTATGTTTATAAAATGAATATAATTTTCTGTTTCATAAATTGTAGGTAATTATTATTTAGTTGATGGTGGCTACACTAATGGGAAAGGTTTCCTTGCCCCATTCAGAGGCCAACGCTACCATCTCAATGAGTGGAGAGATGGACACCGATCCACATCAGCAAGAGAGTTTTTCAACATGAAACATGCAAGTGCTAGGAATGTCATTGAGAGATGTTTTGGGTTGCTGAAAATGCGTTGGGCGATTCTAAGAAGTCCATCTTTTTTTGACCTTACAGCACAACGCCGCATTATTTCGGTGTGTTGCATGCTCTATAATTTCATAAGAAGAGAGATGTCATTTGATCCAATTGAGCATGAGTATGACCGACAACAAAGAAATCAAATTTTAGAGGAACTTGAGTACATTAATTCAGTTGAGTCATCCGATGAGTGGAGTGCTTGGAGAGAAGGTCTTGCCAATGAAATGTTTACTGCATGGACAGCCAGTAGGCAACCACAGTCTAGATAAATTGTTCTCCATTAGTAAATTTGGTGTTGTTAAAATTTGACTTATTAATTTCATCTTGCTTGTAATGAACCCAAGTGTGTACTTGTTATTTTCTTCAATGGTTGTTGCTGTACTTTAATTATTTGGTTCCTTTTTTTTTTCTTTTTTCTTTTTTGCTGTTCTTTAATTATTTGGTGCAATGGTTTCTTGCTCTTCAATATAAGACTTGTCTTCTTTGTTACAAGTGAAACTAAATGTGTATTACTATGATGAGTTATATTCTAGACATATCAGCAAATAAAAGGGTAAAGAGCTTATTAGTTGTCTTCTATACCTTGTTCCAAAAACAAGATGAGTTCGGCATCAAACTCGCGGGGAAGAGGCCAAAATAAATGTTATTAGACAGATGAGGAAGACGACAAGCTAGTAGAGTCGCTTCTAGAGTTACACCATGATAAGAAATGGAAAGCTGATACTGGGTTTAAAAATGGTTATCTCAAGCAACTACAGAATGTGATGGAACTTAAGCTTCCGGGTTGTGGAATACTAGCAAGCCCACATATTGAGTCACGGATCAAGACACTGAAGACAAAGTATTATGCTTTAGCTGAGATGTTGAACCAAAGCGGTTTTAACTGGAACGAGCAAGAAATGATGCTTGTGTGCGAGAAGAGTGTTTACATTGAGTGGGTAGAGGTAAGTATAGTATTTTTTAGCCTTTTAAATTTTCTTTTTGATATGCAGTAGCAGCAATGAGCATCCTCATTCAAATTTATCCAGTACTGATAGTTGATTTCAATTATGAGTTTATAGTTTTAAATATCTAATTGCCCATAAATCAAATGAAAATAACTTCCAGCTTACCTTTTTTATTTCTTTGAATTACATTTAAGCTTCCTTAATTGTTTTCTATTAACGTGAACAATATATTAACTTAATTGTATTGTCATTTGATTTTTTTCTTCTTTTTATTATGTTAACTCTGGTCAGAAAAGGAATAAAGAAGCTGCTGGATTATATGGTAAGCCGTTTCGGCATTACTATATTCTTGGAGAGATCTATGGAAGAGATCGTGCAAATGGATCGAATGTTGGAAATGCAGATGATGATGAAGAGGAAATTAGGGGTGAGAACAATAATGCTAATGATGTCAATCTAGATGATGATTTTCTCTTTGACAATGTCAGCCCAGTTGGTGATATGGGATCTCAACATGGAGGAGTTGAGGATGTCGATGCTGCCTTTACTCAACCAAGTCCCCAAACCCCAAGCGCCCCACAATCTGTGCCTACACAAAGCATTTCTTCCGCTAGTAGTCGTCGGAAAGGAAAAGCATTGGACGAAATGAGCAAGAACTTTGCTCTTATGGCAAAAGCCGTGGCTGGGATGGTACCTAAGCTTGATGGATTGGTCAATGTTCTATCTGGAGAAAAGGATTTAGCTGACCTCCAATCAAGGCTAAATGGGGAGCTGAGCAAAATGGACTTCCTAACTCCTGTTCAAGTGTTTGCTGTCACCAATCTTTTGGCACAGAAACATGATTATCTCAGGGTGCTTTTTACCATGAATGATGAAAAGAAAGCAGACTATGTGAGCTACCTACTCCAATTTGCCTTACCATGATCGAAGATGAATGCTTCAGATTTGAACCTATTTTGCTGGACTTGTTATGGTTTTTAATATGGGTGTATTTGCTTAAATATGTTTAATGCTATTAATTTGTACTTTTTAGATTAACTTATGTGCTATTGTATTGTTGGACTAATTCTGATTTATGTTTGAAGTAATGCATGTACTGGATGCTAGTAAGTTTCTTATTTGACTTTCTACATGTGCATATGAGTTGGCTCATTATTCTAGTTTTTATTGGTTAAGTCTCAGGTTTTCATTACCAATGTGGTGATGGTGGGTTCTCAGGTTGGTATTACAATGTGAATTACAATTGTAATTATAGTGTGTGGTTATGTAACAGGTTAATATATGCTTGCACTTTGAAAAAGTTTGTTTGTTATTGCATGTGCTTTGTTGATGATTTTGTTAGGGTGAACATGTATATAATATGACTTGATCAAAGTTGTTGAACGTTTGTGGTTTTTGGGATCAACTTCAGCTCCACACTGATAGGTATATAGCATTGTCTATTTGTTATGTGAGGGTATTTCAGTAATTACATGAGTTTTGATTCTCATTCTTAGATTTGATAAACACATGAATGAGAATGAATCATCCTTATATTTCTCATTCTGGATAACAAGTAAACAAAGGAATCGGAATGACTGCTACCCTCTTTCATTCCTTATCTTTCCCATTCTCTCTCATTCCCATTCACCCTTAATCCCATTCAACTTTAGTAAACGTGCTCTGAGTTCAACTCAGGCAGGGTTTCTAATTTCAAAGAGTAATAATAAGTCGCAGACGGAAAATGGTTCTCTTTCACTTTTTATATGTAGTATACAACTCAATCGTGTCAAGTTCTTACTATAATTTGATACAGTAGCTGCTAGCACGTTTAATGAATTGATCATATACCAACAATTTGATGGATCCACGGTTGAAAATGTTGGCACATAATTGATCGAAGCTGGTGGGATCCCCCCCGATAATGAAACAAACGCATATAATTAATTAAAGTGCCAAAAGAGATAGTTTTGAGGTCTCAATCTCTTGTTCGTGGCATTTCCATGACCCACGAGGAATCAATCCATTATACTAACAATTAACAAAGGTTCCTCATGTTGCTCGTTCATGTTATTATTATTTAAGCTTAATTATCATAGTAGTGGTGGACAACCCTCGTTGGAATCATTAGGGGATTTCATCTCTTCAATAACTTGAACATTACTGAAACGTACACCTTCATGGAATGTTTACATAATTCATCAATTCACATGAAAAATGGGGAGTATTTTGAACCTTAATCATTGTTAATCATATAATCAATTTTCAAACTAGTGTGGAATGAAGGTAAAATATCCCAGATCGATTTACACTTCCTTTGACGCCAAGGAAAGGAATGTCTGTAGCATTTGGATCCAATAGAACCAAAATGGCAAAATTGCCAGTGTATGTATGTAAACCCAAAACAATGAATTACTCGTAGTAATGTAGTGTTCAACGGGACAAGTACTATGACATTTACATCCTCATTATTTAAAGATATGTGAGAAATTGTTAAAGTTCAATTACAATGATGCAGCCCTAGATTGTGGCCAGAGTCTTTGAAAGAGAAGCAGTTGTCCCTTACCTGCAGCTAGCTTACAAATTAATGTGTTTCATTCATTTGGAACTCTTAACCATGCCGAGTGCAATTGCACCTTGAGCAAGAATGTATGGAAACCGGCCTGTTATTTCCTGGAGAGTGTCAATCATAGTTCACCACGAATTCATCGAGCCGCTTTCAATCTTAAAAGAGATAAGAGAATTCATGGAGTTATTTGCCTGCAATATTTCTTGGCTGGCTGATTTGGAATGGTAGAAACAAGAATTGGCATGTAATTAAAGAATGACGTCTCTACCAATTAATCATTCTCATATATAGCCAATACTTTGTTAGAAGATTTTAAAAAGGCAAACAAGAGAGATAGATGTTCAAGAAAGTTAACGTTGATCGAAATGTGAAGTGGTTCCCCCCACCATGCCAGAATTGAACAAAGTTACAAACTGAACACTGATGAGGGCCTGTTGATGCAGCAAAAGGCTTAATTAAGAGGTTTCGTTTCGGTCTTGAGAAATGATAAGGTTGAGCTAATGGGTGCAATTGTGGCACTCCAGTTGTTGATTCTTTTTCCCCACTGATCACTGGAAGAGTCCAACCCCGTGAACGCAACTTTGCAGCTCATTCTGTTGCTATGTTTGTTAGAAGTGAGCAATCTCTCTAGGACTGGTTTATGGATTCGATTAATAACGAATGTTTGCAAACCTTTCGTATCAATAATCAATGGTTATGTTTTCGATCAAATTAAGAAAAACAATGATGCAGCATCTCATTGGAAACAAAATCTGCATAAAAAAAATTTCAAATATTAATTTGTTAGTAAAGTCGAAACATTACTTTTATGATATATTAATTATTAGCACCAAGCTAGCCATCCCCAAATTGGTCAGGCACAGCAAAGTTTTTACACTCTATGCAAGGGGGCCGGGACTAGTAATTATTAATGTATGCAAAGCAAGCTTGCCAAGCTAAAAGAAACAAGTGCTCGAGAGCACGCACGCGCAACTCTAATGTTCAGAGTTAATTATGACATATGTCCATACTAATACAAATTGATGATCGTTTTGCTTTGCTCAGAATGAAAATGAAAACACAATGAAAACAAACATAAAACATACAGCTGCATACATCATAACATGCATGCATGGCTTCACCATACAGAGTTGCTTGCGCTTTGTGTTCTTATTACTTATCATGGCAACCATCCTCCCATGTAATTCACGCTCGGACCGGCCGTCACTACTTGTATTGGATCATTCTGGTGATACCTGCAAAATACCAGATGAACATTTCTTGAGGAAGATGAACCATGCATCGATATCTTTAAAACTTACTCTAGGTCATACTCTTCTAGCTAGGTTAAACCCAGAAAAGAAGCTAGCTGCAGTACTACTATAATATAAGAAAACCTAAAGACATACCCAATCTGTAATGTGGGCTCGCACTCTAAGGGTTGGAAGAACCCGTCGCCCTGAGGCTGATGAGCTTGTTGCCGGCCATATTCCTCAGCATTTGCATTCAGTTGGAGTTGATGTACATTGTATCCCTCAAACAACTGAAAAGGAAGTGGCATATGATCATATATCACCCAAAAGTTCATGTATATAAATCATTCACAAGAAAAATTAATTGTCAGAGACGTTGCCTACCCTTTGTTTCAGTGTTCTGTTTGCCTCGTTAAGCAGGTGCTCCTGCAAATAATTAGTACCATAGATTGTATATTAGAATGATTTGATGAGGGAGGTGAAAAGAACTTTCTTTTCCTTTTGTTTTTAGAATGAACTGAAGCAAAGGTGGACTCATACCTTTCGCTGAAGATCTGTGAGCTGATCCAGCATGCATTGGGTCTGTAGGAGAAGAATATTGAGGATACGTACAGATTTATATCATCATCGAGCTAGGTCATGATTTACGTTTAAGCATTTCATAATTCAAAACGGAATTCTATTCTGGGTTTCCAAATAATAAAAAATACTCAATTCACTTTAAACCAACAAGGAATGCGTGTAGTCTTTAGTTTTCAAAGGAAACATTTGGTTTTTCAAAAAAGAGTACAGAGCTTCAAAGAATTTGAATTGGTAGCTGGCTGAGTTCTCAACACATTATTAATAGACCAGTGCAAAATATAGTCAAAGTGTTTGTCTTTGGGAAAATTTGAGAGTAAAGTTGTCAATAATCCTCTGTGAAGCAGGTGTATAAGTTAAGTACTACAACGAAGTCACACAAAATTTTAGAAATTAGATGAAGAACCTAGTAACTTTCTGAAGGAAATTTTTTGGAAGGAAACTGGACTAAAAACTTTAACGATGTTTTTGAAAAACACGTGGCAAGAATGTGAGATATCTCAAAATGATCATGGAGGAGCTGACTATAAAATACAGAAAAGTAGCATGTATGATGAGTCTAAATACCATAAACGTCTAGACAGAAGTCAAGAATTACTGAAAATAGTGTATGGTCAAGCTGATGAGGTCAAGTACCCGTGTTGATCTGATCTGCTTCAATGACATATCCAGCTGCCTTTCAAGTGATTCAAGCTCTTTACTGCTCAAAGGGCCAAGATCTTCTCCAAGAAGATTCCTAATGTTAAAAGAGAATGATGTCATATATCTGACCAGTGATTTTCTCTGCAACTTTGTATAACTAAAGAAGGGATAGACCTGTGGTTTACCTTTGGTTTCTTTGTAGGGCTTCATAACGTGCCTTGAGCTTCAAATACTCCTGTTGGCTACTCAATTCCTATGGTCAGAGAGAAGTAGTATGTATTCGATTAGTACGTGATGAATGACAGCAGAAAATAAAGTTCGATTAATACTACTGCCAGCTTGTGGTATAACAATTTGATTTCAAGATCTTTCTTTATCTATTCACCATAATTCCATTTTTGGCATACCATTATTCCCAAAACTTAATAACACTTAAATACATTTTATCCAACAACCACTTGATCAGATAATATGAAAGAGATGTGTGATACTTCAAAACGGACAACAAGTAAACTACTAGTATCCTTTAGTTTCTGTACTCATTGCCCAAGTCCAACAATACCTTAAATTTTCCATGTTCACAACATTAAGATTTGTTGGATCTGGAAGCAAAGAAGGGATTTGAAGAATTAAGGTAGCAATGGAAAAATAAACTGATTTGTTTTCAACCACGTAAATTAAGCTAACACTTACGAGTTATAATGGTTATTGGAACGTTCAAGCATAAAACAATCTTGTTATAGAACCTTAATACCATGTTATACAAACACTAAAAGTATATGCTATACAAACAATATAGATAAAATATCTTCAATAAACAGTACAAGATAGTTGTAAATAGCAGAAAAGTTGGAAGATATCAAGTATGATACAATTAGTATTTCTATTTTAAAACTAAGGCAATTTTCAGTTCTCTTCTGCAAGTTCAATCCCAGTCATAATCTACTGTTTTCTTGACTCCAGTTGTTTCTTTTAAATCCCATTTCTCCATCTACATTCATAATTGATTATCTAGAGTTTTATCTTTAATAAACCAATATATTACCAAGGCCTCCCTTGTAGATACATTCGTCTCCGGTGCTCCATAGTTGCACTTCTGGTACCTCTCAAGTGTTTTGAGCATGCTGCTTGTAAAATTAATTAAGAACATTAACAAATATCAGAAGAGTTATACAAGCAAGAGCATCAAAATAATATATGAAGAGAAAAAAAAGAGATTCCACAAGCCTTGATATATAGAATATATGATAACTTTTATAAGTGAGATCGAAGATCTGAAGATGAGTCATGCCACCAACAAACAACTAACCCAATTCACAGAATGAGATCTATGTTTAATGTGTTTTTCTAGATCATGTGAGTTTAGTAACCAGGATGATTATATATACCTTACTAAATACAAATCTTTAGTGGAGAGACAACTCCCTATTCCAATTACATAATGAAGCAGATACCTCAAACATCTTGCAGTTCAGTTAATACACAGTTTTTAATTTGATTATGTGATATGAGACCTGAATAAAACTTGAATTTAGCTCAAGATTTGATCTATGCTTACCATTAATTTCTCCTTGAGGTCCAAACCAAATTGTAACAAATTAAAACCAACAAAAAACAATTTCATTTTTTTTTCCAGAAAAGAAGTTTTGATTGTGAAGATCAATAAATACATAAAAAAAAATTCCCTTTAATTCAAAAATAACTAAATTACAAAACAAGAATTAAGGAAAAACATGGAGTACAGTTATAATTAATGTAGCGTGTGATAAGAAGTTAAGCCCTAAAAATGCGTGAAAGAAAGATAATAATTTGGTAATACACAGAGAGATTGTTACGGGGCGATTAGATAGAACACGGTTGAACGAGTTTTAAAATTCAAACTACAACGGACCCCAAAACGAGTCAATTCAGTAGTCAGATCACAGCTAAAAAACCCTAATGTCAGAATCAGGCCGTCAACGAAAGGAAGATTCAAGTCCATTATATCTGCCTAGCTCAGTCTTTCAGAGCCAAGTCTAAAATCCACTGGAAAATGAAGGAGGGCGTGTGCATCTGAATCCACCATTTAAACAAGTGATAAAACCGTGTAATTGGCTGTTCGTTTTCGAAAATTAAAAATATAAAAAAGAGAGAAAATTTCAGGTGAAGAACATGTGGCTTCAAATTATCTGCACAGAGATTGACCTCAGAATCTGCAAAAGTTGGACCCCAATTGAGAGATTCAGGTGGAAATACAAAACCCTAAATGATCGATTCAGCTAGGTTTTCTAAGAGAAAAAAAAAATAGAAGAGAGGGATCGCTTCTGTAATTAGTAGAATTGATCGAATTGCAGGCCAATTAGTTCAATTCCACTAACAGCAGCTACGAATTTCAGTGTTAAATAGAAGCTGGTAATATCTTTGGTTCTATTTATCTTTCCAGGATGAGAATTATGGAAGCTCAAAAGTGCAGACAGAGCTAAATAGAAGCCAATTCTTACACATGGATCGATCCGATCGCTTTTAGGCTGAGGAAATCCAGAGGAAGAAGATCTTTTATTTGTCATTAAATAAAAGTGAGTGACGAAACCAAAGTATAAAATTTTGTAGAGGTAGCTAGACTACGAGCTGATGCAGTGAAATTAAGATAGAAGAAGAGAAGAGTGGAAGGAATTAATTAATGGAGTGATCGTCTTTTTTTATGGAGCTAGCTAGCTAGCTAGGTTAATTTGTTTCCAGTTGCAGATCTAACAGCAATGCCAAAGCAGACACAGTGAAGCACGCCGGGACATACACACACCAAAACGGAAACAAAGGCGACAAACAGCAAAGAGCCGTCACCACGGAGCGAGGGAGGCCTCGGAGATCTAAAAGCAAAGAAATTAACCAACACAGATATAGATGTAGGAATAGGATACAAGAACCAAATTCCCAAAAAAGAAGAAGAAAAGAAGAGGGGATGAGAGGATTAGGGCGGTGTGGGGGTTTGCTTATTTACTGTTTTGGTATTGAGATTGGGAGGATGAGAAAAGCGGTTTTGTTGTTTTGGTGTAAACCAAAAGAAAAGAGAGAATTTGGGTGGTATACCTTGAACTACTGCAAAACTCGTACAGCTTTCCTCTATTGGAGAAGATGATGAGAGCAACCTCGGCATCGCAAAGAACGGAAAGCTCGTAGGCTTTCTTCAATAGTCCGTTCCTTCTCTTTGCAAAGGTCACCTGCCTGTTGATCTTGTTCTCAATTCTCTTCAGCTCAACTCTCCCCCTCCCCATTTCTCTCTCTCTCTCTCTCTCTACCACAACTATATGACTAGCACTACTTTCCTCAATAACCCAACCACAATACCCTAAAAGCAAGCTCCCACCCCTTGGTTTTATATATGACGACGACCCTTCTCGATCTAATAATTATCTTTTCAATTTATTCGTACAAACACCCCCAAAATAATTCTAAATTCTCTCCTCCCAATTTCCATTACCACCTTGTTTCAGAATATCTCTCTGTCTGCGTTTAAGACGATGATTATGGGGAGAGAGGGAATCGGAATCATATAGTACTGCTCAAATTAGATCCGACGGTGGAGAGGGGTGGAGGGGTTGGCACGTGAGGCGCAGGTGAGTAGACCAAATGAGCGGAATAAGAGTATCCTTAAATGGAGAGAGGGAGGGGAAGGCCAATAAATGCACTGGGTCCCCAAACTGGGGTACGTGTCGAGTTTTCAAGTGAACGACGTCTGGTGACCACCTGACCTATTTCGGGTTCGGGCAATCATGTGACCTAACCTTAAGAAGGGGAGCTCTTCGTATCATCCCCTTCAAATTACCAAATTACCCCTCTCATTTTTGTCTCCATCCTAAATTCTACCATTTAATAAAAGAAGCCTATTTTCTTTTGGGTTACAATGTTATATAAAAGCCTATTTTCATTGGCAAAGCTTAAATTTCATGATTGAGGGTATGAACAAAAAAAAAAAAATATATATATACTTTCTATTTTCAAATGGTATCCCCAAATGGTATCTGTCTTTATTTATAAACCTCTATATATATATATATACGGAGCTTTTCAAATACGGACGTCCGTATTTTAAAGTTCCGTGCGGATTTTCACTTTTTGCTCCATTTCCCGATCGAATTTCATCAAACTTCCTTCTAGACTTATCTAGATCATGTTGTGTAGATCATCTCTGCAAAATTTCAGCCAATTTGGTGATCGTTAAGGCCCTCAAACTTCAGTTTTTCTGTTATATATCAAAACCGGGCAGATTTCAGACCGTCCGGTTTGTTTTTTGATTTTGAGGGTCTTAACGATCACCAAATTGGTTGAAATTTTGCAGAGATGATCTACACAACATGATCTAGATAAGTCTAGAAGGAAGTTTGATGAAATTCGATCGGAAAATGGTGGAAAAATGGAAATCCGTACGGAACTTAAAATACGGACGTCCGTATTTGAAAAGCTCCGATATATATATATATATATATATATATATATATATATATATATTTCGACCGTATTTTCATTGGAAAATGCATGTAATTCAACAAACAATCATATTGGTTGTTCATGCGTAGTTATAAATAATAATCTGGTTACCTAAGAACCGATATTTTAGAGGCACTTATTATATGTTATGAGCACTGATTAATATATATTCAATGTGGGAATTTTGAATCGCGTCTAATAATTCATCAAGTTTTGTTAACGAGAGTTTGGATCTTGGAGCTCCAAATGTACCAAGAAACAATGATGTTACATGGTTTCAGTATGTGCTTGTCTCGATTCTTCATTTTTCTAAATTTGCTCCATTATTAATGTTGTTCATTTTCTGAAAGCAGCTTTTTACTGGATTGGTAGGTTTACAATTAAGAACTTCTTGGGTTTTCTTCTCAATTAGTAGTATGAAAATAGGACTTATTGAGAGAATAAGGGAAATCTTAATTATATCCCAATCTTAAAACAGAACCCAACCTAATTTCTTTCCTCTGCATATAACCTTGATTTTGATCTGTGAAAAAGATTAATGATTTATCTTGTTTTCCCATGTTAGTTTTTAATTACCATTTAGATTAGAAACAAAACTGGTCTCCCAGATAGTTAATTAATTAGTGCTAAACCTGGCCTGTGCATAATTAGCTAAACCTAATCTGCTCGAATTTACGATCTGATGCCTGTGGAGGGCAAAGCTCCATTTCAGGTCCAACCCGCCCGTACAAATTAAGCGAACCATTTCTGCTTCTCCCTGCTGCCAAAACCAATTTGTTTTGAGCAAATAAATATGTGTAACATATTTTTTCTTTTACCTAAACTGCCTAGACAAGCATATATGGTCATAGCACAATTACTTCAATAACGCGATCATTATCCGTGTTAATTCGAGTCATACACATGGTGACGGGTCGATGATTCGACGAGGGTTTGCACTAAATTAGCCAAATTTAAACGTTTCCTAAGTAACCCTCTTAGACTAAAGACAAGAGATTAACGTGTTAAATTAACCTTGATAGGGTAGACAAATTCAATCCAGGAAAGCTAAGATTGAGTAGTGCAGCTTCTTTTGACCAATATGCATGAAAGAGAGACATATAGACATATGTGAGTAAGGAAGCCATGTGAAAAATCTTCAACAAAATATGGAAACTGGGAGTGGGGAAAATACATAAAGAGAAGGCTTTAAGGAGAGGAAATTTGGATCACAGAAGAGAAGGTAGCTAAAGCAAGGTTTGCGTACGAGGGTTGGATATGAATATTTATGCCCTTTTATCTTTCGTGCTTGGCATTAAAGCAAATCAAAGAGGAGATATTAGTGTCTAACCATATTCAAGCCAACCATACATCTTTCATTAGTGATGGAGGATTTCTCTATCCCAAATTATAGATTTGGATTTTTCGCTTTTGAAATTTTCGCTCTCGCATTTATGTTGACCGATTACTATATCGATATTATTCTCAACTTAACAGAATAAAAACGAGATAAGTTGTATGAAGAAAATGTATACTGAAGGTCGATCTATTCCACTCGGCCTCGGTCCCATTTTCATTGAGATTACTTGACATAAGTTGTGATTTTAGTCAATCCAAAAAGTAACCTAACAGAGAATATACACATTCATGATGTAAACTATATGTGGAGAAGTGGAGAAGAATTTGATCCATACAATAAGAACCAGCCAATTCCCATCAGTTTCATGTCATTGTCCTGAACTGCTGGCAATGGAGACTTTACTTTCACCCTCCCTTCTTTTCTTTACCTGCAATAATTTATTTTTTTTCATTTTATATGGTAGCCTTTTTCATATGCCACTGACAAATATCTAGAGCCATGGTAATAATTGAGCAGGGGTAAAAAAACACTTTTGGATAAATAAATAAAAAAAATACAAAAGGAAAGGGGTAAAAAAGAAGAGTGTAGGTCACATCAGATGGTCCAGAATCCCATTTAGTGGCTCACTACAATAGTTGGTGTCATAATTGGGCCCCACCAGAAGACCTCCAAGCTCTTCTTTTACTTTCCACTTTCATCCTTTGCCAAAAGCTCACCCACATAACCCAGTTTTTTACTGTGAGTCTTGCTGTGATCGTAACAAACACTACAATGAAAGAAAAAAGAAAAGCTATATATTATCATCATCATTATTCACAAAATTCTAAGTCATCTGTTTTTGCTAGTAATAAGAATATGAGTCAGGCCATTGTTTTGGCTGGTAGATTGCAAAAGTATGCAACAAATTATTGGGGGCTTAGTTAAATAAAAAAAAGGGAGAAAATTCAATTTTTCTATTTTTTTGGGCAAAATGAAAGAGATGGTACGTACAATGAGTTATGAGTGGTACAACACTGTGACATGGGCATGAAGATGTAGCTTGATGTTTGGGGACTAGGGGTTTGAAAATTGAACCCACCGTATAGCTGCATAGACTATTGGCATGAAAGTGATCGAGTTTCTCCCATAAGAGGATAAACAGGGAAAATAGGGTTGGAAACAAAAATGGAAGTCTGTTTTCTGTGCTCAATAATGTGGAGGACTAAACCAAATTGAACCAACTTTATTTTCATCTTCTTCTTCTTTTGTTACAATATTTAAGGTTGGAGCACAAAGCTTCTTTGCACACACTTTTTTCAGGTCAAACTCCATTGGATAAGTATAGTACACTCTTTTGAGGTGAACCTGCCCACCATGTGTTTGTACTGTAAAAGTCCAGTTGTGTGATGTGAACAAATTCACATTACAATTCAGCTTTACATCAATGTAGCTAGAATTGTAGTGAATTGATTCACCTCAACATAGCATGTGTTATGTGTTGGCGCATACTGGATATCCATTAAGGCATACCTAAGTTTTTAACTTCAAACTTCAAAGATTAATAACAACACTGTTAAATTTGGGTTTGAAGACTTAAAAAAGAATGATTTGTAAGCACCATTATAAGCGACTTCTTTTGCTGATTGATTTGAAGACTGCACCACATGATAATGAAGTTAATGAAAGCCAAGATGTTCACATTAAGCACTCTTATAAGCGAGTGACACATATATTCTCATTTTATTTGTATAGTAAAATTACAAATAATTCTACGTTAATTACTTTTTAGGCACCACTATCTTATTTTCTTGACACGGTGCTACTTATCTACCACATAAGGTGGGATGTAAGTGATATTTAAGAAAGAGTAGTTCAACTATCACTCAAAAAGCAAATCGGTTCATGTACTAATATTTTAAACCATGTTAAACCAAACTAACTAAGCTTTGACATGTCGTTTGTGTTTACCATTTTTAAGTTTTTTTCACCGGTGGTAAAATGTTATCTCCCTCTATGAGACTAGTTAAGCTACAGGATCCTGTAATAAAACTGTGTCATACTTGGGTCCAAGTACAATTTTACTTGTAAGAGAACATGTATTGCAAATGCAGAAGTGTGTAAGGAGTTGGATCTAAACCAAGTCAGAAGTTCTTCCATGTTTACGGGGTATTACATTTCGGATGATGAACAATTGTGTTTACACCATCCACACCTTAGTTTGGCGCAAAGCAGTAAATGGCTGCTAGCAAGATATCTATACATTGCAAAAGATCTTCTGTTCAATCTAGTTGAAATGCCAACAAGTACATTCTCCAACTTCTTCAACCAAAGTAGCCGTGACCTATTTGAAGTACTGGTTAAGACCCGCAAGCAATTCTGATCCATTTAACCTTTACATTGGAGGCAAAAAGATGTGGTGGCTTCGCCAGAATCCAACATGAAAGAGAGAGAGGCAGAGGAGAGCATCGTCATCATCATCCAGTACTCTGTTATGAGACAAAATCCAGACCGAAAATGAGGTACCCATCTTCCCAAATGATGCGTTTCCAACACTGAGATGTGGTCCTACGCTACAAGAACTGGCAGGTGGGGGAACCCAGCTTCTGCCTTTTGCTAATCGGCTCAAATTGCTCTCTGCTATTCTGAATGCACGCAAGGGGCTTGTGAAAATGCCTCTGAGAAACCCCTCTAGTCATTTTGAAGGAAAATTTTTATGGCACTCACCCACCGGCTCTTTACGTTTTTGAGTTTCCTTCCATCGTTCATTTTCTTACGGTATGTGGTCTGCGTCTTGTAGCACCTGCATTGCACGAGTATGGAAGTGTTGCAAAATCCAAGGGTTTTTTTATGACGATAACCCTTCATAGTCTAGAGCTTTCCGAATCCAAAGTTTGGAGAGATAAAAAATTATAGACTTTGAGTACGTATGCAGCCTAGTCGATTTGGAGATGGAAAGATTGGAGAGTGCCAGAGAGCACTTATATCACAACTATTTGACTGTGACCACCGACCACCACCATATTGTGCCTTCTTATTCATTTCGTCCCCATAGTGGACCACTAGAACAGATAGATCATGGCTTCTTTCTGGTTTTTTGTTTCTATTTTTTTTGGTGAGAAATGAGGTAAGATCGGATAGCTAACAAACAGTTCATCGACCACGGGGGGGTTCCTGTGTAGTCAATTTTGGAATAATTTCCATATTTCAACTCACCTTTTTAACCAGATTTGTGGGTTTTCGTTTGTGACATGGTACGTTATAATTGATATATTAATGGAGTCTGGTTGATGACTCATGAGAAGCTTTAAGATGGTTGGAAAGGCATGCCTCATTTCCATAGTTACGGCTTTCACACTCTTTTTGTGAAAGCAAGCAACTTATACTTGGAGTTTAAAATTTGTTTGTTTTTTTAACCAAACATGTATAAACAAGAGTATGGTGAGATGGTTACAAAGTACTTTTAAGGAGAGACAATTTTAACTTGATATGTAATATTGTTAGATATTTGACATAAATTAGAATTTTTTGTTATACTATGTTCTTTTTTTTTTTTAGGAGAAAGGAGTAAATCTATTGACAAACGTCATCCAAACGACCACAAGGGTCAAAGCACATGAGATGACAAACCATCTCAAATGCAAGCATAAGCTACTGCAAGAAATAAAAGCACACGAAGGTGCGAAATCTAAAAACCAGAGTTCAAAAGTGCCCAAACACAAAGCGGGCATAACGAAAAGCCAAACAAGCAAAAAAACATAACTTCTTAACACGATAGAAAATCCCGAACATTGTCGCAGGCCTACGGACCAATTGAGGTGTACCTTAAGACAAAAGAGATTAACTAAAGCATTAAGAAGGATCTTTCCTAGTTAGACTAGGGGACTAGTCCCTGCTGGCCTCATTAACGAGGCCCAATCCATCAGTTGCCCGGCCCAAACTCGAGCCCACATCCCAATCCAGCTCTGCCAAACCCGATCCACACTTGGCTTACACAGCCAACTCCGCCACCGTCAGCTGCAGCTCCGCCTCGGTCTCCGGGTTCAGCTTCCGCTGCGCTGCCGGCTTGCTGGAGCCACTGCCACGGTGCCTGCCAGATTTGATCAGAGATTTCCCAGCCCGCTTAATCCCAAGAGCGCCAGAAGGGGTGACTTGTAACCCTAGTTTGGTTGGAGTGAGATTGCCAGACCCTAGGATTAAGCTGTGACGATTCCTCTTGCCATCATTACCTTCTACATCTGTCCAACGTCGCCGGCCTCTAGAAATCTTGGGAGGTGACTCAAACATTGAATGTTCACGAATCTGCACCTGTCTCCTATCTTTTGGAGGAACAGGGGCAAGAACAGGGGCTACCGGGGATGGTTGAGAGCATGCCCTGAACACCATCGCCGGAACAGAGGGAGGAGGAGGGTGATCCTCTGTCGCCAAACTAATTGTGTTTTCCTCCACAACCGTAGGGCACCGAAGACCCCCATGGTTGATCATCATACAGTTCCCACATCTACCGAGAAGCCGTTCATAACGGTATGCCACCATGATAACATCCTCAGGTGAAATACGAAGACGGCGATGCAGAAAAACCGGATCATGCAGAGGTAGAGTGAGCCGAACCCTAACCTTGCCACGAGGAAAACCCGCAACACCAGCCCAATAGTTTCGCCGACCAACTGAGCCGTCGCCGGCGTCGTAATAGCCGCCGGCAGGTTGAAGATCTCCACCCAAATCCATACAAAATCAAATGAGACAGCTATGATATCAGAGAAACCATCATAGTCATTAATTAAAATCATAGCCCGCTGAAAACCCCAAGGGCCTCCACGCTTAACCCGATTAACATCACGTTGATTTGTGAATGTGAACAGGTAGCGATCTCCCCTAGCTTGAACCTCCACCGGGGTACTGAGCCGCCACATCGATCGAACAGCACTACGAAAAGCATCAAAAGCCACAGCCCGGGCTGTGTTTAGTTTTCCGACGAGGAAGAACCTCGGAGCCATGAAACCGCGATCCAGACATTTGAGATTTCCTAGATCAACAGGTTCGTCCTGATGAGAGAGTGAAAGTTTGGAGGCCAACCTTGCGGTCATGGATGCCACAGAGGCAGAGGAAGTAACAGTAGCAGTGAAAGCCATGAGAAACTCGCCGCACAACCAAAATTTTCTGAAACCCTAACCCTAGTTGTGCAGGCACAATAGAGAGAAAAGGGAGAGAAAAAAGTCGCGGTATTTTTTTTCCAAGTGGAATATATGATTCGTTATACTATGTTCTTATTATCACATTCGTCATATTATTATTTTTTTATAGAAAGAATAAGAATTTTGATTGTAAATGGTCAAAATCATAACATGTATATGTCTAGATTTTTAGAATTTTAAGATATCACATGTATGAATTTTATTTCTATATAATGAAACGATCCATCATACCAATTATCGATAAGTTCCATTTATTCTAATTTGAACTCGCATCATGTCCGATTACTAAGTTTTAGTTCAAAGCCATAATCAAGTCTAAATACCAAGAACTTAGTCACAGTGTAAAATGTAAAATTGTAAGAAGGGTCACTTTCATGTTTCACTAATAATTCACTCAATAATGATAAAGCTTTGAAGCTCAGAATGCGTTGGTTCAGTGGGGACCAAGCATAATTTTGATTGATAAGAGGAGGATGAGATCCAACGGCCACAATCGCACGCGGTGGACCCCCCTAACAGACTTAGGGGCTGTCAGATTTCTTTCCATTTAAGGTAGAACACCGTCGACGTCGACCGTAATGATACGCGGCCCCACTTCCTTTTTGGGAATGTGTCTTTAAGGAAGTCACGTCTTGTGTGGGCTCCACTTTCCCCAACTCGTCCTATCTTCAATCCGAAATGACCCGTCGTCACACAAACACCGATCCAATTTCTCTGCTGCTGCTGGTCTTTTGGGTCGGCTCTGTTTGCTTGTGACTTGTCAAGTTTTGGTAAAACCGTAAAAACAATAGTCGGCCGGACTATGTACCATTTAGGTAGAACGCGGAAGATTATGATTTTTCATTTAATATAAGATGAATCTATAATCAGAGTCTATACTTTTACACGTATACCGATGATTTTAGTATATGATATCAAGACTTATGAAATATGTTAAGTTACATTTGAGTAACATCGGTTCATATCGTTGTAATCAATGGTATTTTATTAATGGTAAGAGTAAATCTTTCTTCTAGAAAAATTACAAAGATTCAAGGTGGGTAAGTGTTTTTCCAATATTTGGTGACACAATAAATCAAATTTAGTGAACGTGTGAGTTCATTTGGTTGAAATAGGTGAACTAATGTTAAGTTTTGAAAAGCTGACATCCCAACTCAATGTTGTATGCCTTTGTCTTAGCCTTAGCCTCTCAGCCTTGATGAGCAGCACGAGCTCATTTACTGCACGTCTAAAATGGTGAACAGTTTCATATGTAAACATTGAGCGATTACATACTCTAGTAAATATATTCCTTGATTATATAAGTGAAAAATTGAACCTCATCAAAGATCGAACTTTGATCTTAGGTGATAGAATTGCCTAACCTACAACATATATAAAACCATGAGCCAAAACTATCTAGTTCATTTTTCTTTCTGATTAGATTGGATGTTGGAGTTTTCTTGGTTTGCAGCACATTAGAGCCCTAACCTCTAGCTGCTTAGCAATAATTGGTCACGTACTAAACTGATTGATATATACCACGATAACTGAAGTACGAACCTCCCCGCCACTTACAGAAAGCGAACTCATATTTATCATTAGACTAAATAATTAGAGACACGTTACGATAATAATTGTTGAAGGAAAACAAATGCAAACCATCATCATCCTCATGTGATCTGAATTCTAATGGAGGCAAAGGCATGTGAGGTTAATGGGGCTGAGAGGAGCAGGGCTGAGACGCTTATTGCAATTTAGGGTTAAATGAAGTTGAGGGCTACGGTTGTGATGGGGAAAATTAACTTGATTTGGTGTGCTTTGTTGTCTACTTTAGGTCATGTTTCAACTACCCCGCAAATGGCCATGAGAGTAAAGCCAACAACGACTCACATATATTCCCCCCATTTTAACCATTATTATTTCGCCTCAATTATTTCGTTGAAAATGTGATATACTACTTCTCATGCTTCTGATCAAAGTTTGATTGCTACATTTCTTTCTATGTCTTTTGAGGAGTCTAGAACATCTCCAATAGTTTCTCCAATTTTTTTTTTTCTTAACTTTAGAGATTTTATACATATTAACTAATATCGTAATATACAAAATCTGCAGGCTGATAATTTAATGTTGTTGACAGTAGCCACAGAGGGGCTACAACAGGCCCACATACCCGCAACCAGTGCACCTGGGGCCGGCCTAGGGCCCGGAACCGGATCGCCAGCACCCGGAGCCGGGGTCCAGTAGTCTACCTCGCGACCAGGGACCCGGGGACCGGGGGCGCCAGCCTGCCAAAGAGGTCACCAGAGCTGCCCTTTGGTGTCCGAACAGAAGGAAGCCAGTCCCACATCGAAGAGTGAGGCCAGACCTCACGCCCGGCCACATATATAAGGGCCTCAACTACCCTCATTAATAGGTAACTGATCTTTCCTACTGCTTATCATACGTGCTTAAGTTATCTATTCATCCCAACTGTACTAACTTAGGCATCGGAGAGGAGAAGACCGGCCAGCCCGGTATTCCCCTTAGTAAGCAGGTTTACAGGAGATCACACTTGGATTCATCTGTCTCTACCAGGCCTACGGGTTTTAGGTATGAACAATTGGCGCCGTCTATGGGAATTAGTTCAAAAAGTTGTGTTGCTCTACCGGAGGGTAGAACCCGACCGATCTTTTGAAAGGCGGTTAAATCCACAATCCGGAGGCCATGGAAGGAATGAAGATAAGAGCTAGCGAGGGAAGGTTGAAAGAACGAGTCCGGATCCCCGGCCGAGCCCAAAACATTAAATCCGAAGTCAGCGCGAGGTTCGTCCCATCCCCTGACCAGGACGGAACTCACGGTTGCCAAGGCTCAGACAATCCTGACCGATACGATGCGGGGGAGGAAATAAAAAAAATGAAGGCAGAAGTCGCACGGTTGCGAGAGGAGGGCGATCGAGACCGACTAAGGGCGGATGCCCGGTGTCAAGAGTTGGAAGCGGTGAACGTCGCCTTATTAGCAGCCCTGGAGAAGGGGCACCAACGGGGCACTTCTCGGGCGGCATCGCGGCCCGAAAGCAAAAGTAACGAATTCCCGCACCTAGAGGTGGGACAGCCTACGGGAAGGAGAAAGACTGCGCATGTGCCCACACCCCTCTTTCCGGAAGCTCTGAAGAATTCCGGCCCGGTTGAGCCCCCATACCGTACGAGTCTGGCATCGAGCGAGCAGGACAGCTCCACCGCAAGGACGCTCCTGACGCTGTCCGCCTCGGTGTCGGACATGAGGGACCGGCTAGAAGCCAGCGAGAAAAGGACGGCGCAACCGCAGGACAGTGCACGATTCAACGAACGCACTGGACCTTTTCCACACCGGGTTAGGGTATCAGGAAGGTCTGGTGACCAAAGGCCCCTGAGACTGACGTACTCGGGAGCGAGCTGCCCATACCAGCACCTGGACAGCTTTAAGTCACAAACGGACACAAGGGGCTACTCAGACGCCACGTGTTGCAATGTATTCCAAGAGACGCTCTCGGGGGAGGCGTTGAGTTGGTTCTAAGAGCTGCCGGTAAACTCGGTGGAAACCTTCGAACAGCTGGCTGATAAGTTTGTCGGCCGGTTCGTCCTTGGAGCCAAGGCGGCCCAAACATCAACGATCCTTTTCGACTGCATGCAGACTGACCACGAACCGCTACGCGCTTTCGTTAACCGGTGGCATATCGCCACGGCCGGGATCAGGAACTTGGATAAAAGGATCGCTGAGATGGCATTCAAGCAGGGATTAAAACCCGGGGAACTCTCGTACGCCCTGCGGGTAAAGGAGCCGCTGGGGTACGACGAATTGATGGCCGTAGCCGTCAGGCACGCCTAGGCGGAGCATGAGACGTATGGGGATAAGATGCCCAAGCGAAGGCCGGATGACATACTACCACCGTCTTCCCGTGAAAGCAAAGCGGGGCGGCAGGATCGCAACCGCACACCTACGACCAGCAAGAAAACCAAAGTATGGGAGGATTGGCGACCCCGCCGGAGCGGCAACAACGGTTCACAGTCAAGAAGAAGGCCACCGACTTCGCGACCGGCGCGGCCCGTGGCACCAGAGCCAGCGGGGCGACAACCGCGGGCCCTGGCCGTTGCGCCAGCAGGAAAACGCGAGGACTCAGCCGTCCGGACTAACGACCAACGACCCCAGAGAACGGTTGTGGACGGCCGAGTCCGGACAGACGACCCGCAAGGAGACAGGCAGGATGCCCGAGAAGTGGGAACCATAAGCACCCGAGTCCCGGGAGGGATCGAGGTGCACGGGAGCATAAATATGATACATGGTGGGGGTCACATAGATCGACTTACCCAGAGCTCGAAGAAGCGGTGCTTAAGGTCGATCCGGGGAAATGAGGTATACGCCTTCGGAGGAGGAAGCGGCCAACCGCTAAAACCGGATGGAACTCGGTTACGTTCTATGAGGAAGAAGAGCCGGAGGATCTGATCCAACCGCACAACGACCCCTTCCTCATTACGGTCCAAATAGACCACTGGATAACCACCCGCATGCTAATCGATACCGGAGTTTCTGTCAATGTGATGTTCCGAGACGCATACAAGGGACTGCAGAGAGGAAGGAACAAGTTATCCCAGGATAATGAGCCGCTGATAAGCTTCTCCGGTGAGGTGGTCCAGCCTTTGGGATCGGATTACCTACCGCTAATCTTGAGCAAGGGAGACAAGACGAGGAAGGAGCACTTGGAGTTCATCATTGTGGACTGCTTGTCCTCGTATAATGGCATAATCGGTCGGTCGGGGTTGTGGAGGCTGAAAATGTTTATAGCGGCTATATGCTGATGTTAAAAATGTCTTCACCCGCAGGCGTCATTACCATACGCGGGGACCAGAAGATCGCCTGCAGTCATTACAAGGAGGCCCTGACCCACGGAAGAAAGCGCACCGAGGTCTTCACGGCTACTCAAAAGCGCCAGTGCCGGAGCCGAGCATTGACCCCCGTGATGACACCGATTCCGACAACGAGAAGCTAAAACGACCGTCGGCCGTGGAAGAAACCGAAACAATCTCCATTTCGGAGGATCACCAGGAGCGCAAGGTGGTGATAGGAACGAAGCTCGCCCCGGCTGTCAGGCAAGAGCTCATCACCTTTCTCCGAGACAACAGTTCGGTCTTCGCATGGTCCTACGAGGACATGCCAGGCATATCCCCGGAGATAGCCGTCCACCGGCTAAATTCGTTGCCCAACGTTCCCCCGGTGAGGCAGAAGAGGAGGTCTTTCAGCCCGGCAAAGTATGAGGCGATCAGAGAAGAAGTGCAGAAGCTGAGAGGCATAGGTTTCATCCGGGAAGTCCAGTACCCCCGATGGCTCGCCAACGTGGTTATGGTCCCAAAGAAGGGAACCGACCGGTGGCGCATGTGCGTGGATTTCACCAACCTGAACCGGGCGTGCCCAAAAGACAGCTTCCCGCTCCCCCGAATCGACCAGCTTATAGATTCCACGTCCGGTTTCAAACTACTCAGTTTCATGGATGCCTACGCCGGGTATAATCAGATAAGGATGAGCCCGGACGACGAAGAGCACACCTTGTTCACAACTGACGAGGCACCTACTGTTACAAGAGGATGCCGTACGGTCTAAAGAACGCCGGGGCCACATACTAACGGATGGTAAATCTCATGTTAGAGCAGGAGATGGGCAAAACGGTGGAAGTGTACGTAGATGACATGCTGGTCAAGAGCTTGACCGCGGGGGCCCACATCCGAGACTTGGCGGTAGTCGTCGGTAAGATGCTCAAGTTTGGAATGCGCTTGAACCCGAAGAAGTGCATTTTTGGGATTTCAGAGGGCTTGTTCCTAGGTCATGTTATCAGCCAGCGAGGGATAGAGGCTAACCCGCTGAAGGTCCAGGCGATCCTAGACATGGAAACACCAGGGGAAAGAAACCAAGTCCAGATGCTGACCGGCCGATTGGCCGCCCTCGCCAGATTTATCTCCCGCCTGACCGATAAGTGCGCCCCATTCTTTAAACTGCTCAAGGCACAGCAGTTCAAGAAAATTCACTGGGCGACGGAGCACGAAGCGGCATTCCAGTCCATCAAGGCATACCTGTCTACAGTGCCTCTCCTATCCAAACCAGTGCCGGGCGAGATGCTATACCTCTACATAGCTGCGTCAGGAAAGGCCGTCTCCGCGGCTCTCGCCAGGAAGGAGGGCACGATCGACCTCCCGGTATACTATGCAGGGAAGGGACTTACCGGAGCCGAAGGCCGGTACCCTGACATTGAAAGACTGGCTCTGGCCCTGATCGTCAGCGCCAGAAAGCTCCGACACTATTTCCAGGCTCATTCCATCACCCTGTATACCAATCACCCTCTGCGGCAGATCCTGCAAAAACCGGATACCAGCGGCAGACTCGTACGGTGGGCAGTTGAATTGGGAGAGTTCGACATCACTTACGCCCCGCGAACGGCTATCAAGGGTCAGGCCGCTGTAGATTTCATATGCGAACTCACCCCGATGGCGGTAGAGGCGCAATCCGGCCGGTCCAAGGGCACCAAAGCAGTTCAGGCCATAAAGATCGAACCAGGCCTCCCCAGCGGTTGGAAACTTTATGTGGACGGCTCCGTAACGGGTAAGCGGAGCGGAGCCGGCGTCATGCTAACCTCGCCCGATGGCCAGTCGTACGAGTATGCCTTATGGTTCCTCTTCAATACCTCCAACAACGCCGCTGAGTACAAGGCCCTCATAGCCGGCTTGGAGCTAGCCAAGGAGATAGGGATACCATCCTTGGAAATATACAACGACTCGAGCCTGGTAGTGAACCAGCTGAACGGGCTGTTCGAAGTCAAGGAACCCCAGTTAGCCTCCTACCAAGCTTTGGCCAAAGCCCTGATCGAGCCATTCCAGGACGTCACGATTCAGCATGTACCCCGGGAGGCAAATAGGCATGCAGACGCCCTCGCAAGGTTGGCAACCGGAAACTACTCACCGGAGTACCGAAGAGCTAAAATTGAAACCCTCCAGAAACCAAGCATAAGCAAGACCATCTCCGAGATATTTGCGGTGGAGGAGGCACCACCGAGCTGGATGACGAGTCGCCGAAGCGAGCATCAAGCAATAATAACCCTACAATCGTTAGTAGTATAGAATAAGTAGGGATCGTTCTAGCCGGGGATTAAGGGTACCTGAAACATGAGAATGTTAACAAAAATATTCACAAACACATATGCACATAATTGTCACACTTATATACATATATACATATTCACACACGAAATTATGGGGCATAAAAGGCTTGGCAGCAAAGCTGCCTCTAAATTCCTAGACATGAAAATAAATTGCTGAAAATAAATCCTAAATCTATTATTTACAAGTTTGGTCGACATTCTTCCACAAAGCACTAACACGCAAGCAATCAAAACACATAACAAACAAGCAAGCAAGACTCACGGCAAAGCATTAAAGCGTTCTAGACTTAACTTAACTCCAACCCAATTAGCTCCTAACCGGCTACTAATTGATTAAGACTCCTCATGTATTTTAAGTGACTAACCGCCTAACCTTAAAATTATACTAGTCATCTTTGAATATTCTAACCGACGTAAACAAACATGACAAGTAATTAAGCACAAAGTCTTTTTCTTTAGTTGGAAACAAGTCAATAGAGTAAGGTTGTCAATCATCTCTTCAACAAGCATGTTCATTTAAATTACTCTAACCCTCGTGAAAAACAACACAAACTAAGTAACTCGTTGATTACCTAATCCATATTAATTTTTCGGCTAATGAGATCAATAATCTAAGTATTGCAATTACATAGGCTACCAATCTTTAAGCGCATGAATTTAAAGAACAAGTCAAGAAAACCCTAAAATCAATTTAACACATATTTTTGCCGAAAATCCTAATTACTAGTTCATCATGTATTTTCCTTACTCTTTAGCATGCAATCCATATTCTTACATCTAAAACCTCACTTAAAGATAAAGAAAATAAATTGACATGCAAATCATAAAACCAAATTTCAATCCAATTCATACATAGACATAAAAATTGAAACCAAGAATTCATGTCAATTTCATAGACAAAGTTTAACATAACTACACAAAAATTTACAAAGCCAAGAGTAGGGAGTGGATCACACATTAGAAACCTTGGAGACTTCGTCTTGTATGGATCCGGTGGTTGATGGTGTCGGATGGGGCTGCTGCTCGGCAGTGATGATATCGGCAGCAAGGTACCAAGGTTCGGCAGGAACTTTGGGTGTGGTGGAGGTGGTTTTGGCTAGGGTTTTTGTGTAGGATTCTTGGAGAAATTTAGGTAGAGCTTTGGCTAGATTTTTGCTTTGGAATGTGACCAGTTTTTCTGTGTAAAAGTTGGCTATTTATAGAGGAAAATTCGGCAGAAACCCTAGGTAGAAAACCTAGTCCAAATCGGCAAAGGCAATCCTTGTGCAACAAGGTTTTGGTTCCTTCCTTTCTTGGTTCTTCTAGGAAACTTCTTTTTTTCTGATTTTTTCTTCAATGCCTTGGCTTGGTGTCATCCTCTAACCTTCCTTAAGCTTGGACCATCATCACATATGCATTTGTACACCATTTGTTCCATCAAAAACAGAAAACACAAAAAGGGGGCAGTAGGTTTCTGGAATCGGCAGATTTGATGTTGCTGTAGTAACTCCGGCATATCTCCATCCTCGGAGCTCCGATTGATGCGATTCCAAGTCTCAGATAAACTAGACACATATGGCCATCTCCCCATAAAATATCTCGATCAAATTTTTTGTGAGTCGTCGGGAATGATTTTTCGAAGTTGGGACAAAGTCCCAGGAAAATCCTGGAAGCCCCTGGATTGGAATGCTCGGACTGCCATTTTGCAGCCAACTTTTGGGTGACTTCCCGAACTCCGATTGATCTGAAATTTTAACACAACATTCCTCAGTATAAGAATAATAAGCACACCAAATTTCGTAGAATTCGGACAAGGATAGATCATATTTGTACTCGTCACAAAATCGCGAAAAAGACATATTTTACACTATTTTCCAGATTTTTCAAACTTAGTCATTTTTCGGATTCTTAACCACATTCCACCAAAACTCTACCAAAATGACACTAACTACATTATGACTCTATTTTAGACAAATAAGGGTTAAACAAAGCATAAATGAGGGCATAAACATATAATATCATCGCACATTGTGCTCCTATCACTGGATGGATCAGATAGTTAGATACTTGGCTGACAAAACCAGCCCCCAGGGTACAGTGGAGGCTAGGAGGCTACACCTCCGGTGTGCCAGGTACAGCCTCCTCAACGGCAAGTTGTACCGAAGAGGGCACAGCTTCCCCCAGCTAAAGTGTGTGACTAAGGAGGCGGGAGAAGCCATCATGCGAGAAATCCACGAAGGAGTGTGCGGTAATCACTCTGGCGCCCGGTCCCTATCTCACAAGTCGCTACGGGCAGGGTACTTCTGGCCAGACATGGCAACAACGTCGAGGAAAATATCAGGCAGCTGCCATAAGTGCCACATGTACGCCACCACACCCCATGCCCCGGCAATCGCGCTGTCAATTCTGTTAGCACCATGGCCATTCGCACAGTGGGGGCTGGACATCATCGGCCCTTTCCCAATTGCTGTGGGACAATACAAATACGCCATCGTAGCCGTCGACTATCAGACCAAGTGGGTCGAGGCGGAACCCCTGGTAAAGATTACCGAGGAGCGGGTAAGAAAATTCCTATGGAAGAACATCTACTGCAGGTTCGGGGTGCCGCAGACCATAGTCACGGACAACGGAACACAGTTCAACAATGCTGATCTAATCCAGTACACGGCCTCCATGGGGACCCGGATGCTATTCGCCTCAGTAGCGCACCCGCAGACCAACGGCCAGGTGGAAGCGGTCAACAAGATCATCAAGAGTCTCCTCAAGAAGAAGTTGGATGACAAAAAGGGATGTTGGGCTGAGGAACTCCCCGCGGTTCTATGGGCCATCCGGACGACAGCAACCCGGGCAACAGGGGAGACCCCGTTCTGCATGGCATTCGGAAGCGAAGCGGTGCTCCCCATAGAGACCGACATGCCCAGCGGAAGAGTTGAGAATTATGACGCCGAAACAAACGCCGAAGGCATACGGCTCAACCTGGACCTGATAGAGGAGCGGCGCGACCAAGCGCATATGCGAAACCAGGCGTACAAGGAACGGGTCGCTCGGTACTACGACGGAAAGGTCCGGGAAAGAAAATTGCAAGTGGGGGACTGGGTCATGAAAAAAATTCAGAAAAAACCGCTGGCCTTGGAACCAACTTGGGAAGGGCCCTACCAAATCACCGCAGCCGCAGGTCCGGCAACATTCCACATCATAGACGCCGACGACATCTACTCTACTCGCCCATGGAATATCCAGCACCTGCGGTTCTACCCTAAATGAGATCAGTCTTGGAGGGACAATAATGTATTTGGTATCGATGTTGCAATACACAGTCACTGCCTCTAGAATGAGCTACAGCTGGTTACAAGGTATATACATCTGCCAGGTATACATGTAAAACAAAAAACCGCTAATCAGCGCCGCCGACGCCTCCAATCCCTAACCCGCCAGCCTTGAGAGACCGCTCTTGCTCCAGCTTCTCGGCCATGGCTACCTCAACCTCCATCCGCTCAGCATCAAGCCATCCTTTCTCCCTCCACTCCAGATAGGCATCATTTATACCCTTTGCACGAGCGGCCTCCAGGATCTCTTCAAGTTCCAACGACTCCCGAAAATCGTCGATAGCCTTATCAGCGACTTCGGCAAGTCGGGATTCTGCGAGTTTCTCTCCTCCTTTGACGACTGCGGTTATTTGGGTCTGCAATTCCAAAACCTTCACCTCCAGCTCCGTTCTCTCCTCTTCCCGAGCGGTCGCCAGCCGACCGGCCTCCTCTCTCTCCTGCGCAAGCTTAGCCTCCGCCAATGACAGCTGCATGGTGAGGTCCTCCACTTGCCTCTCCAAAAACAGAGTCTCCTCACTAGGCTCAGCGACGTAAAGGCTGTGAACCAGCTGTTACAAATGCACAAAAGGAACATTAGCTCGTACCACAAAAGAGGATAGGGAGCACAGAAGAACCTCAATTCCACACAGGTACGCAACCAGGCTTACCCGAAGACCCAACTCCACAGCCTTCTTCCTGCTCTCGCCCGGCTGCGCAGCCCCCGGAGCCTCCCGATCAAGTCCCAAAGACTCGATGGTAGATGCCACGAACCTACCAAAGCCGCTATCACCAGAACCGCGATCGGCTTCCGGCTCCCGACTCCTTCGGCTACCGGTTCCCTCTGCCAGAACCAGTGCTGACCCTCTACCAGCCGAGCTCGAAGCCCCGGCATCAAATGTTCTCGCCCTCTTCGCCGGAGCTTCGCCAAGACCGCTTCTGCGGTACCCAGTCATCTCCGCTGCCTCTCTCTCCCGCGGGGCCCGCACCCCCATCGGCCGCGCTAGAGGTTCCGGACCTTGTGAGCCCACCGATCTCACTTCCCGAATAACAAGTGGGGCATTATCCTTACCGCCCGGCCGCCTACCGTAGTGGGAGTCTGGAAACATGAGCGGTACAGGGTTATTATGCACCGTCCTCTCTAAGGTAACCGGATCTACAACGGTTTTCGAGGCCATCTCCCCCATCTCCATCAACCTCTGGGCCACAAGCTCGTCATCTGGCTCGACGGTCTCCTCGCTCCGAACAGCGAGCCGGGGGGCATTAGCTGCAAACCAACAAACCGAGCAGTCAGAATAAAATGCGACCCCACAAAACAACAGTGCAAGGTACCTTACCGGGTTTCTTCCCCATCTCGCATATCTCCAGCACATTCCACCGGATGAAATTGTAGGAACTCCGGCCCAGAGTGTCCCAGCAAACAAAAAGCCGGGCTAACCGCTGCCTCTCCAAGTCGACCAACTGGTACGACTGATCCCTGATAGCTTGATAAACCCCGGGCACCCGAAAGCTCCTCGAACTACACTGCCACCTGCCCCCGGCCAGCACAACCGCCCTCCTCCATACATTCGAAACCGACGACGGCAGGTGGGTGACGGCAGGATCGAAGTCCCGCGCGGTGAAATTAACACAACCACAGGCCTGGGCCTTTTTGCAGTAGACAATCTTGTACAGCGCCCAGAACTCATTTACCGTGGGCCAGTCCATGTTGCTCAGACTGAATAAGCACCCAAGGCTAAGCAACTGCCTCCACTGGTTGCTAGGAAGCTGGGCTGGGGAGAGGTTTATCATGCTCAGCACGTACTGGACAAACTTCGGCAGCGGCAGAGATAGCCCGTGCCGAAATTGATCTTCAAAAATGGCAACCCAACCCGCCTCCGGGTTGCAGGCCAGTTCCCCAGGATGCAGGCCCCGGAGCTTAACGGAGGAGTCAATGTCCCACTTCGCCCGAAAATCCCTTATCTCGGTATCAGTCATGCTTCTGGTCGGCTCGTCACAGAAAATCACCATGCCGCCATCCAACAACTGATACCTCACGGGCCCTCCCATCGACCCACGACCGGCATCGACAGGGTTCGCTGATCTCTCAGATGCCATAAAGCCTAAACAACAGAATTTAGCTCTGTAGCAAGATAACAGCACAGACAGACGGCAAACGAAGAGCCAAGCTTCAGCAAAATACGGCAGGAGGAGAGGAGGGGGGGCAAAGCGTCTTATAGGCGGCAAAACTGCACCTTGTTGATAATTAGGGCAAGCATAAAAGAGAGGCAACCCCAGCCACAGATCCCCTCCATCTCAGACCGCTCCCTGCTGACACGTGTCCTAGCATCGATAAAGCTCCCATGTCATCATAACTGATGGGACTGATGGGCTCTCCCCTTCATTGCATGTCAGCCACATGTCCCACCTACAAGCGGCAGTTAGGGGAGATAGGAGCGCAAGCCGAGGCGTCCACTCCCCCCACTTCCCCAAGAGTCAACCTCAAACCAAGGAACAGCATCTCACCGGTTATGAAGTATCCAACCGGCTCCGCAGCATCTCACCGGTTATGAAGTATCCAACCGGCTCCGCAGCATCTCACCAGTTATGAAGTATCCAACCGGCTCCATGGCACCTCACCAGTTCCGTAGCATTCAACCGGTTCCATGGCATTCCACGGATCATGTGACATTCAACCGGCTCCAAAGCATTCCACCGGTTTAGTCACTTTCCTTCGCTTGCGGGCAGGAACGAGCCAGCAACAACTCGAGGCTTCCAAACGCATGGGTTTTATAAACCCGGGCGAGTTTACATCTAACACATGTACTCTTTTCCAGCAGGATAAAAACCCTGCATCACACTGAACTGTGATACATTTGGGGATACATGGCGAGACTCGTTATCTCAACGCCTCCCCACCGGGAAGATTGTTTCTCTAACACAGAACAAGTCTCCCCGCAGGCTAACAAACCTGCACATTACCTCACGCTTATTCCAACACAAGCGGAGAAGAACTAGCAAGTGTTAACCGGTGCTTAAACATGGCCGCAACACCGGGGTACCTATTGGCTTATTCCACGCTCCAACAGGCCTCCCCGCATGCTAGTAATCCTACCCCACGCTTATTCCAGCACAAGCTGGGCCGAGCCACCGGGCACCTCCCGGCCTGCCATTGGCAGCAATTTCCCCTTGGGGGACTCGTTCTGATATGGCAGAACGCCCGGTCGAGTTCCCAGGCACTCTCCGGCTCGATACGGTATGGGGGTCCACCGGTCAGTTCGCCAATTTCGCCTTGGGGGACTCGTTCCGATATGGCAGAATGCCCGGTCGAGTTCCCAGGCACTCTCCGACTCGATACGGTATGGGGGTCCACCGGTCGGTTCGCCAATTTCACCTTGGGGGACTCGTTCCGATATGGCAGAACGCCCGGTCGAGTTCCCAGGCACTCTCCGACTCGATACGGTATGGAGGTCCACCGGTCGGTTCGCCAATTTCGCCTTGGGGGACTCGTTCCGATATGGCAGAACGCCCGGTCGAGTTCCCAGGCACTCTCCGACTCGATACGGTATGGGGGTCCACCGGTCGGTTCGCCAATTTCGCCTAGGGGGACTCGTTCCGATATGGCAGAACGCCCGGTCGAGATCCCATGCTCCATATCTATTGCATGGCGGATTTCAACGCCCCATTATCATCCCATGCACTCTCCGGGTTTCACCCCACCCCATGCTCATGGCACGACAACACTTGAGCACAATACCATTTGTATTGCATGCATACTCATAATTGTCGCACATCATCATTAACAGGTACTCACCACGCCTACTCTGACCGAACGCCCGGTCACGCCCAATCTTCAATACGGACTTGGGGGACTGGGTACCGTTGGGTTGGCAACTGCGGGTCTGAGGGACAGAGGCAAGACATATTAAGTCCCCATTCAAGATTGCACTTGACCGGGAACTTGGGAGACTTGTTGACAGTAGCCACAGAGGGGCTACAACAGGCCCACAGACCCGCAACCAGTGCACCCGGGGCCGGTCTAGGGCCCGGAACCGGATCGCCAGCACCCGGAGCCGGGGTCCAGCAGTCTACCTCGCGACCAGGGACCCGGGGACCGGGGGCGCCAGCCTGCTAAAGAGGTCACCAGAGCTACCCTTTGGTGTCCGAACAGAAGGAAGCCAGTCCCACATCGAAGAGTGAGGCCAGACCTCACGCCCGGCCACCTATATAAGGGCCTCAATTACCCTCATTAATAGGTAACTGATCTTTCCTACTGCTTATCATACGTGCTTAAGTTATCTATTCATCCCAACTGTACTAACTTAGGCATCGGAGAGGAGAAGACCGGCCCGCCCGGTATTCCCCTTAGTAAGCAGGTTTACAAGAGATCACACTTGGATTCATCTGTCTCTGCCAGGCCTACGGGTTTTAGGTACGAACAAATGCACTGTGATAATTTAATGCATTGTGAAGCAACAGGCAATCCTCTTATCAGTCTTATGAATACCAAATAATTAAGCTCCTCTTATGAACTCATTTGTATCCTTTTTTTTTTTGTATGTAAACAATTAAATGATTGTTTACAATGTATGGTGTATGTGGTTTGTCATAATGTTACCGAAATAATTAGTGCACATATATAGTCTGTATAATATGTAAATAATTTATTTATTATTAAAAAATGTCAAACACGTTAAATTCGAGATACTTTATTGAACAATATTCTCATCCTCGATTCTTCAATTATATATATATATATATATATATATATATATATTCCCTATCCGCTATGAAATTAAAGAGCGGAGCTCCTTATTTAAGCTACTTTCTGATCAAATTTCTACATCTCAACCGTTCAGTATTCAGGTATATGTGTGTAGATCATCTCTGCAAAATTTCATCAAATTTGATAATCATTTGAACATTCCCAATCGTAATTAACACAAGTGGTTCATATTGAACAGATTCAGTATGTTCATTGTTTTTTTATCGTTTGATACCTTAACGATCACCAAATTTGATGAAATTTTACAGAGATGATCTACACGCATATACCTAAAATACTGAACGATGGAGATGTAGAAATTTGATCAGAAAGTTGGTCAAATAAGGAACCTCGCTCTTTAATTTTAGAGCGGAGCCCCACTCTGGATAGAGACTATATATATATATATATATATATTCTATTTAAAGCGAACCTCCACTATGAAATTAACGCGTACAATTCTTTTTTTGACATACTTTTCGGTTATATTTGCACATCTCCACCGTTCAGATGTTAGAACCTAATGTATAGATCATCTCTGCAAAATTTCATCCAGATGTTGTAACCTAATATATAAATCATTCCTGTAAAATTTCATCTAATTTAGTTACCTAAAAGATCAAAACTATATTAAATCTATGAACAAACCGAATATGTTCAATCTGAACTGTTCAAAACTTCAAATAAATCACCATAACGAAATGTCAAACGATTATCAAGTTTGATGAAATTTTGCATAGATGATCTATATATTAGGCTCTAACATATGAATAATGCAGATGTGAAAATATGACCGTAAAGTGTGTCAAAAAAAGAACTTGGCAAGTTAATTTCATAGCGAACTGCCCTCTAGATAAGAACTGTATGTGTAACCGATGAGAAAACTACACACAGAAACATCTAGTGAATTTCAGAGTTAATTTCATACTAAATTCTGGTTCCTCATCACAATAGGAAAGGGTTAGCGTCTAGTGAAACATCTGTCGGATGCAGAGGAGATTTTTATTGTTGCTTCCATCAGTAACTAGGTTCGTGATCACTGCTTCACCCTGCAATATTCCCATATCATTGTAGTGGTGAAGTCTAGGGATGAAGCACTGAGCTGAGCAGATTGAACTGGTCTGTCCTGTGAGGCTCAAAGCAGTATCCTCCGGGGCTGTTGGTGTCAATGACAGAAGAGAGCGAGCACAACTTGATTCAATGTTGCCACCGAAGAATTCATTGGAGAACATTTTGTGGTTGTTACCATAACTTCCAGATGCAGAGATGGAATCAAGAAGTGGTTGACAAACAGAAGAAGAAGCTCCAGAGAAGATGGAGCCAATGCCTTCTCTGTAAATTCCCGAACATGAGTTTCTTCTTGAATCGCTTAGTTGGGAGTGGCCGCTATTAGGAACCTCATCCCAAGAAGTGTTCGTTACATTTTGTGTTGGATGAATTTGTGGAGTACTAAATTGTGAGAAATATGTGCCTGTTGTATGATAAGTTTAGAGACTAAGAACACATTATAGTACTTTCAATTAATGCTAATAAAGCAACATATATTGAATGTGTAAAAGACCTTGTAATCTAAAAATCCAAACCTTGGTAATCAGAAAGAAATGCTCCTAAACTTTTGGGCATAGGTTCTAGCTGAGGCTTCCTTCGGCGTTTGTTGTGTCCAGCAAGACGCTTTCTACAACTTCTCTTTCCTTCATCAAACTCTTCCAATGAATGGAACCTGGCATGGTAATATGATGGGGATATGTTAATAGACTTGACTCACTTGAGCAAGGAAAGAAACCAGGGTGATGAGTGACCTATGTCTAATTGATTAGTGGCTTTAAAGAATATGCAAATACTGCTCATTAAATTCATGTATGTAATTAAGTACATAGTTTCAAATGAAGAAATTGCTTACAACTTTTCTACTTTTCATTCTTACCTGCTGCACTGCTGACAGAATCGCTTCTCCTGCCCCTGAATCTTGACCTTTGGGGTCTTGGAATGGAGCTCACATACTTTATGGCGCTGGTGATACTCCCTGCACATGCTAAGATCAGAACTGCAACCATCAACCAAGCATGAAGCAACTTGGATCACTGCATTGGTTCGTCGGCGTCTCTTTGAAGATGTGTTCATCATAGTGGCAGCAGGGCCCTTCAACTCGCTCTTTAATTCGTTGTTCATATGGCTCAGGCACACAAGTTACACTCTGTACAGCAATGTCCTGAAGTCCTAAGCCTATAGAAGCAGCATTGGAGCAATGTTGGATGTGCCATTTCTCCAGGCAAACCAATTTTTGAGGCGTTCTTAAGTAATAGCCTATACAAAACACCACCCTATTCTTTTCCCCAAAATATGCATGTTCTTCCAGACGTTACCAAAATGGCAAAATCAAATACTATTCAACCAAAACATAGAACTAGATGATAATTTAATGCATATTAAGCAATGTAATAGTTTTCCTCTAACAAATCAACCTAACAAATAAAGAAACACAATGAAAAAAGAAATAAAAAAAACTCGAAGCAATGCATGGGAACTCAAAAACCACTTCTGTGCTCATTCACACTCATACCAAGTAACTCTTCTGGACCACTACACAGGTTTTTCCTTCAGTTATTTTTCTTGTAATAATGTTCAAACAAAGCTAATTTTGGATCTCAATGACTGCATTGAGAATTAATCTAGTAGCTAGAACCCTTACTTTGGCCACCAATGATGATAACCACATGAACACTACCATTGTTACTCTTGTAAAAGCTGCTTTTATGAAACCTTTCTCTATTCAAAGTAAGGTTTTCCTTTTCTTCTTCTATTCAACTTTTCTCAGTAACCTCATTTTCAAATGCTAAAAATGGAACAAGATGTGTTGAGGAATAACATAACATATACATGAGAAGATAGAATGATGGGTACCTTAAACTCTGAGAGAAGAACAGTAAAGCACAGAACTTGATTTGATATCCCCCCTCCTTGGTATCCAGTTAGAAAGGAAGAGAAACAAGAAAGAAACTTCAAGTCTAATGAAGCACAAGTTGGGAAGAAGTTGGGGGCATTCTGCAAAAGATGAGCAATAAGAAGCTTGGTTTGGAATTCTCATCAGCCATTATTTGTCTGACAAAACAGTTCCACTGAAAGTCTATAAAGAGAGAAAGAGAGAGGCTGAGGCTACTTTTACACTAGTTTTCTGTTGAGTCTCACCCTCCTTAAAAGAGCTAGCTTGTTGCACTGTAACGAGAAAAAGTTAGTGTCACAGTAATAATGGAGAATGAAGATAGCAAAGAAGAGAGAAAAAGGTGAAAACGTGTAGTAGGGAAAATGGGCAGAGACTAGTTGCTATCAGCTTTACAAATGAGAGGAGTGGAAGAACCTAGAAGGGGTTGGAAAGACTTGCTTCACTTTCACATTCCATGGTGTTCCAAATTATGGGGCTCTGAACTATTTGAGTTATGCAGTACTATAATTGATTGAGAAGACTTAGAAAAATTCACCCCGGACCCTATATGGGCACTTGAACCCGAGACTTGGGATCCATATTATGAACAAACTGATATATCACAGTAGGAAAGCTAACTTATTCAACTACAAAAATGGTAAGTTCACAATGGTTATTGACGGATAGGCACGAATTGACTATGCAACATGTGCACCTGTTTAATTTGCTCAATCTTTTTTTCCTCCCCACACACCTGTTTATGTGTTTATTATATATTTTACCTATTATTTAGGACATAACGTTATGTTGTTGATAGGTGAGGACGTGTGGTCGCATATGCCATCTTCTTTAGTGCCTCTCCTACCTTCAATTTGTCATGATCTATTTGGGATTCTTGGTTCTTTGAGCTTTTACTGCGTGGTAAGTGTTAACTCCTGAAAAAGGGTACCAGATGAGGTTAAACACTGGAAAAAGAAGTTTGCACATTTTCTATACTCTCATTACTCGACACCGAAAGTATTCTGATAGGTAATAGAACAATGATGTGTGTTGTTCTCCTATACTGAAGGGGTTGTTTTGTTCTATTTACAGCTAGAAAAAGCGCTATAAATTTACTCGGTGTTATTTCAGATTCAAAGGTTACTCCTGCAGTCCTGCGTGCTCTTTGATGCAATCGAATGAGCAAACGATTACTCATGAGACTCCCAACTTTCACTAGAACTGTTCATTTGTTTGATGCAATCGAATGAGCAAACGATTTTGGTTTATTCTGAATTTTTGCAGAGATGATATTTATTGATTAATTTAACTTTGAACGGTTAAAATCGTTGATTACATTGTCCACAATATGCAAATTAGAGAGAGTATGAACGCACACATCTATACTAGTATGGACACAACTATTTTCCATATATTTAGGCATTTATTTCAAACATGTGATTAAGTTTTCTTTGAATGTCTACAAGGACCTCAAATGGGAGCTTCTACTAATGCCTCATCAGCTTCATCAAAACGCAAAAAGGGTGAAAAGAAGAAGCGAAACAATCAAACCTGTTCAATTGGAAAACAATGCTGTATCCATTTCTGTCAAAGTTTCCAATTCGATCCTTCTGATTCCAATCCATCCCAAACTAGAATTATGAATGAGTGAGTTCATAAACACATCCTTACATAAAAAATTTGTGGAGCATGTCTTCTGTACTTAATAATTTGTTTTTTTCAAGTAATTATTTTCTTCTATTGTTATTTTTCTTTTTCATTTATTTGTTTAATATGTTACACATTTTTCTCATATTAATCTGTGGACACTTTAAATTTGGTGTTGATCATTTTATTATGACCATGACAGCTATATTGGTGTTTTAATGGCATATGCTGGCTTGCTAGCTAGATGTAAGAATTTCTCCTCCTCTTACTTCATAAACTTGTAAATAGAGTTACTAAAAAGTCTGTCTTCAAGATTCGTACTATTTTTATTGCTATACTGTTTCTGAGGGAGCAGGAACCTACATATGCCGCAACTCTGGTTCAATCTTGACTACTACCATTGTATGGTTTATCAGTGTGCCCACCGTTGGTTGCGACTGGAAACTGGGTGCTGGGAGAACTGACATCGTGTCTACCTGAGGTGAGACTGTTTAATACCTTGCCGTCCGCTTTGCTTATGCTTTATTGATTTTTCTTTTCCTTACATTCATGCTACACATTTTATATAGTTTTCAATAATCAATACACCTTTTTGTTTGATTTGTTGCATGCATTACAATTTCAGTCCCTAAGTTATCGTAATCTTTTCTTTATGCTGGGAAGCCTTTGTTGCTTGCTATTTCTTCATGCTATTTATGCTGCCCTGAAGTTGTACAGAGTACATTGGAGAAGGATGGAGATCGAGGCTTTGAAACCTGGGTAGCTGCCCTAGGATTGGTTTCTACCAACTCTTTCAAACCTGCAGGGCTATCAAGAAACTTGATTGGTAAGTATTTTGGTTGCTAAATCTTTAGGACAAGACTTGTGTTAAGGTTCTCCTATGAGTAGAATTTACCAATGAATTGCCATTTGTAATAAATATATCCACAAAAGTTAACAAATTGATAGCTGTATGATTTAATGACTTAGATAATATCACTAATTGTTCTCAAACCCTCAGCGGTGGCACTGGCAAAAGTGGTTGAAAGACTACTGATACTCGGAAAGTCTGGTGGTCTACTACGAGAATGTTTTACTTCTCTGATGGAAGCATCTGCCCGATTTAATGAAGTCGAGGAAGATAATGTTGATGATGAAGACGGCGATGGTGAAATAGAAGACGACAATGAAGTAAGTTATTGTGTTACTCTCTTTACGTACTACACTGCCTATCAATAACAGAAGCTGTTATGCTGCAATGTAACTTTAATTTAACTCTCCTAATCTGAGCTAAGCTATACCATTGCAGCTCGGCTTTGAACATGTAAGTTGGTCTGTCAAATATTAGAAATTATTGGTCTTATGCTTATTTAGGATTCGGAGGATGATGAACATGAAGAAACGGAGGAAGAGTTCCTGAATAGATATGCTGAAGCAGCTTTTGCCTTGGAAAATGGTTCAATTATTGAAGAGGAGGATATCGAAGATGAAGACCAGGAAATGGACTTTGAAATGATAAAGGTGCAGATTTTTTATTACCTTCTAGGTGCATTTTGTTGATGAAGGTTTGATTTTGTCTGCTTTTCTCATGGTTCTATGTTCTACAAACTTCCTACAAGAAATTTGATATGCAAGAAGTTATCTCGTCATATTTTTGTTTACAACCTGTGAACATAGTAATTGAGAGTTAAAGACAATTATCAAAGTCATTTACCAATATGAATTTCATGCAGTTTCAAGCCACTATACGAATTAAAGAAGTTTCAGTACTAATAATACATACTTATTTTCCCCTGGCAAAGATTTTTTTTACTTTGTTGAACTAATGGATAATGTTTCCCCACATTACAGTCCTAATAACTCTTTTTTAATGTTTCCCCACTAAAGAAGTACACTATTACGCTGCTGGTTGAGTTTAGAGTGTGAATAAAAGTGTGCTTGTTTACAGAATTGATATGTCAATATTACTATTGACCTGCAGTTTCATTTACTTACTCAAATTCCTAGAGCCAGGAGGTCTCTATAAATGTCAGTTGCTCTGTGACCAAGAAGCATGGCGGAACACCCGAGTGTGATTGCACAGTAAAACTACTCCAACCAGATGAGGTGCTTTTGGTCCAACTTGTACTAGATTTCTTCCACAGTCACACCAGTCATGAGACTTCTGGTTCTCTTATTATGAAACTATCCCTCAACATATCTGTTAATACCATTGGTATTCCAACTCGTCACTACTGCGCCTATGCCAATTAGCATATGGAGAAGAACTGTACAAGCCGTTGTCTAAAGCTTTGTTGGTCTCATTGTCCCTCCCAAAAAAAAAAAAAAGAGAGAGAGAGAAAAACGCTAATATAGAGTTGATCACACGAATGAAAGGTACCATGGATACATAGAATTAGGGGCATGAACTTGTTCCACACCACCTCATCGATAGAATTAGGACCATGGTTATTGTTGTTAAGCAGAATTGGTGGCATGAACTTGTTCCTGAAATTGTTAGACCTTTCCAGGTAATTCAAATTGATGTGAAAAACTGTTAGATATTTACAATTACAGAAAAGGATGAAGGGAATTTGAGTGGCCTTACATTTTGGAGAAATTATCTAATACACGTATAATCACAGTTTTGATGCTACTTTATGATCTTTGCATGCTATAATATCAAAATTTCAACTTTTCTAAATCTTTCTCTTCCTAACCTCTTTACTGGCTCGATGGCATCTTCCGTACAGCTTATGTTAATATTGTACAGAAGCATGATATCAGTCAGGATTATCAGCCTCATTTTCCCACAGAGGCATGATATCATAAGCCTTAATTTCCCGCACCCTTTCTGATCTTCCTCGAGACTTTCATATCAGTCCCAAACCTAAGGTTGTCTACTGACCTAAGCAATCTTTTATTGTCAAATGTTAAATTTCAAGAATTAGATATGGGTAAGTAGCGGGCTAAGTAATTGTGACCAAGTACTATGCAACTTTTTAAGCTTAGATTATCATAATTAAATCCAAAATGTGATAATCTAGTATTCTATTCCTACTAACTTCACTAGATTCATATGGTGGGTGGGTCAACCACTTGATTAAAGGCCATTTCGTTAGTACTTGGCTTCCAACTAGCACCTAAGACCCAACTCCTTTATGTACCATTGACCAATGTTCATGTCCTTGCCTATTGTTGACAATGACAAAAGGCTACCAGTCCGCCATAAGAAATCTATTACATCTCTGCTTTATATGCTTATAACATGTTTGCTTAACTATGATTATGACAGAACTTTCCTACTTGGAATGGGATACTATAGGTGGAAACATTAGTCCAGCAAATTGCTGAGAATCTTCAGACGGCTTGCGATCTCTGGCGCTTTGTGTACTGGAGAATAGGCTCTTTCACCTACAAAAGAGGAAAACGAAGCACTGTGAGTTTGTCACTAGGCAGTAGGCATTATGTTGGTCAATCACAAATAATCACGGCAAGAAATGAGCAGGGCTCCTATTCGTACCGTGCTTGTTTTCCTGGAGCGTTTGCCTTGGGTGGACATACTAGAGATCACTCTGTCCCTATCATCACAGTGGTTTGTATTGCCATTTTCCCTGGTTTGATCATTTCCGGGTGCAAAGCTCTCTCTCGAAACTACTGGCTGCACAGTTGTAGAGAAAATTGAGTTTATCAGCAGCTCAATTGCATGAGAAATAAGCAGGAAATCTAAGGGTAGACTCCTGTAGAGATTTGAGTACTAGGGTCTTACCTGAGCCCTGCTTGTTGGAGTGTTTCCCTGCCCCTTTGTCTTTGAAGCAGTCTGCTCACTCCTATTTGGACTATATTCCTGTGAATTAGGCCTTATTCTCATGCGAGTGAGATCTGATCCGATTGAGTGGAGCACACCACATGTGGATGTGTCTCTCTGGTTACTTCCTGTTAACAAATGCATTTTCTAGATATGATCGCAAAACTGCTAATGTAAAGTAACAACCACTAGAAGCTTAAACTCAAATGCAGAACTTCGGCTCTCTCACCCTTTGGATGAATTTCTTGATGATTTGACTTGCTTGGTGGTTCAAGGTTGTCAACATCCTGTCCAATGTTAAAAATATCAGAAAGATAATAGTGTATAATGGAAAACATCTCTTGACATGTTCAAGTTCAATGAAATTACCATTGCATCATAATTCAAAGCTTTCTGGACTTCAATGAGTTTTTTCTCGGTAACATCAGAATGGATCACACGCTTTCCTGGTTTTAAAAGTGAATGATTTCAACGGTTAGACAAAATTTGATCCAGCATAAGTAAGACAAGTACAAACCTTTTCAACTTGAAACTGCAAGTTACTCACCTAGCCTTCCGTTGCCTTTGGCTTCAACAAAACCTTCTTGTGCCATTTTGTCAATCATCTTGCGTACTGTGTTCTGATTTGCTTCGCTTCCAAGCTTGTTCTGTAGCTTTGAAACTGACACATACTGCATGGGAAGAGCATGACACAGTGCCTGCAGTAGAAAAATAAACCCCTCAATGAAAATGTACAAAATGCTTGTTTCTCACAAATTTATAAAATGTACATATGATATTCATCACAACAGAGACTATTCAATCTTGTACATCAGACTACGGAAATTCCGTCCGGCCATACAAAGTGATAGATGAATTAGCAGAAGATTTTAAGTCCTTGTTATAAGGCACCTGTAACGAGTTTGATAAGTTCACATACAAAATTTATGACGAGGCAAGCATCACAATCACCTTCATGTACAAGTGATCATTAGAGTTGGGAGTTTTGTCGCCAACCAGGATTGCTTGACCATTAATTTCTTGTTTTACCACAGCAAATTCATAATCAGACTTCTGCATTGTGAGATTTTCAGGAGGAAAATTAGTTTGACTCCAAAGAGAGAAAATATGGACTTGAAATTGAAGAAAAACAAGAAAATACACAAACCTTCAGCCTGTTAATCGTATATGTGTCCCCTCCAGTTTTTGCAAGAGTACCATCCAGAACAAGCTTGTCCATAATTTCTGTAATAAAGCCAAAACGAATTGAAAAAAAAAAAAAAAAAAAAAAAAACACTAATGTTTTTGTCAAATATAAAATAAGTACAAATGTACAATGCAGGAGCAGGTCTATGTTCATTCTTCAGTTTACCTTCAGTTAGTGCCTGCATACAAAAATACAGTTATGCAATCAATAGTTATAGGTTATACATTAGAGAATCATATATCAGACAAAAGAGCAGGTGAGATTACAACATATCTTATAAGCCAACTTGACCAACAGTCAGTATTTGGCACAGATTTCCAGCAAAGAATTTAACAGTTGGAATCCTTACCACCGAGATGTCTGGGAACTTCGAGAGAACATCAGTAACTTTAACAGTGTCAACATGGCATCTGCTGATCCAGTCCTTTATTCGGGAAAATTGATGTTCATCTTCCTCTGAATCCTGAGTATCATCTGAAGCTGTATATTTATAGAACAGATCATTAGCCTAATGCAGCTGTGCAGGAAAATCACAAAGAAAGGAGATGTGAACTTTTAGGAAATAAACCCAATAAATTGTTCAATAGTTAGCTCAGAGTCCAAGCTAATTAAATTTTTTTTCAATATCATTCTCATGTGCTGATTGAACAGCTAAGCTTTACATGGTTGATTCATTACCTTCATCATTCATGCCGTTGTCTTCCTGTGGTTGATGCTTAGCTGTCAAGAGAACCATTATTACTTTCACCAATAACTCAGACCAAAGCTATCAGGAAAGGGAACTATAGCACAAAGGATATACTATACATAATTCTACAAATCTTACCAGCAGGAGCAACAATATATTGGTCCTCTTGTGATTGGTTAACCTAGAAATTGTAACAAGACATATCATGCCTAACAGTATTGGCACCATTAAGTGAGCGAAAATCTCTAAAGCCAAAGTATGTGCGAGCTGAGTTCATAAAATCGGTATTACCTCACTGTCAGATTCAGATGAGTCATCCCTCTGCATTGAGTCAGCCCCCAAGCTCACTGGATCATCTTGGATATCATCATTTTCATCCTCACAGGGATCCAACACGCTCTTTACCTGTACAGACATGAGGCAGCTAACTTAATCCGGCACATGAATGGTGAATCCTAGTTTCTGGTCTTCCAAAATAAATTCCCTATTCCTTACCTTGAGAGCTAAGACAAGATGCTTGCTGTTTACATTGCCAACCTCCATTTTCAAAGGATTCTTGGTCCATAAGTTTCGAGTCTCTTCATCTGTGCAGCCTCTGAAAAATGGGGGCTCATAATCTGCTGGCTGCAAATTCAGATAGATTGTCACCTTCTGGTACACAAAGCACATTTAAGAACAGAGAATATCAACATGACAAGAAGCTGGAATATGATAAAGCAATTTATAAGGGGTATACCGTCACATCATCATAGTATAGGAGTTTCATCAGTATGGTGCGCTGAAACAACAACAAATCAACTATGTTACATCTGATATACCAATACATACAAAGGATTCTACAAGAATGCATGATAGCTAATAAGTAATAACATAGATAGCTGTGCAATAACTAAAACCAGTTTCAGATTTACCTCTTCTGGCATTCTATCCAAAGTTCTCATCAGCTGAACCAGTGTGCGGACCATTTTACAAGCTGAACTCCTGCATAGTAAACAGTCTCGCAAATTCAGAAACCAGGACAAAAAGAACAGGATGAGGATGAAATCTGGTTTCAGTTTAAAAGACCTCATCTGGTTGGGGGTAATTTCTGTTGTGGAGTTGTACTTGAATGTCCCACCCTGTTTCTTATTACCGGATCGACTGATATTCATCGAAACCTCCTGGCTATCAGAATTTGAGTAGCTGAAAGAAACTGCAGGGCAAGAGAACACCAATTTGGTCAAACTGTCACAAAAAATTTACACTCTAAATTCAACCAGCATTGACATACAAGTAAAATGATTAAATTGTAATCACTTAGCATAAAATGTAGTGGACAATGGAACATTGAAGTTCGTGTTAAGAAATGGCGATAAGCTAAACGAGTAAGCGCCATCCTCTAGTTACAATTACTCAGTTGGGACAGAAAGCCTTACATGTGTATTCCTCTATCATCGGCCCTTCAACATCTTCGCAAACACAGAACAAAAGAGTTTTCAGATACTTCTTCTGTAAGGCGTCGTATACACCTACCAATTTAGTCAACAAAATTAGCCAAACAAGATATCAACACTATAAGTGAAAGAACATCAGAACTGTAAGCTCATCGAAATCAGTGAGACTCCGATTCATACCTTTCTCCATCCAATCAATAAGTCTACGAGACTCTTCATCCACTGGCATCAGCTTCTTGATCTTCATCTCTGTTGAAGATGCGAAAATCGCAACCGAAAATTACAAACCGAGTCTCAAGTATGGCCAAAAATAGCAACAAAATCAAATTTAGCACAGATGTACCTAAAGCAGAAACCGATTTATCGTTAAAATAAGTCTCCGGGAAAAGGCCTCGGATGTAACTGATGTTGAATATAGCGATCCGAAGCAGGTTCCTCGTCTAATATCCACAGCAAAACACTATAGTATTCAGACTCCAAATTCACATAACTAGTGACAATTTACTCATTCGATTCATTAGATAAAGCTAACGCCTAGCAATTAATCGTGCTAATCTCAACCAAAATTCAATTAAATTAGCACTCGTTAAACTAGGAACAAATTATGACTACAGATCTATGAGCGGGAGATCGTTAGTTACCAGAAGAAGTGAGTCCAGCTCGGTAATCTCCGCCTCCTTCAGTTTTTGAGCCACAACCTGTAAGCAAAATTATCAAAGTAAATAGTGAGATTAGGACTTAATAAAGCTTTAAAAGCAGTACGGCTCAGATCGGAAGGCTTACCATGGCTTGAGCGTAGTCGGAGAAATGAGAGAATCGGAGAAGCAAGGCAAGGCGAGAGAGAGAAAGAGAGAGCTGTGCGTTTGGGTTAAGCACAACGAAAAGTTTGAAATCAACCCTAAATAGGTAGGGGTGCTGTTGGCGGGACTCCGAAAATGAAGCGCTCTAAATACACCAATTGCCAATAGTCTAGTCTAGTCTAGTCAAAACAAATGCCAGCTGTAGGTGTTACGGTCGGTTATGCTGTTTTAATTATTTTATTTTTTTTGACAAACATGGTGATGAGATAAAAATCCATTAATTTTTAAAAAAAAAAATTTTAGAAACTTTACAAAGTCCCTCTTTTTGTTTTCTTTGTGAAGAAAAATATACCGGAGCTTTCGCCTCAAAACACTTTTAACTCTCTTATTTTGTGAATCACATACAAGTACAACAAAACAAAACTGTTCCAAATTTGTCATCTTCCACCACGAGCATCTACCTTTAAGCAAAATCTACTATCTTACCGAACAATTTTGTCTTCATATTTTTAATACATTTATTGTTTGTTTACCGTCATTTTTTTGTCTAAAGTTGTATATAGCTAAATCTTTTTGTGCTAGGGACTAGTTTGAGCCCTAAACTATGATTCACGTTTAATAATCAATTTCTAATTTCTAATTAAATTAATAGTTTTCAGGTCTTAGCTTGCAAATGCACCCAGGTCTTAATTGGTTGAGTTAACGAATTTATCATAAAGGTCAAATATAGGGCAAACATTTCTTTAGTCCTTGTACTTATGGTCGGTCATCTATTTAGTCCCTAATGTTTCAACTTCATCTATATAATATAGCTCAAGTGGTAAAAAAGCCACATTACTTAGGAAGTAGCTATTAGGTCATGGGTTCTAGTCACGACAGGGGGTATGTGTGAAACTCTTAGATCATTTGAAAAGTCAATTCCATCAACTCTTCCGTTAATATGATGAGGTGGCAGTTAAAGACTGTTGGAGGTATATATGGTACACTGCCAAGCGCATCCGGCGACCTCGTAGACCGTGCAACCGGTGTCATAGGTCCTACTTCCGGCATCCATCGGGTAGACCAGCACCCCAACTACATCTCTGTTGTTCCACATCACCGGTACCGCACTCGGAGGGCGTGCCACCGGGCACCTGAAATAGCTTCGTGAGTAGGAAAAGTGGGTTTGCATCCCACATTGGAAACATTGTAAAGGAGGGAGCCTTCCTTCCCTATAAATAGAAGGCTTCCCCCTTAAAGTTAGAGATCTTGGATACTTGCTACTATTATTGTGCTTGTCAGGCCTACGGGTTTGTGCAGAAACAATTAGCGCCGTTTGTGGGAAACTTTTCAGAAAGTTCATAGTGCTCTACTGGTTGAGTTACCCGGGCAGCAGTTCAGGGTAATTAACTGGCCAGCAATTATCATAATTATTCCATCCGAGCAGGCAGCCCAGCCCGAGTGAATTGCACGGAATCGATCAGCGGTCCAGCAGGCCAGCCCAGCCCCATGGTCAACGGGTCAGGCATCAACAAGTCAACGGGTCAACCCCAGTTGAATCTTCTATGGGCACCCGCTGCCGTCGCCATCCACTCCAAGGCTCCCTCCGCCTCGTGCTGCACCAGGCCCCGGTCAGCAGGCAGCCCAGTCCAGCTAGTCAGCGGTTAGCAGGCAGGGTCAACGGGTCAACAAAACTCTCCAGACCGCCAGGAACCTCTGGCCTCCTCTCTGGTCATGCCAGGCACCCTCCCCCCTGCTAGCTCTCCTCTCCGGCAGACGGGCCTACATCTCCGGACAGTTTTCGGACGCCATCTCCGGGCGGACGAGCAGCCTCGCTCTCCAGTGCATGTTGTCCTTGCTCTTCGGGTGCGAGACCGGTGGCTTTCATCCCCGGGTGCGGGCTCCGGTGGCTCCATCTCTGGTTGTCCTCTCTTCCGCATGCCAATCGTCCTCCCCTCCGGGTACCGGCAACTCTTCTCTCTGGCCGTTCGTCTCTCTCCGGTTGCCTCCCTCTCCAGGTCATCTCCTCAGGTACGATTGTCTCCCTCTCCGGTCGTCCTCCTCTCCGGGCAGAGCGAGAGGCAGACAGCTTGCGCAAGAAAGAGGAGGAGAGAAAATTCAAGCGAGCCAGCGGAGCAGGCAACCCCAACTCGGTAAAGCCTCCGGTGATCGGCAACCTCCAGCGGCCCGAAGTCACCTCCCTGTGACCCACGACCCAAGATCGCCTTCCGAGAGCTGCAAGCATCGGGCTTTCTCCGGTGACCGTTGGCTCCTCTCTCTAGCGCCGACAGTCCTCCATCTCCGGTTCAGAGGACTCCCCCATCTCTGGTTCGGGTCGCCTTCATAACCGGTCCGGGCGCCGACACCGCTATTCAGCTCTCCAGGAACCTCTGGCCTCCTCTCTGGTCATGCCCACTCCGAGCAGGACAACGAGACAGAGGAGATGAAAGACCAGAGGAAGAAAAAGAAGAAAAAAAAACATAAGGAAAGAGCGGGAAAGGAGGAAGAAAAAAGAAAAAAAATTGGGGTCAGCCCGGTCAACGAGCCCGCCCGGTTATTAGGCCTGCCCAGGTCAGCAAGTCGGGCCTAGACTGGGTACGAGTCAGCAGGGCTTCCTTTGGCCACCCACCAGTCTTCTATGGACACCCCGGCTGTACTCTACACCCGTAGACATTCACCGGGCAACCCGGGAATCATTCCCGCATGCTATTCCAACACCCGACAACTTTCTCCAAAGCTAAGTATCCCAACTCATTTATTATTACTCAACGCATGCTTCACCTGTGCATAATCTGTTTGGGAATATTGATAATTAGACATGTGATAAAGGCACGAGCATGGTCCAGGATGCATCGCATATCATTATGCGTTTCTCAGTGCTGCACATATCATTATGCAACGGTGCACGCATTTCAGTGCATGGCATTACAATGCATCGCATCTCAGTGCTCGCATCACAATGCATCGCACTACGGTGCACGCATTTCAGTGCATGGCATTACAATGCATCGCATCTCAGTGCGCGCATCAGTATGCATCGCATTACGGTAACACCATTCCACTGGTTATGTAGCATGCAACCGGCTCCATGGCACTCCACCGGTTAGGTTCCATGCAACCGGCTCGATAGCACTCCACCGGTTATGCAGCATTCAACCGGCTCCATGGCACTCCACCGGTTATGTTGCGTGCAACCGGCTCCATGGCACTCTACCGGTTAGGTTCCATGCAACCGGCTCCATGACACTCCACCGGTTATGCAGCATTCAACCGGCTCCATGGCACTCTACCAGTTATGTAGCGTGCAACCGGCTCCATGGCACTCCACCGGTTATGTAGCATGCAACCGGCTCCATGGCACTCCACCGGTTATGCAGCATTCAACCGGCTCCATGGCATCTCACCGGTTAGGTAGCATTCAACCGGCTCCATGGCATCTCACCGGTTATGTGACATTCAACCGGCATGGGCTTTATAAACCCTGGAGAGTTTACATCTAACACATGCAAACTTTTTCAGCATGCTAAAAACTCTGCATCACACTGAACTGTGATAAATATGGGGCTCCAAGGCGAGACTTGTTATCTCCACACCACCCCACCGGGCAGATTGTTTCTCTAACACAGAACAAATCTCCCCGCAGGCACGTTACCCCACGCTTATTCCAACACAAGCTGGGCCGAACCACCGGGCTACTCCCCGGCCTGCCTCACCGTTGGCAGCAATTTTACTGGGGGACTCGTTCCGACATGGCAGTCCACCGGTCGAGTCCTCACATCATCATCCCATGCACTCATCCGGGTTTCACCCCGCTCCACATTTATTTCATGGGCACCCCGGTTCCGCATCGCTGCGCCAGAGCCTCGACCCCTGCACCATAGCTCACGCTAGCACCTCTCCTCCGGCCTCGTGAGCTCGGCCGCTCAGTCTATCAGCTCACCCTTCGGCCCGGTCCTGTCCAGCAATCGCCCCAGATTCAGCCAGCGGGTCACCCCAGATTCAGCAGGCCCGGCTCTGTTCAGCAGCGGCTCTGCCCGATCAAGCTTCAACGAGTCAGGACCGGCCCAACCCGGATCCTCCCTGGGCACCCACCGCCGCTCCAGAACCTGGCACAGACGGTGAGGATCAGAACCCGGCACCTCAGTACACCCCCAAGCAAGACCAAACACGGAGGACACTAGCATGGAAACATCACTCCCGGCCAAGTCAAATCTCCAACACGGACTTGGGGGACTACTACTGGGAGCACATCCGTAACACTCGAGCGAAGGGATGGGACTCGGCATTCGAACGCCCGGTAAGAGCCCAATCTTATTTAGGGACTTGAGGGACTGGTGGTAATAGGGGTGACTCGGTCACCACCTACGCTTGGCGGCACATGATGATTAACTCTCCAAGTAAGATTGCACTTTTACTCGGGAACTTGGGGGACTTGTTGGAGGTATATATGGTACACCGCCAAGCGCATCCGGCGACCTCGTAGACCGTGCAACCGACATCATTGGTCCTACTTCCGGCATCCATCGGGTAGACCAGCACCCCGACTACATCTCCGTTGTTCCACATCACCGGTGCCACACTCGGAGGGCGTGCCACCGGGCACCTGAAATAGCTTCGTGAGTAGGAAAAGTGGGTTTGCATCCCACATTGGAAACATTGTAAAGGAGGGAGCCTTCCTTACCTATAAATAGAAGGCTTCCCCCTTAGAGTTAGAGATTTTGGATACTTGCTACTCTTGGCATGTAACCACCACCCGATGGTTTATCGGCCGATCATACTATATTCCAAGTGGACGTAGCCGTGCCCTCTGATGGCACGGTGAACCACTATACTTGCCTGTGTCTATTTACAGCTTTATTATTGTGCTTGTCAGGCCTACGAGTTTGTGCGGAAACAAAGACTCTCTCAAAAAAATATTAAAATTACTAAAATATCCTTGTATTAGTTTTCCCTTTAGATTTCCTTCAATAATTTCTTTCTTCATTGTTTTCATTTTATTTGAAGGAGAAGTGAATGTCTTTACTCACCAAAATCCCTTTCCATTTAAATTTTTATGTCTATACCGGATTAATTTAACTTAAATTAAAAATAACGATAACTTTATTTTAAATAATTAAAGAAAATCAAATGAAATATTATTCTAGGAGTAACTAGATATATAGAGTTACCATTCAAGACATAGCTCAAACTCTCATAGCTATTAGTGTCTGCATGCACACTTTCCGCAATACGATTAAGATCCGTTTGGAGTGCTCCCCCCCCCGTATCTGACAAATGAACCTTAGAGAAATCCAATCGATCAAATTAACCTTAGAGATAACTAGCTCATTATGTTAGTAAATAAACATTTATGTCTTCAATGGTTCTTTAGTTTTGTTACAGCAACTATATATATATATATATATATATATATATATATATATATATATATATATATATATATTCAATTCCTAATGCCTGAAAGCCTCCCCTAGTTCTTCAACGGAATCAACCATCCCAATTGAAAGAAAGCAAACCTAACTATCTGTGCAGTAAAATGAGGAAAAGATCTCATACCATACGTAAAGCAACTCCCTAGCAGGTAAATCAAAATCCATTAGTGCAAAAGACAAAAAAGAATTATAATAATAACCATACCTGAAGCTTGACTACATTGGTTTGTAAATCGCATCATCCCAAACAGTAAAAAATAAATACCCAACCGACCAATTTCAATAACAAAAGATCGTCAGAACTACGATCAAAATAAGAAACAGACGCCACCAAAGAACCCGCAACAATGAAGTAGAAACAATAACAAGCTGCAACTATTATCGAATACGTACGGATCATCAATGAAATATTCATGGATTAAGAACGATGGTGACAAGCTAGACCAGCTTCCCCCAACCCGCCTGATCAGCCAATGGCGGATTCGATTTCGGGTTGTGCATAACTAACAACCCAGCAGCACGGCACCGATTGCGGATTTCCTCAATGCCCTAAGCCAACTTTCTCACAAATTGTTGGCGAAAACGTGGAGCTGGTTTCCTGGCTGCAACTGAGACTCGCCTGATTTTGACCACAACGCCATTTATGTTTTAAAGCGACGGACATGGACCGTCGCTTAAGAAGCTTAATACGTCGCTAAAGCCTTAAAGTGACGGACAGATCGTCGCGTAAGAACAGTCGCTTAAAGGCCTAAGCGACGTACTTTTCAATACTCGTCGCTGAAGTGGAATCTTAAACGGCAGAAGTAGAAGCACGACGCTTTAAACACATATATCTTAAGCGACGGATTTTGGGATGTGTTAGTCGCTTAAAAAGTACTTAAGCGACTGAGAAAGTCCAATGAGTGTTGCTTAAGTTCATTTTAAGCGACTTACTTTGAACCGCATCAGTCGCGTAAGTGTATCTCATGCGATGGAGTTTGGACTTTCTCAGTCGCTTAAAAATGCTTAAGCGACGCACCTTGTGGTATCTCAGTCGCTTAAGATGAACTTAAGCGACATACATTGGACTTTCTTAGTCGCTTAAGTGACGTTCTGCATTTCAATACAGAACTGGTTTTGTAATGCCCTTTTACAGTTTTACCATACACAAAATTACAAAATTTCCTGCATTGCAAAAACCCCATACACACACAAATCTCATTCCATACACAAATTCGTAACTGAAAGCATACACGATTTATTAATTCCATTGTCATCATGGTGCAATATTCATACATGAACTATTCTAAGTTATAAAAGCTACCTAAATTGTTTTCCAAAAGCAAAAGCTAATATAAATACATGAAGGAATAGCAGCAGCCATTAGACGTTGCTGATCGACTTCCTTAAGCGGCGGAGCTGAAGGAGACTGTTGGCAACAACTGAATTGACATAAAAAAATCAATGTTTTTCGGTAAGCTCTTTCATTTGACTAATTATTATGCCTCGTATTTTTACTCCTGGCTTGAATCACTTCGAGGAGAAGCCCTTGCTTGTTCACGCTATCCACCTGCACCACCACCCCATGCCTACGATTAATGTCTAAGCTTAAGTCATATATATTTGCCTGAAATTATGATTGTTCTGATCCACAAAACTATTGACAAACCTTTACTAATGTGCAATCTTCCAGCGTTTCGTTGTCGATCGAGACTCTACATCTGCAAAAGCAACATGCGATTGCTCAATCAAATGGCTGATAAGATTAACTAACTAATAAATGGTCATATATCGGTAATAATCTAAGGAGGCTACAATTGATGATTCTATGAAGGGTAAATTCAAAAATTGGAGAAGATTACTTAACATGATAAAGGACCAGGAAACTAAAAAAAACAAGCAAACAAGAGGAAGATTCAGATAGGTCTTTAAGCTTATATCGATCACTACTCGGTTGGTTTATGGTACAAGTCTACTAATAGTATGCAATGGAATGCTAAGAAAAGATAGCCAAAGGACCATAAACATGTTAAGAATCCCATACCCTGGATAGTACAGTACCTAAATACAGCACCGGATTCTGGCTAAGCAGGTAGCTACTGAGGTATAACAGAAAATGTCAGCAGTAGAAACAAGCGACGGACTGAATTTTCAGTTGTTGTATCTCCCACTATAGCATCAAAGTTCTGTCATGTTAAGATTATATATGTTATCAACTCCCAGCAATGAAATAAAATCATATGTTAACAATTTCTATAAAGTAGAAATATGATCATGAGTTACTGAATTATAACAAAGCTTTAAGTTGAGAAAATTTTGACCCCGATAAAAACTTGATAGCATAAATCATTGTTATTTCCAGCAGGGGTGCCATCTGTCTTCACAAAGGGAATCAATTTCGACTAACAAATTATAGCATATTAGTTTATATTGGAAATGGGATAGACCCTTAACCATAACCTACCTAAAACTACAAACTCCAAATAAGAATTAACATAATGTTGCAGCAGTTAACTCCAAATAAGTCAAATTTTGAAAAACGCTGTGAGATAGTATTTGATCGTTATGATGAAATAAGGTGATGGTAAAAAAATCACTTAAATCTAACAAAGTTTGAGCCCCGATCGATGCGGTCAATGTTATTTAAACTTATATCTCTCTATGAGGATCCGTAGTATCGGGAGATAAACGTTCTTAAATTTTTATATGGCTGATTACGTCTCATCTATTTTAGAGTTTGATGTTTTGAAGAGTTGACGAAACGAGGTCATCTAAAGGTACGTAATAGCATTTTTGTGTAATGTGATTAGTAGAAAAATGGTCAATAGTTGAAACATACTTAAGTGACAGACTCAGAACATGTTTGTCGCGTTAGCTCATCTCCAGCGACTAACATACGCCGTCACCAAAGTATAGTCGCATAAGAGGTCCTTAAGCGACTAATATTTGCCGTCGCCGAAGCTCCGTCGCATTAGAGGTTTTTAAGCGACGTACAAACGTTTTATTGCGACGGGAACTTTGTCTGTCGCTTTAGTGGTCCTTAAGCGACGAAAGTGTTTCAAGTCTGTCGCTTAACCTCATATATGGCGTAGTGGACTCTGACTTGGTAGTGGTTAAGTATGCTGGCTTCTTCTTCTTAAACTCAGAGAAGAAGCTAGCATTGAACTTTAAAGTCCTTCCATATTGGAGAACAACAACGAAGATTGCTGGAAGTTAAGTAGAAGTCTGTGGAACGACGAAGAGGGTGCAACCGGATTTTGCGGGATTGGTTCCATTTGATTGGGTTGGCTTCGATCACCAACGCAGCTGTTGTTGCCATGTTAACTCGCTCTGTATATCTGGAGGGTGAAACTAACTGAAGCTATTGTGGTTATTTTATTTTTCTTATTTTGGACGAGCTGAAACTATTGTGCTAGCTAGGGTTTTGCTTTCCTTGTACACAAATGTATAGTAACCTAATTAGTTATCTATCACTAAGGAGGGCCAGGACAAAAGTTTAAGCTATTCTTAAAAAGTCATATTTGGTCTAAAGAACCGCATTGCAAGCTAAACAAGCCCACCTAATGTTAGGGTGGGACTGAGAGAAGGATGCTCGTTTTAAAAATAACAAATTACTCAAAAGTACTAGACAACAATTTAGTTTACAAAAAACTCACTACTTAATTTGATAGAGCAAATAAGGACCAAAATTTACAAATAAAGACCAAATGATAGTAAGTTGTCACATGTTATAAAATATTTTACTTTTTTGCCCCTCTACCATTGATTGAGAAGTATTTGCTATTATCGACTATGAATTTAGCTGCTACTGTCGACTTGGAAAACACCTGCTACTGTCGACTTGGAAGACACCTGCTACTGTCGACTTGAAATGTACCTGCTACTGTCGACTTTGAAGACACCTGCTACTGTCGACTTGGAAGACACCTGCTACTGTCGACTTGGAATGTACCTGCTACTGTCGACTTGGAATGTACCTACTACTGTCGACTTTGAAGACACCTGCTACTGTCGACTAGGAAACTAACTGCTACTGTCGACTTGGAAGACACCTGCTACTGTCGACTTAGAATGTACCTGCTACTGTCGACTTGGAATGTACATGCTACTGTCGACTATGAATCTAGCTGCTACTATCGACTGAGAAACTAACCGCTACTGTGATTTTTTATAGCAAAATTTCGCAAAGCATATGCAATATGGTACTTAAATGAAAGCCCATGACATAAGGAACAACTTTATATATTGGCTCACCTCCAAATTGCTGGTGGTTTAGCCGGAAAATTTAAATTTGCTTGAAAAAAACTTAAAAAATTAGGAGAGAGAAACTTGTTAGATCTGGGTGGCAGTTGGTAATTTTCACGAAAATAAGGGTATTTTAGATATTTTTACATTAATTACTTAATCAATTTTGGTCCATTTATTTTTTGGGTTTGGACTTATGTCCTAATTTGTATAAGAAATATGGAAAGTGAGTTTTTAGTTAATTCAAATGTGGTATGGTACTACTAAGTAATTCTCTATTTTAAAAATCCTAGCTCTAAACAAAACCCTAACTGCAAAACCCTTATTTCTATCACCCTTCCTTCAAAAAAAATATATAAAAAAAAAAAAATTACGCGATATTCAGACAATTCAGTTTTCCATGGCAACAGTTGCATCTCTTGTATCCAACCCAGTTTTCATGCGCAATCCTCGCCCAAAACTCAACGCAGCAAAACTGAGCGCCAGTCGCCATGCATCTGTTTCTTTTTCTTCTTCTCCTAAATTGAACGTCGACGTTAAACTTGCAAGCTTCTTCTCCTCAGCGGAGAATAATCGATACTACTCAACCATCACCACCGATTCAATAGTATCAGGGAGGCACGCTCCTACGTGTAAAACGCCTAACGCTACTAAAGACCGCCTTGGTGCTCCAGTTGGACGGATCGGTGGGAAGTGGCCTTGGTTATTGATGCTCCAGGCTAGGTATGTCTATATATACTGCTCTCAGGCTTCACCAAACTATTAATATTGATCCTCTGTACATTAATTCTTTCCACATATATTTGATCAAGTACGTATCCATGATGATTCAATTGATGACGGTAATATCTCTCTAAAGGTCGGTTTCTCAGGCAAGGGACGAGACCCAAGATTCGATCTTAATCAAATAGCTGAAAGGGCAGCTAAGGGTTTGAGCTATATTTTGAATGGTAACTAATTAAACTTTTCTTCGAAGTTTCATAGGTATTAATTTACTCTATTCTTGGTAATTATTCTGATCGATCTGCAATGTACACATTGTTACAGATACGATTGTAGCTTTGCTCCGGCACAATGAATACTACAGTTCAAGTTCCCTCTCTGTAAGTACAATATCGTCACTATCCAATTTTCATTATATATGATCAGAAAGCTTGCTTGCTAGGGCATACACACACATATATATATATATATAGGTATCATTGAGAGTACGTGTTAGCTACAGATGGTTCATCCCTAGCGAGCTATGGCTAGTGTGGATTCATAGGACAAAATAGATGTACATATATTTATAATTACTAGATTCATCTAGATAATAGATACGGTGGATTATAACTTTTAGCTTACTTGTACATTATTTACCGCAGGTGATTAAGAATGGAGAGTCACTCATTAATATAAACAACAAGAAAGTGCAACGCCCAACAAGCCGAAATTCAAATTATAATGATGATATAATGGTATATGCAGATTTTACACTTACATTTGATGATTGAGTTAACTAACAATCCTACAGGGTTGTTTGGCTTTCTGGAATAGAAAGGGGAGCTCGATTTGCCTAATTTGATTTTCATTGCATTTCAAACATCAGGTTACATTATTTGTAGGTGCTAAAGGTGAGCTCGATTTGCCTACTATCTATGAACAATATGACTTGGAGAATGTGTTGCAAGAACTCATGTCCATTGGTTCCTCCAACAACATAACAGTAAGAACTAATTATTAGTGTCAATTTCTTTTCTTTTTACATATGTACTAGCCACATATTGCATTGTTAGACGATATGGTGAAAGTTTCCTTTCATGCTAGTTCGTCAATATTTATTTTCACCTTAAGTCGTTTTTCTTTTCAAAGGATTGCTTCATGCTTCCCTCTGTGTGTTCGCGCGCGTATGTGTGAAATCGAAAGGGGTAAAGATTCTATGTACTCATAGTACTGTTTTTGTTTTTTTTTTTTTGCTCTTAGAGCATCTCCAACAACCCTACTCAAAACCCATACTCAAACTCATTTTTTGACTCACCCAAACCCATTACTATTCAAACTCATATTTCATCTCCAACCATTTTGTCAAAACCCATACCCATACCCAAATTTTAATCATTTTATATAATTATTTAATAACAAATGAATTATATAAACTATAGATATTAGTTATATAATATATTTTAATATGTGTTAGACTTAATTAATTATATAATTTATTTTAATATAGTTTTTTTTTGTCCTTGGACCAATCTGGTCCCACCAAGAAGAAATAGGTTTCCTCCTTGAAAAGGTTCTAGAAATGGGTTGGGTTTGGGAAAGGAACCCAAATTTGGGTATGGGTTCTCATTGTTGGAGATGGATTTTTTTAGGTTTTGAGTTTGGGTATGGGTTTTAAAGTGATTGTTGGAGATGCCCTTACAGGCAGTAGACGTGTCGTGGACTCCTCATGTATCTTTAGTCTAAGGGATACCTAGACGTGTCATGGACTCTTCGGGAGAATGAGAGCAATAAGAAGACCAAGGGATCCCTAGAATTTTGCAAACCCTGTAGTCATTTTGCCTTAGTTGTAAAAGCTCCAACATCATAAGATGGGAAGAGTTATAGATGCAAAAGGGCCACAAACATTGAGAAAGTCAATGATATAAGCTTAGTTACATATGCAAGCATTTACAAATGGGATGATAGTCGTGAGGACTTGTTTTGGATCTCAAGTTTTGTTGTTGTTGTATATCCATTAAAAGTTATGCTGAAAATGTACGAACAAATTAAAGAAAAAACTGAAAATAATGTGTGATTATGGAACCTTGCATAATATGCTCAATAAAGAAAAAAAATCAGTAAAAAAAAGTATGAACAATCGTCTAAGCATAGTTCAAAGCAGCTGAATCATATAAATTGTAATAAAACAAGTAGCATTAATAACATACAAACGCCTCTTATCAAGGACTAAAATTTCGACGATTACGGAAATTTCGAAGGTCCAAAAAATGGAAATTTCGATGGAAATTTCGAGAAAATATCGATAGTAGAAAAAAATTGATAAAATTGACGGAAATTTTAAGAAATACATGGAAATTCTAAATGAAACTTTCTGAGATGTTTATTTAATCTATTATCTATCATATTTCATAATAAAATCTTATATGAACATTGGTCTATAATGAGTTGTAGTGATATACGGTGAAATATATAAACGCTACATCATTGAAAATTCTAATAAAAATATATACTAACATCTAATTTTTTTTTTATGGCTGGGAACCCAAAGGGAGGCTAGGCCATCACGCCTTATACACATATAATACATTGGACATGACATTACATGAATAATTTAGAACCACATAGAAGATCTATGCGGTATAAAATCTTCAGTATCCTGACTATCCTCATCATCTCTTTGTATAGAGCCTTGAGTGTATTGTGAAGAATAATCATTAAATGATACCTCTCCTTTGTAGTTTTGCATGTATTGACTTACATGCCAACCATATGGATCAGGAGGGATTGATGGCGTAATTTGGTACTGGTAGTTATAGAAGGGATCTAGCATTCCTCGGCTTTGACCATAACCATAATCATTTGATGATTGTCCATATCTTTACCAAAACAAATAGTTTGATTTTTGATAGGACATAATTTGTCATTTTCATTTTTTTCAGATTTCAGTAAACATATTACATAACTAATAAAATGAAGAGATTGAACAAGAAATGAGTTCAGCTCAATTGGCTAACTCATTAATCTTATCATGCAAGCTGAGAGGTGAGGGGTTCGAATCTCACTTCACCCCCAAATTTGTGGGTTTTTAGCAGGCTGACATGTGTCAGTTGAATTTCCAAAATCTTGCGATATTTCGCAAAATTTCCAAAATTTCGCACCAGAAAAGGAAAGATTGCGAAAATATCGCAAAATTTCCAAAATATCGCGAAATTTCGAAAATTTCGCCCCAGAAAAGGACAAACTCGAGGAAATATCGGGATCTGTAAAAAACGAAATTTTCGCCGATATTTCGGCGAAAAAATCGAAATTTTAGTCCTTGCCTCTTATCACGTAGAAGCTTGATTTGCCTCTAAATTTGTTATCTCTAAGCATAGTTCAAAGCAGCTGAATCATATTCATCAAATTGTTCTATGAAATGAATTGCTACTACAATAACATGTTTTATGAAGAGTAACTTGTATTTAGAAGTTTAGGTAAACTCCTAAAAAGTCTTTCTTTGTTTTTCTACCTAGAATATTACTGTTATTTATCATCAAATGTGTTATTTACAATTTATGTAATGTATGACAGTTGACTGTTGACTGTTATAATCTCAGCCTCTATAATCTCATCTATGTTTGGATTGCAAAATATCATCATGTTTACTCAAAGGACGTTTGTACAATCGTATTGTACAATTATGTTTTCTAAGAAACCTAAACAAATATTAAATTTGCATTTAGAATGTGTGAAGGAATATAACGCGTATCGCAAGCGGCTTCATCCTCGGTTATATTGTATATATTTCATGTCAACATTGTGAGGAAATAGTGGCGCAGTTTAGTGATGAACTCAAAGTCATTTAATTATGAGTTTGTTCTGTCTTAGTATTTAATTACACAGAAACATGTGTCAGCAATAAATTTGAGTAACACAATGTGAGGATGTTGATCTTGAGGTTGTTGAGGTGAGTGTAGATAGAATTTTTTTTGGAATATTGGATTGCTTTAAACAACTTGTGCAATTTAACCTCCTTTTGTTCATCTATGTTAGATGGAGTTTGTATTACTTAAGGGATTTGAAATTTGACTGAATATATATATATATATATATATATATATATATATATATATATATATATGGCCATTTCAATGAGGGATTCCTTATTATGACTTATATGAGGGATTGAGAATTACACCAACTTTTCGATCATCATTTTCAATCTTAACCATTCAATCTCTTCATATATATGAGTAGATCATTTCTGGAAAATTTCATCCCAATTGGTGATCGTTAAGGCTTCGAACTAGCTTAAATCAATAGACGGCTCAAATCTGGCAGATTTGAACCATTCATGCACATCGCAGTTTTGAGCACCTCAACGATCACCAATTGGGATGAAATTTTCCAGAAATGATCTACTCATATATATGAAGAGATTGAATGGTTAAGATTGAAAATGATGATCGAAAAGTTGGTGTAATTCTCAATCCCTCATATAAGTCATAATAAGGGATTCCTCATTGGAAGGGCCCTATATATATATATATATATTTTCATGTAGAACTAATCAAGTAATTAACTCAATTACAACAACTACTCAAACCTTACCTACGTGATAATCTTGTTTTTGCTCAAGACAATGGTCAACTGGTTATTGATACAGTTAATGGGAGTCTTTGTTCCTCCTTGGAGACTTATCAAAATAGTGGAAGCCATTAGATTGATCGCTGCTCAATTTTCGTTCATCTCTTCTAGACATGTGTTTGGATGAATTTTGTAGCCGATGCAATAGCACAATTAGGACACAGTTCGCCTAATGGCAATATTTGGTTGAACATGGTTCCCAATAGGCTACTCATGCCCTTGTATTCGACATTGGATGCCCTAGAGGCTCCCTTATCGAATTTTACTATTTTTTTTTTTAAAAAAAAACTACGTACTTACCCTTACACGTGTATTCCTCTGTCTTTTTTTTTTTTTCATGCGACAACAACATTTAGATAATACAAACATACTGCTAGAATATCCCATGGGCGTTAAAGTCAAATTTGGTGAGGATGAAGAGCACAAATGACCCCAAAAAGAATGTACAATTTTTCCTTGTACATTTACGCAATTGTTCTTTTCCTTGTAAAACAATAGAGCATGGGACGTCCATATGACAACCTAATACTGATTACAGTTTAATTTTGCTTCTTGAGCTCCGTGGTTGAAACTTTGAACTGATCTCGTACGTCTACGGTTCAACCTAAACAGAAGAGTAAAGAGCATATTGACGAATATCCCTAGGTATAAAGTGCAGAGGAACCTGCTCAGTTCACCAGCTTCAGCATGCTCAAATCCAAATTGAGACTCTGGAAGATAGCAAATTCACTACACCGAGAGATTTAGAAATACTAAAAATCTTTAATAACCATTAAAGCATGCCCAACTACTCTGCAAAATTCAGAACCCAATCCAATTACAATGAATTTGACTGGGGCACTGAGGTACGAACTATATCTGAGGTTGGCACTCAGACCCTAACCAGTCTGAAGGCTCATGGCTAGTTACCCCAGAAGGGAGGCCAATAATTTATGATATGCATATATTTTTAACGGCAGACCTATACAAAGATCATCAGAACTGTCTACTAGCTGATAGATTCTGTTGCAGCATCCCAACTGTAGCGCTTCGTGTCCTTAGGATTGTTGAAGTACTAGAGGTTGGGTACTTAAACCCAAATCGACCAGAACTGGAAGCTCCATTGCTTGTGCTTTCCAAAGCTGACGCACCAAACACCTCTGAAATTCCATTATTCTCCTGAAACAATTGAAGATGGTCAGTAGATGTAAAAAAAGAGAAAAGGGGACAAATATAATGGAACTGCTCAACCAAGGTGATAGAATAATATACAGACTAAATCTATTACAGATTAGGTGCTGACAATTAAGAAGTAAAATATGCCCTTACTAAACCAATCACGTCTCCAAGTGTACAAAACACTCAACAGAAAAATAACATATGGTTAATGTTCCTCATGGAACACCACTTGCAGTGACTATCCGCTTGTTCCCAACTGTAATAATTCAAACCATCTTTTGCCCCCAGAAAGAGATGGCAACAAGCCTGAATTTCATCGGAACCCCAGTAACGTAAATCAAATTCTAATACATGAGACTAAGAACCACTCAGCCAAAGTCATGAATGTTTGTTGCATTTATTGAGCAGTAAAGACAATTATTAAGATCAGGTAAAATGGAAAAACAAATGAATAAGTTCATAGGTCAGAACTCAGAAACTTCAACAGATTTAAATTTCATGAGCAGACATCCTGACCTAGGGAAGGCCTAAAACTCATAAATTTGCAACTTGAAACTTTTGAGCCCAACTGCCCGAAAATTAGTGGCTGAACCAATCATTAATACACTGACAGTGAAAGGAACAGCAGGAGTCTAACTATATGATTGGTACGGAGCAATTTTCTAGTCAGTAGTATCCAGCAAATGCGAACTGTTACATGAGACGTATATGATTACATCAAATGCATTTTTATTACCATATAGAAATATTGTGATATCAGATTATGACCAACAAAGCTTTAATCCCTCCAACCAATGAACTATCTACATGAAAGATAAAACTCACTCTTGAGGGTGATGCTGGGGGTAGCTCGGGTGCTGGCCTTGAGGACTTTGGTGGTGTGACCTGCATAAGTCAGTTTTAACCAGTGAGATGCAATACAACAAACCAACAAAGTGAGATGGAAAAAAAAAATCTACATGCATACATAAATCATAGAGCGAACACAAATAATCCATACATGTCAAAGGCCATCAATAGCCATAATAATCATTTGACTGAGACCAAAATTAACAGATGTGCATTAACTTGGATAACAATCTTTACCATAGATGAGGGTGAAGCTGGTGGTAGTTCAAGACATTGCCTAGAAGAGTTGGACGATGATGCCTACATTAATAGAAAATAGAGTTAACATTGTGCAAAATATAGCATTAAAACTATGTTAATAATTACAAAGAGTTGCAGAATCATACAAGCAGTGAAATACTGAAAGGAAGCAATAATAAGATGATAATGCTGTATGAGATTGATTTTGTATACAAAGCAGTGACATTCAAAGCAAAAGTACCTAAAACTCTATGAAATAAGACATAACACAATATTGCTAGTAGTGTTTACAGGAAGGGTTCAACATGCCTGAATACGTTCTGTGGTTCTGCTATTTTGCAATTTATGGGCAAAGTCACACAACTTAAACACTCCACCATTGATCGGATCCTAGAGATGTCAAAACGCCACAGCAATTAGAATGGAACTCTACTGCATAAGTATAAAACTCATTTGTCAAAAGTATATGTATCTTTTCGTCTAATACCTGATTGCTGTCTAGTCTATTAATCTTAGTTTCCTGAAACAAAAAGAGATGAAATCAGACTTTGACATCGTATCCATGAATGCATTTGTAGAATGACAAGAAAAATTAAGATAAATGAATAAAATCAGTTACCAGAGTCAGCACTTCATCTTGAACTTTTTTAAAAACTGTGGAGATGGATTCTGTTTTTCCTCGAAGTTCAACAACCTGCAAATGGTTCGAAAAAGGTTAAACTTAACAAAACAAAACCATTAAGAAGAAGAAAAAATTAAGTAGCTCATCAGTATCTGACAGGGCCCACCTCCTTTTGTGTACTAGCAGTAGTTTCAATACTCTCTGCTAAATTATGGTCCACACCATCCAAGTTCGAAGATAATTGACGCTTGGTGACCTGAAAACAAGCAATATATCAACAGAGTAGAAACTGGTTTATGCACTTAGATGGAAAATGTGTATAAATTTGAAGGAATTCACCAAATTCCCTCAAGAACAGCAGAGTGAACAGACGGTAACACTTTGTTACTTCATTGACACAATAATTAAATTGCATGAATTAAAACCAGTGACCAAAGTTAACAGAATATTAAGCACTGTATAGATGAGAAAAGTTAACAGAATACTATGCTCTTAAAGCCTAAATGGCAGTTAACTAAGCCATCATCTAATCAACATGATCCAATAACAAAGTCTCGGTTCTTCTGATTTCCAACGTACAGATGAGAAAAGGGAAACTTACTGAAATTGATGAAAAGACACCGTCAATCTGTTTAGAGAAAGACTTGCCAGCATCACCTAAACTACGTCTTGTTGCAAACATCATATCAGGAAGTTTCCACCCCTAAAAACACATGTTTAGAGTAAAACATAAATTGACGGTAGATAAGAAGAATAAAAATATGGTACATGTTATAAGTCACCAATCCATTATTTTCTTGAATCATAATGACATAATGTGGTTACCTAGAGGGTGGTTATTATTTTGCTGATACCAATCATAAATAAAGAGCTAATGATGATTAATCAGCAAGCATAACTAAGAGCAACACACATGTTGCAGTAATTTGTTTGTTAATATGCTAAAGCTTCATCAAACTAATGAGCTAGGACTATATCATAATAAGAAGAGCTTGGGAGAGCGCACATGTCATGCACTGCTTAGATTGTATGCCATTTCAAATTTAAAAAGGAAAAGAAAAACAATTAAAACGTTGAAGCCAGAGTCCTGACTAGTATTAAAAAAAAATTAAAGCATATGATAACTGTGATGGTATAACTATGTAGTGTTCTATGTCAATGGCTTTGAACCTTCACTGATACATGATTGATTATGGTCATCTCTAAAGTATATGGTTGGTTGAGTTTCAAAATGCCAGTGGATGAATAAGATGGAATGCTTTGTAACATGGACAGGACAGATAAAACATGACATGAGACTTCTTGTTCACTTCTTTTTTAATACACAAAAAAAAGAAAAGAGAAGGCAACTAGTGTAAAAGATCAAAGACCCTAACAAATGCACAAGAGTAACTTGGACTGTAGAAATTACAATATGGATATTACACCGTGTACGTATATTTGTCTCTTTATTTTCCCAACAATTATTCACAGGATTCATGCATTTTGTCTGTTTATCATAAATCACAAACCTCTTACCTTCCACCAAAAGTAGCCATACCCTGCCACTACTACAACAATCATTATTACATATCTGCTAGCACCTGCACTAACAAAAAACAAAGAGTCAAAGAGTACCCATATACTACTAGACCCTTAAAACCATGAGACAAATCAAATAATCAAGAGCCCAGAAATTTTTGAATAGGCAAGAGAAGGAAACCAAAACCTGTTCGACTCCCCGTTACGATTGTAATTGGTCCACTTGACGAATATGAATGCAGCTCCTGCCGTATTTTGTTCATCTGTACAGTTTGAATAATCTAGTCTCATTACGCCATCCACCATAATATCAATGTCTATACTCTTTCATATAAATCGTTGATTCTGACTACGAACAATTCGTTTAGAAGTTAGAGTTGCTCTATGTGCATAGAAAGAGATACATCCCTTATTCTAAAGACTTAACTACATTTCACAATAAAAATTATATAAACCGCAAAAGAAACCTGAGCCATCAAAGCATCGTTGGACGGTTTCTTCACTGAGGGAGTTTTACTTTTATCGTCTCGTACTTGCTTCCAAGCAAGCTGTAGGGAAAGGCCAAATGTCATGGTACAGTATAAGATAGTGGCTAAAAATAATACTAGAGACTCTAAGACAATACTTTTTCTTGATAAAACTATTTAAAACATATAGACAAGACCACTAAACTTTGTGTTCTGTATAAAGATGACAAAGGTCAAGGACTGCCTTATATCATGAGGAGTACACAAAACCCATCGAGTACATTGGACGTATTGACATTTACCCTCCTTTTCTAATTCATTCTTATTCCTAGGATATAAAATCATCAACTAACAAAAAGGCCCCAACATACAGTTCCAAAAAAGTAACTTTGTAGTATAACTCTAAACATATCTCATATGAAACATAGTAGCAGGTGAATTGTCCCTAGCAGTGCAGAAAAGAACTTAGAAAAGCTACGAAACAGCTTTAAGCGCAAAATGGTAGACTGGTAGTGTATATTCAGTTTGATGACTCTACCTTGAATGCGCCAGAGACCACATCAGATACACGCCCTTCCTTAGCAAGGTATGAACCAAGTACGCCTACAAACCAAACACAAATTGATTAGAAAACCATATTGACAGTTCATTCCAGACAACAGAACCATCATATAAACCTAACTGAAAAGAGCCCCTCATTCAAAACCACTAGCTAGAATGCAATCGCGTTAATACAGCTTTCAACAATTTTAACTCAAAATCCCTCCACATCTATATTAATCAATGTTCATTCGTTGCAAGAAACTTCTAAGTAGTAAGTAGCTCTTCAATGTGATAGACTCCAACTAGTCAATAATCCCCAAACAATGTTCTTCAATGCAATCGCAAACCAAGCCGAACCATACAGCATTTGATAACCAAAACAACAACCTTCAGCATATCAGATAGCACACTCAGAATACCTACTTTCTTTTCTCCTAAACCCTAAATTTTAACACTAGTTTATCCGAAACCCTAATTCTTCTCCAGCAGAGCTTTACTCAAACCTGAATTAAAACACTAGCAAGCTAATTCGGGACTGGATTACTACAACATTGAAGCTTATGATAAAATAGAACACTGTGAAGTTTAATATAATCCCCAAACAATGCACATCCAATGCGAAAACAAGCTCAACCAACATAGCTCTAGTTTCGCAATTTGAAACTCCAATTCCCACTCGCATATCAGATATCACTATCAGAATCCCTAATTTTCCTCCTAAAACCCTAAATTTCCACGCTAGTTCATCTGAATTAAAACACTAGATTACTACGAAATTGAAGCTTATGAACAATAACACTGTGAAGTCTAAAATTGAGAGAGCGATAACGAATTAGAAGGATTGAAGAAACCTGCGCCGACGAGAATCCCGACCTTGACGAGAGGCAGAGCCATGGATTCCGGTAATTGATTTAGGGGAATAAGTTTAAAGGTAGAGTAATTGAAGATGCGGCATCGAAGCCGATCGCGGCGGCGGTGGTGGAGAATTGAATGGGTTTATGTTTCGCGCGCTCGATGGGTTTTGGCTCTCTGGCTCTGGTTGTGTGTGTGTGTATAAAGCTTAATTAGACTGAGAAGGAAGGACTCTGGGGTCTCTGTAGCAGAAGCGTGACAAACCCTATTTTCCTACTGTGCAAGCAAAGTGGGGACTCCTGGGTGGTGCACGAGTTACGTAAATACCCTTTTGAATTTCAAAGCCAGGACTCTCTGAAAATACGGATATTCCAATGCAGTTTTAATTTGAAATTTTATTTTTTACTGTATATGTGTTGGCCATGCACGAAATAAATTGGAGAAGTTAGGGGTAAATAAGTTGGTCTTCAATTCCTTAATCTTTTAGAACTTGGTCTCTAATTAGGTAAAAGTACCTAAGTGTAAACGACGAAAATCATATAGACGGTAATCTTGAATTAGTTATAATACATTATACATTGATTAAAAAAAAATAAAAATTTACACAATAGAAAATCGGAATACAAGTGAGTCTCACATCAAGAAGGGAATAATCCAAGTGTCATGTATAGAAATCGGGCATGTTGCTCATCTTAACTAAATGCGCTTTATACTTTGAGATCTCAACTCATGTATGAAATTTTTACTTCAAACCAGTTGTATAATCCAAGTGAGTTTTTCCAAATTGAACACTATGGAGCCAAAATTCTAGAACTGTTGGCATAAACTATTTGAGGATGCCTTCAAAGGTTGATGATCCATTGCATTCTATTGCTCCCCTTGTACTCAAAACCGCCACATTCATTAAATAAAATTAGCCAATGTTTATCAGCATATTAAGTTTCTCTCAATCTGCTAATTATATGATAAAAGTTTATTTATGCACAAAGTACGCCATATGATGTGTGGGATATATACAGTTAAGGAAAATGTTTGTTTAGTCCTAGTATTTATGGTCGTTCATCTATTCACTCATTAAAGTTTCAATTTCATCTAAATAGTCCTTAAAATTTAAACTTTTAATCTAAAAAATTCATTCCGTCAATTCCTCCATTAGTATGATGAGGTGGCAGTTAAAGACCCTTTAAAAAAATATCAAAATGACCAAAATACCCTTGTACCAATTTTCCTTTTTTATTTTCTTCAATATTTTATTTCTTTATCGTTTTCATTTTATTTTAAGGAGAAGTGAATGTCTTTAGTGGTCAAAGTCTCTTTCTATTTATTTCTTTATGTCAACATCAGATTAAATTTAACTTAAAATAAAAATGATAAATTTATTTTAAATAATTAAAGAAAATCAAACGGAATATTTTTTTATGAATATTTTGGTCATTTTACAATTTTTTAAAGGGTCTTTAACAGAAGAATTGACGAAATTGACTTTTCAGATTAAAAGTCGGAACTTTAATGATTATATATTTACATGAAATTAAAACGTCAGGGACTGAATAAAATACCGACTAAAACTGTAGGAACTAAACAAATGTTAACCATATATACAGTTATGTGTGTGTGTATACCAGCACTAGCTCTTGGTGGCAACACGATTCTTCTTAGTTTTGATGGAGTGTTGCTTTCTTTCTTAATTCCGGGTAGACAAGCAAAAAGAATATATTCATATGTTCTTTTTTGGTCTGAAAATATATTCATATGTTTGAAACTGGATAAAAACCAATGGAACACGTTTAACATATATATATATATATATATATATATATATATATATATATATATATATTCCAGCATACTCTGCGTTCAAGCATGGCCGCTAAGGCCGGTGGACCGCCGCCAGCAGCAACAACTGACTTCTCCATCTTTCATTTCCGGTCAATTTTCTTACCACATGTACATGATCATGTATTTAAATATATCTTCTCAGTTTTAAGTTAAACCTTAAATAGAATTAACCCTCAATTCTATGCTGTTGTAGATATATCATATATATGCACGATAAGGTAATGCTTGGTCATTGCTGGAAAGTACCTTATGTTATCATTGACGAAACATATTTTGGAATGGAAATTAGTAGCGATTTAAGGCAAAAACGAACTGAAAACTTTCAATCTTGTTTCTATTTTTTTGGTTTGGACTGAGTGATAAACCTATCTTAATAACGGGAAAATCTCAAATATACCTACTTGTATGTGATACCTATATTTATCCATGTTATTTTCATAGGTCTCATTTATAGTAAATCTTTGAGATCATTATTCTAAGGAACTACCCACACTATTCTAAGGAATAGGCAGTTGTTTACGGATTTAATGTCGTATCGCTCATCTATGACAACATTGATAGGTACCTCGCTGGTTGTCAAAGGGCGAGGATCCGCTGAATTTATGTTACCCAATGGTACTGTTATCAATGTCATTGATGCTCTCTATGCGCCGAGAACAAATCGAACCCTGTTGAGTTTTAAGGATATCCGTGCCAACGGTTATCACTTGGATACCTATGCTGAGAATGGTGAAGAATACTTATGCATTACTTCTCAAGAACACGGCCGCCGCCGTATCTAAGAGAAGATGCCGTGCATTGAAGACAATGGCTTATATCTCACTACAGCCCGTGTATTCGAATCATATGCTGTCACTGACAATTTTTGTGACACTAATGATTATAAGCTTTGGCATGCTCGACTAGGCCACCCTGGCCGTGATATGATGATCCGGATTCTAAAGAACTCCCATGGACATCCATTTTTCAAGTCGAAAAAGCGATTGGAAGAACCTCTTACCGCGAATCAACATCGTGATGTACGCAGGAGCCAAGCTCCCCGCCAGACTGTGGCCTTCAAGCCATACTCGCCACCACCCCCCCCCCCCCCCCCCCCTTCACAGTGTTTCGGGGCCGCGCACCTGGCGGATGAGGACGTGGCCTTTACGCTGCACGTCGTGCCGTCCCACCCTTCACAGGGACATGGGACGTCACCACCTGTGTCCTCTTATGCCACAACGGTAATTTACAATGTCCATCGCTCATTTTGTAAGGCTTGCTCGCTTGCTAAATTGCATGCTCGCCCTTCATTCGCCAAAACTTCAACTAATAATATACCATTCTTACATCAAATCCAAGGTGATATTTGTAGACCAATCAAACCAGAATGCGGCCCATTTAAGTATTTTATGGTGCTGGTTGATGTGTCGACGCGTTGGTCACACGTCGCGTTGTTGTCCACAAGGAATGCTGCATTCGCCAAGCTTTTAGCTCAAATCATCAAGTTAAGGGCTAACCTCCCTGACCACCCTATCAAATCTATTAGGATGGATAATGCTGGCGAGTTTACCTCCAAAACATTTGATGATTATTGTATGTCCATTGGGATTGAAGTCGAACACCTTGTTCCTCATGTTCATTCTCAAAACGGCCTTGCAGAAGCCACCATTCAGCGACTCCAGCTAGTGGCTAGGGCATTGGTTATGAGAACCAATTTGCCAGTTTCTGCTTGGGGATATGCAATACTGCATGCAGCGATGCTTATTCGTTTTCGACCCATTGCCAACAATGTGTTTAGGGCCTACCAGATGGTAACTGGTTTTGAACCCAATCTATCGCACTTACGTACTTTTGGTTGTGCAGTTTATGTGCTAATTACGTCTCCTTTGCGTATCAAAATGGGTCCACAACGACGTTTAGGCATCTATGTTGGCTATAATTCGCCAACGATAATCCGCTGCTTAGAACCAACCACCGGTGATCTATTTACTGCGCGATTCGCAGATTGTCACTTTGAAGAGACACACTTCCCGCCGTTAGGGGGAGATAGGAATGCACTAATTCCGAATGAACGTCAGGAATTGACATGGTGTGCCCCCAACGATTTGTCTCTTCATGATCCTCGCACTGCTCAAAGTGAGCTTGAAGTGCAACGCATTATCGATCTTCAGAAAGTTGCGGATTCGATGCCCGATGCTTTCACTGATATTGCGAAAGTGACAAGATCACACGTACCTGTTGCAAACGTACCGGCAAGGTTGGAGGTCCCGAATTACGGGACCGGTTTAGCCGCCCTAAGACCTAGTGTCGTCGGCATATCCTCAAGTGAGGGTGACGCCGGCGACGGCGCCATCGTAAGCCGTGGCGTCGCTATTGTTGAATCGGATCGCAACGGTGCCCTGATGGACTTTGAAGGGGCAACAGCTTCGGCCTCGGCTCCCACCAGAAAGAGGGGGAGACCGAAGAATTCTCGAGATAAAAACCCTCGAAAGAAGAAAGCGAAAGCACAAAATCCGCTCATCATCGACGATGCGAATCCATCGCATGAGATTGTCTCTAACTATAGTTATGTCCATGAGTCAACTGAATCATTTATGTGGGATGACACAAAACCAATGTTGACTCCAGAGAACAAAGAAATCTCGCTCAGTTTGAATAACGCGTGTCTCTTAGTGGATAGAGCCTCCACACACGTCGATGATATATATGCTTATTCCGTCGCACAAGAGATCATCCATGACGACGAAGTTGAACCACGCTCAGTGACTGAATGTCAACAAAGAGCAGATTGGCCGAAGTGGAAAGAAGCAATACAGGCAGAACTTGACTCATTAGACAAAAGGCAAGTCTTTGGATCTGTTGAATTGATCCCTAAAGGCGTTAAACCTGTCGGACATATGTGGGTCTTTGTTCGAAAGCGCAATGAGAAGCATGAGATCTTGAGATATAAGGCAAGACTTGTGGCGCAAGGCTTCTCCTAGCGTCCTGGTATTGACTACGAGGAGACGTATTCTCCCGTAATGGACATCATTACTTTCCGCTACTTGATCAGTTTAGTAGTGTCCGAAAAACTGAGTATGCAACTGATGGATGTAGTTACAGCGTATCTATATGGGGATCTAGATACGGATATCTACATGAGAGTTCCTGAAGGAATTCATGTGTCCGAATCAAAAAACTCTAAACCACGGAGTGTTTATGCAGTTAAGCTACAACGTTCACTGTATGGACTTAAACAATCCGGAAGAATGTGGTACAATCGCCTACGTGAATACTTGATTCGGAGGGGTTACAAGAACGATGAGTTATGTCCATGCGTGTTCATTAGAAAGACCGACTCTGGATTTGCTATTGTAGCTGTCTATGTTGATGACATGAATGTCATCGGTACTTCAAGTGAGATTGAAGAGACAGTTTCATTCTTGAAATCTGAGTTCGAGATGAAGGATCTTGGGAAGACTAAGTTCTGTTTAGGACTTGAGTTAGAGCATAGAACCAAGGGTATTCTGGTTCACCAGTCTGCTTATACGCAGAAGATGCTCAGGCGTTTCAACATGGATACATGTACGCCGTTGTCTACTCCCATGATCGTTCGTAGTCTGGATGTAAGCAAGTAGGGTTGTCAATGGGTCGTGTCGTGTCGGGTTCGTGTCGGGTCAAGATTTTTCGCGTGTCACAAAACACAAACCCAAACCCAACCCATTTAATAATCGTGTCGAAAATTTAAACCCAAACCCAACCTATTTATTAACGGGTTACCCGTTTCCAACCCGTTTAACCCATTTAATAAATAGGTCGTGCCGTGTTGGACAAATGACCCATTAACATTGTGACCCATTTAACTAATGACTTGATTAAATTCACAACAAACTACACAAGACCACAATTATCTGTAATTCATATATAAATCCATTCATAAAATTAAAAACTCTCATAAGTTTAAAATTAAAGAATTCATCCATCGTATAAAAAAATATATACATAATCCATAAACTGAGTTTGAAATTTAAGTTTGAATGTAAAGCATCAAATGCCAACTTGCAAACACTGCTTCACTTTATTCAGCATAAAAGGAACAAGTAATCACCACCTATAACAAAGCAAGATCATGGAAACGAGAACAAACATGAATACAATAATCTTATTAGGGTTTGAACATGCTATCTAATAATCATGGAAACGAGAACAGATATATATATATATATATATATGTTTGTTCATATGTATAAACCCTAAGTTCCTTACGATAGCATATATATAATAATCATATATCTCATCCCAGTTTTGAACTGGAAGATCTAGAACAAGAGTTGATCAAAATCAAGTATCAGATAAACATATCTCATATATAAAAGTACCATTGGCTTGACGATAATACCTTCTCGAGAAAAGGTGAAGTTTTGATGCTGATGTGCGGTGGAACTTAGGGTTTTTGTGTTGATACAAGGCTTAAACAAGAGAATTTATTGTGTTAACGGTAACCCTAATTGTAAGAAAAGACTTAATCAACCCTTATAAACACGTAATGTATGGGTCATGTATGCATGTTATATATAATATAACCCGACTCATTTAATAAACGTGTTAAGCGGGTTAATTTCGAGTTGGCGGGTTGACCCGCGGTTGACCCATTTAATAAATGGGTCATGGCGGGTTGACCCGCCGCTGACCCGCTTTTTAATCGTGCGGGTTCAACCCGCTTTATTTCGTGCGGGTTTCGAGTCGTGTTATCGGGTCGTGTCGAAATTGACAGGCCTATAACCAAGGATCCATTCCGTCCCAAAGAGGATGAAGAAGAGATTCTTGGTGCTGAATACCCATACTTGAGTGCGATTGGGGCACTTTTGTATTTGGCACAATGCACTAGACCAGACATTGCTTTCGCTGTGAATTTACTGGCTAGATTTAGCTCAGCGCCTACGCATCGTCATTGGAACGATATCAAACATTTGTTTCGTTACTTGAAAGGTTCCATTGACTTGGGACTGTTCTATCCCTTCAGCACAAAGAGAGAAAATCCCGCTGATCACCCTCCTCACACCAACGTTTCCGGTTGCCTCGACAGTACCATCGTACGCTGTGGTACTGCCACTGGCACTAGTAACGTGGCGGATGATGATGGCGAAGCGTCCGGCCATTCAAATGTGCCATTCTCTGGACGTCTCCCTTACTCAAAGACTCCCAACAACGTGTTAGTTGGTTTTGCAGATGTTAGGTATCTCTCTGATTCACATCGTGCTCGTTCCCAAACTGGTTATGTTTTTACCATGGGAAATACAACGATATCCTAGAGATCAACCAAGCAAACTTTGGTTGCTACTTCATCGAATCACGCAGAGATCATTGCCCTCCATGAGGCTGTTAGAGAATGTGTCTGGCTAAGATCAGTTATTCGCCACATTCGTGATTCGTGTGGACTAGTGTCTACCACCGATAAACCTACGTGTATCTATGAAGATAATGCTGCCTGCATTGAGCAGATGAAGTTAGGCTTTATCAAATGTGATAACACTAAGCATATATTGCCCAAGTTCTTTTACAATGTGCAACAACAGGAATTCCTGAACATCCAAGTTAATCAAGTGAGTTCAGAGGCAAATGTTGCAGATTTGTTTACCAAGTCTTTGGGAAAATCTATGCATGTGAAGAGCCTAGGCATGCGCCATATATCAGAGCTCTAAGTTTGTTAGACATCAGGGGGAGTCTACATCACATGTTATTCGCAAGTGTAGTGTTGGTGTGTTGTGCTCTTTTTCCTTCGTCCATGCATTTTATTTTTTGCCCAAGAGGTTTTTGTTTTGCTGGCAAGGTTTTAGTGAGGCAATATGGTAAGCACCATGAAGACATTAGGCACTCGCCACAAGAGGGAGTGTTGTAGGAAGGTTATTTCGGTAACTTCCTGGATGTGTCTTGACCTAATTAGACTAGTATAGTTGATTCTGTATTAGATAAGGAATCCCTGATTTATCGGGATACTCATTGTAATGCCTATATAAAGGCCTCTCTATCAATCAATAAAAATACAGTTCTCCCTATTATCTTTTCTCCTTGAACAACAACATATATTTTATATATTTACATATAATTAAACAAATTTACCACATTGACAACCATTTGTTCATAAACTTGTACATATATATGTCGTAGGTGAAGTATTTACAGTTAACCGAATCACAGTTATCCAAACAGTTACTCTATTTACAGTAATAACAACAAAATTTATCGTCAAATATGTAAATATGTAAATGAGGATTTGAAATACCACTCATTTCAGTTAATCTAGAACAAAAGCGGCCATATCCATTATACTTACCTGCTAAACATGGAGAGAGAGAGAGAGAGAGAGAGAGAGAGAGAGAGAGAGAGAGAGAGAGAGAGAGAGAGAGAGCTGATTCATTAAAAAAATCTGTAAGGGACTTACATTTTATTTTTGGTTCAAAATTAACTTAACTAGCTAGCTAGCTACTACACAGTAATTTACAAAGCACAGCAGCTGGCATGTAATTGTCACTGAACAGTACTGCTATTATTTATGAATCAGAAAGAGGTGTAGATTTGCATCTGAGTCAAAATATGCTCAAAGTTATCGGTAGATTTCTCAATGGGATGAGAATGCATGCCTTCATATGTAGTCACCACAACTCCTTCATCCTTGGTTAGTCTCTGAACTTGCTTTTTCACATTGCAACCCTGATGCGTACACCGATAGTAGCTTCTACAGTCATTGAATAATAATCATGTTAGAAACTAGTATTTAACCAGCAGATATCTCTATCATGCAGATTAATTAACTTATATGAATGTTTGAATTATACTGACGCATAAATTGTATATAAACTCTGGTACTTCTGGAAGGAGAGTTCAAAATTCAGTTCTAATTTTATATATATATATATAAGGATAGATATATAATATATAATACTGACTTCCCCTACTATATATAATATATAATACTGACTTCCCCTACTATAATTTTATATATATATATATATATATAATACACATGTAAGGATAGATCGATCTATTTGTTGCCCTAATTTCATCTAAATTAATTAAGATGAATATTTATTGACTAATTAACAGCAGCAGACATCAGAATGCAGCACGCCAAGAAGGCAGGAAAAGCTAGCCATGCTTGACTCTGAGGACAAGCTTGCTAATCCATGTGCATGAAGAAGGCAATATCCAGCTACATATAATAAGCATCTACTTATTAATTGATTAATTAGATCGATCTGTAATTAACTTGAACTGTTGTGTTCCAAAACATCCATTATCCTCACTTCTTACTGCAGGAGGATAAATGTTGATCTAGATATAGCCACATATGACACACACAAACTGCTAGCTTGTTTTTGACTATGAATTAATGTTGTTAACATGTATAGTTTTCCCCAATTAGCTAGGCTTTGGATGTTAATTTCATAAACATGTCTTCACTTTGATTATATCTCCTAAACTGACCACTAGTATATATGTATAAGAAGTAATGCACGTACAGTACATGATATGAGGTTTTCATATATTGATTGCAATTAATCCCTGGAAAAACTATGCATTGTATACCAACTATATATAGCTATTAGCTAGGACATCGATCATGATAATCGATCGTAGTTGATCAAATAATAAAAGAGCTTGTGTAATCGTTATTCATTACAACTTGATCAAAATTGAGTAAGTTAGGCCTTTATATGTATACAGATCAACGATATATAACGGGTATAGATTGACCAAGATACTAATTATCAGGGACCAATATCCTTAGCATGTGGCATGATTAAACTGATCTGGATGACAACACTTGGTCATTTTAATCGTGTATGAATTGTATTCACCGAGTAATTACTCAGCTTCAACCATATATAGACATATGATTGAAGAATTCGATCAACATAGATTATATATGTTCCTGTAGATTAACTGTATAGAATAATTCAATGTAGAACATCCGATTAAGTTCGAATACCCCCCTTCTTCCATAAAAGAGAGAAAGGAAAGCTCAAGATTTATATTTAAAGCTGGATCAATGAATTGAATACTGACCTTGGGAATCTGTTGTTCTTGACTGCTTTCTGGCCATACTTTCTCCACCGATATCCATCGTCAAGTATATCGACTTGGCTCCTTGTCTGAAACGCATATCTCGGCTTCCTGATCTTCTTCTCTCCCTTCTTCATCCCTAATCTCACTGCTGTATTACTATCACCCTCCCCAGAGCTCTTCGTGCTCTGGTGGGAAATACTACTCATGCTGTTGATACTGTTCGACACTTCCATCTCTGACATCAGCCCCAATAACCCATTTGACTTATTGCTGCTAGCTGGGTACTGAGCGTTACTATAAGCATGATGAGGATGACTGCTCACCATGTTCAATGACAGAGTAGAAGCAGCAGCAGGTGGAGTTGATGAAGCAGAATAAAATGCCGGGTAGGTTTCCATCATAGAACAGATCGAGAGGTGAAGACGGAGAGAGGAGTCGGATGGTTATTAGAAATAGCTGGGAAGATTGATATAATATGGTAGTGTGCGGCTTGTTTATAAAGCTGAAGTTATCTATGGTTAATCTAGTCGATATTAGAATCAATTAATAAATTTAAAGGCAGTGAGAGGCGGCTGGGTGGCGCCTAATCGCCTGTAGCTCTTCCTTGTCCCATGTCTGGTGTCGTAAACGGCACGTAATAACGGAGAGTGATTGATGTTGGTAAAAGATAGATTATAATGGTCATTCCACAGATAATTAGGCTTAGGAGCTTGGATGCTTCGTGATTAACTTGGAAATTATGTACGGTTACGAATAGTTAAATATAAAGACTGGGTTGGTCTTGACCAGCTAGAGTTAACCTAAGATTTCTTGCGGGTATACTTTTCTTTGAATGTTGGGAAGCATATAATTGTTTAAGGTGAGGAAATTGCTCACGTGTATAATAGGATTGGGACTATTTAAAGGCTTTGGCCATGGTAGCTAGGTTCTATTATAATTGACGATGTTAATAATAAATAATGCAGCCACGAGCTGGCTGGGATTTGGGACTCTACGTGTAATACAAAGTAGTTCTATTTATCTGTCTGGTAGCGGCAGCGCAGTTTCTACGGTCAGAACATGTAATTTCAGATTATTCTCCATGGTTGATGTTGTTGACTGAGCAGTTGGTAGACTCAGGACGTGGAACAAATGTTATGTTGTTCATGTATACGTACATTAAACATCAATTCAATCGATATATAGTGATCTACAGACACATACAATGAGCGAGGAATATTAGTTTTTCATCATTAGGCCATGATACAGTGATCGCGTGCATGTATTTTCACATGTGGCATTTGAAATAATGACTAATATAAATAACTATTGTCTCTTAAATAGTTAAATGAATACGTACTCTTTCTGTATATCTATATATTTTTTTATATTTTATTCTAAAACAACTTGTAAAATATGAAATACGCACTCAAAACACCCTATATATTGAACATAATTTATAAGATTAACAGTCAGATAATACTCGAGAAATATTTTATTTAAGAATTTGTCATATATATACTTCATGTCTACCGGTCATAATGATCATACTCGAGAAATATTTTAGGGAAATCGGGGCTTGAAACTAATGCGAATTGTTATTGGTTCAAGTTAACTTAAATTTCCCATCTCTGAATTGTATCTGAAGTTTGAACTAGATAACAGTAGTCATCTGGTTATATATATTCAATGGATGTGGAAAAGTGTCCACACCTATTGACTAACTGCACAGCACACTCAATCCATGACGATATCAATCTATGAAAATGAATGAAAGGAAAGAAGAGTTCATCACCAGCAGAGTAGTAAACATATACAAATCAATGTTTCATCAGATATTGAGCAATTGACTGTTGACGATATATTACATCTACTAGCTAGAAAGATCGGACTTAATTTCGGGCACCTGTATGGTTACTGTTCTAAATTTCGATCAACTAGCTATTTCTCTTGTCGTGGAAGAGGGAGAGGTATCGTATCACCGAATCAGAGAGACGAATCTTAAATGGGCACGTGGGTTTGAATCGATATTCTTTCTGAAAAGGATCGAGATTGAGGAAAGGAATGTCTCGAGGAAAGTAGTAATGCGAGCTACTGATCACGGCGGCCGGACTGTAGTGCTGCTATTTTGGTTGGTTTGGTTAGTTATTATCTGCACGTAGCAGGTGACGATGATGGCTGGAAGGCTGGAAGGCTGGAACTCCTGGGTCCATGAAATAGTAATATCTGAGGATCCAGTACTCGACTTAGTTTGGAACTCGATCGATTTCAACCAACTGTTTAATTTGCTCAGAGATGGAGTCATTGTCTCGGACTAATTAACTGCATGCTCAGTAGTACTGTGTGACGTATATTTGCACATCATTGCTTTGAAATTTAGTGTCCTATATATATATACTGCTGATTCTGACTCATTTTAATCATTTTTTAATGAAATTGAGTGACGTCTCAGGGCTAGCTTTCTCTTGCACCCTAATTTCATGTCCATCTAAGTTATAGCAACTTTCTCGACCTAGCAGATAAGAAACATAAGCTACAATAGATGATGCATTGATGGGTTTGAGCTACGTACTTAATTGGCTATCGATACCACCTTTTCAATTTTCAATTTTGTATATAGATAGATTCATAGATATCTAAAGGGGAGTGATTATAATTTCAACTTCGTTAGCACATATTTTGAAAAATTTTAAATCTTAAATTTTAAACTCTAAACCGTAAATAAAAAAAATAAGTAAAATTGTTTGTCTTTTCGTTTAGATAGATAATGATACAAGTATATGAGGCGCTATTAATACTTAACTAGGAAAGAAGTCTAATATATATATATATATGTCCACTTAAACATGCATGTGGACGATACACCTACACTGTATAAGCATACCAGGCATAGCTTAGGAGGGGAGCCGACCAACTGTGTGTTTTTGCTGAGGTCAGGTTTAGGGTTAGGCACTACGTACATCCTCCCACAACAACACTAGCTAGGGAATTGAACTATACCTACAAACTTGATTATCTTCACAAAAACGTTCCGAGGAAATTTAGTTCAAAGAAAACTACGTGCTCTGCTCATCAAAAAACTGAGAAACTTCCAGTGACTTTACATTATAGCTCCCCGTCTTTTCGATCACACTTGTGATTGCCTACGTGTGTGCATCATTCCGTCGAGTAGTCTCCGTTGAATTGACGATTTCCAAAATTCTAATTCTAGATAAGTTATAATCTTCCCAGAGCTGTATACTAGATGTTGATCGATATATTCAAATAAAGGGACAAAATAATATTCAACGTTCTCATGCAATTTTTCTTTCCATTTTTATCATAGTTTCTGAATCTAATAAACTGAAGGATAATATCTGGTAGCACGGAGCTTTACACGTAAATTTGAGGACGTGCACTGCTTTAATTAATTTGTTAATGTGCATATATAATTAATACAGTATGTATATGTATGTATGTATGTATGTATGTATGTATACAGAATACCAGTGAAATGAAAGCTCTCCTTAATTTCTATAGTTACAATAGTTAACATGGTCGATATGTCTGGCTTCTGGAATATGGACTAGCTAGCTAAGTGGTTGTTCGTGCTGCTCTTTCATTTTCTCGCGTAATGTTCCTAAAGTTGTATATAATTTCCATTTATGTCACATTCACGGAATGAAAGTTACGATTGAAAATACATATATATATATAGAATCTTTTTCAGGTGCGGACGTCCGCACGGTGCGGATGCGGCGTTTCCGGCCACCGGCGAGACGGCGAAGCCGTATCCGGCCACTGGGCTGTGCTCCCCTCATGCCGGCGACCCCGTCTGTGCCGGCCCGAGCTCCATCGCCGGCCGGCAGCCGGCCGGAATCTGTAAAAATGCAGAAAAATGAACAGTACTTGTCATTTTTCTGCATTTTTGCAGATTCCGGCGGCTGCCGGCCGGCGATGGAGCTCGGGCCGGCACAGACGGGGTCGCCGGCGTGGGGGGAGCACAGCCCAGTGGCCGGATACGGCGTCGCCGCCTCGCCGGTCGTCGGAAACGCCGCATCCGCACCATGAACAGTGCGTGCGGACGTCCGTACCTGAGAAACACTATATATATATATATATATATATATATATATATATTTGGTCATGTAGTTAGTCAACAAAACTAATTCATGCATACGTTCTAATTGCATCGGCAAAGGGCGCGCAGACGTCATGGCGTACGCATTCCCCGTCCTGTCTCCAGTTTTCAGGTCATCGAAGAATTCAAACTTCAAAACAACGCTGTCGGACGGATGCTTGGGTCATCCGAATTGATCGATAACTTTATTTTTACTACTATACAGAGGCTGCTAGGCTGCTACTAAAGCCTCACCAGAAACCGGCCACCATGCTTCATTCTACTTTGCATAGGCTGTTGCTATATACTACTCCAAAATTCATTCTTAACTGTATCTAAATATACATATTGTAAATACGTATATAGAATGATGATAATAAATCAACAATAACAATATGGCTGAAGAACCCTAGCTAGAATATATAATTAAGGGTGTATTCTATATATGAATTTAGGGATCGGCTGCTGCCTGCTGCTGGTGTAAACATGCTGTTGATAACTTGCACGAATACTTTATCACAACGAAAAGTCGCTGGAAGTTTCTTAGTTTATTGAGAATTAATATCCAAACTTGATCAAATAATTGGCAGTCAACAATTGAAGATTGCATGTGAACTTGTGATTACATGATAATTCGTCACTAACTGGAGAAGCTTCCGATCAAAATCCGTAGAAAGGTTAATCAGCTCAATGACTATTCCGGTCAATCATTCTATATAAACGTGGTGTCACTAATCAACTAAGCAGTCTAAGCTGCAGGTAGGCTAGTCTCAGAACTTCTCGGTTACATAAAAAGCAGTTGATACACAGTTCACAAAAAATCACTCATTTTTTAGTTAGATTTTTAACTTCTCGCTTAAATGAAATGAGCTAGGTTAATTTGTTTACAACGTACAACTCACCCGTTCTTTGATCAGTTAAGTTTTCTCACTTATGAAAAGGGATGCACTTGTGATATCCGACTAAAATAATGATAGTGTGGATCGGAGTAGCTAATGATGTTGAAAAGATATTACATTATCGACAAATCATAAGTAATTACTTCCCAATGTCATTTGATCTATTGACATATCTCTCTTTTACGAGTGAAATAGACATTACTTATGTGAAAAACTAAAAGCCAAAAATTGATTCTAAGGAAGATTGAAAATAGTTTGAAAATACAGTATATTCGCTATATTTCATCTACTGAGAGAAATTGAAAACAACGTACTGATTAATTGATGTCAATATCATGAGAAAGAGTGAAAGACAAGAATGAAGCATGAAGGAGCAGCACCTTTCCATATGCATTCGTTTGAGCGGCCATTATGAGCTACGAAAAGTCTAATACAGGCCCAGTTTGGGATTGCTGTGCTGTGAGCAGAATTGCTTTTAAATTTGCTGTGAGCAGAATTGCTTTTGAATCTGCTGTGAGTAGAATCAGCTGAGGTGTTTGGTAAACTGTTTTTAAAAGTGCTATGAGAACTAAAAAATAATTTCGTGTGTTTAGTGAGTTATAAGTAAAAATTATTTTGGATGGGTATAATGACAAAAATAGGCATTTTTATAAATTGATATTAAAATAAATAATTGTTTCTTTTGTATGTAATTATAAAGTTAATCCACAATATTACATAAGATTTCTTAACACCATAGTAAATGATTGATTATGATTTAATTAGATTAGTATATCACAATCTAATAAAAAACAAATATTACAATTTGTTATAAATATAACTGATTCCTGCAAAAGCATCTCTTACTCTGCTTCTCCAAAATTTACTTTTAAGAGAATCAATTCTTCTAAAATCAGTTTTATAGGTGGTTACCAAACACTTAAGATTAGGCCCAGAATCACTTTTGATCCAAAAAACAGCTTGGGAAGCAATCCCAAACTGGGCCACAATATCAGATATCGCTCTTGAGAAGTTGGTGAGTGATTCTTTTCATAATTATGAAGGAAAATAGAAATGTAATGCGGTAACAAATACCAAATTAATATCAAGAAATCATTTAAAACACAATTTGAAAATATAATTCAGCTCCCAAAAGTTTCCATAAAAAAACCTCAATATCTCTTCTACAAGGTACAAAATAGCTGAACCGCAGGGACCAAACTGATATATATTATCGAATATCGACAATCGTTGTGATCGGGAAAACGAACCCACACGGACCACACCAGTTTCAAGTTTCAACGCTCCCTCCGTCGCTCTCTCTCAGAGTCTCAGTTCACGCTTGCTGACACCTCACCAAAATCTCTCCGCCAATTAATCCAACTTGCTTAATTAACAGCTCGCTTAAGCTACGCAACCCATTATTACTTGAACGCAATCACCAATTATATTCTCATTGCTAATCTCATCGGTCTCATCGACCGGACGATCAGATTTCCGCGATGGATTATTCGTCGGTGAAGTCGTTCCTGCTCCAAGTTCGAGGCTCGTTGAATTCGTTTCTGGAAGGCTACGAGCCGCTGGTTCTGGTTTCGGCGCCGGTGATCGGACTCTTCGTCGCGTCGACGCTTCAGTTGGTAATCAGTGGTCTGCAAGAGAAGGGAGTCAAGGCCACTCTGTTAGGGATCTTCATGAGCTTCATCAAGTAAGCTTAAGCTTACTCTAAATTGCTTCTGGAATTTTCTTTTTTGTTTTGTTGTTGATTTTTGTGAAATTGATTGCAGGCTGGTTCCTGGAGTGAAGAAGTATATAGACGCTGAGAAGCAGAAGGTGCCTGAATTCATTTTGTTTTTGAAAGTTTTAGTTTTCGTTTTCGCGGCAATTTGTTTGTGTTTGATTGATTGTAAGGGGCAGTGTGATATGCATGATTTTGATATTGTTGAGCTTTAAATGCTGCACCACCAAGTTGTGCATGTATTGAATTTAATATTTGGGAGCTGAATTTATCAGTAGCATTGTTTCTGAATTGGTCCCCCTCCCTTTAGTTTTGGGCAGATTTTTGTTACTGTTAGGTTTGAATTCCAGATGGGAACTAAGTTGGGGGAGTCTAATTTTTTCATCTCATGGTAGTTTTTCATGGAAAAATTCACTGCCTGTTGTTGTTGGTCCTGTGGATGTGTTGTTCGACAAGCAGGTGGTGGATCAGTTACAGTCTGGTGGTAACTCAAAAAGAGAAAGTTGGAGAAGTGATTTGCCTGCCGCAGGGTTGGGAGCGGTAGTTCTAGACCGGATGAATGAGGAGAAAAGAAAAGATGTGGCTTGGCAAGGCAAATGCTCTGGTACAGTGTATGTTCTTAATTTTTTTATTTAATAAAATTTGTTTGTTCTCAGATTATTTTCATTTACCTGTCATATACAAGCTACGGAATATGTCAATTGTGGTGATGATACAAAAAACACTAAATTACTGGGGGTCATTAATGACATCGATTGTGTACAATTAAAGGCATTTGGGAGTTGTTGCGTATCTGTTTCATGCACAATTGTAACACCTTTCCCTATACATGGAAGGGTGTTGATCCACTGTTCTGTATTTACTTATCTTTCTTTATGATTGATCTTTGTTTTTGTTTGCAGATATATTGGAGGAAGTGAATTCGAAGGACATTTTTCTCTGATTAATGAGGCATGCTCAATGTAAGTAAGATCTTTTACATCTACAATACATGCAACTTGTGTGAATTGCTCTCTACTGTTGCTAGTCTTATTAGCTTTGAACATGCTGCTTAGAACTTGGTGTAGATAGAGAAATACCAGATATACTTTGAGGATAAACACTTTAGGGTTCTAAGTCCTGATACAGTTTTACACTTGTGATTGGGCTTTTAAGAAAACTGTTGTTATGACACGTCACATAGTGGGGTGAAATTTAAAGATCTTGTTATAAGGAGTTGAACTTGCACAGGCTTTGTAATTCTACTTCTTTGGATTCCTTAGTCAACAGGGTTCTTTGTTTAAGTCGATATTGTTGTGGTTATGTGTGCCAATGATCATGTCTTAGAGTCTTACAGTGCATTTGCTTCATAGCTAGTGTTGCCATATCTGGCATATCTGATAAAAGTTCCTCTCTCCATCTTTTGACTCTTCCAACTTCCCATGCATTCTTGGCCTTAATTCTTGTCTGAATGTGGCTTGATTTGGCTTTTAGGTTTGCACATACCAATCCATTACATATGGATGTATTCCAAAGTGTTGTACGGTTCGAAGCAGAAGTGGTTGCTATGACAGCTGCAATGCTTGGAAGTAAACAGAAGTCTTCTGGAGGACAAGTATGTGGAAACATGACATCAGGAGGAACTGAAAGTATATTACTAGCTGTGAAAACATCACGTGATTATACGAAAGCCAGGAAAAGGATTAAAAAACCTGAAATGTATGTTAATTTTCAGTTATACTTCTTCATATATATTGGCCTAGCATGCATGTTAGAGTCGATTATATAACTCATTTTATTTCCAAGCTTAGGATAATACCTGAATCTGCTCACTCAGCATACGACAAGGCTGCGCAATATTTTAACATCAAGCTCTGGCGTGTCCCTGTAGATAAAGAGTTCCAAGCAGACGTCAAAGCCATCAGAAAGTTCATTAATAAAAACACTGTTTTGGTATGTAATGATTATAATCATTCTCTTGTCTTTCATGTGCACCCCGTTTCTAATGGTACCCTACTGTAGTTTGAACTTTGTTATCTGATTTGACCTGAAAGAAAAGAAATAAAAACCTACATCTAACCCATTGTATAACTAACGTCAAGTTTTTGTTTACCAGTTAAACTAACCTAGATATCTTCATGCTGTAGATTGTTGGATCTGCACCTGGTTTTCCTCATGGCATTGTTGATCCTATTGAGGTATTTTATTGTCCCTGGAGGAGTTTAAAGAAATATTTTGGAAATACCGTATGATCTTAAATGACAACAATTCGAATTTCTTTAACAGGAGCTTGGTCAGTTAGCTTCTAGCTTTGATATCTGTCTCCATGTCGACCTTTGTCTTGGTGGATTTGTACTACCTTTTGCTCAGAAGCTTGGGTATGTTTGGTTTGATTTACTTTTTGATACTTATGGCTGATATGTTTGTTGTTGGTCTTAGTATGCATCTTGTTAAAGACTAATATTAATGTATGAAAATGTTCAGTACCAGGTAGAGAGCAGTAGTTAATTTAACATAGGAAATTTGAAGTTATTTAAACTACATGGAATGTTCACTTAACTTTCTCTGTGTGGTGTTCAAGAGGGTGTGCTAGAGTTTCGTGATGCACCCGATCATCTTAGTAAGATTTCTAGGTTATACAATTTAGAGCTACTCATATCTGTAATATCATGTAGGATGGGCACTTGGATAAATTTAGAATTTTTTCTGTTTAGGTTTATATGTGAGAGAATGTATGCTTTCTGCCTTGTCGTTCCCTGTCTTTAGAAGTATTCAGAGCTGCAGTAGATACAGAGTTTTCTTATACATTTGATTACATAATATATAAGCTACTTCTGTACATCATTTCATGACCTAGAAAACCCAAGCATTGTGTAGTCCAGGCTTCTATTGATTGTTCTGCTAGTTAGATTATTTCTTATTCTATAATACTTTCTTATCTTTGATTTTGTCACCTTTCGCAGGTATCCAATTCCACCCTTTGATTTTTCAGTTAAAGGAGTGACATCAATATCAGCTGATGTGCATAAATATGGATTGGCTCCTAAAGGAACAAGCATAGTTCTGTACAGAAACCATGAAATTAGAAAGGTTATCTGTTTATACTGATCAGAATTTTAGATAATAACATTGGTTTTTATTTGAGTAGAACCTCCCTGATATGCTTTCCTTTTCATGTCAAATTGGTCTGAATGCTGGGTTTGTATGACTTTCGCTCTTCCATCAGCATCAATTTGTGGCCGGTACGTTTTTCTACGCGCAATCAATGTACCAGCAACTAATTTAGTTTGTTTCTGGGATAACTTCGAATGATTATGCTTTCGTTGAAAGCCATAAGATATAAAGTTTTGACATGGACACAGACTAATGGTGTGATTGATTTATGGTATTGATTAGATGACTGGATAATTATGTGCAAGAGAACAAACGTCTAAATACCACTTATATTGGTTTCCTATTTGTTTCATCATAGATATGCTAATGAGAGACATGACCGCTGTAAGCATGGAGGTTGTTTCACTGTTCAGTTTGTTAGGTTATTTCCTCTTATCTAACAAACTGAACAGTGAAACAACAGTGTATAAGCTGGATATAGTTTTTATTCATTGATAGAGTCAAGTTATAGGGTTTGATACAATGAGGCAATGAGCATTGCTGATTTTTGTACGTATGGTCGTTGGTATGTCCATCTTGCAGTTACGGAGTGGTCAGGAGGCCTGTATGTATCTCCAACCATGGCTGGAAGCAGACCTGGTAGCTTAATTGCCGGGGCTTGGGCAGCCATGATGGCTTTGGGGGAGGAAGGTAAGACTTGATTGGTTGATGGTTCTTCTTATATGAAGATCTCATCAAGTTCTTGACGGGTAAATGATTCTGTTTCATTTTGTCCACCAATCTGTAGGGTATTTGGAAAACACAAGGTCTATCATGGAAGTATCCAAAAAACTTCAGAAAGGGTATTACTCTCACCTGTCTTATTTGTTAATTTATTTGTCTTTGGTTTTCCGATGGTGAGCGTGGGTCTTATTCTGTTGAAAATATGGCCACTTTGTGGCAGGATAGAGGATGTTCCTGAGTTGATCATCATTGGAAGGCCAGACATGACAGTTGTGGCATTTGGCTCTAAAGTTGTTGATATATTTGAAGTCAATGATATCATGTCATCTAAAGGCTGGCATTTGAATGCATTGCAAAGACCTAACAGGTATGTTTTGTTAAAGACCGAAACCATGTCATGCCTTTTGGAAATAGCCTTTCTTTTAGCATGCACCCAAACGAGTAATGACAAGTAGATTGTGTAACCCACTAGTCTGTCAAATATGCAGTCTTTTGCAGTAATCATCATTTAGTTCATAAACCAATTCACGAATCAATCCGGAACTTATTCTCTTGTCTGATATGCTTGAACAGCATTCATATATGTATGACACTTCAACATGTACCGATTGTGGATGACTTTCTGAGGGATCTAAGGGAATCTGTGAAAACTGTAAGTGAGCCTTGCTCTACCTTGATATAATACTAAACCCTACCATTTGATGATTTTGATCAATTACCAAATGCCATCTAAGTCATATAATCCTTGTTAACCCGGAACATTTCAGGTAAAAGAAAATCCAGGTCCCATAAGCGGAGGACTTGCTCCCATTTATGGTGCTGCGGGGAGGATGCCAGATAGAGGTATGGTCCAGGAATTGCTGGTAAATTACATGGACGGTACATGCTAGGGGTGCTGTCAAAATTGAAATTGTTTATCATTATCATACTTGTGTGTCGTGTCAGATTCATTGGTTAAGTTATAAGAAACATGTACCAGAAAACCAATTACAAGCAAAATGAATAGTCATTCGTTGAATTTCATCAAAAACTCGTCTGTAGTTTCCCCTTGTATACAATGTAATGATTCATTAGCTAAATCCACAGTGTTTGCCCATCAGATGTTGGAGCTTCCAAAATTGTTTCAACAAAGACAGGTAGTTGCAACATTTGTAGCACCTGGACACCGCAGAAATCACATAGGGAAATGACTGCCCTCTTGGAAGATGTGGAAGTGCCAATACGGCTAGTTATAAAAAGAGCATATTAGTTTTGATCATGTGGCTACTGGCAAGTGGCAACTGATCATCGAATTTCTCTATGGATGCCGCAACTGCTTCCTTCTGAACACTTATTCAGTCACTAATCCAATCTGAGAGTACTCATAGAAAATACGTCACATTGAGTATTACTAACACTATGAATGTTATATCATGAATAGTTAAGTTTAATAGATTTGGTTCGTTCATTGACTTGATTTAGTAGAAAACATTTTTGCAAGTGTTCTAGAAATAGCAATCTAAACCATGAACCAAAGCCTAAAATGTGATCGAAAACTGAGTTGTAGCATGGACAAAAATGCACATGGAAGAGCATAAAAAGGGGATTTATTTACGACTATTCTTGGTTCATCCAAGAGAAAAAGGTGTCTTTTGCTTAGGCACCTCCCGCTCAAATGGTTTGAGTGGAGTCTGGTCGCAACTGAAGTTCCGAATGATATCAAATCATGCCTCAAATCAACTCTGCCAAAGCATAAACAAGAAACAATCAGGTGACGCCGCAAAACGGCGGCGTCTTCCCGTTGCAGCGATTAAGGAAGACGATGGAGCATCATCATCAACCCGCGTAAGTATTTTTTACTGGCAAAATTAGGGATTTGAACACAGAAATCGAAAAATTTGCCATACATGTTTATTACAAGCATCTGATAATGGTTTTAGTTCCGATCAAAAGTTTCATATAACTAGCAGAAGCACATGATCTTATATTTTACATTCACCAAATAGATGAGAGGACCCTGCTTCTTTTATTTATCTGGTTCCACTCTAGCTCTTTGATCATTATTACAACTTGATCTTACAAACAGTAGTATCACATGAATCCACTGATCAAATTCAGGCGTGACAATTCTGAAAACCCAACTTGCTTTCATCACTTTTCACAGCTCCAGGACTAGGTCTACACCAAGCATAACAGAAATAGAATTGAGACACCACAGGCAAATTATGGTACTACATTGCATGTAGTCATAGTTATAACATAGGAGTAGGCTAGAATAAACAATCCGAAATTATACTGGTATGTGTAATTTGTGTAATTATGAAAGTGTACCATTTACAGTCAGATGGTGTATAGTTATATAGGTGCATGGTTTACTTACAGTCTGCATCAGTTTTGATCCAGTGCTCCTTGTTCCCATTTGAATCGAGGGCGCCAAGTGCAAACTGGGGAGGGTTAGATTGGCTCTTGTAGCGTCGCATGCTCTGGTTTGAGGAAAATACTTGTTCAGGATATAACGTGATGTCTTCATCATCTGGGAGGACCTGAAGTCCATGGTTGCAGATCCCATCACTGCTCTTTCTCATTTTCTTTTCACTCTTCTGGTACTTGCCAGATTTTCCCCTAGCAGTCGAGTTTTCTGGGTGAACTTTTCTGTGGAACATCTGAAGGATCTACACTCCACACCACATTATTTCAGTTTACAATACTCTTTTGAGGTGTAAAGAAAAAAACTTGTACATACTACATAGAATAGGCAATGTCTAATGTATCAAATTTTACAGCAAATCTTCTAAAAACATTCTCTATAGGTGCTCGTACTGCAGAACTAGGGTCATTCTAGGGTGGAAGTATCAGTGTTCATGTTAAGGAGCGCTAAATTGTTACTCAATTAGTCAATTAACATTTTCTTTCCACTTTTCTGAAAGTTCAGTTCTCTTTGTTTCATGGTGACCAACAAGCAAGAAAGAAGTACTTTTCAGTAAGGAGGGGTGTCATTAGATTAAAGGTACCTTATTTATTTTTGTTTCTGCTGAACCAGCATCAGTAGCTGCTGCAGAGCTTCGAGAAGAAGCATTCATGTGAAGCACTTTTTTCATGAGCTTCTTTTTCATCAAATGAATGGAAGACTTATCAGCTTCTTTCTGATCTGCTCGCTTCTCCTTATCTTCGGTCAATTTACTCTTCTGAAACAGCTCACCAAGAGATGTCCTCTGCTCCTTCTTTGGTACTGTTGTTTTTTCTGACAACTCATATGCTGAACCAAAAAGATATCCCTGGAGTGGACAGACTGTAGTTCCATTAATCCCATTGCTTTCTGGGACTTCTAACATCTTACCGCTTAGTGTAATGGTGCTGCCATGACTACTTCGTCCGTTGCTAACATGGCTGTTCCTTCCGGATGAATCATTGCAAGTTTCATCCTTAGCTTCAGCTACCAGCACCTTTTCCAACTCATCATTTATGAGCTTCAGTTCATTCTCAGTGGCCTCTGTCTCTTTTTCTGTTATATTTTCCACAGACATGGCCATTGTTGGTGTTGATGGCTCGGTGATGACTTGGTCTGAGCCAAAGGTACCAATTGCAAGAAATCCGTGGAAGAGCTCATATGCCGCAGCAGAGGCTTCCTCTTCATAGTAATCTTCTTGATCCACCTTAGCTGATTCTAGACCAGCAAAAGAATTTCGAAGCTGGTAGTCTCTCTGGCCTTGTTTAAAGGGTTTAGTGCCATAGTTCGCCTTTGGATAGTATTGTTGATCATCGAGTGACGGCTGCCCTGCAAGACAAGCACAAGATCGCTCTGACACAAAAAAGAAATGTAAGGAACGTTATGACATATTTCCAAGCTGTACATTCTGTGCTGTCATTTACAAAATTCTTGCTTGGACTAGTTCTTAACTTATTATTAGGTTGTGGAAGTCTTAATGTTCTTGTGTTGTCTTTCGATTATAATTTGATTGCATTAGCAAAGTTTAGCCTACATATTTGAGCCCTTTATACATGCACTTGTATGACCTTCCAGTAAATGCATGCACATTCTTTCTATGCCTCAGGTTTTTTCTCATGTTGATGGTCAGTGTCCTGGTTAAGCACACAATCACACATAAAGAAACGCACGGCAGAATGATGCCTGTGACACAACATAGCTTACCAATTAGGAAACCAGGTTCACTGCTATTCTGACGAAACTTTCGATGCATCCATCCTAGTAACTGCAGCATAGGCATGCGAGCATATCAACTTATACATTATTTGAGGCAGTTTAAGGTCTTTCAAGGATAACAAGAGAATATAGTACTTTTCTTACCTTCATCTTGTGATTGTCCTCTATAAAACTTGAGCTTTGATCTTAAGAGAGTGTGACAGAAGCTCCTTTCCCTTGGTAGTCTAACATTTATGAGTATTTATGAATAAGATGTCAAATACTATCTGAAAGCTTCCAGTGCTCACAAGGAAGGTGGACAGAGGGATCCACACAGATAGTTACAAACTTCGGTTGGCTATTGTCTGTCAAGATCAAATCAAGTGGCGAAAATGTCATGGGGGTCCCGAATCCCCATCCTAGTCATTGCACAGAGGTACATGTGTGGAATTGGCATATAAGTTTTATAGACATTTTGAGCAGATGTGGTTATTTCTTTCAGTATAGTAGTAGAATTGTACATACATCTGGGTATGGTGTTTAGGGTTGCAATGTGCACGTCCTGTTTGAGGAAATGAGAGTGTCAGGTGTGCATGAATGGTCTTTCCATGCTTTGATATCTTCACGCCCATGCACTCTCTCCAGAAGATAATGAAGTAAATAGTTTATAATCATGTCTGTTATGTTAGTAATTTATATGGTGTTTGTTGAGAAGGTTCTATACTGAATAGAAAGGACTAGTGGATATATTATGTCGGACCCTAATGGAGCCAAACATATAATTTGACAATCAAGTTAATGTTCAACAATCTAGTTGATATTTTGATACAAAAACTAAAGTTCTCTATTACATTAGGTAGCGCATCTCAGCTGCAGTATTTTCTAACTTAAAGGAGCTTAGTTGATGATGCATTGCCATTATGATTTTTTTTTATAATAGATGTCAGAAAAATTCTTAGTTTCTTGTTTTTGCCGATTGCAGTCAATTTAATTCTGCTTGAGCTTTGAAGAATATAAACTTATGACAGCTTGATGAAATGAGTACTAATTGCAGGTCTGATACACAACTTCAACTCATATCTTGTTTTCTGTTTGATAGCTAGCCAGCATTATAGACAAGTTGCAGGTAATTTCTGGTGCTTTTGTAGAATGCTATTGTTTTCCAGCATCTGACATAAACTTCACAGAAGATAAAAACAGTCCTAGGATCGAGTTTTGTCACCCGAGTAACCTCGACTTTTTTGCCTTGAGGCTGCAAGGTTGCCAGATCCTCCCTCTTATTAGCCATTCATATTGGTGTACTTGCTAGTTTAATCTATCATTATCATCGTAAAACGTGTATTTCGACAGTAAAGCCATGTGGAACGGGGGCATTGGTCCAGGACAATCCCCATCAGCATCTCCTTGATTCCAGTAAGGAGATGATAAAATGGAAAAGGTTTGTAGACTTGAAGACAAAGGCAATAGTAACTGATGTATCTTTGATTAATGAGAATCAGGAAGAAAGACAGTTAATAATTCAGTGAAGAAGTACCATAATTTGATACATTGAACAAGTTTGAGACTTCATATGTCTCAGGGAAAATGACGGATCATGTAAACCTTGTGGATCTGTTACTTTTATTTTGCCTCTGTGTAATCTAGATTGTGGTAACATGAACATTCCAAGTTGATAAGATTATCTTTAGAATTATCTATCAACTATGCTCATGGGTTCAGATTGATTGATAACAGTCTGAAATGGTCTGGAGTTGATGATACTAACCAAAATAATTGTACTACAGTTACATTGGCAGGCTCCTTATGTTTTATTTCCATCTACATGCTATGTTGAGATTCCCACTCCACTCGTTGATTAGATTTAGTGAATAGCAGGAGACATGCCCCATGTAATCGCTATCTGGTTACTATTGATACTAATGCATATTACAGTATTACGGTGATTTATCTGGCAAGTGTCAATCCATAGAACAATAACTAGGAAGTTCTCTGCAGATATTAGTTTATGGTTATTAGATATATTTCGGTATTATTTGTGCATGTGAAATATGATATATCATTACCTTCATCTTCATCAGATGTCAATTTCCCAGTGTATTATCTGTGGCCGGTCGACAAGCAAATAACAGTCGCTGTGGAAAAATAAAGCTTGGGCATCCATGTTTAAAGAAGATCACACTGGCAAGCTTAGGGTCCCAAGTGAAGGCTTCTTCTATCTCCTCTGGGGAAGCCAACGTGAAACTAAAATACAAACTGGTGGACAAGTCTCTTCATTCTATCATGAGGGAAACAACCCTCAAGGAGACACTGGAAGAAAAGGTACACACCCACTTCACCCTTTTCAATGATTTATCTACAAAGTGGCAACCAAAAGTCTCACTCTGAGTGTGATCACTTGCATGAAATATATGCATATACATTCTGTTATGGGCATGACGTTTGTTCAAACCTGTTTGTCTAGGCGCTTCAGAGCCTTGAATGCTGATTTGATTTTAAGTTTCTATAGTCTAGTAGAAAGCGAGTGACTGTAACCTGTATGGCTCTCATTCAAGCATTATCTGACCTCACAGTTCCTTGTGCATATAAGCAATCACATATATTCATCAAGAGCCAATTTGCTCCTGCTTAACTTATTTTGATTAGCAAGGATAACTACTAGTAGTACTTAGAGATAGAGACCTTGACAAGCTAATACTTTGTTGATACTGTTTCTTAAGAAAACTTCAATCATGCTTTTGAATTGGCATGTACTAAACAAACTACGATTATTGGCATGGAATATTGTCAAAAAGTGAGAGATCAACCAGAGCAGAATAGGAACCACAGAGGAAGATATGAGATGGGGGAAATATTTTTATATGTACACTTTTGCTCATTTTCTCACACAAAATATTCTCTGTCCCAAACAGCTATATGAAGGAGTACGCAGTTTCTCACAAACTTTCCAGGTTTTCTTCTCTAATTTCTAATTCTTCAGTTCTCTTATATCCCATGTGATATAATAGCTGCAAGTTTGTCCCTTCCCTTTTGCCCTTTCTGGGTCCAGAATAAAAGACCTTACGTTGCCACAGGGCATAGCCGAAAGAAGGTTTGGTTTGCTGTATGCTTGTGTTCTACACTTCATGTTGCCAAAAGAAAATGCTTCTGCCAAATAGCAAGACACCCAAAATTTAACGCTGTTTGTTAAAATTGTATGTCTCTTTTATGTTAAGTTGCCACAATCTTGATCAGCTTTCACCTTTGAGGATAACCTTCGTGCATAATACACCCCATTAGTAAAGCATTAACTAACCAAACCCTGCTAGGATGCAACCCCCGCCCTCTATTTCTAATAGAAGATAACTCTTTGATACACGAGGTGAATTCATTGAGACCCCTTGAATGCTATTCAAAGAAAAAGTATATAAAACTCACTATAAAAACTAGATTTTCTAGTACTTGGAAGAATTTAGGCACATCTTTGAAATATATCTATAGTTTATGACCGACTTCACTACTCAGTGAACCTGGCTGTGCAATTGTTTGTGATCGCTGAAAATTGTGGCCACTCTCCCAATCCCAATCCCAAAACCACAAACTCCCATCGTCACCTCCGGTGGCCATAACTCCCTCGCCATTGACCGCCATTGTGTTAACTATGGTGCTCTGCCGAGCTAGCATGTTGTGTAAGAATTCCCCTCTCGGAAGGCTGAACTTCTTTATGTTGTCCATAGATGCAGACGTGAAACAATGATGATCCTTAGGATGCGGAACCATTGCACGCACCGATTTCTTATGGTGTGTGAGAGTTGAAATCGCCTTCCCACCTCTAAGGTCCCATAACTTGATGGTTGCGTCGTGCGAGCCAGTGACAACTTGGGGATCGGTTGGTCTAGTGAAAACCGAGCAGACTGTGCTGTCATGCCCCAAGAATGCTTGAACATGCTTTCGGGTTCGAATATCCCAAACCCTGCATGCTAAATCACGTCCCCCAGTGAGTAAAATATCAAGGGTGGGATGAGTAGCCAAGCAGTAAACACACTCAGATGACCAGGATACGAACGAATGACCTTGTTCCGTGTAAGGTCCCAACATTTAACTTCTTTGTCATCGCCAGCAGAGAACATATAGGTATGCTTGCTGCTAATCGCAAGGCCTCGAATTTGACCAATATGTCCCGTCAATGTATGCTGCAGCTTTCCGGTGGCTACATCCCATATCTTGATTGTGCGATCTGCAGAGCCGGTGCAAAACCGCTCGTTACTTGGGTCGAAAGCAATGATCCTATAGATCCCAAGTGGCCACTAATGACCCTGTACATCTTCCATGGATGATGCCAAACTGGACGAGGCAACCTACTGGGATCAATTCTTTCCATGATAAAATTAGCTGAAGACCTTAATGAAATTCAATGCTAGGGTTTACAATCCGCTCCCTTCAACTTTGTGCATACAGCTTACACTTATATAGAAGAAACCCAAATTCAGAAGCGGTTAATGAAATCCATAATGAACTTGGATTAGTCTTTCCCTTGTTCTTTCTGGTTTTTAAAGTCCCATTATTTCTCTCTTTAGGAATATAAATCATAAAATAAGACCATATATAATTTCTAAAAACATGTTACTTGGTTTTGAGGTCAAAATCTCGCAGCAATAAGCTCCTTAAAGTCCAAATTAGGCGCAGTCCAACTCCAAACCACAAGTCCCACTCTCGAGGTTAAGAAATTTGCAAACTATAATAGAAATCCTATGTTAGATCAACCACTTGCCATTGATAGTATAGTACTTTCTGCTACCACACCCCTTATAGTAGTCTCAGATTCTCATTTCCTAACTAATGCAGCAGGTCCAAGTCTCTTTGATCTAGTTTTGTTTTCTAGTTTTCCATTCTGGTTTCAGTCTCATACTCATATACTCACATAGCTCCAAATGCCTTGGGTTACCTACATCTATGGCCATTACCCTATCAGCATTGTTGAATTTGGATAGCAATGCATCAAATTCCAGTACAAGAGTGATGTGATTAAAACTGCACCAACCATTCCTATTTGTGGTCCATTCAAGTGTCATCAGCTCTCCTGTGAATGTAGCAGCAGCTAGTTGTTTTTGTATGCCACTGGCCCCTCCCCATTTATCTGCATCTGATCCCCATCAAACCCATCCTTTGTCTCTCACAAAACTAACAAAATGCTACCAGACAATCTAGCCTCTCTACCCATTTAATTTTTTGCCTTTGTCTTTCTGGGTATAGAAAGCGACCCACAATCTAAGTTGCATTCTTTGCATAATTTCATGCAAATACGGTACATTATTGAAACTCTAGAATCTAAAACTATAACTCAATTTATTTCCAATATGTCCCGTCCATCCCTTCCAATAAGTTCATCTAAAATTCTTTGAAATGGATTATAGGCAAGCACCAAAGGGAAGGGTAGTTCGGGGTTTTCACGTATGTTGCAGGGTGAAGGTGTCAGATTAACATAGGGTACCTAACCTAAAATAGACTAAACGGCATTGGGAAGATATAAATTGGAGATGGGAATTATTACATGAAACGATTCCAGCCAAAAGGAATCAAAAGAAGAAGAAAAAAATAACATAGAAATTCGCATCCTTTTGACATTCAAAAAAGGAGAACCCGATAAAATAACTCAAACACCAAAAATCAGTTTGCCTATTTCCCTAATTGTAATAATTTCACTAAAAATCACCACTAATTTAGAACAGAAATAATAAACATTTTTTCATTGAGGGAGAAAATGGACATAAACTATATATTTCGAGCAACAAAATTAACCTAACCACCAAAAATATAATATTTCCTCCCTCTTTTCTTGAGGCTCCAAAAGTAAAAAAAAAAAAATAATAATAATTCCCATTTTACCTCTTTTTTTTTTTTTGCCTACGCATTCGGACTCCAAAGATTCCACAAACGAGAATTGAATAGCCCCAACACGTCCGGAAGTACTTTCCTAGCCAGACCCTTGTGGTTACTCACCGCCGCGGCGCGTACAACCAACGCCACCTCGTCCTCCGCCGCCACCACCTCAACCTCTTTAACTTCCTCCTCAACTCTCTCCACCGAAACTACCTCGCACAGAGGCGGCGGCAACACCACCTCGGGAACCGAGCTGCTAACTGCTACATTGACCTTATCCTCCTCTGCCGCCGCAGCAAAGACTTCATCTTTGGAGGAAACCTCGGCTGGTTTGTGGGCCTCGCGGCGGCCCATCTTCTCCCTCCGCTTCCCCCTCCCGGCGCTCTTCTTGGGCATCTCGCCGTGGGCCAGGTGGTCCTCGAAGGCTTCAATGGCCTGGTGGATGAGCTCGCGGTTGGGGGAGGAGTCCCAGCGGAACCAGTAGCTTCTGTAGCAGTCGAAGCACTCGCAGTCGAATTCGTGGTTGTAGTTGCTCTCGCTTTTGGTCTTGTTACTTAGTTTCTTCGAAGATCGCTTCTTTGAAGAATCTTGTGTGTTGGAGAAGGAATAAGTGGGTGAGGTTTTCATGGAACGGGATATCATGTAAGCCAGGACCTCACGGTCGTCGAGAGACAGAACAGAAGCCAGGGCTAGAATAGCAGCTGGGAGGAGTTGAAGAACAGAGAGAACAACTCCATCTGAAGAAGAAGAAGAAGAAGAAGAAGAAGAAGGAGATGGGTGGACTTTGCCTTTGTTCTTTATCTTCATGGCTTCTTACAGTGGCGCTCTGGTTGCTGCTGGTCTTGGGCTATAGTTTAGAGCTCTGAGGGGATTGGGAAAAGAGTCTAGCTGGTGAACAGTGTTGTAGGGTTTTTGGTTTTTAATTTTTAATTTTGCTTGGGAAGCAAAACAAAAACAAAGGCTGTCAAAAAGAGGACGGTACGTCTCGTCAAAGCAGAGAGTGGTCACCGTTCCTTGTTTTTCAGGTTAAACCCGGTCCGGCGCGTGGGAGCGCGTTGTGTTATTGTTTTGAAAATGCGGATAAGACCTTGTGGGTTCGGCTGGAGGTGGACAGGAGTCGGGAGATTATGCTTTTGATCAATTAACAATTAATATTAATGTGAATTAGCAAATCCAAAGGAGCTTTGAAAATCTAATTATGTGGCAGACTGGCGGTGTTAAAATAATACTAATAAAAGCATGCTTAAATATCTACTAAACCTGAAAGCATTGGTAGGGGCGTAGGGCTTCATGGGCTTTGGTCATAAGTTATTATGGGACTTTAATTATACTGTAGTTCCAAATCTTGGCCTAATTTTGACTGACAAAAAACTAGGTTAGTTTCTGGTCTTTGTTTATGAATCAATGTCACATAAGGCCTCCAAACATAGAAATTACGAAGAAACTATTTTTTTTGTCTAACCCTAGAAATTAATGTGACTAATGTGTATTGTGTTACACATTAATAACAAACATAGAAATAACTGAGATATCTTATAGGTCGTATGGAACTTTTTGTTAAACAAGTTTTGCTAATATGAGTTGTAAAGGTTCAGACCAAATTCAACATATGTGTCACTATCAGTGTAAATGATTGATATTAATATTAACTCAAAGTTTGTGAATACTTGGTTGGTTGGTCTCCACCTTATGCCTCAGCGCGTGGTGTGCAACACAGTCGAAGAGAGTAGGAATTGAGCCAAGGGATAATCGTGACTGCGATGCCCCTGTATGGTTTGGATCAGAGCCGCAGAGCTGGCACCTGGTACTGCTATTACTTTAGTGGGCAAACCAGTCATTTTCATACTCCCCGGTAAGGATAAGGACAACTTGTCAACCGACCAAAAGGACTGTGGGAGGCGCAATTGAGTGAGAGGTGAGGTGGGTTAGGGTTGGATTCTCTCCCTATCTTATCCGTTCATTTTTATGGAATAGATCCAGCGGTTTAACTATTTTTAGGAGAAGAAAAGTAAGAATTACGACATAAAATCGTCTCAGTAGTATGTACTCTAATCATTGGGATAGATTTGAGACATTATGGTGGAGTTTGTGGAGGGTAATTGAACCACAATGTTGGAGATAGTCCATTGAAAATTTCTCGAATTAAAATAAAATACCGTATCCGATGAAAAATAAAATAAATTATATTTTGATAATTTGTCAATATTCGGTTTATTAAAAATGTAATCAAGTGACGTTGAATTTGATTTATAATGTGGATAATTTATAATAATAGGCATAAGTTTATGGATATTTTTGTTTTTCACTTAAAACAAAAATGGACATACAAGATAAACTAGACTCAGTTTATATAAACGACCAAGGAGCCAAGATACCTTGGTCTCAATATATAGGTTGATTGTGTGCTCTATAACAACCAATGCAATTTTTTTTTTTTTTTTTTTTTGACACTTGACCTTGGCCGAACTCGATCATAAGGTGAGAAGACATGTCAAGATTGTCATAGGCCAAGCAAAGAAGACAGACCAAACTTTCTTAATAATATTTGACTCGAAAGAAAGAAAGAAAAAAAAAACAACAAGTTTGTTCCGAAAGCATAATAACACAATGGTTAAGCAAAATGCATATTTTCTCTAAATCAAACAGAGGTAAGTTAATTACTTAGTTTGCGTATCACAAGCACAGCAGGAGTCTTTGAGAACCCTAGCTAGGTATTAGGCCAAAAGTTGAATTACAGCACCACAACCTAAACTAACTTTAGGCACCAAGTCTAAATGACTAATTTAACTAACAATTTGAATTTGAAAGCATGAACATCCTTCTACTAAAGCATAGTTCAAGAGACCAGATCAACTAGTCTCATTATGAGATAAGCAAGCACAGCTGCTACTTGCGAAAATCCATGAAATGCGCTTTGTTTTAGCCCCAAGGGATAATGCTGGTTCTTCAACTTCTCCATGATCAACTTGTTATTTAGCTCAAGCATTCCACACACTTGGTCTCCTCAAATTCTATGCACAGTAGGTTATGTTTTGACCATCTTTATAGGAGCATGACGATTTATGCTTCATGTAGAACTGTATTCTATGTCGGTGAACGTCCATTAATGACCAACTTTGTATCTGATTTCTAAAGTAGTTACTTGATTCGATGTCCCAAGGGATACAGGATAACAGGAAAGGCTTCGTTTCCCTTCGGTCATGTTCGGTGGTTCTATTCTATCAACGCCGGGTTCTCCGGCTTCTTCATTTTTCTTCGGCCTCCAGATTCTTCAGCAGAGCGAGAAAAAACAAGCAGCTTCGGTTCGGTCCCATTGTCTTGTATCGATTGTTTTGTGCTGTTAATTAATCAGAAATTAGATAAAGTTTTGTTCTTTGGTGGTTGGGTTTCTGTTAGAGCAGCGGTTGTTCTTCCACCAATTCAGCTGCTTGTCACTTTTGCTTCCCAAACCTATGCAATTGAGTAGTTTGATCATTTGCATTGTATCTGCTCATCAATTGCTTTGTTATTTGATTTTGCAAGAGTTAAATTGGTTTTGAAATATTTGAAGATGCGATTTTGGGCATTTGAATTGTGAATTGATTCAGTTTGTAATGTCTGCAGGCTCTTCCTACATGTTTGGACAAGCTATTTGATCACTATGCTTCATTTCTGTGTGACGTTTGTGCTGTTTTCTTGGAGGTGAGTGCGTGGATTTGGCATTGTGGTTTTAAGCTTTATGAATTGTTTATATAATTGGAAGCAAATCGGAATTTGATTTTGGTGGTTGCTTTTGTTCTACCAGGTTATTACACAAGCAATATGCACTAGATATACTGGCTGTGTAAGTTCCAATGTCTTCCGCATTTTGATGATTATTTGGTACCAAATTGGTTATCCAATTGCAAAGGTATATGCTTTGATGGATAGCTGAAAGTATATCTCATGTTATCGTGTACCTTGTCTTTTAGGATTTTGATAAATTTATACTGTTGATGCTAAGAATTTCATGTTTCTAGATCTTGGATTGTGTTCTGGGACACAATGAAGCATTGTTTAGGCGCGCTCAGTTAAAAGCACTTGTATCCATCCACAGCAAGGAGGTAAAGTAGAATTTCAATTCATCCACAACCAATTTGGTATCATTTGGGTGAGACCGTTTGAATTTAAACCGCATACTACATTAAATCTTTCAGTTTATACTATCAAGATTGACTCAAGAAACTTCTTTTCATATACAACATTCAAGACATTTTGGTCTTCCTATTAGTTTTTGTAAATTGATTTTAGCATTTAGTTGTAGAACAGATTGTGTGCTATCTGATTACATTTATATTCATCTCTAATTATTAACTCAGCAAAGGAATGTAGTTGAGTTCCTGTCGATTCTGGGAATCCAATGAATATTGTTGGAGTTCTCCTGCTTGGTGTTATAACAGAGTTTTATATTAATTATCCATTCTAGGTACTAAACACACCAAACTGTAATCGGTATTTCTGATGATCCCACCCTCTTCTCCACTTTCTTGTTGGAACAGGTGAAAAGTCTTCTCACTATACAACCTGAAACAGAGACCCCGGTCAGTGCTGTTTCCATCCTTAGAATCCCTAGTGTGCGCTTCAATATCTTAAAAAAACTTTTCTTCAATTCTAATACTAAGTACGGAATTTTGTAGTATGACATCAATTGATCACCGCAGATATGTGCCTTACTTTTCCCTCAATCGTGGGGTGGATATGAGCCTTAATTTTCTCTCTAGCCTTTACCATAGCAGCCATATGACTGCTGCACTTTTGAAACTCATTCAATAAATCATACAGGGGTATATCTGCGAGAACTGTATGATATACCAAGTATGGCATCAATTGATCTGCATAGTAGCTTTAATTGAGGGGTGGGGAGAGGGAAGTCATGCAAACAACATCTGTGTAGATTTATGCTTCAATGCAGGCTGTTTGGGAATGATAAACTCGCATGATATGAGATTTTACATAGCCATCTCACTCATGTCATGCAATGCCTAGTTTGACTAATGTAGTAATGCATGCCTAATTGAAACAAAATTTCCTTTTTAGGGAACTCAGTAGTTGATGCTGATATAGGCTGGTAGTGTTTCCCCTTAGCATCTGACTTTTATCCTCATTTGCATGTAACGCTTACTCTGGATTATGACTCTTAGATGGTGGTATGAGCTGGGACGACTGTTGCTATGCTGTAAACTTGTGGTATTTTTTAGTGCTCAATTACTGTCTAGTGGTTGAAGCATTGACAATGTTTGCTCTTGTTGTTTTGATGGCCTAGGGAGATCAAGTTAAGCAAGTAACCCGATAAGTTCTGTTATCCAGGAGTTCATAATACATAAAGTCCCTATACAAGGACCTATTATTGAATGTTGAAGTGCAAGGGTTACTATAGTTGAAGCTATACAAGTTCAGATACATATAATGCTCCTATACAAGGACCGTTTATTGAATGTTGAAGTACAAGGGTTACTACAGTTGAAGCTAGAGCTCACACTTCATTCCATATATACAATGTCCCTATACAAGGTTCTCTTTTGTTAAATTGTTATGGATTATCATATATTAGTTATTGCTGTTGAAGCCAAAACTCACATTACAATGTCTATTCAAATTGGTTTGGCCGTCTCCCATCTAAATGGGAGATTTCGCATAGCCTATTGATGCTAAAACAACCTCTACACTTCAGTGGTCCTTGTGTCGATGTTAAACAAGCTCTTTTGGCATTCAACTTGTAATTCGAATAACCGAGTAACAGAAGAAAAATATTGCCTTTCATTAGTTCCATACATCACCACTGACCCTTCAGAATAATAGAACAATGTAAAAAGCTTGCCCAATTTTCCCAAGTTACATGGGATACTAGATCTTTTCACAAAGCTTCTTGTTAACCTCGTGATCCAATCTGATCACGAATTCACTAGTGAAGCACATTTTCATGGTTTACATTGTCATTTCAGATTCGATCAAATATCTGCAGCACACATATAGTCTCTTCTGTGCCCACTCATCCCTGCACAGAACTATGACAGTGCGCCTCCACATGACATAAAGCCTTGTCCGCTGCTCCCTCTTCACCCTCGGGCATTTACACCGGTGACCGGCCAGACAGCCACCATAAGAGCCCCAAGGCTTTGACAGAAGACGATCCTCCTTTCATGCTGCTGCATAACTATAATTCAGTCCAGGCTGCTGATATTCTGGTACGCTGCATTGGCCAACGAAATTTTAATTGAGCTTACAAGCTAGGTTTCATCAACAGGCTTGAAAAAGATCCAGAGGTTGAAGTGCAAGGTGAGTGCCAAGTACTGGCCATTGACTGGGTTTACATGACGTCATAAGATAACAAAGCAGACACCAGATGTTTTCACCTGTAAAACGTGCTGCTCATGACTGATACTACTCATACTAGATTTTATTCTAATCTCAAGGGCTAATCCTTTCCGACTGTATGGAAATAGTTTAACAATGAAGTCCACCATTGGGAGGAAACAAGTTCTACTTGGGCATCATATTCTTGTAATTTAGTAGTTCGGCCACCTCCAAGAACTTAAACCACAGACCGATTTTTTTGAGCATGTACTTCCGCTTATCTGTTATTACTGCAACAGGATTACATGAGATTCCCTTTAAATTGGGTGGGAGAAGACGAACAGAAGTTACAGAAAGCAAACACACGTAAATTGATAATCCATGCATAAAAACTACAACGTTCAAACAGCAAATTGCTTAACGTCCAAATGAGAGGGGAGAGGTAGGTTCTACAAACATGAGTGTATAGCAACGAGACTGAGCACGCAAGATATCAATCAGCCTTCTTATCTGCTGGAGCTGATTCCGACTTATTTAACGCTGCTGAGCGCTTGTCCTCTGCAGTCTTGGAATTAACTTCATCCCTCTCCCTGATATACTTCTCAAAGGACCTCGGAAGAAATCGAGGAATCAAAAACCCAAACAAATTGATTGAGAAATACAAGAAGTTGGCAACAGCCAAGGTCCTTCCAAACCAAAACCATGCAACATCCTGCAACCCACCATTATAGTTAGTCTAAAACATATCGTATTCTCTAAAATGATAGTGAAATTTTCTGTGGTCGTACGATGTACGTGTGATGTTGATAGACTCGTGTTTTAAATATATCTTGAAAATTTCACTATCATGGGCACAGAATTTTGTTATCAATTCTCAAGAACACATCGTATGACCATCTTTTAACAGAACTTTCTTTGAAAGTTTATAGAGATGGAAAACCGTATCAGAATCTCCAACATACAGCCAACATTAGAACGTGCCACAATGCCAGATTAGGTGCAAGGTGACCAAAAATAAGAAACGAATCAAGTATTGCAAAACGAGTGGCAAATACCAAATATGGCTAGTATGGGAGAGCAATTACCTTCACATGAGCATTTGCAGGAAGAGTCTTGTTCAGCCAGACATCATTCATCCAGTCAAGGATGACAAAGATCCTCCTAACTGTGTAAAGCAACGGAACAAGCGCTCTAACTGGTGGCGAAAACAGTGACAACCCACTTATGATATTTTCAGTCAGAATCTGAAAGGAGAGTAAGAACAAGTGAGGTGTTGCTGACCGCACTGCGTGCTCATCACCCCTTGCAAAACCACCCAACACATAAGCCAACGGCAAGAACAGTCCAACTGTAGTTCCCACAATCACATACAGCCTAAAGAATTTGCTTCCTTGGAAAATCTCCTGCGAACCAGAAGAGACGTGACCATGTGATGGGAAGGCTAAACGTGACAGTACTAAGAGATAGGCAGAAGCAAAAGCAGGGAATATCAAATCAAGAAGCGGGACGAGGCCACTGGCTGAGAACACCATGATGAATGCCACGAGCTGGAGCTCAATTACGCGCAATGACCCCATCACACCTCCTACAGCTGGCTGCTGCTGCTGCTGTTGGTGGAGTAGGCGTTGTGGCTTTTCTTGGTGTTTTGGTCCAGCAGCGGTGGTTTTATCAGGCTCCGACCTAGTAGCCACAGCAACCGATACGCCAGACATTGTAGTTTACTTCCTTGTAAATGATGCTCTCGGTAATTAATTAAGGAGCTATAAGAAGCTGGGTAGTAAAGTATCGTTTGTTCAGTATCTTCTTAGAAAGTGATATGGAACCTGAAAAAAAAAAACGACAACAACAACAATTTTTCGGGTCATGAAGAAGAAGCGCACAGAAAACCAAACATTAACAACATACGTCTTAAAATATGCACTGTTTACATGGAATTTCGTACTGACGTTTGTATGTATATGGTATCAATTCAGAAGCAATAAGATCGAAAGCTTGACATCTTTAATGCAATGGTGAACAATTGATAAGTGCAACAGATCAATGTTAAGAGATAGCAAAGAACATTTCTCATACATATATAGCAATCGGTAAAGAATGAAAAGTTTAGCTTATATTGAAACTAAACTGTAATCACCAATTTTGTGTTTTCCTATGTATATATCGTAAAATACCATGATTCATGATAGAAGCAGAGGCTTGATCTCAAGGTAAAGTTAATTCAAACATAACACTTGGCTTGCAGACAAGATGAAGAAGACGAATGAAGTTAGAGAGAGATCTTACTGACGAACATGTGAGGGAGAAAGTAAGTAAATGATTCATTCAAAACTAAAACCAGAGCGTCCGAAGGAGAAGACGAATCATGGGGGGAATGGGGGGAGAGTACTAAAACACAAGGTTGGGTGACGTAAGTGTTACGTTAATCTATTTGAACGTGTATTAGTGTGTAGTTAACACTTGGCAGTCATGCTACGTGGGGGAGTTATATATCAACGTTTGTTAAGATGAGTCTTGCCGTTTTGATCGAATCGGGTCTTCGTAGTGTGAAACTGGATTTATATGTAATTTTCTTTTTTATATTTTTCTGGTTATAAATTTAAGTAGTAACATACAAATTACTGGCTGGGTGAAAATATATGTATATATAAGGAGCGGGATTTTTTATTTTTTATTTCAATTTGTATCATATTTTTACATCTTCATTGTTCAATTACTAAGTTTTCATATGTAGATCATTCAAATAAATTTTTAGCCAAAATATTGATTTATTAATATATCAAATTATATTAAATCAATTAACGTATCAAATCTGTCAAACATGAACCGGTCATGTTTTCACTTTTTATTTGTAAATTACAATTTTGAATGCTCTAACAATTATCAAATGAGATGAAAATTTTCAGTTATGATCTACTTAAATAAACATGAAAGTTGACCGATTGATATGTTAATATGTTCTCAAAGAGTATGTTAAATGATTGATCTCTCAAAATGACCAACATGAGGAATGGGCTATGTATATATACAGGCAGAATCTCTAGAGAGGACATCCTTAAACTTGCTAATAGTGCGGATTTTCATTTTTGACTCACTTTTCGATCGAATTTTCTCATTTTCACCATCTAGTATCTAGATAATATTGTGTAGATCATCTCTGCAAAATTTCAGCCAATTTGGTAATAGTTAAGGCCCTCAAAATTACGTTTTTCAGTTATAAACATGAACGGTTCAAGTTTGACATAATTCAGTTTGTTCATTTATTTTTCGAGTTTGAGAGCCTTAACGATTACCAAATTGGCTGAAATTTTACAACGATGATCTACACAATATTATCTAGATAGTAGACGGTGGAGATGAGAAAATTCAATCTAAAAGTGGGTCAAAAATGAAAATCCGTACTATAACTCAAATTCGAGGACATCCTCTCTAGATCCTACCTGTATATACACACACACACACACACACACACAATAGCGAACCTTTACTTTGAAATTAACGTACGAAGTTCATTTTTTGACACACTTTTTTGTCATATTTTCACATTTTCACTATTCAGGTGTTTAAACCTAATGAATAGATCAATGAACAAACCGAATATGTTCAACCTGAACTGTTCGTGTAAATCACCATAACGAAATGTCAAACGATTATCAAGTTGGATGAAATTTTGCAGAAATGATCTATACATTAGGTTCAAATAACTGAATGGTAGAGATGTGGAAATATGACCGAAAAATGTGTCAAAAAATGAACTTCGCACGTTAATTTCAGAAAGAAAGTTCGCTACTGTATGTATGTGTGTGTATATATATATATATTCTTCTTATAATTCTAGTACTATTGATGAAGGATGAGGTAGCTAGCTCCCATACAAAAAACTCTTCCACTATAAGGAAAAAAGAAAAGAAAAAAAATCCATATACAGAGATCGGGTACCCAAACCCGTTTCCAAACCCGACATACACTTAAAACTTTCCCTTTTCCGGTTTAGTGGCGATTGACGAACCCCAAAATTTCCAAAATTAAGAATTCTTCCCTAGTCTAGAAGAACCCTATATCTCCATAATTAAAAACTCTTCCCCAATCTAGAAGATTTCCATAATTAAGAACTCTTCCCCAATTTAGAAGAACCCTAAATTTTTCCATTTCCTTCCTAGCATTCATTGAATTTCCCCAATCTTACCGAATCTTGGCTAATCTTGAGGTTTATCAATTTCCCAATTACGAACCCTAGAATTTCATTTCCCATAATTTCAGAATGTGGAATGCTCTGGTGATCATTGCTTTGGTGGCTGATAGAGTGAAAGTTTACGCGCTTGATGCGTCGATGTTATTTGGCGGGAGTGAGCGATAAGGTCGAAAGGGCAGAGACTCAAAGTCAGAGTCAAATCGTGATGATGATGATGAAGAGACGCTGCGACTTTTGGTCTTGAAAATTCTAGATGTGGCTCAGAGATAAGAGGACGCGATTGAAAGCTATGGTCTGAAGGTGGCTTCGGAGAGGAGGCCATGATTCAAGAATGGTGTGAGGAGGCTTGCTTGCATTTTCAGGGAGAGTTATCATCTCTTCAACATGGGGAAAGAAATCGATAACACTACAAATAGATTAGCTTAACTGAGGCGCTTGTTCCATAGTTATTTGGTTATTACACATAAGCAAGTAAACCATGGTGCTTCTTGTTCCAAGGAACAACTTAGGAGAATCTATTCTCATGTGTTGGAAAAAAAAATATATCTGAATTGGATGAGCAGACTCAAAATATAGTTGAGAGGTCATAAAAAAACTAATGACAATATCTCACTAATTGTGAAGAAGATATGTAGCATTTTTAAAACTTTTTTATAACAAAATATCTAGAAGTTTCCATGTGATGATCTGGATTAAGATATATTTCTATGATAATATTTGTGTTTGACTTGATAATAGACGAACAAAGGGAGACCAATTGAAGATATTTGTATCTTAGTTCATGTAGTGATATTATATTAGATGTGACAATAGTGAACTAAAATATGCTCAAGCGTAGTAGTTTCATGTAATAGTTTGACATTAGACTTGATATGAGAAATGTGGTCTTAAAAATTAAAACGTATTTGTTTAAAAAAAAACTAATTCTGTAACTTCCGATGTGGATTTTGACCTAATTAGTTTTGATTAATAGAATCTTTAGTGGATAGAGAATATCTGTCGTAATGTCTAGACTATATAAATGTCTCATTATCAATGAATAAAGTGATGATTTGTATTTTATCTTTTTCTTCTGCAATAATAATTTAGTCTCAAAATAAATAGAATTAGTACAATACAAGATATTAGGAGGAACAAAGATAATATCTAATAAAACTAATTGTATATGTTATCAACGGATTAGCACATACAAGATATTTGAGCAAATTCATGAGCAAACAAAGCAAAATGACAAACTATGTAATCAACCCAAAAACCCATATTTCCTTAACAAAGAAGACAAAATAAAATAAAAACCTAGATGATAATTTTTATCTATTGAAAATAGATCGAGATAAAAAATTGAAATTTCGGATCATTAGATAAATAGATTTGCCTGATTTTAGATGAATTTTCAAAGTAAAATATAATTAATAAATGTTAAAAAATTGAAGCATGTTTAAAAATCGATTTTAGAGGTGTGAACTGAATATGCTATAAGGAAATTCTTTTAATTGATTTAATTAGATTTTGAGTAATTTAGAAAAATTATAGAGGTGTAAATAACATTTTGATTCTTGTAAAAAGTAAATTGGATGTTCATTAAACAAGGAGGTCTATGTGCTATTTTTAGAGGTATGAATAGAAACTCCCTTTTATATAATCATTTCTAAAAGAATGTTGCAATATAATGGGATTATAGTTAATGTCTTTGTGATATTTATAAGAGGATCGATTTCGGTTTGTGGCAACACAAATAAGATGAGAAATGAATAAAAAACACTTGCGAGTTGCGACCTTATATTCATTTACCACTTTGTCTAATTAGTTTTTTGTTCCTTCCAAAAAGTAAATTTCATTAATAACTAAATAAATTACATCACATTAGAATAACCAGTAGTAGTCACCACACCACGAAATACTATCTTATAAAAATGTATAGTTATGAGTCTGTCGCAATTATCAACATACACGAGTCAAATGAACCTAATTCTAAATAGAAGCGTATCTGTTTGTAGGGCAACTTAAGCTGCAGCCTGCACATAAATTTTGGCTAAAAACCCCCAGTATATCAGACCCCATAGAAAAACAAAATATTGAAAAGGAATTGAAAAATGAAGATAGCTTGCACACGCAGCCACAACCCCAGTTTTCACTTCTCACTTCACTTTTTGCAAAGCTACACATCTTCTCCTCCAGTCCTCTTCTCACTTCAAAGTTTAGACTTCAAAGGAATTAAAGCCCTCTCCTCTATATCTTGTTCCAAACTAACAGAGCTTAGTATTTTTCTTGTATGCTTTTATTAGGGATTTAGGTGTGTTACAATATTTCAGCTATGTTAGAATTGGGAAATATTCTAATAATTGTATCTTGAAATTGTACAATATGAAACATTGATATATTTTTCTTTTTGCAATGCAATACTGCCATACTTGTACTGTTGATAAAAACACTTAACTGGTGTATGATTTGAATTCAAATGTGTCCACTGGGTTCCAAATCTAAGAAACAAAGAAACTGTGTCATTGCAAAAATAAGCCTAGATAACTTTTGAATCTTAGATCCGCCTCTGATTCTAACCTATTTTATATTTGAGAAAACGAGCTACCACATTTTGAACATACCATAATGAGATGAGAAATGAGTAAAAACACTAGCATCCCTCCATGGCTGAGTGCTGCTAGAGGTTGCTAACAGATCATTGTGCAATTCTAGACTTTTTCTAGTTACCGTTAGTATAGCATTTTTACCTACAACTCTAACTTCAATAATGGATATCTAATACTTGTCCTTAGTACTTTTAAGTACAATTGGTTATTTCGGTGCATCATTTTTTTGTTAATACAAATAAAATAGGCGATGAAACAATCTTTACTAACTAGTACATGTTAGAATATGTTACTTACTGTAATTTTAGATTTCGGCTTTATATTGACTCTCATATTCAAAGGTATTATTAACTAAAACTTAGGACAACGGCACCGGTCCGTCAACAACAAAGTGGACAACATCATGATTTTTAAAACGGTTTGAAGGTTTTAAAAATTTACCATTCATAAAAATCCTTACCAATTATATCGTGCCACGTCATTTTCAACCGTTGCAAACCAATTCGGGTCCCGCATCAGATTTGAAATCCGAGCTGGCAAAAAACCATTGGCCAATATTACTGGCTGGGGACCAAAGGGGCTGAATCCACACGTGTGACACCAACCCCCGAATTTTTACAGCTGAGCAGCATATGCCAACAAACACCAACGTCTAGTGGGGAAATTTAATAATAATAATAATGGATCCGGATTCTCTCCTCATAGATCCACTCTTCATATCTCCTTATGAGATCTGGGCCGTCCAATCTTAATTCGACGGCCCAGATTGTTTTGTGAGGAGATATGAGGAGAGAGAAATGAGGAGAGGATCTCATTTCAATAATAATAATAATATTTTGGGAAAACAAAATGTGGCTGACTCCCTCATCAGCTTCACTCTCCATGCTCCTCCGGCTCACGGTAGCACTCCTCTCACGGTCAGCATTGTCCTAGAGGTCAAACACGCGCCCGATCCCGCCACGTGTCCGCATGGTCCCGCTCGTCATAAAATCTATCCGTTCAGCTCTCTCTCTCTTCTGCAACTTCTCAACGGACGAAGAAGAACAGAGAAAAAGAGAAAAAGTAAATATAAAGAAAAAAATTAAAAAGATTGGAAATTTTTTGAAGAGGAAAAGGGAAATGGGGAAGCTTCTCTGTGATTCCACTACCGTCGCCGAGTCATTCCAGACCTCCTCCCCCACCGTCGCCTGGCGCGACTCGCCGGCGAAGTCGGCGCCGCTCCGTGAGGAGGACGACGACAAGCCAATCGAGGCCGTCGACGACGTTGACCAGTCAACGGACGACGCGTGGGGGGCTGTGGTTGGCTTAGAGGAGCAGCAGCGGCGCCACCTCCAGCGGCTTCACGCCAAGGGAGTCCTCTGGAAGCATCCGGAGGCCGATGGCGAGTCGTCGGTGGTCTTCAGACTGTCGCACGGCGGAGAGGTGTCGTCCGACGGGAACTGCCTCTTCACGGCGTCGCAGAAGGCGATGAAGGCGGCGCGTGAGGTCGACGCGCGGGAGCTTAGGAGGCGGACGGTGGGGAGGTTCCTGGAGGATTTCGGATCTGCGAGCGCGGAGGAGAGGGACGTCATCAATGACGTCATTCGGCATCTCTACGCGCCTGATCTGAGGGCCGGGTGGGGGATACACGTCATCCAGGAGGTCAAGCTTTTGGCCAAGACGGACGAGCGCGTGAGTCTCGACTCTGCCATTGACGAGCTGCTTCAGCTCGGAATGCAGAGGTAATATTTTATTGGATCTAAATCTGAAACTGTATTGTTTACATTGTTGAATATGATGAGCAATGCATAAACACATAAAAAGTTTCAATCTTTGTTTATCTAAATAGAATAAGCCAGTAAAAATCTGATCTTTATTAAAATATAGATCCTGAGATTAAAATTTCTTGTCCAGAGATTTATGAAGATGTGCATAAACTATTAAGATTGATTGACATTGTACTTGTTGGTCTTATATTCTAGGATGTTGGAGAAACTAGTTGATGTACTGGATTGTGTTGTTGATATTGTCTGGTTTTTGGTTTCTTTTGAGTGAAGGGAGCTGGCGGCAGAGTCTATTTACAAAGAGAGATGCATCTCAGTGAGTGACGGGCCGAGTTGGGCGAAGTACATGTTGATTTCTGGTTCGCAGGATGATGAATATGATATTATCACTTTGCAATACACAGAAGAAGGCTTATTAACAATCGATGAGAATAGAGAAGGTCATGCCGCCGCTTTTGGAGATGATATAGCAATCGAGTGTCTTGCCACAGAGTTCAAGCGAGAGATATATGTGGTAAGAAAATATTTCAGTTGGCTTTGATCCATTTTTCTGTAACTCTCTGTGCATCCATGTTGATTATTATGATGTCATGTTTGATTTGATCTCCTTCATGGGAGACATTGCATCCTTTGGCAGTTATTTTTTTGGTAGCATTTGTTGGGTGTAGTTTTACTACCTGCCTGATTGTTTACTAGGCTACAGTGGGTAAGGGTTTAATGTATTGTGAAATGCTTTGAAGGTTGTTGATGGTCTCAAAGAGTTCTAATGGTGGATGAGGTTTCACAGCCAGATTCATGGAGTAGTTTTCCCATCTGTCTTATATCTTTCACATGTTTTGCATTGAGCCATGGAGTTGTAGTGTCCTCACATATATTAGTGTGCAAGTATTGGTGCAGTTTTATAACTACCTATGTGTGCACTTGAATAAATTGCCATTTAGTTGCTTTATTGGGGAATTGGTTCATTGATTGAATTCTGCACAGTTGAAGATTTCAGCTTGTACTAGACTATCTATCATTTTACTTAGCTTTCTTGCCTGGATTCACAATTACAGGTTCAAGCACATGGATCAGATGCAATGGTTGATGAGGACAATTGTGTTTTCTTCCTTCCGCACCGACCAAGGTCTCGGATTTGTGAACCACCCTTCTTTCTTTTCATGAAAGGGACAGGTAAGAAACACAGTTTTTGTTCTCTGGAAATATACATGTCAGGCATTTATGAATTTAATCATTTTCTCTCTAAGACTACATTTCTGAACAATTCTTCATTCAGGTTGGTGTGGTGCTGGAGCTGATCACTATGAACCCCTGATTGCCCATCCCTTGTCCTTTGTTTCCCAGGAGAAGGTCGCTATGGTTCTCTGAGAGCACTTGTCCTGCAGTTTTGTGGCTTTAGAGAGATTGAGTAGAGGTAGTTCTTTTGATTAATTTGTTCCATTAGTGATTGGCATGCAATCTTATTCTCCAGACTCTTCTTTGAGTCACGGGGAGAATTCGATCATTGCATAGCATTCATTTTTTGTTAGCTAGATCGATTATCTTTGACACCAACTAGCAGGTTTCGGTTCCTGCTTCTGAGCAACCCTATAGTTTTCGTAATGTTTCTACCGGCCTTTTGTTTTCCTCTGTTGTTGTCTGTGATCGAGTTCTTTTCTTTGGAAAGGGGGCATATACTGCTAGGTGCTATTTCATCGAAGCTGTAATAGTGCCCTCTCTGTTGTATCTTTAGCTGGAGTCTATCATCATTTTAATGAAAGTGACTTTTGTTCTCTCGTCTCCCAAACTTCTGTATTATGGTTCATTCTGCGGTCTACAGAATTTAGGAAATGAAAGTTACATATTTGTGATACCATGTAGAATCTCTAGGTACTCGGAATTTTAACACGTAGAATTAAACAATAAAGTCAGGGTCTGGGAGGAAGTTCTTCATTGTTTGTTTCTCCAACTATTTAGATCATTCCAAGCACTTCGTTTCCTTTTCGATATAAAACTGCCTAGAGCCCCCACCCACGTTTAAAGAGTTTCTAATTTCTAAAAAATAAAATTTGTTCAACATGTTTGTTGTGACATGAAAATGATATAAAAAATAGATAATTACCAATAACTACAATTTTGTACTCATAATTACCAATTACAAGGTCTGATTTTTTTATACCATTAGCAGGATTTAACACTAACAGACTTTTAATCCGTCCAATGTTAAATGACATAATTAACTCTGACAATCTAAAAATTACAACATATGCCATCTATATATTAAAAAAAAAAAAAAAAAAACAAGTCAGATCTCAATCTGCTCCTCTCCTCTTCTCCTTCCCGATCTGGAGCTCTTCTCCTTCCCGATCGCGACGGCGGAGGGGCGAGGCGCGAGGCGGAGGAGCGAGGCCGGAGGCCCAAGGCAGCGAGCAAGGCAGTGAAGGCGGCGCGAGGGCAGAGGCGGAGGCGCGAGGTGGACGACGACGACGAGGAGCGAGGCGGAGGCGGACGACGACAACGACGACGAGGATTGAGGCAGAGGCGGACGACGACGACGAGGTGCTAGGCGGAGGCGGACGACGTCGACGAGCGAGCGAGGCAGCGGAGGCCGAGCCAGGGGGACCGAGGCGCGACGGCGGAGACAGGGGGACCGAGGCGCGAAGGCGGAGCCAGGAGGGTGACGACGACGACGACGCAACGGAGGCCGAGCCAGGGGGATCGAGGCGCGACGGCGGAGACAGGGCGACCGGGGCGCGAAGGCGGAGCCAGGAGGGGGACCGAGGCGCGACGGCGGACTCCTCTCCCTCTCTGCCTCTCCCTCTCCCTCTCTGCCTCTCCCTCTCCCTCTCTGCCTCCCTCTGTCTCTGTCTCTGTCTCTCCCTCTCTGCCTCCCTCTCTCCCTCTCTCTCTCTCTCTCTTGATTGATTGTTGTGTGTTCTCTCTCTCTTGATTGATTGTTGTGTGTTGATTGTTGTGTGTTGATTTGATTGTTGTGGGATTTTTGCTTGTGTTGGTTATGGTTGAGATACTGAGGGTCAATATTATTGAAGCGCGGCGGAGCTACTGAGGGTCAATAGTATTAAGACGGCGGAGCTACTGAGGGTCAGTAGTATTGAAGCGCGGCGGAGGACGGCGGAGCTACTGAGGGTCAGTAGTATTAAGACGGCAGAGCTACTGAGGGTCAGTATATTAGGTTGAGTTCTGAGGATCAGTAGCATTAGGCTCACTGAGGGTCAGTAGTATTAGGTTGAATTCTGAGGATCAGTAGCATTAGGCTTAGTGAGGGTAATTGTGTAATTTAAGACTTAACTGATTCTGTTAGTTTTGGATGGAACTTTATTAATGGTAATTTAAAAAGAAGACCTTGCTATTGGTAATTATGTACCCAAAATTGTAGTTTTGGGTAAAAACCCCTATAAAAAAGGCTACCCTCTGGCTTTTTTTTGTTAAAGAGACGCTGATGCAATACTAAAAAGGAGAAGCATAACACATCTCAGAGCTGCTTGAGATTGCACTCCAAATATTAAAACAGTTTAAACTCGAATTTGGAACCTCTCAGCTTTGAATATATCACCAACGAGTATCTGAAAACCCTAATGTCGTTTGTTTCTAGGTTAGATTTGGTTCTGCTTTGTTGTCTTCAGAATCCAATCACGACCACTTATAGGAGGACACCCTTCTGTAGTAAGTCTACTTTTGCTTATCAACATGAGTTTATAATTTACTTAGTATATAAGGTAGCTTTATTTGAAAAGTAATATTGTTAGTTTACCCGGCCCTTTACCATATGATCCCTCAAAATTGGATCGCACGTTTTGTTCTACTTGGAGAGTAGGTTAGAGAATTGAAACGCACTAATTTTTCTTGTCTCAAAACCATTGTTTAGTGTTTGCTAGCCAAAACCATTGCTTTTGTCCTTGGTCATTGCTTCTGTGAAGCTTCATTCACCTACAATTACATGGACTCCACTATTTCTTTCTTTCTCTGTTTTGAGGTGAACAAGTGGAACTTCTTTTCTTTGGAATCTGTTAGCCCGTCCATTTTAGTAAAAAGCCAATTATGCCATTCATTGAACAATCTCTGTGTTTCCCCAAAATCAAAAAGTAGTCGCAACAAGTATATTACATATGGTCGAAACCCAATTGTATTTGTTTGTATATTCACCATCATGCGCGCAGATCGTTTTCACCTAGTTAGGTTTAAACTTAGTTTGAAGTTTTCCCTTCTTCGATCTTATGCCTTCTTATATTAGAGCACTACTAGTCTACTACATACGTTCTGATTAAACTAGTTCTTCCAAATCAACTGTGCTCTCTCTTCAGCTTGTACGTAGTACAAAATCATACAAATTAAAATACCTAATACGACAATTGAATCGTCTACGTACGGTCTTGCACACTATATGTATCTCTTTTCACAAAGTGCTTTTTCTTCATTCAACTCAAGTGCGAAGTGTGCCACAGCTTGGCCTCCCTACTCAATTATAAGGAGAAAAGCAAACCATGCCAGTACCAATTAAGGTACGATGGTATTCTGGGCACTGCTTTTACGGCGAGTCTCTCTCTTTTGCTATGCCTAGCCTAACACACTAGATGGATCATGGATAGCAATAACCTGTAATGATCATTAATCAATTCTCAAGCTTTACATAATTACATTTAGATGTATATAGGAATCACTGGTGACAACAAATGTACCAGCTAGTGAGGAAGAAAGAAAAAAAAATTCCCATGCTATGATTGATACTAAACCCAGGAAAAATAAAGCGGAAATTGTAGGCAAATTAATATCGAATCTAGTATCCTACGTTATTACATTGACATGAGACCAATCCACAACAAAGCTAGACATTTACGAAGGAGGCTAAGATTGAGTTTAAGAAAGAGAAAAAAGAGCGAGAGGAACAAGTGATTATGATTAAGAGTAGTATAGTACTACGTGCAGTTCTGGATTGTTTTCTTTAATTAGTTAGGGGTTTTAACATGGTTTAAGAGCTTGTACGTCACAAACTGGAAAGGAGTAAAAACCACTAGCCTGCCCATGCTTACATGCATTAGTCTTTGCTGATGCAAATTCTTTTGTGTTTCTTAGCTGAGAAGTGGAAAATTGAAAACCATCAACAGCTCAAGAAAGGAAATGTGGAAAGCAATAAGGGAGGCTGAAAAACAAAAGCACCCGGCCAATTGAACACATTCTCAACCTGCCTATATGGCTTTTCGCAAAAGCAAACCTTCCCCCAATACATTTTTCTTAGTAATATAAATGATAAAGTAGCATTAATCCCTTGAATCCCACAGCAAAATATCCCACCACCTTTTCCCTCACTATATATACATCTCTTGTTTCACTTGTTTATGTTCATGCAGTCAGATGTGAATCAAAAAAAACCACAGTGTCTAATTCAGTGATCTCCTCGATCGATCGGCTCCTCATTAATCTTCTAAAAGCTTGATTGATTAATGGATCCCATCAAGGCTCAAAAGGTTCGAGCCATGAACCTCTTCAAGAAGAGTGATCCGTTTTTCCAGAGTCTCATTCTTCATTCCCTTCTTGCACTAGCTTGCAGTTTATTTTGTTCCTACTCTTATTCGTTTCCCAATTCTTTTTACGCTATCAAACATCTCTTGTTTAATTCTATTCCCAATACTTGGTCGTGGTTCATCAACCCTGGCTGCCTGTTCGTGGTGGTAAATTTCATTGTGGTGTTCCTCATTGGAGAATCGAGGATCAGTGGCAAGGCTCCAGCCGAGCAGGTTTACGATGAGTATGTTGCGATGACTCGAAGTCTTAGGAGACGTCCCTCCACGACAGTACTTCAAGAGGTCAAGAAAGAAGAGGAGATCGTAGTGACAAAGGATGGTCCGGAGGAGGACGATGCTAATGGGATTGAAGATCGCAAAGGAGTTAATGAAGTACGAGAACAGAAGGAGGAAAAGACAATGCTGAGAGAAGAGTGTGGTGGTCACGATGAAGATTTCGAAGAGTGCGAAGAAGATGTTACCGGTAATGAAAAAGATGAAGAAGAAGAGAAAGAAATGGAAGAAGAACACGACAAACCAGAAGAAGAAGAACAAGAACAAGACAAAGAGGAGGAAGAGGAGGCTGTAGGGATACAAGCTGAGGAACTAAACAAAAGAGTTGAAGACTTTATTGCAAGGGTTAATAAGCAAAGGTGGCTTGAAGCTAGATTCTTGGTTTGTAGTACAAGAGCTTAATTGATCAGTTTGTCTGGGGTATCGAAAGATAAAAACTCAATCAGTAAATTAATTGTTTGACTAAATTAATTATTTTCTAGTTTATAATTCACTGGTATACAGTAGTTATAAACCGTATAATTTTGTCAGAGATTTGTAATTTGTTTTTTAACAAATTTTTAATGGAATAAATATCATTTTCCTATGAATGATCTTCCCTATATATACCTTTCCCATTCGTACGTGTATTACATATATCGCTAGTTAATATATGAGGCTATCTGAGTGACTATTCACTACTGGAAACCAGGTCTGAAGCGACTAATATTGAAACGGGAAAATCAAAATTCGTCGCCTCAACACATTGAAGCGACCAATATTAGATTTTTCGCTTCAGAAAACGAGAGCGACGACTTTTGATCAATAGTCGTCGCTCACATCTTATTGAAGCGACGAATATTGGTTTGTTGTCGCCTCCCAACAATGTTTTATAAACTGTAGCGACGAAAATTCAAAGTTCACCGCCGACGTAAAATTCAAGCGACGAAGTTTATAACTTTCGTCAATATTCGTCGCTGACTTGTTATACGAAGCGACAGGTTTTGAGCAATAGTCGTCGCTTCATGTTTTAAAATCTGGCCAACTATATTTTCATGAAACTTATCACACGAAAACGTTATTACGTACCTTTAGATTACCTTGTTTCGTCAACTCTTCCAAAAATTAAACTCTCAAATAGATGAGACGTAATCAACCATGTAAAAATTTGGTAACTTTTATGATGTAGGAAGGATGACAACAGACATTGAAGAGCAGATTGACCGTTGTAAGTCTAAACCCGGTTTACTCCAGATTTGGCGTCCGGCGTCCGAATGACGATTGTGATACATTTCTGGAAAGGGAACGGTGCCAGGAATCAAACACATTGCTTAGCTACGACGTGTGAGCTTTTTCGGGCTTTCGAGCTCGTTTAGAGTCTCAAAACGGCAGTTTTATATATTTCCAGAATTTATGTTTTCTAATTTATTTTGGATTTGATTTGTTTTTAATCCTTGGGCTTTTAGGTTTCTTTGTTAGTTCTTTTTGGTATTTAAATTTTATAAAAATTTTATAATCTTTTAAATATTGTTGAAGCGACGGATTTTGTATTACTTCGTCGCTTCACTTTTAAATATTATTGAAGCGACAGATTTTGTATTACTTCGTCGCTTCAGTGTTTAAAAAAGTAGAATCCGCGCCACATGCTGAGAACCAATTAAAACACATTGCGCGGATCGACCCTATGAACCGTCAGATTTTCCAGATCTAACAGCCATAATTCACTCCCTTTTTATATAAATCTCTTTCCCCTCTCCTCCTTCCTCTTCACTCCCTCTCCTCCTCTGTCGTCGCCTCCTCCACCGCCTCCCTCCCTCTCCTCCTCACCGTCGCCATTCAAATCTTCGACGACGACCTCGCCGTCACGATCCAAGTCTTCTACGCCGGCCGACCTCGCCTTCTCCATCCAAGTACTTGACGCCGACCTCGCCTTCTCCACCAGAGCTCCTCCCACCGCGCCGGCCACTGCTGCAGTACACTGCGCCGGTCTCCAACCCCGCAGCGACGGCAAAGCGCCTCCCCGCCGACCCTCCTTGACGCGGCCGTCACCGTCTCCGAGGTCCACCTCTACGGCGACGTCGTTCTCCTCCTCCACCGCCTCCCCGCCAACTCTTCCTCAACTGGACAAAAATTGGACAAAATTCTTTTTGAAACGAAATCGGCGGGAATGAGGGGTTCAAACTGGACAAAAAATTGTAACAGACATGAAGCGACGAACATTGATATTCGTCGCATGAAATTTTATCATCCCATACACTCTAGCGACGACTTTTGAACCAAACTCCGTCCCCTCAAATTGGAAGCGACCACCCAAAATTCGTCCCTTAGAATTGGAAGCGACCACCAAAATTCGTCGCCTCGAATGTGAGGAGACGACCCAAACTTCGTCGCTCAGTATTTGGCGACAAACTTTGAAGTCGTCGCTTGAAATATCCAAGCGACGACTTTTGTAGCAAAAGTGGTCGCCTCGAATCGAAACGCCGAAAATCGAGCGACGACCTCGAGCGACGACATGTTTGTCTCTTCGGTGTCGAAGCGACGACTTTTTTGCTGAAACGACGACAAAAAGTCGTCGCTTCAAACCTGTTCTGGAGTAGTGATTTTTCCTTTCCGATCCATTAATTTATCTGCTTCTATGAATAGGGATGAATGTATGATGTTCGTATGTAATACAGTATTAGGTTAATTAACTCGACGATGCGTTTGATACTAAGTAATTAAGCATGTGGTGTAACCTAGCTATTAAAAAGGAAATACTGCACGAGATCGACAGCAGCCCAGAAGCTCGAACAACTTGGAGGTTCAAACTTCAGACTGGAAGATTGATCATGTCATACCCACCACCATTCACGATCACCCAAAAAGTCGGAAAAATTTGACAGAAAGGTATGACGCATAATATATATAACTGAAATACAATAATAAAAAGAAGAAGAAAATTCAAGAAGAACCAACGTACTCATCACCACTATAGTTTTATGAAGGGCAAGATTTACACACGCATGCATCTTCTAAAGAGGGGTGTATTTTATGTCACTGAACTTTAACCTAAAATATATAGTTCTAGCCGATCGAATTTCAATTCTCACCTTCTTTCAACACTGCCGTCACTCATTTCAAATCTTGGCAATCAACTTATTCCTTTTTGACATGAACATTTGATATATTATACAGAGGCATGTAAACTAGGGTTAGGGCATGCATAGACCTCGGCGGAGGAAAGCTAGCTAGATTCTCCGTCGACTAGATTCGGGAATTTTGCAGGAAGTGAAGGACGATGGAACCCTCCCACGCCGCCACTTGCCACATAAGACCATGACTTTGCTTTGATTTTGATGTATAAATTCCTTGCTTAGCACCGAAGAGAGGAGAAGGAGGCCAAAAGCATGCAGTCACTCCCAGTCTCCCAATATATTATTACTCATCCTACCTAACCTGCATTACCAGCATGTGTTCTATGCATTCCTTCGCACTTCAAAAATCGATTCTCTCAATTGAATATATAGCTGGCCTGGTTTTATTTTGTCTGAAAATAGAAAGACGTTTGGTTATGGCCTCCCCGGAATGGTGCATGATTAACGTCTGATTATAGCGAGCAGTTGAAAGTGACTTCAAAGTTTCCGGTATTGAATACACAGATGGACAATTGGCTATGGCCTCTCTAAAAGGGTGCATGTACTTTTGATATATACCCGTTGAGTGGCTTCAGAGGTTCTGATATTGAATACATATATAGATAATTTTCTTTGATCATAGAATTAGCTAGATACTGTATTTAATAGCATGTATAATCTAGTAATTGAGTGATCTAATCATAGATTTTGTTTTTGTTTATTTAAAAAATGAGTTCACTAAGTTTTTCTATAATTGTTATAGAAAATGAGTTTCGAATTTGAGACTTCGATCACCCACTATGTTCGAGAGACTTAGAATAAAGTAATAAAATCTTCAACTAAGTAGCTAAGTTCATAGATCTAGTTTTGACAAAGTGTTTGTATTATGAATTTTCAATATATACTTGATACGTTATGAAAGATTGGTTGTGAAACACTACTAGAATAACTTAATAAACCCCCCTTTAAGGTATGATGATGCCCGGACCTCAAAGCACATTCATGACCTTACAGCACATTCATGACCTTAATTACAGCATTCTCATAAATATGAGATAGACGGTCCTATGTACTTTTCTTCACATATAGAGTACCCTATTCTATTTTGTGACATATATAACATTGGCTAAAGGGTTCATGGCTATAAATCCTATGGTAAGTTATTGCCCAGCAGCCCCTGCAATCAGGTTATTTACTGATCGAAGAAAAGATCCTCGATCATCTTCCTGTGTGAGATAGAGGGATGTCCATGGCCTTAAGTGCTTCTACTGGTGAATGAGCTTATGCCTTGTTTGTTTCGCGGAAAGTAAGCCTCAGGAAAGGAAAGTTGTTCTTTTTTTGCGTTTGGGATGCTACAAGCAACGTAAAGAAAATAGAGAGGAAAGTGGTTCCTCCCAAAATCCAATGAAATCATTTTCCCACTTCCTTTCATTACATTTATTACTCATAACTATTATTTTATTACATTAATTACATATTTTTTTACTACTTTTATGTTAATTTTCCTTATGTTACCAAACACAGGAAAGAAAAGCTCACTTCTATAAAAACTACTTTCTTTTCCGGAAACCAAACGAGAGCTTAGATCATTCATATATGGTAAAAGATGCAAACGGAAACGACGTCATCAATTACAATCATTACATTTATACATTTTGAGAAAAAGGGCAGCATCGATCTATCGATCTTCAGCTTTCATTTTGAATCATTACAATCATAGTGATCTCTGTCCGCAACTCCAGTTTCCCCCGCAACAATAATTGCTCAAGGAATTGAAATTAAAGCTTTACCAACACAATTAAGGTAGTGAAGGCACTCAGCAGCTCATGACTACTCCTTCAGATCAAGCTACTGTTATAGCCTATTTTTACAATCATTGATTCAGCTCGGTGTTCATAAGGTTGTTGGACACTAACTTTGAACCATGGTATAAAGCACTAATGACATGACATTTTTAAACCACAAAAAACTTAACGTACACGAATTTAATGATCTTATGTTAATATTAAGATATGTTAAAAGAATACATTTTTTTTCTCATTCTTATCGAAGTTTGTATTCATTCGGCATCCTTCTAATAAGGTATATAGTAGGGGTGGATTCAGTTCCATTCGGTTCGGTTTTTGACCAAAACCGAGAACTAAACCGAACTAAAAATTCAGTTCGGTTTTTTATTTTTAGAGGGAGTGAACCGAAAACCGAACCAAACCGAACGGTTCGGTTCGGTTCGGTTTTTTTTTTTTTTTAAAAAAATGTAATATTAAATATTTGTATTTAAAAAAAACTTTGTGAAAATTTCAAAATTCGCTAATTCGACAATTCAAGTAGTTGAGTTTTTTTTTGTTCCTGATAGTTCCTTATTTTTATAAGCATACGCATACAATCTATTGGTAATATTTATGACAACAAATCATCAATCTACAAAAATTGTAACCACCAAAGTCTTAACTCTTAAAAATTCAAACTATGACATCATAATTTAATATTTTTAAATTAAAAAAATATGGCATTGGATTTTTTAGGCAACACAACACTCTTAATATTTTACCTAGAGTCCTACACGGACATTTTGAATATTTTGACATGTACACAACCTCACACAAAAACAAAATAAAATATAAAATATTAATAAAAAATAAAATATATAATCATAAAACCTAAAATCACATTAATCAAATCAAATATTTAATAATAAAATACAAAACGACATCTTTTTAACAAGAATTCGGTTTTTTTGTTCGGTTCGGTTTTTCACAAGGTAAAACTAAAAACCAAACCGAATTGATTCGGTTCGGTTCGGTTCGGTTTTTTTCAGTTTCGGTTCGGATTTCAACTCAGTTTTTTTCGATTTTCAGTTTCGAATGTCCACCCCTAGTAAATAGTCATACTAATGGAAGACATTTCATTCCAAGAATTAGAATTTTAACCTTTTCAATTGTTGTCCATCTTTGACCAGTGATTACCAATGCCATAACTTTTTTTTTCAATATTTCACAAATATAATCCCACCCCATAGAATCATCTATTCTATTATTAAAAAAAACATGAGTTGCTAGTTAAAATAATTTTTTTTTATTAATATAAAATAATTTTATGAATGTATCTAATTATAAGAGATAAAAACATAAGAATCATAAATAATTTTTCTTTGATTTTTCAGAAATTAACTTTCTACTTCTATATTATTAACTACCACTCACTCAAGTGTTAGCAGTTTCTAATTAGAATTAATGAAAACAAGTTTTGGCCCATAATCTCTCTGGCACTGGCCTAACCAAAATGCAAGTCCAGCTACCAACTACTTCTGTAACCTTCTTAATACCAAAATCAAATAATTTAACGACAAAATTAAGACCTAATTAGAGTTAGGAATCAAACTGCGACTTGTCCTTGTGTATGGGCATCTGTCTCTTCACAACATAAGACTGCTGGCGGACACAAACAGCATTGCAGCCTTTCGGAGATCTCAAAGGGCCTCACAACTCACAACTTACAACCTCGTCGACCCCCCGATGTTTCCAAAGTCGTCCTTATTAACATCTCCTCTTCTTCTCCGACCTTAACAAAACCAAACTCCTCCAACACTCCAATTCGGGTCTCTGAATTTCTCAGTCAACAAACAAACACAGAGAAACCCGGAAATGGCGACCCTTCCATCCACCCAGTGCTGTCGTACGTACTCGTCATCATCGTCGGTTTCGTATTCGTCCCTGTACAGAAGTCTGCAGAGGGTGGCGGTTTCTCCGAGCCCAAAACGTTATATCTCCGCCAAGGTTTCTCAATCCGTTGCGCAGCAAAATGGTGTCACCATGCAAGATGGTTAGCTCGATCAATCTATTCAATGCACTAGTTTTCTGGGTTTGTGTTGTTTATTTAGTTTGTGTTGAGTTGAATGTAAAGTTTTAGTCTTTATTATGTTAAAGTATTGGTCTTTAAATTGCTTGATGTGTGTTGTAGCATTTGGGATTTTAGTAAAACTGACTAGATGTTGATCAATTTGGACTTGGAAAGTTTGAGGCTCTAGAAATTTAGTGTGTCTTATTTTTATCTGTATTGGTTGCAATGGCAGTGGCTCCGGCAGTGAAGCCTATTGAGAATGAAACTGCTTTCAAGAAAATGAAAGATGGGTTGCTTTCAGCCACGTCCGGGTCTGTTGAGGAAAGTAAAGACGGGAGTGGGTTTAGTTTCGAAGAAACTGAGTCCACTGTAAGTATTACTGTGGTTGGAGCATCTGGGGACCTTGCTAAGAAGAAGATATTCCCGGCTCTTTTTGCGCTTTATTATGAGGGTTGCCTCCCTAAGGTGTGTAAATTGTTTGTGCTTCTCCTATTTACTATTGATTTCGAGGTTTAGATCAATTGGTTTGATAATGAATGTGTGATCTTTATTGCAGCACTTCACTATTTTTGGTTATGCTCGGAGTAAGATGACTGATGCTGAGCTAAGAACCATGGTTAGCAAGACACTTACTTGCAGAATTGACCAGAGGTGAGCTTTGTCTCATTCTTGCTTTTGTGAAATGGGGTTGCTTTCATGCTTTGCTTGTTATGTATGGTGTGAAGTTATAACAATTTGATTACTGTTTTTTTTGTCTTGTTGGTTGTCGAATGCGTTTAGGTTAGTTGGTATGTAACAATTTGTTTTTGTCAATTTCAGGGAGAACTGTGGCGAAAAGATGGACCAATTTCTTGAAAGATGTTTCTACCACTCTGGTCAGTATGATTCACAGGATCATTTTGCACAGCTGGACAAGAAACTAAAAGAACATGAGGTAATTTTGGTGTGACTGAGCTTAATGGTTGCTATTATGATGAGCTTAGTGATAGAATTTTGGCTAGGATATTACACTTTGCACGCACAATTGGACCAGACTCTCTTGGCTTCGCTCTTGCTCCTATGTAGTGGTTGGCCTAAAAACGAGTATTCCTACCATACACGAATTCCTAATCTCTAGTGCTAGTTCATGATGACATTTTGTTATTTTTCATTTCAATGGCATTCAAGTTAATTTTTCCACACCTCAACTCTCCTCCTGTTGAGACTGACAGTGAACTGCATGTGTAGGGTGGACGAGTTCCTAACCGCCTTTTCTATCTATCTATTCCTCCAAACATATTCATAGACGCTGTTCGCTGTGCAAGCTTGTCTGCTTCATCTGGTAATGGCTGGACTAGAGTTATTGTTGAGAAACCCTTTGGCCGAGATTCAGAATCATCTGCTGCTTTGACCAAAGCCCTCAAGCAATACCTTGAAGAAGATCAAATATTCAGGTAACCTTTTTACCCAACCAGGTTGGTTCGGATCATACAATTAGTGTGGGCCATAATCTAATGACTTGTTCTTGTTGTGATCAACAGGATAGACCACTATCTGGGGAAGGAGCTAGTGGAAAACCTTTCAGTTCTTCGCTTTTCCAATCTTATTTTTGAACCCTTGTGGTCCAGGCAGTACATAAGGAATGTGCAGTTAATATTCTCTGAAGATTTTGGCACTGAAGGGCGTGGAGGGTACTTTGATAATTATGGGATAATAAGAGACATAATGCAGAATCACTTGCTTCAGATATTGGCCCTCTTTGCAATGGAGACCCCTGTCAGTTTGGATGCAGAAGATATCAGAAATGAGAAGGTAATGAGGCTGGTTCATTGCCATGTATAATATGATTTTTCTCATTATTCATATTTTAAGATTTGTTGTTCCATGCCAGGTTAAAGTTTTGCGTTCCATGAGGCCATTGCAACTTGAAAATGTGGTAACAGGACAATACAAGAGCCATGTCAGAGGAGGTGTTACTTACCCAGCCTACACTGATGACAAAACTGTACCCAAAGGCAGCTTGACTCCAACATTTGCAGCAGCTGCACTCTTCATAGACAATGCAAGATGGGATGGGGTGCCTTTCCTAATGAAAGCTGGGAAAGCGTTACATAATAAGAGGTTTGTTCAATTAGATCGCCTGGTTCTTTGTTTTTTGGGTGCTCTGATCTGCACTGATAAATTTATATATTTCCTTCTTTTTCCAGGGCTGAGATAAGGGTACAGTTTCGGCATGTGCCTGGAAATTTGTATAATCGAAACATTGGAACAGATCTTGATCGTGCTACAAATGAACTTGTAATCCGAGTACAGCCTGATGAAGCTATTTTTCTGAAAATTAACAACAAAGTTCCTGGCTTGGGAATGCGGTTGGACAGGAGTAATTTAAATCTTCACTATGCAGCCAGGTAATTGAAATGGTCTCCTTGAAAATTGTTCACTGATTATACACTGATGTGCGCTTCTGTCATTCTTAATGACTTTTACAATAAAATGCTTACACATATTGGTCACTGTATATCCTTTGTAGATATTCAACGGAGATTCCAGATGCTTACGAGAGGCTTCTGCTAGATGCTATTGAAGGAGAAAGGAGACTTTTTATCCGGAGCGATGAACTAGATGCAGCCTGGTCACTTTTCACACCTTTGTTGAAAGAAATAGAAGAGAAAAAGATTATTCCAGAGTACTATCCATACGGCAGTAGGGGTCCTGTTGGGGCACACTATCTTGCAGCCCGATACAAAGTCCGGTGGGGTGATGTTGGCGTGGATCAATAACTTGGAATCAAATTGTTTCAAATTTTCAGTTGGTCAACTTTGTCCATGGTAGATTAGAGTTTGGTGCTAGTAAATCGCGACTAGCAGTCACAGGTTGGATTATCCTCCACTTATTGTTGATTCTGCTCGTTGTTAAAAGCTTAACATCTATTTATACACAGTTTAATTATGGGTGCTCATGTTTTTCGTTGCCATGTTAGCAACAATAGGTGTTCTCTTTACCCCCCAGCTAACTGTTAGTACTGATTACATGGACATACTTGCCCTAATGAAATGTTTAGCACAAGTGGCATACAGATAACAGAAGGGATAACTAGGTCTGGTAGCTATACTTCATAGCGAGATTGCTTTGGATTTCAGCTTTTTGACAATAGTGGGCAGAAACATTCACACACTTAGTATTTCTGAGCAAAGTATTTAAGATAATGTAACATTTTCTTTATCTAAGCAACTCATCAGAGCATGTACACAAGTTATCAAAACAAATCAAGATTTACAGATTGTGATTCTAGTAGAACAATCCTTGCATTCGAGCCTTCTCAAAATTTCAAATCAAATCCAAGAAGCCTATAGTTCCTGTCTGCTGATACTGTTTCAAAACTTTGGTCTCCTCCGCCTCCCAACTCTTTCGAGATTAATTCTGATGCCTCTTGGCACAAAGGCTCTCTTGTTCGCGGTTTGGAGGCAATGGTCAGAGTTTCTGCGTCTTTGGCTACTGGAGGCTATGCTTTCTTCTGCCCCTTCCCCACTTGTTGTCGAAGCCTTCACACTCCCAATCATCAAGGCAATTCAGATCATCGTTTCCTAGTGGATTGGCATGTCCAACCACTAGTCTCAGACCTTCAAGGTTTCCGCAGGCTTCTCCATCAACAGAGATGCTAACAAAGCTGCCGATATGGTGGCTTTCTTAGCTCGGCAAGGAATGTGTCGAGCTATTTGGATTCGACATCTTGCTCGCATTCTGTTGTATGATGGAATGCCTCCTCCTTCCTTGGTTTAGCTTGCTGTTTGTTCTTTGGTTTCTTAAACTTATTATTTGCCGAAAACAAAAATATATATCCAATGTGAGTCACTGTGAGTTGCACTATCTGCAGTTTGATATGAGCCAATTAGCTAACAGATTTCTCACCAACAAGTACACAAACAAACAGGTGACCGTACGTACCTCGGAGTTGCAGACTAATTATATAGAATGATGCCAATTGACCACTCAGCTCTGGAGATTTATGCTTGCTCTTTGCCCCTCACAAAAATCTATATGAACATCAAACGTTAGCTAAATCCATTAGATTGGCAAATGTTGATTGCAAACATAGAGGTGTGATTCTGTATATTTAGCTTCTTGCCGTTGCTTGATGAGTGATGATCATTTCCCCTAAATCCTCAATTCTTGAATCAAATTATTAATCCGTATAGTTCAGTCTTCATTTATAAACTTTTAACTCTCCTACCTAGAGAATGCAAATGTAATTATTTCTATTATCACGTTGGGTTTTATTTATTACAGTAGAACCCCGATAAAATAATACTCGATTAATTAATAACCTTGTTAAAATAATAATTTTTATCGGTCTCAACTCGGGACCAACATGCCAAATTACTATTTTACGAAATTTATAAGATAATAGAAATTAGAGAGTTCACATAGACCCCAATAAATATATAAATTAATAATCACTTATTATATATATAAATAATTTTACATTTACGAGAACTTCATAAAAAATTACTCAATTGTTAGTTGTTTCCGCTTGAAAATGATGTCATCTTAAACAACATGATACGTCGAATAATATAGTACATCGAATACAATAGTACATTTAATAATGTACACGTAATAAATTGAATAAGTAATATATCGAACGTACAATTAATAATGTATACGTAATTAATATACCTTTTTTTTTTAAGAATTGAAAAAATATTTATTATAGTTTGATAAATTAATAAGTATTAATTTATCAATAAATTAATAAATTATTAATTTATCGATATATTAATAACTCGCTAAATTAATAATTTTTACCGATTTCGAAGTTATTAATTTATCGAGGTTCTACTGTATTTTTTTTTTCAGCCAAACACCAACTGGTGTTTGTCTTTATATCTTCATCAAACTGTTGCCAATAATTCTTATACAAATTGAGCATTATACTGTACATGTGAATTATGGTTATATGTATGAAAATCTCTGTAAAAGCTAGACCACACATCTCGCAAATACTTCTATCAATTGTGTAATACTTCTCATTTTAAAATTTTAAGAGATTATATAGCTCACTTTATAATTATCGATTCCACCAATTATTCTAAAGTTTAATTTGATGAAAAGTAGTACAATTGAGTTCTCTACTATTATTTTGACACCCAAATTCTTTTAAATTAGGTATATAAGATTTTTCTACAATTTGAGATTGATGTCTACAAACTCCTCGTATATAAAGAGTAAAGAGGGTACTTTCTCCCCCCATCATAATTTGAAAAGGAGTTTTTGTGAATCATGTGAGATGGTAGTGCACACATCCACAACCTTGGAACAAATGCAGCTGAAAATGAAAGGCACATGATTCCCCAGCAAAACACACCAATAATGCAGCACCACTCACAAGTGTCATGCTCTGAATCAGCCACCATCAAAAGTGTACCCAACAATCCCATATCCATTTTCAAAACCCCCAAAAAAGAAAGAAAGAAAAAAATGTCAATCCCATACTATAGCAGCATAGCTCTATAGCTCTTCATCATGTGTTGGAAAACCAAAGCCCCTGCAGGCACATGGAGCTGTTTGCCTTGCTTGGTCAGTCCTACCCATCTTTTCACTGCCAGGTACAGTCATGCTGCTCCCCCTGTTTGATTTGATTTTCTAGTACTTGAATTCCAATCAATCCCCCCTCCTTCTTTAACTATAACTAACAAATTTATATTCAAAGGCCACCTAGAAGAAGATCTGAGATATTTGGCCTGAATAATTATTGTTGTTTTTGCAGAGAGACTGAGGGAGACCCACTGAAACTGGGTTTTATTTAAAGCCGTTGTTCTTCTGCTGGTGCAGCTAGGTGTTGTGATTGCTCTTTATTTCTGTGTGGTTACATGTGTGTATCATGTGCTGGATAAGTTAGTTATGGCAAGAGGGTATGTTTCAGTATGGCCCCTGACCACCTCATTTATGTGGTTCCTCATAATTGTGTATATACAAATCCCCATCTGCTGTCTCCCTTGATATGAAGATCTTTGAGACTTTGACTACCATACCAAACACTTCTGCACTTTCATATCAGCAACATTGTTCTGTTTAGATTTTTCTTTTCCATCCTTAGATCTGTTTAGCTCCTCACTCTATTGTACAGACAGATACACTCTGAAAGTGTTTTGGCATGAAAATCACATCTTTTGTCAACCTTTCTTGTAAATTATTTGTACTTGTAGAAGTAAAATAACTTATTTATGAAAAGCGCAAGTTAACGTGCATGCGTCGAAAATGACCAGTAGTAAATAAATTGCTAGATTAGTAAATTAAAAAGAGTCAAAACGCAACAAATATTATAATTTGACCAATCTTCCATTTATGCCAAAAAAAAAGAAGGATTCAAAGCTTTTGGCCAGCCCTTTATATCCTAAGTATAGAGGGTGTAATCTGTAGGTGAATGAGAGAAAAGTTTGGCATGGTATTCCTTCTTATCCCATAGACTGTTAATGATTCATCACTGATGCTCTATTCTATAAAACTATTGGCAATAGATCTCTCCCAGCTTATCAGTTACATTACACAAGAATAGGATTGATAGCCGCACTATTAGTATACTTGTTATGTCAAAGGGTACGCTGGATGCTCGTAAATGTAGACAATATTTAAAAGGGTTAGATCAATGAAAAGAAGTTTCATAAAAAATAAGAATTATAGTATTCGTGAATGAGTACTAAGTTTCTTAAAACGTTCACTTATCCTGCTAAAAAAATTGCAATTTTTTCGTAAATCAATTTTAACATTATGAACATACAATGAATCTACTCTTTTATTGTTTCCGTATGAATAGTGAAAGAAAAACTACAAGTAACAAATTTTTTTTTGTTTCAGTAACAAATTAAGACTATTTCCAAAGAGATAGACCTCAAAAATGAAATCTTTTTGGTATTCCATTGCTTTCACTCTGCCTACTCGGAAATGGAAAGCAAAATCTACAGGTCATTATGAGTAGCAGATTGGGTGGTGACACTGCATTTGGAAGTAGCCAAGCAAATCATATCCAGAGATTTGAAAACAAAATGGAGGGCAGATTCTTGGTAACAAAATAAAGAGACAAAAGGGCTCTCTCTCCCTGCTTAAGGATACCGCCCTACATTTGGAAACCTCTTTATTTTTGTTATTTTTCTTCCAAATGACCAGGATTCATTTCTTGTTGTCAATCAAATTTGAAGTATGACAGAGAGAGATCAGTCACGCTGAAGCTTCCTTAAATCAAAAGGGGGCTCCAAGCAGAATCCTCCTACATTTAAAATGAGAATCCAAGGGGTGCCCTGAAAGTCCATCAGCATAATCCTCCTAGATTTCTAATCGCATTATTGCGATAAGAGAAGCTGAAGTTGTAGGAGAATCCCCCCTTCATATAAAGCACAGCATCTACAAAATCCTCACTAGATTTCCATACACATGTGTGTTCTGACTGTGTAGCCCTTCAATTCTAGGGTACACCATAAATCGGAGAGTGAACAAAGGAAGAAGACCAAGTTCTGGGAGGAGGGAAGAGTGTGGGGCCCAGATGATAGTCGCATGCCTCCTCTTTTTTTGTTTAATGAATTTGTTGTTATTATTGTTGTTGTTGTTGTTATGTCCCTCCAAAACTCTTCGTCCAGCTCAAGAGGCACCACCACCCAACCAAACACTAAACACAAGAGGCACAACAATTAGGAGACCACCTCTCACTCTCTCTTTCTCATTTTCTCCATTTCCAAACCTTAAGAAGAAGCTACCAGAGACTACTGGGAGGTAGCAGATACCCCAAAACTAGAACCACCACCCTTGTTTCGATTCCACCACAAAGCTCAAATTTTGATTCTTTATTTTGTTGTTGTTGTTCTGGTTTTGTGTCCCACACATGGATTGTTGGTCTCCTTCTCTTGCTGTTGACGACGAGTTTCAGAAGCTGGCTTTGAGAGTGAACCCTCCAAGGTAATTGAGTCCACTCTTGTGTTTGATTCTTGTTTTGTTCTTGGGGGGGCTGAGTTGTTCTTGGTTTTTGTTCAGCAAAATTGGGTTTAGTTTGTTTTCTTTAAAGTTTGATTCTTTTGGAGCTGAATTTTGAGTGTTCTGGTGGCGTGGTTTTCTGATTTGGTTTCTTGTGGATGTGGGATTTGTAGGGTTACAGTTGATAATAGCACAAGCAGGAAAGCCACTTTGATCAAGGTGAGTTGAATTTCCTGAATTGTCTTTGCAAGCATTTCAAAAGGGTCTGTCTCTGAACATTTGGTTCTTTGTTTTTGCAGGTAGATAGTGCAAATAAGCGTGGGAGTTTGCTAGAGGTGGTTCAGGTTCTGAATGATTTGAATCTCATTATAAGGAGAGCTTACATTTCTTCAGATGGGGAGTGGTTTATGGATGGTAAGTAGTTTTTGTACCAATTGCTGTAATTGAGCTCTCAAATTCTGTTTCTTTGTGATTGATTTTCTTGTTTTGAATGGTCTTATGTTGCAGTATTTCATGTCACTGATCAACAGGGGAATAAGCTTTGTGATGATGGAATAGCTGAGCGCATTCAACAGGTAAATTCTCGAAATTAATCCCCTTTTTCATCTAGTCAAGGAATATGAAATCTGATTAACTATAAAGAAACATCTTTTTGTTTTTTGTTTTTAAAAAAGAGACATCTTTTCTGTGAATCTCATTAGCGCAGCAAAATGAATGAGAGGTTTAGATTGACTTTTGGTAATGAACTTATTCATTCATTTTCCTCAATAGCTGCAATTAGGAGTCTTGCTTGGTTTAGTTTTGTACGATGGTTGAGTCTTTTAAACTTGCTGATGCATTTGTATATGTTCACCTTAGAAAAGATGGTCTTAATTGTGTTAATAGAGTGCCTTGTAACTTGTAAGATACTCTAGGCTTTCTGTTGTATCTTTTCGAAGCACATAAATGAAATTAAAGGGTCTTTCGAGCTACTACACTTGTGTCTTCTTGACTGGAAATTCGAAGTGATTTTGATGATTTGAATTCAAATTTTACAGTCTCTGGGACCAAGAGCGCGGAGCTTTCGTGCCTTGAGAAGTTCTGTAGGTGTCCAAGCTGCCTCAGAACACACAACTATCGAATTGACTGGAAGGGACAGAGCAGGCTTGCTTTCGGAGGTTTTTGCTGTTCTTGCTGAACTCAAATGCAATGTAGTTGCCGGCGAAGTATGGACCCATAATTCAAGAATGGCTTCAGTTGTTTACATCACAGATGAGGAAACTGGGAGGCCTATTGATGATCCTTTGCGTCTTTCTGAAATCAAAGAGTTTCTACTTAATGTGCTCAAGGCAGACAAAGATATGCGGACTGCCAATACTGCTGTTTCGGTAGGTTCTACACATAAGGAGAGGAGGCTTCACCAGATGATGTACGCGGATCGTGATTATGACCTGCACAGTGCAGATTCTGGATCAGCCAGTGATCGAAGCAAACCCTTTGTAACTGTTGAAAATTGTGCAGACAAAGGATATACTGTTGTGAACTTGAGGTGTCCGGATCGTCCTAAGTTGCTCTTTGACACAGTATGCACCTTAACAGATATGCAATATGTGGTATACCATGCAACTGTGATTGCTGAAGGACCAGAGGCTTATCAGGTCTGTCCTTCTTTCCCTTGATCTAGTGGTTTTTGTGTGGTCTGATTTTGTAATGTCAGTTTCTCAACGGCAAAGCTTTTTAAGCCAAAATGAGCATTTCTCATTTCACTTACATTTTGCAATTGTGTAACAGGAATATTATATAAGACATACAGATGGATGTCCTATTAGTTCTGAAGGAGAGAGGCAGAGGGTAATCCATTGCTTGGAGGCTGCTATTCGAAGACGAACTTCTGAGGTACAAACATACATAAACCTGGTTACAATCAAAATTGATATACTTTTCCTAATCTCATATAACATTTGAAGTCTAAGGCATTATTTCTGATTCAGGGTATAAGACTAGAACTCTGTGGTGATGACAGAGCGGGTCTTCTTTCTGATGTGACTCGCATATTCAGAGAAAACAGCCTTTCAGTCACCCGAGCTGAGGTAATGACCAGGGGTTCCCAAGCCGTGAATGTGTTCTACGTGACTGGTGTATCTGGAACTCCAGTGACAAGTGAGACAATTGAGGCAGTTCGGCAAGAGATTGGATTGACAATACTGCGCGTGGAAGAAGATATGTACTCAAAATCTCCACCACAGGAGAGTGGGAGATTCTCTCTGGGAAATCTATTTCGGACGAGATCAGAGAAGTTCCTTTACAACTTGGGTTTGATCAAGTCGTGTTCTTGAGTGTATCCCCATTAGGTCAACTAGGTACTGTTGTTCCATGCCTGTATATATAGGAGTCTTTCCGGTTAGCTGTAAATCGTGCTCTCTGAAACTGCCAAATGCAAGTGCTGTCCGAAACTGCCGATGCAGAAGCGTCAGGTCAATCCCCTAGTTGATCTTGGTCCAGTCCTGGAACTTGGGATTTCCCCTTGTACATACATTTCCTCAGCTTCCTATTTCAGTCTCTAAAGGTATCGTATGAACGACGTAACGTATTGTACTACGTGGTTATCCGAAGTTTCAATGTCCTTATGTCCCTGAATTAGAGAAAGAATCTGACTTTAATCCACCAAGATTGACTTGTTGAAATGCGGTTGAAGAAATATGCTTTTATGACCAGTTGGCAACTCAGGGTGATTAGAACTAATGCAGAAGCAAGCAAGATTCCATGTCTCAACGTTGTTTTCATTCAGGTCGTTTTATTCTGGGTCACTGTGGAACATTTTTCTTCAACCAAAATTCATAACAAGTTGGTTTCACCTAGGACAACTTTGTCACATAGTGCTACTCTTAAAGTCCAAAACTTCGTATTCATCTGTATCATTAGCCTACTTGATACACAGACTGCCTATAATCTTCGGAACCTAGTAATTATTGAGCGGTCGGACGAACCTAATATTCCGGCCGATGTGCCGATGATGTGACTCATTTGTTCCAACATTGTTCTTGAGTGAAAATATGACGAAAGCGATCATCATGATTAGGCAATTAATAGGAGATTAATTAGTGGATGATGATGGCGATGATGACTAATGGTTCTGTCGACGGTGACTGGAAAAGTCCACCGACAGAATCTCAAGAGGGGCAGAGGCCGTCACGCGTCCCCACGCCCACGTGATCAGTCGCTTTCCTCTTTTTGCCCTTCCCTCTATGTCTGAGCTGGGTCATATCCGACGTGGCATTGCCTCATCCCCCATAAAACCGAGCCGCCGGAACTTGTGGGCCCTCCCGGGGTCAGGAGGCGCGTTGGCCCCACGCCAATGGGGGAGGGAAGGAAGACAAGTTGGGTATATGGTCCACTGGGGACTGGAGAGGGTCACGTGGTCGGAGATCGTATCGGATCCACCTCGAGGCGCGTGCGGCGAGTGGGGGACTGTGCGTGTCACACTCTCACGGAGCACCAAGTAGAAAGGCAGAGTGACTTTTTTAATTTTTTATTTTTACTATTACTTTTGTCTGGGTTCCACGTGTTGTTGACTCACCCTACGATTTTACTATTCAGAAACCCTATACCTCTGTAAAATGAGATTTTGTCACAAGCGTTGCTCTGGTTACTCTTCTTTGGATGCTTCTTGCTGTCACAAGCTTTAGGGATGAGATACTCGTTTTATAATGTGAAAAGATATCGTTGGATTTGATCTAGATGAAAGTATCTAACTTGCAACTTATAAAATGTAAAGGTAAATATCCATCAAGTGTCACACTGTCACCACAAAGTAGGCAAGGAGATGTATCAGTGACAAAATTTCGTATACAAAAAGTTAAACATATAGATATATATTGTTTTCAATCACATAAATACAAGTCTTTGAAAGAGTAGAGTGTTTAGTGTGTCTAAAATTAATAAATTATTAATAATTATTAAACTAACTAACGTATTTTAAATTTGTAAATCAATCAAAATATTATTATAACGAATGCAAAACGGATAATTTCTTAAGTATTTAGTTTAAATCAACAATGTCGGCTATAAACTCCCAAGAATATTTGATGAAAAGTCGAGCATTAGTGCTTAATTTTTTATTAGAGGGATGAGTGAGGCATGGTTGCTGACTTATTGTAGGTTGATGAACATAAGCTCTCTTCCATTATCTCCCACTTTGAACCAATAACAACTCTTCCACCACTTCAGCACCAAATCTCAACTAGCAAGTTTTATCCAACACGTTTTGGATAATACTAGAACAGTGATGGATCTATTGATATCTGATTATTCCTAATATTTATGATTGCATAATAATCAGATACTCCCGACCCTGAAATAATGGCATTGAGCGGCCTAATCAACACCAGTCAGTTTTCCATTACCGACATACCTACCATACTGTACGAACCGAACTACCGTATAAATGCTTAGGGGCATTTCAGCGCACCGTACTGTAATCATTAGCGTACTTCTTGTTTCACTCTTCTATAAACTGATTTGGGCCTTGTTTTATGATAAAATCTTTAAACCAACATTAACAGCTCACTTCTTAACCCAATTCTAGTCGTTCTTGCTTGGAATTTGGATGCTGCTTCTCTGAGCAGACCGAACTTGCATGAGAAACAAGAACCACCATAAAGTGTAAGGATGACAAGAACAAAGCACAACAGATCTTCATAGCAAAAGATGGATTCACATCTAACAGCATTGTTATTGGTACACGAAGTGTAGTCCATCGCTACTTCTTTTGTTTCTCAATTCTGCTGTTCTAAACAAGTAAATATCCCTCAGCATTCATTTGGTAAACCAAGTTCTCCTAATCGGTTACAACTCCCAGGCTTCAAAACTCTACCATCAGGAATACAGATACAAAGAAAAAGTTGACATTCCGTTCCGAAACAAAAGCCTCTAACTGGGTACTAAATAATACATGAGCCCAAAAAGACGCAGAAAGGGAAAACGAACTAATCCTCATCAGGCTGCTGGAAGCTCTCCGCATTCGGCAATGACCACCTTCTTTGTAGGACGGTCACCTCTATCTGTTTCCAGCGACTCAATCATCCTAACAATTTCCATCCCTTCCAAAACTTGCCCAAACACAACGTGCCTCCCATTCAGCCACGGTGTCTGAAACCAGGCAATTACAGGTTAACATATATCAAGTCACAAATAAGCTACAACTACATTCAAAGTGAGAGCTTTGCATATTAGAAGTATCACACAGTTTTCTTTCTTTAGACTAATAAATTATCTAAACACATTTTTATGTCGGTACAGAGAAACAATAGGTCTTACCTGCACTGTACATATGAAGAACTGGCTTCCATTAGTATTGGGGCCTGCATTGGCCATGCTAAGAACTCCTGGTCCAGTATGAAGCACTGCAAAATGATATACAATACATGATTATGAGTACAGACACAGTATTGTGACAACTCATATGCAATATCTAAAATAGACACAATCATATTCAACATCCTCATATTATAGGTGAAAGAAAATATGGGGTCAATAAAATACAGTACAAGGCACAGCTGGAGTGAAATTTCTGTTGAATGCTAACTTATAGGACTACATGAACGGTTACTGAATCCTGGTCAAGTTATTATGGTATCATCTTTTCTTTGCAAACATTAACTATCTTAGAGAGGCATTTATCTACCAAGTTATTCCCACAAAAGGCATGAGAAGAAAGGACTGCTGAACAACTTACAGTTAAAGTTCTCATCTTTAAATGTACGCCCATAAATACTTTTGCCTCCAGTACCCTGCAATACACGTCCAGCTTCCATATATTAGCTCAATAAGCTTACTCTAATTTCATTCTAATTTCTAACCAAATAAAGAATCTTAAACCCCACAGATTCATTTCTCATAAATATAAATTAAATTTACAAATTCAAAATGATAAAAAGAATGCATAATGTGAAACAAAAACCCGACAAGTGATGAAATACACCAGAAGGGGTACTTCTAAACTCCCCTGACTGGTCATTTTCCAAGATTAGCAAAGCATTCCAGATGGTCAGTTCCTTCAATATTTGAAATACTAAGAAGTTCAACAACCGGTTTAGTTTTTCCTAGCTGACAAAGAAGCAACTCTCATTAGTAGACATTCAGAACACTTTACGAAAAATCTGTACACGAGAGTTCAGATCACATACACAAGCATATGCTATACCTTATACTGAATAAAACCTTAACTCTCAAGTTCAAAAGGCATCGCTGGCTTGGTAAACAGAATGATCACAATCACCAATAAAATATGAAACGATATGTACCATAGGACATTCAAGTCCAAACTTATCGAACTATTATGCTGAAGAAGAAACCTATTTAAGCTGCCATGACAATCAAAATGAATAAAATACCAAGCGCTTTTATGTTTACAATTATTTTAAACTTGCCACCACTATTTAACATACAGAAAATCATATCCATTCTTCCATTCAATGTATCAAATGTTAAGACATCTATTTACTGCTAAACAATGATAAAACCAAAAACCATGAACCTCAGTAAAACAATGATAAAACATAAAACAATGAATCATAAAGAATGGAGAAGCACCCACATTGCCTTTATCAAAATCCCCTCCTTGAATCATGAAATCCTTAATCACTCGATGGAACGCAGAACCCTTGTACCCAAAGCCTTTCTCACCTAATTAAAAAAACACAAAAGTTGATCCAAAATCAAAAGGCCAATCAATCAAATCAAATCAAACTACACAACCAATAAACAAACCAAAGCTCAGCTCAAAAACCTGTGCAAAGGGAACGGAAATTCTCGACAGTTTGGGGGACATCATCACCAAACAATCCAATCACAATTCTCCCGGCGAGCTTCCCCACCGGATTACCAATGCTAATATCAAAATACACCTTGTTGGTCACTTTCCCTTGCAATGCTTGATCCTACAATTCGAAATCAAATTCTCAAAACTCAATTACAATACAACATTGAAAATGACGGAACAAAGCAATCAGTTATTCCAGACCAACCTCAGCACTGGCCCGGACAGAGCTGATAGTCCTTCTCTGAGAGCTAGGGCTGCTCAATGTGAGAGGAGATAAACGCAGCGACCTGGAGGAGAAGAAGATTGAGGACGACAACGCCACCGCCGTTTTGGTAGAAGAACAAGACGGAAACGCTGCAACCGCCGCGGAGTTACATGGAGGAGCCAAAGCTCTAATCTGAGACAAGCTCACACATCCCGTGAGCGATGCAACATTTGACTGCCGATCAAGAGAAACATAAAATAAATACACAATCTTTGTTTCAATATGTTTTTGGTAGTGGTGGAAATAAAAGAGAGAAGAGGGTGCTTACCAAAGAAGCTGCCATTGAAGAATGAAGAAGATGCTCTGTGTTGATAAGCCCCCAAAGCTCTATGGATAAAAATATTAGTCCCTTGGTTGCACCAAGCGATGAATACGAGAGCCGCCAGAAGGTCACCAACCCATGAGTGTGAAATTACCTATATGTTGTTCGGGTTAATCAGAAATGACAACTGAACCCTCCTTTTATGTGGGCCGGGTGGGTTTTACCCGTTTTATGTGCGGGACATAATTTACTTTGTGACGCAATATAGTTTTTGTTTAATCCAAATGGCAATGGCACTGAGGCCAACACCTGTTCTGGTTCCAGCTTCAGCTCAGTTTAAACACTTGGCCTTGGTTTCAGGAAGAACCCAGTTCAGAGTCTCTGCTGCTACAATGGCTGCAGGTGGACCCCAGAGCAGCACTAAAGTCATAGATTCACATCTCCATGTTTGGGCTTCTCCCCAGGAGGTAACCCAACTCGGGCTTCTACTCTTTTGTTAATGTAGATTTTGTTCTTTATGGTTTAGCTAAATTGAGATTGGATGTTTGGCTGTTTAGGCTGCTGATAAATATCCTTACTTTCCTGGGCAAGAGCCTACTTTGCCTGGAGATGTTGATTTATTGCTCAAGGTATGAACTTTCAGAAAGCTCACTGTCTGTTTCTTGCTTAAATTAATGTACTTGAAGTTGAAGTTCTAAAATTTTTGCAATGCATAGAATTTGGTGGTTGCCATTATAATTTTTGTGATATCCTGCTTTGATTGTATAATATTTCTTAGTATTTCTTTTTGAAAAAAAATAAAAAATTGTAAATGACAACATCAACATTGCTTTATTTCTCTTTTATGCAGTCTATGGAAGAAGCAGGTGTTGACGGTGCACTTATTGTGCAGCCTATCAATCACAAATTCGATCATTCTTTGGTGACAAGGTCTGTGTATATAGGATCATGTCTCAGGATCATTGTCAAAGTTAGTCTTTTCCATTTTGGTCTTATAGTTTGCACGAAATATAAGCATTCAGGTTAAACTGCAAAGCTTTCCCTGAAAATGTTGCTAAAAGGGGTTGAAACTGTGGTAGTTAAATTTATGTTATGGTATTGACTGGTGAACTGAGAATGCTAACCTACTAATTCACTGCCTTTAAGAGATTACCGGCAATTGTCACGGTGTCATAAGTTCATTATGTGAGGATAGCAAATGAAAGTGAATAGGCAACATGGTATAGCACTACTTGATATATATATATATATGATAGGTAATACTTCAACATTTATTTCATCCATCAAATTATGTTTTATGTATTGATTATGCTTTCATATCTTTGGGCAGTGTGTTGAAGAAGTATCCATCTAAATTTATTGGTTGTTGCCTTGCAAATCCAGCTGAAGATGGAACTGGAGTTAACCAGCTTGGAAATCTCATTTTAAAGGTCTTTAAAACTTTTAATTTGCTTATAATAAAAAAATAAAATAAAACTTTTAACTTGACATTAAGAAGGTTTTTCTTTGGTGCCTATGAGGACTTACCATGACAAAGTTTTCTTTTATGCTAGGATAACTATCGTGCTGTTCGCTTCAATCCATATTTATGGCCTTCAGATCAAAAGGTGATTTATGATGATCATATTTCTGTAGGTGTTTTAAGATATATGACCAAGTATGGATACCAAGTGAGAATTTTCTTTTCCTTATTTTCCTCATATGCATTAAGTTGAGAAATTGTAATGATCTCCTTTTCCCCGAACAATATACTGGCAAGGAAATATCAATAGATGGCTCCCTTTCAAAGTTGTGAAGCCTAGTTAAACACCATGAAATGCTGAGTAAGTTCCCGCATCCATAAAAATCTTATTCATACATCGATGGTTTCTGCAGATGACCAATGAAGTGGGAAAGGCAATGTTTTCTAGGGCAGGAGAACTTGGAGCACCAGTTGGTTTTATGTGTATGAAGGTCTGGTTTCCATGTCTAAATTTTTTAAAAATGTTCAGCTAGGAGCTAACTATTCCAAATGATATATATGAATGACATTTATTTTTGAAACGGGATAAGTTCAGGGACTCAGTCTGCATATATCTGAAATTGAGGAGCTGTGCACAGAGTTTCCATCAACAGTTGTATTACTAGATCACTTGGCCTTCTGCAAACCACCAATGTGAGCTTTCTTGTAATTTACATTTCTAGAAGAGACCTTTCATTACAAGCAAGGTCATTTGCACTCCCTGACAATCTAATCCTGCAGAAGTGATGAGGAAAATCAGGCTTTCTCAGCACTCTTAAAGCTATCCAGATTTCCTCAGGTAAAAGTCACCAGAGTCCTGAATTCATTCTAATAACTGGTTGAGCTGTTAAGACCTGGGTTCCTACATTCTTCTCCCATTGTTTCCATCTTGAGAAAGACAAGGCTGTTATACATCCATTGGCCTACACCCTTATTTTCGTATGCTCTACTGAGTACTGAGTCTGGTTATACAAGCATTCTAGCTGCTTGCTTAAATTTTCTTTAGGCTGAGAAAGGGATTCCAACAGAAATTGGGATTATGAATCTTGCATTCTCTGTGATATCTCTTTCTATTCCTTACGTTTGTTCCCCAATATATAGTTCGCTTAACTAGAAAGATTTGTAACGTGTAATCTGAATTTTTGTTGGGCAGGTCTATGTAAAAGTAAGTGCACTTTTCAGGGTGTCAAGAAAGCCATTTCCATATGACGATGTAACTCATACACTGTCCCAAGTTGTGTCGATTTTTGGTGCCAACCGTGTCATGTGGGGCAGGTAGCTCTCTTCTCAATAAAAACCAAATACGCTTCTCTTTGAATAAGATTGGAGAAGAGACTAAGTATATGTTTCTTGCAGCGATTTTCCATTTGTTGTTGCCGAGTGTGGTTATAAAGGAGCCAAAGAAGCCGTTTCTCTGATTGCCAGCCAAATACCTCTATCATCTTCAGAGTTGGAATGGATCATGGGAAGAACAATCTCGAAACTCTTTCAGAATCAGTGGCTTTCATAAGCAAGGGTAGATCTGGCCAGAGTATATTCTTCATCAACTGAGGTTGTAAGTCATGGTATACAAATAAAGTGATATTTTGAGTCATGGTTACCCTTTCAATTCTGATCAATGGTTTTTTTGTTTGTTTTGTTTTATAAGGGTAGAATCGTAGAAAAAAACATAACTATCTTATTCCCGACTACGAAGCATAAGCTGCCATCAGGTGAGCAGCATTCTTAGCACTATGTTTGACAAGGGCTCTTAATCATAGTAAAAGTTTCTTTTTTGCCTCGATAGAAAATTAACTCCAGAAGGAACATACAGTTGGCTAAAATCTTCTAGATACATGTAAAATGTCCTATAAAAAAAGCCATTTAGAACTGGGTACTTGCATAAAACACTGCTCGATATGTTTAAAGTGAAGAGATAACTCTGCAGATATTGAGCTAAACATCCCAATAAAGTACTTGACATGGAAGGCAGAGCAACCTTTCCGTATTAGTCAGGCAGGCTTCTGTTGCACAAGATGCAGTACTCTTAGGAGTTGGTTTAGCTTAGCGGATGGTTTTGGCGGACAATGACAGAAATTGCTGTAGAAGCCAACTCGGAGGACAGACATCACTGTTCCTTGCGTTGCAGCTCCGTTGGAAATACATGCTGCGTACTTGCATGTATAGTTGTAACTTACGTACTCGCATGGATATACAAATAACAGCTTAGCTCAAATTGCATTAGCCTGCATTAGCCTACTTGGTTGACATCCATTGTAGAACTTCCGTTACTACTGGGTTTCGCCATGAACAATCCACTGAGCTCGGAATTTGGAACTAGAGTTTCTTCCAAAAGTCAGAAAGTATAATAGGTACACATGAAGAAGAGTGACTAGCAAATCGGTATGAACTCTTTCCCGAAAATATACCATTCCCTTCTAAATTCCAGGCCAACCTATCAGCCAATGCACACACTTACTGGTATAGCATACATTGCCTCGGCTTCTCCATTTAGAGATGCTTTGAACCGCATTTTCATTCCTGAACACCAGGAGACGCAAAAAATGCTAACCTTCAAATCTGCATTCACCACCGAAGTACTAGAAGTAGGTCTATCCATGGATCACTTTAGACACATGCTCCCATCTCCAATTTGCCAGAAACAGCCTTGACAAATTAGATCTCTAGCAGAGCATATGCTCCTCCAACTCGGAGACAAAGTCTCCATATTCTGAGATGAAGATCTTCGGGTTTGTTTTTTCACCAGAAAAGTTGTGGTTCGACAATGAAGGGAAACCTTTCCCCATGTTTCCATAATCTTGAAGTTAATTCAAACAGTTGGATGGGCTAAGCAAATGTTCTGCCAGATCAACTCGCAATTTCAAATAAAATGTCAAATATCTCTTTATTTCGAACAATATACAGATATATATCACCAGATCCACTTCCCTTGTAAACCAAACCCTATTGATCCTACAAAACTTTTCTACCATCCTGTTGCTGCACACTCAGATTCGCAAGTGAAGCCATCTTTACCACCTTTCAGTATGTCAACCGTTAAGCACTCAAAGAATTTTCACCCGCAGATGCTTCAAATCACCTGTTCTAATTCTATACAACACTAGCAAAGTTATATGATTTATACAGTAACTATAGAAATGGCCTAATCATCAATTCGTTGAATTTCACCCATCATTATACGATTGCTGGTGACTTTAAAACCAAGGAGAGCAGGATCGATTTGCCTCCCTTTCTTTCCTTTCTTTTTGCCGCCCCTGCCTCCTTGCATTGCTTCTGATGATTCTGGAAATCCAGCTGTGGTGTGCACATCCATGGGAGCAATCTTCTTGGTATTACTCTTAAGCATATCAATAAATGATGCTTCTGATACATCAGCATCACTGGCAGATGAAGTACGGCGGAAATGCATTTCTTTTTTCGAAGATGCCACCACATCAGAACCTTGGTTTACTGGATTAACCACTGTGTCTCGCCTTGCGCCTGAAATTTAAAAGATGCATGTGTACTCCTCCATAAGTATTATTTGATAATTTGAATAAAACATCAGTCACTACTGCCCCTCCAACAAAAATGCAACATACAAGATAAGAAACTAGAGTTAGAAATTAAATACCATCTGAAGCAGCACTTGAATTTTTTCCTCTAAGAACTGGATCTGAAGTTAGTTCTGATAAACCTTCTTGTGATGCTGAAGCACTTGGTATAGGAGGCCGTCTCAGCAGAATATTTTCTTGCGCTTTGGATGGGATGGGAATCCTGTGGGAGTTGGGGGCACAAATATATTACTTCTACACATGCTCGGAGTATAAACAATTTAGTTATTGAGACAGGGGATAAAGTTAAGATATGTATACCGATCCTTGGCAGTTTCTTCGACAAATGAATTACTTCGGCCAATCTTGTCACCAAAAAAATTAGCATTCCCACCTGAGAGAGAGCAAGTTTAGATTAACCACAACTCTCACACGCACACTCTCAAAAGCACCATAGAAATCAACAAAGAGATACCTGAAACTCCAGAGGAAGAATTCATGCTTTGTGAGCTTTTTGACCTCTCCTCAAAAAAATTTGTTGCCGACAACCCTGCTTGTTCAATCATTCGCTCTTGAGTCTCAAAAGATCGACCCATATTTATCCCCTCACTTTTGGAACCCCGCTTCCTGCCCTCCAATTCAGAGAGTTCTTTACCTATAGAAGACTTATTTATCATGTTAGAATGTGTGTAGAGGGACTGGCTCGTTGCATTCATTCCTGCCAGAAATGACTCTCTATCAGCCAACGCTCCAGAATTAGATCTATACATCAGTTTCTCATTGCTTTCCACACTGCTGGCCAGCTCTTCCTGTGGGAGTTCACCTGGATTGGAACCAAATGACCCTACACGAAATGAGTTATTTAGACCTGCTTCTTGGTCTGCATGGAGATTGAAAAGGTGGTTTGAAGAGCTTGATCCAGAGTAGTGGCCAGATGGCAGTCTTTTATCAGGGAACATCCCATTGCCCATTGCATTCAAAGACTCGCTAGGTTGATTGCCAGATTTTTGATGGAGTAGCTCCATCAATAGTCTCTTCGAGTTCTCATCATTAATTCCATCTGACATCCATAAATTTTGATCCTGAGAAGTATTCTTGATCTCTGATTCCCTTTTCTGCCTCTCAGCATTAACATGCAGCTGTTGAAACCGAGCGTCCATCCAGTCATTCTCAAGCAGATCATTCTTCTCGGGCCAGTGTCCCTCAATTGCATCCAAATGTGAAACATGAAATTGGTTAGGAACATGAGGATGATGAGCATTGTGGGAAGGGATTCCAGACGAAAATTGACTCGAATGCATTCGTCCAATGGAATCCTGCATATCTAAACCCTGGGCATGAGCCATAGCATTTACTACATCCAAGTTCATCCCGGGTGCACCAGCAGGTAATGACATTGACCGCTCAAAGGGCAATGAACCAGGCTCATAGAACCCTTGCTGAAGTCGATCCTGTAATGAAAGATTCCGGTCAAGGTGATTTAGCTGCTCCTCATGAGATGCCCTCTGCTGCCTCTGATATAAATCTAAAGGATTAAAGCCAGAAGAGTGCCCACGGTGACCATGATTACCAGCATGGGTTCTGAAAATCTGATTTGATTCCTCAGCTGGCCAGACAGAACCGATATGCCTCTCTTCTTCCATCCGCTGCCTTATTCCCATGGGTAACTGCCTAGCATGCCTCTGTTGTTCCAGTGACTGAATCTGTTCATGCTGTACACGAGACAGTAGTTCAAGCAAATCTGCTTGATGCCCTTGAGGTGTATGACCAAATTTTGCTTGAATTAACTGCTCCATAGTTGGATCAACATGCCTCGGAAGATGGTGAGATCGTTGCTGCAGTTCACGGAGAAGCTGCTGCTCTAGTAAAACCTGATCAATGACATTGTTTGCTCTTACAGGATCAACATGTGGCTGCCTAAGTGTAGGATCATGCATTTGACCACGCAACAACTGTTCAAAAAGTACCTGTTGTACTTGAGATTGCTGTTGCTCCTGTAAAAGCTTCTGCTGATGAAACTGCTGCTGTTGTTGCAGTTGATGTTGTTCGAGCTGAGCCTGCCTCTGAAGTGCCAAAAGGTGATCCAGATCTGCTGAAGAATGGTTGGCTAACTGCTGATGGTGAATAATATTCTGATTTTGCATAGGATCTAATACACTATCATTCAAGTGTCCAAAACTAGACAACATATTTCGCTGTTGGAGCTGCTGTTGCTGCTGTTGTCGAATTTGCTGCGCCATAAGCTGCTCTGCTAAATCGTAATGACTGGGTTCCTGTTCCATGTGCGACAATTGGCGAGGAGTTAACATTTCCTGATACAAGTTTGGATCAGAGACTGAACTTTTTCTATGAAGATCAGACCACGTCTCAGCAATAGCTGGATCAGGATTTGCACCAAATGGAAGACCCCTCCCCTTACTAGATGGCATATTGGCCGACTTGGAATGCTTTGATTGGCCGCTTTCTAGCTCAGACCATAGCAACCCAAAGGGATGCAACTTATTATCATTCTGAATAGGCACACCAGACTCTGTCAGTTCAGTTGGGGGAGGAAGCTGATTCATAGAGTTTGTCATAGGATCGTGAATGCTCCCAGAAGAACGTGCAGAAGAATAGGTAGTGGTTCCATGTATTCCAGGAAACACAATATCTGGGCAAATACAGATGAACTAGAATCAGATAATGGCAAAAAAAAAAAAAAAAAAACATGTATGCACCGCTAGCAAAGCAAAAGGTATCTATAGAATGGCAAACCTTCATCTTGTTCAACAAAATCATTAAAGCTTTGACCTCTTGAATGTAGTTGTAATGGAGCTTCAGGCTCGGAAATTCTTGGCTGAATATGCTGCGCTGAATGGCTGTCTAGTTCACGCAAGGACCGCTGATGGTCATTTCCTAAAAATGCATAATTACTCTCTGAAACTGCGGCAGAAAAGGGCAAACTGGACTCCAGACTCCCTCCTACGCCACCAGATTCTTCTAAATTAGAACTCGGACTTATGATACTGTTATTCCCATCCCAAGATTTAAGATGCGGCATGAACTCCCCCAACTCTTTGAAAGGTGTTCCTTCAGGAGCATCCTCCAAACGAACAAGCAAGTCTGTCCCAAAGAAACCTTGTTCAAACCATGAAACGATGTCTAAACCCTGATATGGCCCCTGGGTTACCCCTTGAGGATCAAGGTAGAAGTAACACAAACCCTCAGGATGAACATCCATTTCCAACTCTTTCACTCTAAGGTTGATATCCTCATTCTGCTCAGAAGAGGCCAAACCATAGTGAGTATTTGAAACGTCGGGAAGCTTCGATCTCATTTCAGGATAATTGGCAAACTCAATGTCATCAGATACAGGATGATTGGAAAAGGCAGAATATTCAATATTCATACTGCCACTAACACGAAGCTGATTTGCACCACCATAAGAACCACCAGTCCCAACATCACCATAGATACCATTACTTTTTGGAATTGATATGTGCATTCCATCAAGGTACTTTCCTTCAGCACCTTTGTTATCACTTTCTTTATGACCAACATCTTTTTCTGCAGCAAATAGGATCAATCAGATGTTAAATTCAGTCATAGATCAGCATACAATTTCAAGTTGTGCATAACATGCAAGTACTGAGACAAATTAGAACTCACCATTTAGCACACTCCTCTGTGAACCATAGTCATCTGCATTTGCAGCCTCCTGATAGGTGCTAGTCTCTTGGGCGACAGTTGAGGGCAAATTGCCAAGAACTCCATCAGTAGCTTCTGAGTCACCCACACCTAGAGAATGAGTATTTTAGAAAGTATACTAGAATTAACAGTGAACAGAAGTTGGAAACCATTGAGCTGAAATATACCTGTAATATTTTCAGTTGATCTTCCCTTTCTAAATGAATTGTATACTACCCCACTACTTGTAATCTTTCCCTTCCATATATCGCTAAGGATGGCCTGTTAGCATCAATATGAATTAGTAAGAAATACTGAAGGCATCAGTCAATAAAGGACTTCCTAAGATGAAGCAAAAAAATCATATTGTTTACCTCCTCATCGGCATCAGGGGCATGAAAAGCCAATGGTTTAACAAACTCAACTTCAGTTAGTGGGGGAGACTCTTCCATCACCTCTGGCATGGTATTAAAAGATATTTCAGGCTTTCGCTGCCGATAAATATCAAGAAGCTTTCCCCGCGGGTAGCGAAAACCATCAGCTGAGCGCCTTGGTTTCCCAGGGACACTTTCACCTTTTCCTGAAAGAGCAGAGCCAATATTGCCTGTGGATCTTCCAATACCACTTGACCTTCCTCGCCCAAGGGTAAATCCCAAATTTGAACCCTCCACCCGTCCTTTTTCTATTCCAAATCCAGGTGCAGCACGGTAAGTAGCGGACCCCCCAGTCTGAACGTCCATTCTATGGCGTGGCCTCCATTTATCCCGAGAATCTGACTCAGCAGCTGAACGGCTATTAGCTCCAAGAGACTGACTCTCAATGTTACTGTGTGCATCATCCTTCTCCACATCTGTTCTCTTCTCAGTTCGGGGATCCTTTTCTTTCTCTTCAGGACCCCACCTAGACGACCATTTGCTATCACGCCGTACTTCATTGCGGCCATCATTCCACCTGTCAGTTGTAGGCAACACCCTACTCTCAGTTGCCTCTCTCAATGGAATATTGTCAGCACGGCGTTCTGTTTTCCTACGATCTCTTCTACCACCAAGCAAGCTAGTTTCTCTTTCCTCTTCGCGCCAACGACGGCTATTTTCACTCTCAGTAGCAGGCCGCCTCCAATCTTTTTTGTCCTCAGATCCTTCCAACCGCCAACCTTCCTTCTGGTTGCTATCAGTGGAGTTTCCTAGAGAAGTATGACCGCGCATTTCCTGCCATATATTAACAATTTAGTCACCACACAGGTTGAAGAAACTACGTGGTAAATAGCATATTAAAGATTGATCAGTAAAGCTGTTGAATAACTCCACAAGTAATAAGTTCCATTTTATGTCAAGAGGATTTATTTATTACAGTGAATGAATCCTGAGTTAGAAACATCACGACTGATGCCCAAATAGAATTTGGTTATTATATAACTAACAAAATCCATTCTTTTAGCACATACCAACTTAGACTCGATTGGCTTGGCATAAAGCCACTGCGGTGACAAAGGTATGCTGCTGTCCGAGGCTGCTGGATCTACAAAAATCAGCAGTATAAAATCAGATAAGACAAAAGAGGAAAAAAGAAAGAAAAATATGGGCACTACTCAATTGATCCTCCAGTTCAAAATTAAAAGAATAAGAATAATCAAACAACATAGCTTACCTTTCAACTCATCAGATGAACCCATAAGCACCTTTTCCTCATCATTTCCTCCTGAAACTTCAACTGCCATAGCATAACAAAAGTGAGAAGACGAGATGGTGGAATTTTGAAATCAATGCCAGAGACCAACCAGGTATAAAAATTTCTAAGGCATTGTACACTACTCAACGGAACTGTTAACAGTTGTAAGTTACAAATTCAATACAACCACTGCATATCCAACTCGCTTTTACTGAAAACAACAGTTGATACGTTCCAATAGAACAATCAAATTCTTAAATAGGTGAATAACAATGAACACACGAGCTGCTGCAACAACTAGTTAGAATAAGTCCCAAGCCTGAGATCCACAGCTTCACTATAGTACCAGAACACTACAAGTCCTCTCTTCCATCCAACAAGTCAACCAATACTGAACTGTAAACCAACCTTGCCGTGATTATCCAAAAACGAAAGAAAATACATACACAAGCCTACCTATCGACTGCCGATATGCCAACACTTTTTATTCGATTTTCAACTAAGACAACAAATAATCAACAGTACCACGGTACAGTGATATAAATTCAATTCAAACAATCGTAACGCCGGTATTAAAAATCAAAAACATAACAATAGCAATACAAATGCAATACTGATCTGAGAAACTTCCAATGCGCAAAATGAAAAAAAAAAAATCATTTAATACAAATAGCTAATCAAAGAAGCTGAAGCTGAAAGAAATAAAAAATGAACTACTCTATTGTATACTTAAGCGCTTCAGATCAGTATTCTTGAACCTAAAACCAGCTCTGAATGGATCAAATCGAATGAATACACAAATCGAATTACTGAGGAAATTAAATGCGAGAAAACGAAAGCGCGGGAGCACCTTTGGAGGACCAGGACTGATCGGAGGGTTTGGAGGAGAGGAGATCGTCGGGGAGATCGAGCTTGCTTTCCGCCATAGAAAGAGAGAGGTTCGGAGAGTGAAAGGGAAGCCGGAGATCGAAGAACGGTGAGGATTGAAGCTCCGGTGAGGGCGAGGGAATAGAGAGAGCGAGAGAGGACTTAGGGTTTGGATTGGGTAGTGAAATTTCAGAGAATCTAGGGTTTCGTTTGTACAACAAGACTGAGCAGAGAGAGAGAGAGAGAGAGGGCTCTGGTAAAACAAAAGGGTGAGGGTTTGGGTGGTGGTCAGAACAGCCAAATCAACTCAAATCAACTATAAGATTTCAGGTAGCTTGTTTAGTAAAAAAAATTTAATTATATATAAAAGATTTTCATTTCGAGTTTTTTCTCAAATTGACAAAAAAGCTTCGTGCTTTTTCTTTGTTTTGCGTTTACTGGCGGTCAACAGGACCGAAACCGCAATACTCTCCGTGGGTCGGGTTACTTCGTTGGTACAAAGTCCGTGGGTCGGGTTACTTCGTCGCCCCATATGGAATTCTATTTATTGTTTTTTAAAAATAAAAACTTTTTACTGTTCAATGAATTATAATATTTTATCGTCAGATTTAGATTTGACAATAGATAATAGTTAAGAAAATAAATGAATTTAAAAATATAAATTCTTCACTTAATATAAATGAAACAATAAATTAACTAAGTGTTGTAGGAGAAATAGATTGATAAATCTCTCTGTCTGTTTATTCATTGATAAGGAGGCCTTTATATAGGCATTACATCAAGTATCCCTGGCGAACAGGGATTCCCTATCTAATAGAGTATCTAGACTACAAGTCTTATTAGGACAAGACACACCACGGAAGTTACGGAGTTAACCTTCCTTGAACACTCCCCCTTGTGTCGCGTCCTCAATGGTGCATGAACCGTTGCCTCGTTAAAACCTTTGCCAGCAAACAAAAACCTCTTGGGCAAAAATAAAAGCATGGTCTAAGGAAAAAGAGTACAACGCACCAACTACAAGTATGTGAGACATGCATAACTAGGCTCCCCCTGAAGTCTAGATGAGAACTCCCCCTGATAGTCATTCAGTCTTTGAGTTCGGATAAGCGACACATTCCAATGCGCTTTACATGCTTCATAAATGTAGATTTAGGTAGAGACTTGGTGAACAGATCCGCTGCATTTTCTTCTGAGCTGACTTGCTTCACCTGGATATTCAAAGTCTCTTGCTGCTGCTGATTGTAGAAGAACTTAGGCGAAATGTGTTTAGTATTGTCACCCTTAATGTATCCCAACTTCATCTGCTCAATGCATGCTGCATTATCTTCAAATATGCAAGTTGGTCCCATCGTAGTAGACTCAAGTCCACTAGACTCTCGAATGTGAGATATAACTGAGCGAAGCCAAATACATTCTTTGACTGCTTCATGTAGTGCAATAATCTCAGCATGGTTCGAGGAGGTAGCAACAAGGGTTTGCTTGGTTGATCTCCAAGATATCGCCGTATTCCCAATGGTAAAAACATAACCTGTTTGGGAACGTCCTTTGTGTGGATCTGATAAATATCCAGCATCAGCAAAACCTACCATTACATCATTTGGTGTATCTGAGTAGGAGGGGGTATCGCCAAAGCCGTATCGGGACCACGACTTAGCATCCGCGGGTCCGGATAAGTTGGCGGATATGTCTGCAAGATGGCGGATGGATGAACCAAAGCCAGTCCTGGCGGATATGGCTGGCGGATGGCAATCCGAGCCATGGTTTGTGCTGTTAGATGCAAGAGATCGACTATGTGTCGAATCCTGATGAGTGTATCGATAGTACAAGCCCATGTCAAGGGTTCCTTTAAGGTATCGGAAGATGTTCTTGATTCCAACCCAATGACGTTGTGTTGGCGCAGAGCTAAATCTAGCTAACAAGTTCACAGAGAAAGCGATGTCTGGTCTAGTACACTGAGCTAAGTATAACAAAGCTCCAATCGCACTAAGATATGGATATTCAGCTCCCAAGATCTCTTCGTCATCTTCTTTCGGACGAAAGGGATCTTTGTTGATATCCAGACTTCTAACGACCATGGGAGTGCCTGTAGGATGCATAACTTTGTCCATGTTAAATCGCCTGAGCATCTTTCGGACATATGCAGACTGGTGTATAAAAATTCCACCACTTCGGTGCTCTAGTTCTAAGCCTAGGCAAAACCGAGTCCTTCCCAGATCTTTCATCTCGAATTCGGATTTCAAATAGCTAGCGGTCTCATTGATCTCATTCAGAGTTCCAATGATGTTCATATCATCGACATAGACGGCTATAATGGCAAATCCTGAACTTGTTCTCTTTATGAACACACAAGGGCACAACTCATCATTCTTGTATCCTTTCCCAATCAAGTAATCACTTAACCGTGTGTACCACATCCTACCAGATTGTCGGAGTCCATATAGAGATCGTCTCAACCTGATAGCAAATGAACTTCGTGGTTTTTGCTCACTTGACTTGGGTAACGAAAGTCCTTCTGGCACTTTCATGTACATCTCCGTATCTAGGTCCCCATAAAGATACGCAGTTACAACATCCATAAGCTGCATATTGAGTCTCTCTGAGACTACCAAACTTATTAAGTATCGGAAGGTAATAGTATCCATGACAGGAGAATACGTCTCCTCATAATCAATTCCAGGGCGTTGAGAAAAACCTTGCGCCACGAGTCGAGCTTTATATCGCTGGACTTCGCCATTCTCATTGCGCTTTCTGACAAAGACCCATTTATGTCCAACAGGCTTCACGTTCGGCGGTGTAGGCACAACCGGTCCGAATACTTGCCTTTTCTTTAGAGAGTCTAGTTCAGCCTGGATTGCTTCTTCCCACTTCGGCCAATCCGCCCTACGTTGACATTCATCAACAGTGCGGGGTTCCATATCGTCGTCGTCAATAACTTCTTGAGCAACGGCGTAGGCGAATGCATCATCGATATACATGGAATTTCTTTCCATCAGATTGTGCATGCATAAGTAGTTTAGTGAGATTTCCTTGTTCTCCAACATCAACAGTGAGTCTGAGGCGTCCCCCAGATGATTCAGAGTTGATTCTTGGACATAGGTATAGTCGGAGACAATCTCGTGTGACGGCGTCACAGTATCAATGATGAACGGATCGCTTTGTGCCTGGACACATGCCCTCTTTCTAGGTACATTGTCTTTGGAACCGATTGGTCTCCCCCTTTTTCTAGGAGGATCCGAAGTCGACGCCGGCTCTCCACTTGGAGGTGCCGAGCCTAGGCTGCCGATGGCACCTAGGGCTGCGGGTCCGAGACCGGCGGCGCGTGCTCGCGCATGGCGAGGAATGTTAAGCCTTGCAGGTACATTCGCAGCAGGTATGGTTGATCTTGTCACTTTCGCAATATCAGTAAAGGAGTCGGGCATCGTATCCGCCACCTTTTGTAGTTCTAATATGCGTTGTATTTCAGTCTCACACTGAGACGTACGGGGATCATAATGAGACATAGTGGGAGAGAACCACGTCAATTCCTGACGTTCATTTGGGACGGATGCGGCCCCATCTCCCCCTAACGGCGGGAAGGATGTCTCATCAAAGTGACAATCTGCAAATCTTGCAGTAAACAGATCACCTGTCATAGGCTCTATATAGCGGACAATAGTTGGTGCTTCATATCCAACATAAATAGCTGATCGTCGTTGTGGACCCATCTTGGTACGCAGTGGAGGCGTGATAGGCACATATACGGCACAACCAAAAGTACGCAGATGCGAAATATCAGGCTCGTAACCAGTTACCAACTGGTACGCACTAAATGGTTGGCTATCTGTGGGTCGTAGACGAATAAGCATAGCTGCATGTAATATTGCATATCCCCATGCCGAAACTGGCAAGTTTGTGGCCATGACAAGAGACCTAGCTACAAGCTGTAGTCTCTTGATAGCGGCTTCTGCAAGACCGTTCTGAGAATGAACGTGGGGTACGGGATGTTCAACTTCAATCCCAACTGACATGCAATAGTCATCAAAACACTTTGAGGTAAACTCTCCAGCATTATCCAGTCTGATGGACTTAATCGGATTGTCCGGGTGGTGAGCCCGAAGCTTAATAATCTGAGCTAGGAGTTTAGCGAATGCAGCATTCCTCGTGGACAACAACGCTACGTGTGACCAACGCGTTGATGCATCAACCAGAACCATGAAATATCTAAATGGTCCGCATTCTGGTGTTATAGGTCCACAAATATCACCTTGTATTCGTTGTAGAAACGGAATATTCTGTTTATTATCAATAGCAAAAGATGGTCTTGCTTGAAGTTTTGCTAGTGAACAAGCTTTACAAAACGAACGATGAGCATTAGACATCGCTACAGAAGCATGAGAAGCAGGAGGGGGCCGAACCTCTCCTTGGAACCGAGAGGCGGCTATCGACGGCACGGCCGAACCGAGGCCGAGGCGCCCTCTGTGCTTTTGTGATCGGAAAAATGGATGACCGTGGGAGCATTTCAAAATACGGATCATCAGATCACGACCCGGATGACCGAGTCTATCATGCCAAAGCTTATAAGCATCAGAATCACATAATATAACAACATGAGATTCGTTGGCTCGAATGGTTGTGAAATACATGCCATTGCGAACTCGCTTACACTTCTCCACAATGCGAGTGCGCATAGATTGAGTGGAGGTGATCAACAGATATTCAGTTCCATCTTCAACATAAGTGCTGAGGTGATAGTCATTGTCACGCACATCCTTGAAAGCTAGCAAGGTTCTTGGCGCCTTAGGCGCATATAGGGCGTCCTCTACCCGAATCTCAGTGCCATTTGGCAGTAAGAATTGAGCAGTGCCACGACCCTTAATTACGGGTCCAGTTCCTGTCATCGTAGATAACGACGATTCTCTTGGCGTAAAATCCGAAAACAATTGCCGATTTCTCAGAATCGTGTGAGTTGTTGCACAATCCAACAAACACTCAATCTCGCCTTGATACATCTACAAAAACAATGTAAATTGAATCAATAGTCTACTTTAGACTTTGGCGAACACTTTAAAGTAAGTGTACTGAAACAATATATCATCACAAAATGAAGTGCATTAAGGCCAATAACATAGCCATGGCAACGACAAAACTTGAGAGAAAGATATAAGCCGCATTTTAATCACCGAGTATCACCATTGATAATCATAGCCTAGTTCAGAGATTGAGACCGGACACCGTCGTAGGTGGCATGGCCGAGCCAAGACCGGGGCCAAGGCAAAGGCCGGAGCCAAGCCAAAGCCGAAGCTGTGGTAAGGCCAAAGCGACCCAGAGGCCGAGCCGAAGCAAGGCGAGTGGTGAGAGTCGGTCAGGCATTGAGGCAATGCGATGCGACGGTTGAGCTAAATCCGAAGCATGGCGAGTCCGAAGACACTTCGTTGCCGAGCCATTGATGCAAAAGTTGCATTTGTTCGATAGGCTATCGATTGTTGGTTTCAAAAACCGGATTCGGTGCTGAGCCAAGCTGGCGATTGGCCATGGCGAGTGAGGCCTAGCGAGTCGCGGCCAAGCGCTTATGGGCTTTGGCGAGCGAGGCATGGCGGATCGCAGCCAAGTTGGCGGATCGCTGATCGCGGATCGCGGATTAGTTGGCGAATAGCCATGGCGAGCGAGTCCTGGCGGATCGCGACCAAGTTGGCGGATAGCGGATCGCGGATCACGGATCGCGGATCTCGGATCGCGGATCGTGCATCGCGGCTCGCGAATGGCGTATCGCGGCTCGCGGATCTCTCCTTTTGTCTTTGTGATTTTTCGGATATGAGTTAACATCACCAGAATTTTGGTGAACTCAAAATGATTATGCCATTGAGAATTGGACGCATTGAACCAATTTTGCTTTCAGGGATGTAAAAATCTCAAATCATTCGTAGAATAAGATAGATTTTATTGATGACAACTCAAAAATACATCATGGTTGTTCTAAATAGAACGACTTATCGAACAAAGTCGTGATTTATTGACTATTCTGTCAAAATAACAATCAAAATCAAACTTGAACACGTATCTCATGACCTAAGTCAAATACTTATTCATAGTCTGGAGTATCATACTCCTGAGTCCTACGTTTCTTGGTAGGTTGGAAGTCATCGATGGCGAAGTTCGTATTTTCCTCATCGTATACTTCTTCCTTAAAGTCTCCTACATAGTGTGCTTCTTGTTCTATGTATTGTTTGTGTTTCTTGTAAGCGGCTTGAATATCTCTGCTTGCTATGCAATCGCGTTGGAGATGATTCGTAGAACCACATTTGAAGCAAGGAGCCGAAGCATTGTTCGGCGGATGGCCACCACGCCTGGGACCGGAACCAAAACTGTTCCTCCCTCTGGGAGCGGCGGCTCTGCCATCATCCCTTGTCCAAGAAAGCGGTCGGCCACGGCCGACGCCTCTTCTCCCTCCTCGTCCGCCACGTATTGCTCTTGGCGTACGTGGTGGCGGTGCTTGACGTTCATGAGGTTGATGCTTCTGCTTAAAAGCTTTACCACGGGCTTGATGAGATTCCGCAATGAATTTCGGTCCTCGAGGCCTCTTATTGGTGGTAAGAATCAACTCATGGTACCTCTCCTTTCTTTGAAGCACATTCATCAAATCGCTGAAGGTTTTGATAGTGCCTTTCTCGCGGAGATCGCGGTACTGATGCGACAACATGGACGCAGATTCTGGGAACGTCGTGAAAGTCTTCTCCATCATATCATCATCGGTCTTTTCGACCCCACAAAAGCTCAAATCAGATTGCAAGTTTAGCATAGTCTGATGATATTCCTGGACGGAATCAAAATCCAGTAAGCGGATTTGCTCCCAATCAGACATGAGGTCTGGGAGTTGTGCGTCATGCACATTGTCGAAGCGGTCCTTGAGGATATCCCATAGCTCTTTGGGATCAGTTTTCCTCAGGTATTGCTTCTTGAGCGTTGGATGGATATGGCGCCTGAGAAACATCAGGGCTTGTGCTTTCTGTTCAGGAGAAGCGTGTAAGCTTTCATCCTCAGGAGGGTTGATGGTGGCAGTAAATCTTTTACCAATGAAAGTGTTCTCAACATCTGAGACCCACCTCTTGTATTCCTTGCCTTGGACATCCAAGATGTCAAATTCTGGACGCTGAGTGTCAGCCATCTACAGAACACAAACAGGGAGACGTTAGTATGTTTGAATACTAATCAAGTTTGATTGTTCTTTTAGAACAGTGCCAAGATATGTCATGGTCACATAAATCGATGCTTAACGTGACTTCAAGTCACAATCGATATCTTCCCTTTGTTTTCTTTCCAAAAAAGAATAATACGTTATGGTTCACAGTGACATCACAGTCACAAGCATAACGGTGGCCGGTAACATCACAGTTACCCCAATAAACGTTGGCACCGGGGTGACTAAATCCCCGTATGCCGTCCCGAGAAGCGATAGAATCGGGATGAAGAAGCAGGGACACGGAAAGGTCCCGGAAGAGAAAACAAAACCCAACTATTGAAATTTTCATAAGCGGGAACGTTTATAAAAATATTTACCTCTTCAAGAGAAGCTTGATCAAACGAAACTTGACTCTTGGGGAAGCTTGTTTTCTTCGATTTTTCTTGATTTCTTCTCAACCACGAATAAGGGTTCGCGGATCGCTTGCTTGGCTTGCGAGCAATTTTGATCGTCTGGCGGATGCGTGCAAAAAGTAGCACGCAAGGGAGAGCTGCTGGCGAGCGGGTTGTCTGCCTAGAGGCAGAGGAGGAGCAGTACTCGAGGGTACAGTGCGGCAAGCGAACAGCGCAGATGCTGCTAAGAAGAGGCCGACGGTGCCGAAGAGAAGAATCGGCGGCCGACGGTAGGTTAGGGTTTCGAAAAAAAATTCGGAATTAGGGTTTCTAGGGCTATCAGACGGGAGGCTAGAGCAACGTGCTGATAACGTGTTGTAGGAGAAATAGATTGATAAATCTCTCTGTCTGTTTATTCATTGATAAGGAGGCCTTTATATAGGCATTACATCAAGTATCCCTGGCGAACAGGGATTCCCTATCTAATAGAGTATCTAGACTACAAGTCTTATTAGGACAAGACACACCACGGAAGTTACGGAGTTAACCTTCCTTGAACACTAAGTTAATAGACGTTTATAACTAAATACGATATTACAATAATTAGAGCGTGAGAAGTTTAATTTTAGTTTGTTTACTTAAATACGACTCTAAAATCTCAAGTTAAAATAGCACTCTACTTGATAAGCACTCTACTTGATAAGGGTGGGTAGTAGCACTATAAAATTGTCAAAACAGCAGCAGCGGAACACAACTAAGTATAAAATTCATGAGCAAACCAACATGTATATTTATGTTTGAAATAGTTACGTGCACCTTTACTTATTTGAAGTTGAACAATTGATAAATTGGATACAAATTTATTTTTAGGGGTTGGAGACACAAACTCTAGTAAAGCTATGCTGATGTGTGATGTGAATAGACTTAATTTGCGTCCCTGCAAACTGGAGAACGCCACATCCTCTTCCTCCCAACTCTCTCATCGACGGGAGCCTTCTCCAGCATCGCCACCCTCTGCGACAGCGACACCAGCAGTTGTGTTTTCTTTTCATCCCGGTGAAGCAGCTCCTTCACTAGCCCCACCATCCTCTGATACTCCTCCACCATCTTCTGTAGTATCTCCTCATTATTCTTCTTGCTTTCACTTGAATTGCAACAACATGACTCCCTCTCACTTACAGGTGTTTGATGACTTGCTGCGGAGGCCTCGAGAGCCTCAACCTTCTCCTGGAGAGCAATGGCCATCTTAATCACCGTCTTCCTCAAATCCCTGACCCCAGAGTCGACTCCCTTGACGGAATCCAGCTTCAGGAGCAACCTCATCAGCGTCTCCAAAATCCTCAACCGCTCCTTGGCAACGTTTCGCAACAAAAACACCGTCTCCTTCTTTGAAACGTTATCTGAAATCTCATCCACCTCGCGTTTGATTCCGGTGATTTTGCTCACGCTTTTCCTCACCAGATACCCTCTGAAGACCTTCTGGATCTTCAGCGCCGCGGCGGAGGATAGACAGTATTGTCTACGCTCTGGCATGGCCGATTGGGCGTTTGGCTTTGTGAAAGAATAATAGTGTGAGATGGGAACTTTGTCGTACCGGTGATTACGGAAGAAAGATTGCATGGTAGATATATAAGAAATCAAGAATCGGAAAGCTTGAAGTGGGGAATTTGTTGACGAAATTGAAAGTAGATGATGATAATTTTTTATTTGATGAAGGAGTGAAAGAAAGTATTTGGGTATGTATGTATAGGGAGGGATTTGTTTGATCGGCTTTGAGGAGAAGCTGAAGTTTCCGTTTCCTTCTGGGAGAAGGAGTTAGGACTAAAGCGGAAGAAGAAAACGGCTCTTTGACCAAACAGGCGTAGGAGTGGTAGGACTACCTAGTTCATTTGGATTTGCTTCTTTCTTTTTCACAGTAAGTGCTTGCTTAAACTACTGCTGCTTCACGAGTTGCGTGTATTCTGATTTATGAATATATAAGCATACATATGTATATGGTATTGTAATCGAAACCCAAATCCATGCAAAAGTATACTGTAAGATAATGGTGTTTCCGTTCAAACTCGTAGGCCTGACAGAAGCACAATAATAAAGGCAGAACATGAATACAGGGATATATAGTGGTTCGCCGTACCGCCGGTGGGTATGACTACGTCCACTTGGAATATACTATGATCGGCCAATAAGCCATCGAGTGATGGTTACATGCCAAGAGTAGCAAGTATCTAAGATCCCTAACTCTAAAGGGGAAACTTTCTATTTATAAGGAAATAGGCTTCCCACCTCTACTACATCTCCAATGTGGGATGCAAACATACTATTACATATTTTCCTATTCTGGAGGCTACTTCAGGTGCCCGGTGGCATGCCCTCTGGGTGCGGCACCGGTGATCTCTGACATTGGGGATGTAACCGGGGTGGTGGTCTATCCGAAGTGTGCCGGAAGTAGGGCATATCAGGCCAGTTGCACGGTCCACGAGGTCGCCGAGTATGTTTGGCGGTGCACCATATATGTCCCCAACAAGTCCCCCAAGTTCCCGAGTAAGAGTGCAATCTTACTTGGGGAATTAATCATCATGTGCCGCCAAGCGTAGGTGGTGACCGAGTCACCCCTACTACCACCAGTCCCCCCAAGTCCCTAAGTGAGATTGGACTCTTACCAGGCGTTCGAATGCCGAGTCCCACCCCTCCGCTCGAGTGTTACTGATGTGTTCCCAGTAATAGTCCCCCAAGTCCGTGTTGGAGATTTGACTTGGCCGGGAGTGATGTTTCCTTACTAGTGACCTCTGTGTTTAGTCTTGCTTGGGGGTGTACTGAGGTGCCGGGTTCTGATCCGCACTGTCTGTGCAATATTTCCCGGAGGCAAGCTGATTGGATCATCGGGTTCCGGAACGGCGGTGGGTGCCCAGGGAGGATCCGGGTTTGACCGGTCCTGACTCGTTGAAGCTTAATCGGGCAGAGCCGCTGCTGAACAGAGCCGGGCCTGTTGAATCTGGGGTGGCCCGCTGGCCGAGGTGATTGCTGAACAGGATCGGGCCTGCTGGATCTAGGGTGACCAGCTGGCTGAGGTGAACCGCTGGCCCGCTGGCCGAGTTGACTGTTGAACAAGACCGGGCGGGAGGGTGAGCTGATAGACTGAGCGGCCGAGCTCACGAGGCCGGATGTGAGGTGCTAGCGTGAGCTGTGGTGCAGGGGTCGAGGCTCTGGCGCAGCGGTGACGAACCGGGGTGCCCAGAGAAGATTCACCCCGAGGTTGACCCGTTGGAGACCTTGACCCGCTGACCATGATTGGGCTCATACTGTCGGTTGGGATAACTCGGTTGGTGCAACCGGTTATGCCCTAGGAAAGTGAGCGGTAAGCTGGTACCGGCTCGATCGATGGGATGCGCAATCGTTAGTTGGAATAGGCTCTACCGTTGGAATACATTTAGAGTACCGTTGGAATACCTTTTACCGTTAGAATGCCTTTTGTCGTTGGAATACCTATTACCGATGTAGTGCCTGTTATCGATGCAATGGTGTTACCGTTGGAATGCGTGTTACCGATGGAATGCATGTTACCGATGGAATGCCTTTGGAATACCGTTGGAATGCCTTTTACCGATGGAATGCCTGTTATCGTTGGCGTGCAATACTGAAATGCGGTATATATATCGCTTCCAATAAGTCCCCCAACTCGAAAAGGAACTCGACCGGGAGTTCGAGTATTCCCGTTTGTTCGTGGTGGGGTGTTGCGGCCATGTTATAGCACCGGTCAATATCCGCTCATTCTTCCCAGCCTGAACATTATGGGAGTGGGGTGCAGGGTTTCTAGCCTGCGGGGAGATTTGTTCTGTGTTAGAGAAACAATCTGCCCGGTGGGGTGGCGTAGAGATAACAAGTCTCCCATGGATTCCCATATTTTTCACAGCTTGGTGTGATGCAAGGTTTCTAGCCTGCTGGAAGAGTTTGCCTGTGTTAGAGGTAAAATCTCCCGGGTTTATAAAGCCCATGTGTTTGAAGCCTTAAGTTGTTGTTGGCTTGTCCGTGTCCGTAGGCGCGAAGGTGGTGATTAAACCGATGGAATGCCTTGGAGCCGGTTGAATGCTGCTTAACCGGTGGAATGTTTGATAACCGGTGGAATGTTTCAAAACCGATGGAATGCCTGTGAACCGGTTTATAAAATCCAATGGTACCGAAAGCCCAGAGGCTTGTCCGTAGGAATATGTCGATTTTTCAACCGGTTTATTCCGTAGGAATGTGCGCGGGAACTTCGTGCCGGACTGACCGGTGAAGTTCCGCAGGCGCTAGATTAAGATAAAATGCGTGCACTGAAATGCGATGCATTGTAATGCCATGCGCTGAAATGCTTGTACCGTAGTGTGATGCATTGTAATGCGATGCATTGTAATGTCATGCACTGAAATGCGTGACCCGATGCATAATGATATGTGCAGCACTGATAAACGCATAATGATATGCGTGCAACGATGCATACTGATATGATCGTGCAATGCTGAAGTGATCGATCGATGCATAATGATATGCGCAGCACTGATGAAGTATGGAATGGAAGCATGTAATGCTCGATGTTTTGAGAGTGCATGATATATGCCTCCGGTGTGGTTGGCTTACCCTTTCCTGTTGTTATACCTCGGCCAACCACACACGAAAGACCATGTTGCTATGCAAAGACAGGCTAAAATTATACCGTTCCAGCAGGTAATTATGCGCACACATTTATCGCATGTTTAATGTATCAACATACTCAAAACAATCGTGTGGAGATATAATGATATGAAATGTGGTACTTATCTTTGGAGAAGCTGCCGGGTGTTTGAAAAGCATGCGGGAATGGTTCCCGGGTTGTCCGGTGATTGCCTACGGGGGTAGAGAACAACTTGGGTGTTCAAAGGAGATTGGTGGGTGGCCAGAGAAGATTTGCTACTGGTTGACCCGGTGAAGATTTGCTCCCTTTTTTTTTTTCGTTTTCCCGCTCATTCTTTTCTTCTTCTGTTTCTTTCTCTGGTTTCTCTCTCTAACCTTTTCGTTTCTTTCTCTCTGCCTTCGTTTCTTTTTCTTTCCTTCTCGCTTGTTTTCTCTCTGGGTTTCTTCTTTTGCTTGCTCGCTCTCTCCCTCGCTTCCGGAGAGGAGATGACCAGAAAGGGAGACGCCCGGTAAGGAAATCGCTCTTCCTCCTCCATCGACAAGCCCGGAGCCTCGTCCTGTATTGACGCTGGCGCCACAAATTACAGGGCACCGCACCGGAGGATTCGATCGCTCGGTAGTCGGAGGAGGAGAGCCGCTGGGACCCGGAGGGAGATGACCGCATCGGAGGAGGCGAAACCATCGTCATGCACGCTCATCAGCCGAGGCATTCATTAGCGTGTGGCTGAGCGGCTTGCCTGCTGGCCGGGGTCTGCCGTAGAGCGAGGCGGAGGGGGATTCCAGAACGGATGGTGATGCCAGTGGGTGCCCAGAGAAAATTCAACCGGGGGTTGACCCGTTGACTGGCTTGACATGCTGAACCGGCCGGGAAAGCGCCATGTTCCGCTGGCCGGCTGAGGGGTGAAGCCACCAGCGCACAGCGGCGGAGCACGTCCTACCCGCAGCCTCGCGGGCTCTCTGGTGCCTTGTTGAGCGCTGCCGGCGGGACATCGGAGGCCTGGAACAGACCGTGGCGGCGGCAGTGGGTGCACATAGCAAATCTGGGTTTGACCGGGTCTTTCCCGTTTTTTTTTTTTTGGCCTTTCTTTCTTCCCGCTCTTTTCTCTTCCTTTCTTTCTGTGTTTTTTTTTTCTCTACTGCGGGTGCAGCTGCTGCAGCCCTTGCAGATCCTGCAGGCTTTCTGATTTCTGCTTTCGTTTCCTTCTCTTTTTCTTTCTTTTCTGCTTTCTTCTCTTCCTCTGGCCTCTCTCTCTCGCCTCATGCCCGGAGGGGAGGACGATTGGAGAGGAGGGGACACGACCGGTCGGAGATTCGAGGGGGGGGGGGGGGGCGCCCGCCCTGACTCCAACCAGCAGCCGTTGGACTCGTCCTCCTCCATCGACAAACTCGCTTGTCGGTGCCCCGTCAATCGCTGCCGCTGTCAACACCGTGCGAGGCTTTCCTGGGCGCGCCGCTTGGCGAGCTGCTTACACTCGGAGTGGATCGTGGGGCGACGCCGGCAGGACATAGGGTTCCAGAATGGACCGCGGAGCGACGACAGTGGGTGCCCAGAGCAAATTCGCACAGACCCGGCCGGGGATGCTGAACAGTTTGACTGGAGAGGGAGGCCCGTTGACTTGGGTGTTGGGCCCGAGGTGACCCGCTGGTGGGGTTGACCGGACGATTGACTGGCTGGCCAAGCTAGCTGGGTCGCTGACTGGCCAAGCTAGCTGGGTCGCTGACTGGCTTGACTGCTGGCCTGGGTTGGGCTGCCTGTTGGCCAGGTTGAAGAAAAATTGATGGCCTGCTGATTATTTGGGCCTACTGTCCGGGCAGCAGCTTGCTGGCAGAGCAACACAGCTTTTTGTAACTGTTCTCACAAACGGTGCCAATTGTTTCCGTTCAAACCCGTAGGCCTGACAGAAGCACAATAATAAAGGTAAAACATGAACACAGGGATATATAGTGGTTCGCCGTACCGCCGGTGGGTATGACTACGTCCACTTGGAATATACTATGATCGGCCAATAAGCCATCGGGTGATGGTTACATGCCAAGAGTAGCAAGTATCCAAGATCCCTAACTCTAAAGGGGAAGCCTTCTATTTATAAGGAAGGAGGCTTCCCACCTTTACTACATCTCCAATGTGGGATGCAAACATATTATTACATATTTTCCTACTCTAGAGGCTACTTCAGGTGCCCGGTGGCACGCCCTCCGGGTGCGGCACCGGTGATCTCTGACATTGGGGATGTAACCGGGGTGGCGGTCTATCTGAGATATGCCGGAAGTAGAGCATATCAGGCCGGTTGCACGGTCCACGAGGTCGCCGAGTATGTTTGGTGGTCCACCATATATGTCCCCAACAAATGGCACAGGCGCATTACATGCATTTATGGCATTAAGCAACTTCTGATCACCATTATGCTAATCAAGGCTGCAGTAGCAGCACCATCCCTGCATCGTTAACCTGTTCATCAAAGAAACTTCAATTAAGAGGCACAAAAGGAATCGAGTGCATATTGGCATATTGCTGCTTATACTGCCTATAGATATTGCAAGAATTACAGTAATCTTGCGTTACATAATGATTTTATTCAGGATTGTACATCTATTGTGCCATGCAACCAAAGACAAACAAAGCAGCCATTTTGTTAAAATACTGATATGCAATATATTACTCTAGTTTGTTATTGAAAGTAAGTCTCGGTGTTCTTTATCTTGGTTGCTTTGCATGCATACTTGGTCTGGAAAAGTATGATATGTTTCCTAGTTCAAAGTGAATTACCTTATATGCCTAGCCATCTAATGAGTTTTAAATATCTTTTTTCTACTAAAAAAGTGCATGAACTGATGCTTGCTTTTCTGTGATTGTTAATAAGCTATGTGATCCCCCAGAAGTATATCTGGGTTCAGTCTTTCATCCATTTCAGTCACAAGATTGCTGTCCCTCCAAGTCACCAATATCCACAAAGCTTGGCATGAAAATGTTTAGATGCCGATCTTTATTATATATAGGATAAAATACTGGTCACTCCTTATACTTTTAGAGTTTCGACAGTTTTGACAGTTTAGTCCTCGTGTTTTCAATTTCAACTGGTCACTCTTCGTAGTCTCAATTTTCAACTGATTGGTCCAATTTGTCCAAAATGGTTGTTAACTATTTTCTAATTTTCTCAAATGCCCTTAGGTGTTGTTTTATTATTTTTCTTCTTGATTTCTTTTCATTTTTTTTTTCAAAACTAAAACCAAAGAATACACAACCCACCATGAAAGGCTATGTAGTCAAATTAAGTTTGAGCCTTATTGGCAAAAAAAAAAAAAAAATTAATTAAGCATAGTGTAGTAGTGTTGTTTATAAGCTTAACTATATGAAATAATAGTTATTTATATAGTTTTATTCATCGGAACTGTTAATGTTAAAGATGATGATGAGAATTTTTTTTAATCTCATTTTGGTTTAAATTGATATGATTGAGATTTGATAGAATTTTATTTTATAGTGATGGTGATGTTATTTGTTTTTGTTAGCCAATATGTATCAAATCAATTTGCATTTTTTTTCTGATTGAAATTAGTTTGCAATTATAAAATTCTTGGATTGAAGATCAACAATCATAAACCAAGATATTCTGGAACTTCTATTGGTTTTGGTTTTGAAGAAGAGAAAGTAAAAAGATAAGAAAAATAACGTAAGGGTATTTCAGGAAGTTGAAAAATTGTAAACAATTATTTTGGATGAAATGGACCAATTAGTAGAAAATTGAGACTATAAGGAGTGATCAGTTGAAATTGAAAGTATAAGGACTAAACTGTCGACACAGTACAAGTATAAGAAGTGACTAGTAATTTATCCTTATATATATATTATATATGTTGAGTGCAATAAGGGAGCATGTACATAAAGAGATCGAGTAGGGGGAGAGAGAGTCCAGCGAGTCATGCCATCGATGAGAGAGAGCCGCCTACCGTCTGCCTAGTACTCGCTTAGCTCCCGTCTGCCTAGTACTCGCTTAGCTCCCGTCTAACCTGCCTAATACACGTCTAACGACCGCCTAGCGATACAAATTATTTCCGACTAACCTGTCTAGTACCTGTCTAGTACCCGTCTAGCTACGGCCTAACCTGCCTAGCTCCCGTCTTGTCCGCCTAACCACACAAATTATCTCCACATAGTATTCACCTAGTACCCGCCTAGCGACCACCTAGTCATACAAAATAGTTCCGCCTAGTCCGTCTAACATTAGCTTAACTCCGACTATTGAAAAAATATAAAAATAGTAACTATATCATATCTTAACTTAAAAATGATGAATATCTTGGATGACAAAAGATTCATTTATTTTCAAAGTTCTATCAAACTAATAATTTTTCTTCCATTTAATGACAATCAGCAAAAATTTTGTATAGATCTTAACTTGATAATGATGAATATCTTGGATAACATGCATCAACTCGATCAATCTAATCTTGGATGAATTTGGAACCACCTAGTTCTCCTCTACATGGGGTGCCTATATATACGACAGATACCATGTTCAATTTATGCCTCCCCTACATTAAGGCTGCTGCTGCAACACCATTTCTGCAGCATGAGCATGTTCATCAAGCAGCACAATTAGTGAACATGTTCATATATCAAAGTAACAGTAACTTCCAAATGAAGCTTATTTATATTGCAGGAACTCCAATGTTGGTGTGTAGCAAGTTTCCGATTCGGGAAGATCGTTGTAGTGCCAGGATTGTGCACCGTTAGTGTGTTCAGCCGGCTACTTTCATCTATAGTCAAAATGCTCCACAAGCACATTGTATAGTAGCGAAGACGTGATTATCGAGGACTATCAATCTAAATCAAAATTACTTTACCTGCATATGTTAACACTGCAATATATGGAATATTAATGAATCATCATATTATAGAACTATATAAGATAAGATAATTCAATCTCAGTTGTGATGGTGAAATGTGATGCTTGGCAGATGAGCTTGTAATGCTGGGCAGTCGAGTAACTGCACAAGGTCGTTTTTCTGTGGAAAACTAAATTATAGACTATTGCTTTAGAATGACAAAAACTAAATTTCTCATCTGTATAAGAGTTTACGCACTCCCTCAAAAATTTGTCTATCCAAATTCAGCCAAGGAGTTTAATAGTTAGAACTCAGAAAGCTTTCTCCATGGTAAATGAGAAATCTTTCACTAGGAAAAGAGTAAGATCTCTCTGTGAACAAAATACACGTTTCAAATTTCAACAAAAGGAGGAATTTTTCATTCATTGAGTCTAAAACAATCAGTGAACACGAACAATAAATATGTTACAGATGCTGCTTTAGCCAAATGCCCTGTGGCACACTAACAATTATTTTGATCCAAAACACCAAAACCTTGAACAGAAAAATCCACAAATATTGTCCGGTATCTAGAAGAACTCTTCCCTGCAATCTAGAGCATGCCTCTTCTTCTTCGCCCTCAGTCTCTCATTGATGAGAACCCTCTCCAGCATCTCCACCCTCCTCGACAGGGACCCCATCAGCCGCGTTTGCTTCTCATTCCGGTGAACCAGCTCCGTCACCAAAGCAACCATCCTCTCATTCTCCTCCGCCATCTTCTTTAACAGCTCCTCTTTATTCTCCTTGCTTTCACTCGAATCGCAAGCCGATTCACTCCCATTCACAACCGTATTGCCACTCTGCTCCAAAGATTCCAAACCCCAATCAGATTCCGGCGCAGCCGATTCACACCCACCAGGTGTTTGATGATTTGCCGCAGAGGCCTCAACCTTCTCCTGCAGCGCAATGGCCTTTTTAATCACCGTCTTCCTCAAATCCCTGACTCCGGAGTCGACTCCCTTGACGGAATCCAGCTTCAGCAGCAAGCTCATCAGCGTCTCCACCACCCTCAGCCGCTCCTTGGCATCGGTTCTGACCAAATCCGCCGTCTCCTTCTTCGAAACTCTTTCCGAAATCTCATCCACCTCGCGTTTGATTCCCGCGATTTTGCTGACGCTTTTTCTCACCAGATAACCTCTGAAGACCTTCTGGATCTTCAGCGCTGCATCGGAGCGTAGACAGTGCTGGCTACGCTCCGGTGCAGCGTATTGGACTGGGTCGGAACGTAGACAATATTGCCTACGCTCCGGCGCAGCGTATTGGACTGGGATTGAGACAACTTTGGGTGCCCGGGCCGATTGGGGCTGGACTGGGACGTCTCTGTTTGTGAGAGAATAATAGCAAGGCGAATTTGGGTGTTGGTTTGGGACTTCTCTCGGGTAGTAAGAGCGGGGAGTGTAGTCGTACCAGGGGTTACGGAAGAGAGATTCCATTGTAGATATCAACAATCAAGAATGGGAAAAGCTTAACTTGGCGAGTTTGTTGAGAAAATTGAAAGTAGATGAGACAATTTTTGATTTGAAGTGAGGAGTGGAAGAGGTTGTTGGCCATTTATATGGAGAAATTTGATGGGCGTCTAGGAGAAGCGTGAAAGTTCACGAAGTTTCCTTACTTATGGGAGAAGGCGTGGGACTAAAATGGAAAGAAAGTTCAGGATCTCTGTGGATTGTTCCTAGCGGGGCACGTGGATCGTCAACAGTCGACATGGAGTTTCTTTTGACCATACTACAATTTACTTTGGTTTTGCTTGATTTGTAAATGGTAAAGTTCATGTAAATATATTTCATTTTACAATCCAGTAAATATGGCAATACAAAACATGTAGCAACATCATCAAGGATTCAAGGACAGCTTGAACATTTGTAATCTGATAGTTTGAGTGTACAGTTGTACAAAAAAATCAAGGCTGATTTCTATCAGTTCTACGAGGATACAGAAGTGACTGTTTCACATCACAACCATAGAAACCAAGGTAAATTACAAACGACCACCAGGTAAAGGTGGCTTTTGGTAGCTAAATATTCTCACCAGACTGCAACTGAACATTGTAAAATTTTGTTCTTTCTTTTTATAGAACAATCTTACTCTAGGAAGAACACCAACCCAAAAGTTCATCACAGAAAGTTCATCTTGTTTGGTATTTTGATGCCTGCCCTCTGTACAATTTCTGCAGAAGCTTGCTTGGCCATTGAAAGAACGTGTCCCTGTCCACACACAATTGGCACCAGTAAGTAAATAGTGAACTCTTGGGTAGAAGAGGTAGAAGAGGCAGACTTTAGGTGTCATTAATATACGGCATGGCATAAAATCTTCTGCAGATTAATTCATGGAAAATGGAACACCAGAAAGATCTCATCCACAGTAATCAACATTCCACAGTATGAGAAAAGTATGAGGGAATACCTCATCCACATTCAGAATCTTCTTATCCTGCATAACCCACTTGCCATTGCACATTACGGAGACGACATTTTCAGTTCGCATAGAATACACAAGGCTGGAAATGCTGCATATGCAGTGAAGTAAAACATTAATATAGAGGTTGCGTTGAAAAAGAACTGACATACAAAAATAGTACATCTACAGTAGATTTGGAAATAATCTAACTGACTGATCAGCGAAAAGTATTAGCTAGTAAAGGATAATCTGGACTGATGACCATAGAATGTAAAGCTTTGAAAGTCCAAAGTTCATACAATAGTAGACATACAAATTGTCCAACAAAAACTGACAGTGCAACTTGGATAAGAATCTTGAGAAACTAATTAGACTTAAGCTCTTCATATCTGAATCTGAGGCCAAGTTATTCTGAAACTTGACATAAATGATAAATACTGCATATGATCCTGTTGGCAATGGTTCTCACCAGTCATGCAGAGGAATCATGGTCCAAGTGGAAGGATTGATAACAACCACGTCAGCCTACCAAATCATGGGAGAAACAAGTAAATGAGCACGACATGATCATTTTTTTGGAGAATAGTCCGGAGATAACAACTTTAAATATAAAGAACTTTAAACAACAAAAGAGTTGAAGCAGAACGTGAATACATAATCAAAGCCAAATAGTTGAAACCTTTTTCCCAACTTCAAGAGACCCTATTTCATTATCCCAGAGTACAGATTTTGCGCCATTTATAGTTGCCATCTTGAGAACTATTTCAGAAGGGAGAGCAGTAGGATCAGTGGTTCCGTTCAAGTAAACTTCCCGTCCTTTGTTGATCAGAGAGGCCAGATACATCTCATCAACTGCAAGGAAATAAATGGATCCATGAATTTCCAATCCTCAAACCAACATATGAAAGATCATATGAAATGGAGAACCAAGAATTTGGACCTAAGCTCATTCTATTATTTGATGGTGCCCCATCTGTTCCCAAGGAGACACAGATGCCAGCAGCAATCATCTCTCTAATAGGCGCAAATCCAAGCATTCGCATTGCAGCAGCAGGACAGTGAGATACTTTTACCTCAGCCCTTGAAAGACAATCAATCTGAAGGGTACAGAATGATAAAACAGTCAATGAATGAGTACTTTCCACACCAATAGAAGAAAAACAGTAAATATATAAGTGAACAATAATAAAAAGGAATGCCGTTATTTTGAACAACTAATGTTAAAACGTCCATGAGATTGAAAGTTATGGTATTGTACTGGCATGAACACACAGCCTCATCCTACTTTTACGTTTTTATAAATGATAGTACAACCGAGAAAAACCCTATGAGATTTACATATATTTGGTGAATTCACAATGAACTAGACTAAGCAGTTCACCTCAGAATCGTTGACCCAAACTGTATGAGCTGCTAGCAAATTGTTTTGGAGAAACTTTATCTGCTCCAAGTGTGTGACCGTTCCATGGTCAACTTTTCGAGTGTCTGTCACAAAGTGGTTCTCATATGCTATCTCTGCAACATGCTAAAGATTGAGCAGCGGCCAAGTTACTAATTTTAGTCCATAAACGATAACATATATGGCAGAAAAGTTGAGAATACAGATATATGAGTACCATGTGGATTCCAGTTTTCAGTTCTTTGGCTATATCCCTTGTTGCAAGCAGCAAACCATCTGTTGCATTCATGATCTGCCTAATTCCTAACCACACTCTGATGCGCCCATCACCTGTATTATGGTACTTCTTATAAAGCTCTTTCTGGCCCTTAAAAAATGCGAGGAAATCAGAACACTAATATCAGCGCAAACAAAATAAGCCAAAACCAAGTACATTGGCTCAAGAAGTTAAGTTTAAGAAGCATATGCAACCTTAATACAATCATCAGTACTCCGAGCGGCCCAAGTAGTGGGCAGGCCTTCACCAGAGTCCATAACAGACTCGGCTAAACACGCACGTATCCCCAGTAACTCAACCGCCCTCGCCATTCCTGACACATGTTGCCCTCCTGCTTCAGCAAAGCAAGTTACCTAGTTCAATCACAGCAATCAATTACAGGCTGTAACATACAGCATTGTAGTTTGCACTAGTCAGCTAGCTAGTCACCAAATTCACTTCACTAAAAGTACACATTATGTTTATGGAAACACTGTCATGTAAATTGTACTAGACTTTATAGTAAAACTAAACTCCAAGTTTGAGAAAGCAGAGAGAACTTACACCAGAGTGAATGAGCTCGATTCCACAAAGCAAAGTGGAAATGTATGAATCTTCCTCAGTCATGTTAGATTCGTAAGGCCAAATTCGGTCGTGCAGCCACGTCATCAAATCGACGTCATCTGCTATCCCTCTCGCTAGTTGTTGCGAGGTGTGTACATGTGTGTTTATGAATCCTACACATTCCACATTTTACGTCATATTTATTTTCTGAAAATAAAAAATAAAAAATTGAATTTCAGAGACATAACAGAATACCAGGAAGTACGATGCGGCCACTGAGATCGAGAACCTGATGAGCTTGAGCAGAGAACTGGTTAAGAACATCGGAAGACTGACCAACGGCTATGATGGAGTCATGCTCGATGACGACGGCGCCGTTTCGGAAGACCCGGCCGTCGGGGTCCACGGTGACGATGACGGCGTTGTGAAGTATAGTCGTCGCTGAGTTAGGCTGACGATCGGCCATCGCTGTCAGAATCCTTATCCTTCTTCAACTCGTCGATGAATTGAGAGGCTCTGGATATCAAGTCTAGGATTGTGTTGCAAAGGTCAAAGTAAACTCAAACTGAAAACAACAGTGTTGCGCTTTTCTTCGCGGCTTTCCTCTTGTTGAAGATCGAAAGGGATATTGGATAAGATGTGTACCCAATAATATTAAACAAATGTGGATCGAAAGGGAGTACTGAAACGATTGATCATAGACATCTATTACAGTTTTCCAAAACCATTTTCTTTTTCTTTGTTACTTGTGTGATTGTATCAAATCCATAGGATTATGGTTCATTGGTTTGTTCTCTTTTATGTTTCAGCTACAAATGGTTGCTGGCTTTGTTCATCTAACCTTTTGTTCTATCATTATAGTCCCAAAGAATTATTCGCAACCTTTTTGCTTCATCAAGTAGTCAATTTTCAGAATTAGAGTTCTATTTTAAGTCAGTGATATAGAGAAACGAATCCAAAATGGACAAGCATATCGATCTAGCTAATTATTAGTTCCTATAGCAGTACCCTGCGAATAGGGCATCAAAAATGTAAATGCTGATCTGGAATTCTAGATGCAGAAACGAATACATAATAGAACTAGTGTAACTTCTTTATTTGGAAATAATATACAAGTCAGAGCATCTTAAACAATTTTTGTAAAACTTTAATTTTTTCTATTTTATATAAAAAAATACTATTTTTTTTTTTGCTCAAACAACTATTGTAAACCAATCTCTATAATAAAAATTGGAGCTTCTATTCATACATTCCAATTTGGCACTAAGACCTTTATTCTTTTTCAACTTCAAGTTGACTTTGTCAACTCATGTGTAATTACCAATAAAATCACATATAAAGTTAATAAATTATTTTGGAATGTCTAAATACTTAAGTATACTCTACCACAATTTATTTTCTAAAAATTGAGTTACATGATATAATCTTTGGCTTATTTCATGTCACTCTGTTTGTTCGAAAATTTATCTTCTATGTACATTAACCGATTATTATCAAAAAACAAGTGTATCAATTATATGTTCTGCAACAGTTTACATAAAATATGTCACGAGGTTGTTCATAATAAACTGAGGGGTTGGTTTTTTTTTTTTAGCTTCTATTCATACCTCTCAAATTAGCACTTAGGCATCCTTACACAGTATACCTCCAATTTACTTTTACAAAAAACTAAAATACTAATTACATCTCCTTCATTTTTTCAAAATACCCATTGAGCATCAATAAAACCTTTTTTTTTTTTTAGAAAATTGTACTAATACCTCAAAAATAAATCGTTAGACCTCACTTAATTCCAAATTATTTCACTTCAAATTTATGAAGAATAAAAAAATGAAACACTCAATTTGATTTGATAAAAAAAAATCCTCAGTTTATTATGAACAACCTCGTGACAGGTTTTATGTAAACTATTGCAGAACATACAATTGATACACTGTTTTTTTTATATTAATCGGCTAACGTACATAGAAGATAAATTTTTGAACAAACAGAGTGACATGAAATAAGCCAAAAATTATAGCATGTAACTCAATTTTTAGAAAATAAATTGTGGTAGAGTATACTTAAATATTTAGGCATTCTAAAATAATTTATTAACTTTATATGTGACTTTAGAAGTTGAAAAAGAATAAAGGTCTAAGTGTCAATTTTGGAGGTATGAATAGAAACTTTTTTTTTTTTTATCAAATCAAATTGAGTGTTTCGTTTGTTTATTCTTCAGAAATTAGAAGTTAAATAATTTACAATTAATAGAGGTCTAACGATTTATTTTGGAGGTATTAGTATAATTAAAAAAAAAAAAGTTTTTATTGATTTAATTGCTCAATGAGTATTTTAGAAAAATTAAGGAGGTGTAATTAGTATTTTAGCTTTTTTGTAAAATTAAATTGGAGGTATATTGAGTAATTAAGGAGGTCTAAGTGTCAATTTGAGAGGTATGAATAGAAGTTCCCTAATAAAAATGTGAGAAAATAAAAAGATAGAGAATCTCTATACCTATAGAATATTCAAAATCTCTAAACTTTATTGTTTGTCAATGGAAAGAAGTGAATAAATAAAAGTATTTAATTTTATTTGGTTCAAATAAATATATAATATCTATACAAATTCATTACATTACGCAGAAAAATATTTAATTTTAAATTATAAAATAGAAGAGCTATTAGAGTTGTGCCCTTTTTATTTTAAAATTTTTGTGATTTCCTCCTCTATAATAAAAAAAAAATTGTATATAAGTATTTGAAATCTATGACATACTCCTGCTAAAAACAATGGCATTATTGAAATCTAGTTTCATTAAATAAATCTAGTACCAACTCTAAGACTAGATCACTGCAAGTATAATCTAACGCAACCAAACAAAACTACAAGAAGATGAGGAGAAAAGAAATAAAGAAAACCCTAATGTCAACTTCGATGAATGGCATGCTTTGTAGTGACATAAGAAAAACCAGATTGTAGTACACACGTATATATACATGCCTTCAAGATATTGGTGTCAATCAGTCGGTTGCTTGCTACATATATAATTGCTGATTAAAAACTAATAATCATAGAAGTTTATGTCAGATTTATAAACTATATAGAACAACAACAAGCATGTTAAACAACTTTTAATTTGTGGATTGGATCGCCCCCCAAACTCGTATATATAATCGAAGTCTGTTGGAAGATTCTTGGTTTTAAGTTTAATAATTCAAATGGCATGCCATCCTCTCTCATGCATTTACCGTTTCCTTCACGTACGTGCCTTAGAGAAATTAAAACGAACATGCATCATCACCACCATTTGATTAAAGAACTAATTCGGAAAATTATTTGATTAAAGAACTTAGTTCTGTTTCAATCGAGCTCACACAAGTTTCATAACGATTAACATGATCACCAGTGGCGGCCGGCCGTCAACGTTTTCTCCAACCCGCACCAGATCGATCATTTTTTTACCCTAGCTCGATCTTCCAGTAATTAACATCCCTCCAGCTACTAGCTAGCGAGTAGCCTCCCCCACTATACATGGTTTAGTCTAAGTTATAATTTTTATAAAAATATATATCAGATTTATATAATAACCTCCAACTCGATCTAATGATTTTCGGTCATATCTAAGGTAATTTCATTATCAATATCAATCATCGTTTATGTATATAAAAATGTCTTATGAATATTTGTAAGAAAAATATTTGTATCCATATCAGTATAGACACAAGTATCTTAAACAATGTAATTAACTATTTTAACAGTTCAAAAGTTGAATTAATCAATAAAGATCATCTCTACAAAAATTCGGAATAAACCAAAATCGTTTGCTCATTCGATTGCATCAAACAAATGAACAATTCTAGTGAAAGTTGGGAGTCTCATGATCAGCCGTACATTTGTTTGATACAATCAGTTAAATAAATGATATTTGTTTGCATTCATTTTTTATATAGATGATCGTTATTGATTGATTCAACTTTTGAACGGTTAAAATCGTTGATTACATTACCCAAGATATGCAAATTAGATAGAGTACGGACACACACTGTCCATACTGCTATGGACACAAATATTTTCCTATTTGTAAAGTTGACCAACTCGTTATTCAATAATTTAACATTTAGTAAACTCGCTAGTAATTAACTCGGGCAGTGTAATTGTTCATGTACCTGATCACTAATTAACTAAGAGATTTATGTTCAATCAATGTTAACTTGTATAGAAGGGTTGAAAACAAAATAACGTACTCTATTTAAAGTCACATTTAAGATTGGTTGAACATCAATCTCTTAGTCGGTGAGTGAATGAGTGAACATAACGGGTGCGAAACCACGTCACCTAATCACCAATAAATCAATTGGGTCATATTCAACATACGTTATTAGGTGGGCAGCTAATTTTTTAAAGTTGATTTAAGAAACATTATTTCTATCATCCTGATGTTGGTTTTAATTGTTCATTTGTTTGTACTTTAGGAAGAAGTCAACTAAGGTATAGCATTCAACAATTTAAACCCGGCCAAAACTTGATGTAGGCTCAATGGCTCATTGCTATAGCTACGTCCTCAACTCATCATCTTATCGATCTGTTTGTATTTCAAATCACAAATAAGATGACGTACATGTTTATGAGAACCCTAGATCTCAAATTTATCTTTAATTGGCTCCTATTGTACAAATCATCTCATAATTTTGGTTTATTGCGTAAACGATACTGTACAGAGATCATTTTTTTGTCGACTCTCACTTATCTTTCTTTTTTCTTTCTATATACTCTAAAAACGCCACCATGATCATTTTAAGAAATCGATCTTAAATTTAAGTTAACCTAAGTTAAATAAGAAATCATACACACAATTAACAATATGAGCTATAATATTACAGAGATAGCTTGGATCATTGTCCTGCGCACTGATCTAATTAGTTTTCATATCCCCTCCCATTAGCTCATCCTAGCTAGTCTAGCAAGGTCATTGCAGGACTAAATACAACTTAAATCCCACAAATCATGTACATAAGACAGACAGATACATGTATATAAACAAGCCTATGCAAGCTTGAGCGTAGATACATATATATGATCACAGATTCACAGATATACAATTAGCTAGAATTGATTGATGGCAACCATACGAGATGGACTGAGAAGATGATAAGCCCCATGACGCTTAGCAAATCCACAACCTCGAGGAACATTATCATCAGCACCACCGCAATCCTCCATTTCCAGCAACACCTTGTAGAAAACTTCAACGTTACAGGGAAGCACGAGAGGACCTTTACTATGGTACCCGAACTCGGACTCGGCTTCTTCAAGCAGCAATTTGAAGAGGTGATGGTTTGCGTACTCAGTTTTCACCACAAACCTTTGCTTTTCAGGTCCAACGTAGACGGAGAAGCAGCCTTCTGGTGCCACCTGGCGACGGTGACGACGACGATCATCATCATCAGTCATGGAGAGGACGATGTGAGGACAGGACATGCTCTTCTTTGTAAGAGCAGGCACGGCAGCAGATGAAGTAGCACCGGTAGTAATACTACTCTTGCGGCCGATGGATTTGCATCGCTCCCATGTTTTGGTGATCAAGCCCTTCTTACCCTTCATTACTTGCACTGATAATACTACCACAAATGGAAGAAAAGAAAAAAGAAGATGTGTATGGTTGTTAGGCTCAGAAACCACAAACAACACCACCCTCCCTACTTGTATTATGAACAGATCGAGTTAAGGCTTGATTCAAGTTTCAGACCGATCGGGAGGGAGTTAACCCCTGTCATAGACCAAATACACCATGACTTTCACCCTCGGCATCATTGTATTACTCATATATACTTCCTCAATGAAGAAGCATATAAATCATGCAGAAAAAGACTGGATATCAGGGATAATTACGAACGGGGAATTTATGAACAAGAGGTGGACTGGTGGGAGTAGGTGTTTTAGGAGAAGTGTAATGAAGAATGGTGGTAGGAGAAGGATAAAAAGGAAGAGGGAATAGGGTAAAATCCTCACGAGATAAGCTCTAGCTCTGTGAAGCCGTAGCTTGCTTTGCGTCTTTGCTGGGCAAACTCTCAGTATGGGGAAGAGGGCCTATATAAAGCCCACATGTATCATATTTTATTCTTTAATTGATCGAACCCTCCACTTGTCTTCAGTGATATGCCCACTTGTCAACGCCAGAGAGCTACCTGTTAAACTATGTTTCCCGGCCTCGACAATATTTAAACAAAGTTTTAAGGTGAACCCTAGTTTACTGCCCGAGGTTTTGCGTTATCTTTGCTATAGAAGAAATGGTATGGTTCTGCACTTCTGGTGAAAAAGTTCTGTGTGGGAGGCTTTACTGCTTCATCGTTCCACAACTTCCACCACTGTCTTCGCAGGATTTGGCTCATTAATCCGAGAAGAGAATAAAAAAAAATAAAAGCGAAAAAAATTACCCCGGATACCATTCTACGTACCAACTGGTCATAAAAATCGAGTTCTTTAAGAGGACGTCGTAAGAATTTTAAAATGAACGCTCATCTCATATTGGAAATTTTACACATCAACTCAAATAGACAAATTTAAAACGTTTGATGACTCGCATATTACAAAATTTAAAAAATCATCTAGAAGTCTAAAACAGACGACGTTTATCTAACTTATTGTTTGTTTTGACTTGTTCCTTATCAACAATATAAAAAAAATAAAATTGCTACCAGCCAAAACAAACATAAGAAATTTGAATTCAATAGAACTTGGTGAAACGTGGAGAGGAACAAAATTATGTTTATTACCTCAGATCGAGTGCTAGTTGTTTTAAGCTAGTGAAAAGACATAGAGCAGAGTAAATTATTTTTCGGCAAATTCAAATGCAACGAAATATAATATATAACCCATATATAATTCGTGTGATTAATAAGAAATATTTTACGATATGTTTGGATGAGACAATTAAGAAGTTCGTATTGTTTTAAGTTTTTATGTAGTTAATGTAATTCACGTCCTAAATCGAAGACGGTTAGTTGCGCTACTTAACAGAAAAGTGAATGATTGATCAGCCATAGAAATCTAATACTGTGTGAGGTAAGTATAATAAGATAGAACATATTTTATAAATATTTTAAAATGACATGCGCAAATAAGCCCCAAGCTATAGCTATGTCACAGTGTGGAAATTGTGGCAGCCATCATAAATAGAAGGAGATCATTTTTCAACTAAAAGTTACCCTGTCAATTTCTGTGGTCTTCAATTTCAAAGGCCAAGTAGCCAAATTGACATGCAGCACGACTCCTCCGGATAATGAAATTTTAGCCAAATTGCCCTCATATCGAGCTAGCAATCAACTAAATACACCATTTGCCGCAAAATCCGATTTTTATATTAGACGTATCTCTCATTATTGATTTGTTGAAAATTGAAACCAGCTGAGACAGGCAATAACATTCGGGCTCAGCCTGTAGTACATAGTGCGTGCACGTGAGGGCTCGAGATCGGAAATTGGTCATCGTTATTGTAATCCATGAAGGTTAACCTTTTTTTTGGGTCAATAATGATATTCATTAAGCCACAAGGGCGAGAAGGAAAACAAACACCAGTCCGGAACTAACTAAAACAAGCTAAATATGCAAAGAGCAAAACAGAAGCTCTTTAAAAGGAAACTAAACAATTGGGGGACCTGAGAGTCCATCATTTTCGAAGAACAATAAAGTAGAGAGGTTGGGAGTCTCCATCCCCATTCAAGAGAGCACAACCTCAGATCGAGTAGCCAGCTTAGCTGCGGCATCCGCTCCTGCGAGGGATGCAAAACCATTTGTTTCTTGAGAACAAAGTCTTGAGATAAAACACTTTGTTGAGCTTGTGAGTGATGCGCCAATTCGGGGAAGTAGGAGAACTGTTGAGGGCATTGATAACGTCCTTGGAGTCACTTCCCAGAATAACATTCTCAAGCTTAAGAACGCAGCGAGCTGCATGGAGACCCATAACAACTGCGCGCATCTACCTCGATTTGAACAACCGAGTTATGAGTACTGCCATGCATGTACACTACTTAACCCAGCAATGGAATTACCCTGCCGATTTCTTATGATCATTCCAACTCCACTTTTTAGTCTTGGGCTCTTGGCGTCCCAACCACCAATTACATTTATCTTCACAAAAGGGGGAGAGGGAGGGTGCCAAACTGCCAATTAAGGGCATGGGGAGGAGTTTTGTGACTATCAAGAACCTGATTCGCGCGCAGAAGCTAGCTTCATCATCACTTTGTATGCCTTCAGTAATACTAAAGGCCTAGCCTGTAGCCACTCTCCAAATTTCGTTTAAGATGCATGTTGGTAACAACGTTAACACAGAGAGAGGATTCGGCGCATCACTGCTTCACATCTTCCTTTCCAAATCTCCCAGAGAGTGAAAAAGATACACCAAATGAAGAACATAATATGATCTTGTTAAGCTCCAACAACCAGGCTAAGGGTTGTGATCGATACGCTGTAGGTCCAGTTATTACAATCAATTTTTTTTTGTTTTACAGTCAATTATATAAAAAAAGTGATTATTATTAAAAAATTGTGACGTGGAAAACCGGTATCCGAAATAGAGAGTCGCGCCATTATTCTCTGGATAGTCGGCGTAAAGAGGCCTTATATAACTCTCTCCGTCTTCTCCTCTTCCTCCAATTTCAAACCGCCACGATTTTTCTCTCTCGAAAACCCTAAAATCCAGTCTGCCCCACATTGTTACCACCATGGCCTCCGCCGTCAAGCGAGAACTCCCCGACCTCTCCTCCGCCGTCAAATCCATCCCCACCGCGCCGATCGACATCAGCAGCGACAGTGATTGCAGCTGCAACTCCGTCGATTCTTCCGACGTCGACGACGACCTCGCCACCACCGCCTTCATCGAGTCCATCAAATGCAACTCCCGAAGTGAACGTAATTCAGACGAAGCTTCGCCGGCGAAGAAACAGAGATTCGCCGTGCTAGGGTTTCCGCAACGTCCAACGCCGCCGCTCGACTTGCCTGTCACGGCGGCTGTGCCGCTGGCAATGGCTCGGGTTCTGCCGGACTCGAGTTGCGTGACGCAGAAAATTGGCCAAAATAGTAATAATCTGATCAAAGATAATCAAGAAGGTCAAGTTATAAAGGGTTGCAAGCAGTTTTGGAAAGCTGGGGATTATGAAGGTGACAAGGAGAATGATGCTAATTCCGCGTTTTCGTCTGGTAAATTTGTCCACCACCTGTTCAAATGCTGTGCAATGTCGTTTTTTTTCTTCAGTAATTTGATTCTGATGTTTCGTGATTTCGCTGATTGCAGTTGGCATGGATCATGCTAGAATTCATCCTAAGTTTCTGCATTCGAATGCGACTAGTCATAAATGGGCGCTGGGAGGTAGGTTGCTTTGTCTCAAAATTAAGTGTACGTTGGAATGAGGTTTATGATGTAATGTGAATGACTTTTCGTCATAATTTTTCTCTTTGCAGCTTTCGCGGAGTTGCTAGACAATTCTTTAGATGAGGTAATTGAACTTTTGTTTATTGTTTTCGGCTATGTTTGGGAGGCTGGACGGCACAGGACAACATTCTTGAGGAAGAATTATGTTTGTGAGAGAGTTTTCCTAGTGGAGGATGGAGAATGTTGTCCTGAGGTGAAATGTGTTTGAAAGGGACAAACGTCCTTGGCTCCTCGCTCGTTTACTTAATATGCAGGGCTAGCTCATTCTTGGTACCTGATGAATAGCTAGTGGAAGCTTGGTTGTCGCATGGGAACATGTCCCGGCGTCCTGTCTACCAAAGATTGCCTTAGGGAGTTTGGTTATCCTACTACATATTACTTGACTATTTGTATTGCCCAGGTCTGCAATGGAGCCACTTATGTTAATATCGACATGTTGAGAAATAAAAAAGATGGGAGTTTGATGCTCATGGTGGAAGGTAAGTGACTACTTTTTATGTCACTTTGTTGTGTTAAACTAGACAACTGGTGGCATAGAATGCTCTTTACTTCATATACCTTCTTTGATTTGATTTTATGGTATCATCTGTATTCTAGGACATGTGTGTCGTGTCTATGTTCTTACATTCCAGACTTGAAGTTTAGATTCGTTTGCTATTTCTGAGAAGCATCACTCAAGACACTTCATACAAATCATAATAATTGGTTTCTGTATTGACTTGCTAACTGCAGATAATGGCGGTGGGATGACTCCTGATAAAATGAGACAGTGCATGTCTCTTGGCTATTCTGCTAAAACCAAAATGGCAAATACAATTGGTCAATGTGAGATGCTATCTCTTTTGTAAGCGGGTAGAAGAATAAGTAGTATAATAAAGAAGATATTTTGACTAATCATTTCTCTGTTGTTCTCATAATTTGTTTTAGATGGCAATGGGTTTAAGACTAGTACTATGCGACTTGGAGCAGATGTTATAGTGTTCTCTCGTTGTCAAGGGATTCATGGAACAAGGTTTGTCTTACGCCTAGTCTGTCTTTGTCAAGTTATTAATTGAAAAATCTGAAGATTTTATGGCCATTTGCTGAAATAGTAGACTTTTTTCTTGCCTTTTTTACTTTACGTTCTGCTCCTCTTTGTAATTGCAAACATGAAAAGTAAATTCATTCTTTCCTCTCAGCCCAACACAGACCATTGGATTGCTATCATACACTTTTCTGAGGGTTACTGGAAAGGAAGATATAGTGGTTCCCACGGTAAGAGTTTTGTTGGTAAAAATAATTTAAGGGGCTGTCATATTGAAGACATACTAGTTAGTTTGAGAGTTCTCGACTCGAGGATTTTTCTAGCTATCATTTACTGTTATTTCTGGAACAATAGTTAAGAAACAGGGTTCCTTTTCTTATCAAGACAGTAATCACTGTAGTTAATTAGCCAGCGATATTTTGAGAAAGCTTATCTACAGCGATATTTTGGGTATAAATTGTTTTCAAACAGAAAAATCTGTGAAGTTTTCTCTTATTGCTTATGACTTTTATTTCCTTCTTTCTTTTTATTGTAAGATTGATTATGAGAAAGGTGGTCGAGGTTGGAACAAGATGATGCGGGCTTCTCCAGATGATTGGACAAGAAATTTAGAAAGCATTGTGCAGTGGTCACCTTATTCAAGTGAAGAAGATCTTCTACAGCAAGTAATTAGCCCTCTTCATTTTTTTTTAGATATATCTTCTGATATTTTATTTTCATATGGCTAGTTTCATTGCATTTTCTGACTCTGTATGAAAGAGAAATCCATTTTAGTGTCCTGTTGATTCGTATTGATATACTATATTCATTTCCAATAAGGGTGCCCTCTTCTACATTGTATGACTTGTTAGTACTTGGGTTGATCCCTTACTGCTAACAGCTGCATTCGCTAACATATAAGGGTTGAACCACTATAATCATCGTACTAATTTTAAATTGTTGACACTTAATTTTTAGCCTAGGTGCATGAATATGTATCAGAATCTAGTTAGTGAAGCTGTTTTAGTGTCATTGTATGTTTTGCTTGCAATATTAGCTGAACGTTGGATGTATTTTTTGTTTTATATACCACGTTACCATCTTTGTTAGCTTTAATTTCGTTGTGCGAATACAATTTGTAATTCTGTCAATATTATGACATATTTTTCTTGTGGTTTGCCATACTATAGTTCAAGTTATTTAGAGGGCATGGCACGCGGATAGTAATATACAACCTTTGGGAGGATGATGAAGGACATCTGGAACTTGATTTTGATACTGATCCCCATGTGCGTTTGACTATATTTCACTAATCGCCTTTTTTGCTGCATTATGTAAATTCAAATGGGGCACTTCAGTTAGATATGAGGTCTTACTTTTCTTGTTTGAAATCACAGGACATTCAAATTAGAGGAGTCAACAGGGATGAGAAGAGCATTCAGATGTCTAAACAATATCCAAATTCTAGACACTTCTTAACTTATCGACATTCATTGAGGGTAAGCGTGGAGTATAGACAGTATACATCCAACTTGCATTGAATCTTATCATTCACTTCTACATAAGTTGTAATTTTGAAGAAGACAGTTTCACTTAGGAACACTCTATTAATCATGGTATTTAACATTTTGCCAGAGCTATGCATCAATTCTTTATCTCAGGCTTCCGTCCCACTTTAGAATCATTCTGCGGGGGCAAGATATCAAACATCACAATATAGTGAATGACATGATGATGAAGAAGGATGTGACGTACAAACCTCTAAATCTCCCAGAGGGAATACCAAAAAATTCAAATGTAATATTGTTAATACTTGATTTGCATTAGATAAATAAATTTTATTATTGAACTTATCAAAGTCCTGATATTTCTCTTCTTTCTATAGATGGTTGCCAAAGTGACTCTGGGGTTTGTGAAGGATGCACACTCTCATATTGACATCCAAGGGTTTAATGTTTATCATAAAAACAGACTGATTAAGGTAGTTGTCGGTTTTCTTCTTTAAACATGAAACAATTTAAGCATGTTAAAATTCAGAGCATGATTGAGAAAATACGATCTTGTTATTAGGTGTTGTGGCTCCTAAATATTCTAGGTTGTCATACCGGATTCTTCATGACAATGGAACAGTTAAAATGTCCAATATGATTTCCTTTTTTGTCTTTTTTAGAAGATCGTCTATGCACACTCTGACTTATGAAGGACTTGTAATTTAATAAAATGAAGTCATTAATGTACCAAACATTTTCTACTTTGCTTTTCCTGAGATTTTTATTATTATTTTTTATTTTGGCAGCCTTTTTGGCGTGTTTGGAATGCTGCAGGCAGTGATGGTCGTGGAGTAATAGGTATGTTATCATAGTGTCTAAATTGATTAATGATTGAATACATTGTAGTGTTGTTTTTGGTGTGCAGTGGCTAATTGATGATACTTCACTCTTATCACTGTTTCTGTACCAGGTGTGTTGGAAGCTAATTTTGTTGAACCAGCTCACGACAAACAGGGCTTTGAGAGGACAAATGTTCTTCAAAGACTTGAGCAACGATTGGTTGGAATGCAAAAGGATTTTTGGTTTGTTATATTCCCTTGTCATGTCATTTCAGTATCTTGAGGTTGTGCCTTTGATTTATAGAATCTTTTTTTTTTCCAGGTCTAAAAATTGTCATATTGTTGGCTACGCTCCAAGAAGGCGTACTAGTGACTTTCCTGAAAGAGATTCTGCAGTATCTGGTAAAGAGAAATCACCCACAATTCAGAATGGTCATGGTTGTAGTAGTGGAAGGTTGAAGACAAAATCAAGTAAAAAACTCGAAAAAGGATCATCACCTGTGAATACTTTAAGTGAAGATGGCAACTGTAACGAGGCAGTGCATTCTTCTATTAAACCTCAACAAGATCATGCATCAGACTCAAGGGAGGGTCATATACCTTTGAAAGTATGTCTCCCCATTACTTCTAAATTAATTATGGTTATTTGCTGCTTTGGATTTTTCGGTCATTTATAGCTACACTCGAGTGATATGACATAAATTTCCTTGGAGCTACAGATGGTTCCAATTCTTTCCCTTAACCGTAGGAATTCTATATCAAATTTTAAGTGTTAAGGTAGTCAGTAACCTGCTCTATATATTTAGATGTCTGAACCAAAGAGCTGATATGCTTGTAACGAATGTAGAAATGGCTCGGGTAGTGTTTGTGTATTCCTCCTCTATGCTTATATTTGGTCCCCATTAATAGATAGCTGATACAAATGGAGAAGAACAAGTCATGGACCACGTTACTGAGAGTTCGATTATGTTGAGAAGAGATTCATCAATTATGGAAAGGTGGTGTCATCAGTTCTTTGAAATCCAACTCTTATACTGTTTGCAGTTTGTTTGTGCCAAATGGTTATTCAATTGTCCTTTGGTTTTTCAGATTGGAGGAGGCTCTAAGTGATCTCAGTCATGAAAGAGTTAGGTGTAAATCTCTTAAAACTGAAGTAAGTGCACAGTTTGCTGGTTTGGTTGGGATAACCTTTGCTGCACGATATACTTTGATAAATGCTCAAGCGAGCTACATAAGTGAATATCCTTGCAAATATTCTGCATATTCAAACACTATTACTGCTACACTGTATTTTAATTTGCGTCTTAGAATTTTTCAGCTGGGTGTGGTCTATGCTGGCTTGGGTCATAATGCTTGACCACTACTGCAAATCAGTCAAGTCCATCAAAATTAAGGACTTATAAGTTAATAGTACATAGCAATTGATGGAATGGGAGAATATATTTGTCATAGCAAAGAATATGTTTCATTGATATTCGGTAACAGTTAGTATTTTGGCTTCTAAATTTTACTAATATGTGTTTTTCTTTTCCTTTTGAATCAGATTGAGAAGGCAAATGAAAGAATAGCAGAGTTGGAAAAAGAACAAGAAGCACTAATTCAGGTACTAGTGGAAGAAAAGACTGAAAGAGAACATGAGGAAGAACGACTCAGGAAAAGGCTAACTGTGAGTAATTCACGAAGTCCTACCGATATTTTAGCATCATCAATTGTGCATTCGATAAGATATATATTTTTTTTTCTGGTTGCAGAATGCTTCTAATACCATTGATGAGCTGTTTGAGAAGGTGAGACTGTTAGAAGGAAGGAAGACAATGACCTGCAAAGTTGAAAAAGAATGATAGTAGCCATTGAAGAGGCTTATTTGTGCAGACAGTAGAAGGTTTTGATGACTAGAAATGGAGGGATTGCTTCCCCTGAAACCATTGCAGAATATGTGCAGTTAGAAAGTTAGAAATGGAAGTAGCAGTACACCAACATCATTGTTTTTCAGCATGGTATGGTTTTTGAAAGTATCCACCGTTTGCAGAGCTAATAGTATGGCGTGATCAGAGTGAATTTCTTTTTTTTTTCTCTTTGAACATCAGGAGATACACTCTGCCCTTAGTGGTTTAATTTTGTTGATTAAACCATGCTGTTACAATTGAATAGATTTTTTTTTTCTGCTGAGAAATGTATTGCCTGTTGACAGTTTTACCTTTAGCTTGACAAATATATCATGATTCAGTCTATACAAGTAAAAATATGTAGCAATTGCTGTATATATGTATGTATATGTTTTACATCTCATACATAAACAAAGTTCTCTTTTATACCCGTGAATACATGATAAATCATAATGTACTGAACATGGTTATTGACTACAGAAGTACAGATAATGAGACTTAAACTATGGGTTTTGAGGCCTATTAGGAGGGGATGGAGGAAGATATGGTATCCAGGTTCTGGGATCTCTGAGATTGAATCCTGGAGGGGGTGGAGGTGGAGGAAAGACAGAAGGGATAAGAGGTATCCAAGTTCTTGGGTCTCCTAAATTAAATGGAGGTGGAGTGTTTGGGGCCAAAGGATTTGGAAAAGGAGGGAGACTTGGGAATGGGAATGGCAAAGATGGAGGGAATGGAAATGATAGAAATGGGGGCAAAGATGGTAGAGGTGGAAGAGGAGGGAATGGGAATTGAGGTAGAGGAGGAAATGGGAGAGGAGGCCAAGGGAATCCATAGAATGGTGGGAAGTAAGGGAGAAAAGACTTGGAGGAGTTAAAAGAACTTGCCAATTCTTCCTCCTTCCTATTTCCACAGAGGGTAAGATTCTTCTTTGGTGGCCTGTAACTCAAGGCATTCATGCTGTAAATACAGATGTTATCTTGTTTTGACTTGACTGAAATCTCATCTGCTGTGGTTCTTAAACCAGGAACATTGCAACTTTTGGATGAGCTCCCTATCAAACTTGCTTGGCACATTGACTTGATTGACACGCCACTTAAGCAGTTGACCCCATCAACAGAAGGTATTTCCAGTTTGTACACTCCATACTTGTTTGTGGTCTTGTTCACTGAGAAATTCATATCCTCTGTGGCTTTGGCTGAGCTCCCTCTGAACTTGCATTGTATCACAACATCCACACCTAGTAAAAAAATTCACATTCTTGAATCTTACAAAGTAGAAAGTGGTGTAAATCTACCGGGACAGGTCCTTAACTACTTATTTTGATAATAGTGACTATGAATGAGTTTGAGTACCTGGGAGAAAGTAGCTGCTTCTGGAGAATGTGTTTCTTGAACAAGTATCACAATAAACAGCTCCCACGACAGTGATCCGAGCGGTTGGTTGTTTTGGTTGATGAGCTACTGGAGCAATGGGGTGGTTGAGGAAACATGTAAGAAGAAGAAGAAGATGGAAAATGACTATATCCATGGGAGAGGTACCAAAGAAGCTTCTACCAAAGCATATATGGTTACTCCATTCTGTGCATCTAGAGCTATATTATATAGATTCATTCAGTCATTCATGGAGACTATGCATTATAATGAGCCCGTGAGCTTTTGGTGTAGGACCCAACTGTGAACAGAGAGGTGAAAATGCTTTATCCATTCACAAGAAAACAAAGTCATGTGAAGAAGCTATTGCCAGATTGTCAGGGAAGAGGGACATGGAGGGAATTTCATTTTGCATCTGTAGCAGACTAACAGGTAGTGGAAATTGAACAAGAGGCTGTGTGCTAGATCCATCGTGTTTCAAGGACATAATTGCTTAGCTTTAAGACACAGGACTCTTTTGGTTTTGGGACACTGGAGGATTGGGGCTCCCCTCATTTAAAACCCACTAGAACTGATTCACTGTCAATGCTGAGTTCTCCATAGCTAGTATACAAAGTGTTCTGCACAGACTTATCTTATGTGATCTTGGTTGCATTAGTTTATAGGCTTTCAAACCCTAACAAGTTTGTAGTGTTTTTAGTAAGATAGATGCTGAGTCATAGTTTTGTCTCATATTAGGTGATAGTATTGATTCTCTGTTCTGGATTAATTGTCATATTGGTAATGTGACGTAAGAACTGTTAACCGAATGAGGTGCTCAAATAAATAGTTAATCCTTGTGCACGCAATGAAAACCATAAGCTTTATCATTCTCCTGGTCTGGTATTCATCAGCGATGAGAATAAGGTTTTGCTCTGTGTATCGAGCTCTCCCGGAATCTAGGAATACTTAAGACCATCATATCTGGGATGCATTACGCCTTTGTTTCTATCCTCCCCGATTAAATGGTGTGAAGATATTTCCTATTGTTTCAAATCCATGGTAGACTAGCTCTGTGTTGCGATAACCAGCATCTAAAGCCTTTCTCTTTGATGTTAGGAGCTATAATTAGACAATGGCCCATGACCCGGCCCAATAGCTAAGGATTGGTAACCAGCTGTGAGTACTTGTTAGGACAGCTGTAGGAGGCAAGTATAGCCATATATACTGTACTGACCATTTCAAGGAGGATAGAATGAAAAACGCATTTCTTTTGTCTAAATTTCCCTTCCTTTTAGCTTGTTTTCTTTCTCTCTAATTGTATGTTTAACACTCTGTAGCATTATAGTTTCTCAAAAAAAAAAAAAAAAAAAAACTCTAGCATTATAGAGTTACTTATAATAGAATTATTATAACATTGTTTTTCTTTCTCTCTTGATCAAAGGGTAATGACAATACCTGGTGGCTGGTCAGCCTCTATATTTCTCACAGTTTTCTTTTTCATACTTCCACTTGCCTTGTGGTTCAAACTACAGAGCACAACGCTAGGAATGACACAATAACAAGCATAATATGCTGCTGGTTGGGCCTTTTCCCGGGTACCATCGTTTTGGGCTTTTCATTGGGTATTTCAACTTCAGCATCCGCGCTTTTCATTGGATCGGTTCTGTTGTTCAACAGAAGAAAGGCACTAACCATAATACTATTTGGCATCATATATAGGACTACCAACCCATGAGTCTTAGGAATAACCAATTACTATGATAAATGTCTTCCCATATGACGTGACGATAAGTGACTGGCTCTCAAGGTATATACATACGAGCATAACCCCACATCACAGGCATCATAAGTTCATACTGTTCCCAAATTCCCATCATCATTACCACCATCATCATCATATCTCTGTGCTTCTGGGCAGCACATTGCAGTTAACGCAGAACCAACAACCCCACTACTATGGTACAAGACTCTTCCTTAACACCGGAGTTAATCATGCACTACCCTCACACTCGACATCATTCCATTTCGTGCTGATTATGGTTGGATTCGTTGCACAAAACGAAAACAACACTAACTTAAATTTGAGATAATTTCCATTCATGTATTTCAACTACATCATGAAGGTTACAGTAACCTCACAACCTGTCTCTGATTTTTTTTTTTTGACATGTAAGTAAAGGGATCAGAGCCAGAGTGCCCCAGCCTCCTTGAGAAGTGGCACCAGGGACCCATTGATATGGGAAGCCATAACTCGGTCCATGGCACCTATCAACTTGCCGCCGATGAAAACGACCGGAACCGCCGACGAGTTTCCGAGCAATCTCATGAGAGCCCTCTCGATCTCCTTCCCTCTCGGGTCTTGGTCAAGCTCGTACACCGTCGGATTTACCCCCATTCCGCAGAAGAGCCTCTTCACGGCGTGGCACATGCAACAGCTGCTCAAGCTGAATATAACCACCGCGCTCTTCGATGCCAGCCTCCCCACTCGCTCTAGAGGGTCCGCCATGTGCATGCTCCTCATCGGCATGTAGTATCCCCATGCGTCTGCTTGGAAATGCTCCGTTTGGTATTGCATTTTCGCTTCTAAATCACAAGTTAACGAAACCCAAAGAAATGAAAAGAAGAATAAGGCACGAAGCTGAAGCTGAAGAAGTGTACGAAGAAAATGATTTGTTTGGGAAACGAGTGATGGAAGAAGCAAGTGTGGGTAGGGTTTATATAGGAAGCGGGGGAGGATAATATGGTAATAATGGAAGGTGTGTCTAGGGTTTTGCGACTTTGTCTGTTGCTGTCGCAGCGCATGCTAGGGTTTTCACTGGAAAAAGGTGTACTTGTCTAAACTACGACGTACAAGGGCGTACACGTAGACGGAATACACAGGCACAGTGGAAACTAAAGCTTCAAGTACTGGTGGAAGCGGCGCGTGTCAGGTGTGTAAGGCGGCGAGTGGTGTATTTGTCTACGGTAGAAATCTCCGCTTTTCAGGTTTGAAACATTGGTAACAGGCTTTGGCAGAGGCAGAGGATTAGACGGCTGAGCTGGTCCTCCTTGTCGGGTCCGGACATCCGGGTGGGTCCCAAAGCACAGAAGCCCTTTTGCTTCTGACGTGACCATTACGCGCATGTCTCTGTGGTTCTGTCCTTTTCTTTATATCGATCGGAGAAGATGATGTTGACCAACAAAATAAATGAAATAAATACTGGGAGAGGATGAACATGATGGTGATGATCAACGGTTATTATCTTTCGGGTTTGTCAGTTTGACCTCTTCCCCCGTCTCTTATTCCATGCCATGAGTTAAAAGTGAGAGCAAGATGTTCATTTTCTTAGAGAGTTGTGACTCCGTAATTTCTGATAGTTCTTTAACTAAAGCTTGTCGATCTTAAGAAGAACGTCAGGGGATTAAATTGAAAAAGAATTTTGAGAAGAGTTACTAGAATATGGGGTTTGATGAAATGGCATTCTAGGGTTCTCAGGTCCTAGAACAGACTGAAGCCAATGGTTAGGATATATATAGCTCTTGCCCTATTTTTCGCGTTTTCTTTACATTTCTGCACTTTAATATGAATAATTTATGATTTCTAACACTTATAATCTTTATCCCAACTATCTCAAATTATGATATAAGCATCAACCGTTTTTTGACTCTACCTTCATATTTTATATAACTACCAGGAAAAATTAGGAGAATATTGATACCAAATAAACTACAAAATAAGTAAGCATTGTCAGACTTCTCTGATAGTATCTATGCATGTTTGGATTCGTAGTATAATTTGTAAAGTAAGATGCATGAAATTTTATCGGCAAAAAATGAAAAATGTACACTGTCTTAGCTTGATTTTTTCAATTGTAAACTTCACCCTGAATCTCATTACTCTATAACTAGAAGGCCGACTGGTCTCTAATTCAACTGCAGAGATCGATATTGATGAACCGTAGTTGAGATTCCAGTTGGAACTTAACCAAACGAATTCATCTAAATGGCCCGCTATTGAACTCTAATTATACAAGAGGCAATAACATGTCAAGTAACTTTCAGTAAAACCGTGATCTGTGTCGATCAGTTGAGTTGGAGTGTAGTACAAACTGATCGAAGGGGAGCAAAGCAGAAGTGAAATGGTAGGAAAAAGACCAATAGAGGAGCGTAGGATGTACACTATTTATAGTAGCGTGTACAACTAAAGCAAGGACAAAGCAGTGACAATTGTATCGGAGAGAGAGAGAGAGAGAGAGAGAGAGAGAGATAGATGAACAAAGTAGTTTAGGCGTGGCCTGCAAATCTGCAACCGGGCGGCGGGAATATATTGCTCTGAATACCAGAGGTCGAGAAACATGTGGGGATCCGGGTTAATTCAACGGGTCTGGGTTTGGTTCTAGGCAAGGAATAGGAGTGCTCTATCTAAGCTAGGTCCGACCATTAACGTACGTACTCTCGCCTTTTCAGTGCTAATGCATGTCCTTTGTGCTTAGCTCTCTTCTCTCACGGTGCATGTTTGTCAATTCAGGGCAAACGGTTCCCAAGCCCTTGTCACTGTTAAGTAACAGCGTTTGGGAACATCAAGCAGCAAATTTCATTACATTTACTCTCTAGGACTCGAAACTCTTTATGTTTAACGTACGCCATGATCGAGAGCAACTTCCACCGTAGGCTAAATTTAAAGCCAAATTTGGTCAAGAAAAATGGAATATTCTGTGGATCTTTTTTTTTTAAATCACCTAATGTTTCCACCATAAGCAAAATTCTTAGTCAAATCCTTAAGTAAAAGTACTCCCACAGTAAGCTAAATCCTTTGGAAAAGTTTTTTTTTTTTTTTGTCATATATATGTTTTACTTTATTTCTATGCATATTTCCTTTTCTCATATATATATATATATATATATATATATATATACACACACATATATATATATAAGGCTCTTCCACCAAAAGATCACTTATTTTGTTCATTTAAAGAGATCGATTATTAGGCCAACTTGTTGATTATATTTTTACATCTCCACCGTTCAATTACTAAGTTTGTTTGTGTAGATCATTCTTATAAAAATTTAACCAAAATGGTGATCGTTAAAGCATCCAATTAGAATAAATCAATGAACATATCAAATATGTCAAATCTGAATCGTGCATGTTTTTACTTGTAAATTATAATTTTGAATCCTCTAACGATTATCAAAATGAATGAAAATTTTCATATATGATCTACTCATATAAATGGAAAGTTGAACTGTAGAGATGTTAATATGTGATTTAAAAGTAAGTTAAATGATCGATCCCTCAAAATGATCAAAATAAGGGATTCCTCAGTGGAAGGGGGTTGTATATATATATACACGCACCACATATATATAATTATCTCAGAAAAAAAATTAGAATTGCAATTAATCAAAGGGCGTAGAGATTGGTTTGGGATTAGGCCTTCTTGGCTTATATATGTCGTTCATAACGATAGTCATGTAACTAGTGATGGTGCAAGATCAAAATGTGAGGATCCTCGATCCACCACCGAGTTATCTGTTTGATGTAATTCCTTCTTATTTGAATAAATGAATTTTTATTCTCAACAAAAAAAAGGGCTATGAATCTTATAATAAACTACAATTATTTTAAAGATAGTCTGCGACAATTATTTTCAAGTCAATATGGATCAAGTGGTAAATACGGAGCTATGCCGCATTATGGATGATTTAGTAACTATGGAGCAATGAGTAGTTATGGAGGATTTAGTGTACTGGAACAAATGATGGACTTGGAGGAGCCTCACAAGTCACAATACAACGAAAGCGGTGGAGAAGCGAACTAATACCGGTAGTTTTAAATAATTTTATTGTCTTTAATTAAGTGTATCATTTTATTTGTCATTCCGTCATGGTGTTGTAGTTGTTAAAGGAAAAACACATTATGTGCCTTCGTCAATGTAACTGACGAGAGGTAATTAAGTAGTCATTATTGTCATTAATGTATTTACTATTACCGTTGTAATACTCACCCTATATAAAGGGGATTATCAATGAAATGAGGAGACCAATTCTCATTTTCCTACAACACGTTATCAGCACGTAGCTTTACTCGCTAAGATTTTTTTTAGCCAAGATAAAAAAAAAAATAATAAACAGACAGAAAAAAAAAAAACCCTAGAATTTTTTTTTTCTCCTCCCGCCGCCGCTAGCCTTGCTAGCAGCAGCCCTGCAACCGCCCTGCACGTGCACACCTTCGACGACGACAACGACGACGGACGCTGCTGCTGTTTCTCCGACGCCAGCTCAGTCCACATCGACTCCCGATCGGCCGGAAGTGCTGCTCGGCCCGGCACCCAGAAAATTGTTGTGGGCACCCAACCTTCCGATCTCAGCTTCTCCGAACGACGTCTGCTCCTCCCGTTGACGACACACCCGCTGCAGTCCAGATCGGACCTTGATCCGAAGCCTCTGGACCCGGATCGCCGCCCCTCGACCTCGCCCCGGATCGCCACCTGCACCGATCCCGTCGACCCCGACACGTCGCCTCCCGGTTGCGACCCATCGTCGATGCCGATCCACACCCCGACACCAGCTGCCAGTCGACGTGGCCCTCGTCGACGATCCGACTCCGCAGAAGCCCAGCCCCAGATAGCCCGACGACCTGGCGCCGCCCTGCGCCGCCTGGACGAGATCCAGCCCCTCCGGCTGCGATCTACAGAAGATAAAGAAAAAAATAATAATAATAATTTCGACCCGGATCCTTTGGGCTCGACCCGGATTCCTTGGGCCTGACCCGGACCTGCGTGACCCGACCCACGAAAAAAGGGATATTTACCTTTTACCGGTAAATTCAAAGGCAATTTTTCGAAATTACTGTACAGTGGATTATATTTACTGTTTTACGAATTTAATGGTAAATATGAAATTATTTAATTTATATGGTAACTGTATGATTAAAGTGACTAATCATATGAATATTGTTGTTTTTACATGTGACGTATTAACTACGATACGACGATCAAAATGGAACTGAGATCAAGCAATCGCTCTACAAGAAAAAAGGGCTTTGCCGACGAAAAAAAAAAACGGCCGACGAAACACTTTTTTCGTCGGCTATTCCCAAGAATGGCCGACGAAAATTTTTATCGTCGCAAAAAAAAAAAATTCGACTGCCATTCCCACAGAATGGCCGACGATTTTTTATTTCGTCGCTAAAAATGGAAAATCGTCGGCTATTCTACAAGAATGGCCAACGATTTTTTCCGTCGTCCCTAAAAAAAAATTTTCGTCGGCTATACTCCTATAATGGCCGACGAATTAAATTTTTCGTCGGCTATACAAATTTTGGAAGAATGGCCGACGAAGTTGACAATTTTGTCGGCTATAAGTCTTTATATTTTCAGATCTGGACAGAAGCTGCTCATTTGAAAAAAAAAACGGGAGAAAGAGTGAAAAATCTGTGGGTATTGTTGAAATCCGTCCTCTCTTATATTGTGGAGCTATATATAGGTACGTATATGTGTATATATGTTGATTTTGAGTTTTAGTTGAGTTGATTTTGAGTTTTAGTGATTTTGATATAGTAAGTGATTTTTTGTTTTGTTGTTGTTTTAGTGTTAGAATGTATATGTATATATGTTGATTTTGAGTTGTAGTTGAGTTGATTTTCAGTTAGAGTATAATTATGTGTTTTAATTTAATAATGTTATTTTAATTAGTGTTAAAATATATATAAATATGTTAATTAATGGTTGTTGATAGTGTAATGAACTTAAATAATGGTTGTTAATTAATGGTATATATATATATATGAGTTGATGTTGATAATAATATATATTGTAATATATATATGTGTTAATTAATTTCTTATTAATTAAAGTTATACATATATATTATTATCAGGCTATATATGGATCGAGATAAGAGTTGGATTTCGCTTCCAAGGCATGACCGACGATACACTACAGGAGTTGTGGATTTTATGCAGTTCGTCGAGGAAAATGCAAACGGGAATGAATACCATTATTGCCCGTGCAAGAAATGTAAGTGTCGCAGTGATATGTGTCGATTTCCGATTAGAACAGTATGGGAGCACCTAAAGAGTAATGGGTTTTGGCCGAAGTACACACGTTGGATATATCACGGTGAGCCATCATTAGATGGATCGCATGATCATGGGCAGTATTTTGAGGCGGGCAGTAGTAGTACATCCAACGATCCAACAATGGCATTCGTCAACAACGTGTTTCCTTTTGAAAGCGGTGTACGTGGGGAACAATATATGCAGGACCCGGTGCAGCCCTTCCCACAAGTTGTCAACACTGCTGCCTTTGACAAGTACAACAAACTGATTGCATTGCAACAGACCCCTGTGTCTTCAAGTTCTGAGAAGACAGTTCTTCAAAGTGTGATGGAGGTAATGAGGATTAAAGTCGAGACAAAAGGGAGCATCAGGCAAGTGGATGAATATCTACAGTACACTTCTTCGTTGTTGGAGGAGGGTCATCGTAATCCTACCAATCACCGTCAGGTCCGAAGTATCCTCAAAGATCTAGGGCTTTCCTACATTAAGATCCATGCATGCGCATTTGACTGCGTTCTCTTCTGGGGTAAAGATGCAGAAGGGAATGACCTTGCTAGCCTTGACGCATGTCCGATATGTCAGTCTGACCGATATAAGTTGACGGGAGCAGGCAATAGGAAACCTGTGAAAGTGCTTCGGTATTTTCCGTTGAGAGATAGGCTTGAGCGGTTGTACATGTCAGAAACCACCGCAAAAGCTATGAGGTGGCACGGTGAACGGGACGCGGGAGACGCAGATATCATGACACACATCTCTGACGGAGCGGCTTGGAAGCATATAAACAATGAGTTTCCTTATTTTGCGTCAGATGTCAGAAACGTCAGGCTCGGGCTCTCAACCGACGGGTTCAACCCTTTCGGCACCATGAGTCTTTCATACAGTATATGGCCGGTGGTTTTGGTACCTTACAACCTTCCTCCGTGGATGTGCATGAAGAAGGAATATAATATGTTGACGTTGTTGATTCCGGGGCCTGGTTACCCAGGGAAATGTCTCGATGTGTATATGAGACCATTGATTGAAGAGCTTAAGGTATTGTGGGACGTTGGTCATCCCACTTTTGACAAGTACAAGCAGGAGACGTTCCAGATGCATGCCATGGTTATTGGTACCATAAGTGATTTTCCGGCTTATGGGATGTTGTCGGGCAGCGTTGTTAGGGGATACAAGGCTTGTCCAGAGTGCCTCAGCGATTATGGGAGCACCCCTCATTGCAACAAGATATGCCGAATGGGTCATCGTGTGTTCCTTCCGGCGGATCACCACTGGCGTTACGAGTCCGCCGCATTTGATGGAACCGAAGAACACGGCCGTCCTCCCAGAAGATGGACAGGAAGAGAAATTTTAGCAAGACTTAATGAGTACGATTTTGGGCCCCTCAGCAATCATCCCGATATTGTAGCGGAAATACCTGAAAGGCCTGAGGAGTACAAATTCTGGACACATAGGAGCATATTGTGAGAACTCTCATACTGGTGTGAGTTGCTGATTCGTCACTTCCTAGACGTTATGCACATAGAAAAAAATGTTTCTAAAAGTGTGGTGGGCACAACGCTGAACTTGGAGGGGAAGACGAAAGACGGTCCTAAGGCTCGCACTGATCTGCAAAACATGAATATCAGAAAACTACTATGGTTGAAACAAGGGAAGAGAAAAATGCCTCAAGCTCCTTACACCGTCAAGCCTGAGCATAAATCAGAAATTTTCCATTGGATAAGTCGGGCCAAGTATCCTTCAGGCTTTGCTGGAAATATAGCCAAGTGTGTCAACAGACAATTCAACAATCTGTACGGGTTGAAAAGTCATGACAATCATATCCTGCTACAACGTCTCTTCCCTGTTTTCATTCGACCGTTCCTTCCCCATCACGTTGTGGAGCCGTTAGTAGCGTTGGCAAGATTTTTCCAGAAGGTATGCACACGGGAAGTGAGAAAATCTGACCTCCGGGAAATGCAACAAGACATCGTTCATATCATGTGTAAATTTGAGATGATATTTCCTCCAAATTTTTTCGACATCATGCCTCACCTCATGATCCATCTTCCTCGGCAGTTATTGCTTACCGGTCCTGTGCACTTCACTTGGATGTATCCGATGGAAAGGTACGTATTTTACACCTTATGTTAATTTCCTCATCAATATATGTGATATAGTGTTAATGTATTATCATAACACTTTAAAAACTTGATTTATAGGCAACTTGGACAATACGGTGGTTTTGTCCAAAACAGATCCGCACCTGAAGGATGTATAGCTGAAGCATATATTGCGCACGAGTGCGTCACCTACATGAAGCTGTATTTCGGAGCGTTACAGGAAAACATACAGGAAGATGTACCATCACAGTTCAATCTTTCCATACTCTCCGACGATGTTGTACTCGGTGGAAACATGTCAGTTTCCTACAAGTTGAAAGATTATGAGGTAGCCATTGCACATTGGTGGGTACTAATCAACTGTCCAGAAGTTCAGTTTTGGAAGGACCTACATCTACGCTGTGAAGGAGTAGCAGGTGATGTCGATTACCACAACCAGACATTCGCAGAGTATTTCGGCCGCTGGGTACGTACCTTTAACACTATTCTATACGTGTTCATATATTATTGTGTATATTTATTCATATTTATAGTTGATTCTGATGGTTGCAGATGGACCTTATTGAAAATGATAATCACCCAAATTGGTCGCACGAACTCAGACTTTTAGCGAGGAGGCCGGTCTATTCAAAAGTTTATGCGACGTGCAAGGTGAATGGTGTGTTATTTCGATGTGAAGACAGAGACCTCAGACTGAAAACACAAAATTCAGGGGTTATGGCACATGGTGGGGATGGTAGAGTTGACTATTACGGTGTTCTTCATTCAGTTGTGGAACTGCATTACGGGGAAGGCATGAAAGTGCACCTTTTCAAGTGTAGATGGTTTGACACACGGCCGCAGAGCATGAAAACCGATCAATACGGCATAAGTTCTGTGAACACTAGTACATCATGGTATGAGGACGACCCGTTCGTTTTAGCCACATGGGTGAAACAAGTGTTTTATCTTGATGATCTCGCCAAGGGTGACCCGTGGAAAGTAGTCAACACTATCCACCATCGCAACATTTACCGGGCGTCTACACTTGGAGTGGCTGAAGAGAACGAGGAAGGGGGCACCGTGTATCAAGAGCCCAACTCAAACGGTATTCCTGACTCCTCTTTTATTCGCCTAGACACGCCGGTGCGAATTCGACGTGAAGAGCCACTGCTTGTTGATGTTGATCCAACTGAAGAAACTAACGAGGACTCTAGTGGTGAGGACAGACATAGATTACCCCTATCGAGCAATTCAGAAACCGAAGAAGACTCATCCGATGATTCCGATTACAATCCGACGGATTAAGTAATTTAAATGATGTAATCCTTTCATTTGTAATCAACTCATTTCTAATGAACGGGCGTGGGGATGAGCCTCCCAGCTAGGCTGGGTTCCAAACCCCTTAAACAAAAATTTGAAATATGTTGACTGTTGGGTTGCTGGTTTTTTATGTTCAAGTTTGGTTATATGTGAACAGGACATCGGAATAGGAGAGGTGTTAAACCACTGATATTTTTGGTTTTTTTTTTCAGAGAATAGCCGACGAAAAATGCCTTATTTCGTCGGCCATTACAATAATGGCCGACGAATAATGAATTTTTCGTCGGCCATTTTGCGTATAGCCGACGAAAAATTCATTATTTCGTCGGCCATAAGTTTTTTTAAAAATATATATTTACAATAATGGCCGACGAATAATGAATTTTTCGTCGGCTATACGCAAAATGGCCGACGAAAAATTCATTATTTCGTCGGCCATTTGTTTTTTAAAAAAATAAATATTTTATTTTTAACCGAAAACGACAAAAAAATAGCCGACGAGTACTAGGTTTGATTTCGTCAGCTATGATTAAAAAAAAAAACAAAAAAATTCAGCTTCCATTTTCTATCACTATCGACAAACCATTGCTTCATCCTTCAAATGCAAATGTGTCGTGAAATCAGATATGACTGAAATATTGAAAAACGTCTGGGGTTGAAAAATGAGAAGATTCCGACAAAATCTGTGTGCCGAATGTTGCGGTTAGCTGTTTTTTACTGCCGTTTTCCTATGGGTAGCCTGACGGTCGGTAAATATTTTGAGGAAAATTTTTATACGATTAGTTGCGGCTCATCGATCTGAAACTATTCTCTGTTGAAGATCAGGCCAAAAAACGTCATTTTGACGGGCCAATTTCCGTTTTAAAGCGTTTAGAGGTTTGACTTTGCAGTTTGACCGTCCCGATCGAGCCTTTAACGTTGTCAGATGTAGTTGGATTTTTTTTCATACATGTATTTAATCTTAACGGTGATATCTGACGGTTGGAATAGATTTTCCAAACTTTTAGATTCAAAATCGGAACATATGCACTAATGTTCCTTAACTTGTTTACCAAGTGTTTAAGTGAATGTATAGTTTCAAATAGTTACTATACGTAGACTCTTCAAATGCAAATGTGTCGTGAAATAAGATATGACCGAAATATTGAAAAACGTCTAGGGTTGAAAAATGAGAAGATTCCGACAAAATCTGTGTGTCGAATGTTGCGGTTAGCTGTTTTTTACTTCCGGTTTCCTATGTGTAGCATGACGGTCGGTAAATATTTTGAGGAAAATTTTTATACGATTAGTTGCGTCTCATCGATCTGAAACTATTCTCTGTTGAAGATCAGGCCAAAAAACGTCATTTAGACGGGCCAATTTCCGTTTTAAAGCGTTTAGAGGTTTGACTTTGCAGTTTGACCGTCCCGATCGAGCCTTTAACGTTGTCAGATGTAGTTGGAATTTTTTTCATACATGTATTTCATCTTAACGGTGATATCTGACGGTTGGAATAGATTTTCCAAACTTTTAGATTCAAAATCGGAACATATGCACTAATGTTCCTTAACTTGTTTACTAAGTGTTTAAGTGAATGTATAGTTTCAAATAGTTACTATACGTAGACTCTTCAAATGTAAATGTGTCGTGAAATAAGATATGACCGAAATATTGAAATACGTCTACGGTTGAAAAATGAGCAGATTCCGACAAAATCTATGTGCCGAATGTTGCGGTTAACTGTTTTATACTCCCGTTTTCCTATGGGTAGCCTGACGGTCGGTAAATATTTTGAGGAAAATTTTTATACGATTAGTCGCGTCTCATCGATTTGAAACTATTCTCTGTTGAAGATAAGGCCAGAAAACGTCATTTAGACGGCCCAATTTCCGTTTTAATTTATAGGGTTTAGAGGTTTGACTTTGTAGTTTGACCAAAGGTTTAGCCGACGACATCAAATATTTCGTCGGCTATTTCCAAAGTATAGCCGACGAAATTAAATATTTCGTTGGCTATTTCCAAAATATAGCCGACGAAATATTTAATTTCGTCGGCTAAACTCTTGCGATCCGCTTATTGTCCGCCGTTGGATGGCTCAGATCAAACGGCTGTGATTTTCCAAAGAATAGCCGACGAAATATTTAATTTCGTCGGCTAAACTCTTGCGATCCGCGCCTTCTCATTGTCCGCCGTTGGATGTGGGAGATCGGACGGCTGCTGAGCGCCTAAAGTATAGCCGACGACATTCAAAGAATAGCCGACGAATTAAAGCATTTCGTCGGCTATTCTTAAGTATAGCCGACGAAATAAAGCATTTCGTCGGCTATTCTTAAGTATAGCCGACGAAATATTTTTAATTCGTCGGCTATACTATCGGGTATAAGTTTGTTGCAGCCGAACCTTAGCCTCCATTTGCTGCATTTTTCCAAATTCTCCATCCGATCCAGCGCCGCTCGCCTCGTCGTCCTCCTCCCTCTTCCTCCTCGAATCGGGCAACCCCCTCCTCCCTCTTGCTCCTCCAATCCGACAGCCTCCCTCTTCCTCCTCCAATCCGGCCGGCCCTCCTCCAATCCGGCAGCCTCCCTCTTCCTCCTCCTCCCTTCCATTTTCAATTCGATCGGCAGTAAGTTTTTTTTTTTTTTTTCATTTATGTTAATTAATGTTAATTTAGATATAATTTTGGTATTTATGTTAATTTAGGTATAATTTAGGTATTTATGTTAATTTAGATATAATTTAGGTATTGATGTTAATTTAGGTATATCTTAGGTATTTATGTTAATTTAGATAAATTTTAGGTATTTATGTTAATTTAGGTAATTGTTTTCAAATTTATTTTAATTGTATAATTTAGGTGTAATTGTATAATTTATACGTATAAATTGGTTTTTTAATTATATAAATTGATAACTTAATTGGATAATTTAGCTTAATTATATATATAGCTTAATTATATTTAATTAGAATTTGCTATTTAATATAATATAATTTAATATGTTAGTATATAAATTGTTATATTAAAATATGTTAGTATTATTGGTTATTATATTAATTAGAATTTGTTATTTAATATAATATAATTTAATATCAATTAATGTATTAATGCCTCGGGCTTTAGATGGCCGATGCATTAAGAAACCTATTCGGAGGCCGTCGTGGCAGCAGATCTAGAGGTTCTAGAAATTCCGGCGGTTCCGCAGACTCCGAGAGGACGGCTAGCCAGCCTGAGAGGACTACTAGCCAGCCGCGGAGGAGTGTAGATTCATCCCAGCCGCAAAGGACTGTGGATGCAGACCAGCCGCGACGGAGTGTGAGTGCTCGGCACCAGACCCTTCTCCAGGCGGGGCGGCCGTCGAGTACTTCACTTCCGCCTGCCGGTCCCTCTGTGGCTCCGAGGTTTAGTCGGCAGCTGTTTCACGAGGAGATAGCTGCCGAAGTTCCTCAGGTTCGTATGCCTGAGGTTCATCGGGAGCCGATGCCGAGTCCGACTCAGTCTGCTGCTGACTCGACTGAGGCTCCTACTCTCCCAAACCAGCTATTCCTCCCGTACAACATTCCGGCGATACCGGAGGTCGACTATCAGGGTGTGCCCTTATGGCCGGATATGCCTCAGTACGTTAGTGCTGCGGAGGCATACCAGCAGCAGCCATTTGAGGACCCTGACCACCTTATTTCGGCGAGGAGAAAAGGGAAGTCGACAGACGAGTCATCCACTTCAGGTAACATTTGATTTTATTAATTAAATGTTTTATTAAAATTAACGCACTAATATTTAATTTTATTAACCAATCGTCGTTTTTGTGATAGGGACAGCCGCTAGCAGTTCACGGAGGAATACGAGAGGTGTCATCTGTTTTGACACGCTCAGGAAAACTGTTGAGCGCAGAGGCAGGATCCAGATCAACGAACCTCCTAATCAGGAGGTTCCGGGGAAGAAAAAACGCTACTACTCGGGTTGCGTGGGGTCACTGATTAGGGACAGAGTCCCTATGTTGTGGACCCGGTGGGCTGATGTGCCCCAGGAGATCAAGAGGGAGGTGAACAACGCCGCGTCGGTGAGTAATTTAAAAAATTTAATTTATTTATCGTAATATTTAATAATTTTCGGTATTATTACAATTGTAAAACTAATAAAATTTTATTTTTCAGACATTCTTCGAGATTGACGACCACAGGCGGGATTGGGCGGACACCCAGCAGAACTCGAGGTACGTTTGTTTTTATGATATTATAATTATCTTATAATTATTAATATTTTATGATATTAATAATATTTCTAATGCACTTTTGTTTTTTTCGTAGGTTCAAAGAGTGGAAGAACGAGCTGCGTTCCCACTGTAACGAATACGACTACCTTGGTCGTATGGGTACTCCCAGGGAGTTCATGTTCAGGGAGTACGAGTGGCGTTGGTTGAAGACAGTAGACTTCAACAACCCAATTATGCAGGTAAATACTAAACTTCAGTAAAAATGTTTATTTTGTTAAAATTTTAATTATTAGTTTAATTATTTTATAATTATTACACTAATATTTTTTGATGCATTTTTCTAACATTTTATTATTTGTTTGAAGCAACGTTCTCGGATAAACTCTGAAAACCGCCGCCGGAACACAACCCCCCATCATGCTGGTTCACGGCCGTTTGCACAATATCAGGAGGAGGCGCTCAGAGATCATCCTGATAGCAACCCGTACGTGGAGACGTTCAAGATCGCTTATCCACAAGCGACAGAACAGCTCGTAAGTCGTTCATTACAATTTTAAAATTTTAATTATTAATTTTAATTAATTATATATTTGTTATAATATTAATTTTTTTTCCCGTCCACTTAGGAGAGGGTCAACCGGGCCGAAGAAGAGGTGTTCCAGCAAGTAGTTCGGGAGACACAACCGAACATTTCCGAGGCAGATCTAGAAGAAGCCATGCGCCATGTCGACCGCTCCAGTGTCCAAACGGCAGCGAGGATGTTCGACGCAGCCTTCCCAAACCGGACAAACAACTTCTACTGCCGGGGTTTGGGAAGTTCTGGACTAGGGCTTCTGAAGACCACTAAGGGAGGTCAAAAGAAGGGAGGCGGGGAGAGCCAGCATATGAGGGGGGAAGTGCAGCGATTGGCCGCAGAATTGGCGACCTCGTCCCAGACAGTACAGGAGCTGCGCCGCAGCACACAACAGTATCAGGAGGAGATGCGCCGCAGAACACAGCAGTATCAGGAGGAGATGCGCCGCAGATCACAGCAGTATCAGTTGGATATGGCCGGTTGGCATGCCGAATGCGAAAGAATTCGGCAACACAACTACGACGGCCAACAAACCTGGTGGTATGAGATGTTCGCGGCACAAAACCAAAGCCTTCCACCCCCGACCCCGTTTCAGCGGTTAGCGGAACCTCCAATGCCTCAACCTCCCGAGTTCGGTCACCAGGATGACGACCCTGATGGAGAGCAGGATGCTGGGGATGACCTGCTGGACTTTAGTGGCTTAGGTGATGATTAGGGTTTAGGGTTTATGTATATATATTAGAACGAATTTAATAAAAATGGTATTTAGACGTGTTTCTTGTTGGTGCAAATGCATGGACTGTTTTTGTGATTTGCAGGTTGCTTGGAATGGTAATTTAGAAAATAATTTAATTTTTTTTTTCTCAAATGTAAGAATAGCCGACGATTTTGCCATTATTTCGTCGGCTATAAAAACTATAGCCGACGAATTTTACCAATTTTCGTCGGCTATAACCGTTATAGCCGACGAAAATTACATTATTTCGTCGGCTATAACTAATTAATGCCTATTAAATATTAATATATTTCGAAGCAATAGCCGACGAAAATTTACAGAATCGTCGGCTATTGTTTTCAACAAATAGCCGACGAAAATTTATTAATTCGTCGGCTATTGTCAACAACCAATAACCGACGAATTAATAAATTTTCGTCGGCTATACTTACTGGATTTCGTCGGCCATACTCGAAAATGCCCGACGAAATTCGTCGGCAATTTCTCCCAGGTTTGGCCGACGAAAAATATTTTCGTCGGTACAGCCGTCGGCCATACTCTACTATAGACGACGAATTCGTTTTTTTCGTCGGCCATTGTATTACCGACGGGGTTGTTCTGACGAAGTATAGCCGACGAATATTTCGTCGGCAGAGACTATAGCCGACGAAATTTAGCCATAGCCGACGAAATTTTTTTCGTCGGCTATGCATTCGTATCCGATAGTGAGCTTCATATGTAGTTTATTTGGCAAACTTACAAGTAATATTTACATTGAAGTTCTGCTTTCATTATATTTTGTTTCAGTTATGATATGATATAAAGCTCTATTTGATCGCATTAGTATTTTATATAAATGTGAAACATGAAGCATTATATGTTCATTTTATTACTGTTAAATAATTATTTTATTTAACATGTTATTTAGTTTGAGCATTGCCATGACAATGCAATTTCATGAGCATTGTAATATAAAGAAAAACGGACAAACATAATACTGTGATAAAATATTTTCACGAAGAATGAAAAATATGACCATTACAAATTTCGGCCTTGAATCCAATATTTATTTCTTGAAAATTTTTCAAGATGGATATCTTATTAATTGTGTAAAAAGCAATAATAATGGAATTTCATTAGCTTCACATGCAATGAAAACGGAGAAACCAAAATTTTACTGTGATAACGTAATTTCACAAAGAATCGGATTTACCATAATGTATCTTGGTTTATATTAGTTGTCGTGAATGTTATTTAGACCGCGAAGCTAATACATTTTATTCTTCCTATATTTTACAGATGGTTTAACCATCACAGTTCGACTTTGACACATTGGACTCTGAAGAACTTGAGTACCAAATTCCCCTATTGAGCCAAATAAGGCTTGAGCATGGTATATTTATGCAAACTGTTTTATGTAAATAAGCTAAGAAATAATTATAATATCTCGAATGACAATGTAAGGTCTGAGAAAAATAAATTTCCTGAAACAAATTATGCAAAGTAATGCAACAACCCTAAAACAAAGGGCAATGACGATGTAAGGTCTGAAAAAATAGAGGGTAATGACGATGTAAAGTCTGAGAAAAAAAAAATATATCTTGGAACAAATTGTGCAAAGTAATGCAACAACCCTAAAACAAAGTTCAATTACCATGGACGTAAAGATTTCTATAATCATCCAAAAGCAAGTGGAGACAATGTACCATTTGAAAATATGACATAGGGGACATGTCATGTGAAGTGAAGCACTCTGCCATTGTTGTAAATCAATGAAGTATGGATACGTATATTACAAGCTAGCAAAGAATTAACTGTGACTTATAATAAGTATAAAGAATCATACGAGTACGCGGATTTTGGAAAAGTGTCTTCAATATCCAACAAGAACATTGAAAATGAATTTACAACTAAATGCATACCATATGGGAAGAAGATGTCAATGACACATCTCATCATTGCAGCTATTAAAAGAGCCAAAAGGATTTGACTCCATCCAAGAAAGACTTTGATTAGTCTATTTTTAAATTTCTAGGATATCCTTATAAAGGTTATTACGCCTAAATTAGACTTTTGGTCTTAAAGTTTCTATCTCTAAATTGGATAAGACTAAATGTAATCGTTGACATGTTAATTTTCTCTAAAGGAATTGAGAGTATTCAAATTTTATTCATGATATACATGATTCAATTTTCTGTATCTAACTTTGTAAAGTATTGCATAAAGTAAAGCAACATATCATAATATAGGCATGACATAAAGAACTGTGGGCAAATAAACGCACCATGTAATCCCTAGAATAATAGTACTGAAGGACAATGGTACTAATATATCACAAAAATAACACAATAGTACTGAAGAACAGTAGTACTATAATGAAAGTGATAAGGATCGGTATATCTGTTCCTTTAGGATTCATAATGCACCTGCCTAACTAGGATTACCATAGCTTTTATTACAATCCCCATCGAGTTACTCTAAAGAACTTGAGTTACGTTTTGATGTATATATTGAGCATATGTCAAATTGACAATTTATGCGATAAGAGAAAATTGAATTTGTTCAACATTTTAAAGAAATTTATGCCACGATGTTCATGTAAAAAGACAGAGTGACAATTCATTTGAGCTCCTTTGCATTACCTTTAATGACTACGGATGTAAACGCGTATTAGAGAAATTTATATGTCAACTTAGTGGGTTATATGTAACCGCTAATTGAATCCAAAGTCATAAGAAAATGATCTTTTGGAATTTTGACATAGATTGGCTTTGATATGGTGATCCGTATATTAAAGAAATTACTATGGACACCCATATTTTGGATGAACAGAAGCAAACACCAGAAGAATATGGTTCCCACACGAAACCGAGGACGACCAAAAAACATGTTATCCTCAAATATTATTTCGATACAATCCATGTAGGGTTGAAGACGTGTGTTCAATCCCTAAATTCCACCGCTCCCCTAAGGTGGCATTATAATATATTTGATGCACAAGTATATGCACTTATACCCTATTATGTTTCTGACATCCATCGTGATTTTATGAATAAAAGTATATCATTCAAAGCATACTCGTAAAATTATGATTGACACCATCATATGCAAAGGAAACATGTGTTCTCATTATGTTCTTATATTGAATCCAAAGATGATTCAGTGGACTGATTCAACCAACTTGCGGACACCTTAAATATTTTATGGTGTTGGTTGTTGTGTCGACACGCTGGTCACGTGTTATGACACCATCCACAATTAAAATTTATGCTGCTTATGCTAGAAAGTCAAAGCACCTAGGCCGAGTTAATTTCCGTAGGAGCAATGATTTTATAGCTTATTATATAGGATCTGTAATGGACATCATATTCCTATATAAAAAAAAAAACTCAATTGGTCTCACGGAAAACGACTACAGTAATAGTCTTAATATTGGTAAAGCACACCGATACTTCCGTTATGGGTTATGCAATTTTTGCATGCAGCGTTACTTTTTCATCTATGACCATTATCATTGAACCAATTTACACCATAGCTAGTGACTATGTGTGAGGATTTTAAAGGATTTCAAACGAACTTGTAATCCTTGAGCTCTTTTGGATTGACACGGATCTACAATCCTTGAGCTCCATTAAATGTTTTATGTGCCAAAATTGCGCCGCCACAGCGCACAATGATAGGTTACTTGAGATGAATAAATATTTATGCTGGATATGAACTTCCAGCTATAGTCCGCTATGTCGAAACCTTGACAGGCAATCTCCTCACCGCTAGATTTGCGGTGTGTCACTTGGATGAGACAGTCTTCCTGTCGTTAGGGGGAGATAAGAACAAGCATGTTCAAGTGGAACGACAGGAATTGTCGTGGTTTGTCCCCACTGTGTCTCATCTCGATCCTCAAAAATCACACAAAGTAAGGTGTGTAGATATCTTATACATTAAAGTGACGAAATCACATAAACCTGCTGCACAATATACCTGTAAGGATTGTGTTTTATCAAAAGGACATGGTACCACCCAAGAGGAATTGGGTATTGCACTGCCACTATGGATGGTGGCATGGTGACACCATAAGTGGCATAAATGGTGTCACAGGCCGTGGCTCTCCAAGGAAGAGGGGGAGGCCACCTTAGGTTCGATACATACTTGTGTAAAGGAAGAAAACAAGTTTGGCACAACCTGATCTATTGATCAGTGATACTCAAATCCGTCTCATGAGAATATTTATGGATTGTGGTTATCATTGGGGGACGCCTCAAATGTTAGAACCAATCCTTAAAGTATAGAGATCTCTACAAACACATTACACTAGTGTACATGAGGACGTGGAATAATGAGTCTACTATCGAACCATACTTCGTTGAAAAATGTCAACTTAGTAAACTGGCCTAATGGAAAGAAGCGATCCAGTATAAACAAAGAGATAGATATTTGGGCGGGTGACGCCGACACCGCAAATATAAACCCTATCAAATATATCTTTGTTAGAATGCGTAATGAGAATAAGAGTATGCAGACTCACCTTATGGCGCAACGTTTCTAAAAAACGCACTGGAATCGACTACGAGGAGATATTCTCTCGTAATGGACTACGAGGAGACAGTTTCTCGTAATGGATGTCATTGCACTCCACTACCTTGTCAGTTTGGTAGTTTCCGAAAAACTGAACATGCAGCTTATGAAAGTGGTCAATACATATATCTCTATGGGGATCTAAATTAAGCGATATACATGAGGATCCTAAACAGACTTCATCCACCCAAATCAAGTTGCACTAGATCACATAAGTGCGTTTACAAAAGAAATTGAAACGTTCACTAAAGTGACTACTTGATTGGGAAGAGATTGGTGAATTATGCCCTTGCGTGCTCATTATGGATATACACAGACTCTCAATGAATTAAGAGATACTCTATGTATTGTAAATCCTAAGTTAAGAATGAAAAGATCTTGGGAATACACAGTCTTGAAATGAAACTCAAGGACTGTAATGATGGTGACCATACATCAATCGGCTTAGGCACTCTAAAGAATAAAGTGAGGCCTACATATACTCCCATGATCAGTCGAAGTCTTTACTCTAACAATAGATCTGTTTTTTCATTTAAAGGAAGATGACGAAGAAGTGTTGGGAAATGAAATTCCTATACAAGTGCAATGACGCATGATTGTACTTAAACATAATATGTAAGACTCGACCTCTCATTCGATAAAAATTTGTAAAGCTATGTGTAGCTCTGCGCCCACGCAACGCAAATGGTTCTTTCAAATACTTAAAGATATGAAAGATTTGGGCTTATTCAATCTCTACATAGAATGTGACATGATAAAGAAATTATCTACGTAATAACTAACTATGCGTACAGAAAAACGCATTAAAGGTGAGATAAGAAAATCTGTTATTACAGATCAATTTCAAATCTCTTAATGGTTCACCCATACTCTAGACGAAATTATGACTATTTTGTTATATGAAGGTCATACCACGAGTGAACTTGATGTTCAATATGAACCTATGCGTTTGGTACATGAACAACCTTATCCTCAAGATCAAAGTAAATCATTGACAAGATTTAGTATATGAACTTGAAGTTGGATCTGATGACGATTTGACAAGATTTAGTTACTAAATCATTGCTCAAAGTCATATTTGGAAAAACATGTGAAAATGCATAACTATGCTAATATTACTAAAGCTCCCTTGATCAAATGAAAGAATCAGGGAGAATCCCATGATTAATGTAAAAATCAGGGGGAGGTGCAGACATCAGGGGGAGTCTAGCACATACATGTTGTTTCCAAATGTAATAGGTGTGTTGTGCTCTTTTTCTCCTTCGATCAAAGTTTTATTTTCTCTCATTGAGTTTTTGTTACTTGGCAAGGTTTTTAATGAGGCAACACCACATGCACCATTTCACCTCTGACTCGGCACAAGGGAGAGTGTTAAAGGAAAAACACATTATGTGTCTTCGTCAATGTAACTGACGAGAGGTAATTAGGTAGTCATTATTGTCATTAATGTATTTACTATTACCGTTGTAATACTCACCCTATATAAAGGGGATTATCAATGAAATTAGAAGACCAATTCCCATTTTCCTACAACAATAGTGTTGTTTTAGAGCATTTTTAGCAAATTCTTTATTTTGACTATTTAGCTATTTTAGAGAGTTTGTTTATTTTTTTAATCAAACTTAGGAGCTCCACCAGACTCCTAAATGACTAGTCATTTTAACTCTTAGGTATCTCGCTTCTAAATATAGAGAGCGAGATGAGGCTCTCTATAATTTAATACATTATTTTTAGATGATTCTTTTTAGATGTAATATATAATTGCATTTAAGGTAAAAAAAATTTAAAAATTTAATTAATATGTAAGTTCAAAATAGTTAAAATAGAGAGAATTGATACGGACATATTTTTGAACTGGCTAGCCAAAATGACATTTTAGCTATTTTAGCTAAAATTTGACTAAAAAATTCCTAGCATTGCTAAAGTTGCTATTAATATGTACATTTTCAATTCAAAATGCAGTTATATATTATATTACATAGAATCATCTAAAATGAATGTATTAAACTATAGAGAGCCTCGTCTCACTCTCTATATTTAGGAGCGAGATAGCTAAGAGTTAAAATGGTTAGCCACTTAAGAGTCTGGTGGAGCTCTTAATTTTGATTAAAAACTAAACAGACTCTCTAAAATAGCTAAAAAGTCAAAATAGAGAGTCTATTAAATATGCTCTTATAATAGAGCGTCTGTTAACGATGCTCTAATAGAGAGTCCGGTATACTTGTTATTTTTTCGCAAAAAACTAAATATGCTCTCTAAAGTAGCTAAAGAGTTATAATAGAGAGTATGCTGAAAATACTTTCACCTTATCAAATCCGTGAGCCAAATTTGTCTTACCAAATTTCTCTAGCATTTGGCCAGAAAGTATTAACGACCAAAATATAAGTATTTACGACCATTTTGATTGTTGGAAATCACATTTTGTGTTGTAGTGAAATAAGAACTGCAAATTACATAAATAATACATTAATGATCGATAAACGTAAGAGCTTTCTCAAAATTGTATTGAGACACACAGAGACAAAACATTACACCCACAAGTATACAAATATTGTCTTCCAATTTTCTTGTTGGTTTATACGGCAAATATATCTGAGATTGAAACTCGATCGAGACATTCGAGTGTACATGTGAGGTAAAAATGAACATATACATCCTTCACACACCATCTCTATCAACTTTCAAAAAGTGGTTAGGGAACTCGTATATCGTGATCACAAACCCACGTACGTTCTTAAGAACTCAGATCTTAACTTAATTTGTATACTATAATCCAATTTGATCAGCTCATTTTCTTCTTCTGTTTTTCTTCTTTCTTGGCGAAAATTCAACTCTTTGCCCATTATTAATTTTCCATTCAAATTAATCATGATTGCATTCGTGCCATGCACTTCAGACATTCAAAGACCGCATGGCTTAATGGAAAATGGAAATATTGGTATTCAAGTAATGCTGTTAACCCCAAGCTATATTTGGAAATTTAGTATCTCTTCTTAAGCATTCAGAAAGCTTTCGAGATTTAGCTCCACTTAAAAATGGATACATAATAATTATTTACATGCATGCAAGCTACAAAACTTTCTGTAAGTTTCTATGTACGATCAAAGTCAAATAATTCCAACATACAATCTTAATTTGTGTTCCAAACTGAAAATAAGGATACAACAAAATCAGAACTTAAAATTTTAAATTTCTCAACAGTACCAATTGGCATGATAAATGCTTTAATCAGTTCATCTCCTTCTCACCATCGAAATAGGGTTCCCATCAAACAAGTCATCAATCATATTCTCAATATCTTCCGGTTGGTACCTTATATACTTCTCAGTTTGCCTCCCGGAATCCAAGTACTGCTTGAACCTCCCCCAGAAAGACCTGTACGCCGGAATCATCACCGCTGACACTGAAACCCTAAGCTCCGACTGAAGCTGCTCGTCGCTCACAACCCACGTGCTTTGTGTCTTGTGTATCTCATCGAAGAGTGTATTGAAGCTCTTGAATCTCTCCTTCAGCACTGGCTTCGACACCTTTCCGTTCACTTGCAAACCCTCATGGTTGAGGCACTGCAAGACCTTGCTCCATGTGTCCCTCTGGTAATTCTTATGGTACCCTCTCAAGTCTGTAGACCGCTTTCTACACCACGTATCGCCCATCAATTGGTGAATCTCGCTAGAACCCTTCACCTTTTGCATGATGTACCTTCCGTTGTTCATCAAGAAAATGTACCGTAACGCCGAGTCCCTGTATAGCTTGGACTTCATGTCCAAATTGGAATCCAACATGTCCATAACTGTTATTAACTGCAACTGAAACGGCGACCAGGACGGCGTCGTTCCGGGGGTGTTACTACCGCTGCTTCCTTGTGCGTCTTGGTTTTGTTGAAACACCTCTTCTAGTGAGTCCTTGTACTCGCAGGCGTATTTTAGATAATTCATAACGTAACGTGTCAAAGGGTGAACCGCGCCACTTGGCACCGGTGTTTTTCCGTTATCGGACTTGATAGAATTCTCTAGATCACAGAATATGCTCACCGCTGCTTCGCCGAGACGTTTCTTCGCCGCCTCGGCCTCCAAGATCAGGTCCTTGCTAAACTCTTCTGAATAGAAGCCTTTAATAGCTGGAACAAGATCTCGGAGGCACTCATACATGTCCAGTATCTTGAATAGCTTCTCCGCTGACCGCTTTGTCAGCACGACGGCGTCGGCGAAGTTAAAGAGCTGGACGACAACAGCGCCCGCCAGGTTGCAGAACATGCTGTCAGCTATGGAGGGGTGGCCTTCGAAAACGGAGTCACAGAGCTTCCGCTCGCCGGTGATGAGGATGGTGGAGCACGTTTTGACGACGTTTATCCATGTGGCGATCTCTCCTTCGAGAGCCTCCCATTGCATTCGCTGGACTTCGTCAATACTGATGTTCTCGTAGCCAAGATCGTTGAGCGAGGATTTGAACGCGTTTCGCCGCGAAAGGCTGTAGACCATGCAGCACTCGTTCTCGTATCCGGAGGCGATCATTGTGGTGGCTATTCTTTTCATGGTGGCTATGCTCTCCGGCGAAAATGACGGGAACTTCTCTAATGGATCCGGTTCGGTTGCTTGGCTTGGCTTCCGCTCCGAATCGTGATGGTTACTGTTGAAGGAGGACAGCTTGGCTGTTAACTTGTTAGACAAGCTTTTCTCAGAGCTAGGGTTAGAGTCTGATCTATTGTTAGTATTATTCTCATCTTGATTCAGAAGGTTGCGAAATTCGTCGTCCAATAAGGCCATGGCTCGTTGCAGAACCGCACTGGTTCGGTTCAACGTCTCCGCCGTTGCCGAGTTGGAAGGGATATCCCCTAACGTGATCGAGATCTTCGAAACCCGAATCACTGCCTCCACGAACATGGAGTCTTCGGCCTCGTTTTGGCCAAAACTCGCCAAGCCTTTCCCGTATTGCTTTATCATGGAGTCAATGGTTTTGGAGAGCGTCTCGACCGAGCTAGGAACATCTGGAAGGTCCCCATTTTCTTTGGCTGATTTAGTCAAGACGACCAAGAAGCAATCGACTTCTTCAAGGACTTCATCGTGGCTCATCAAGGGGACATCAAGATCCTGATGACCGGCGCCACCTTCTTTCTCTTCGGCCTCTTCCTCGTCGATGGTGTCATAGCGTTTTCTGGGTGTGGTTGGGCCTGAAAAGATGTGTTTCTTGCTAGAATGTTGTCTCGGAAAACTCACGGACTTTTCTGGCGCCGGAGTGTTTTTCTCCATCAAGTCCGATCTACGATCCACTCTGCTCAACTACAGTTAATGGATTAATTCTCTTTTCTTGTTATTTTTGTTTAAAAAAAATCTCAGCAAATTGGTTGCTGAAACAAAATGGAAATGCTATTGGGAGAGAAGAAATCTGGATCAGCAACAAAGAATGGAAATGGATGAAGGAGGATTTTTCGGAGGGAAGAATTGGAAATTAGAGGGAGGTGCAGTACGAATGGATAGGGTGGAGTTTGATTTTTAGGGGAAGATGTTTTGATTTTGTGTTTTAATGGTGATTTTTGGGGAGCTGGAAGTTGGTCTGTTGACAGTTGACCTTTTTTTAGGGTTCATTTTGTGCTCCCCACGACTGTTCCACTCTTTGTGCATGTAACTCTAAAATATGATCATTAGATTAGGAATCGTATCATGCATCCTCATGTAGAGTTATGTGCTTAGAATTATAGCTACGACGTGGTCACGATGTCTAAATAATTTATCTAATTAAATTGCTATTTGTTATGGCCACATGTTAGGTGTTGCTTCACTACAAAAAAAAATTGGGCAAATCCCACAAAAGAAATGTAGAATTTGTCATGTGGCCATTGTAAAAGAAGTCACAAAAGACAAACAAATGCGAAATTTTTATTATATAATGATATAAAAAACTACATTTGTTTGTTTTTTATGGCTTATTTTACAATGGCCACACAAACAAATCCCACATTTCTTTTGTGGTCATTGCCTAATTTTCTGTGTTGCTTGATGGGTCATATCACTACTACTAGAAACTTTGTCGACTCATTGTACTACTAGATAATTATGGGGTCAAGGTTGTGTTTCTAGTTAGTTAAATTTCAATGAAACCTTGACCCCTTCATATTACATTCCTAGAGTTTCTAGGTAACCTGCTGTGAGTGATAAATACATGGGCTAGCTGGTTCGTTAACTCATCCATGTCACTGACGACTTTGACCTCGAAGTAGAGAAGCGGCTAGCTCGTAGATTTTGTAAACTTCAAACAGGATTTAGGCGTGGATGCTAAGACTCTTTGCATATATATATAGATAGTATTTCCACTAAAAAATCTCTTATTTTGTTCATTTTAAGAAATCAGTTATTAAATTAATTTTTTTTATCATATTTTAACATCTCTACCATTCAATTACTAGATTTGCATGTGTAGATCATTATTGTAAATTTTTAGTCAAAATGGTGATCGTTAATGCATTTAACTAGATGAAATCAATGGACATATGAAATTTGTCAAAGCTGAACCGTTCATGTTTTTATTTGTAAATTTCAATTTTGAATGCTCTAATGATTATCAAATTGAATGAAAATTTTCAGATATGATCTACTCATATAAACATGAAAGTTGAACGGTAGAGATGTTAATATGTGATCGAAAAGTATGTTAAATGATCGATCCCTTAAAATAGACAAAATAATGGATCCCTTATGGCCTATATATATATATATATAGACTAAGTACCTTCGCACCAATTCTTATGGCGCGGATTCGATATTTTGACTAAGTTTTCGATTGAATTTTTACATCTCCACCGTCTAGTCTTTAGGTAATCATGTATAGATCATGTCTGTAAAATTTCAGCCAATTTAATAATCGTTAAGGCATTCAAATGTGCGATTTCCTATCATAAACATGAACGATTCAGTTTTGACAAAATGCAGTCTGTCCATTTGTTTTAATCTAGTTTGATATGCTAATGGTTATCAAATTGGCTGAAAATTTACAGAAATGATCTATACATGAGTACCTAAAGACTAGATGGTACAGATGTAAAAATTCAATCGAAAAGTTAGTCAAAATATCAAATCCACACCATAAACATTAGTGCGGACTTCTTTAACTAAGAAGATATATATATATATATATACACACACACACTCACACACACTGACCTCATCCTCATATATGGCTTGATAGAATCTACGTACTACAAGTTCAATTGAGCCCTAGCTCGCGGTGGTGTTCGTTTGGAATCTTACTCATAACGATTGTCACTCGCTGATTCAACTCAATTTATTTACTGAATCGAAAGGGGTTTTTTCCTCTCCCCCATAGGTGGCTATGATCGATGCATTAGTGTTGCCGGAGATAGACAAGTTCCGTGCAGGGGAGATTGAGGCCTGAGACAAAATAATATATATTGGCCATCCAGTTAGCTAGGCCGGGTTGTTTGCACTGGTCTTCTCCTTAAATTTGGGCGTCATGAATTGATGATTTTGATTAACCTAAGTAGGTTTTAGGGTTTTGCGGGCAGAGTGAGTATCCCCCCGTTTCTATCAATTCATTCTTTTCTTTCCCCATATAAATGACTGTACGTAATACCTGAGCTCAAGTATGAGTAGTAATGAATTTGACACACCAATCCTTGGAAACTCAAGTTATATAGTGTATGTGTTGTTTTAGTTGTGTGTCTTTTCTTCTTCTTTTAATCACTGAAAACTCATTCAACATCTTACTAGTAATATGTGAAGGAAAATACTTGTGTTCATACCAGTATAGACGTGTGCGTCCATACTCTCTCTAATTTGTATATACTGGGCAATATTATCAACTATTTTAACCGTTCAAAAGTTGAATTAATCAATAAAGATCATCTCTGTAAAAATTCGGAATAAACCAAAATCGTTTGCTCATTCGATTGTATCAAACAAATGAACGGTTGTTCATGAGACTCTCAACTTTCACTAGAACTGTTCATTTGTTTGATGCAATCGAATACAATCGAATGAGCAAACGATTTTAGTTTATTTCGAATTTTTACAGAGATGATGTTTGTTAATTAATTCAACTTTTGAACGGTTAAAATCGTTGATAACATTGCCCAATATATGCAAATTAGAGAGAGAGTAGATGCACTCGTCCATACTGGTATAGATACAAGTATTTTTCATATGTGAAACAAACTCACAACATCTCATTTACAAAGAAAATAATAATATCTCTATATATAGAGCGAATAGTATCGAGTTACTATTGTTTAGTCATTTTAATTCATAAAGAGAAAAAGAAAATCGCATCTATGATCGAGTTGCGCTACTTGTACATGTAATGCAGCCTTTGCCATTATTTGAATCTGAATTATGGTTCCGTAATTGGATCTCGAGGCCACCTTGTATACAGCTCACACCACAATGGAACTTATTTTTCTTCGATGCAATGGAACTTATTGTGTGAGTACAGTACTACATTTTAGATGTATGTTATCACAGGCGTGGCAACCATATGAATTTAATCCAAAATGTAATGGTACGTAAATGACAATGGTAAGTAGCACGTGCATGAGCAGGTGAGTAGCTCCTTCCCGCCAGATCGCATTAGGGGAACAAACTGCAGAAAATTATTTTCTCCATCCAAAATTTCAGTAGAATAAATTGAATGATTTCCCTGGTATGTATATATAGTCTTTATAAGGTTTGCTCTTTTGGTTTCACTGGTTGTTGTTTTGTTGAATATGGCATGGATATTGTTGAAGTTTCTCTTCTAATGTTATCTTCATTCTCCACTAGCTAGCTATTTCTCACTGCTTGAGGAAACTACTGCAAGTGTTGAAGATTATTACAGGTTCTCCCTGCAATTCCTTCTTTAATATCTCGATCATGTCGTTCTAAATGAAGAAATAGACATGCTGCAGCTCATAAAAGAGACTAAGACCATCCAAACTGATACCATAGTCCCAACATTTATCATTGAAAACGAAAAGAAACGAAATGTTAAGACCATTCAATGACATTACACATGAATTAATAGAACAGAAAAGAATCAGGTGGAACTGGACGCGTGGGCCTCCTATAGGCCCAATAAACTTGTTTACTCCAGCTGGTGATGCAATATCAAACTCAGCTATCATAAACCAAAACCCAGAAGCTCATGAATTACCCCAAAAGAAGAAGAAGACACGCTTCTGTCACCCTCTGAAGCTCAAAGGTAAAACTTTCCCATACTTATGAAAGAAATGAGAACCTTTTCTCTACACACTTTGACGAAATTATTGTAATGATGAATTCCCATTTTCGTGATTTCACTTTTGGAATATTTGTTGTCGGTGCTGCACTGTTCTGGGATTCAATTTCTACCATTGGCATCATTATTTGAATCTTGATGAACAAGTCCAAAATCTTAATGGCCAGACGTGTGGCATCTTCATTTTGGACCATTGTCTTCAAGGAGTGGGGAGCAAAGCTAGACTAATAAATTTGCAGTCATTTTCTTATAGACTACGACGAAAAGCATATACAGAACTACAGAACGAGTTAACTTGTACTGAGGAGATTTAAGTTTTTTCATTGCTCCATTTAGAATGGGGGGACTCTGTGCTTCTGTATCACTTGCTATATTAGTTGGAGACATAAAGTTCATCCATTATGTTGAATAAATGTGGCAGGTGACTTGGATTTCCATACATAAGATGGTGGCCCATGATTGTTTATTCAACACTACTACTTAAGATACATGTTTGTTCTCATTCTTATTTTATAAGAAGAATTAGGAGCTAAAGTCATTGGAAATTTGGTAATGCATTTAGAAGATGACCGAGTTTATTAATATATTTCTAGCAATTAGATTCAATTACCGAATTGCAAAAAAATTGCTTAGCGCTCTCCCTAATTCTGGTAGGATTTTTTCGAGTTCTGCTGCCTATGGTGATGGTTGCTCTAAAATCATATAATTGTAGGGCTTGGCTTGTTGTTCATACTATGCTGCTCCTTTCTTTGTGGCTGAATTGAGGAGATGCTTGAGAGATCTACGTTTCGACAGTTGTGGAGGTTGGATCTTTCACCACATATAAAAGAAATAGTCGACTTCGGCGACGGTCTTTTGGTTGGCGTCAACTTCGACGTCGGTTTGTTGATTGGCTTCGGCGCGACAAGTTATGGTGTTAAGGGGGGTTTGTTGGGAGTTAAATTTGCTCTTGTGGAGTCGGAAAATCATTGGTCTGGGTTGGATAGGGAGGCCGACTACGTCGGTTTTCTTCTGGAGCCTGGTTTGTTGGGGGTCAGATATGATTGTTAGACCTGAGCCGGAAGGAGAAAGCAAAGAAGTATCGGAATAGCAGAATTGAAAGAGATAAATATAAATTCAAGTCATATTCATTCTTGTCCTCAGCAATAGCAGCTTCCGGACTAAATAGAGCATATCCTAGCTTAGAATAGCTGTCACTAGATTGGGCCTAAACATGGGCCAATAACACAAAAGCATGTACAATGAAACAAGGCCTGGAAGGGTGTTGTCGCAACAACTACTCCCTCCCTCAGAATGCGCTTGTCCTCAAGTGCAGAAGTCTGGGAATCTGTTGACCATGGTGTGTGCGTCTTCCCAGGTGGCCTCGTTGATCGGAAGCCCTTCCCATTGGATTAGCCAAGTAGTGATTTTCTTCCCTTTCTTTGTGCGAAACCCCATGTCCAACACGGATTTGGGGATCCAAGTCAACTCCCCTTCTGTGTTGAATGGTGGAATTGTTGTTGATACCGGAGTGCCCTCGCCGAGTCGCTTCTTCAAGAGGGAGACATGGAAGATTGGGTGTATGCGGGCTGACGGTGGTAGTTGCAGGCGATAAGCGACCAGTCTGACGCGCTCTGTGATCAGGAAGGGTCCATAGAATCTTGGGCTGAGTTTATGGCAGCTTCGTTTGTTGAGCGATCTTTGCCGGTAGGGGTGGATTTTCAGGAATACCCAATCTCCAACAGCAAATTCCCGATCTGTTCTGTTTCTATCTGCAAATTGCTTCATCCGGTTTTGTGCGATTGCCAGATTGGATTTCAGCTTGAGTAGCGTTTCATCCCGTGACTGTAGAGCGGTGTCCACTGTGTGCAGCTTGGTTGTCTTTGGTATATATTTGGTTATTGCCGGTGGGGGATGGCCGTAAAGAACCTGGAAGGGTGTAGTTTGGATGGACGAGTGGAAGGTGGTGTTGTGCCAGAATTCAACCCAGTGCAGGAGGTGTTTCCAATTGTTTGGTTTGTCGAACACAAAGCAGCGCAGATAGTGTTCCAGTGAGCGATTCACAACCTCTGTTTGGCCATCGGTTTGGGGGTGATAAGCTGAGCTATGACACAGTTTGGTTCCCTGCAGGCGGAAGAAATGCTGCCAGAAGTTGCTGAGGAACACCGCATCTCTGTCACTGACGATGCGTTTTGGTAGTCCGTGCAGGCGAAAGGTTTCGCGCATGAATGTCTCTGCAATTTGCGCTACCGTGAAGGGGTGAGTGACGGGGATGAAGTGGGCGTATTTGGATAGCCGGTCAACCACAACCATGATGGCGTTCGATCCATGGGACTCCGGTAGTCCTTCCATGAAATCCATTGAGATGTCTTCCCAAGTGTCTTCTGGGATGGGGAGTGGTTGTAGAAGGCCTGGGGGACTGATGGCTTCATAGTTTTGGCGCTGGCATTGGTCGCAGGAGGCCACGAACCTTTTGACATCACCTCTCATGCCTGGCCAAGCAAAGTTGCGCGATAGCCGAATCAGAGTGCGCAAGTACCCGGAGTGTCCGGCGGTGAGTGAGCTGTGGAAGTCATGCAGCGCCTTTGCGCGGAATTCGGATGATTCCGGAATGAAGATTCTGCCCTTATACAGTAGCCTCCCTTGTGCTAGTGTGAAATTCTTTTTGTGGTTGTCACCCCGTTCCAGTGCCTTAATTATCTCGGCTGTGGCCGGGTCACGGCGGCAGGCTCTGTCAATGTGTTGGATGTAGTCGAACACCGGGGCGGACGCTATGCGGATCGCCATCAGCTCATGTTGCCTGGACAGCAGATCTGGGACTATGTTGGATTTCCCTGCTTTGTACTCTATTGTGTAGTTGTAGCTGAGTAGTTTGGCTAGCCATTTGTGCTGGGCCGGAGTCGAAATCCTTTGGTCTACCAGGGGTTTGAGTGTTTGGTGATCAGTTCGAATGGTGAAGGCATGGCCGAGGAGGTATTGGCGCCACTTCTCTATGGCATATAAAATTGCCACCATCTCTCTGTCATATGTGGATAGGGCTTGGTGTTTTGGTGATAAGCCCTTGCTGAGGAAGGCCACTGGGTTTCTGTCTTGTAACAGCACTGCACCTATCCCTTTGGCACTAGCATCAGTTTCAATGGTGAACGGTTTAGTGAAATCTGGTAAGGCAAGAACTGGTGCTGAAGTTAGGGCGGTCTTGAGGTGGTCAAATGCAGTTTCAGCCACCGGTGTCCACTGGAAGTTGCCTTTCTTAAGCATGTGGGTTAGTGGTTGTGCCATGTCGCCATACCGCTGTATGAATTGTCTGTAATACCCCGTCAAGCCGAGGTAGCCACGAAGGGACTTGAGTGTGGGGGGCTTGGGCCAGGCTGCTATGGCCTTGACTTTCTCTGGGTCAACTTGTACCCCCTGTCTACTAATTATGTGGCCCAAATATTATATTTCCTCTTTGGAAAATGAGCATTTAGTCAGCTTAACTTTGAAGTTGTTGTCACTCAACAATTGTAACACCGATTGTAAGTGTGCCATGTGATTGTCAAAAGTGGTACTAAATATCAATATATCATAAAAAAAAAAACGAGAACACACTTACGTAGTAATAAGTAGAAAAGAATATTCATCTCGGCTTGGAATGTGGAGGGAGCGTTACAAAGTCCAAATGGCATCACTAGAAACTCGTAGTGACCTTCATGAGTCCTAAATGCCGTTTTCTCAATGTCGGCTTCATGCATTCTTATTTGGTGGTACCCCGAACGGAGGTCTAGTTTGGTAAAATACCTAGCCCCGTGCAATTCGTCAAGCAACTCGTCTACCTTTGGTATTGGAAACCGGTTCCTTGACCGTCACGGCATTTAGGCTTCGGTAATCCACACAAAAACACCATGTCTTGTCTTTCTTTTTTACCAATAATACCGGTGACGAGTATGAGCTAGAACTACAACGTATAATGCCGGAGGAAAGCATGTCGGCTACTTGGGTTTCCAATTCTGTTTTTTGGGAATGGGCGTAGCAATATGGGCGCACATTAACAGGCCCAGCCCCAGCTATCAAGGCTATTTTGTGGTCCACGGCTCTTTTCGGCGGAAGCCCAATTGGTGTGGTGAACAGATCCTTGTATTGGGACAATAGGGCTTGGATTGACGGATGAGCTGGCTATGGATGTGGGGTCATCATATACCATCGTGCCAGAGTCTAGAAACGCCATGAGCTCCGTTTGTACTGTGGGGGTGTTGTTAGTTGTGATTCCCTGAAGAGAATATAGTTGGTTTCCAACATAGAAGAACATGAATTTTTCAGCAAAATGCCATTCAATGAAGCCCAGCGTGTCTAGCCACTCCGCGCCCAGAACTAGGTCGCAGCCGGCCACTGATAAGAGGAGAAAGTCGTCGGTCAGCGAGTAGCCCTGCATCAGTACTGTGACTCTCGTCGCCTTGCCGACTGGCCGTAAAGGGTCGCCGAAGGCATTCGTAAACCGAACCGGTTCCGGTTTGATTATGTTGAGGCCGAGATCCCGGGCGATGGCTGGGTTCAAGAAGTTCGTCGCGGACCCGCAATCAATGAAGACCCGGATTGGGCGGCCTTTGATTTCTCCCTTGAGCCGCATCATCTCCCCAAATTTTGATTTAGTTATGGCATGGAGTGGGAGGATGTGTTCTGTTTCTGGGTTCATATCGGTGAGTTCCGTTGGACAGTCATGGAATTCACTATGTTCATCGGAGTAGGACTGGTTGGGGCAGTCCAGAATAGCTAGGAAAGGCCGTCGACAGACGTGCTCCTTGGACCATGGTTCATCACACGTCCAACAAAAGTTTTTTGCGCGGCGCTCTGTCTGGTCCTTAGTGGTCCAACGTCTGAAAGAGCCGTTCCCGTTTTGTCGTGGTGCAGCCATTGGCCCGGCTGAATTGGTGTGAGGTGGTTGGCTTGTGGTCCTGTTTTGTCATGTAGTGTGGGCAGGTTGGTAGGTTGAGCTGGCAGGTTGTGGGTGGGTCGGCACGGACCACAGATGTGGTCGGGAGGCTCTGGGCATGGCCCCCTTGGTGTCTTTGACCTTTGCTTCGTATCGCCGAGCCAAGCGTTGGGCGTAGGGTAGGGTCTGTGGGTCGAGTGTCATAACATCGTGCCGGATTTCCGGTTTGAGGCCGCCGTTAAAGACGTGGATGAGTTGTCTTTCACACCAATCAGGGGCTCGGCAGGAGAGCTTTGTAAATTCCGCTATGAACTCGTCTACTGTCCCAAGTTGCTCCAAGTGAGTGAGCTGGGTCTGGAATTCGGTGTTGTTCCCGCCGCCAAAGTGGTCGAGGAAGGCAGCCAGGAAACGCTCCCATGTCGGGGTGGGGTTCCGAAGCTCGTAAGAGTTCATCCAAACCGAGGCGTCGGGTCCGAAGTGTGATGCCACGGTGGTCACCTTCTCATGAGGTGGGGTTTTGTGGACCCTCATGTATCGCTCGGCCATGGCGAGCCACCCGAGGACGTCGTCGCCGGTGAAGCGAGGGAGGTCAACTTTGGGTGTCTTCTGGAAGTAGTGGTCATGGTGGTTGGTGTATGTGTGCTGAAATGGCCGGGAGTATGGGGGAAGGGCTGCGTGGAATGGGTTGCTGAAAATGGAGTTGTTAGAGTGGTCCAGGGAGGGTCCTGTTGGTTGGGTGGAGAAGGGAAAATGGTTGGGGAGGGATTGGACTGTGGAAAAAAGGCTTGGCGCTGTGAATGGCAATAGGGTGGAATTGGGTGTGAGGGACGCCGGCGTAGAATGAGGCGCGGTTTGTAGATTTGAGGTGGTTGGAGACAATCCTATGGTGCCCAAACCATAGTCATGTAACGAGCCAAAAGGGATATGGGAAGGCGTGGTGGTGGTGCTTGTTATTGTGGATGGGGGTGAGGTCGATGCAGGGTGAGGGTGGGGAAGGGATGAAATCACAGAATTGACTGTGGTGTTTAAGGCAGCCAAGGTAGCACAGATTTGGATTTGGGAATGTCGCATGGCTTCCATTTGATGGTGTAGGTTCTCATTTTGATTATGGAGGAATTCAATGCTGTGTTGGTAGTTATGTGGCTCAGGTGGTGGAGATGAGGAGGCCCCAGACCCATCTGGGTGGGCTAGTAGGGGTGGCAGAATACTGGTGCCGGAAGTTGATGGGGGTGGAAGGGGAGGGCTGACGAATGCCGTTGACAGTGGTGTTGACGGGTGTTGGGTTTGCAACCCCCGGAGCGGCATGGCTCTAGATACCAGTGTTAGACCTGAGCCGGAAGGAGAGAGCAAATAAGTATCGGAATAGCAGAATTGAAAGAGATAAAGATAAATTCAAGTCATATTCATTCTTGTCCTCAGCAATAGCAGCTTCCGGACTAAATAGAGCATATCCTAGCTTAGAACAGCTGTCACTAAATTGGGCCTAAACATGGGCCAATAACACAAAAGCATGTACAATGAAACAAGGCCTGGAACCCGCAACACTGATCTTGTGGCCAATCCTCTTATGATGATGGTTCAGTGGTGGTCGACGAGCTAGGGTGATGGTGATGTCGGTGATGAACTTCGGTTGATGCAGGATGGCGGCGGTGTTGGTGTTGGAGATGAGGTCAGGGACGATGGTTGTGTTTCTACAATGGGTCGGGTCCCCATAACAACTTCTTATTAGGCCAATTGGGCTCTAATGTGAATTTTAAGCAAATTAGAGTTTCACAAGGTTATAAATCCTTGGTTTGATATTGCTCGGGCTGAATTTTACTTTGGAACTGAGATTAGAGCATTTTCTATGGTGCGGATTTGGCTGGATTGAGTTTTTATGACCTATACTCATATCTAATTTTGAATCAAGGGCAGACTCAACTCATATGGTTGTTACCTTTAATCTTGTTGCTATATGACGTAGAGTCTGTGAAAATAAAAGTGCTATAAACGGTCTTTAGAAGATGAATGTACGTTTGATTATTAGGTTCTTAGGTGCTAGATATGTATTTAGTACTTATATTGAGTAATTTTTGTTATCGGCCCTCATGGCTGTTTTATTCATTGTACTGTTTATTGAGTAATATATTTTTGATTACCTGATTAAAAAAAAAAGATTCAAATACCGAACAACTAAATTTTGTGATAGTTATTGTGGAATATGTTTAAACCAGTATTTATAATTTAGATGGATACAATCTTAAATTACACATATAAGGTACTCTCACGAACTTAGTTATTCCGTAGCTGAATCTAAAAATTGGAACCACTAAATTAAATATATTACTGATGTATACACTGGAAAATCATTTTTTACCGTCATGCGCAACTTGAGACATTGAATTCCTCAATAAAGAGCAGTGCACCATTTCACACTTGAAATATAAGATGTGCCATCGTGGCAAATCGATTAGTAGGGGTTTGAGGAGGCGACGAGGATCTAGGGTCCCCCAAGTCGCAGCCTAAGGAAGCGGCGCTAAGGTTTCAAGAAGATGCAAGTGTGACTTCTCTCATTATTATTTTTTCATGAAGACTTGTTTATTGTATATGAAACAATGTCTTAAATTACTAATTTCAATCTTCATTAGAGGCTACAAAAGGCATTAGCACAATCTATGAAGACATTAATTGGATTCACATTAGAATGTACCAAAGCACATTTGATTCAAGCTCTATATTTTTTCTTTATGAACATATGAAAATTCGCAAGTTAACTTTATAATAATTCACCAACTTGACACACACAAATCTTCATATCACAATCCCCTCTCATCATTCTAAAGCAAGAATTCTACGTCCAAATCAACTCCTAATTGGACTTCCATCTTCTTCTTCTTCCGCAATCACTTACAAGTCGACTTCCACGTTTCGAATCCTCATCAAAGCTCTCCATTCACAATTCTCACTATAGTAACTGTTTCAGGATGGCTAGAAAAAGTTCAGCATAAACAAATCGCAACTTGGTCGTTGCTCCTAGCATATCCTCACCGGAGGGGAGACACTACGCAATTACACATCGGTTTCATGCAGGATGGGACCGACAACGATCATCAAACACCGTTGGAAATATTGAACGGTCAATAAACACCCGTCATTGTTCTTGCTAATTGCTATAGTGGCATTGTGCAATCCGCCAATCGTGCAGTTCGACACGTTTATATGCACAATCAAATAAAAACGTAATAATCACATCACAAGGTTAAATTTTATCGCAGTCACGATTCACAACCACTCGTTGTGTTCCCAGACGATCAAGTTTTCCCACTCAACGCCTTGTGATCTGTCTGCACAGAACAACATGGTAGGAAATTACCTTATCGGTTTAAAATAGGCTTTTTGAGAATATCTAGGAGCGAGATACAGAGTTGCCATTTTTATTAGTTTTCCTTTTTTTTTTTTTCTCTTTGGTCAAAGATAGAGGGAGTAGAAGGAGTTAGGAGAGAGAGAGAGAGAGAGAGAGAGAGAGAGAAGTGTTAATAGTGTCGTGCGGGTTCAGTGGGTTGTGAACAAAGTGGAAGACAAAGCCGGCTTCTTTTCAGTTTTTCAGATTATCTAAGGACGACCCTCAAAAGCATTTTGGTTTTCACTTTCTCTCCTTGTTATCGTTTTTGGGTGTTTCTGAGGGAAGTTGGATTCGTTGTCTTGTCGTTTCTGCATCTGCCTGATCGCTTAAACAAACACAAAGGCCCAGAATTTTGGGATAGGCCTGCCCTGTTGTTGTTGTGAATACTTGGATTGCAAAACCAAAGTTTTGATCTTTCTTATTTTTTTTGGATTGGAAGACTTCAAAGTTTTGATCTTTATTCGATTGGAGAGAGAAAAAGAGAGAAAGGAGGTGAATTCGATTTTGGGTTATAGATGGGGTGTTTTCCGTGCTTTGATTCAAAAGAGGAGGAGAAGCTGAATCCGGACAAAGAAAGCGATAATCGGAAGCAGGGTCAACCGACTGTGTCTTCTAACATTTCCAGATTGCCTTCCGGTTTGTTCTTCAACTTTTTTCTGGCTAGTTTTATCAATTGTTTGTAATTTGGTCGTTTCAGTTGTGTTGTTATTGTTCGATCTGATCTGGGTGTTTCTGATCATATGCAATATGTTAGATGATGATAATGATAGTGATGCCTTCATTGCCTTGTTTGTTTTAGTTATTTGAGGATTTATGGTGGACTAGATTGGTTGTTTAGTTTTGTTCATGACCTCTGTGTTTGAGGGGGTTTAGGTAGACCCCACTGGATTTTGACGTAGTTTGTAAAGGGTGATGCTTTCTTTTCGGAAAATTGGATCTCATGATGATTTCGATTGCCTAGATTGATCTGATTCTTATTCGGCGTTTGTCCGATACATGGCTAATTTCTATGTATGAAGAGATGATATAAATATCAGATAGTATGGCTAATTATAGACATGTCAAGTTAAGATGATTTGTATATGTATATTCCGTCTTTGATTAGAATTGCGGTTTTGCCTTCCATTACTTGCAAATGTGCTGGATTGCTTTAAAGTTTTAGTGGAGTTTCAAGTTTGAATGGGGTGATACTTGTGGTTCTGCACTGAATTGTTTGTGATTGTTATGCAGGAGTGGACAGACTGAGATCAAGAAGCAATGGGGGGTCAAGAAGGGTGGATGTAGGGTCCAAAATGCCTGATCCCAAGGATGTAGTACCTGGGGGTCAAATTGCTGCCCAAACTTTCACTTTTCGCGAGCTTGCCACTGCAACAAAAAATTTTAGGCCCGAGTCTTTCATAGGAGAAGGGGGTTTTGGGCGTGTATACAAGGGGCGACTCGAGAGCACCGGTCAAGTAAATTTCTTTCTGATCATGGTTTTTCATTTATGTGTAAAGAATTGATGAATTGATTAAACAGCACAACTTAGGCAATGTTGCAAGATATATGAGTTAGATATCAAACATATGTGCCTTGGATAACTATATTGGAAATAGATTCTAGTTCAAGACTATTATCAGACTATATACTGGTCAATATAGCTTATACTTTTATAAAGCCGCAAGCTAGTACTTAATACATGGTTGACCAATCAATAGGAGGGGAAAAAGAGTATAGAATTGCTAATTAAATGAAAATGAGCTTTTCTTCAAGAAGTTAAACTATCATCCATGATTCACTAACTATCTTGTAATCGCTGAGGTGATTCTGCATTTTTAACTATTGTTTTTGTGTGGCCTTCATAGATTGTTGCTGTTAAGCAATTGGATAGGAATGGACTTCAGGGTAATAGAGAATTTCTAGTTGAGGTTCTCATGCTAAGTCTCCTACATCATACGAACCTTGTGAACCTGATTGGGTACTGTGCGGATGGAGATCAAAGGCTTCTCGTTTATGAGTTTATGCCCTTAGGATCATTGGAAGATCACCTTCATGGTAACTTTTTTCTTTGAGTTCCCTTTGTCTTTTGGCTTCTGGCTTGTCCTCTTTTTTTTTTTTTTTTTTTTCTGATTAGAAATTATTCCTGTCTAAATTTTGTTTCATTAATAACTAGAGAAGCATCACAAATAGTGTTCAATTACGTGAGAAATTGGACATCTTCGCTTGCAAAGTTGAACTGTTTGAGAATGAGTCTTGCTATTGTTGTCACACGTATTGGTAAAAGGGATTGGTAAAAATACAGAAAAGAAAATCTTATGTTTTTGGTGGTGGCATCAGTTTCTCTTGGACAAATGAAGAACTTTCATAGAAATACTAAAAACAGCAGCAAACAATTGCACACTATACAACTGAAAACACCCACTACACCTCATAACTAGTTTCAACAATGACAAGAAAGTGTAGTACTAGGAGGGGCAGGCAAGTTTGGGGCGGGAACCTCATATCTAACATTAAGTTTGGTGACTTATAGGCAATGCACACAAATTCTGTTTTCTATGTCATTGCGCCATTTGATGCCCCTCGTGGTGATAGTGTTGCTGAATTATATTGAACGTTTTGCAAATAAAATTTTAAAATCTATGTAGAGGAGTTATAATATTGTATTCCAGCGATTTTGTTGAATAAACCATCATAGTTTTTTGATGAGTTGATCTTTTCTGCAGATGTTCCTCTGGATAAAGAAGTATTGGATTGGAACACAAGAATGAAAATAGCTGCTGGTGCAGCCAAAGGATTGGAATACCTACACGACAAGGCAAACCCTCCAGTTATATACAGGGATTTCAAATCATCAAATATATTACTGGAAGAAGGATTTCACCCTAAGCTTTCAGATTTTGGGCTTGCAAAGCTTGGTCCTACTGGAGACAAGTCTCATGTTTCTACCCGGGTTATGGGCACTTATGGTTATTGTGCTCCAGAGTATGCAATGACTGGACAATTGACAGTGAAGTCGGATGTCTACAGTTTTGGGGTGGTGTTTTTGGAGCTGATTACTGGTCGTAAAGCCATTGATAGCACTAGACCCCATGGAGAACAGAACCTTGTCACTTGGGTAAATTATTCAACTTTGCTACAAAAAGAACATTTGCCTGTAACCTATCCTCTTGTTCTGGAAGGTTTGTGGTTCTGACAAAGTTATGTTTGCAAAATAATAAGTGTTTTGTATGTGTACATGTGTCTACAGGCGCGTCCCTTGTTCAATGATCGCAGGAAGTTTTCAAAATTGGCAGATCCGAGACTGCAGGGGCGGTATCCAATGAGGGGTCTCTACCAAGCTCTTGCTGTCGCATCCATGTGCATCCAGGAACAAGCGGCCACACGTCCTCTGATTGGGGATGTGGTTACTGCTCTATCTTATCTAGCCAATCAAGCATATGACCCTACTGCCGCATCAGGGCATGGTCATAGAAGTTCTGGAGAAAAGGATGACAGACGGAGAGATGGTGGAAGGATTTTGAAGAATGAGGATGGGGGAGGATCTGGACGCAAATGGCCGGATTTAGATGGCGGGTCTGAGAAGGATGATTCCCCAAAGGAAACTGCAAGGATGTTAAACCGGGATTTGGATAGAGAACGAGCTGTTGCTGAGGCCAAGATGTGGGGTGAGAATTGGCGAGAGAAGAGACGACAGAGTGCACAAGGCAGTTTTGACGGTACTAATTTATAGTGCCATCGAGTGCATACACCATGCCTTGTCTACCTTGATTCCTTTCCTCCTAAGATGTAAGAAGCTGTGTTGTTGTTGTTTTCTCGCTGCTCAGTGTAAGGGAGCTGGTGCATGCCGACACATGTTCTCTAATTTAACCCTTTTCTTTTCTTTTGCCTTTGATCCAAACATGAAGAAGAGGAAGACGAAACCATAAAAGAAAGTGTAATTATCTTCTAGGAGAGTGAGAACAGAAGGACGGGACGTTTTGAAAAATTTTGAGAGTAAAAACAAGTCTGGGTAATGCTGTATTTTTTTTTTTCTGTTGTCGACTCTGTAGTGTTCTTGAACGAAACTCTGGTGATTTTCGTTGCTGTTTGTTGTCTGTTTTCAGCCACACTTATTAACCATATAAACTTCAAATAAGAACCAAATGATCTACTTCTTTGTTCTAATCTTTAGACCAATGATTAATTTCTTTTGGTATATTTAACTAGTTGCTAAGCAATATGGTAGCCATAATCGAAAAAAAGCAATAGGATAGCCGTGCTTTATATAAACATACTTGTGTTATATAAGTGAAATGAAGGGCAAGAAAATTTACGGTAAATTGTTGGAGCCTAGCCGGGCTATTTCCCAAACAATGTACTGGATCATTTTATGAAGATCTGAATGATAATATAAAAAACTTATAGTCTTCCAGGTAATTGCACTTAATTGAGAACTAAAATATCTATCCCTACCTTCTTGGGAACCATGACTAACAAAATTATAAGCCAATAGCATACATAGAAGTCTGGTTAATTAAGGGAAAGATGAAGACGTATAGTAATAACTAATGCAGAGGCCCAAACTTGACCTGATCGATCTTTGTTAACTATTGGACACAAAATGGTTCTACATGAAACGAAAACGACAGAAGCGCACAACGCTACGATAATACTAAGTTAACGCGATGATTCTACAAGTGAAAGCACCATAGCTTTCTTTATCCACCCTTACAGCTGTAGCACAAAACAAGAGCAGATCGAGATAGTTCAAGCCAGAAGAAGCTGAAACTCTCTCTAGAAATTAAGTCCGACATGTTGTAACTGTTATACTTTGTGGTTGAACCTCACACTGCACATGGTTCATCAGATTTCAGTTGAGGCTCACCCGATGCATCCACGTCCACCACCACCACCACGCACTTCTCATGTCCATCACCATCACCATCACCGTCCTTATTTCCATCTTTGCCGCCCACGTCTTCGGCGTCATTGCCATCGCACGGCTTAGCATCCACCGGATGAACTCCGGTAGTTGAGATAGTGCTCAGAATCACAATGTTTTTCATTTGCTCCGGTGCCGGAAGCTTCATCTCTTCATCAACTATGGCCTGCTTGCGGTTTCTGTATATGGCGTAGAGGAGCATCTGAAGGAGACCCAAGATGAAACCTAACACGTTTGGAAGCTATATGAAAAGAGAAAACTGGTTATTGTGGAAGTGATTAATTACTGAGATGCATAAGTGATGTTTGGGAAATAATTACTACTTACTGCTATGCATATGTCCTCTAGTGACAGTCCATAGGCAAACCACATCACGGCACTCAAAGTAAGGAAGAATGATAAGCTGAATGGCATAAATTCAACACTTTTTGTGCGGATCACCTGTGCCTACATATACACGGAAAATTACGTTGTAAGAAGTTATAGAATAAAAGACAGAATTTCGATATGTCTGTGTATATATATGTAGAAAGAAGTTTCTTGCTAAAAATGTTGTATTGCTTGATATATATTTAAAGCATTATCAAAATATAAGTTTCTATAAGGCAACTTACCACAATACTCAAGGGCGCTGCAAAAACACAAACTGAAATGGCAACATTGATCCATCCAAGAACAGGGGCACGGTATTGACTATGAAATGCATACTGTAAAATGAGAAGAATCAAGGAGAAGAGTCCCAAGTTCATACAGCCGAGTAACTTGATTGTGAATTTCTGCACTCGATCAAATTCAACAATAGTAAATCAGTTATAAGAAAATTATTAACAAGGCCGGGGAAGCTATCGAAATCTTGATACGGTTAAACTGTGCGTATTTTAATTACGCAACACACGTACCCTTGAAGCCTTTGTGGCATAAACAATGTACATAGCGATATACAGAGTCTCTATCACACTTCCGAAAGTGTTGATTGTGATGAGAAGCACAGTATTTTGCTTCAGCATGGCATAGTATAGCCAAAGCGTCGCACTAAATAGTGCTACCAGATATGGCACCGACTGGAAACCTTCAGTTGATTTCTTTTTGTAAATCCGGTAAAACGTTGGCCTGCAATTAAAAACAATCCAAGTTAATTAAAAAAAAAACATATATAATGCATGTACATACAGAGAAAACATTCACTGTCTAATTACTTACACTGGGGCTAAGTAAACCATGAAGGATATTAGATTACCTGCCATGGAAAAGAGAAATTATATTAGAAATCAAGGAACTCATCCATATGGATCCTAAACTGCGAAGATCATATATAACTGATCATTAATATTATAGCGGGCATGATGAAGGTTGATCATGAGAATTGCGTCAAAAATTAAGAAGTATAAACATAACCTTCACCCCTAAATGACTACATATGAAAAACAAAACAACTTGGTCTAAAATTTCAATTTTTTGTCAGATGTATGGTGTGGTCTATAGTTTTTGGAAAGTTGAAAGACAGAATTCAGAAGATGGGGAGATCGAATGTGGCCGATCGAGGTGATGATGACCACGATAAGATAACAAATAATGCGGGCCAACTGATCGACCATGTAAAGCTTTGTGTTCGAAAATATGACATATAAATGCCTCTATGTACCTAATATGCCAAATGCAAATGCCCATGGATGGTGACTGTCTGCTACTGCAGCCATCTCTGATATTGCAGCGAGGAGGTCTTGGAAGGGTGAACTCGATCAGTTTAATGTAACGAAAACTGAGAGACGATCGAGATCGAATGAGAAGGAGAAGAAGATAGAACTAGAAGGGCCTCAGCTGCTGAGAAACCCTAGCTCTTTCTCTCTGTTTATCATGCAGAGAAAAATGAAATGCTTGGATGATTCACAAGTTTACGCAGCTAGCTCCCTTTATATACACACATAAAGGTGTGAAATCATAGAAGGGGATTCGATGTGCGTATAGAACTCATTCTAGTTGCATGACACATGGAAGTTTAGTAGGTGGTATACCATAAACTCATTCTCTCAAAACCACAAACCCCCACAAGTCCCACCACCGCGCGTGAAAAAGCTCACAGCACTCACCACAGTAATGTGATAAGAAACCAAAGATAACACCCCCAATTCATCATGATAAACATGAACTAATCCCAATTACGAATCAGTTTCAAAACTAATTAATAATTAATCAAGTGCATGTATTTCACGTTCCTGGAGTTAGGGTGGAGCTCAACTCGAATACGAAATGATATTTTTTACGTTACTCTCACACAGGCTAGCTGCAAATTAAGGTGTCCGCCCAGATCAGTAGAGCCACCCTTTCACGTGACTTAGGGCTCCGCCAAACGCAGCCTTAAGTTTCCAGCCGTTTCTGAATAACAAAGACACGCTTCGCCGCGTCAGCCCTGCTTTCTCGCACAAGGTTTTGTTTTGTTACAGAGAGGAAGCTTTTGAGTCGATTCTGTTATAAGGATTGTTTGGTAGTGGCATACTGCAAGCTAGCTAAGCCTGGGCAGCTAGCCTTCACTGTTATGCAATTAATATTTTGAGGTTTCGTGTGCATCGGGGATCTCACTAGGGTGATGGTTTTTCTCATTTTCGTGCTCAAATGAAGCCCCCAAGTTTTTCTATTTTTTTGCGGTTATGAGCTTTGAGACAAAGAGCAATCATGTTGGTATTATCTTTTGGCGTTATTGCATATTTGGTTGGGTTTAGGGAATGCTAGGTGGTGCCATTGGAGGGAGGGGGAGGAGATATGGCTTGCTCTTTTCATGTGTGATTTGATGGGCGTTTGTTTTCTTTTCGTAGTGTATAAATGTTTTGAGGGTTAGCTTTTGCTTGGAAAAGCTGGATCGGAAAGTTGGATGAATATGTGTACGTTGCTTTAGTTTTGGTGACGTAAAATGAGAGTACTGCTTGAAATGATTTGGGATCGTCGATGATTGCATGAAGAACGAAAGGGACAGACCAATAATTCATTGATATAGACACGTTCATTCAATTTTGCCATTTGCCACCACCAGTCATCAATATTATAGAGATGTTCTTGAAATTTCAATCAAATATGACAACGTTTTTCGTGTTAGTGGCTAAGCTAGATTGCTAGCTCGCTCCTAATAGGATGGAGATGAATAAAAGATAATAAAGCCTAAAGCTAGGGCAATATCTGGGATGGCAATTTAGTCTTGAATTTGTGATGTTGGTTGGCCATGCATTTCTCTCATGCAAATGAATGAGGTTGGTGGCCAACATTTGTTAATCGTAGAGGATATTTTCTACTTCAGTTCAATACTAGAAGAGTCGCGTCTTCTGATTAATCTTAGATCGTATGCACAATGTGTAACAAAATTAGTAAGTCGACAAAATTATATATAGCTACGAAGCAGCTAAACTAAAATGAGAATGAGGATAAAGACGCCATATATAGTCAAGTAGGTTTTTGAATTGGCATATATGAACGAGGGTCAATGGCCAGAGTTCATGAGGAAATTAACGAGATAAGGCCGGGCCGGGCCGGGTTAATACATTGTTAATAGTTGGAGATAAACCAGCTAGTTGATTAAGGGTTAACTATAAAACATTGTAGCGTTAAGAAAATATCTAATGTAAAGAGATATAATAAGGATATCTGTAGAACATAAAAAACACAAACATACATGAAGGATTCATCAAACACTGTGTATGACTGATGAATATGATTCTAGATGTTTTGCTATCTGATCTTCACCAAAAAGCTCTTCCATTGTCTCTTGAAAAAAAAAAAAATGAGCCTGACATATATGCTTATTGGAAACATCAATAATATTGTCGAGGAGGATATTTCATCAACAATTATGATTAAGTCAAACTTTCCATTTCCCAGCTTGGAAAAAAAAAACAAAAAACTACTACTCTAAGATAGATTCACTAGACCAAATGAAGAAGTTCAGACCAAATGAGGAAGATAAGTATTTGGCATTTGTTGATTTAAAGTAGATCGTATCCATACATATATATGGTATGAGTAGGCTGAAATATAAATCGTAATAGCTAGCTATCTCTATACGTACAAAATTATAACCATGGCATTCACCCCTTTTGAATTATACGCTAATAATTACGATATACAGGTTAGGATGGTGCTGATCAATTAAGTCAATTGATGAAAATGTACAAGGATGAAAGATTTAAACTAAGCACTTTGGCCGGAGCATTGGTCTCTTACATCATGATTGCGCGTTTACGACATTTCATTTCAGATCGATTTGGAGTAAAAAAAGAAATCCGAGATATGTTTGTGGTAACGGAGTTGCATGCCAAGTTGCCATTTCTTTTCCTACAATTGGTTGGAGTCAGTTCACCCATGTCATAGCAAAACAAAGCGAGATAAGGCAAATGGTAGAAGATGACGATCGTGTTCATCTAGCCAGGTATCTTCAATCCAATCTCTTTGAGCTAGCACGCTTTTTTATCGTGTTGGTGTCAAATTAACTAGTTTGTGCCACAAATGTTTATATCAGTACGTTCTAATTAATCAGAAATGGCCCTCTAGCTTGCTTAGTTAGCTGAATGATTAAATTAGTTGAACTTATTTAATTTTCGTGCATTGCAAGATGACGCTCTCCCTTAATTGCGCCATAATTCCATAATTCCATCAATACAAGTAATTACGTGGCATTATAGTTTATTCAATGCAACTAATTTCAACCTAAGTAAGCTTATAAGAGCATCTCCAACAGATTCCCTATAATAGAGATTTTACTTAAATTTGGGGATTTTGGGCTCTAAATCTCCTCCAACAGATTCTTCATCTCATTCCCTAAAATGAGGATTTGGATGAGAGAGAATATATGCATCCCTATATTTGTAGAGAGAGAAAGAAAAATTTGCAGAATGAAAAATTAATTATCAAATCAATTTGACACAGAAAACTAAAAAGTAATCATTAATTATAGAATTTTATATAGATTTTTATTTAAAATAAATAAATTTATTATTATAGAATAAATTAAAAATAATCATTAATTACAACTTACAATAAATGTATTAGATATAGAGTATTTATTACATGTTTGAAAATAGATAAATAAAAGAATATTATATTGTTGAAATAAATATGAATGTAGTTGTAATAAATGTGAAAATCTCCAAAATGGGGAAGCTCTTGGAGTTTGAACATAATTTTTTTAGAGATTCTGACTTTTGCTTCCCTATTTTACAAAAAAAATAGGGAAGCTGTTGGAGATGCTCTAACCCCATAAATAAAAGATGCACCATATGGTCCATATTCATCACACTTTACCCTGAAATAATTCAATTATTTCACAATACCGTACACAACTCTCTCTCCCAATCATTGAAAAATACAGCTTGTTTGATCATTCTCTACTAAAATAACAATCATATTAAAGTGGAGAAAATAGCAAAATTGGTTCTATGGTGTAGTGGTTAGCACTCTGGACTTTGAATCCAGCGACCTGGGTTCGACTCCCGGTAGGACCTTTTTGGAATCAACTTTCAATTTTTTAACCTCTTTTACTTTTTAAATAAATTCACTGTCAGGTAACTCAGTAATTTTCTCCACTGTTATCTAAATTTCTTTCTGATCTTCTTCATTCAATCTTGCACAGTTGAGCTCAACTGACTCATTACAATGGAGAAGTACCAAACCCTAGAAATCGATCAGAGAAACCCAAACTCCCCAGTCTTCTACCTCTCCCTGAATCGCCCTAACCATCGGAATGCCCTATCACGTGACTTCTTCACCGAGTTCCCCAAAGCCCTCTCCTCCCTCGACCAAAACCCCAACGCCAACGTCATCGTCCTCACCGCCACCGGCGACCACTTCTGCGCCGGAATCGACCTCGCCAATCTCTCCTCCATCGCCGATCAGGCCGTCTCCGCCGACCGAGGCCGCGACGGCGAGAGGCTCCGCCGCGCCATCAAGCTCATGCAGGACGCCATCACCGCCGTCGAGCGGTGCCGGAAGCCGGTGATCGCCGCCATCCAAGGCGCGTGCATCGGCGGCGGGATCGATATCGTCACCGCCTGTGACGTCAGGTACTGCAGCGATGACGCGTTCTTCTCGGTCAAAGAGGTTGACCTGGCCATCACGGCCGACCTCGGAACGCTGCAGCGGCTGCCGAGTATAGTCGGGTACGGCCACGCGCTTGAGCTGGCGTTAACGGGTCGGAGGTTCTCGGGTCACGAGGCCAAGGAGCTGGGCCTGGTCTCTAGAGTCTTCGGGTCGAAGCAGGAGCTGGAGAGTGGCGTACGACTCGTCGCAGAGGGTAAATCCGTCATTCAAACTTTTAGCTTGATCAATATTCTCTCCTAACTCGGGTTAACTTATTTCCTGGTGGTGGCAGGAATGGCGGCAAAGTCGCCGCTGGCGGTAACGGGGACGAAGGCGGTGTTGCAGAGGAGCAGGGAGATGAGTGTGGAGCAGGGATTGGACTACGTCGCGACGTGGAATTCAGCAATGCTGATTTCCGACGATTTAACGAAGGCGGTTTCAGCTCATATGCAGAAAAGGAAGCCGGTGTTTGCGAAGCTCTGATATTGCAAACTGTATGCGACGCATCTTTGCTCATGTATCGTGCTTTAAAGCTTTAGCTAAATTTCAAAATAATTTGACTTAATTTGTGTGCTTATGATTTTGTAATAAATTGTGAGTTGGCATTGTAAACTCGTCAGAGAAAATTAAACCTCTGATGACTGATCGATATTGTGCACGATTATATAGACTCCACTCAGGGACGGAGCCAGAAATTGAAAATAAACTGGGCTATATTTCACTTGATGAAAATTTCGAAGTATATGAGTATGATTAGATTAAACTTCATGCAGCCAAAATCTTTTCGTTTGCTACATAGGACTATCTTATGTTGTACTCAACAATTAAGATCAATTCTCTGACTCGATCATTGTCAATACCATTAGTAAATTGTCTCTCAATTGTGAACTCTAAAGAGAAAATATTCAAATCCATACTCCTACAATTGAAAAACTAAACTTATATGCAAGAAGTAAAGAGAAAATAGATCTCTTGAAGAATGTTGATCGAGAGTTGATATTGGCTAGTTGGTTTCATTGTTTAGATTTGGAAAGACTTAATAATTTGAGTTAAATAATTAAGTAGACTATGGAAAGCAAAAAGAACTACACAGAATGAGCTAGAAAAGAAAAGTATACTACTAACTTAAAAAGATTTTATATTAATTAAAGAGAATTATACGTAGAGAAGCATACATATAAAAATAGGATTTATGATCATTAGACTTACATGATTAGACAAAATGTAAAAACTGCCTGGGCTGTAGCCCAGATACGCTAACACTATCCTCCGTCCCTGACTCCACTACCGAAAATTGTAGCCAAAAATGTTTGCTAGTAGCCTAGTTTTATGTTGATGTTGTTACATGGTCTAGATATTAACGATTAACCAAAAATGATGGGAATTTTGAGGTATAGTTTGGTGGATTAATGTTTATATTGAGGGAGTGAAATAAACACAGCAAATAATGCATAGAAATATAGAGAGAAATGCCCACGTATGATTGACTCGGCTGTGAGATATCCACAAGCATATTGGTGTGGGAAAACCCCAAACCGCAAGTAGACCAAAAATTTAGGAGATAGAAAGAAAAAGAAAGGGAGACGTGCTTACAGCTCCGCAAATTGCTGGTTAATATTCCAGAACCAAATAAAGCTTCATTGTAATAGAACATTCTATGTTGATATTATCTAGTTTGTAGGGCTTCCCTTACTCTATTTTGAACATTGTTTCTTTGATCAAATTAGTTGGCAATGGCTTTCTACGTGTTGGGTTTGAAAGTTTAAATACCCGCTATAGTGTATCCATGGATTCCCCAAGCTTTCTGTGTTCTTGTTTCCACTCAATTCCTTTGAATATCAACACTTGCAGTTTGCAGGGAGTTGCAAATTTGCAAGACAAAAATGGCTACCGCCCTCAAGGCTGTGCATGTCTCGGACGTCCCCGATCTCGACCAAGCCTCGGACATTAATGTTGCATTAGTCCTTATCAAAGCTCCGTGGTCGGCGCAAGGTCAGAAATTTGAATCAAATACATGTTCTTTAGCTGGAGGATTGTGGAGTTGTGTAGAAATGAATGATTTGGGTTTATGTGAGTAGGTGTGAATGATCATGATGAAGGCGTAGAGACCAAATGCGGATTCAAATGGCCAAAGTTTGTGGTGATGGGACACAGAGGAAGCGGAATGAACATGTTGCAGTCGCCTGATGAGAGAATGAAATCCATTAAAGAAAACTCAATTCGCTCCTTCAACTCTGCCGCTCAATTTCATATTGATTACATTGAATTTGATGTTCAAGTACTCGTATTGTGCCTCTTCATTTTTCATCATTTGTGTTCTACTTTCTTGCTCTTAATATTGGTTGAGCGAAAAAAAAAGCCTTCTGTGTAGGTGACCAAAGATGACTGTCCAGTCATTTTTCATGACAGCGTCATCGCCACCGAGGAGAAGGTTAGTTCCATATATCCAACAATCCTGCATATCTTGTTTTCAATTTTCATAGCAGGACTGCAACTGTATGTTTACCTGAATTGTAATTTAATTTCAGGGTGTTTTCCTTGAGAAAAGAGTTACAGAGATTACTTTGCCAGAATTTCTTTCATATGGACCCCAGACAGAGCTTGGAAAGGTAATCATTATTATTGATTTATTCATTTTCAAATTAATAATCTTTGCGTATGTTGATGTTCAATTAACAGACTAGTACTTTGTCCAGGCGGGAACCCCTATGGTTAGAAAAACAAAAGAGGGGACAATTTTTGAGTGGAAGGTAGAAAAGGATGATCCCCTATGTACATTGCAAGATGTGTTTGAGAAAGTCGACCACTCTATGGGTTTCAATATAGAGCTGAAGTTTGATGATCAGTTTGTGTACATTGAGAAACAACTCCAACATGTTCTCCAAGTAGTCTTGCAGGTACTCATTTAATCTGATAGGACACTTGGCTTGTTTTACTGCACAATTTGTTCATCTGTTGGGTTAAGACATGAAAGTTTGTGGATTCTAGTGTCGTACGTCATCTATTGTTCATCCTGTGTAGACTTGTTGTTTGCATAAGTAAGAATAAATTGACCTATTTTGCCGCAAAAGAATAACTTCTTCTTCTATCACTTTTTATGCAGGTGGTAAACAAGTATGCGAAGGACAGACCAATTATGTTTTCCAGCTTTCAGCCTGATGTAGTGTTGATGATCAGAAAGCTGCAGAGTACCTATCCGGTAAGATCACCTTCTGATCCATATGTTCTCTCAACTAAAGAACAAAAAAATCTGAGCAAAAGAATGTTTGTGTAAGACTGAATGAGCCATTTTCATCGCTGTTTCACTTTGTCAAAACTGTCGTTTATTCAGGTATATTTCCTTACCAATGGAGGATCTGAAATGTACAAAGATGTTAGAAGGAACTCTTTGGAGGAGGCAATTAAGGTGTGCATGGCTGGTGGTTTGCAAGGAATTGTTTCTGAAGTGAGAGCTATCTTGAGAGATCCGAATGCAGTAACCAGGATTAAAGACTCCAACCTTTGCCTTCTAACCTATGGCCAATTAAAGTAAGCTCTATTTGCTTTCCTTACAATTTTTCATTTGCACAGTAAAGGGAAGATATCCGATTAATAATACAATTCTTGTGAATTTCGCAGTAATGTACCAGAGACGGTTTACATGCAACATCTCATGGGCGTTGAGGGTGTGATTGTTGACCTTGTCGGAGAGATCACCGAGGCAGTTTCTAATCCAAACAACTGATCAAGAAATCGAGGGCAGATGCATGAACTTGAACTCAATCTTTTGTTCCTGCTAGGAGCCTATACCAGAGTTGACATACCATTGGGGGCTGTATATGCAGCAGGGCCTAACCTACAGGAGCAATCTCTTGTGTATTATTGTCACATTAATATTAGATCAAAATTTAGTTGTATCCAAATGGTTGAGTTCTGAGTTCAATTCCATTTCATAAACAGATCATCTCCTAATGTATCAACAGAAGATGTAAAATTTGGTGTGCAAGGAAGTTACCAACAAACTGGGAAATTTTCTACAAAAGAATGGAAAAAACAACAACAAAAAAGAAAATTTTATCTGGAATGGAAAGTGTTTGTTATTTCCGTTATTTCAGTTAACTGAACCGCCATATATAAACCCTGTAACCCCTGGCCCAAGCTATGAACTTTTTCCAGTTTGTTTTCATAGCCAAATTCATTTCTTGAATTCCAAAGCTTGCAATTTACGTTTTCTCTAAAGAAAATTAAAATCACAAATGGCTCTCAAGGCGCTTCAGCTCTCCTTCTTCCCCAAGCTTCTCCAAGTCCAAGAGTATCCCACATTACCCTTCTTCTGCTCGCCATTGATGACTGAAGGTCAGAATTCTAATGATTCATTTCACTATCTCCATTCTTGTTCTAAATTTCAAGAAAGATTTTGATACTGAGTTCTGGGGGTTTGGGTTTCTGGGTTTCTTGATTTTGGGTTTATGGTTTTGGGTTTTGTGAATAGATGGGAATGATGAAGGTGAAGCAAGAAAATGCAGACACAAATGGCCGAAGTTGGTGGTGATAGGACACAGGGGAATTGGAATGAACATATTGCAGTCCACTGATATCAGAATGAGAGGAATCAAAGAGAACTCAATCCTCTCGTTTAATACTGCTGTTCAATTCCCAATTGATTTTGTTGAGTTGGACGTTCAGGTATCTTTGTTTCTTTTGGGTTCCCAATTTGTAAACCAAAGCACTAATCTTGATGCACCTTCTAGCATTTTGTCACAGTTTGTTTTCTTTGTAGTCTTGCGTTTACAGTATGCAGAATTTACTGTTGTAGGTGACCAAAGATGACTGTCCAGTAATTTTTCATGATGACTTCATCGTCACTCAGGACAAGGTTAGTTGGTTCTTGATCAGTCTCTCTAAATCCATGAGTTCCTGATTTAATCTGGTTCTTTTCATTACTGTACTGATCTGTACATATTGGCTTCAGGGTGTTTTCATTGAGAAGAGAGTTACAGACCTTAAGCTACCAGAGTTTCTTTCCTACGGACCCCAGAAACAGCTTGGAGAGGTCATTATCAATGCCGGCTTGTTCGTTTTCATATTGATAACTTTTGCATCTGTAGATGTTCTGTTAACTAGTCTAATGTGATGAATGTTCAGATAGGAATGCCTCTGTTCAGAAAAATGAAAGATGGAAGAATTTTTGAGTGGAAGGTGGAAAAGGATGCCCCCCCTATGCACATTGCAAGAGGCATTTGAGAACCTTGAGCATTCGCTGGGATTTAATATGGAATTGAAGTTTGATGATCACATAGTCTACACAGAGAGACAGCTCAAGCATGTTCTTCAAGTAATTTTGCAGGTAATAGTGCTTATTTTATAGTCTATATTCAATAGTTGTTGTCTTAAGGTACATTTATTGGTAGAAATTGACGGTGGGTATTTCAACCTTTTCCTTCTGCAATCTTCATTCAAGGCACATACGTGATTTCACTAAATTGTTGAAATCGAAACTGTTTCAACCTCTTTGTTATACAATGTTGAACATATAGGTGGTAAATTATTCTGAAAGTTGTGTAAACAGGTGGTGAATGAGTATGCAAAGGGCAGACCAATCATCTTTTCTACATTTCAGCCTGATGCAGCTCTTTTGATAAGAAAATGCAGAGCAGCTACCCTGTAAGTAGATCACCCTGATTGGGAAGTTTCATGCAAAGTTGGTGTTTTAAATGGATAGAAGGATTCTCAGTGACTGACTTGTTAATGTTTGCTCAGGTATATTTCCTCACTGAAGGAGGGTTTCATCGAATGTATGCTGATGTAAGAAGAAACTCTCTGGAAGAAGCAGTAAAGGTTTGCTTGGCAGGTGGTTTGCAAGGCATTGTTTCAGAAGTGAGTGCTATCTTGGGAAATCCAGAAACTGTAACCAATATTCAAGGGAACAAACTTCGCCTGTTAACTTACGGCCAGCTAAAGTAAGTTCATATGTCTTTTCCTAAATTTCTGTCATTAGAAATAAGAACAATTTATGCACATATTACTTCTTGACAACCCAGTTATATGTTGTTCGTCATATGTGAGAAGGGATTGTATACACTAGCTAGTTGTATGCTAGAATGTCTCGAGAACTAGTCGATCTGACAATGAAATATATGCCTGCGCGGTTGCAGTAATGTGGTAAAGGCTGTGTACAAGCAACTTCAGATGGGTATTGACGGAGTGATTGTTGACCTTGTTCAAGAGATCACAGATGCAGTTTGTGACTGAGTAGTACATGAATTCTCGCAGCACAACTGACACTTCCTTTCCTAGTAGCTAGAGGTTATCAGAATTTCTCTATATTGAATTAGGCCATACAGTCATACAAGCAGCCGAAATTGACAAGTAGAAACTATATCTTGTTCTGTGCATATATAGAGTTACACAAGATGAGTACTGTACAGAGATCAATTGATCAACATTGATTTCAGAAGTCCAGGATTGAATGACTACAGCAAGTTCAACTTCTGCTGATACTTTCGCAGGCAGAGATGATGTTTATTCTCTAGTCTAAAACTGGATGTGTACAGCATTTTGTAAGCTCATACCGCATTATATGATGAAAACAGTATGCAGTAGTCTCATTTTCAGACTATTGAAGGTTAAACACAGTCACTTTGGACTGTATATGCAATTTGTTCTCCTAACTAAGTTCATACTCCAAGCCCAACTATACAAATTCCACACATTCAATATCTGCAGTAGTTTTTCCCCGTCTAAAGTTCCAGTAGAAAAATGCTTATCCAAGGATGCACACAACTGACTTGAGCGGTAATCCACTTGCTGTTGCTGCTTGCGACATGCGTTCAATAGGTCGAGCCTCATATTTGCGGATTTTGGATATTAGAAGCTGAATCCAGTGGGTGCTTACCTCGTTGAGCCACATTGTATTCAAACCCCAAAATGCATCACTACAGTTATAACCACCATGTAGAGGTTAAAAATAGTAACTTGGCAAGTAAATTTTCCCCGTTTTAACTATTAGCGCTCATGAAAACCTGGAATAAAGTTTAAAGTAGGAAGACGATGTAAGTTTGCTTCTAGAAGTAGAATATATACCTTGTAAGTTTCGTAGAATGAAGATTACAGACGTACGTACGTTTCTTTATATGGAGCGATCGAGGGTGATGTTATCAAGTGGGCCAAATTGGATTTCTGGATGAGCCTTTTGAGGAAGTTTCCTTGTTCCACACAAAAGCTTTTATGATTCGATTCGATTTCATTCCAAGTTGGCAGCTCGGTAAAGTAGAACCAAGGAAGACACTCAAGAAAGGTACGTACGTCTCAATCCCCTTATCATGTACGATATACATATACGTACAAGATTCGTGATGAGGGCAAATGTATAAGTCGTTATACAATGGAGTTAAGAGTAAACACCCTCATTTGCCAGCCTTAATTAGGAAATCACGACATTCTAAACTACATGTCGCCGGACATACCTACATCGTTTTCATCAATTAAAACTTTTACGCACTGACGTATTTCTTCATCACGCAAAACACAGTTGAAACTTCTACGCACTAATTAAAACAAACAATATTATTTATTGTTCATTCTTAAATATTATAATATTACACTCATCAGTATAGCTTAGCCACATGATTAAGATAGAGTTTGTCATATACATTCAAGATATAGCAATGGCATGAATGCTACTTGTAACCTAATAACTAATCCATTCGAAGCTATTTGAATGTTGTTTTAATCATGTTGGTCGTGTTCCAAAACCTTGGGCTAGCTTAAAATTGCTTGCTAATAAGTGAAGAAAAACAGCTATAGATTCTCCTGTTTGATGCTAGCAGCTAGCTTACATCTTACATAATACATATATCCTTAATTGTAGAACCTAATTAATCCCATGGCCTATACGAAATAGCTTGCTTCAGGCTGGTTGACAACATGGGTTAGCTTTAAAATGAGGAAAATGGATCCATCTCAATCAAACTCTATAAGATATTATGCAGGAATGCATGTTTAGGAAGTAACCAAATGACCTCTGTAAGCCAATTTGCACTGCTAAACAATGGCTGGGTCAACTTTGAAATCAATCTATGGCGACTCCTTGAGATATAATTAAGAAATTCGATCATACTCTCAAGTCTTCATCATCCTCTGTTCTAGAAATATCTATATTGATTTATATTTATATATTTGTTTGTGAAACATATCTACATGTCACTTTGCCTATATTACAAGCGATTGCTTGCTCTGCGGATTTTTTTAGTATCATGAAATGAGATCACACCCATTTATTTTCTTCTGGGACATTGAGTTTTTATTAATTTTCATGCCCATAGTTGAACTCCACGAAACCCTTAATCTTGTATAAAAATAAGGGAACTTTTCATGTCGATTGTCGCTGTACTGAGGTAGCACTAATTAGAAAATGGAAATGAATCAAAAAATGATGGCCTATGAAGAAAGAGCACATATAATACTGAAATGATTGACATAAAAGCGAGGACCAAGCATTATGTTCTTCTTCCCCATTAAATTTCCCTTTTGAACTCTTGCAGCTAATACTTAAGTACAAAAACTGCTTCTATGGTTCTTTTACTTTCGTTTTTATGGAAACAAGAGATGCGTGACTGCTCTCAAGTTTCGATTAATAAAACGGATGAACACATACGGTAAAAATGAGTTGGTTGTTCTCGCATTGTTGGCAGTACGTTATTAGCAACTCTTGGATTAGGGCAAGAAAATCATGCAACAACTTGGATTTAAATAAACTGGTCAATCGATCTGCTATGCACCCAACAAGTGAAAAACCCTAAATTCTTCAAATGCTTTGCGTTTCCTTCAAAGTAATTCCTTTTTATTGGGTTCTCCAAACCCAAGTTTCAAACTTTCCCCTCTCCACTCATGTGAACTTGTAAGCTTTATGCCCAATTCATCAGTCAAAACGGCAATGTTGTACACATTAGGATGCTTGCAACGGAAGAAAATCTAAAGAGATGAATTCCCCACAAAAGTAAAAACACCCGGCAACAAGAAGAAGAAGAAGAAGAAGAAGAAGAAAAACCAAGCCAGCCCCCACAAACCCAAAATTAAAAAACAAAAAAGGGTTTTCATTTCTGATACATAAGCACAGAAAAGAAAGAGAGAAGTGTAAAATATGAAGATCTAGGTAGCTAGGTTTGGAGGAGGAAGGAGGAGGAAGCAGAAGGGTTTTCCAGTGAGCAACATATTTTACTCGAAACACAATAATTGAATCCTTTGACGTTTCTTTCTTACTCCTTAAAACCCTCTTCAACACCCACACGCAACCTCCTCCATCTTCTCATTCCAATTAGCAAACCCCAAACACCACAACCAAAGTACCAAACCCAAACAAAAAATAAATAAAATCACAGCCGCAATTTTGCTTACGAAACCCCAACTAGTACTCTTTTCCTTCCTTCCTTCCTTTCTTTCACTTATTTATAAGACTCAACTTGGCTTTTCCCCACGTTGCTCACTTGTTTGTGCGGATCTCTTTTATATTCTGTTAATTACAAAAAAAAAAAAAAAAAAAGATAAATTTGAACTGTTAAACCGAACGTCTCATTTAGATCAACTGGACAATTTTATTTTATTTTATAATTTTATTGGTTTTTCTTTTTCAGTAAGTAATCGGACTTGATCTCGATGGAGTTTTAATAATTTGGTACTCAGAAAAAATGATTTAGTGGGAGGGAGAAAAAGGAAATGGGTTGCCTTCTCCATACGTAGTCAAGCTTTTCTGGAATTGTCAATGTTTGAGGCTCCAGTTTAACTAGACCTCTCAACCGTCCCACGTTACGTCCACTTTGGGTTTTCCATTATGCCCGAACTGCCCCTGCTGAGTTAGGTGTACTACCACGACTGCCATTCCGGCCCGCCTTCAGTTAATGTAGTTAATTAAATTTTCAAATTTCAACTGAAAATATCTTGGTGGTTTTTTCTTTCTGAAGTGCATTTCAGTAGTGCAGTAGTCACTCTAATAATAAGTGCTTATGTTAGATGAGTGCTCCAAGCTTTAAAAACTACTCTGTTGCTTGACAGGTTGAATGACTGGATATTTATTTTGTACCAGATTGTTAGTGTGACGTACTAATTGAATTTATACAGTGAAAATGATTTGTACTTTGGAGAAAAAGTGCCGGACGATCGATATAATAGTTATTATTTAACTGTTGTTTAAATATTGTACTGTAATTTGGTCTTTGTTGTTAGTCTATTTGACAGTCTTAAAAAACTCTGGCTAATTGAATTAGTGTCAGTAGATATTTGTTTTTGTGATTTTCTTCATAACTCCACACCTCTATTTGATCGAATACAATCTAACTATAATATAACGAGAACTCGTCTAATTTTGAACCGCATGATTAAAGACATAACTAAAAATATAAAAGTTATAATAAAATAATAAATAAAGTTAAAATAAAATCTTAAGATCAAAATTGCAATCTCTTTTATTGTGAACAAAAAGTGGCCGAGTGAGTTATCTCAAAAAACTTGGAAATAGTCATTTTCCGAAGAATATTTTTCACCAGAATTAAAATTCGAACTAGAGACATGCTATTATCTCAAAAAATTATGAAGCATCTGCTCTATTTATAGCATAACATGCTTCCACTAGACCTACGGGTCTAAAATTGCAGTCTCACCAAAACATAGAAACACCGGATACAATTTCTCAAAATTTAACATATGGTGACTGTGAACACAAGTAAGAATAAGACCATAGGTATGTCCTTTTATTACCAAGAAAGGGGAGGTGGTAAAATTGTGTGGGTTAATATTTGGTTTGAGGGAAGAGGGTAGGAACGTCATTTGAGGAGAGGAGATGCTCCTAGAGTTTGCATCTGATCGAAAATAGTGAGACAAGAAGATTGAGGAAATCTTGAAATGGGGCATAAACTGAAGGTGGCAATTTTGTCACATAGCCATAATCCGACGTGGGTGCCCGTCGTTTTGGAGGCATGTAGGTCCCTGACCTTTATTCCCTCACCCACCCCCACGACGCCATTACATCCCCCATTTACCAAATTACCCTTCTCTAATTTTCAACCATTTTCCTTTTCTCTTTTCATTCCAAACCAAGCGAGGAAAAGAAAAGATGGAAATGGTGATGATAGGAAACGCAACGTAAGCAGGCATGTTTCTTCTTTATTGTGCATGATATGTCTGATACGAAATATTGAACATAGTTCTGCACGCATCCTATGCGTGTACCCTATATGTATGATTCCATCCAACCCATTAAATATGACACCAAATATTTGGTGCCTCAAACACAAGTTTAGATCCCCAACCACACTAAACTCTTTTATATAAAAAAAAATTGTTTAGTACATATCATAAACTCGATTAGCTATGCTTAAGTGTATATTCATTTTAACGGCTAAAATGATTATGGACGTCGTGATAAGTGTATTAGTGTAAGTGGTACATAATTAGTGACATTCTCTTTTGGCCAATTTAGTAAACAAATGAAACAATTTGTATTGTGGTCATAGATGTCGTGCTGGATTCTTATTGAGGGAGCACACATGCAAGAAGGAAGTTTGAGCTTTTTATCATTCTAATTCATTTACATTGTTTTTTTTATCTATATACTAACCAGACTATTACACACGTTCAGCATAATCAATACCACAGTATTCACTGATAAAAATAATACATTTGATATAAGATCATGAAAGTTACTCATATCTTATTTAATGGGTAGTACATTAAAAAGTTACATTTTCTTCTCAAAACGTACATTGAGTTAATATGCTCATTTTTATTTTATTTTTTTAGTCAAAAGGAAAATGATCAATATACTGATGAAGAGATTACAAAGTTAATCATTCTGCTTCTTGAGCACATAGGGGATATAAGAACAAGTGACTAACTTATAAACAGTAATCTCAAAAAATAATTCCGCGCTCACTTATTCAAAACAAAAAGTGAGCCTATAAAGTATGGAATTTAAATATAGGATATAGACAATGTTTATAAAAATTAAAAACAAACTATAAAATTTCCTTACCGTAAACAATAGGGTAAGGAGGTGCCGAGAAGTGGGTATTTATTTTTTTATTTTTTTATTTTTTTTCTGAGCCTCCATCACCTGCTTCGATTTAGGCTCCTCAATCTTATTCGTCTTATGTTTGGAACTAAAGCGCCTTCTTTTCTTATTTAGTGCTTAAGAGAGCCGATCTAAGACGTTGACAACCTTGGAGGTTGCTAATGCGAATGATGGCGCAAACGATTGTGCGACGCCGTCAACCGATGACGATGTTGGCTTGGAGACAAAACTAGTAAAACGTGTGAAGGAAGAATACATGCTCGATTCCATGGAGGAGGCCATGGCCGATGAGCATATTTGATTTTTGAATTTAGATGCCGAACGGTACAACGTGCAAAGGTTTTGGAGACTAAGTCATCCCTGACTATGAGAAGCCGAGCCTATTAACACATTGAGTTAATATGCTCATAGCAGTAACTCAATGTCAATATATGCCACGTCATAATGTTATTCTTGTCAATGTATTTTTACTAAAGGCAATCACAGCCAATTCCAAAAAGATGACTGGGGTTCAATACCTCAGTGAGTGAGTGATTGAAAGTGTAATTTATATTTTAATAATCATGTTGACAAACTTATATATTGCGATCTCTATTTCCGAATTACTGTACTCTTTTGTTCTTATTGTAAGCTAAAAAATAAGCAGGTGGCATTAGTAAACTTATACAGAGTTTAGGATGCAAACACTTATTATTAAGGAATCTTGACATCCTAGTTAGTCTCTAACAGTCCCTTCTCACATAATAAGTCCAACAAGTGTTAACAAACCAAAATTGTTCACGCAAAGAAATTGTTACTCAATCACTTTCTCTCATTTAATTTTTGTCGTACGGAAAGAAATATTGTATCATATGAAATAAAATGAAAAACAAAAAGAGGAAGAAAAATGAATATAATTTCCGTAGTCCGTACTTTCACGTTGGTGAGCACCCAACAGCTTTGCTTCCCAGGAGCACCATAACTATTTGCTGACGAAAACCCGTGAGGGCTACAACCGTAATTTCGGCCCACAAATTCTTTAAAGCTTCTTCTGCTCGGGGGTGACCTACAGCTGTCAGCGTGACATAAGCTTACGGAGACCGTAAAGGCGTACACCCTCCCTCCCTTTTGCTAACTACTCAAACCTCCTCGCCAAAAAGACGACTCTACCCGCCAGCGCCGGGACGTATCGAACCGTCCAAGGACAGAATCGGGAATTTACGTAAAGTATGAAGGAGGGTTTGAGGTTTAACGGGATCGGTTATTTCCAAGGGAGAGGTCTGGTTTTTGCAAATGGAAAAGTTTAACCTTTTCGCAGAGCCCTGGACGTTTTGTTAAAATAGCGTCAAAGGAAAAAGGAGATTGAGTCTGGTTTACGCCAAATGGGTCTCGTCCTATTCTTCTTCTTCTCTCTCTCTCCCATTGTCTCTAACACCCATTACTATAAAAGAAGCCACACTTTCTCACTATCATACCCACCATTGATCTCCCACCTTCTCCAACTTTTTCCTCCTTTCCTCTCCTTGTTCTTGTTCCCCTCTCTTGTTCTTCTTGTTGCTATTAGTTCATTTTTCATCTTATTCTCCCATAATGGAACTATAAAATATATATGCCATCTCAAATTTCCACAACTTGAACTGGACTAATAACAACCCTTTTAAGCCTAGAGATCACTTGTTAAATTGGGCTTTCCAATCCTAATTTTTCATCCTCTAATTCGAGAGAATCATATGGAGAAGCTCAGTTTCGTGAGGAATGGGGAGCTGAGATTGCCTCCTGGTTTTCGGTTCCATCCTACCGACGAAGAGCTGGTTCTTCAGTACTTGAAGCGTAAGGTCTACTCGTGCCCTTTGCCTGCTTCCATCATCCCGGAGGTTGAAGTCTGCAAGTCTGATCCTTGGGATTTGCCAGGTTGGTGTTTCTTTTTTTTGTTTTGTCTCAAACTTCAATTTGTTGAAGTGGCTTTTCATATTTACTTTGTAAAGCTACATTGCCATGAGAATTAGTTGGTTCTGATGGAAATGGGTTTGTGGGTTTAGGTGACTTGGAGCAAGAGAGGTACTTCTTCTGCACTAGGGAGGCCAAGTACCCAAATGGGAACAGATCAAACAGAGCAACAGGTTCTGGGTATTGGAAGGCAACTGGTTTGGACAAGCAAATTGTGTCTTCCAGGGGTAACCAAGTTGTGGGGATGAAGAAGACTCTGGTTTTCTACAGAGGAAAACCTCCATATGGGACTAGGACCGATTGGATTATGCACGAGTATCGCCTTGTTTTAGCTGAAGATAAAAATAACTCCACCACCCAAGTGAGTTTCAATTTTCCAAGTTGGAGCAAACTCCCATTTCAAACACTCTTAGTTAAATTTTTGCTGATGCTTGTTTTCATATGTTGTCGCAGAGCCCTGTTCCGGTGAACAATTGGGTTCTTTGCCGCATATTTTTGAAGAAAAGAGGCAGTGGTAAAAATGAGGAAGAGCAAGTTCAAGTGCAGGCCTGCAATGTTGACCGAGTGGCGAAAAAGCCAAGGATTACTCGGCCTGTTTTCTACGATTTCATGACCAAAGACAGAGCCAACTTGAGCCGTGCGCCTTGTTCCTCATCCTCAGGCTCAAGTGGACTCACAGATGTCGTTTCTAGCGAGACAGAGGAGCATGAAGAGAGCAGTAGCTGCAATAGTCTTTCTTATTTTAGAAGAAAACAGTGAAGTCTCTTTCTGAACCAGTAATCGGGCTAGTTTCTTGTTGCTTAATTTGTGAGAATAACCATCTAGAAAAATCAATCCAGTTAAGTCAGTCTTGGGTCCTTTTAAGATTTAGAGCCTCATCTTCTTGTCTGTGATTCAAGATAGAAGTCGGCGTTGAAGAATTAACTTGTAGTTTGGTGTTATTATGAGGAGCAAATTGAGCAATGGATGTTAGCAGAGATGGTTTTTATGTAATCAAATTCCCCCAAGTTTTCTGAATTTTAGCACACTTTATTCGCATTCTTGTACAGAAAGGCATACGATTTCGAAGCCAATAACAATCCATAGACTAGGGAAGAATCGAATAAAATCCCTGAAAGATCAATCATCACCTTCGTGCAAGGTTCTCTAATCCCTTTGTGGAAAAGGCAAAATCATCACTCAAAAGGAACCCAATTCCTCTTAAACATTGTTTTCAAACTGACCAAGACCACTCAAACTGAAAATCTGCATCATTGGAAAATAAAGCGCATAATCTTATTCCGGAGAAACAGACATTCCGATTTTGATAAGTTTTATTTTCCACAAAAACATACGCCTGCAATATTCCTCGTTTCAGTGTCATACAAGTAACCAGAGGGGACTAATAAGGATAGGTATGATGGTGCAGCAGAAACAGGTTTAACTAAAAATTTGAATCTTCAAGACCAATTGGTGACTAAAACTTAAACAAAAAAAAAACACAGTGGATTGTTTAAACAGGGACAGCTGCGATTATTGAAAATAAAAAGAGGGCAAAGGGACCCCAAGTTTGAAAACTGATCCCTGACCTTAAATTCCCAAAAGCATATGATTTCTTGCACATTTCTGCGAGTTTACGTAAACGGTACCTCTTAATCCAGAAGAAGAATTTATAAAATTCTGCCGCACATTTTGTCAAAGATGCTAATCATGGCATTGTGTGTGTTTTATGTTTCTTAATCAAAGTAAACGACTGCTATGGAACAATATCTACTATAAATCTATAATCCTTGATAAACAAAACCCAGGAGGGATTATCCTCCCACTATCTTCTAAAGTCCTCTGCAACATTGACTTCAATGAATATATGAAATAAGAGAGGCTAGCACTTCATGCTCATAATGTAAAATACTTTTCTCATTACTTCCTAGTTCCTACTTAATACAAATTAATAATTTCGCTCCAATTTTGCGGCCGTGTAAGACATGCAAGAACCACGAGGGCCTGATATAGTTGACTGAACCATTATCCTTCATCATTAGTAACTAATATCTTATCAAAGCCATAAAACACAAAAGTACATGCCTTATCATTACGGTAATCACAATAAAACAGCTATAATCAACTGTTATAAAAAGGTTAGAGTTTGCAACATTACGGAATCCTCAAGAGCGACTCCTATAATCTTCCGTTCCCTAAACCGATTTAAAAATCCAATAAAGACATTTATTCTCGTTTTAAGTTTGTTTTTAACTAAATAGTTCAGAAGCCATTCTTCTATAGAAGTAGATAGTGAACAAAGTAATAGATTTTAGGAGTGAAAGAAACATGATGTCTTAATTCACTATTAGATAATAAACTGTGAAGGAAAACTACAAGAGCTTGGTTGTTGTCCTGGAGAAACATGGAGACATGGAAGATGATATCAGGTAGACAAGGGACGGCATTAACAATATTAAAAACCCTTGATTAGCAGTATTGCTTATGCATAATTGAGCTAATTTGACATGCCATAAACAGAAAAAAGGAGGAGAAACTAAATTATCAGATAGATAAGGAAATATATGCCGACCCAAGTTTCTTGTGACACTAGCTTTTGGAGTTCTTCACGACACTTTTTTCTATTATGAATTTTGATCTCCCATCACAGAAAACAAAAATAAACACAAAAATGAAAAGGAAAATTGGAATTGCATCTGTGGATTGCTGACTTGGGTTCTTCTCAAATTGTCAATCACGTGGGGAAGCCCATCATGGTAGACCACACAGCAAAACTGATTAGGTCAATCACTGAGATGGAAGAAAACCCCAAAACTGTCCTAGATCCACAGAGGAGGTGTCCATGTCTAAGGGAAGGGCGTTTACGTCATTTGGCAATGACAAAACCCAAGCAGACAGGGAATGTGTAAAAATCTCAATTGACCAGTTCCATATACCAGAAGGCAGAAAAACCAACCCACCACTTCTAAAATCAAGTTTTAAAAGGGTTGCTTAGACATCTCCTAATTACATATATCTAAACTAGTTCTAAGCAGCATTGTCTAATCAAAATTTAAACCGGTCGCCATCGCCGAGATTAACTTAATCGCGGTGTGGACCTCTCGTAGTTAATGAAGGGTTGTCATTAAACTATCATAAATCTAAAACTGGAGGTGAAACAAAGAGGGAAGGGGAAAGGGATCCAAAGCTTTGGAGAATCTGAAATGATAGGGTGGATTGGGAAGTATTTTTAATTTTAGTGGGAGATGTCTCCTACACGCAACTATTTCCTCTCAAACAGTTTTAAAAGCCAACACCAACTCTTCCAACAAAGATATGAATATTTTGCCCAGTTGGAAATGAATGGGGCAGATGATATTTTTTGTGGTACCAGGCTCATTGCTAGAGATAAAAGAGAATCCATCACCCAACTTGCATGTGATGACTGAGTAGTTTCTTTGTTTGTTTTCCTTTGCCCTAAACTAGAGGTACTTTTCAAATCAAGTGCCTAAATGTACTGCTATGTTTCTTCCTTTTCAGGGTAGAAAGTGAAAGGTTTCAACACATCATTGACATATGTAGCTTTCATTGGCAAAAAATCTGAAACAAAATAATACAAGACACTACATGTATATCAAATAGGGGTTGTAAAACAAGTAAAATCTACTAGCTTAACCACAAATTGTTTCGATAATCATATAACTAAGTAAACGGGACAGCATACATATTATATATTAGCATGTTAGCTGCACACAAACAAGATCTCCACAACACATGTAATAGCTTCAAAAGGATTGCGTGTAAAAGAGCAAAATCACAAGTGAATGAGCACAAGTATCTCTCTTCATATTCTATGACTGATTAGAGCCGACACAAACAGAAAATGAAAAGAGGGGGAATTAATAAATTTCTCAAATGTCAAAATCAGTCTTGCACCTACAGAAGAGACTTGCTAGCAAGGAAGTTTTCAAATCCTTCTGGTCGTTTTCTTTCGTGTCCACAATCTTCTTTGTTGTCCAACAAAGCAGTTTTCTTATAAATTAAATGGACCGCACATCACCCCTATGAGAAAATTCAGTATTATCCACTGTATATAGAATTTGGGAGTTCAAGATTCCCTAAAAAAATCAAATGAAAATCAAATGATAATCACCCCTTCAAACCCAGAAGGGATATTTGATATTTCATCAGCAAATGAACTCACATGCATGGATCAGTCATTCAACAATGCCAAGGGAAAGTTATTTCTTTTGGGGATCGAGATTCCGCAAACAGTATGGTTTAACAAAACTCTAGCAAATAGCTAATCCTAGGAGGTTTGTGCCCTTGAACATATGGAAGCAAACCATGGTCATGAACATTCCACTGAACCCCGTGTGGCAAAAATAAACATTAGTGGTATAGATCTATCTATTTTTCACAACAAGAAAATAGACTGATGGATCATGTGTTCTCTAGACTAGTAACCAACTTCAGGCCTAATACCCAATATGCAATCTTGGGCTGCTACAAAATTAGATGTGATTTTTTTTAACTCTCAAAGTAGAGCTGAGGACAGGAAGCAATAATAAGCCCTCAACTTGAAGATACACATTGGCAGCCAGAAATATCAGAATAATCTTATTACTATGAAAATTCATCAGAGTTATCTAGGGTATACATAATCCAATAACTTCAAACATGCCATACAGAATGCTCTTAAGTAGAGAAAGATCGAACTGCAGGTTCAGGATGACATTCACTTAAAGCTCATAACGTACAGTGCATACATATAGGCTTTAAGGCCAGTACTGAAAAAAAAGAAATGCATTCGATTTGTCTAGCACTCTTACTCATTTCCAACTATTCGGTCGTCTTTCTCACAACTTCACTAGCATCAAGCCCTGACGATTTTGAAGGAGGTGGTTCGGCACACGCCCTCAGGACAGCCTCATTCTGTAAATGTCATTTCCAGAAAGTTCAATACAGCTAGAATGTGTTATAGTTGGAACATGCACGCTAACAACATCTACACTTATAAAGCCTCCTATGTATCACCCCAAAATTGAGGCAGCAACTACAAATAGAGGAGTTGCTATATTTCGTAATGTGATGCAGAACACAGACACGTTACATAAGGTTTAGCTAGGTTTAACCAATCCACACAATCTGTATTGCAGTCTAAACAATACTCAACTGAAATTCATTTCCTTACCACAAACACAATTCTCAATTCCTACTTGTCAAAACTGAAAATCCCAATCAATTCGAAAACATGTGAAGCAATGCACAACTGCTCCCACTCACAAACTAGATAACCCTATCAAATTTATCAAGTAATCTAATCAATTGAAGCAAAGCAAGTACGGAGGTGCGAGCTGTAATCGGTAAAACCCTAATTGGGAGAGATTGGGAGAGAGAGAGAGAGTAGTTAACCTGCCAAACACGGAGGAGGCGCTTCTTGGCGTTGGCCTTGCGGGTGGTGGTGAGCTTTATTCTCTTCCAAACCAGACCGCCGGAGTCGTGCTTCTTCACTATCTCCATCACTCGCGTCCCCCAAAACGCACCCGCCATCTCTCTTCTCTTCTCTGCGCCTCTGCGGGATACAAGTAAGTAAAGAGGCCAAGGCGTCACAGCCGTTGGATATTAAATGAAGAGATCTGACGAAGAGAATAGCAAACCCTCTAAAACACAAATTACTCTAACTCAATACCCAATCGTGATCGCCAACATCTTGTTTCCATCCATCGATCGCCAATATGATCGAAGCTCTTTATCATGACATCTACAATCTAAGCAGAAACATTAGACAATATTAGTTTACATTTTAGTTTATATTAATTTCTTTAGCTTACAATTGTTAACGAACAAAGAACATGATCCTATTGTGAAGTGTCTATATACCTTGACGTAAAGAATTGAACTTTCTTGACTCCGATCCAGGAGAGCCTCGTGCTGAATCTCCAGATCGAGACTTGAACCCCAGGGCTCGCTGAGCATGCATGTCAAGAGCCTCAAGATCGAAGGGTTACACTTGTACTACTCAAGATTGGTGGCCAGAGATGGGAACAAAAGGAATCTTGTCCGGGTTGTATCCCACCTTGTTGCAAGTTCAGCAAATCATGTGATTAACACCAAGGGCTGGGTGAAAGCAAGGGTCTGCCCATCCTTAGAGCTAGGCCTTGCTAAATAACTTCCCAGTGTTGGAGCCAATAATGATGGAGGACAATCCAGCCAGCTGATCGTTTCAGTAAGCATGTTCTTGATGAAGTCACCATGTCCAGGAGCATCAATGACAGTTCTGTTAGTGCAGTATATATAGTACTTGGTAGTCTCAAACATCAAGAGAGCAATTTCAGTACGTAGTAATGCCCCTTTAACGCTGAGCCTTGAGCTTGTCAAGTCCCAACTCCCAAGCATACTTGAACGAGCACCTGTTCCCCTCAGGTCGACTTCCCAGAGAAGACACGCATGGTCAATGACCACAATGTACGTTGATGTGAAATTTTTCCTGGCCCCCATATAGTGAAATATCAACTGGAGGAAGCTAAAACCCTAGAGCTATATACAGAGGCATAGTAGATCGAGTGGCAACGTACTGCCAAACCCAAATCGACCAGGCTGTAGCGGCTATTGAGTCAATAAAGCTTTGGTGAGTTGATGCATGCCTTAATGGGATGATGAACTTGAGTGCCCTCGTACCTGGTTATCTCTTCAACCTAATACTTTTTGCTTATGTCCATTAAGAAGTCCTGATTAATACCATGAAACTCGATCGGCCGCTATTATTTGTTTTGAAAGCAGAAGTCTCTAGCTAATTATATATCAAGCTAAATTAACTTGAGCAATGTCAAAGCTAATTAAGATCCAATACTCTGAGTTTAGGGTTCATATATATACATGACCTTTCGTATTAACTTGTATAGAAATTAATTAAGTATCTCGATCGTGCTTTGCCAATATACGTGTATAATGTGTGTGTATTGTCATCGAGCTACCCCTCGATCGTAGAGTGCAAGTTTATACATTGCAGAGTTGTAAGGTATACCACATACGTGTAGAGTTGCAAAATTATATCCGACACTGAGATATCACTACTAGCTAGACTACTAATGGACGTAGAATTATTGCCAGAAGTCTATTATGCCAGCTTACATACGTACGTGTTTATGTTGTTTAATGGTCCAGTGTAATAACTAAGAGCAAACACCAGTGGATTTTATGCCTTTATGAGATCTTAAACTACAAACTGTTATGGCAATCTTTACTGACATAGGCTATAATAATAAGTACGTACAGGGCCTCCATATACCTTAATTATCAACAATCCTAATCACTCTAGTTTGCCTTTGCTTGTCAATTGACTCAATTCAACATCATCCCGATCATCGTCGTCATCATCATTAGCGCCTTAGCGGCCCACGGTAGACAAGGTAGGACTAACTCCCGATATCTCTTTTTCGCCCACGGTAGACCATTCTCCAAAATTTTCCACTCATGCATGATCTTCTTGTAGACAGTACTGCCACTGTTGGTTAAACAATCTCGATCTCCATGCCCTTGCTTTTCCTCTTTATTGTAGTGGTGGTCTGAGTGATCCGAAACAATGTCGAATTGCTTGAAGTCGACCATTTTAAAGTTTTTCTTAAAGAGAATTTGGTGATTGGAGTGTGCTTTATATAACCCGGAGAAGCCATTGGTTTATGGTTTTTGTTTGTATAGAGGATTCCATTCTAAACAAGGAATCATGATCCCATGCGGAATTCCAGTCCCTTTCGGATCATGTTTCAACTCTGAAAGTCTACCGTAGATGCGCATATAAAAAAAATAAAACAACAACTCTATTTTATATTGGACCTACTTCAACGACGAACGCATAAATTGTTATTTATGAAGGCAAAAAAAAAATATGAAGAACCACGTAATCAAATTTTTATATAAGTTAAAAAACCTCATAGTAAAATTATGATGAATGACTAAAACTTCAATGGGTACATTTTCTATACTAAATATAAAGATTTTGGAGATAATTTTAGTTTTTTGCTTAAAATTATGTCATTGTGTCTTCTCGATAGCACCACACATGTGCACTATCTGCCTACACTATCATGTGCAAACATGGTTCATCATATATCTCCCCCTCCACTACCCATTAATCTCTCTCTCTCTCTCACAACGACTTCAGTTTTAAACAGTTTAACTAGCTCTGAACCAATTTTATCTCTCGTTTCCCTTTCTATTTCTATTTTTGAAGAAAATGTTCCCTAGAAGCTCAGTACTATAACCAGGTAAAGTGTTGAAAAAGGATGAAGTGATGAACAATCAAAGAACAAAACGAATTGGGTCTGTTGACAGTAGCCAGAGAGGCTACACCAGGGCCCACAGACCCGCAGCAAGCGCACCAGAGCCCGGACCACGACCCAGGATCGGACCACCAGCACCAGGCCTCGGGCCCCAGCGGTCTATCCTGCCTCCAGGGATCCTGGGACCAGGGGCGCCCGCCTGCCAAAGAGGGCACCAGAATATCCAAACAGAAGGGAACCAGTCCCACATCGAAGGGTAAGGCCAGCCCTCACCCTCGACCACCTATATATGGGCCTCAACTACCACCATAAATAGGTAACTTGTCTCCCTCCCTGCTTACATACGTGCCCAAGTTATATATATTCCAACTATACTAACTTAAGCATCGGAGAGGTGAAGGCCGGCCCGCCCGGTATTCCCCTTAGTAAGCAGGATTGCAGGAGATCGAGTCGGATTCATCAAGTATCTACCAAGACCCCCGGGTTTAGGCAGAAACAATTGGCGCCGTCTGTGGGAACTCGTTCAAAAAGTCAGTGTCGCTGTGCCGGAAAGCAGGGCCCTGGGGACCCTTTAAAGAGATCGCTAAAACCACAGTCCGGAAGCCATGGAAAGAAGAAAGATAGAGACGAACACGGAAGGATCGAAAGGACGAATTCAGTTCCCCGACCGGGCCCCGCACGCAGGGGCCGAGGTCGGTGCGAGGTTCGTTCTTTCCCCCGACCGCAAAGGAAGTCCGGAAGCGCGAATTCAGTTCCCCGGCCCGGCCCGTAGCATAAAGGCCGAGGTCGGTGCGAGGTTCGCACTTCCTCTTATTCAGAACAAGGCTCACGATCGTCAAGTCTCAGAGAATCCCGACCCAGTGGGAGCGGGGGAAATAAGAAAGATGAAGGCAGAAATTGAGCGATTGCGAAAGGAGGGCGATCAGGATCGGTTAAAAGCAGAGGCCCGAAGTCGGGAACTGAAGGCGGTAACCACCGCACTGTTAGCGACCCTGGAACGAGAAGGCCAGCTGGGTACTCCTCGGGCGGCCTCGCACACGGCGAGCAAGGCTAGCGAATTCCCGCATCTCGAGATAGGGCTGCCTACGGGCAGGAGGAAGACCGTCCATATGCCCATACCCCTCTTCTCAGAGGCTCTGAAAGATTCCGGCCCAGTCAAGCTCCCGTACCGCGCAGATCAGGCCTCAGATGAGCGGGATAGCTCCACCGCGCGAACGATCGAGGCACTTTCCGCTTCGGTATCGGACATAAAAAGCCGCATGGAGACCAGCGAGCGGAAGGCGGGACGACCGCAGGACGGCGCGCGGTTTACCGAGCGCACTGGACCCTTCCCACGCCGGATCCGGGAAACGGGGGGATCTGGCGACCAAAGGCCTCTGAAGTTAACATACTCAGGAACAAGCTGCCCGTACCGGCACTTGGATAGCTTCAGGTCGAAGACAAGCGCTAGGGCCTATTCGGATGCCGTGAGCTGCAACATGTTCCGAGAAACGCTCGTAGGGGAGGCACTGGGTTGGTTCTACGAGCTACCGATGGACTCGGTCGAAACTTTCGCACAGTTGGCCGATAGGTTTGTCGGCCGGTTCGTCCTTAAAGCCACGACAGCCCAGCCATCGACGGTCCTCTTCGATTGCATGCAGGCTAGCCACGAACCATTACGCGCCTTCGTTAACCGGTGGCAGGTCGCCACGTCCGGGGTAAGAAACTTGGATAAGAGGATTGCGGGGATGGCCTTCAAGCAAGGATTAAGAGCTGGGGAACTTTCATACGACTTACAAGCGCAGGGGCCGCTGGCGTACGACGAGCTGATGACCGTGGCCGTTAGGCATGCTCAGGCAGAACAAGAGACATATGGGAACAAGGCGCCCAAGCGGATCTCAGATGGCATACCGCCATCCACTCACGGAGGCAAAGCCGGGCGGCTACATATCAGCCGGGTACCTGTAGCCGCCAGGGGGATAGAAGCGCGAAAGGAGTGGCAACCCCGGCGAAGCAGCGACAATGATCCCCGACCAGGAAGAGGACCACCTTTTGGGCGCCCAGCTCGGATCCAGGTAGCTGTGTCAGCAGAGCGGACACCACGGGCCCCGGTTCCATCGCCAGCAAGAAGACCCTATGAACCGGACCTTCGGACCCCAGATCGGAAACCGCAGAAGACGGTCGTACAAGACCAAGCCCGCCCCGACAGCCCCAGGGCGGACCGACCGCGAGCTCGGCCGATAGGGACCATATGCACGCGAACCCCCGGGTGGATCGAGGTACACGGGAGCATTAACATGATCCACGGTGGGGACCATATCGGTCAACTCACCCGGAGCTCAAAAAAGCGGTGCCTAAGATCAATCCGGGGGAGGGAGATTTACGCCTTCAGAGAACGAAGCGTCCAAGCCGCTAAAACCGGATGGAGTTCGGTCACCTTCTATGAGGATGAAGAGCCGGAGGATGTGATCCAACCGCACACCGACCCCTTCCTTATCACGGTCCAAATAGACCACTGGATAACCAGTCGTATGCTGATCGATACCGGAGCCTCTGTCAACGTAATGTTCCGAGACGCGTACCGGGGATTGCAAAGAGGGAGGAACAAGTTATCCCAGGATAACGAGCCGCTGATAAGCTTCTCCGGTGAGGTAGTCCAGCCTCTAGGATCCGATTACCTACCAATCATTTTCGGCAAGGGAGACAGAACGAAAACAGAGCATTTGGAATTCATCATCGTCGACTGCCTGTCGTCGTACAATGGTATAATCGGTCGGCCAGGGTTATGGAGGCTCAAAACGTTCATTGCCGGCCACATGCTGATGTTGAAAATGCCTTCACCAGCCGGAGTTATAACCATACGCGGGGACCAGAGAATCGCCCGTAAGTACTACGCAGAAGCCCTGACCCACGGGAGGAAGCGGGCCGAGGTCTTTACAGCCGCTCAGCAAGTACCAGCGCCGGATCTGAGTCTTGACCCCCGTGATGACATCGCTCCAGGTAGAGTCAGGCGGTTCACGTTCACCGAGAAACCAGAGCGACCTTCGGCCGTGGAGGAAACCGAAGCCGTCTGTATTTCCAAAGACCACCCGGACCGAAGCATAGTGATAGGGACACAACTCGACCCGGTCGTCAGGGAAGAACTCATCGCCTTTCTCCGGGCCCACAGTTCGGTTTTCGCATGGTCCTACGAAGACATGCCGGGCATATCCCCAGAGATAGCCGTTCACCGGCTAAACTCATTACCCAGCGTCCCCCCGACGAGGCAAAAGAGGAGGTCTTTCAGCCCGGCAAAGTATGAGGCGATTAGAGAAGAAGTGCAGAAACTCATGGGCATAGGTTTCATCCGGGAAGTCCAGTACCCGCGCTGGCTCGCCAACGTGGTCATGGTACCGAAGAAGGCAGCCGGTCAGTGGCGTATGTGCGTGGACTTCACTAATCTAAACCGGGCATGCCCAAAGGACAGCTTCCCGCTCCCTCGGATTGATCAGCTCATTGACTCCACATCCGGCTTCAAGCTGCTCAGCTTCATGGACGCCTACGCCGGGTACAACCAGATACGGATGCACCCGGATGATGAAGAACACACGTCATTCACAACCGACCGAGGCACCTACTGCTATAAGAGGATGCCGTACGGTCTAAAAAACGCCGGCGCCACCTACCAACGGATGGTGAACCAAATGCTGGAACAAGAGATGGGCAAAACCGTGGAAGTTTACGTTGATGACATGTTGGTCAAAAGCTTAACTGCGGGGGCCCACGTCCGGGATTTGGCCGTGGTCATCGGTAAAATGCTCAAATTCGGAATGCGCTTGAACCCAAAGAAGTGTCTTTTCGGGATTTCAGAGGGTCTTTTTCTAGGGCACATCATCAGCCAGCGAGGGATAGAAGCCAACCCGCTGAAGGTCCAGGCAATCCTTGATATGGAAACACCAGGAGAGAGAAACCAGGTCCAGATCTTGACCGGCCGGTTGGCCGCCCTGGCCAGATTCATCTCTCGTTTAACCGATAAGTGCGTCCCGTTCTTTAAACTGCTCAAGGCACAGCAAACCAAGAAGATACTCTGGGCTGCGGAGCATGAGGCAGCGTTCCAGTCCATCAAAGCATACCTGGCTGCAGTTCCTCTCCTATCCAAACCACTGCCGGGAGAAATGTTGTACCTTTACATAGCCGCATCCGCAGCCGCCGTCTCCGCCGCTCTCGTCAGAAAGGAGGGCACGCTCGAACTTCCGGTATACTACGCGGGAAAGGGACTTACAGGAGCCGAGGGCCGGTACCCCGATATAGAGAGATTGGCTCTAGCCTTGATTGTTAGCGCCAGGAAGCTCCGGCACTATTTCCAGGCTCATTCCATCACCTTATATACCAACCACCCCCTGCGGCAGATCCTGCAAAAGCCAGACACCAGCGGGAGGCTCGTGCGATGGGCAGTCGAATTAGGGGAATTCGACATCACCTATGCCCCACGAACAGCCATCAAGGGACAGGCTGCTGCGGACTTCATATGTGAGCTCACCCCAATGGCGGTAGAAGACCATCCCGCCCCGCTCGAGGACGCAGGGGCAGAACAAACCGCCAAGATCGAACCAGACCTGCCAACCGGCTGGAAACTTTACGTGGATGGCTCCGTAACCGCCAAACGGAGTGGGGCCGGGGTCCTGATAATCTCGCCCGACGGCCAATCGTACGAGTATGCACTACGGTTCCTTTTTACCACCTCCAATAACGCTGCCGAGTACGAGGCCCTCATAGCCGGTATGCAACTGGCCAAGGAGCTGGGAATCTCATCCATGGACATATACAGCGACTCTAGCTTGGTAGTCAACCAGATGAACGGGGTGTTCGAGGTTAAAGATCCTCAGCTATCCTCCTACCAGGCTTTGGCCAAAACACTGATCGGGTTCTTCCGCGGCACCAAGATCCAACATATTCCCCGGGATGCAAATAGGCATGCAGACGCCCTTGCGAGGCTAGCAACCGGAAACTACCCCCCAGAGTACCGGAGAGCTAAAATCGAGACCCTCCAAAAGCCAAGTATAAGCAAGACCATCTCCGAAATATTCGCGGTAGAGCAGGTACCACCGAGCTGGATGGACCCAATAGTCAAGTATCTGACCGATAAAACCAGCCCCCAGGATGCGGTGGAAGCCAGGAGGCTGCACCTCCGGTGTGCCCGGTATGGCCTCATTAACGGCCAATTGTACCGAAGGGGCCACAGCTTCCCCCAGCTGAGGTGTGTGACTAAGGAGGCAGGAGAAGCAATCATGCGAGAGATCCACGAAGGGGTATGCGGTAATCACTCCGGCGCAAGGTCATTATCCCACAAATCACTCCGAGCGGGATATTTCTGGCCCGATATGGCGGCAGCATCCAGGAAAATATCACGCGGCTGCCACAAATGCCACATGTACGCCTCGGTACCTCATGCCCCGGCAGTCGCATTATCAATCCTGTTGGCACCTTGGCCTTTCGCACAATGGGGATTAGACATCATCGGCCCTTTCCCCGTGGCAGTAGGACAATACAAGTACGCCATTGTGGCAGTGGATTACCAAACTAAATGGGTCGAGGCAGAACCGTTGATAAAAATCACTGAGGAACGGGTTAAGAAATTCCTGTGGAAAAACATCTACTGCAGGTTTGGGGTGCCGCAGACTATTATCACGGATAATGGGACGCAATTCAACAACGCAGATCTCATCCAGTACACAGCCTCCCTGGGGACCCGGATGCTATTTGCCTCGGTAGCACACCCGCAGACTAACGGCCAGGCAGAAGCGGTCAATAAGATTATCAAAACTCTTCTTAAAAAGAAGCTGGATGCCAAAAAGGGATGCTGGGCCGAGGAACTCCCCGCGGTATTATGGGCCATCCGGACAACAGCAGCAGAGGCAACAGGAGAGACCCCGTTCTGCTTGGCATTCGGGAGTGAAGCAGTGCTCCCTGTGGAGACTGAGATACCCAGCGGCAGGGTCGAGAATTACGACGCCGACACAAACGCCGACGGCTTACTACTCAATCTGGACCTCATCGAGGAGCGGCGCGACCGAGCGCACCTGCGAAACCAAACCTACAAGCAGCGGGTCGCCCGGTACTACGATAGAAGGGTCCGGGAAAGAAAGCTGCAAGTCGGCGACTGGGTCATGAGGAAGGTCCAGAAAAAGCCATTGGCCTTGCAGCCAACATGGGAGGGACCCTACCAGATCACCGCGGCCGTAGGCCCGGCAACATTCCACATCATAGACGCAACGGGCATCTATTCTACCAGGCCGTGGAATATCGAACACCTACGCTTTTATCCTAAATAGTAGCAATAGTAAAGGAACGAAAGTGTAGTTGGCAAGCATTGCAATGTGCAGTTATGACATTAAAGAGACTACACCAAATACAGGATATATGTACAGAACACACCCCTAGCTAGCACTCCCGGAACCCACAACCCCCGACCCGCCACCTTTTAGCTCCCGCTCCTGCTCCCTCATCACGATCAGGGCTATGTCAGCCTCCATCCGCTCGGCGTCGAGCCACCCTTTCTCCCGCCACTCCAGATAGGCGTCACTTATACCCTCCGTACGAGCCTTTTCCAGCATCTCCTCAAAATCTGGCGACTCCCGAAACTCGTCAACGGCCTTATCGGCCACTCCAGCAAGTTCGGATTCCACCAGCCTCTCCCGTCCCCGAACGACCGCCGTCATTTGGGCCTGCAGCTCCAAAACCTTTGCCTCCAACTCAACAATCCTCCCATCACGGGCGGCAAGCAGTCGGCTGGCTTCCTCTCTCTCCCGCACGAGTTCCGCGCTCAGCCGGCCGCCTTCCTCCCTTTCCTTCGCAAGCTCGGCTTCCGCCACACCCACCTTAACATCCAGCTCCTCCACCCGCTTCTCCAGGATAGCGGCAGCCTCCATTCTGGGGCCGGCGACATAAAACCTCTGAGCCAGCTGCCAAAAAGAAAGCAAAAGGAGCATCAGCTCATGTCACATCACGGAAGAGGACTCACAGAAACACATTTACCTGTAGAGCCAGCCCCACGGGCTCCGTCATACTCTCACCCGGATTTTCAGTCCAGGACCCCTCCCGGTCGAGCCCCAAGGTTTCGATTATACCAGCCACAAGCCTGCTAAATCCACCACCAGAGCTACGAACGGATTCCGGTCCCTGACTCCTGCGACCACCCGCCTCCACAGTCGGGACTATGGCTCGCCCCGTCGGCCCAGCTGAGCTTGACGCCCCCGCATCAAATACCCTCGCTCTCTTTGCCGGACTTTCACTGTAGCTGCTTCGACGGTTCTCGGGCAAAACCACCGATTCCCTCTCCCGCGAGGTACGCACTGCCATTTGCCGCGCCACAGGGTCTGGCCCCGGGAGGCCCTCCGCCCGCACTTCCCGAATACGGAGTGGAGAATTGTTCTCACCGCCCGGCCGCCTCCCATAATGCGCGTCCGAGAACACTAGCGGCACTGGCCTTGCATGCTCCGTACGCTTCTGGGTAGCCACGTCAAGAACGACTTTTGCGGCCTCCTCCCCTATCTCCATCAACCGCGCTGCTATCAGCTCCTCATCCGGCTCGATAGTCTCCTCAACTTTAAGCGCGGGCCGAGGACCGTTGGTAGGTTTTCTCCCCATCCCCAGCACCTCCAGCACATTCCACCGAGTGAAATTATAGGTGCTCCGGCTATCATGGTCCCAGCCATAAAACAAACGGAATAACCGTTGCTTCTCCAGGTCCTCCAATTCATAGGTCTGGTCCCCGATCGGTTGATATGCCCCGGGCACTTGATAACCCCTCCAGGTCCGCTGCCACTTACCACCGGCCAGCACCACCGACCTCCTCCAGCCATCCAAAACCGTCGCCGGCAGATGTGTAATGGCAGCACCATGCTCCCGCGTGGCAAAATTCACGCAACCACGGCACTGGCCCTTTCTGCAGTAAGAAATCCGGTACAGCGCCCGAAATTCATTCACTGTGGGCCAGTCCATATAACTCAAACAGAACAGGCACCCAAGCCCAAGCAACTGCCTCCACTGATTGCTCGGAAGCTGGGCTGGGGAAAGATTCAGTGAGCTCAGCATGTACTGGACAAATCCCGGCAACGGCAGCGATAGACCGTTGCGGAACTGGTCATCAAAAACGGCGACCCAGCCCGGCTCCGGATTACAGGCCAGCTCGCCAGGATGCAAGCCTCGAAGTTTAACGGAAGAGTTGATATCCCACCTCGACCGAAACTCCCTAATCTCCCTCTCGTCCATACTTCTGACTGCTTCGTCGCAGACAACCGTCCCATCACCATCCCGCAGCTCGTGCCTCCTAGGCCCACGAACGCCACTGCCATAATGCGCAGACCTCCCAGACGCCATTAAACCTCAAAACAAAAGTTCAGTTCTGCCGAAAGATGGAAGAGGAGAGCAGAAAGCAAAGTGCGGCAGGAAGAAAGCAGATGAGACGATAAATAGGGCAACAACAAAGGTCAGGCAACCCCAGCCGTCGATCCCCTCCATCTCAGTCCGCCCCCTGCCGACACGTGTCCACGGCATCAATAAAGGACCCCATGCCATCATAACTGATGGAACTGATGGGCTCCCCCTTCATTGCATGTCAGCCACATACCCCACCCACAAACAACAGTTAGTAAGCAAGGAGCACGCAACGAGGCGTCCCCTCTCCTCGCTCCACAAAGGTCAAACTTCGAATCAACCCGACACCATGACGTGTCACGGTTACTTACACCGGCTGAATGCCAGTTCACTGGAGGACTTACCCCGATATGCCAGCCCGCCCGATCGAGATCCGCCCAGCACTATGGCATTCCACCGGGCATGTGACATTCAACCAGCTCCAAAATATTCTACCGGATGTCATTCCCTACGCCTACGGGCAGGGGCGAGCCAGCAACAACGCGAGGCTTCAAAACGCATGGGCTTTATAAACCCGGGCGAGCTTACATCTAACCAATGTACTCTTGTCCAGCAGGATAAAAACCCTGCATCACACTGAACTGTGATACCCTTGGGGATACATGGCGAGACTCGTTATCTCAACGCCACTCCACTGGGCAGATTGTCTCTCTAACACAGAGCAAGTCTCCCCGCAGGCTAACAAACCTGCACATTACCTCAACGCTTAAACAACAAAAGCTGAGAAGAGCTAGCAAGTGTTAAAACAACGCCTCAGCGCGGCCATAACACCCTTCGGGCACCTGTTGGCCTATTCCACGCACCAACAGGCCTCCCCGAAGGCTAGTCTGCAAGTCTATCCGGGACTCGTTCCGATACGGCAGGACGCCCGTCGAGCTCCCGTGAACTCCGCCCCGCACCAATATGGTTCATCCGGGACTCGTTTCGATACTTTAGGAACGCCCATTCAAGATCCAGATACTCACCTCGGTCACGCCCAATCTTTAACGCGGACTTGGGGGACTGAGCACCGGTAGGTTGGTAACCCTGCGGGTCTGCAGGCCAAGAGCAAGACAGATCTTAAGTCCCCATTCAAGATTGCACTTGACCGGGAACTTGGGGGACTTGTTGACAGTAGCCAGAGAGGCTACACCAGGGCCCACAGACCCGCAGCAAGCGCACCAGAGCCCGGACCACGACCCAGGATCGGACCACCAGCACCAGGCCTCGGGCCCCAGCGGTCTATCCTGCCTCCAGGGATCCTGGGACCAGGGGCGCCCGCCTGCCAAAGAGGGCACCAGAATATCCAAACAGAAGGGAACCAGTCCCACATCGAAGGGTAAGGCCAGCCCTCACCCTCGACCACCTATATATGGGCCTCAACTACCACCATAAATAGGTAACTTGTCTCCCTCCCTGCTTACATACGTGCCCAAGTTATATATATTCCAACTATACTAACTTAAGCATCGGAGAGGTGAAGGCCGGCCCGCCCGGTATTCCCCTTAGTAAGCAGGATTGCAGGAGATCGAGTCGGATTCATCAAGTATCTACCAAGACCCCCGGGTTTAGGCAGAAACAGGGTCAAATTCTATAGTGGCTAAGAACTAGCAACCAAAGCTAAAAGTGACATGAGCTATTTGCACGCTACGGTTTCATCAAACTCGTTGTCGGAGTTCAAATTCACAAAAAGGGTGAACCATCGGAGGAACAACATTCTCTTCTTAGTCTGAGTTTGTTCATGCAAAACCTGCAAATAGTATTGTCCCGGATGATATATGAAGCCCAGTTTCAGAAAACTGAAAAGTCAATGGGGCAACGGGCCCCACTCGACCCTACGTGCGTCCGTCATTGACCTACTTTATGGAAACATGAATACATAATTGAATTTTTTTAATTATTTAAAAAATAATTTAAGGGTTTCACACCTACTCGAACTCATGACCTTATAATCTACTTAAGATCTTACCATATTTGAAATTCATTTCTCTTACAGTCATTGCAGGTTCTCTTTTCACATGTTATATATGGACATGCCTTCGCTTAACTTGATGTTAAAGTTTTTGATCGTATAAAGTTTCTTTTTTTTAATTGTCTTGTAAGTGTTTCATCGATGATAAAGTTTGATCATATAAGCTTGATGATAAAGCTTTTAATCGTATAAAGCTTTTGATAGTGTGTTTCATTGTTACGTACGTACACCGTTGTCTGTATAAATACTAATGGTTGTATGCAGGTACAAGAATACAAGATGCATTAACATAATTCTTTGAGTCGTAAATCGAAGAACTGTTAAAGATTCAGCTCGATGAAGTTGTTGCATGCATAATAGCTGCATTTGCTTTTTGAATCAAACATTTCTCTGCTATGATTCAGATGTAGCAACTTTTTAAAACTAGGCTGGCAAGTACGCAAAGCTATGAAATGTATACCCTTTAGTCTTCATCTCTGACAAAATAATCTCAAGCCCGTGGTCGTATTGCTTAACATAAAGCAGCATTTCATATATAACTGTAGTGTAGGAGTAAGTTGCGGCATCTGGATCATGCATGACCTGATTTTCCAAGGTCCCTTAGAATTTCCTCGCTTGCCTGGATCAATGATGCTTTACAAAATGAAGATATGCAGTATGTGTTGGATGGCCTAGTGCCCTAGTCGATATTTCACAAACCATCATTTACATCACCCCACAATGGCTACCTAACAGAAAGCAAAAAAACATAAAAAACGGTAACATGATTTGTTTACTCATATTTTGTGGCCATAATAATTCTTTTGGAAACAGGAAGCATAACAGCAACGTTGCTTAATGATATAATAAGAGAATAAAAAACAACCCTGACGGCTGTGGGATTTGAACCCACGCCCTTTCGGACCAGAGCCTAAATCTGGCGCCTTAGACCACTCGGCCAAACCGTCCAATTGATGTTAAGTTTCCTTTGATTATATTTATAACTAATGTTTCCAAGAGATTGAGATAAAATTTTTAAAAAAATACATTATCTAGTAACTACCGTACATTAAAAATAACCTTGGTTCATATCTGCACAACGTATATTGTTTTGTCTGATTGTAGTAAGATTAAGAAGATCAGTGTCTTTTGAAAGAAAAAAAGATGAATTAAGAAGAAGCTCATAATGTTTCTAAGCCTGTAACAAGATTACTAATTAAATTCACATTCTATACCTTGTATACCATTTACACTCAGTTAAAACTTCTAAAGAGAACATCATACATTAACCAATTACATAAAACAAAACGTCTACATAGAAGAAAAAAAAATTAATCTAGATCTACAACTTCCAACAAAACCCAACTCAATATAAGGAAAACAACCACTTTTACCATCAAATCATCCGTCGACAAGCAATGTATGAAAACTATGTGAGAATTGTTGTTGAAACATTGACGGTAACAAGAAAAAGTAACTGCACACATGTCACAATATTCATCTTATATGACTGAAACTCATAAAACATTATAACAAACAAAAAGATAAAAGAAAAATAGAAACATAAAATTGTAGAATCGTGAAAGAGAGATGAAGAGATATCGAAATAATAAATATATGATTGAAGTAGGTAGCACTAAACGACGTCAACGAAACTTTCATTTAGGATCGATGGTAAAAAAGACTAAAAAGATCTAAACTTAGCTTCTTATTCTTATTGAGGACTTTCTAATTTTTCATTTTTGTTAATTTTGTGTTTTGCGTATTGTTTTTTGTTGTTAGAGTTTTGTGGAGTTTGATCTACGAATGAGATTTATGTCTCTCTCGTCTTAATGTATTTACTTGTTTTTATTTTTATTTTTTAATAAAATTCTCGTATGGGCGAGGTTCGTCAAAAATAAGATGACAACCCCAAATAAAGAGAAAACTTGTATTAATTTAAATGCGACATGTCAATTTTTCAATGATATTGATACTTACTAATGGGACAATAAAAGACATTATATTGAGTTATTGACTGTGAAAGAAATAATCGTGTGGAAAAACCCTAAGAGCCTCCGCCGTGAGCTCTCTAACCTAGAAATTTTCTAGGCTATCTCGATCATCTGGTGGTTCTTGAGTATTCTCGTCTGATCTCCAATCTCATTCACCCTTCAGATGGCAAATCTAGATGCTGTCACCCGTAGCTTCGCACAATCACTAGCCATTGCAGGCAATGAAGTAGTCAACCTGTCTACCCTTCACGATGAGGATGACAACGTTGTGGAAGAAGGAGAATAGTTCTTCCTCCTCGCACGCCCCCTAACCCGCAAGCCTTTCAATGCATCTGATCTCAATTTCCACTTGAAGCGAATCTGGAAACTTGAGAACTCCTTCCAGGTTCAAGATCCTACAAAAGCAAGGTTCTTGTCCGCTTTCAATATATTAAGGGATGCCAAAAAAATTATGCTTGGTGGACCGTGGTATAATGGAAGAGCTCCGGTAGTATTTTGCAAATATGATGGTATTCAAGATATTCACAAAATGCCAAATGGATGAGCTCTTTTTCTGGGTTCATCTCTCCAACATACCTCCAAAATTTGAGCGTATGATATGGATTAAGCACGTAGCTATGGTAGCAGGAAATTTCATTGGTTTGGATGACAATGCTCGGAAAGCAACTCGAAACATTAGAGTTAGGGTTTCTCATGCCCTGGACAAACCCTTCTTTCTCCATAAGGTAATCAGATTTTTTACCTCTGTTGAACAAGAAATATCGTTTTATTATGAGAACCTCAATGGGCGCTGCAAAACTTGTAACCTCATGTGGCATGAAGGGGAATCTTGTGGCACTGCTGCGGAAGAACCCCCCAACACTCGAAGCCACCCAATAGTACATAAACTTCATGCTAATTTTCCTCATACCTCAGATGGTTTATTCCGTTTTATGGGATCTCTTGATCGACCATCTATTGCCAAACCACTATTTAGAAGAGGAGGCAGTAAGCCTCGAAGGCTTTTTCTGATAAACAAGTCATTAATATTGTAAGCTATTGATGACAATCTTGCTCTGGTTCCGGTGGAGGCATCTTCTGAGGGTACATGAGGCAATGAAGCAGAAATTACTGAGGATACCACGACCAAATGTGTTCAGGCTTTTACTCCTTTCCCAAAAAAGCTTCAACGCTCGCTTCAGGATCTTAAGGCAGGCACCCAAACTGTTGCACCAACGAAGAAGCAAAAGATGCTAATGTTTTCTGCGCAATTTATTGCTAAATCGCTAGGCTTGGTTGAGTCACAAGGTGGGACTCTAATCCGAAAGGAAGCTGCTACATAGCTAAGCTCAGCTGAACCAGTTAACAAAAAAAGAAAACCAGGACGCCCGCAAGTTTCTCGAAACAAGAACCCTTCCCAGTCGAAGAAAATCCCTACTACTGATGTTTTGACTTACCTCTATGGCGGCACACCTCCTAGCCCTTCCTCTAAGGGCAAGGAAAAAATTTGATGTTTTTCTCCTTTAGCTTTGCATCTCCACGCCTTATATATGGGTTAGGAGTTTTTTACTTTGCTTTATTTTGTTTCTAGTTATGTTGAACCTCATACCTATTATCCATGATGTTCATGGAATTAGGTTTTTCTTTTCTCCTATGTGCGAAAGTTTCCTAAGAGGTTGTTTAGCCTATGTATTATGTTGGTGTCATGTATATTATGAAGCCTTAGTCTATCCTGAAAATAGGTAATAACAAATATGTAATAGCGGATGGATATGTAATGGTTATATTGGCATGCGCGTTTGAATGAATGAAATTGGTTCCCTTCAAAGCAAATGGGACAGTAAAACGTTACTTTTCGAACTCGGACGTCAACGTAGAGATTTACGGTCAAAAATGGACTTCTGTGCTCGTGCTACGTTTGGGAGTAGGTGGAGACTGTGTTTGGGGACTAATTAATCAAGCCAGGCTACGTCGGATCCCACAGCAACAAAGATCTTTAATTCCTTCCACTTTGAATGGCATCCTTTCATTCCTTTCTGCAATAGCAAACAATGCCTTATTGGTGGTAGCTGAGTCCCACCTGCCACCTTCACGCCCAATGTCATTTCCAAACTTACTTTGCATGATTAAGCTAACCTACTTCTGCTAATCCCTTTCTTTAGTTAATTTAACGTTAATTGTCTAATTTCCAGCCTCTTTCCTTTTGCGTTCCGCGGCTGTCCACGCCTCCAAGTGTCGTATTCTCTCAATCTCTCTCTAGCTTCCATAATTTGACTACCAGCTGGGAGTCTCTGACGTATATAACCCTGTCGGTCTACATAATTACGGCTTTACCTTATTCGATATTGTGCCACTCGGGACAGTCAACTGTCATTTAACAATATACCAAAAAGGGGCCCGAAGGCATTTGTTCTTTCATTCTTAACAAAAATATCATGAAATACAACTCGGTGCTGAATAGTAGAAACTTGTTTGCCTCCGTAATGATGCTATTTTTTGGAAGGATATGTCATAAAATTATATGTAAAATTCTTGAACAAAAGGTCGCTTATAACATTACATATAATTTTTTTATCGACCGACCTATATCGGCCATTAAATATTAGTCTCGCTTTTATTATAAAATACATAGTTAAACTTCAACTTTAAAATGTCAATCTATTTAAACTGCAATCCATATATAAAACATAGTACCAACAATGATCAAATAGAGATAAACCTATTATCAATAGACGTCAAATGTATTAGATATATAGTGCAGTTGTCGAAAACACTTGTTATGTAATTTATCAAATAAAATAATAACCTCATTTTAATTCATTTACATAAAAAAAAAAAACTTGAAATAGACATGGAATTTGTTTTTGCTAATGTTGACTCTAGAGTTCTAAAAAAAATCCCTTAAATTTTTGTATTGGTGAATAACTGCGCAGTACTTGGTGGAATTCCATGTTTTAAAAAAAAAAAAAATACAGAAAATGAGTAAATAAAATGGTTTAACAAAGTCCAGAGCAGAAAACAATTGCAAGTTGGTGGCTGCTGCTCACTCCACGCCCAATTTGACACACACAACTCTCTCGCCGATCCGATCCCAACTCCAAATTCATCCAAGGTTCGCTCTCCTCTCAAATCCATACCCCCCCCCCCATTAAATTACGATCTGATTTCTCTGTTTTCATTTATCAATATGGCTCATCTTAAATTTTCACTTCTCTAATCATCTCCTTGTTCATTTATTTCAGTGTGATTTTGAGCCCAAATAGACGAAGATGCTGGGGATTGTAAGGCAAACACTGGGAGCTGCAAGCTCGTCTGCTACGGTAAAACACCTAAACCTTGATTTTTCTGTATTTATATGCTAAATTTGTGATTGAGTTGCTTTGATTTGATTGGATAATTTACGGTGGCTCAGGTGCTGGGGCAGTTGCAGAGGATCCGCCCCGCCGTTTCGGCATTGAGAAGCTTCTCATCTTCTGCAAAAGAGGTATTGGCGTTTTCGATTCCAGTTGGTTATGTATAGCTGTATAATCTGTTTCAGATTCTCAGTTTGTTAGGTCACATAAGTTTCGTGGCACTGAATTTTATTGTTGTTGTTGAATTGTGCAGCAGATGACAGTGAGGGATGCTCTGAACTCTGCCCTTGATGAGGAAATGTCTGCCGATCCGAAAGTGTTTTTGATGGGTGAAGAGGTGAGGAGACCTGGATAGGTTCTGTTGTTGTTGATATGTGACCTAATCGAGTTTTACTTTCGTGAACTTGATCTTTTGCTTGTTTTTTTTTTTTGGCAGGTTGGTGAGTATCAAGGTGCTTACAAGGTTAGGATTACTCATTTAAAGAAATGGATTTTAAGTTTCTGTTTGTTTCATTTTCGTCGAGAACATATGTGTACTTACATGTCTTGTTTACTCTCCAATGTATACAGATAACCAAGGGGCTGCTGGATAAGTACGGCCCTGACAGGGTTCTTGATACCCCAATCACAGAGGTGAGTCTTGTTACTTGACACGCCACTTTACATTCTCTCTTGTTGATTATGTTCAGTAAAATTAGCGAAATCATTCTATGTTGGCACTGGAGACAGTCGCTGATTGGCCTGGTTTGATTTGCAGGCTGGATTTACTGGAATTGGAGTTGGTGCTGCTTACTATGGTCTGAAACCTGTTGTAGAGTTCATGACCTTCAACTTCTCAATGCAGGTTAGTGGATTTCTCTTTTGGATTACTTTTTGCACATCATAATTTTTTGTTGATGTATTGACACTGGATGTTGTTTATTGCCAACTAAAGTACTTATATGGGCATTCGTTCAGTTTGAGTGTTATCACGTGACCAACTACCAAATCCTTCTATTCTTAATGTGGGTCCAAAGAAGAAAAATGTGAATATGAATAATGTCTTACATCAACTGTAGTATCTGACTGATTATGGTCTCAACAGTTATACTAATGATTGGCCGGGCGCAAATGCTTTTTTCAACCTGAAGTAGTTGACATCAAATTCCATATTATTTCATGAAATTCAACTTTTTTTAAACTGGTGCTTGAAAGAACTATGAAGGTCTCACCTTAAGCAACTAGGTATGGAAGAAGAGGAAGAGAGAGGGTGAGGGTGTTATTGTTGAAGGATGCTGGATATTTCATTCTCTGAGTTGGCTCCACCAAATTAAAAAAAATAAATTGACGACTGCTATTAAACATGTTTCTGCTATGTTATCTTCAATCTCAGCCCTTTGAGCCTCTAGATCATTGGTCCAGTTTACCTTTATTAAGGATTAATGGTTTTGTTTCTCTGGTCAGTGATTAAATCCTCACTTCTGGCTTTTGTTGCAGGCAATTGACCACATCATCAATTCTGCTGCAAAATCCAATTACATGTCTGCTGGTCAAATCAATGTGCCCATTGTCTTCAGAGGTCCAAACGGTGCTGCTGCTGGTGTTGGTGCTCAGCACTCTCAAGTAATTGCTCCTCCGGCCCTTTTGATAACTTTTGTTGATGTGCATTTTCATATGTACCATCTAGTTTATTCATGATCTATGGGGAATGGATATCGACAATTAATGATATAACTTTTTATCCAGTGCTATGCAGCATGGTTTGCTTCCGTCCCGGGGCTGAAAGTTTTGGCCCCTTATTCAGCTGAAGATGCTCGTGGACTCCTAAAAGCTGCCATTAGGGACCCTGATCCCGTTGTTTTTCTTGAAAATGAGATTCTGTGAGTGACACACTGCAAGGGTTTCATATTATTTTGTTTTCAGTGTTTGAGTTTTTGTTGATCGTTAAAATGTCAAACATTCGGGACTTGATGCAATTTTGTCTTTCAGATATGGTGAATCATTTCCTGTTTCTGCTGAAGTTTTTGATTCCAGTTTCTGCCTTCCAATAGGAAAGGCTAAGGTAATTACACTATGCTAATGAAATGTATCATTATGATGATTGTTAGTCCAGCTATTAATCATTTTTATTGTGTCTTGTATCCTTGATGGTTGCATTCTGATCATGATTTGTTTATATGCAGATCGAGAGAGAAGGAAAGGATATCACCATTACAGCTTTTTCAAAAATGGTCGGCTATGCGCTACAGGTTTGTTTTCTATACTTCCTTCGACTTCTGTGTATGTAGTGAGGATGTATTGTAATTAAGTTGGAGCTGGATTGACATGTTAAATGCATGATAGTGTTAGTTGATAAAGTAGAGGAAGATTTTGAAGCTCTTGACAACTAAGGCCTAGTTGCTGCCTTGAATTATATCTACTCCCCAGATAATTGGAATGAGGCGATGGTATATTTTAAGTTATTGGTTTTTCTCATATAAATGTTTAAAATAGTAGTATTGTTTTGCCTGCATGCTTTACGCCCCTTGAAATCTGTTGCCCTTGATCTGTGGTTCTATGGGAATTTATACATTGTCATTCCTATCCTTCTAGTTTCATTTTCATCGCCATAGGAGATACTTCTCTAGACACTTCTTTTGACGATCAATTCCTTTATCACGCCATATTATCGTTAATTAATTCTGTTTCTTGGTCTCCAGGCTGCTGAGATTCTTGCTAACGAAGGAATCAATGCTGAGGTAAAATATTAAATTGGTAAAAACAAATTCCTGTGGTGTACTCTTTGTAATAGAGACAGTGTTGACTATCTATTGTGTTACAGGTCATAAACTTGCGGTCCATTCGTCCTCTGGACAGGGACACCATCAACGCTTCAGTGAGGAAAACCAACAGACTTTTAACAGTTGAAGAAGGATTTCCTCAGCATGGTGTTGGTGCTGAAATCTGGTCCGCCCCTTTACATTTTCTCTGAAATATGTTGATTGGTGAGTGATTTGTATGAAATTTGTGTACTTATTCTATCGTGTGCTTTAAACAGTGCATCCGTTGTTGAGGAAAGCTTTGGTTATCTTGATGCGCCTGTCGAGAGGATTGCTGGGGCTGATGTTCCCATGCCTTATGCCGCCAATTTGGAGAGATTGGCTGTTCCTCAGGTGAGTTCACTTCTGATATTTATGAATTGGTATGTAGTATTGAGTATAGCATATATCTGAACTGCCATTGAATAAGGTTGTACTTCCTTTGATGGTGGTTCAATTGGCGCTTATGAATTTGGTTATTGTCTGCAGTTGGTTAATTGCCACTTACGGTTCTTGGTAAATTGGTTTTACAGGTTGAAGATATTGTTCGTGCCGCAAAGAGAGCGTGCTACAGATCTGTGCCATTGGCCGCAAACGCTTAGTTCTACCCCTTGAATGCAGAAACTTCACCGGAATGAGGTTAGTTTTATGGATTGTATCTATTTGCACCACATAATCTAGGTTTTGTGTTATCATATCATCAGTTATGAGTTCCAAATTTCTCTTATTTTCTTATTTATAAATTTTTGTTTATATTTTTTTTGGGTTCAGGAGATATAGAGATTGTACATTATTTCTCTTCTCATTCTGTGTGGAGAGGAACTGCTTGTCAAATAACTGGGAGATCCATCCTGTGCGGGGAGGAACTGCTCAGTCAAATAACTCGGAGGGCATTGACAAGAGCGAGGAATTTTTTTGACTCTGTTTTGTTTATATTTGTGGCTGTCAGCACTAAAACCTATTGGTTTATGGAAGCCATTTTCAGGGGATCTACTGGAAACACAAATTTTATTCCACAAAGGTTTATGGTGCCAGCTTCATTGTTTCTTTCATGATGATTTTTGTCCACTTGGGTGTCTTCTAGTTTACTATGCTGATTGATATGTACTCTCAAGAAACTTATGGTGGAAATAAGCGATAAAAATGAGGGAAAAAAAAAAAACATTTGAAGCGAATGGCAAATGTCCATAAATTGAGTGATTCTTACTGATTCGGATGGCATACTTGCGAGCGTTTTCCAGTTTTACGCTTCTTCTCTTGCGCAAATCTTTGGTTGTGTCTTAACTTTTAGTATGATTTGTGCCTTTTTTTTACTGTTGTGATTCGGCTCGATGCATTTGCTTAAGCTGTCTTACTGTCGGGGTGATTGAATAACTCAGCAGTTAGACAGTTCAGGAACTCGCCGAGGTTTCTTGGTCAATGCTTGAAACTTGATGGAGCTGCTGATTGTGAGTGGAAACCTGGTAGGTAGTGTCCTACTGGAGACCGAATAGAAAGGAGAGCACTATCTAACTCGCATCGGACTATTTGGGAGTAGTTCCACTATGCGCTGGGCAATCTCGATGACCAATTCTTGTATATTGATCATTCCAACAACCATCTTAACGCAATCAGAAGCTTTTCAATAGTTGGATGCAATTTGGTTTTCATTATCCGTAATGATATTGCCATCGAATCATTATGATTGAAGTTCATCTCTTGCTTTGAGTCAAGATAACATGCATCCCTTCTCAAAAAAAAAAAAGATAACCTTCATCTTCTTCCTTCATTTTCGGCACGAAACAGATCTGATAGTTTGAGGTCAGATAATCAAAAGGAACATCCACAGATAAGAAGTTTGTGTTACTATGATTAAAGAACATAATGCAGTATGTTATAATTATATACTGAGAAGGTAATCATGGATCCAAAAGTTTCTATATGCCAAAGAGTGCTGCTAAATGTACCTCAAATCTCTTGGTATATCTAGCAAAAATTAAAATTCTCGTTTTACCCTACGTTTTATTGTACCCAGCTGATGTTTTCGTCCTTCTTCATGAAACACCAAGTTTCAGTCTACGATAGCATATCCAATTCTAGAACTTTCAGTTGGGTATGGAGGATTTTAGTAATTGGAAACATTGGGTTATGGATATCCTGTCCAATTAATCATATAATCAATGATCATATGTACATTTGTAGTTCATGTTTTAAGATCATCGGAGAGAGAGAGCAACAATGAAGCCATCAATTACATTGTCTTGATCCCAATCAAGAATTGAAATTGAAAAGAAATCCTCTTGAAAGGGTGCAAGGATGCCATGATTGTTATCGAAGGGTGCAACCAATAATACCATTAATCTCAATACAAACTAATCAACTCTATAATCCTTATAACACATCTGGTTATGGACTTGTAGGCTTCAATTTGAGAAAGATGAACGGTGAAGTCGGCCTCAACGGCAGTGCTGGCTGCTGGGTTTTTCCTTTTTTTTTTCTTCTTTTTTTTTTAAGAGATAAAGTTGAAAATTTTGTTAGGGTTAGAGATGTAACGGAACACAAACTCTAATAAACTGAATGTACTTGCTTGATTATTGAAGGAAAAACTGTGGCTTTATATAGCCTACAAATCGTAACAGAAAACCTGAAACAAAGCTCATGAACTAAGCCACAAACGGCTAACTGAGATTTATTCAAAACTAACTAAACCCTACAGACTAGGGCTTCTTCAACAAACTTCAAAACAAAACAGAAGACCAAGGCTGAAGACTCGGACAAGCTGCAAGACTTCAAGACCCTTTCATTCTCTCCCTTAAGCTAAACACAGTGAAACTTGTTTAGCTTATCTCACTGACTCTGCACATTCCCAACATACTTCTGAGCTTGATAAAAGTATCAGACTTAAGTGGTTTAGTCATGATGTCTGCAACCTGATCATTACTACCACAATGCAACAAAGCAATAGTTCCTTCTTTAGCCAAATCTCTCAGAAAATGAAACTTGACTCGAATGTGTCTGTTGCGACCATGCAGAACTTGATTTTTAGAAAGTTTGATAGTCGAAGTGTTGTCACACATAATGCTAGTGCACTTCCCAACTTCATATTTGAGCTGCATTAAAATTCCCTTCAACCAAACAGCTTGACAAGCACTGGTTGCAGCTGCTACATATTCTGCTTCTGTGGTTGACAAAGTAACTATAGGCTGCTTCTTCGAACTCCAAGAGATAGCTCCAGAACTTAGCATAAACACATTCCCACTTGTACTCTTGCTGTCTTCAACATCTCCAGCATAGTCACTGTCTGTGAATCCCATGAAATTACTATCATTTGTATGCTTGTAGAATATTCCATAGTCTGTGGTGCCTTTCAAATATCGCAAGGCTCTCTTGGCTGCTTGTAAGTGTAGCTCTGTTGGACTAGCCATGAATCTACTTAGTAGACTTGTAATGAACATCAAGTCTGGTCTGGTGGAAGTCAAATAGAATAGGCTGCCTACAAGCTGCTTAAAGTGTGTTGCATCGACTGCATTCCCATCTTTATCCTTATCCAGCTTTGAGCCTGGAACAATAGGAGTCCCAACCACATTACATTCTAGCATTCCAAACCTGCTTAGGATTTCAACAGCATACCTCCTTTGATGAATGAAAATTCCCCCTTCCTTTTGTAATACTTCAATCCCCAGAAAATAACTCATGTTCCCCATATCAGTCATATCAAACTCTTTCATCATCGATCTCTTAAAATCAAGCAACAAATGCATACTATCACCAGTAAAGATCAAATCATCCACATAAACACTTACTATGATTGTATGACCTTCACTGCTTTCCTTTGTGAATAAAGTTTGCTCAGTTATGCATCTTTCGAACCCTTCCTTGATATAATAAGCCTCAATGCGACTGAACCAAGCTCTGGGAGCTTGTTTTAGTCCATATAGTGCTTTGTGTAGTTTGAAGACCATTTGCTCCTTTCCTTTCTTCTCATAGCCCTTTGGTTGCTCCACGTATACTTCTTCACTGAGCTCTCCATGCAAGAAAGCAGACTTGACATCGAGTTGATAAATTTTCCAGCTCTTGTGTGCAGTAACAGCTATGATGGTCCGTACTGTGTCCAGCCTTGCTACTGGAGCATAAACTTCTGAACAATCAACTCCTTCCTTTTGTGTATAGCCCTTTGCCACCAACCGAGCTTTATACTTAATTACCTCCCCAAGTTCATCTCGCTTAGTCTTGTAAATCTACTTGACTCCAATTTTCCTTGCTCCACTAGGTAAGGTTGTTAGAGACCAGGTGTTGTTCTTCTCAATAGACATAATCTCACTGTCCATGGCTTCTCGCCATTTCTTTTCCCTTACAACATCTTCAAAGAACTCAGGGTCTTCAACATCACCAATCACCATATAAGCAGTTTCTTCATCATTTTCTTCATTACTCAGCTCATCTCCACTAACATAATCTTCCATCCAGACTGGTGTCCTTCTTTCCCTGGCTCCAATAATTCTATCAGAACCATCTTCATTTCTAACTGCACTGTCTTCCCTTTCTGCCCCATTTTCTTCATTTTCACCTTCACTATCAAACTCCATGTCTATCCCATTATTTTCTTCTCTATGCTCCTCTCCCTCACTCTCATCACTAATATCATCATCTCCCCACAAAAGATCTGATTCTATTTGTTCCTTATAATTGGAACCCCACTCCCAAGTTTTTTCTTCCTCAAACACAACATCTCTACTAACCACAACTCTCTTACTCTTAGGATCAAACAGTCTATAACCCTTTGATTCTTCACTAATTCCCAACAAAATGCAAGGAAAACTTTTATCATCAAGTTTACCTCTTTTAGCCTCTGGAATGTGCACATGAGCAATGCTGTCCCAAACTCTAAAATGATCAACATAGGGTTTGATCCCACTCCAAGCTTCTTGTGGGGTGATGTTCTTTACTACCAAGGTAGGACAACGATTCAAGAGATAGAAAGTCCAGTTCACAGCTTCAGTCCAGAAAGGTTTAGGAACCTTTTTAGCAGCAAGCATGCATCGTACCATATTCATAACTGTCCTATTCTTCCGTTCAGCAACTCCGTTTTGTTGTGGTGTAAAAGCTGTGGTGAGTTGTCTTTTGATTCCTTCCTCATCACAAAAAGCTTTGAACTTCAGAGAAGTGAATTCTCCTCCCCTATCTGTACGTAAGCACTTAATGGACAATTCTGCCTCCTTCTCCACCATTTTCTTGAAAGTTTTGAAACTATCCAGTGCTTCTGATTTTTTAGATAGCAAATAACACCAAGCCTTTCGACTAAAATCGTCAATGAAGCATAGAACATACCTTTTTCCACTATTTGAGATTGGCTCTATTGGACCACAGATGTCTGCATGAATCAGTTCCAGAATTTTGTTTGCTCTCCACTCACTTTTCTTAGGAATAGCATTGCGATGTTGTTTCCCTGTGTAGCAATCAGTGCAGGTAATGCTGGGATTCTCCAAATGTGGCAGTCCTCGTACCATTTTCTTTGACTGCACAGTCTTCAGTCCCTTGTAGCTCAAGTGTCCATATCTTTGATGCCAGAGATAGGTGAGATCAAGAGAGGTATGCAAGCACTCCTTGTCAGCAGAAGCAGTGATGTTTGAGCTTTCATTTAACAGAATAAACATTCGATTTGCATTCATCGTCGTATGCACCACCAAGCCTCTCCTCGGATGATAGATATTGCATGCATTATTCTGTATCAGAATAGCAAGACCTTTCTCTTGCAATTGTCCAACACTCAACAGATTATTTCTAAGCTCTGGAACATAATAAACTTCTTGAACAAGAAAAACAACACCATTAAATACCAACTTGACACTTCCTTTTCTAGCTACATCCATTCTTGAATTGTTACCACATTTAACAGAATGTTTTCCACCATCAACCATATTCAAAAACATACCTCTATCACCACACATATGGTTTGAGCAGCCTGAGTCCAAGAACCAAACATCACTTCTTTTGAAGTCATTCTCTTCCACATATGCCATCAAAAGAAATTCTTCTTCCCTTTCCAACTCTGCGTAGTTAGCTTCTCTATTCCATTTAGGGCATTCATATTGAAAATGCCCTAAATTGTGACATTTAAAGCATTCAACAGTGGCCTTGGAGAATGATTGACGCCCTCTTCCTCTTCCTCTACCTCTTCCTCTGCTGCTTTCTACTTTGAGAGCTTGATCACCATCTTCTCTATCAAATTTCTTGAACTTTTGTTCGTGGATCACAAGAGAACTTTGGAGTTCATCAACAGACATTGAGTCTGTGTCCTTCGACTCTTCTATAGACACTACCACATAGGTAAATTTGTCTGTCAGGGTTTGAAGAATTTTCTGCACAATTTGTGCATCAAACATTGTATCTCCATTGCTTCTCATCTGGTTTGCCACTACCATGACTCTTGCAAAGTATTCCGTGATCGTCTCACTTTCTCTCATAGACAGCACTTCAAATTCTCTCCTTAGAGTGTTGAGTAGATGCTTCTTCACTCGATCATTCCCTCCAAATTTTCTTTTCAAAGAATCCCACACAATTTTGGATGTGCGTCTGTCCAAAACTTGTTCAAACACTACTCGATCAATGGCTCAGAAAAGATAGTGTTTCACCTTGTGATCCTTCATCCTTGCATTCTGCAACTGCTCCTGTTGCACATTTGTCAGCATCGTCCCTTGCGGAGGTTCTTCAAGACCATTCTCAATCAGGCTCCACAATCCTTTTGCACGTAGAAGATTTTCCATTAACTCACTCCAATGGTCATAATGAAGACCATCAAAGTGAGGAATCTTTGCAGACAGATTCTCTTTACTCATCTTTCGAGTTTCTCTCTTTTTGTTCCTAACTAAGCTGCTGCTTAGTTCTCCAATCAGGCCCAGTGGGGGCTCTGATACCAGTTTGTTAGGGTTAGAGATGTAACGGAACACAAACTCTAATAAACTGAATGTACTTGCTTGATTATTGAAGGAAAAACTGTGGCTTTATATAGCCTACAAATCGTAACAGAAAACCTGAAACAAAGCTCATGAACTAAGCCACAAACTGCTAACTGAGATTTATTCAAAACTAACTAAACCCTACAGACTAGGGCTTCTTCAACAAACTTCAAAACAAAACAGAAGACCAAGGCTAAAGACTCGGACAAGCTACAAGACTTCAAGACCCTTTCAAATTTGAGAGTAAATTTGCTATTATTGAATATATTTAGAGATTTGTTGGGTACATTTAACAACACCGCAAAATGATCTCAATCATCATTTTAAAAAAATCAAGATATTATGTATTCGATCACAATGAAATCCAACACTTCCCTGCCACAACTAAGGGCACCTACTATCATGCTCCTCTTATCATGAAGATTAAAAGGTGTGTTTACTACGACTTCACTAAATTGAAAACAACTCCTTTTTACCTTTCATTCACAATTAAAATTACTTTTTACAGAGATGATACATTTCTTTTCTTTGATATATTAAAGGTGGGCAACGCCCGTACCTATCATGGGGAAGGACTAGGAGACCGAATGTCAAGTTTATTGGAAATAATAGAAAGAGACTTGAGCCTTAAGAAACGCGCATTATTGACCTAAAGAAGAAGGTCAATTTCTCTTTCCAATTCCCTTTACTTTTACCATTTCTCTTCTTTTTTACCCACAAACTTTGACGGCGCTATTTCGAAAAGTGGAAACATTCAAAAGAAATCCAGAAAATAACCGTATAAGCTGCCGTTATATAATTTCTAAAGACAACACGGTAAAATTAAAATTGGCAAAGCATCAACGCAGTAAAAATGAGCTTTCTCAGTGAACCGAAAACGGCCAACGAGATCTTTAACAGCCAACAGCTCTGCGCCTGTTTAATATTTAAGAAAACTAAATAAAAACTAATAATTTGACCGGTATTTGGCAAAGAGAAAAAAATAAAAAATTAATGATTGAGAATAATAATTTATTTTTCGTGATTATTAATCAGGTCAGCGATTACATGGGCTTGGAATGACGGAGCATGAAGAAAGTGTTGCCTTCATTTCATATTAATCTTCTTCTTCTTCTTCTTCTTCTTCTTCATTTCTTTCTTCTTCTTTAGCAGTAGATTATTGATTTGGATTCACAGAGAAAGAGAGAGACTAGCTCAGACCGGCCTTAGGCCTTTAGGTTTCTTCTTCTTCTTCTTCTTCTAGCTTTTTCCATCTCTATTGAATCAGACGACAATGAAGACCTCTCTGAGAAAGCTGCGAGGTCTCGCACTTCACAAGCACGAAGCTAAGGACCACCGGATCGATCTTCAGCCGCAGGCGCAATTAGACGAGCTCGCTCAGGCTTCTCAGGTACCACCGCGTCTCCTCTTCTCTTTCATTTGCTCAGGAAAACGTCAACAGCTCTGTGAATTGCTTGTTTTACAAACGCGATCGGTATTACCAAGTTTGAATTCGATTTTCACTGTGCGGAGGTGTAGAGATTAGAATCGTAGGGTTGGTTAGGTCCTCTGGATCTTGACCTTGACCTTATTAGAAACTACTAGCTAAAAATTGTGTTTAAATCGCCAAATTGAGATTTGAGAATTCTGTTAATAACAGTGTTGCTGGTGCTTGTTTTCGAATGCTAAAGCAATTGATTATGTGTGATTAATCTGGTTCTTGTTTTTGTAGGACATGCAAGACATGAGGGACTGCTATGATAGCTTACTTTCGGCAGCTGCAGCAACAGCAAATAGCGCTTATGGTAAACTTTTTTCAATGGCTTATACTGTTCTGATGTGTACCAGTGAACTAGTAACCTTATAATTTCAATCATAAGAGCTCAGTAGATTTGCTTACTTCTATAATGAACATCAGTTGGACTCATATATGAAAGGAATAGTATTGTTAGCTTAAGCTGATATATATATATATATATATATATATATATATATATATATATATATATATAAAACTGGTATCTGATTCTTGAAATTGAGCTTTTGACTGTGACTCGTAGCATAGTAATTTGAAGGTGTTTTCTATTTTGAGAATCTTCTTGCGCTTAGTTTGGTTTCGAATTAGAACCTTAACATTGCAATTTTCTTCTTCTAGAATTTTCAGAGTCATTGAGGGAAATGGGTGCTTGTCTTCTTCAGAAAACTGCATTAAATGATGATGAAGATGGTGGTAAAGTGATCTGCAACTCTATTCTGCTTCTATTTCTATATTTCGTGAACTAAGAGTAATGTAGTGTTTAAACATGATTCATTTTGGACCTAGTCTTTCACCTTGATGTCTTGGGCAACATAAATTTTTGGATTGTCTCTGGTATCCAAGTCACTTATGGCATTATGTTGAATCAGTCTCTTGGTAACTTTTTATCCTTAAAATTTCATTTAGAAATAAATGATTCTAGGACTTTAGCAGTTTCGATCTGCTTGGAGTCAGAGTAATAGCTGTTTCTTTTCTTTGTTTATTTATTTTTGGTTTTTATGCCTTCCCTGTTCTTTTGGTATTCTAGAATCTGAGATGCTTTCGCGTTTAGTATATGCTAATTTTCTAGGTTTGGTCATATTATGTTAATAGCACATTATTTATTTATTTTCTTTCATTTATGCACCAGCATCCAATCCAGCCAGTTTACTTGGTTTTCTTGAAGAATTGCAGCAGTACAATTTTTTTTTTTTAAGTCAATCTCCATTTTTCTTACCTTATTCTTCTCTTTACACTAAAACAAGATATTATACATCTCTAAATGCTTGTCTATGTATGTATGATATGGTAATAGTTTCACATCTAGTTATCTGTATCTTAACACATTTCACTTGAATTTGATATATCAACATTCGGAAAAATTAACTCTCTTTTGTGGTCCACCTAAATGTCTTGCAGGTAAAGTTCTGCTAATGCTAGGGAAATTGCAGTATGAACTCCACAAACTTGTTGATAGCTATGTGAGGTTTTATTGTTATATATGAAACAATTATAAATACTCTCCTTGAGTTTGTTCTACTAATAATTTTTAGTTTATTGCAGCGCTCTCATATATTCCAGACCATTGCAGTTCCATCAGAATCTCTTCTCAATGAACTTCAAACTGTCGAGGTGTGTTTGCTTGAACTCAATGATCTGATGGACTTGTAAACTTTTCTAATTTCTTTTTAATCCATAAATTATGCATTGCTGTAGGTCTTTCCGACCTACTTTTCAGTTAACCATTTGTTCTCCCAAGTCTTCTGTTCCTCTTTTTAGTGTTTCAAGCCTACAACTTTTCCTAGGCTTTGGTTTTGGTATTGTGGGTCTTCCTTTCTTCTGTTTGCTGTAAATAGTTTGTTTTAAGCTTACAACTTTTCCTAAGCTTTGGTTTTGGTATTGTGGGTTTCCTTTCTCCTGTTTGCTGTAAATAGTTTGTTTAAGTAATTATTCTGTTGCATGATGTGAATATCATTTTCAGATACTTCGCATCTACAGACCTTTTAGATTGGGTTTATTGCTTCTATACACACACATTGCATATGTCTGTAAAAGTTAATTATGTGTGTCCTTTGATGTTGATACAGGAGATGAAGAACCAATGCGATGAGAAAAGGTATTACAGACATTATACCTCTTAAAAATACATTTGGTATGTCTTCAGTTAAATGAATGTCTTCTAATATAGTGCAATATGTGCAGAGATGTATATGAGTATATGCTAAAAAGACAGAAAGAAAAAGGGAGGTCAAGAGGTGGAAAAGGAGAGTCATTTTCTGTGCAGCAAATACAACTCGCTCGTGATGAATACGACGAGGAGGCAACTTTATTTGTTTTCCGGTTGAAATCTCTGAAGCAAGGACAATCTCGTAGTCTGCTTACACAGGCAGCTCGGCATCATGCTGCTCAGGTTTGTGTTTCATTTTTTTCCCTTTCTTTGTTGTTCTTTATTTTTATCAAAGGGTTCTTATTCTATATTTGTGCTCAAGCAGTTGTGCTTCTTCAAGAAGGCACTTAGTTCTGTTGAAGCAGCAGAACCACATGTTAAATTGGTAACCGAACAGCAGCATATTGATTACAAGTTCAATGGGCTAGATGATGAAGGGGATGGTGACAACGATGATGATGATAATGATGACGATGATTCCTCTTTTGTGAATGATGATGGATTAACCTTTGATGGGAATAATGAACGAGAGCCAGATGTTTCTTCAACACAAAGCTCAATGGAGGTCTTACACTCTTACTACAGTTCGTTCTGCTTATATTGATCTGTGTTGTTCCCCTTCTATGCACCTGATACACATATTAGAAATATAGTTTAGAGAACTTTGTACTTTTGCACATGATACATTAATAAGTCATCCATGTATTTGTGCTGCATGAAAGCCGGCAGCTTTTCACCAAAAGGAGATAACTTCAAAACAGCTATGGCTAAAAGACGGGAACTAAAGTTCAATTGACTATATAAGAAACATTTCTAAAGTAAAGAACACATGTATCAATTCTAGAAGTTGTAGAATATTGTGCCTGACACAGTGGGTTGGACCCAAACCATTAATGTAAACTAGAAATATTCATTCCTGTGGCTACTGTTTTGTACCTTAGCTATGTCCTACTTTTGATTTTCTGAAACATTTTGACATATACATGTTCTCATTTTAGTTTGAAACTTAATTATATGCAGTCAGATCAGGTGGACGTCACCTTTCCCAAGATATCCAGTGTGGAAGCTTTGAAGGTAAACATGTATTTGATACCAGTATATTGCACTTAATAGTCTTCTGTTTGTAATTCACTAAAGTTCACAGTTGGATTTCTTATAACATTAGATGTCAGACACTGCTACATATATGATCAATTTTGAAGTGTAGTCATCTAATACTAATTTAGTTTTTGGCTGGTTGCTCTTGCATTTTGGACCTATGTACATACACAGGCGATTACTAAAATATAGACATCTTCATTCTGTCCTAGAACCTTAAAACTTCTGTATTTTCAATTACTGCACGAATGTCTTTATAAAGTTCCTCTTCTCATGCTTATCCTTCTGTCTATTTGCAGGACAGACTTCGCAGGAATATATTTTCTTTTAAGGCTAAAGCGGTCAGCCAATCCGCCCCACTATTTCCTGAAAATAAGTTGGACCCCGCTGAAAAAATTAGACATATGCAGCCATCATTATCGCGGAAGTTCCACTCATATGTACTACCCACACCTGTTGATACAAACCATTCAGTTTCTACCGGACCCGGTAATACAGTTCCCCAGGCCCAAACTGTACAGACAAGGTTAAATGGCCGAACGCAGAATTTGTGGCATTCGTCGCCCTTGGAACCAAATAATGAAAAGATCATGGGAGATAAGAAACCTGCTGGACCAACAGTAATAAATGCACAGTCAGTCCTCAGAGAGAGCAACAATAATATCGCATCACATCGATTACCACCTCCTCTTGCAGGTCGTATGTTGTTTACAGGGCTAGATCCCCTGGCTGCTTTTGATTCTAAAAAGATAAAAAGACAGGCATTTTCTGGTCCTCTGATAAGCAAGCATTCATCTTCCAAGCCTGTATCAGTGGGATCTCACCAAATGTTTTCTGGACCTCTGTTGAGAAATCCAATACCTCAACCTCCATCAGTCTCACCGCCTCAAGCATCTCCAAACGCATCTCCTACTTTTCTGTCCTCACCTAAAATAAGTGAGCTTCATGAGCTTCCTAGGCCTCCTGTTGGCTTAACCTCTAAGTCTTCAAGACCTCTAGTTGGCCATTCAGCCCCCTTGGCGCCCAGAGCACAAATGCAATCTACTGTGAGTAAACCACCATTGTCACCTACAGCTGCTCCTCTGCCAACACCTCCTCAGTTCATCCCCCGTAGTTTCTCTATACCCTCAAGGAGTCCTAGAGTGACAGAGTTGCATGTATCTAAATCACATGAGGCTTTACCTGTTCCTGAAAACTCTGAAGACGTTGCTTCACCTCCTTTGAGTCCAATAGCCTTATCTAACACACCTAAGAAATCATAAACCAAGCTCTGAGATTTTCGTCCGGGCTGTTCAAGTTAAAGGTAATAGGACCATTTATTCTGTTTCATTTCAGTAAAGCCTGAACTTGAGGCTGTGTAGTAGTAGTAGTTTATGCTTTTATTACTCGAAATTTCTAAGGACTAGTATATATGAATTGGATTATAGATAAAGCTTCAAGGTAGTTAAGTTGGTAATGTGTTATTATCAATGTCTTTTGGTTATTGTTGGCTTGAGAGAGGGCATTAATCCAACATGTTCTTTTAATGACCGAACTGTATTGTCGCTTTATCTTGCTCCTGTTTCATTTCATCCCACGTTTTCTAAGTGGCTATATCTTTGTTTGAATGCAGGTGCAGATTGATTAATTTCATTTTTGGCGATATTCTGTTTCTAACTTGGCAACAAAATGTTGTGGTGAAAAGTGTTCTCATCCGCTCTTAGAGGTGCACATTTGTAAATATACCTTTTGTCCGGGACATTTCTCAATTTATATTTTGGTTGTCGATTTTACTAGTTAGTTGACTAGTTCTCATATAATGGCTAAATGGCATGTGGCTTTAAATTGTATAAATACTAGCCATTTCTTCCATCAATCTCAGGAAATTTGTATTTTCTTTTCCCTCCATCACTTAATAGTTAATACTCATTTGTTAGCATTTCTCTATGTTCGTTTGTTCTCCCCCGACGATCCCATCACTAATATTGGCCATAGCAACATTGAAATTCCGTAAGGAATGGCTGGTAACTAACTCGTGCAACTGCTGAGTATTATGTTTTCAAAGAATCATGGTGCTGGCTTATGACGAAGCTTTTAACCATTTTTGGTTTCTCTGAGAACTCTTATATCCGTATTTGCACTGTTTCTGTGCTCTGTGCTTATTCCTTAAATCTATATGCTGTAAAAATACTCATCACCTTATCTTTACTTGCCTGAATCTAGCTTCACAAATAAGTGCGTAATCTCCTGAAATAAGTATTAGAAGAGGGTGATTGAGAAAAGCATCCCCATTGCCCATACATGTAAATGCTAGTTTTCTGTGCTGATGCGGAGGCTTGATGTACAATCTTGTAGGACTTATATTAATGAAACACGAAGCTTCCCAGAAACAAAAGGATTACATCTAGATATAATTGGGAGTTTTGATTATGAAGGTGGAATTGGCAACCACTTTGTTGCTTATGGTAGTGAGTGGTACACATCATTTGCAGTTTCCTGTATTATCATATCTGACAAATCCCATCAGCTCTGGTCCTTCCAATCTTGGGTTATTCTTAAAACTACATCCAGACAAACAAGTACATACACAATCCAGTGAGAATCAAAACCTTATAATGACATAAAACAAACTTCTGCATTTATATTTGTATGGTGGTAGTTGATTACCTTTCTTCTGTGAACTTGGAGAAGGAGCCTGAGGTTGGGAAGGTACCACATAAATCATTGTCTGATACATCACTGCACAAGTTTTCAAAATGTAACCGAATGAGCAACTAATGATCAGTGAATATATCATCCAGAGATTGCATCAGTGAAAGGCTTACAAGATCTTGAGGCTTCCGAGTTTGGTAAGTTTCCTCGGGATTGTTCCGGTCAGTCTGTTGCCGTTCAGTCGCCTGCAATGAACATCATGTAAGCTCATTTCTGTTCTGGTAGCTATATGCGTCAAAATGTTTATGGCACTACTGTTTTGGTTAAATTCTAATTATGAACGTCATAAGTAGCCGGAAAGGATAATTCGACGGAGTTTGGCTCCAGTTACCAAGAGTTTAAACATGTTTCAACAGTATAACACACAGCAAAATTTGACCAGGGAAACAGTAACACAAAAAGATTCCAACCCTACTAGTTAAAGTCTTGCATTTGAAAGAGATGGCTTACAAGAAGTTAAGGTTGGAGAGGTTGGAAAGCGACGACGGAATGGACCCAGTGAAGTTATTGTGGTAGAGATCCAAACTCACAAGGCTCTTCAATCCTCCCAGCTCCTTCGGTATAGAACCAGTCAAGTTGTTCATGTACAATTCCCTACAAACAGCGACACAACAACCATTTATCTCTATCAGTATCACTATTAATGCTGGCCAAATTTAATGCCGATATTCATCATCTGACGTCGACGGAGTCTCTGGCCGGTGAGGTAGGTCAGATCAATTAAACCCTTCACCAGGTTTTATCGAAAATGAATGAAATTTTAAAAGACTCACAGATATTGAAGCCGTTCCAGCTTGCCCAGTTCAGGTACTAGATTGCCGACCAGGTTTGCATTTCCAAGGTCTCTGAAAAGAGAAACCGGGTGTGTCGTTACTGTACTGCTTAAACCCAAGAAAATTAGGAAGCTTAACAAAAAGAAAGTTCGAAAATGGTTGAAGAATTACAGTCGAGTTACTCGGTTATCGCCGTCGCAGGTGACATGAAACCAAGTACAGGGATCAACCAGGGTGGGATCCCAGCTCTGAAGAACATTGTTGGAGTCTTTGACAGCTTTTCTCAAAGCGAATAGAGCATCCCCTGTTTCAATTCATGAATAAGAACACAATGAAAAGAGTGAAAGACTTTGAAGACGCACCGAGTTTGTTGCAGCTTTACCTTCTATGTTTGCAGTGGTGGGTGTCAATGGCCAAGAGAGAAGGAGGGCGGTGGTGAGAAGATGAAGCAGAGCCCACATCGCCATTTTTGCAAAAGAGTAAAAGCTTGGATCTGAATGAGTTGGGGTCGTTGAAACTTAAAAGCTAGTAGGAGTAGTTGGACCTTAAAGATTCAGAGAGACAAGAGAGACTGACTCTGGGTTTGATTGAGAAAGGGAGAGAGAAATTTGCCAATTGCTGCTTCAAAGCAAGGAATCAAAGCTTTGGGGGGATTATATATATATATAGAGAGAGAGAGAGAAACGAATGCTCTTTTTGCAGCAAAACAGTAACAGTTATTTACCCAAAGTCTAATGGGTGGGTGTCTCGTCTCGTATTGTGAATTCTATTATTGTTTATGTATTTTAAATATTTTGTATATAAATCGAAAATCTTTTCTTTTCTTTCTTGGTTTAATGCTTCTGTTATGATCCATATTCCATGCAGTTTTCCTTCAAAAGATCATCAATTCCTTTTTTTCAAGCGTTCATTGTGTTCCTGGATTTAAGTGACTTGAGACATGAAATCAGATTTACGCTAGTAATGGTAACAAACAAATTTCTTGTATGAAATAATGACGAAAAATATATCATCGTTAGAGCATTTCCAACAATGACACCCAAAACTCATACTCAAACCCATTTTTTGACTCACCAAAACCCATTACTATTCAAACTCATATTTTATCTCCAACCATTTTGTCAAAACCCATACCCATACCCAAATTTTAATAATTTTATATAATTATTTAATAATAAATGAATTATATAAACTATAGATATTAATTATATAATATATTTTAATATGTGTTGGACCAAATAAATTTTTTTTTTAATTATTAAAAAAGTTTGGGTCAAGTGTGGGTCAAGTGAACAGTAATAGGTTTCCTCCCCTAATTCCTTCTTCATTTGGGTCAAGTGTGGGAGAGGAACCCAAATTTGGGTATGGGTTTTGGTTTTGGTTGTTGGAGATCAATTTTTTTTGGGTATGGGTTTGGCCACCCTTGTTGGAGATGCCCTTAGATGATCTGTTTTAATCTTTTATCATAAATAACTCCAAGAACTTAAAAAAAACGGGGTTCACCCAACAAAGAAAAAAGTAGAGTTAATTTCAGTTTACCTACTTGAATTTTGGTTGAATCATCACTTCAGTCCCTGTACTTTTGATTTCATCAGCTACACCCCTGTACTTCCTAAATTAATCAACTAATACCAATTTTGTAAATTCCGTCCAAACGATCTATCAATACCAAATGTTTTTTTGTACACTTTCCCTACATTGATGCACCGTTACCATATTACGATTATAAACAAGGCTAAACAAATCATATAATCAAGTTGAATAATAGAAAACAAACAAAAACAAATCATATATGGTGATTTCTTTTTGTTTTACCATATATGATTTGTTTTTATTTGTTTTCTATTGTTCAACTTGATTATATGATTTGTTTAGCCTTGTTTATAATCATAATATGGTAACGGTACGGTGCATTAATGTAAGAAAATGGTATAAAAAAACTTTTGGTATTGATAGATTGTTTGGACGAAATTATAAAATTGCTATCAGTTGATTAATTTAGGGAAATACAGGGGCGTAGCTGATGAAATCAAAAGTATAGGGACTGAAGTGATGATTGAGCCAAAGTTCAAGTAAGTAAACTGAAATTAATTCAAAAAAGTAGTTTACCAACACTTTGTTGCAATAGTGGAACGGAACTAGTGTAGCTTAAACAATGTTTCAGATTCGAAACCTTACGGATGTAGCACCGAGTGTTGGAAGAATTTCCCCGCCAAATTTGGCGGTCCTACGCAGCTCGAATGTATAGGCCTGGGAAACCCAAAAAAAAAAATAAAGTAGTTTGCTTTTGTATTGATTTTCTTTTCTGATGCTTTAACATCTGACAATAATAATGGAAATAGAGATTAGACTACACATGAGAGTAGAGGTTTGCGTGCATGCCAGTACTTCTTGAAAAGAGAGAGAGGAAAATCCAGACATATTATTTGAACTCTGTCGGAGCCAAAACTATACTTCTCTCTCTCTCTCTCTATTAACTATTACCTGCACAGAAATCATCATCTATGAGCGATTGTGTGTAACTGTGTATCATCTTGTTTTTGTTTTAACCCTAAATATTAACCTTGTTCTAAGCAAGCTGACAAGTACTCATGCATCCAAATCTATAATTAACTTTCTTTTCTCTTAAAATGAACCAGTAAATTTCATTATCTTTTTCTTCTGTATTGCTCGAGGAGAACTGATAAAGGAGCATATATATATATATATATATATATTGGTATAGATATGGACAATTATGCAGAGCTATATATGGGGAATAATGCTGCATCTGCAACTTGGAATCTGTAGTGGTCGGGAGTCCGGACTTACCCTAAAACCTAGTCTCCTCACTTTGTTTAAGGATAAAGAGATGCAAATCTCTTTTATCTCTTTTCCTGGATTAGTTTGGATACAATATACAAAATGCTTTCATGTTGCCCAGATTCGTATTCAGAGGCTTTACTTTCATCAAAGGGAACAGGGTTCCAACCTTTCGAATGTCAACCAGATTGGCTCCCATTCGTTTTCAAGTAGGTCTAGTTTTGTTGGAGAATCTTGTTAGCATGAGTCATGTTATTTAGGAATGTAAATTAAGTAGTTAGTATTTACTTATTCTGTATATGTAGTATATGATAATTAGGGTTGTAGTACTCATTGTATCATATATATATATAGCCTCCAACGTGAGATGAATACATATAAGAAAATCCATTCTTCAATTCGTATTATCAGAAAATTCATTCTTCAATTCGTATTATATTTGACTTGGTATCAGAGCAAAGATCCGAAAGGACTTTGTCTCTTCTTTTTCGCTGCAATTCTTCATCTGGAGTTGGTTCTCTGTCAGACGTGTGAAGTTGGTTTGTCTTCTTCCAACTAAACCCCGTTGTTAGGGTTTGTTAAATTCTTCCTAATCAGATCACCTACGTTTGGTCCGGTGTTTAGTTTTATCAGCCAGACATCTTTTACCGACAACAGTCTCGTCGGGAAAGAAGGGTCTTTGTTTCTGCACTTTTTTACCGACAACAGTCTCGTCGGCCTCTCCTCCCATTGCTCTGCATCTCCGATCCGGCGTCTCGTGTTTTTTCCGGATACCTCGACGACTGCACCGGCTACCTCCTGCACTGGCTCGCCTCCTGCCGGTTCTCGGATCGAGTCCTCCCCTCCAACACATCAAGTCATCCCCAGCTGCAGAATCCGGCTTTTTACAACTCTCGGTCTCCATAAGCCGTCGCCGCTGCCTCAGCTGCAGAGCCACCGGCGTCGCCCAGACCATGAGCTTCCTCCGGCATCGCGTCTGCTCCGGAAACACAGAAAAATCCGACCCGGTTTGCTTCAGTCCCGACCCGGTCAACCCGACCCGGTTCAGTCAAACCTGACCCGATTTGTGTTCAGCCCGACCTGGTTTCTGCTATCCGACCCACTTTCTGTTATCCGACCCGCTCTATTATTCATCCTTTACGAAATGTCTCGGGTGTATGTTGGAAATTTGGGTTCTTGGGTTTCAGAAGAAGAACTCGAAAATGAGTTCCGTGGCTTCAGAATTATCAGAAGAATATGGGTTGCAAGAAGCCCACCGGGTTATGCTTTCATCGACTTTGTGCACAGTAAAGATGCAGTGAAGGCTGTTTATGAGTTTGTTGGCAAGAATGGCTGGAGAGTAGAGTTCTCACACAAATCTATACATGTGGTTGGTCAATACTGCGACAATGGTAATATTTTCATTACTAATAAGACTCCAGCATGTGGTAAGATCGGTATGGCTTTAAAAGTTTCTAACTTTGTTGGTTCTGATACTTGACTTATTGATTCTGGTGCTTCGGATCATATGACTTATGATAATTCTCATTTTATTACTGATTTGTCTCCTCCACATGTGTCATATGTCACTAATGTCAATGGTGAAGCTTTTCCTATATTAGAAATATGGTCAGTCCGTGTAACCCCTGTTTTAACCCTTCACAATGTTCTATATGTACCTGACCTGTCACACCATTTGATATATGTTCCCCAGTTAAATACTGAGTCTGGATGTTCTGTAACCTTTTACCCTATGTATGTGATTTTTCAGGATCTTCTCACCAGGGAGATAATTGGTCGGGGGGACTTGAGGGGCAGATTGTTTCACCTGGATCAGACATATGCCGGAGAGAAACCAGGAGCACCGTCACGCACTGCTTTGACTGCAAGTTCGAATCAGCTAGGTGAAATTTGGTTATGGCATCGTCGATTAGGGCATCCATCTTTCCATGTTATGAAAAAATCCATGCCATCTCTGTTTATTGGTGTGGAAGAGTCATCCTTACGCTGCGAAACATGTGTTCTTGTTAAGAGCCATCGTTCTACCTATTCTCCGAGTTCCTCCAAGAGTACTATCCCTTTTGAATTGATTCATTCTGATGTTTGGGGACCATCTAAAGAGCCTATGATCACGGGTATGAGGTATTATGTGACGTTTATTGAAGATTGCACAAGGTTGACCTGGATTGTTCTTCTTCAAACCAAAGATGAAGTCTTTCCTGCTTTTCAAGCTTTCATTCTCAGGTTCAAACACAGTATAATAGCACTATTAAAGTTCTTCGTTCTGATGATTGAGGGGAGTATGTCAATCGTGTTTTTCACCAGTTTTTCAGAACTCATGGGATTATTCATCAAACAACATGCCCATGAACACCAGAGCAGAACGGGGTGTCTGAAAGGAAAAATCGGCATTTTCTTGAAATGGCTCGTTCCATCTTTTTTAGTGCCCATATGCCTAAGAATTTGTGGGGTGATGCTGTAGCAGCTTCTGCTTATCTTATCAATCGCCTTCCATCTAGTGTTCTTCAAGGAAAATCTCTGTTTCAGGTTCTTGCATCTCATGTCTCTCTTCCTTTCTATCATAATATACTTGTCCGGGTCTTTGGTTGTGTGGCTTTTGTTCATCTTCCTAAGAGCCAGAGATCGTCTAAATTAGATCCCCGGGCGATCAAGTGTGTGTTTGTTGGTTATGAGAGCCATAAGAAGGGATATAAGTGTTATCATCCACCTACCAAAAAATATTATGTCACTATGGATGTTACTTTCTTTGAGGATATGAGTTATTTTACCTCGGATGATCCAGCCCTTCAGGGGGAGCATTTATACTTTGAAGAGCTGTATCATAGCGAGGGGGAGGAACCAGAAATAGAAGCTTCAGTACCAGCAGTATCAGAAGTAACAGAAGCCCAACCAGAGGTAGAAGCCTCAAATATCCATGTTCCAGGAATTGAACCAATAGTTGAGAGCGCAACTGCTGTAGAAGATCAATCTGCCCCTCTTGCTAGCACTCATACCCCTGATCCACAACTCCCTGCTGTAGAAGATCAATCATTTGAGGTACGTCTTTCCACTATTCCTAGTAGTAGTGAGCCTAATAGTGAACAATATGTGTTACCTAATAGGTCTACTAGAGGTCATCCCCCCAGAAGATATGAACCTAGTTTACAAGTCAAATCAAGGTATCCAGTAGCCAACTATATGTCCACGAGGAGATTATCAAAGTCATATAAATCATTTGTGAATCAAATATGTGCTGTATCAGTTCCTAACAAAGTGCAGGATGCATTGGGAGATCCAAAGTGGAGGAAAGCAATGGAGGAAGAGATGATGGCATTGCAGAAAAATGATACTTGGGAACTTGTATCTCCACCACATGGAAAAAAGGTTGTGGGATGTCGTTGAGTGTTTACTGTGAAACACAATGCAGATGGATCAGTGAACCGGTATAAAGCACGCCTTGTTACAAAGGGATTTACTCAAACATATGGTATTGATTACGATGAGACTTTTGCTCCCGTTGCAAAAATGAATACTATCAGGGTTCTTCTTTCGTTTGCTGCTAGTTTGAACTGGCCCATCCGACAGTTTGATGTCAAGAATGCATTTCTTCACGGAGAATTAGCCGAAGAGGTGTATATGAGTCTTCCCCCTGGGTATGTAACTACTTCTACTGGTGATTTTGTATGCAAATTAAGAAAGTCATTGTATGGTCTCAAACAGTCACCCCGTGCCTGGTTTGGGAGGTTCTCACAGTTCATGAGAAAGATTGGTTACAAACAGAGTAATTCTGATCATACCTTGTTCCTCAAGCATCAGCAAGGAAATGTAGTTGTCATAATCATCTATGTTGATGATATGGTGATTATCGGTAATGATACTATATGGATTGATAGACTACATAGACATCTTGCTTCTGAGTTCGAGATGAAGGACTTAGGTGACCTCAAGTACTTCTTAGGGATTGAGGTAGCAAGGGGGAGAAAATGAATCTACTTGTGCCAGAGGAAGTACATTCTTGATCTGTTGACAGAGACATGTATGTTAGATTGCACACCTATCGACACTCCTATTGAGCAGAATCATCGGTTAGCAAAGTATCCTGATCAAGTACCTACAGACAAGACTCGTTATCAGAGGTTAGTTGGACGCTTGATTTATTTGACACATACCAGACCAGATGTGGCATATGCAGTAAGTGTAGTGAGCCAGTTCATGCATAATTCAAGTGTGGATCACATGGATGCCGTTGTGAGGATTTTGAGATACTTGAAGTCAGCTCCAGGAATAGGAGTAATGTTCTTCAAACACAACAACATTCTTGAGGTTAGTGGTTTCACAGATGCAGATTGGGCTGGAAATATTATAGATAGGAGGTCGACATCAGGTTATTTTACCTTTGTGGGAGGTAATTTGGTTACATGGAAGAGTAAGAAGCAGAAGGTTGTGGCTCGATCTAGTGCTGAGGCTGAGTATAGAGGTATGACACATGGAGTGTGTGAATTGTTGTGGTTGAGAAATCTGCTACGTGATTTGGGTATTAAGTTGTCAAATGAGATGCGGTTATATTGCAACAACAAAGCAGCTATTGATACATCACAGAATCCAGTTCAGCATGATCGTACTAAATATGTGGAGGTTGATCGTCAGTTTATAAAGGAAAAGTTAGATGCTAAGATCATTAGCTTTCCTTTTGTTCCTTTGAGAAGAGCAACTTGCAGATGTACTCACAAAAGGAGTGTCTAAGAAGGCCTTTTATGACTCACTTAGCAAGTTGGGCATGGTTGATGTGTATGCGCCAACTTGAGGGGGAGTGTTAGCGTGAGTCATGTTATTTATGAATGTAAATTAGGTAGTTAGTACTTACCTATTCTGTATATTTAGTACATGATAATTAGGGTTGTAGTACTCCTTGTATCATATATATATAGCCTCCAACGTGAGATAAATACATATCAGAAAATTCATTCTTCAATTCGTATTATATTTGACTAATCTGTCTGAAGGGTCATAGCATTTCAACACTGGATTACAAACGATAGTTTGTTCTAGATGTTAGGGACCTGAAGGTCCACTCCTAGCTCCACTAACAGAGTGAGAATTAGAGACTGATGATTCTAGTAGGCATGCATGTGAAACTCGTCCTTTTAGGGGTTAATTTGATCATATATGTGTTTAAGGGCCCTTATCAATCTAGTTACTACGTTAACCACAAATTCTTTTTCTCATCATATAACATTTATTTTCGGAGATAAACTTTAAAAAAAACATTCTATTCTATTGTATATTTTTTATGAACTAATAAGTATTTGTTTAGACTTTAAAATATTAATCTTAATAGACAACATGTGCATTGTGTCACATAGTTATTATGTTCCACTATAAAATATATCATGAATACTCACTTTGGGTAGATGAGTAGTGGAGTAGTGGGACAGAAATTGAGTCACCCCATAAGACCTCGGTGTATAAATAGATTTAGGTAAATTACGTATTAGACATTACATAATTTCACTATTTCGTTATCATAGGGAGGGATATGGATTGTCACCTCCATGATATCAATTTTCTTAAAAGAAGTGACTTGACCAAGAAAGCCAAAGCTGCAAAGCAAGGTAGCACTAATAATGCACCTCTTATTATATATCTGCTCCCACTTTTTTCTTCGAACGGATTCGGCGTACGAAAATACACTTGCACCAATAGTGTGTAAGACATTTACGTAACCGTTTCTTTTAATTCTATTAGTGTCTCTTAATGCCTCAATTGCTAGGTATTGTAGACATAGTTTTTTATGTATTTTTTTCTTGCGGTTTCTGTTGTTGCTAATCATGTTGACATATTGATTCCTCTCTAATTTGATTTAGTTAAAATATTTTACAACTTCATCTTCACTCACCTCTCAAAGAGACATATATGAATAGTTAGTGATTAAATAAATAATTAAAATTACATATCAATCTAGTTAAATAATTATTTCCCATGATAGAATTCGAAAAAGGTGGTGGAACAAGTAGTACTTGTAGAATCTAGAAAGCAAACCATATAATCTATCATCAAAACCAGAGAGGGGAGAAAAAGCTCTCTCTGGGAATTTGATCGTGTAATAACCAACTCACGAGTTTGAATGTTTTCAGTCAACGATTGACCATTGACACCGGATCTATCTAAATAAGCCTTTGGTTGCTTCATTCAAAGTTTCAAATCACTAGTCCTTTACTTTAAGGGACACACAGCAACAACATCGTTTTACGAATTATTTGGAGCACATGTAATGTTTTAGCTAGCATACATCAATTCAAGTCGTTTTTGTAAGGGAGAAATAAATTTTGCTTCTTTAAACTTATATTATCGGATGAACCTCAAATGATATGAAAAATCTACCTCTTGATCGAGTATGAACTATATATGTACGATTGATATATATATTTCATCAATTTGACATTCTAAACATGAAAAGAACGTTTTGAAATAATAACAATAGTTCCTTTGACATACACTAAACACTAATTTAGTAGTGAAGAGCACGTCTCTACCTCGTTTTAGATTTTTTTGAAACATTATTATTATTTATTATTTTTTTTATTTTTTTAGAATGAGAAAATGAACACAAGAAACCACACAAGGCGCTTACAAGTTACAACCAGCATTGAAATTACGCTTGCGAAACCTGGGAAGTTCAGCCAAGGATATTGGAGCTAAGATCACTCAAAGAAAGCATGCACTAAGATTTGAGGTGGGTTCATGTTCATGATTAGTAATTATAGAAAAGGAAGGTATTGCAGAAAGGAAGAACAATTAAGGGTCAAAAAGGATCTTTATAGATTGAAAATTATTAGTACAGATTGACTGACTAACTGACATGTTAATGATGACGATGGTGATAAAGGAAAGACAAGCAATTAGCTTCCCGCTGCTTAATTTTGACCTTTTTCCCTACTCAAATCTGATATTGTTGAAAGTCGACCTAGCATTTATGTCTCTGTGTACATGTCTAGTATAATATACACTGTAACTATACATATACTCTGTGTATATACACTTATTGATATGTAGAAAGATGTACTCTAGTTTCTTGGGATTTAGGAGTCCCATATTTATTTGACAGAACTAGTATACAATATGTTCTTCTTCTAGTTCTTCAGGCTTAGTTCTGAGCTTTTGGATCTTGTATGATTTTTGTAACTGCAAAACCTTTAACAAAAGGAAAAATTGGCTAGTAAGCAGATTGCAACAAAATTAGCTTTCGAATCTAGCGTATGAATCGACATATGGTATGTTTTTTCGAGTACTAATTAGTTTGAGTGCGTACCTGTTGAATTGGTGCTGTGTACGGTCCCTGCCAACAGATTGTTTGAGACATCCCTGCATTGCAGTTTGAACATAAGTCGATGTCAGAGAATGAAAAGTGCATGCAGCATATGAGAAAATTCGAGGAAATGAGAAGTGCTCAATTCGAACTGAGTGTACTCACAAAACGGTCAAGTTGCCAAAACGAACTAGTTCAATGACCTGTTGTGGTAAAGCACCAGTTAGACTGTTCTTGTTTAGCTTCCTACAGAAGTTAAGCATCATAGACGGTTAAGAAAACAAATTAACTGATACAAACGATTCACAGGGTAATGCAGCAAAGGATCCACACATATATAGGGTCACTTTACAGGATCTTTAAACTTGTCAAATTTCCAAGAGATGAAGGAATAGCTCCAGTCAGATTATTGTGAAAGACCCTCCTGCCAGTAGAAGAACAACAGCACATAACTATTCAGAAACAAGTAATTTACATAGAAAAAGCCGAACATGAAATGAAGAGAAGGCATATATGTACTTACAAAAATCTCAATGAATTCAAGTGACCTAAGGTCTCTGGGATTGATCCGGAGAGTTGGTTCCGGTACAAGTCCAAACTGACTAGTTCTTTTAAATGACCAAGTTCCGATGGAATAGATCCATAAAATTTGTTCTGGTATAACTGCCTGCAGTGCCAATGGTTAACTGATACGCACATATTTGAAGTATCAAGGATAAACAGATAATGAAGATGATCTTACAAATATTGCAGGTTGGTCAAGTTTGAAAGTGCAGGGATAATAGGTCCTGATAATCCGGCGTTGCCAAGGTCCCTTCATATTATAGACATACAGACATTTCCACTTTCAAATACAAATTACCTCCAATTCAGGCTAATCAGTGAAACTAATCTAATGATCTCAGACATATGTTGCTAAATCCACTTACACCCTTGTAACCATGTTTTCAGAATTGCAGGTAACATGAAACCAGGGGCATGGGTTGGGGGATGTCAGGTTCCAGCTAGCAAGGACATTATTAGGGTCGACCAATATGGTGTTCCAGGAATAAAGAATATCCCCTGCTCATATTAAGCATTCAAAACATCGTCAAGGCAACGAAAAACTGCATTCTAACTAGCGAGTCTAATCAGTACTGTTATCCAAGTTCCACATTCTAGCTAGCGAGATCTAATCACTCCAAGTGTAAAAGTACATTTTGCTTACCTTCCAAGTTACAATCCACAGATGCAATGGCAACTGCAAACAGAAAACTAAGCGAAACTCGAGAAATCATCTTGCACAACTATTAGATCGATCGGATTACAGAAGATAAACCGAGGATGTACTATTTATAGAGGATAAACTAGCATTGAAATGTTATAGTGAAAAGGCAGACAAGGTCTAGTTGTGAGTATGGTCAAATGAAATGATCTAGTGAAGGTTCATTGTGATGAAAAGTCGGCAGCAAACTCAGGACTAGTCTAACCCAGAGAGTTATGGTCAAATAATTCTGAAATAAACTATATATTTGAAATAATGAATATGTGCTAATTCGTATGTACTATCTTGTTCTAGAACAAGCTTATCATATTTCGTTATTAAAAGAAAGTTCGATCAAAGTATGGCAAGGTTCGTAGAGTTTTACCTTGGATCAGAACTTATCACCGCCCATTATTCAACTCAAATATTTGGAAGAATCAAAAAGAGTAAGACGACTCCCTATTCAAAAAAAAAAAAAAAAACAGAGTAAGACGATTTGTATATATTGTGCTGATTTTTTCTCTGGAAAAATGATATAAATTACAGAAAATTTCTTTATTGTTGTAAGAATTGAATCTGATGCATCGACTTAACTCCAGGAAGAAGCTTCTTCCAACCTATCAATTCCTTGCTTGACTCGTATGTTTTACGTGATTATTGTATCTATGTATATGGGTTTACAAGATTGATGCAGCAAACTGAGAAATGTACAAGTCTACAAGGCTTATTGATGCAGCAAACTAAGTACTAGAACTTGATAATGTCTAATTGTCTATTGTCCTTGTATATGGCCGGGTTTACAGCTATTCGTAATTCATCCATACTCTGGCATGTGGAGTCGAACATTGTTTAGGTTTTGAGGTTTAGAACCACTAATTTTTTATAATTGCAGTAGCAGTAGAGTATTGATCACTTGTCCATCTAAAATTTACATGTAACTCGGGAGCTTGTGGATCTTGTATTGTTCTTTTAACTGTAAAACCCAGAATGTTATATGCATCTGTTGAAACTATTTATGGAATATTTGCGGCTTCGTTTTTGTTTCATTTCCAATAGAACTCTTTGTACCACATTCAATCATTCACACCTACGCTCACATTCCAAATTGGTCTAAAGACTATGAGAAACTATTTGTAAGAACGAAATCAAAATCAATATAAGCTTACATGTGCAACTATACAGCATGTATTTCTGGTTTCCTGGGATTTAGGATTCTTATTTTTATTTGATAAGCTTCTTATTCTTCTTCTTCCTCTTCTTCTGGTTTAGTTATGAGCTCTTGGATCTTGCACTATTTTGGTGACTACAAAACCTTTACCAAAAATGACAATTGACAAGAAAGTATTAGTAAGCACTAAGCAGCTGATTGCAGAACTAGCGTTCGAATTAAACATGTCAATAAAAGAACTAAAAACTATTATTGTGTAGGTATATAGCATGTTTCCAAGAATAGTAATTTGTTTGAGTACCTGTTGAATTGGTCCGGTGTACAGTCCCTACCAACAGATTGTTTGAGACGTCCCTGCAATTTGCATAAACTATATGATCAGACAAGGATGTATGTAGAATACATCAAAGGTGACTTGAGGTAATGAGAGCGCCAAAATTCAGATCAAGTATACTCACAAAATTGCCAACTTGCCAAAACGAACGAGTCCAATGACCTCTATCGGTAGAGAACCAGTGAGCTTGTTACTGTTTAATTTCCTAGAAAATTAAGCATGGACTGATCAGTAAGAGAACGATCTAATTGACATAAATCTTTCAAAGGGTTACCTGAAACTTACAGGAGTGCTAAATTTTTCAGATTTCCAAGAGATGGAGGAATAGCTCCGGTTAGATTATTGCCGTATACCCTCCTCCCAATAGAGACCACATATCAGAGAGTTTAAAAATAGCAAACTTAATGTTGTTTTCGCACACTGTAGACCACAGTATTCATAGCAAATGTTGATCTTTTACAGATAGGGATTATATACTTACAGAAACCTCAAGGAACTCAAGTGTCCTAAACTTTGTGGAATTGGTCCGGAAAGTTTATTCTTGTACAAGTCCAAGCTGACTAGTTGAGATAAGTTACCGATGGCGGATGGAATAGGTCCAAAAAATTTGTTCTCAAACAACTCCCTGCAGTGCCAATGACTGATTAATATGCGCCGATCATATATATATATATATATATATATATATATATATATATATATATATCATTCATATTTCTGCTCATTGTAGTTTCAGAAATAAACAGAAAGGATCGATGGTCTCTTACAAGTATTGCAGGTTAATCAAAATTGCCAGCTCAGGAACAAGAGGTCCTGAAAGTCCAGCACTGCCAAGGTCCCTTCATATTACACACACATAATCGCTGTCAAACTTTACAAACGAAAATGCTTACAGCCTTGTAGATAACTTTACAATCAGGTCTAAATAGTGAAACTAATCTACCAAAAAGCTCAGATCAATGTAGATAAAACACTTACAGCCTTGTAACACTGTTTTGACTGTTGCAGGTAACATGAAACCAGGTGCATGGATTGACCAACGTCGGGTCCCAGCTCTGAAGAACATTGTTAGGGTCGATCAGTTTGCTTTTCCAGAAATTAAGAGCATCCCCTGTTCATGATTTACCAAATCAACATATTATTCAACCAATATAAACCGCATTCTGATCAGTACCGATGCTGAAGCTACCTTATTAGCTTTAATACCTTCCGAGTTGCAGTCGACGGATGCAATGGCCGCGGCAAACAGAAAACACAGCAAAACACGAGAATGCATCTTGCACAACAATATAGTCAGGAACTCAGAATACAGCTAGCTCAACTCGTTGTTGCTAGTAGAGAAACTGCGATGAACACTTGCACAGAAGATGAAGTACCTTTATATCTAGTGAACTTGAAGACGAAGGCAGTGTCGAGTATTATATTTAAGATCAAATGAAATGACCAAGTGAAGGTGGGCGGCCTGTGAGAAAAAGTCTGAAGTCATGTTAGGACTAAATTCTGAAGAATAGAAGTCAAAATCATCTAATGTGGAATAATTCCGACTGTCAAATTATAGCCGGCACTCCACCACTAGAAAAGGCTTTTATAAAATTATGAAGTCCGTCAATTGCGGATCAAATTATTTCCGATGGCTAAGGTTCGAGGAAGAGTCAAACTCTTGCCAGGAATTAGAGTATCAAGTACAACTTTAACGTCTAATTTGTTAAAAACGATATAAAACATGGAAAAACTCAATTTCTGGAGGTCAGACAGAAGCGTTAACCGACGCCAAAGCTGCTATTATTGAACGCTAGAGGGCTCCTATTCTATAGAAATTAGAAAGTTAGAAACTGTGTTTCCCCTTTTCAGTTCTGAACTGTATATTCACAACTGAATAACACAGATAAATAGGTAGAGAAATAGAAGAAACAAATAACATTGGACTTTAATGAAAAAGAGACTGCGGAATTTATACATTTGCCTTGCATAGAATTTAAAAGAGATATTTACAGACAACAAGGGAGGACATACCCCGCCCATCCCAACATAATCTAACCATCAGGGGCTTCAGTAGCCTTAACAAATCGACCCTTGACTCGCTTCCTAGTATCAGCTCTTGCCTTCCTGGATTCGTATCTTATGTGCTTGTCATATCTATAAAGAATATGGTAAATGTCATTATATGGTGATGGTGCGGAAGCAATAGAGGAAAAGGAAGACAAAAAGGATAAGTCTCATACCTTCGGTTTTTCTTCTTCTCTTTGTAACGCAGCATAGCATTTCCCCTGTTTTGTGCAAGCAGCTCCATGTCAGCCTTTGTTCCTACCGTTCGCATACTGTCACTTCTAACAAGGAAAGGTTGTTCCGTAGTGGCAATGTTGCCTTTGTCTCCACCAAAAGCTGACCCTGATGATGGCTGGCCAATAGAGATGTTGCTCTCAGATGTTGCTGCCTTCTGACTCACTGCTGCTTTGTTTGAGTTGATCTGCATTTTCAAATAAATAAATAAAACATGTCAAGCTATTCAATTGACCCTTCACTATGAAAGAACCATAAACACCAAAGCTGCAAGCAGGATAATTATGTAACAGATGGTTTGATGACATCCAAAGCCAACAAAAAGCCTTTCTTTACATTACACCGATGCTAGTTTATATAGAACTGTTGAGAACCAAAACCACAGCCACTAGATAATAGAATGATGTCATATTGATTGAGCAAACGAAATGATTGAATTTGACAAAAGGTTACATATTACGGCTGGTATATAAAGGGAAATGAAAAGAAAAGAAAAAAGAATTAAACATATGAAGGAACAGAGAAAAATGTAGTTGAGGGAACTTACACTGAATTTGATATCCTCCTGTCCAATAGAGCAATCCATCTGGTACATATCTCCAAACACTTTTCTATCCGTCAAAGATGCTTCCTTCAGAAGTTCACTAAAATTCTTAATCATGAATCCCGAACCACCTGAACCATACGAGACGTCCAATGGAACTGGTTCCTCTTGATCCCTCGACTTTCCTAGATTAAAATCCCATATCTGCAAGCCAGTAGCAATGTAGCATGATTATCATGGCTGCACCCATTTATAAACGTAACTAAAGTCTACATGAGACATCAAGCCCTATAAACATGGAATAATCGCCTCATACTAGAGGATCTATAAAATAAAACAAAAAATAAAAATAGAAAACAAGACCGAACTAGTAACTAGTACAAAACTGCATCAACTCTTAATACGAGTTTGTTTGCTCTTATACATGCCACTACTCCAATCTTTAAAAGTACAAAGATATAAGGAATAATACAAAGCATTGCATTGCCTATACTACCTAATACGCGGTAAGCATTGTTGACTAAAATTGAATTGAGATCATTATCCGAATAAACAATGTACATTGTCTTAAACTAAAAAGTACAATCATTCGAACTTGGTGGCATAGTATAGATCTTATATTGAACAAATTGTGATTTGCCAAAATTGCTCTAGTATGCATTCAGTCATAATACTAATATAAAATTGACTATTGAAACTTATCGTAATCGATAAACAAACTAAACTAAAATGAAAAGCTACCTGTGTGCTTTGAGTGTTGTGCGTGCTGTGCCCATTTGAATTGGCCTCCCACAACATATCCTTGTCAATAATCCCCTCAGCCATCATCAGCAGGGACGTAAACGGCGCTTGCTGCTGCAACAACGGCTGCGATACAGCGGCAGCAGGACCTACATTCACCCCATCAACTCTCCCATTCTCCACATCAAACCCTTCCGCGTTCACATTCACATTCACATCCACATTATTCTCACCATCATTATCATTCCTCTCCCATCCATCACTAGTATTCCGATTCTCTCCGCCGCCTCCATCAAAGTCCCGCTTCAGTAGCTCCACCAGCTGCTTCTGAATCCCCTGCTTGTGTTTCCCCAAACCGACCCCTGAGCTCGATCTCTTCACCGCTGTCTCACCGGAGCTCCGGTACACGCCGTTATTGCTCGGCACGATCAAGTCCTGGAAGTTCAACCCGTTCCAGGAGGAAGACTCCAGCTCACCCCAGTTCGGGTCCGGGTCGTCGACCCGACCCGGACTCTTGTGGAGATCTAGCCCCCAGAGCTCGGCGAGCTTCAGCGGCGTGGGACAGCCGCTGAATCCCTCGACCGGGGTGCGGTCGTGCGCGGCGGAGCAGCTGGCGTGGGCGTCGTAGTCGCAGTCGTGGCAGAGGACCAAGTTGTCGGTGGAGCAGCGGACGGCGACGGCCTCGGAGGCGCAGTTGTCGCAGATCTGGGAGCGCACGTGCTTCTTCGAAAGCGAGTTGGCGCCGTGCACGTGCTGGTCGCAGAATAAGCACAGCTTCGCCGAGTCCGCCTTGCAGTACAGCACCGCCGGCTGCTCGCTGCAGAAATCGCACGGCGTTATACTCTCCCCCGCCGCCGATGGTTTCGAGCTCACCATCTCTATCTCCGATCTCCGATTCAAATCCAAATCTTTTCACAGCTCAGAGACTGGGCTTGGGATTTTTTTTATTTTTTTATTTTTGTTTAATAGCCCTAAAGAGGAAAGAGGGAGTTTAGAAGGGGTGGGAAGACCATCTTTCTTACTATGTTGGGGAAGTGCTAGCTTCTTGTTAATAAAATATCACGATATTTTTATATTTTTTAAAACATTATACACCTTTTTTGCTGCTGTGGCAGTCACATCTGGCAATTTATTATATTTTAATCGCTGCCCAATCTTTGATTTTGTTTTGATCTTGGACCGAAATTGAACTTTAGAGCATCCGCACCCATGAAATGGTCTTGCTCAAGCACCTGGTGGGCCCAGGAGCAAATTTTGCTCAAGCAAATGGAAATCAAATTTTGCTCCACCCAAATCGATTTTTTCACACACCCATTAACAATTTGCTTGAGCAACTCAGTTTTGTCTTGTTGTGAAATGATTAAATTTTTTTTTACCGGATAGATTAACCACCAATAATAATGTGTCACGTATCATTATCGACTCGATATTATCCAAGATTTTCGATAAGCTTTCCGATTAATAGATAATTGACACGTTAGTATATGCCTTGAACTAGTCATCTGGGTTATTATGTGCTTTTGAATCCGTTTGAGTTTAATTATTAAGCTTGTGTTCAATTTAAGTATGTGTGTTAATTTTAATATGTATTTCTATTTCATCTTAATAAATAATTTTTTTATTTCTCGAACAAATTGGTGTGAGTTGATTAAAAATTGAAGTAGTATTTATAAGAAAATTTTTGGGAGAGTTTTGAAATTTTTGGGATTTTTTTACTATTTTTTTTGTTTATTTCCGTTCTGATCAAATTGTAGCCGTTGTCTTTGAATTCTGACCGTCGGATCAAAATTTCAGATTGAAATGGAAGGCCCAGATTGAGTTGCCCCTTTTTTTTTGACCGGTCAGACTGCCACGTGGCAGCCTGACATTGGCTCATTTTAAAAAGGTTACTGTTCATCTTCTTCCCCATTTTTTCCCGCCGTTTTCTGCCGTATCTTCCCGGCTTCCGTTCGCCGCCGTCCGGCCACTCCAGCCGACGTGCCACCCACCAAAATGATGGGCTCAAGGTGCTCTTTCATTTGGGACCAGTCTCAGGGGCATTTTCTTGATGTGGGAGGTGCGGCAAATCTCGGGAGCCACGGCCACCGTCGAGTGCGGCGCTCGGCTTCACCTCCGGTTCGTGCTAGTGCTCGAACGTGCCGGCCACGAGCTTTTGTGCCTCTCCAACGTCCGAAAAGCCAAAGAAAACGGAGCCCGGCCCCACCAGCTGCTCGAGCAAGCATCGGAGCAAACTTTGCTCGAGCCTTCGCTCGAGCAGTTTGACTCGTTGACTGCTCGGCATCTTGCTCGCCGTTTTCGACCCCGGTGCGTGCTGTTTGAGCACCTTGCTCGAGCACCTTGGCCGGTCCCACCAGCTGCTCGTGCTCTTGCTCGGCATCTTGCTCGCCGGTGCAGATGCTCTTAGGGAGGCGATAATTAATGACCGGTGGGGCCGGGTTCGTTAATTGGCGTGTATTTTATTAGATGTTGACGTGTCGTGGATGATCGACGGTGGTGGCGTACGGGCTCAGGTCGGCCGGCGATGTATGGTTGGGATCGTATTATTGGGAAAGCACGTGATTAATTATATTTAATTTGGGACAGGTATGCTGTGAGCAAAATGACTTTTGAATTTGTGAGCAAAATTGTTTTTGAACTTGCTTTGAGAGAAAGTAATTTAGATATTTAGTAAATTATTTTCAAAAGTGCTGTGAGAATAAAAAGTAATTTTTTTGTTTAGTAAGTTTTAAGTAAAAAGTGTTTTGAATGGGTGTAATTACTAAAATAATATTTGAAATTTTATTAAAATGAATATTACTTCTCTAAATTATAGACTATGGTTTTGTGTAATTATTTTGGTATAACTTTTTGCAATGTATGACCAGTTGTTTGAACCAAATAAAAGATTTACGAATAATTCTTAAATATTAAACAAAATTCATCTAAAATATTAGACAAAGTATTTTCTACCATAATCAAATGAAACCATTACACAAAATATATTAGAGCCTATTAATATTACAACTACAATGCATTCATTAGAACAACACTGTTTGCTCTGTGTTTTTCTTCAAAAGCTGATTTTCAAATCTCTATTTTCTAGATTTTCGATTTCAGCTTTTAGTAAAATCTATTTTAGCCAAAAGCAGCTTTTAAAGACTTTACCAAACACTATATATTAATCCCAAAAGTTAAAACAATCTCAAAAACAGTCTTAAAAGCTGTTCCAAAGTAAGCCTAAATATATATGATGGTTTCCCATAATCTTCGCGCCACTGCATTACTTAGTTTTAGTGAGAAAGGATTCATAACCACGTCTCAATTTGTACAGTAATTACTGTATTACATTAATTAAAAATAGTAATTGTTCGAACTAAAAGGGTCGTGTTTATATATAAGAGACTCTAAAATATGGAATACAATATATATATTGATGTACAATGTCTACTTCAATATTTGTAGGAAATCTACCAAGAGGGGGCCGATAGATTTGCTAGCAACAGAAGCAGTCAATCAATATAGATAGATCCGAAATCTGATTCATAAGGTAACTTTAATCAAGATAGAAAGGAAGATAGAACATAGAGAGGCTGGTGGGATTGCCTATAACCCTTCAATGCTCAAGTCAGGTTGAATGAGATTTTTGGCAGAATTAAGGACGAGACAAGAGATTTAGAGTAAACTACCGTTTTGAGTGCTACATGCAGCTCGTAGTGTGGCATATAAGTGTTACTTTCGCTTTTGTGGTCATCAAGTGCTAGTTGATCGATTACATAAAGTACGTGGAGTAGATGGTTATCCAAAAAGGTAATCGACCTATGATTACATAATTTTTACAACTTAGTTAAAAACATAGTCAATCTTCTACATTTACATAACAGATAGCATTTCACTAAAATTGTTAATTTTTGTCAATGTCTAAGAGAGAAAGTGTAAATATATATATTTGGTGAAGTATATACCGAGATAGATGGATGCCGGAGAATGACCTCTCCAAGTGACAAAAAAAAAAGAAAAAGGGCATGCATGTTTCCCGAATGATCAATCAGCAAATCGAAATCAAACCCCTAAGATCCGGTAGCAGTAATCAGTATCACGATGAACTTCTAAAATGTTAGAATGACATTGAACGTCGTAGGTAATCATACAGTACCACTGGAGAAAAGGACTGTCACAAGACCCCTTAACGAACACTGACATAGGTTGCAACCGTAGCATGCAAGTATTAAAGGATTGAAAGGCACCCGACGTACCATATATGCATGTGTGGGCAACCTTCTTCAATTTCTCTGGCACTATCTAAGTGTGTCTAATGAATGCATCAACTAATCCTCCTGTGAATTCTTAAATGTCCACTCGTTCAGAAACTACAGTTATTTCTACCCTTTTCTCGGTCGATCAATCATCATGATCATCATGTCTGAGAATTGTTCACAACATTTCTTCGCCATTCCAGACCCCATATTGCCATATCAAGTGCCACTTTCCATAATGCTTACGCCACTAAACAGACAACACAGTCCCTAGCTAGCTCATTAGAAATCAAAGAGTATGTATATGATTATCTTGGACTCGAAAGAATAATCCCAAAGACGAGAAAATTGGTATATAACAAGTTGGGTCTTCCCTGCAAATCAAATGAATGCCAAGAAGATAGATAGATACATGGATATGCTCGATCAGCATGCATGCAGCTGACACGTCCATGCTCCAAGGTTGGGGGACTGTAATCTTCTTCTTATTCGTTATGGAAAGGAGGGCAACAACCACAAACACGAAAAAGATAATCAAGTATACATATCTGGGTTCTCTTAACTCCTTTAATAATAGAGCTTACAAAGCATAGCTAGTGGTGTGCTTTGAAATCCCGATGGGGAAGAACTTGAAGGATTCGTATCGATACGTATGACATGATGAGTGTGACAACCCATAACAAGTCAAATGAGTTAGTTCACTCCCATGCCTCACCGCCATTGTCGACACAACACATGCCCCTCCCAATTGGGGATGTGATCTTTCATGGTTTTTGCTTTTGGTTGAGTCAAGATTTGCAAGACGTGGACTCATGGTTTTCTGGTTAGTGGACATTTGGCTCCGGTTGAGATTCACTGCTTCTCGGAATTGGAATAATCTTACCAAATGTAGTGGGAGAAGAAAGGAAAGGAAGAAACAACTCGATCCCTTCTACCAAATTAAGATCTTTAAGAATTTGTTCCCTCTTTTCAGCCTCTCCGACCCTCCAAAGCAAGGTCAAAGCCCCTTTCCTAGGAAATGCTAGATTTTATTAGGGAAAGCGAATAATCAATTGACGTAAGTAATATCAGTAAATCATTAAAGTAATGTAAATTAATACTTCACTGCACAATGATTGTATTATATATAGATTTATAAGAGATCACACCTCTAAACTTATGTGCGATTTATTTTAAGTTGAATATTTAAACTCTTTCGCAATATCATGGTAAATTCGTTTTCTTAGTCGCACGTATTTTGCATAAACCAAAACTTCTCTAAATTGTTTCAAATATTAAACAACGACCATAAAGTTTATATTCGTTGCATTAACATTACGATGCAGTGTCGACACCAGATGACATGAAATCAATTTCCCAGACAAAAGCTTAGCCTTTGGGAATAGGCAAGAGGCAGATATGGAGATCTGAGCAATAGCAGTACGACATGTGAGGATTGCCTTCAAATGGAATGGTGGGGACTTTCAAGAGCGGTAGAGGAAAAACACTATCTGATCTGAAATATTATCATCTCAACTGGACCGGAGTCACCAGACTGACCCATCATGGAACATGGGCGACCAACGTCCGCCTCATCTAATTCAAAATCCCCGAGAATATATTCCACGACAACAACTTTGATGATTGGATTATGCAGGAATTGAATCGCAGTATACACACAGTGGATAATGGGAACGAATACCAAATGCCCATGTCTTTTTTGTGTGATGTGATGAATCTTATGGAGAATGCTAGAAGCTCATTGGCTATAAATAGAGTCACAGGACTTCGAAACTTGCAGTGGAGTGAGTGAGATCAGTCATACTATACCTACTGAGAAGGGTTTCTGGTTTCATATCCCTGGTAGTATTTTATAATGAGGAAGGAAGGTCCTACATGAGGATAAAGAGCTTGTTTTGTAGCCAAGGATGACTTGCCTGCAGCCTCCCAAGGGGTCTCGACGTATTTATATGATACTAACATAGAAAATTGAGAAAAGATTGAGAAAGAAATTGGTATCAGATGTGATCCTTATGTGGTATACAGGCAGTCTCCTTGGCTATCATGACAGGCTCTTCTCTCTCATGCTGGACCTATTCTTCCATGGCTGCAGGCCACCAGGTGTTCCCCTGTTGAGAAAGTTTTTATGCAAATCGACGAACAGGTACATTTTTTGGTTTCATTTCTTGATATCCTCCGAACTTTAAGATAGGTTTAGTGAAGACTGATATAGGAATCTTATAATTCTTTGATAACTGTTATGCATTGGGCCTGAGCTTTAACTATATTTGCTGCATTACAGCAGCCATGCATGAAAATGGACATAGGAACCGTCATCTACATTTCCAGATGAATAATAGAAGCGATGTGGTATTTACATTATAGGGTCTATGCGATTTCGTCTATAGTTGCCTGTTAGTATAGAAACAATGTAGTAAGTATATGGTCTACCTTGTGAAGTTGGATCATGTTACCTAGAGTCCTAAACAACAGAGCATTATCAATACTGTATGAGAGGGAGGAAGGGAAGATGGGGTTATGGGGTAGACGGCAAAGCCTTGACAACTATTGCTGATGCGTGGTCATGATGAGTGGGCTACAGAATCGAAGGGTTTCATCGAATTCATCCATTCTATTGTAAGAAAAAACAGACTAGTAAACAAGACCGTTTAAATCATAACAATCAGCCACAGAATACACACTACAACAGTCTGGAATGCAATATCAGTTGTTATGTTGTTATGAGGGATTGGACTACAGATTTACAATAGAGCAAAGTAGACAGTCTCATCCCCTTTAATGTAACCAAAGAGGAAGTGGTGTCAGTGATCAAAATGCAGGGGAGTTCAATTCTGTCATGCTCAAACTTACTCTTGTAAGAGAACCTGGCGCCATCACAATCAGCCAGACTCTTTCACTACTCCCACCAGTCCCAATGCAACATCCCTAATTTTGCAAGGATAATGTATAATCTAGAGTTCTAGACTGATAGAAGAAATTGCAGTTTTCAATTTACTCTATTAGTTCTGATCAAATTATTCTACTGCATTTTAGACCATTTGTGAAATCTATGCATTTCAAATTTTCAAGTACTGAGAAGGGTGACAGATTCATTCACACAAGCAGAAGAACAGCACGACCATGCTGCTATTAGATACAAGACCTCAAATCACATTATAGGTTAAAACCGTGTACCAAAGTGCTAAAAGGGTATCCATGTTTTCGATCAGTAATCTGATGACTATACTGTTAGGATAATGTATAATCAAGACTGATAGAAGCATTGATGCTTTCAATTTACTAGAAAAGTCCTGATCAAATAATTCTACTGCATTTTGGACTAATTGCAGAATCCAAGCATTTCAAATTTTAAAGTATCGTTTGCACAAGCAGAAGAACAGCATGACCTCAAAGCATCAGATTCTAGGATAAAACCGTACTAAAGCGTTATAAGGGTATCTACGTTTTTGAGTAGTAATCTCACGACTAAACCTAATTGACCAATCGAAACCCTCAAACAACTGAGGTGCTGGTGCTTAGTGACAATGGAACACTGCATGCCTTTTATTGTATTGAAATCTATCATCAATCTATTAGTTTACACAGCATTATCCAGCTACCATATCAACTTTGAAACTCCATATATTCATAAGTCACATGAAAATAGATGTACAAGGCAGTCTAGAAATTTAGAACAAAACACAGCACGGTGACAATTTGAGCAAGAAGAAAAAAGAATAAGACACTTATCAAGCAGGCACTGCAAAGCTGGCTTCTGTCCAATTAGGAGGGTCCATCACAAGACAAGGATCAGTCTTCTCAAAATCAGCAACCTAAACACCAAAACAAAACACAACTCATCAATCTTCAATTTCCAGCCAAAACAAAACTGAATTTGTGACAAAAGTCACATTCACAAGTCACATACCTTTTGGTGGCAGTGCGAACAATAATGGTACTTATGCCAGAGGCAGTCCATGGAACGCAAAAGAAAGCAGAACCCACAACCAAAACACACCAAACACCCCATAACAGAAGCCAGACTCGGCTTTGATCTGAAATTTTCAACATCAAACCAAATTAAATTTTAAAACCATGCATCCTTTCAAAACTTGATAAAGCCGTAAAAATTTACCTGACGGTGGTAAGTCCCGTGTCGCCGCAGTAAACGCAGTTAAAAGGAGCGGGAGTGTCTCTGTAGATGGTTTGTCTGAGCGGAACTCCTTTGGGGTCGCCGTAAATGGCGTTGGGTGGGACCATGCCGGCTTGGTAGGGATTCTCGTGGACGTAGTAGGGGACTCCCATCACAGGTTCACCCATCACCGGCGGTTGCTGCTGCTGCTGCTGCGGCGGCGGCGGCACCTTCGACATCTCTGCCTGATGTGGTGGGTATCCTTGCATCTTGTTAGGGATTGTGGAGCGATCGGAGCTGGAATTTGTCGGGATTTGCGAGGACAATGGAGAATTGAGGGAGATAGAATTGGGGGTTGGTTGTGTATATATATAAGGATTTGATTACTTTTCTCCTTCTAGAGACTGTTGTGTTTACCAAGTTTTGTATGAAGTTTCCTCCAGTTTTTCTTTATTTTACGCGGCGACGTCGCTTTCCATGAATTTGGGCTTTCGTTCTGCTTGATATGGAAGGTTGGGCTGTGTTTTGGCCCATGGTTTGTCTTTTTATATAAAGGAATTTGTCCAACAACTCTTGTAGTTGATTTCTCTTTGGAATTCCTTGTTCATTAGTTAGCTTCACTAAAACCGTTTATGTTTATTAGCTAGTATACGTTTCAATATTTCTTGTGCAGATTATTATCATCATTTCTTTGGTAAAGTTCTTGTGCAATTCTAACATGATCAAGTAATTAATGCAGTTTGTAGTGTTAAAATAATGCTTACATGCTTGATCATAAGTTGATCTTCCACAACTTCAAAATTGGAGTTTGTAGATTCACAGTTACTAACACGAAGGATTTGCAGTTTAATTTTTGTTTGAAAGATTTATTATATGACACAACCACAAATTCTGCACGACCTGCTAATTAAGAACATAGAATATAAAGAAGATCAATCAACTTATAGTTAGGCATATAAACCCGAAATTGGCACTAGAAACTCAATTACCTAGTACACCATAGACAAGATCGAGCTGCAGGTGATCGATCATGAGTAGCTAGCTAGTGTATATTGACACCTTTTTCCGCTAATTAACACATAACTGCATGCATTTACTATTTTTGTTCATGTCTCAATACAAATATGAAGTCCTATACTGATGTTAATTTTCATTATCTTTGCTCTCTTAGTTTTCTGTTAAATTCGCTCAATTGCTCCTAGCTAGTTTTCATCATCTTTAACAATCTGAGAAATATATATTGTAATTAAATGTCATTTTGCCATGAGAACGTACATCATATAAATATCAAATGGCGTAAAGAGTACATCTCTGCAGGTTTATATATATATTTTATGGAGAAGATCGAGAGCAGTTTTTGATGCCGTGCAAGAAGCTTTATTGAGCTTCCCATCCCATAAACACGAATATTGACGAAGACTAAACTATAATAAAGAGAAACTGGGAACGATAGTCTAATACCGATCGATCAGAATAAGCAGCAAGATCGATATAAGTGCACGCTTAGCTCCACTACCACCCCTAATTAGATTTCTAGGCCATGTTTCCTTTCCCTAATTCCCAGCTAATTCCTGTGCAGAGAAGAATGAATTGGAACTCTCGCTCTTGCTCAAACATACCCTGCTGTGATATCCATCTCCTCCATTTCTTAATTCCTTTCTAAGTCTCACACTCTCACGTATAAATAATTAGTTTTCCCCGTACCTTAGAACATTGCTTGATTAAGAAACCAGAGCATGCATGCTTAATTAATTAACTAGTTGGCTCAATTTTCTTTCTCAGAGAGCCAACACGTACCCAGATACAACGTGGTGTTGCAGAGAGTGTGTGGTACTTGGTACTGGGTACTGTTTAATTGACTGAGAGGTAATGAATGACTCGTTGTGCTTCAAAAATTTAAGTTGAAGGAATACTTCCTTTCCATGTTTGACCATGTATACGTACATGTAACATGCACGCATGTACGACAGTGGACAAACAGTGGTACCAGTGAGTTCTGTTTGTTTTAGGCCACTGTGTTCTACAACTCATCATACTCTAATAATTCAAGAGTGTATTCATTGTTGCATCAGATCGACTAGAACCAAAAGAGAAGGTTTTCACTCGCAATAATTCTAAAAAAATGTTATTGCAAGTGAAAATTGAAAATAAGTGAAACTACGTTAATAAGGAATAATTTCTAATGATACCCGCGTTTCAATAATGCTCCGGCTAATCAACTGTTAGATGTTTATGTTAATGAAATGTGAGATTAGCCAAATAGTCTTGTTACTAAGCTTCTTTTAGGAAAATTATATGGTATCCATATATATGTAATACATTTATTTACAAATTTAATGATAAATTCATTTGAAATAGTAATGTTGGGTCCTATTTTATATGCTATTATTCAATAATTACGTACACAGCGTACAACGTACAACAATTTTACGTGTTTTTGAACAAATTGATCGTCAATATTGTAATTTTAGTTAAATGTATATGTTTGAATTTGAGATGACTAATATCGGCCGATGTTGTCATCTGATCATATGTGCGTGCTCGATCAACACTTTTACAGAACGAGATTGTGTCAATTAAACGCAACAGCGAGCTGGATTACAAGAACAGAATAACGATTTGGATAATGACACAACATTAAGAACGGACTGGAGAAATAAGATCCGTGAAGGAAATGGCCGGTAAAAGGGAATGAGGTTGAATTTGGATTCGCTTGTGATGATGATGATGATGATGATGATGGAATTTCTGAAATTGCACAGCAAGACAAACACTGTGGAACATCCCAAGGACACAGCTGCTTTGTTGCTAGCAGCAGAGGGAATATTATTGCAGACCAGACCAGAGAAGAAAACTATTTAAATTGATCGATTTCAAAGAGAGAGAGAGAGAGAGTGAGTTGGTTTGTCAGGAGGAGAGGGAGGAGGACTGGGGAGGAGTGTCAGGACTAGTCTGGTAAAAGTAGTACTTGGGGAATAGATTCCCACAACCCGGAAACGTCCGAGACCAAGTCCGACCCATTCCCCGAACCCCATAGCTCGTGAGAGTCAAGTTACCAAATTAACCAAACCCAGTTTCACCACCATTGGTGCCCTAGATTAGCTTAGCTTCCTTCCTCCTCCTCTGAAACTGTGAAATGTGCATGGCTACGGCTTATTTACTTGGCTTGTTAATTCCTAATTAAATTGACCCCCCCACACTCTCCTCCGATGACGATGGAGCCAACGCGCGCGCATGCAGCTCGATCGGCCAATACATTTCCAAGCTCTCTGTCACTGTTTCCTCGTCCCTATAAATTTTTCCTGGTCGACTTTCTTTTGCATGCATTTTCAAATCCTCCCCTTAATTTGCTTACAAAAAATATATGAGTTCAACTCCTGGTAGAATATTTATAATGATTCTTCTACATTCCCTCTTCCCCCGCCAAAGAATCGAAACCTTAATCACACTACTGCAGATTCATAGAGAAGCGACGACTTTTTGTCGTCGTTTCTGACCAAAAGTCGTCGCTTCCGTATGAAAGAGACGAAAAGTTGTCGCTTCTATGTCGTCGCTTACTTTTCGTCGTTTCCGGTATTCAGCGACGAGTTTTGGGTCAAAAGTCGTCGCTCTTATTTTGTAAGCGACGACTTCTAACTTGGTCGCCTTCAAATAACAGCGACCACTTTTTGTCGTCGCTTCCGTGATAACAGCGACGCTTACATAATATCAGCGACGAGTTTTGGTCGTCGTTTCCATAATCCAAGCGACGAGTTTTGGTCGTCGCTTGTAGAATATAAGCGACTAGTTTTGGTCGTCCCTTAAACAGTATAAGCGACGAATATTGAACAAAATTTGTCGCTTTACGGAATTATTTAAATCTGTGTACTATAACTTTAAGCGACGAATATTGCTCAATATTCGTCGCTCCTATGTTTGTTACAGAGAAGGAAAATTTTTTGTTGGTGTTGTTTGGACCTATTCCATTCACATAAAAATAACACAAATGCATTTCAATTGAGATTTCACACATATCCAACATAATACAAGCACACTACATTTTAGAAATACGTAGATTACATTCAAATCTTATATCATCGTTTCATAATGTACATAATACATGCACACTACATGTAATGTAGATGTTCCATAATACATGTAATGTAGATGTTCCATTACAAGGGAAAAAAATCCTAATCTAGGTCGTCGAACTCGAGATTACCTTTGGATGCACACGAGCATTTATCCGGGACGGTGCCAGTTGGTTCGGGCACATTGACCCCCGCATTGCCTTGGGCCGTTATGACTTGACCGAGGAGAGCCTCCAACGTCGCCACGCGTTGCTGCCACTCTTCTTTGTCGCGTCTGCTCTCCTCAGTGACGACTTGTAGCTGCCTCTTCAACTCCTCAACCTCCGAACTGTCGCGGGACACGCGTGCACCGCCTCTTGGTTTGTGCGGGCGTCGTAATGCATCCCCTAACCCTGCAAAAAAGGCAAAACAAAAAAATAAATTTAAAAACGATTTCGTATCAAAAATAATAAAACTGAACAGAACAAGATGTTTTAAGAAAATATACCCCGGACCCTCGTGCCCGGCTTCCCACCCAGCTCCTTCTCGACGACAGCCATCTGCTCCTCGACCCTAACGGGACCCGTCACGTGACTGCCGCTCGCTTCACCACTCACTCGAGAAGCACAGAGCTCATCCATCTTCCTCTTGACCGCCGCCTGCAAAAAAAATGTCATTGATTTGTGTTATTATATTTTTTAATTCGAAATAACTGAAATCGTTGGACCAATAGGGAAGTCACTTACCACTTTCTCCTGCGCATTCTGCGATGCTTGATAAACATCGCAGACTGTCTGCAGTATAGGCGCTGGATGCCCTTTCTTCTGATTCGCAGCGACCCGGTAGCTGTAGGCTATGGTGCCAGAGTGGTGGTTGATTGCAGTCCCCTTCTCCTTAGCGTTGTTTCGGTTAGCGGCGTTCCGGGCACACATCCTCTGCAAAAAGTGAAGATTAAATATGAGTATACCAAGCTGTTTTCTGAAATGCAAAAACCTCTAATTAAGTTACATTACCTTGTAATCGTCGTCCTCAAAGTGCACTTTGAGCCACTCCCACTGCTCCGGTCGGTGGATAAACTCTGCAGGCGTCGCCTTGGACACTTCCACGTAGTGTGTGTGGCAGTCGTACTTCCAGTCCTTGAAAATCTTTCCAGCCGTCTCGTCAATGTATTTCCACATGCCTGTCTCGGTGGGAGGAAGGTGATAAAGCGTCTAGTAACAAACAAATAAAAAAAAAACATTAGAAACATCATATTTCAATATAATGTCAATGAAAAAAAATGTTAAAAAAATTGTAAAATAATTTTTTACCTCCATATAAGTGGTCAATGTATCATGATCCTCCTCTTTCAGCTCAGCAAATGAAGGCGCAAGCATCGGCACTTTTCTCCGGACGACGCTCCCGATGTCTCGAGACATCAAAGTCCGCCACTTCAATTCTGCGGGACCCTTGTGTTGCTCGGAGTAAGCAACCTTCAGAGGTTGGTTGTTGTTCATAATCTTCAACCACTGCGTCTTTGTGCCCGTATAGATGCCAGACTTATCAGGGTTCCGCCTTTTCACCTTCTTGCCCGTTCTCATATCAACCAGCTCTGTGGAAAAAAGAAAAAGAAACAGTATATGAATATGGTAACCGAGGGGATAGACTATAAGGCAAGCCTTAAAATAGGCCCAGCGAGCATATATGTTTTCTTTAAAAACTCCCATACATCAAACTCAAGAATGTATAACCAGGTTAAGAACTGTTCAAGTCTCATCCATGAGCTTGATGTAACGGCATATGAAATGAGCAAGTAATGCACAGCCCTCTCATAATCTAATATGGCATACAAAGGTATAAGGCTGTTTCTAGATATCAGAGAATCAAAACCTAGCAGTGAATAAAAGATTTTCTGGACAACAAATATGTGTAGCATACCTTCCCCTATATATACGTGCACCTTGGTTCAGAACTTTAAAGTTCAAACAACACAGAAACTCTCTCTCATTGTTTTGGTACTAATTTGTCTGATTTAGAAGAGTCCCAACACATGTATATATCTTGTCCCTAAATCCTTGGATTTTGATTGGTTTTCTATTCTGCTGTCGTATTAACTAAACCAGCATAAGCATTTCACTCCAGTAATTTTATTATTTTTACAATGGATTTTTCTGGTAGCCCTTTACGACCTAATTTTGTGTGTCATGATGGCACAGATTGGTGTCAAAAACAGAAGAAAGTTATGCAGAAAGTAATGGAGGAATGCATCGATCAATGTAGGCAAAATTGGGTTCGGGACAATTAGTAACAACCCTTAAGGATAGAAATGCACATAATCTGTTAACATATTGGTGTCTATGCTTGAAATTCAAAAGTGAAAATCTTGGATGCCATAACCACCTAAACAGAAAATCTGCTCAGCCATCAACCATACCAAGAACTGCCATTTATGATATCCAAACTCAGTCAACACGACAACCACGACCTTAAAAAAGGCCCCAATTCATAGTAAAAACTCAAACCCTGTACACAACACCCTCGTATATATGCTCAATCATATTTTCATGATTAGAATCGGTTCAATGGGAGAGACAGGGAACAAAGCCATTTACAACTTCCATTATTCCGCAGCAATCTAAACAAACCAATGCAAGACTCAAAACTGAGCAACACAGCAGCATATATTCAAGGACAGAACAAAAATCAGTTCAAGTATCCAGGGAACAAAAATCAAAATTCTTGACAACTAAAATGAGTGAATCAATTACCCGGCTCCTTCGGACCCCTCTTAGTCCTAATATTCAGTGGTGGTCCGTCGTCCCCTTCCATTGCGGCAGCTCCACTGGCCCCCGCACCGGCGCTCCCGATATCATCGCCACCTCCACCAGCCCCCAAGCCCGAAGGGGGGGTTTCGTCGAGAGAAGGGATTGGCACCAGCGCGTTTAACTCTGGCGCCGTCGTCGCCGAGTCGCCCGCCGCCGCAGCCGCCGTCGTCTCCTCCGCCTCTGCAGCCAATCTTGCTGCAATTTCGGCCGCTTTCCTCTCCCTTCTCGCCTATAGGTCCTTCTTTCTCTGCTGGGCACTAGAACCTGGCGCCATTGTTGAAGGGAAATTTAGGGTTTCGAATTTGGGGAAAAAAATCTCGTCTAGATGGGAAGGAGAGGGGTTGGAAGGAGTAGTGGTTTCAGATAAGGGTTTAGGGTGGTGGTTTCGGGTTGGAAGGAGAGGGGTTGGAAGGGGTTTTTCAGTTTGAAGAGAAAGAGAAGAAATTGGCGGGGTGTTTAAGTTTTGGGCAGAAGAGGCAAATGAGGCAGAAGAACACGATTCTGCAAATTAATGATTGATCGTAAGCGACGAATTTACGCAAAAGTCGTCGCTCCAAAAACGTTATATATGAAGCGACGAATTCAGATTACAAGGAAGGTCAACCTTCGTCGCTTAATATGGTATGCAGCGACGACTTTTGCCTCTTCCTAGGTAACCGAGGGGGCTGCAAAACTCGTCGCTTGAATATATATGAAGCGACGAATTCATATTACAAGGAAGGTCAACCTTCGTCGCTTAGATTAATGTAAGCGACGAATATTAGCAGTATGCGTCGCTTCAGTGTATTTTTAACATATTAGTTATTTTAAGAAATATATGTTTTCATTTAATTAGACTATTGTCAATATTGTTCAAATTTACAACAATAAATATATATATCATCGTTATCATATTACAACATCACCATAATTAACTAGTAGGCTTCCTCTTCATCGTCGCCGCCATCATCGTCTTCATCTTCCTCTTGTTCTTCCTCTTCGAATTCATCGCCACTGTCATCTTCCTCACTGTTTGATTCTTCATTCTGTTCGTGTACTTCCAAATCGAGTTGGAGATTAGATGCATCAATATGGTAAAATTGTATTGCACCTACTGTGTCCTCTTGGTAAGGCTCTGTGATCTGATTCCCTGAAGGAGCCATGTTGTCTGTAGTTGCAAGTACTTCGGCACTGTATACATTTCGATGCGACATTTCTTGCACCACCTTCCAAGTACCACCCGCCGCAGGATCGTCCAAGTAGAACACTTGTTTAGTCTTCACAGCAAGACAAAATGGTGAACTCTCATAGTAACTAGTGTTAGTATCCACCGATATCAGACAATGATCTACCTTGACGGTGTCAATTTCTTCATCCTCCTGATCGTCAGTGGTGTTGTGCCATATAACTTTGGACAATACGACCGACAAATTGTCTGGATAACATACCTCGACTGCATAGTCAAGATGGCCATAAAAGTGTTGAGACAGGTTCCCAAGCTTCGTGCTTAACATCACCTCGCTATTTTGAGTCACGTGCCTTTGGTCTCTATCGAATGAGACATACTTGATACCGTTCACGTTGCAGGCCTTATAGATCCGAGTGAATTGCGGACCTCGAGCCAATGACCATATTGCCCTGTTGAAATTAGGGTCCTGAGCATCATATATTCTCTTGGCCTGAAAAATAGATTGTGTCAGTGCTACACTATTCAGTTTTCGTAGAGAATTTTAAGAATCATATATTCAGTTTTCGTACAAATTTTAAAAACCATGGATGGAAACTCCTCCTTCGGTGGCGCTGGTCGTAATCGTCACCATATTTCGCCGTGTACAGCTGCAAATGAGCGTCCATGTAATATTGAGCTTCTTCTGTATCCGTCAAAATTTGCCAGTGAGCCTCAGCCGTTTGCTCCTCTGTTAACCTGATATTTCCGGTGGTATCCATAATACACGGTTGAACTAACTGAGAAACAGAACTAATATTCCATACCGGGAGAATGGGCTCTTCGTGTTCTTCCAATTGCAGATACGACTTACAGTACGTCACCGACTCCCATGATATGTACCTTTCTGCAATACTCCCCTCCGGGTAACGTGTATTACTCATTGACTGTTTATAGTCACCTAATTGCCTGTAAAATGATGAATATCATTACTGCATATATAAGGTTGATACCAATTTAGTTTGAACATTAACAAACATAGTTGATTAGTGCATATACCTTTCCGTTGGATACATCCATGTAAAATGTACTGGGCCTGTAAGCATAACTTGTTCGGGAAGGTGAACCATGAGATGAACCATAGAGGTGAAGAAATGTGGAGGAAAAATCAACTCCAAATTGCAGAGAATGATCACAATCTCATCTTTCATCTGTTGGACATCTGTCTTCTTCAGCTCCCTAACACATAATTTTCGAAACCAATTTGACAATGCTATCAATGGCTTCACGACGTTATTCGGCAAAAATCCTCGGATAACCATTGGAAGAAGACGTTGAAGCAGGACATGGCAATCATGCGTCTTCAATCCATAGAACTTTTTCTCGGATAGTTTCACCTTATTTCTCAAACTTCCCGCATAGTCAAGTGGATACCTAACACCGCGAAACCATTCGAATACTTCTTCAAGACGATCATGTTCAACTAAAAAGGGTGCATGAGGAACCTTTCCCGTCCTCTTTTGAGCTTCCGAACACCACTGACTTTTGCGTATTTTCCTCTTCTGCAAAGCTTCGCGAGCCCTTGGACCATCCTTGGGCTTCCCTTCAATTGAAAGAATGGTGGCCAGGATATTGTCACCCACGTTCTTTTCAATGTGCATGACATCTAAACAGTACATGTGTAACAACGACGACCAATAGGGAAGCATCCAAAATACGCTCTCGTGGGTCCAACATTGTCTGTTGTGTGCTGAGTAAGGGACATGAAAATCCGGATGCTGGCTAAGAGTGGCGTAATTGTGTGACCTAATTTCCTCCAAAATTTCATCTCCGTTCTTATGAGCTGGTCTTTTTCCCCACTCTGGCTTCCTGTTAAATGCCAAACTGGATCGCATTGGTGAATTCTCGTCGAGCCATTTCCGATGTCCTTCATAAACAATTCTCCCACAAATATGTTCCGCCGTGAGGTCATCTAGACAAATTGGACATGCCTTGTACCCTTTCACCGTTGAGCCCGCAAGCATCCCTAAACCAGGAAAGTCACTTATAGTACACATCACCACTGCCTTCATCGTGAATACATCATTGTCGACTCTGTCAAAAGTATAGACTCCATTTTCCCATAAATCTATGAGCTCGTCGATCAATGGACGAATGAGGGGGTAGATTATATGGCATCAACACGGCCAGCATATTATATTCCTTCCTCATACACATATTAGGGGGTAGATTATATGGCATCACAACCACGGGCCACGTACTATGCTGGGTTGTCATTGTTCCAAATGGACTGAAACCATCAGTTGCCACTCCGAGCCGCACATTTATTCCCTTAATGTCGTCGAAACCTGGAAATGTCATGTTAAAATGTTACCATGACTCTCCATCAGATGGGTGCCGGAGGGTACTTTCATCTTGTCGCCTCTCCTTATGCCATCGCATATGCTTTGCTGTGTGTGGGGACATAAATAGGCGTTTCAACCTTGGAGTGATAGGGAAATACCATATTATCTTTTTTGGAAGGTCATCCGTATCTGGCTTATATCTTTGAGCACCACATATTGGACAAGTCCTACGAGTCTTATTTGCAGCCCCCCTGAATAGGTAACAGTTGAACTCACAAACATGAATTTTTTCATATCCAAGGGAAATATCCTTGATCATTTTTTTAATTCTCGAATAACTCACAGGAAAATTGTTGACTGTAAAAAACTTATGCACCCATTTACATAATTTATCAATACTCGTATCCGACCATCCGTTTGCAACTTTAATTTCCATTGCATGTAATGTGGCACTTAATACAGTTTCTTTACTCCCTTCATACAATGGGGTTTGAGACTCTTTTAGAAGCCTATCGTACTTAGCATAATCATCATCTACCATGTCATTGAACTGAACTTCAGCGTTTTCTTGAGCGGCATTATAATCTGCATCTGCATGGTATCCAGGATAGTATGGAAATACATCTTGTATAATCTCCACAGGCGGGATCACTGAAGGACCGGCAACATTGGAAGCCTGGACTCTGTCTTGAAGCCACTGTCTCCGTTTACTGATCATTGCCGGTTCACCAGAAACTTCCCCGTGTAGGTGCCAAACTGTGTAAGTCGGATCCAAACTGTGGTGCATACAGTGATGATAAATCTCTACGAGTTTCTTATAATAAGGACCATTTTTGCAAACTGCGCACGGACAAGGCAGAAACTCAATTCCAGCAGTGCGAGCCATCACAAAATTTATGAAGTTAACTAAGCCTGTGCTGTAATCAGGGTGTGTAAAGTGAAGATTCATCCAAGATTTGTCGGGGACATCGTCCATGTTTCCTGTCACAACATAAACAGACAATATGCATAAGGTTAGCACACAACATTCATGATACAATCAGAACCTGTCCCAACACTTCTTCTCCTTATTCCTCCAGGTTGGGTCCTATCCCCTTCAGGCGAACACGAGTTTGTTGATCCTTTTGCTATTCATGTGGTTTCAGCTACAGTTTTGGGAAATTTCGGCAGCATCTCCCTACAGTTCTTCAAGTGCACAAAAATCTAAGCAACCTAATTTGCACTCGAGGAACATTGTAGAGAGACAATGTCGAAACTATATCCCAAAACTGTAGCTGAAACCACATGAATAACAGAAGGATGAACAAACTCGTGTTCGCCTAAAGTGTCCAAAAATGGGACAATTCGAGAATCAACAACCCATCTCGATCAACTAGATGCGTTGTTGATTCTCAAACGGGAGTTCTAAGCTGATAAACACCACAATTATATATAATATGAAAACATAAATTTACACACGGCACCACACTCCCTCACTAAGTCACTCGCATGTTTCAGAAACCCTAACTACCACAAACTATACACAACACAAACCGATTACATCATTAATCAATAATTTCAACCTAATCCACCATAAAATTCTAATTTCACACAATTTCACTATTTGACAAAATTTCATTTTCACTAAATTTCTCAATTTCACTAAATTTGAAAATTTCACTAAATTACAGTAACATTCAATTTCACTAAATTTAACAATTTCACAAACTAACCTAATCTTAATTTCACTAAATTTCACCAAAATTCTAACATTTTCAATGAACCCATTCCATGGTTTATCACAATTTTCATATTCTAACACTAAAACAACAACAAATCACAAAATTTAACACCCTAAATCCAACTTCCATTAAACAACATAAACAACCATTTCCCATGAATTAATACATAATATGCTCACAAAGAGGGATAAATATAAGGAAATTGCACTAACCTTACTTAAGAATCAAAGAATTAGCAACCCAAGTCCTCAAATGTACAATTTCTTCTAATTTCTCCCTTTTCTCCTTCTTCTCCTCCAAAACAAGATGCAGAAACCCGAGCAACTATTCCAATAATTTTTTTTCACCTATATATACAGCTGTCATTTAAGAGGAAGTACAATGATTGGTGGAAAAAAAAACGAAGCGACGAATATTGACCAAAAGTCGTCGCTCAAATTATAAGACAGCGACGAATCGACAATATTGGTCGCTTCGGTATTTTTGTGGCGACGAATATTGAACAAAATCAAGATTGGTCGCTTCAATAATTTGTGAGCGATAAAGTTTAAAAAAAGATCGTCGCCTGATAACAGGAAGCGACGACTATTGCATAAAACCTATATTGGTCGCCTGTATGTGTTCCAGCGACGACTTTTGATTGTCCAACTTCAATCTTCGTCGCTTCCAGGGCTTTCTGCAGTAGTGTCAAACGTCTTGATGTGCAAATTAACTAAAGACTGATGTACTGTACTGTACAGTTACGAGTTTAGTGGTATAATTTTTTTTAAAACGGTAAAATCCTAGATTGCTAACTAGCCAGCTACTCATTCATAAGCAACATATATAATGATTATGTGTACGTAGTATTTGTCAGGAAAATCATAGCTTGTGAGTTGTTATGAATGATTGTGCTAATTATTTTCTTTTGTATAATTGCAATGGGAGTTGAAATTTTACGCTTATTTTTATATTTTATACTATCTTCATTATTACAAATTATATGTTTCAACGCATAATAGGTGAAAAGTAATGATTTTTATGGTGTTAATCAACCTTTTAATTTAATGTAATGATGATTTCACGCTATTGTGTTGTCCAAATTAATAGTACTCCGTCCACAACTAATCTGATACTGCAGGATGAACTCACATTATATTTGTGATTTGATATATATACACACTTTTTTTTTTGTAAGTTAAGAATGTGTGATACAATAAATTAGAAACATGTAAAAGGAATTAATACAAGCGCGCTTAAACGTTCTTTTTAAAGATAAATATTTATGTAAGTTTCATTATTTCAACTTATAGTATGAAATTTTGAGCTGTAATAATACCATATAAGTGGTCCCTCTGTTCTCCTAATTGTCATTAATTAATTACTACATGATTCAACAGGTTGTTCTAGTAGCTAGTTAATTAACAATAATCATAAATATATATTGAATATCTTATACAAGGATTGACTTCAGATTCATAAGAGTTTACAAAAGTCATATGTTGCCAAACCGACCAAATTGTTCTAATATTTTTTTCGAATGTACTTGTACATATATAGCTTCAAAATGAATAGAAAACACTATTATTTGTCCTAATTTATGGCACGTTCTAGTCATAAATATCAATGATGTTTGGATATTAATCAATAAATAAAATTTTAATTTTAAAAAGAGTGAATTATGTTTTTATCTTTCGTTACTACTAACTGAGACAAGCGAATTTGTGCACATCTGAACACGGCTTAATTCTATACAATTCCGGACTTGACAATTAAAAGAGTCTTTAGTCGGTAAATTTATGCACGTCTGAACACAACTACCAAACGGTTTCAAAATTGTACCAAAAATCGAGTTTAAAAAACTAGAAATCACATATAGTAAGATTTAAATTAAGCCCAATAACATATCCGGATAAAACTCTTTAAAATACAATAAAATTTTTACCGTTTCATGGTCTCTCCCAACATCTTAACGTTTCAACAAAATTCCGGCATTCAGTTTCGGTAATCACGTTTTTACCGGGTCACTGCTAATTCAAAAATGAAATGAAAATTTAATCCTCCCAAGGTTAAACAATATTCTCTGCCAGACTTAATCAACTTTATTTCAGCAATTAGGGGAACAACACACCACTATTCCATTCTCCCCTCACGCGCCTCTCCTCGATTGTGTCCCTGAGACCAAGTGCAAAATTGCAATTCCGTTAGCCGGTCCCACCCTCTCCACGCGCCATCCATCCCACAGCGCGTGCGAGATTCTCTCCTCCCCCAACCCACCTCTCTCTTCTAATTTTTTACCCACTTTCTCTATCTCATTTTCCAGAGCTTGGAATTTGAGAAATGAAATGACCCTTTTACCTGTCTCTGTCTCTTTCTCTTTCTCTATCTCCTCCCTTATTATACTTTCCCTTCCAAAATCCCACCTCTAATCTCTCTCTCTATTCTTTTCTCAGCTCCAAAGCCTCTCTCTTTGTGTGTCACTTGGAATTGTGTGAGGATATAGTCGATGACAGCTCCGAACATGGCCACGATCGCCGCATCTCTAGAGCGGTCTATGCAAAACTGTTCTTTAAACCACCGCCAGACCACCCTGACCGGCGGCGGTAACGGCAGCCGGAGCAATCAAGGGTCGTCGAGTCATGTTGGGATGAGAAGGTCGTCGTCAACCTCATCAACCTCAGACGATGCGCAGAAGAACCAATTCACGCCCAACAACAACAATGAAGACACAGCTCTGGAACTCAACTCGAGTGTCTCTCTTCCCTACCATTGGGAACAATGCCTCGATTTAAAGGTAACAAACCCATTTATAGTTTTGAGGTTGTTTTAGTTTCCATTTAAGGGGTTCCATAAATGCAGAAAAAACATGGCAGATCTTGTTCATTAAATTTCTGAGAAGTTCAGGGAGCTTAGCTTTCAATCATTGTTGGGTTTGTTGTATTTATTGTTATATATATATATATATATGCTTCTCCTTCCGTTACCTTAGAGAAGATCGTCCCTCTACCAAGAACAAAATTCTCAGAAGAAATTAGAGAGAGGAAAATAAAGCATTTTCTTTTCCCAGTTTTTCTTTACTTTCACCCTTTTTATTTCTTACTTTAGACTTCAGGGAAAGGCAAAATGAAAAGCTTCAATGGGTTTGACTATCTATATGTACATTTCTTAAACAAGAGAGAAACTTTATTCTTTTCTGTGTTTGATCATATAGGTATCTACATTTTGTTTGAGAAACGACCTTTCTGGGTTTGTTGTTAATGTGAAAAAGTGATTATATTTTTGGGTGTTCCTTGTTTGTGCTGCTAAATGTGGCTTAATTATGGAGATTATAAACTTTCAGACGGGTGAGATTTACTACATAAATTGGAGGAACGGAATGAAAGCGAAAGAAGATCCGAGAACAACGGCACAATACAGCGGAGATTGTTACTACTCGGATGATGATGATAATAGCTCCTATGATAGCGAAGAGTCTTCTACTGAGTCGTCTCCATCTTCTTCAAGAGAGAGAGAGCCCTATGATAATCAGCAGAAGGAATCAGATCAGAGTAACAAGCAGGACCATGTTCTGGTTGTGGCTGGCTGCAAATCGTGTCTCATGTATTACATGGTCCCCAAACAGCACGAGGATTGCCCCAAATGCAGTGGCCAGCTTCTCCACTTTGATCGATCCGAAAGCGGCTCACCATGAACACCACATTAGTTGTTTCTCTAGTTCACTCTAGCCATATCTATTCGTTTTGTTTAGTCCGAAATGTGAGAGACAAGTCTGTTAGTGTGGTGGTGGTGGTGGTGGTTGTTGTTGTTGTTCATTTTTTCTAGGCCTAGCTAGCTTGTTTTGTCAATTTGGGTTACCTTTGTTTTGGAAAGAAACCATGGGAGAGGCAAGAGATGAGTCCTACACAGTGCCAGCAGCCGCCGGAGGATGATGAGCAAGGTCAATGGGATTGGTAGAAGTAGAGGAATTATTTGGTAATGATTGCGACGTGTAGGTTTCTTCTCTTTTGTTCCATGATCTTTCTCCTCAGTTTATTTTTAACATTTTTCTCTCTGAATTAGTTTCAATTTCGTTATATATTATTTTCCACGGCCAACTAGCTAGCTCCCAATATTTCCGCTTAGGATTTTACAGTGAACTTCTGCATCTTTTTTTCCGAAGAGGACAGGCACTCATTATAAAATGTCAATCAATGTTTGTTTTTCTTGTCGATTAGAGTTTCATATGATATAGATATTTATAGGGATCATGTACATCATGCATGTTATGCAATCAATACAATTGGGATAAAATACAAGGGAAATAGATTATCATTCCCATCATCTTCGAATTAATGAGCACTGCCATATTGTTCAACATGCCGTTTCCATCATCGTCGCTCCACTTTTTCTTCCTATATTGAACATGTCAATGGATTGGGGATATACATACTTTCAGACTATAGTTTAGATATTGGAAAATGGAAAGGGATGAACTAATTGAATCTTGATAAATTGGTTAATTAATAAAACAAGGGAAGAAGGTGCTAATCATCAAGTCCCGCTTATGAACTTAAGAAATTCGATGCAAACAATTTCCTCGCTCCATTCCTAGTTTGCCGAACAACTAAATGAGGAGGACGGCAAATGTACCTCATATGAATCACCATTATTGCACTTTTCTAGCTCTATATTATTCGATCGTCCTTCTATTATTGTGAACAAATATAGATTTCGATAAATCTAGTGGCCATGGTAAAGATTTGCATCATATATACATGGATCCAAGGCGGATCCAGTGTGAAGTTTGCACATATTCTTCTTTGATTTCGTTCATTACTTTCTTCACAATGCTAGCTCTACTCCCTCTCTCGTCGGAACTTATTAATTTAATGGTATTGCTCATCCAAGTCAAAAACCATGTTGTAAAGAAGAAAATAGTAGGCGCCAACCTTATTCCAAAATTCCTTAATTGCACGCGTGGTATGGAGTTGACTCGGCGGAGTAGTGGAGTTGGTCTGGGTGGCCTGTACACTACAGGTTGCTGAAGAAATGCCTTATAGCTCGCTCAACCTTAAAGCTAATTATATTGGTCAAAATCCAGGTTTGGTTTTTATACAAATAAAACCAAATAATTGCGAACACTACTACCATTTTCATCATCTAGCTAGAAACAACCTTCCCTTGGCCTATCCCAGTCGAGGTGTTTTTGTTTAATTTGGTCAACTACATAAAACAGCGACGTTTATTTATCGTTTTGGTAATAAAATAGCTATGAAGATACGTACATGAATACATGATCTTTGAACAATAAAAGTTTGCAACTCGTCATTTATGATTCCATTATTGGACAGCTGAGGTTTGCGATTCATGAGGTGCCATTGTTGATGACTTTGATGAATTTTATGATCCAACTGATTTGTAAGATTTCATTGAATGGGATGCTAATTAGTGATTTCATTTATGATCTGATTTATATAAAAAAATGATGCATGAATATTTCGTGTGGAGACTCACTTTCATCTTTCTTAAGCTCTTGATTTATTACAAGAAGTGCTAATTGACCGAGTAGCACGATTCATAGACTGTAACTCTTTCAAAGAGAAAGGATCCATATATACATGATATATATTTTGGTCTTTTGATTTGTAGATGAAAGACGATATATATATATATCGTCTTGGCTAAGGACTTCTGCACCAATCCTTATGGTGTGTATTTGATATTTTGACTAACTTTTCGATTGAATTCTTACATCTCTACCGTCTAATTTTTAGGTACTTATGTATAGTTCATCTCTACAAATTTTCAGCCAATTTGATAATCATGAAGACATTCAAAGTGCGATAAACGATTCAGTTTTGACAAAATGCAGTATGTTCATTTGTTTTAATCTAGTTTGATATGCTAATGGTTATCAAATTGGCTGAAAATTTGTAGAGATGATCTATACATGAGTAACTAAAAACTAGACGGTGGAGATATAAGAATTAAATTGAAAATTTAGTCAAAATATCAACCCGCACTATAAAGATTGGTGCGGAGGTTCTTAGCTGAGAAAGTTCAAATATATATATATATATATATATAAACCTATAGATACGAAGGAAGCATACCCATCAAACTCGTATATATGTGATATTACTGATTTACGTTTCGTTTTCTTCATAGTTTTTTTTTTTTTTTTTTTAAAGAAAATTTAAGGGTTTCACACCTACCATATGTGGTGACTCGATCCCATTATGTATACCAAGTTCAATGGATCCCATTATGTATACCAAGTTCAATGCCCTCTAAACCATCAAGTATTACTTCTTTCCTATAAGTTGCAAGTTTCGTCCCGTGATTACCTTTTACTTACAAGTTATGTCCCATGATTTGAGGCATGTAGAGATGGTGTCTTCCTAGCCTATGCGATGTGGATCTCTTTGTTCTTTTCCTTTTGGAAGGATTTTGTTTTCACCCGGGAGAAAGAAAAAGGAATCATGGAATCAAAGACAAAGATTAAGTAACGTATAGAATAGCGAAAAATGTTAAACGTATATTTTTCCTTCCTCTAGCTTCGGGAATGCGAAGTACAAGAATCAAAGTGTGTATCATCGGCCTTTTTTCGAGCTAATTTGAACTTGATCGAACTAATTAGATACTTGAATAATTGAGCACATACATATAACACAGTGCAGAGCTGTGTGCATAGTATTTGAGAGAGAGAGAGAGAGAGCCTTTGGTCGAGTACGTTTCGGACAATAGAGAACTAGCGACATGAATCTACATATATATATCGACGAGATCGAGAATCTAATTGCTCATCGGTTCAACCGACAAAGTAAGAGGAGGGGAGTGCAGTACCGGACTACAATACTGTAGAAATAAATAGTAATCTTAATATATAATACGATTGACAATAGGTTTTATATATATATATATATATATATATATATATATATATATATATATAACGATCGACATCCATACATAGTGACTTAATTGGTGTGAGATCGAGGGAAGAGGACAGGGAAAGGCTAGCTCTCTCACTCTCTCTGATTCTCAGCGAGTCGTGGTCAGTAGGCAGCAGGTCTGTAATGGATACATAAGGAACTCATTCTGGTGAACTGGAATGCATGGAGATTGGAGGAGGAGAAGAGATAAGGACCCTCCTAATTAAGCCTCAAAATCTAGCTAGCTACTGCCTTTTTACTATAAGCCAGCTCGGGTCTCTCTCTTTCTCTATAATGCATGATCCAGCAGACGAATCTCTGCATGCAATCTGCAAATGGAATCTCTGTCAATCTATTTGTCATTTTCTCTCAACCCAACCCCCACCTCCCACTAGTACGTAAGTCCTTGCGTCTTTCTTCTCTTTTGCATCTTATACCATTATTAGTTCTCCCTGAAGTTAAGAATTCGAAATATTACCCCCACTTACTGTGAAAGAGGTCTGTTCTTTTTGTTAGAGAGATTTGTTGCGATCCGCTCGATCATATATTCGAGTTATCGTTGGTGATATGTGTGTATTGGACAGAATTTTTGAATTAGAGAGCTAGTGTGGCTACCCTCAAGTTTTTGACTCTTTCGTTGTTTAGTTATGAACCTAGAGGAATTAAGAAAGCACAAAATGGAAATTGAGTAAGAGAGTAATATAGTAAATCTTGGCTAAAAGATGAAAACGCAACGGTAGTTCTTCACTGTTCAAAAGAATGAAACCCTATGCGGTGACCGTAATTATAAACTGGGGCATTTGCAGGACAAATCTCTATCGAACATATCCAGTTTTTTTTTTTTTTTTCACCCTCAAAAGACGTCGACACCTATTAGAAGGTCCAAACCCTTGTACTATTTACTACTACTGCTTATCAAGAAATCAATTAGTTAGAACGAACTGATGAATGTGTTAGACCTCCGGCCAAATTGAAGTCCAGGGCTAGAGCATGATGAGACTTTTGTCCATCTGATGTAGATGATGAGTACATCCACTGATTTCTCTACCCTTGTTTTGTTTTTACACTTTTGGATTGAATATATACGTACATAGGCTAAGCTGGCTTTTAACCTGTCAATTTCTTCTGCCTGGGAAAAAGAATAGTATTAATCCTGCATTGCTTCGAGAATTTCAAGTAACATAAAGCTATCTAGAGACCACAACGGAGGACCAAATTGTTAGAACAACGTAATAGTGGCCTCAATTATTATATCCAGTGAGATATCTTAATTTAGTTACTACATATATATATATATATATATATATTCTCCAATATTTTTCAATATAACAACTCTCCACTCATGGATTTTTTGAGTGGCATGGTTAAGAGATATGATTCTTAATGAAGTACTAGTGAAGTATAAAATTATACTGTTTAAAATAAAATCCTGAATGAACAATAATTTGCGTCCTGGGACATTCAAGTTTTATGGATCGAGAGATGATAATATATGGATGCTTCCGAATTTCGGAGGAGTGTGAGGGTCCAAGAAGCATTACAGTGGGGTAACTTGGATCAATGTCGTCGATAGAAGAGTCAGAATGCCAGATCGATCAGTATATTACAAGCTAGGGAATCTAAGCATGCATCAAATTCATATGAAAGAGTAGGTTCTGCAGAGTGAGACGAAATAGATAATCTATGCGCCCTATGAACAGCGAGTCGGCTAGTGAGAAGGAAAGGGGCGGGAAAGGGTAAGCCTGATATGCTTGTTGTTCTTGGTGAGTTGGTGAAGGACGACGACTCGAGGAACTGGTACTACTGGAATGGCTTGGCCTGCAGGCATGGATAAGGAAGAAGATAAGGACCCTCAAAGAAATTAAGTTTAGCTATTTTACTTACTCTGATCCTCTCTACTCGTTCTTTGATGAAGACGTTTCTCTGCAAATGGAATCTCTGTTATTGAGTTTGTCCATTTCTCTATCTTCCACTGCTTGTGTCCTTCCTTTTTGCATCTTTTACCACCTCCGCTACCCACCATTGCTCATTTGCTCCTCCACCACTCACCGACGGTAGAAAAACTCAAAACAGGTACAGCTGGCATGTTCGGATTTTACAACCAAAAATTATATATCAGTCTTATTTCCTCTTTAATTTCTCAAATGACCTTGCTCTCAATACAAAGCCATAATGGGCCAGCATCAAAGCCCAAATATTGGGCCATACTCTGCGGAACGGTGCCTAGAGCTGCAGAAATAGAAACCAGTAGGCTAAGTTTATGAATGTGCTTCATGATGATGATGATGATGATGGAAGGAGGGATTCAATTCAACAGGGATAAACACTCGGCTAGGACCCTAGTAGCAGTCGCGACTTGATTGAAAGGAAGACACAATTCTGACCCTCAGTTAGCTACCTAGCCTCATTTTTCTCATGGATTCACAAGTTTTGTTAGAGTTGAGAGTGTTAAGTGGTGGATTGTGTTGGAAAAATGGGTTAAAACCCATTTATAAAATCAAATTTAAATGGATTAATTAAAGTGTGTTACACTTATGATTAATGAGAAATGAACTTGGATTTGTATTCTCCATAATGAGGACTACAAGTTCATGTGTTCATATGCCTACTTTTGTTTTGGGATGAATGAAAAATTGTCATCCAAAGTTGCCTATTTGAAATGTGGAAAACAAAGTTTGTCCCACATTGGATAAAAGAAAAAGTAAAGAGGGTTTATATAGAATCATCCTCTTATGAGGTGTAGTTGTGTAAACACAAACTATACACTCTCACGTGCAGGGGGGTGCAAATATTGGCTTGGAGCACCAAAAATTTGGGTGTGTCGCGCAGGCTCTCTTTTTAGACTCTTCAGCTGCTGGAAAACCTGTTGAAATTCCAGTATTATAACACATAATTAATCGCCATTAAGTTCCCTGTATTCATTGCTGACTTTAAAAGCCAAAGCATTCCTCACACTATAAAAAGGGCATCCTCCTATTCCTGAGTTAGACACACCAACAAAAAGCATCAGCTCTTCTCCTCTCAAACTCTCTATTCTACTCTTGTGTTCTTGTTCACTTTCTGGTGATAGAAAGAGGTACTTACTCCGGTTCGCAGACTTTCTTGCAGCAGTGCAGCTACAAGAATTTGTTAGTCATTGTATCCTGGGAGACGAGCGCCAACAAGCCTTTTGCACCCGTAGAGACGGCGTAGTTGTCTTAAGGAGAGTGTGTGACACACACGACTTGAGTTTTCGTAATCCATCTCAAAACTCATTCGGTATTGGTTGAATATTTCTTCATACCTTCTTGTTTATTTTCTGAAATTTTTGGTTTCTAAATTTAAATTCTTATTTATCTCATTTTATATATGCAAAATATACTATTATATATATACAGATTGTTAGGTGAGAGGGGTTCGGAGGGCAGGTATAGCTTTGTTCTTGAGCATTTATTCTGGGAATGGAACGAACTTCTTGTTGACGGGTAGTTGGTTCAACGACCGTAAGCACTACTTGGAAAAGCAAGTGACTTGTGGGCAAGGTGACTAATTTGAACATACTTTGGCTTTTAGTTTCCACTGGAATGGAAGCACGGCAGCAGTCAGCAGTGTGTGAGTATTAGAGGACTGAACGCTCTAAGCTAGCTAGGCTTCAACCAAAGCACATCAGCAATGAGTTACCACCCTGTTCCTGGAGACCCTCCACCGCCACATCCACCAGGCAAGTTACCAGCCCTGCATTGAGCTCTTTGTTTGTGTTGGTTTTAGTTCGATGTACTTACGTTATTTTAACTGGTTTTGCTCATGTTGCGCGATAAATGAACACCTCAGGGTTGCGCCCACCGCCATTTGAGTTTGGGATGCCGCCACCAGAAAACCCTCATCCTCCGCCTCCAATCCCACCGCCACCGGGGTTCCCGCATCCTGTGCCTCCCGGACCTCCTCCACCAGAGTTTCCTCATCCTCCGCCTCATGGACCTCAGCCACCTGGCTATCAAGACTACTTTCATCCTCCGCCACCACCACCACCAGCGTCAACCCTACCCCCGCCCCAACCCCCTGCGCGGGAAGATGATGACTGCCTTTCCTGCTTCAGAGGCTGGTATGTTCTCGTATCCCAACTTAACTATGCAGGACCTCTAGACATTTTAGGCGTTTACACAAACTAATTTTGCCAAAGTTACCAACTTACCATCAGCTAACAAATTATTGACAATTTCTCTAGTTTGTCAAACACTCGGGATAATTGTATGAAGTATTGAAGTATGAACAGGCTTGAAACTACTTTGCCTGCATATGAATTCACCAACTGGTTAATTCATGTGGACTAGTATTATATGAGACAATCAACTATTTGCTTCTCCTGAAACACTTACTGATCCCCTGCCTCTCATGTTTACATTTTTTGCAGTTTAGCTGCACTTTGTTGCTGCTTCCTGTTGGACTCGTGCTGCTTCTAAAAGAATGCATCAGCTCTCAAGTATATCTATGACCAGTGGTTTTGGTTGTTCTAGGATGTAGAGCGCATCATTATAAAAGGATTTATATAAATAAGGGGAACAGTAGTTTCTGTATTTAAATAAGGGGAACGTAATATTGAATTTTTTTATCATGTGCATTCCTTCAAATCTTCTCTATCTTATGGAAATTCACTTATATATGAAGTAAAACTTACAATTAAAGCATTTATAGTATGTGTACAAAACTATATAAATCACAGGGAAGCAGAGGATATATAAGAATTGCAGGACTCCTATATATAGTATTAATTCATCATAAAAATCAAAGCAAACCTATTTAACTCGGAATCGAAACACCAACAAACTCACCATGACGATACAAAACGAAATCTCATCTTCTACACAACAGGAGGTTGCACTTCTTGTGCTTCATTAGTCCCAACAGTTCTGAAATTCGACACACTATCATGTACGTAATGGGAAGCTTTCTCGAAATTAACAAACCCCATAAACCAGAAATCATGTCCGTCGGTGGTGACAATCTGAAGGTACTGCGCTGGCGTCAGGTTCTCCGAAATCACTACAGGGTTCACTCTCCCAACATTCGTCAAAGGTATCATCACCTGTTCATCAACATACATAATTTCAGTAAAGCTACTCAACTACCACAAACTAATACCCACACAAAATCCGTGAACTAACAAAACCGGTGAACTAGTAGTTACCTTGTAGTAGCTCCAAGCTGACTGTCCAGACGGAGCGGAAAAAGTCAACGGCCGGTCACTGCAAAAACCGATCCTAGCGGTCGACAGATACAGAGTCCCGGCCACAGGTCCGGTAGAAGTCGAAAGATAACAAGCGAAAGTCTTCTTCAACCTCTCGTTCGGATCAGTAGCAAAAATCTGCTTAAACAGAGCTTCAAACCCTCCTTCTGTTAGGGCCTTGGCAGTTAAGTTCACTTTTCCCCAGGCAGCCTCGGAAACAGAGGGCCCTGTTTTGAGGTTGTTCCATATGTTCCGTGCGAGGGTCTCAGCCTTGTTCCCCCATGAGTTGAAGAGGTTGATTGCCGGCTCAAAGGGGTTGTTGGTCGGCTTGTTGACCGGAGAGTACTGAACGTACGGCGGTTGTTGCGGTTGTGTTTCGAGTGGTTGCTGCGGGATTTGCTGGTGGTCGGCGGCGTTCCATAGAGCTGCTTTCTGGTTGTCCGGGTGGACGTCCGGAGCTGCCGGGGTGCCCATTACGTGGGTCCCCCATTTCTTGGCGTCCTCCTCCGACGGCGGAGTCGGCGGTGGAGGTTGGGAGGCGTGGATGTCGGGGACGGTTGTGGTGGGTGGATAAGACTCCTTGGGAGAAAGCTGGTCTTCGGGTCTGCTTGACATGGTTTAGAACTGGAACTGACTTAAACTGAATTTAAGGTTTTGATTGATGAAAATAATGAAATGGAGGGAATGATTTGTTATACTTTTTAGGGAAGAAAGATGAGTGGGAAGATGGACACGGTTTTGTTTCTTTGCAACGAAGCGAATGTGTTTTGTGGTCTTTTGGATTATAAAAGCAGAGTGGATTAGGAAGGACTTCCAGGGATTTGGTATTTGGGGATATGCCAGAAGGGTTATTAAGGTAATTATGATGCGAGGTCGACGAAGGTTCCACTTCTGGAGAGCACCAGGACGTTAAGGATAGGTATGAACCAGAGTCCATCTTTGTCAACCGACCCACCGTCATGACTCACGAATTGAAAGCTGCGTTTCCATAAACCAGGTGTCGAAATTGAGCCCCTCCACGCATATAGCATCAGTGACACTTCAACTACAGGAGATAGTGGAAGACGTTAAAACTGTGGGTAGGTTTTTACGTATGGATTTGGCAATCACTGTCTAAAAACGATGCCCATTTTTTATGTGTGAGAGATACTTTCATCGTTGGCTCCGTCGATCTCATATATTAAAGTTTTGATTGATTTGATTGTTTATCCATAGCCAAACTATGAGCTACCACAACGTGGTTCATGTTGGTCACAAACCAGGTTAGTATAGACTCTTTGGTTTTAAGTAACTTATGATAACTATGACTATATGAGATGCATTGGATTGATGATCAGGTTATCCGTCGGAATATCCACCACCGCCTGACTTTCTTCCACCGCAGCAGCCGGGGTTTCTTAGTCCTCATGAGTATCCTGGCCCTCCTCCGCCTCAGCCACCGCAGCAACAGCCTCAGCGTTATCAGGATTACTTCTATGAAGGCTACCCACCGCCGCATTCAGCTCAGCCCTACAACCGCCACCACTACGAAAACTATGAAAATGGTTGCGATTCTTTCCTCCGTACCTGGTATGTGTTATCTATCCCTCATATTGAATTTTTAATTGTTTTCAATTCGATTTCGATTATGTGTTCATCAGATCAGCTGCCTTGTTGTGCATTTCTCTGTTGATAATTTGGCTCACTACCATGAGTACCATCCTTGATTCATCAAGTTTGTTTAAAATGAGTGAGTTATGTGACTCATTAGGCTCTTAACTATATGCATGTGTGACATATACATTTTACACTGAATTGAATTGTGAAATTTCTCAAGAATTGGATTAAGCAGACAGTAACATCGGAATGGTCCAATTCAGAATCAGCTAATGACTGATTTTGTTCTCTAATAGTTAAAGTTCGGCAGATGATTTCCTCTTCTTGTTTGCATTGGCAGTTTGGGCGCACTCTGCTGTTGCTCGATTTTGGAGCGCTGCTGCTGTTATTGAAGTTCAGTACTGCCCTCGAGTGTCGTTTGATTCTGCAGCGGCTTTGTTCTGGCCTTCTTAGTGAATGTGGGATTCTTTCTGTGTAGAGCTGGATCCCATAGATGTTTCAGTGTTTTCTGCTTGATACATGTTTTGCATCCATCATGACACCTATATTGTATATTTGTTGTTGGCACATAAACTTGTGGAAATTTCCACACCTTGTTAGACATCTTTTGTCTTTTCTTGGTCGATCTGGTCCAACTTGGATCTGTATTTGTGTTTGCATCACGCACAAGCCTAAACAAAAATTAGAAATTAGGGATGCTGCTACAGAGGCGTAAGGCCTCAAAGAGGAACATGATTAATGTCTGGCTATATTTGTAGAGGCCTGCCCTGCACTTCCAAAACCATACTTCACGATACTAAGGTTGCCTTGCTATTTTGATACTCTTAGCTCACTTAGATGTTTGCGCATAGTAATGAAGTTGAAACCGGCCTGTTCCCAGACAGGATGGCTCTTAAATCCAAAAGAGAACAGAACTCGACGCATTTTCCTTGGTTAGTGAGTAAGGCTGATCGAGTAGTGCAAAATTAGGGAAGGACTTGTTTTATGTACGTTGCTATTAACTAGAGAGAATAGGATTGATGTATACGAGTGAGACAATGTACTGAATGTAGTACTACTTCATTGATTGGATGTGAGCGAATTGATGCAGCCCATGACATCGATCAGAGATTTACCTTACTATGAATTCGCTATACCTGATTTTCCTAATAGCAACAGGATTTGTGGGTTCACCGGGGATCTACAATAATGGGCTTTATCATGCTGAGTTTGGCCGGGTTAACGAGTTGTGAACCCGTTTCATACTGTGTGCCTGTCCGAATCCAATTGGTTATATGTCATCTCAAATTGATAACAACTTTTTTGACGCTTTCACCAACTCTCCTGAATCGCCACCCACTCATCTTCCAAACTCGGATCAGAGCACCACACGATGACTCACCACCACCATCACGTCATCCATGTCCGCCACGAATCTCACAGTCCTCCACCACCACCACCGCCAACTGGTCCTATCGTACCAGGCAAAGTCACCTACTATAGTGTTTTAGGGTTTAGGGTTCTCTTCTCAGCTTCTTTCATTATTTGGGTTTCGATTTCTTGCTTTAATGTGAGTATTTAACAGTGAAATTTTGCAGGGTATCCGTCGGAGTGTCCTCCACCGGCGCATACACATCACACACATCATCAGCATCATACGTATCAGGATTACTGCCATGCTCCAACACCACGGTGGTCAAACCCGCCGGTGCATTCAGATCTAAATCATCATCATACAACGCTTGGGGATTGCTTAGTATTGTATGTTCTTCTCTTACCTATCAATCTATTCCTTCATTAACAATATCTAATTGCTTCGTTTTCTTTTTTCCATTGAATTAACGAAATTGAATTATCGGTTCAAACTTATGGTGGATCTCTCGCTCTTCTTGTTTAACTTTGCAGCTTGGCACTGATTGGGGTGGTTGTTTTCATGTGGTATTTATCAGGAAATTGAGCTGCTCGATCAGTGATCTCTATTATATTCTTGCATATTTGTGTATTTGTGTTTGGAGATATACATGTCATGTCAACTGATCGCTTTAGTATATATCTTCAAATTATTGGCTCCCAAAACTTTTGCATCCCTGATTTGGCTTACCATTCCTTTAGCTGATTATAGGTTTCTTTTGGCTTAAACGCATATATGTGTTTCTTGCCGCTACTGTTATGGTTGCTGTTCTAATCGTCGGCTCGTACTGGCTATAATTTTCCATCGCGCAACTTTGGAAACAGAAATGTGATGTTAGAGTTCTTAGACTTTGTCTCCCTAGGAGGCAAATTAATACAAAGGTAAATGGAAGTTGAGGCTGAAGAATTGATCGAGTTACGATTACACTAGGTCGGTAGGTGAGAGGATTCTAATATATGTAATCAGTGATAAAACTAGACCTGCATCCGTCTCTAAATCAACAAGTCTTCTGAGTGCTAATTCTAGAATCAAATCTCCGGAACTTTCTCAATAATTTATCAGAGTATACCAGGTGCTTAATTTACATCAATAACTACTGCGTGATCTATTTTTACAGTTTACTACGCTCTCTAATCCCAGCTACAATTCTTCTTCATTTCTTATTCATTCATCTCAATAAAATATGACCGGAAGTCTGCAATGGAGATATATATTGATATGTAGTCCTTCATTCTTTTTTTAAGAGGATGTAAAGAATTTTACATCTATTTCGTTATTTAATAATAGTGTTTTTTTACCACGTAAGTCAATATGTAGTCTTCCCTTGCTCTAGCACATGATCGATGTGCCAGTTCATGTATAAGAACATATATACAAATTCTTGGCGAACAAGTAAGACACCAACGGCTTCCCTATAAATCCGCCACGTCCATATTCGCCACCACCACATTTCCATTTCTTCACACAAATCACACTGTCAGTTACTCGATCACACCTCTCAAACCAACCATGGCTCCTTCAAGCCTTCTCGGCCCTCCAGAGCTCCACAAACCCTCACCCACCACCTCCACCGGCGAACCCTTCGTCGACCTCATGGTCTCCAATTTCAACGACATCTCCACCACCAACAAACCCCACCTCCCGATGGGATTAACAGAAAACAACTCGGCGACGTTTCTCTCCTCCGGCGATCCCTGCCTCGACCTGTTCTTCCACGTCGTCCCTGACACCCCCTCCGACTACCTCACCGATCAGCTCCCCAAGGCCTGGGACCACGACCCCCTCACCACTCTCAAGCTCCTCTGCATCCTCCGCGGCGTACGTGGCACCGGAAAAACCGACAAGGAAGGCTTCCACGTGGCGGCGTTCTGGCTCCACAGCCACCACCCCAAAACCCTCGCCTGCAACCTCGCCTCCTTCGCTGACTTTGGCTACTTCAAGGACCTCCCGGAGTTTCTCTAGAAGGCGATGACGTCAGGAAGAGGCATAAGAACGAGTGGCTGGAGAAAAAGCGCGCCGGCGGAAGGAAGAGGAGCTGTTCGGGTCAGGAACCCGGATTCGATGACGAAACCGGGTCTGTTTCCGAGAAGAAGAGGATCAAGAGCGAGGTGCCGAGAGAGGAGAGAGAAAAGAGAGCTAAGGAGTGGCAGACGGCGGAGAAGGCCAAGGCCAGCCTGCTGAGGAAGGAGAAGAAGCTCGCCATGGCCAAGAGAGCCGTCGGGCGCTACCACCGCGACCGGGACTACCGGTTTCTTCACGATCGGGTCTCGGATCTTTTCGCCGAGTGCTTGAAGTCCGATATCGAGAGTCTCAAGTCGAATGAGCTCAACAAGATCACGCTCGCCGCGAAATGGTTCCCTTCGAACGACTCGTCGTTCGATCGTGCCACTCTGATCTGCGAGAGCGTCGCGAAGAAGATTTTCCCGCGCGAATTGGATGAGTATAAGGGAGTGGAGGAGGAGCATTATGCTTACAGAGTGAGGGACCGGCTGAGGAGGGAGGTGCTGGTGCCGCTGCGGAGGGCATTGGAGCTGCCGGAGATTTATATGGCGGCGAACGAGTGGGGGAAGATTCCGTACAACAGAGTAGCCTCGGTGGCGATGAAGCTCAACAAGGACAAGTTCAAGAAGCACGATGAGGAGAGGTTCAACAAGTACTTGGAGGATGTGAAAGCCGGAAAGGCGAAGATCGCCGCCGGAGCACTGCTGCCTCATGAAATTGTTGAGAGCTTGAATGACGGTGGGGGCGACAATGGCGAGGTGGCGGAGCTTCAGTGGAAGAGGATGGTGGAGGATATGGTGAAGCTGGGGAAGATGAAAAACTGTTTAGCTGTGTGTGATGTGAGTGGGAGCATGAGCGGCACGCCGATGGAGGTTGCGGTGGCATTGGGGCTTTTGGTATCGGAGTTGAGTGAGGACCCGTGGAAGGGGCTGGTGGTGAGTTTTAGTGAGAGTCCTCAGCTACATTTGGTGCAGGGGGAGAGTTTGAAGGAGAAGACTGAGTTTGTGAGGAGGATGGAGTGGGGGATGAACACTGATTTCCAGAAGGTGTTTGATTTGATTCTCAAGGTTGCGGTGAAGGGGTGTTTGGAGCCGGAGCATATGATCAAGAGGGTGTTTGTGTTTAGTGACATGGAGTTTGATCAGGCCTCAAACCATGAGTGGGAGACGGATTATGAGATGATTGAGAACAAGTTTAAGCAGGCTGGATATGGGGACGCGATTCCGCAGTTGGTGTTTTGGAATTTGAGTCATTCTAGGTCTATTCCTGTGCCGGGGAATCAGAAGGGACTGCTCTGCTGAGTGGATTTTCTAAGAACTTGCTCAAGCTTTTTTTGGATAATGATGGGGAGGTTCAGCCGGATAAGTTCATGGAGTTGGCAATTGCTGGACCGGAGTATCAGAAGCTGGTTGTGCTGGACTGAAGTCGATGGTGATGATAAGTTTCTCTATGTTTTACTCAAGGATTAGTTTAGTGAATGCATGCTTTCAGTGCTTTGTTTAGTTTCAATACAGTAAATACAGTATGTGAGATGAAATGAAATTTTCTATGCTTTTGCTCCATCTGTTTTCAGCTTTTTATTGCTTGCATTACATGAACTTGTCTCTGCTCAATCCATAGCTATTGTCTACTTACCTTGATAGATGTTATTATCACTCTCTGGTACTCTGAGTTGGATGGAACAACTCTAATTTCCAATGACATTCGTCTTGGAAATCATGAAACAGAAGTGAAAAGGGGTTAGCAATTTCTTCAATGTCCTTATTCCATGGTTTTGATGTTTGAGAATGAGTTGTAGATATTAACTATGAATTTGTTGGGCCGATAAAATGAAGCTTACAGCGCCTCTAAACTTGGAGACTGCAGTGTTTTCATTCAGTTCTGGTGTAGCTACTAGCACAATGCAGAGAGCTGTGCATATTACATAAGAATTGATTCCACCATCTGTAATTGATAGTATTCTTGCCTTAACGTGCCAATGTTAAGAAAGCACCATGAATGAAATTGACCAATGTGTATGTGCTCGAGAAATGCAGAGTAAATATTCTGAGAAAGGGTTTGCAGAATGTCACACAATCTCTGCTTGCCAAATTCGAGCAGTCTCCTGGACTCAAAGTAGAATCTTGGTATGACATGCCAAATTATATTCGTTTTTCATGAAAGCTAGATCATCGATCATTTGATCACTCTTGGATTTGAGCCATAGTTGTACAACATGACTGTCTTCTACTTGTATTAGAGAAGTGCTAGAAGAAGCAACTATGAAGTGTATAATCTTTTGGTTTCTTTCTTTCTGGTAATAACAAACTAAATAACAGTTAAGACACTTGGAGCGTATAGCTTTGTTTACACCAGTACTAACGAAATCATCGAGGAGAATTCTTCGCAAACATGAGGATGGATATTTAGAATCACTCTGCCTCTTAGTTTAGTTTAGTTTAGTTTAGGTTGCAATATCTAAATTGCTGGATTAAAGCTTTGCAGCACCAAAAAAAATATAATCACCTTCCACAGTGTTCCACCTCTAAATGTTCAATGTTTGAAGGAATGCGTATTTTCAACCAGTACATAAGCCCCAAATCAGCCGAAGCAGGCTTTTTTCAGTGAGAGTGTAACATTTTGAAGGAACTCTGTATTTTATTACGAAATGCAAAAAATGCATTTCCGTTGCCATGAGTCGAACCAGGGGACTCATAAACCGAGAAGCATATTGAGCTAAACCGGATGTTGTGGTAACTCTTGCCCAAAAGACAATTCAACTCTTGCCCAAACCCGAAGCCCAATCATTCTGAGTCACCCCAAACCCAACAAGGCAACACCAGTACCCCTCGCAACTATATGATTCCGAAGGAAGCCACAAAAGCTACGTTATTTCCATATAATAGAACCCCGATAAAAATATACTCTATTAATTAATAATTTTATTAAAATAATAATTTTTATCGGTCTCAATTCTGAACCAACGTACTAAATTAATATTTCACTAAATTTATAAGATAATAGAAATTAAAGAGTTCACATATATCCTAATAAATATATAAATTAATAATCATTTATTATATATAATAATTTTACATTTACGAAAACTTCATAAAAAATTACTCAATTGTTACTTTTTTCCTCTTGAAAATGATGTCATCTTAAACAACATAATACGTCGAATAATATAGTACATTTAATGTACACGTACGTAATAAATTGAATAAATAATATATCGAACGTACAATTAATAATGTATACGAAATTAAGATACAATTTTTTTTTTCTGAAAATTGAAAAAATATTTATTGTAGTTTGATAAATTAATAAGTATTAATTTATCAATAAATTAATAAGTTATTAATTTATCGATATTGTTGGAGGTATATATGGTACACCGCCAAGCACATCCGGCGACCTCGTAGACCGTGCAACCGGCGTCATAGGTCCTACTTCCGGCATCCATCGGGTAGACCAGCACCCCGACTACATCTCCATTGTTCCACATCACCGGAAACGCACTCGGAAGCCTACTCCTGCCCAATAATAATCATTTGCATCTGTCTGCAAAATAATCAGGTCACCTTCTTCAGGTAACTGCAAAGGGGGGAGGTTTTTTGTGAGTTCTTTAATTTTCTTAACGGTGTTGCTATCATCCGTTGTAAATGACCATTTCTTTTTCGTGCTTGTCTTTGGAGAGAGAAGAGCCATGAGAGCACTTACTTGAGGAATAAAATCTCTCGCAAAGTTAACAACTCCCAAAAATCTCTGTAGAGACTTTGCATCTGGGATACTGTCAGGGAATTGGCTTATTTTCTTTACTATATGTTCTTGAAGACGAATTTCTCCATCCTTGACGTGTATGCCAAGGAAGTCAATTTCTCCTTTTATAAGATGAATTTTCTTTTGTCCAAGGATGATTCCTTTCTGAACTATGAGCTTGCAAATTTGCTCAAGATGCTTCAGATGCTCATTCATAGTTTTAGAGAAGACAAGAATGTCATCAATGTAAACTATACAGAAATCTGAGTATGGCTTAAATATGTTATCCATCTTTCTTTGGAAGATAGATGGAGCTTGCTTAAGTCCAAATGACATTACAAGCCATTCGTAATGTCCTTGAGGAGTTCCAAAGGCTGTTAAGGCTATGGAATCTTGGTGCATTCTTACTTGCCAAAATCCTGATTTTGCATCGAACTTTGAGAATATCTCTGCTCCTTTTAGTCTATTTATCAAGACTCTTACTTGCGCAATCTGATAACCATCTTTGACGGTTTTCTTGTTGACGTCCCTATAGTCTATGACCATTCTTGTTTTTCCTCTTAATTGCTCTGTATGGTTTCTAACCAAAAATGTTGGAGCATGATGAGGGCTATCTGAGGGTCTGATTAATTTCTTTTCAAGAAATTCTTGAATTTGACTCTCCATTTCTTTTCGATCTTCATCTCTATAATGAGGTATGGCTTTGACATGGCATATTGCATTGGCATCATGCATTTTTAGCTGACAATATACCGGGTCTCTTTCCCAGTATAGTTGGGGATCTTCACTGATTATGGGTTTCAGTAGATTTTCTATCTCAACGAGCTTTGGGATTTTCTTTTGCTCTATTTTATTAATGTATACTTTTAGATTGTGTTCTCGGATGAATTCTTCTTCACCATCCGAGCTGTCTGAATCTTGAGGTTCTTCCTCTGATTCTGAATCTTCTGAAGTTGTCGCTTCATTTTGCACAATTTCTTGGTGTTCTTGAAATGTTAATACCGGTTGCATAACTGGTTCAAAAGGTGATTTATGATCACCACGCTTGGCTCGCGACTTCTGATATTGCTCTGTGAATCCTTTACTTGCAATGCTGACTGCATCTAGTAATCTCGATTCCCAGTATAACTTGTTATTCTTTTCAAACCCTATCATTTCGAGGGTTTGTATTATTCTTTGCTGAAGTAGGAAATCATTTCCTATTAGCATATCGGCCCCTTGGGCTTCACTTTGTCAAATTCTTTGGAACGTAAAAGTTCCTCCACCTAACGAGATTTTGACATTTCTGGCTACGTAACTCATTGTGAACTCGTTATCTCCCATTCCAATTCCAGTAACGGTCTTATCAGACTTTTCCCAATATTCTTCAGGAATAGCATATTTCTTTGCTAGGCTATATCCTGAACCATTGTCTACAAAGGTATGTAAATGGTATTTCTTATAGTTTGGAAATTTCAGACCTAAGAGTAATATAATTGCTATATATACTAGTCTGAACTTGTTTTATTGGTTGAATTGTATCCTCCTTTCTAGTGAATTCTATGAAAGGGTTTATAATTCTTTCCTTTTCTTGTAGAGGTTCAGATTTTACCTCCGTTTGGTTACTTTCTTGTACTACGATTGAGGGGCTTGGTTCTTTTATAATTCTTGAAGTTTCTAACTTCATTTTCTCGAGGTTTTTCTCAAGATCCTGTTTTTGGATTTGATCAAGGAATATATTATATTCTTGATTTACTAGTGTATGTGCGTTATGTTCTTTTGTTTTTCTTCTTACTTCTGCTATGAAGCACTCTTTATGATAGGTTTCTCCTGTTTCTTTACAGTACATGGGTACTGTATTTTTATCTTCACACTTGCAATAGTCACAAGTGAAGGCTCCAGGCCTTGGAGTAAACTGACTGATTTTATCAGTGGTTTTTTCTTTCCAATTTTGGATCAACATGAATATAGTTCTATAACTGTATTCATTTTCTTCTTCGGAGCTGTTAGAGGTGCTTTCCGTATCACTGCCTGATGTATCTTCAAGAGAATATAGAGATTCATTCTCTTCATCAGAATAGGCTACTTCAAACCCTTTTATGTTTGCGTATTCTACGACTTCATCGTATTCTGCTAGAAGGGCTTTAGAAGATCTTTTATCCCTTTTAGGACACTCGTTTGCATAATGACCTTCAGCCTTGCAAAACCAGCATCTACAGGGCTTTGTGTCTCTAGAAGCATTTTTCTTCGAAGTTTTCTTTTTAAAAAATCTCTTTCTAAGAGATCTTTTTTCTTTTTCTTGTTCAGAGCTTTTTCTGAACTTGTACTTCTTTTTGGAAATAAATTTATTGTATTTCTTGTTTCTAAACCTGCTCTGATTTTTTCTATCAGTGTAGAGATGACATCCCCATTGTGTTGATGTGTCTAAGATTTTTGGGCGCATGCTCTCAACTCCTCTGAGTTGTTTCTTAGCAGTTTTTGACTTTTGGTTTTCTGTGCACTGTTTTCTTAACAGGTCTCTAACTCTTTCTGCTATTCCTCCTATAGAAAAATTTTCTAAAAGATTTTCTTCAAGGGACTGTGCTACAGCATTATTACAGGGTTCTGGTAATTTTCTGTAATATGTTCTGATAAGATCTATGTTTTCCAAATCTCCTATCGTACAATAGTAGTTTTGGAACTCATTTGTGTATTCTTCAAAATACCTCATATTGCAGATGCTTAATTTTTGGATGTTTGCTTTAGCTATTTCCTTGGTTTGTTCACTATGTCCCGTTATATCTCCACAAAATTGGGCGTATATAGGGATAGCGAAGTCCATTGGGTCATTAGTCTTAGCTAATTTTACTTTCCAATCTGCCCAACTATTACTTCTCTTAAAAGAATTGTACAAAGTTTGAACTATTCCCGTTAGGGTTGTTTCATAGTAAGCGTGGGCTTCTTTATAATGGAATTTGGATAAAACCAGGGTTTGAGTTAGCTTTAAACTGGCTGCCCAGTTATCTATGGTTTTTCTCTTATCTCCTACTTTATCGAGGTCTAGATAAACCCATTTTTCAGAGATTGCTTGTCCCCAGTGTGGTTCTGTGGGAATATACTTTTGGGAGCTTCTTTCTCCTATTTTTCCTGTAGGCGGCTGTCCTTTAGGAAGCTTGATTTTTTCTTCTCTAATGATCTTGGTAGGGTTATTTGTAATGTTGTTAATGATAGTGTTTCCTACCAATGGTGGCTGGCTAGTGCTTGCTTCTGCATCCATGGTACTTGCTTCAGCATCCATGGTGCTTGCTTCTGCCTCTGCCGCTTGGTAAGGTAGAATTTTTCTTTTAGTTTGGACTAAAGAAATTTTCTTAACTATCTCTTCTAACCTTTCTAATGTTTCACAAGTTTCTGCTTGCTTATAGAGTTCCTTCAACCCTTCTACCCTAAGCATCCTTATAGGTCTTTTTGAGTCTTCTTCTTCCTCAAAAGATTCTTCAGGAATAGATCCTGAAGCACTTGCTTGCTCATAGTTAGCAAAAGAATGCCTATGGAACTGGAGACTTATTTTTCCTCAAGTGTCTTCATAGATAGAAGCATTAGAGCTTTGTATCTGCCTCTCAGGAGGTGCTAAATTCCATTCTCTAGGGAATGATACTTCATCCCATTTTGTGATGTGCTTTTGCTGAGAATTATTTCTAGGACTAGTAATGACAGATGTTGTAAGACCAGGACTATTGACGAATCTAGTATTTTGTGTCACATTGGAGCTCATTAGCTTGTAATAGATCCTATAGTCAACATCAAGTTTCATCATGCCTTGTTTCATGGCAATCTCATATGTTTTGATTCTAAGTCTTAGGCAGTGTGCTGCGTCTTTCAGATGAGTGGTGAAGTTTGGGAAGACATTGAAATATGCAACCTGGTTGCATAGTGAAACTTGCACTGTTCCTAACAGGCTTTTCTTGAAGTCTGTTATTCTGTCGTTTTGCAGAATACACAAGACCGAACAGTCTATACCGTCTCTTGCTAAGAGTTTTATGGAAATTTGGACTGCACCAATGTGCATGTAAGAATTTTTTTTTTGAAAGGCTTCACTCACTTCTCTAGAAGTGATTAGTCTGATGTCTGTTTCACCACCAGTTGCTGGTACTGTTAGTTCTAACATCTTGAATCTGTGAGAATCCATAATAAAAGATCATTTTTTATAAATCTCATTGAATCTAAATTTTGGTGCTGAGGCTTCCCTTACGCTAGATTCAATTTCGTTATACTCAAATTCTTGAGCATTTATAAGCTGTATTGCTGGTACAGTATGTCTTTTGCTGAAGACTTTACTTAACATCTTTGTATCCCTTTTGGATTCTTTCCATTTTAATAGCTTATGTTCACTAAATTTGAACCCACTTTCTGTCTTTGGTTGTGGTATAATGATTTTACTAGCTACTGTATGTGCTAGTGATTCTTCGTTGATTCTTTCAACGGGTGAATTTTCTTTCATTTTTTCTATGCTTTTTTGTAAACCAGAAATTTTTATGCTTAGTTCTTGGAACTGTTCTTCAAATTTTTTCCCTATTTCTTGAAGATATATATTGCTGTAATTCTGTTGATGTATTATTGCTTCAACGTTCTCAGCAAGCTTTTCTGTTGGAAGATAAATACTTATGGCTTTTAAGTCTTCATACCTTACTTTTAGCTCAACTCTTTGTTTCATCCTATGCGGGATATAAGAGTTTCTAAAAGTCTCTTTAGGTTTTCTTGCGTACTTTTTAATCGACTGCTTGTTGATGAATATTATTTGTAAGATTTTCAGTTCTTACTAATTCTTCTCGATATATTTGAGCTCAGAGTCAAGCTTGAGTTACTCTGAGATTAAATCTCTCGAGTTGCTCTTTTACTTTCTCAGTAGTCTTATCTCTAGATATATGATCTAGAAATTCAACTATGCGTGGCCTAGAGGGGTCAAGTTCTTCTACTCTTATTTCTTTCTAGAGATGAATATGCTCGTCGTATAGAGTGTTTAGGACTCTACAAGCGTATTCAATGAAGTATTGGTTTTCTTGAATATGTCTTGTGTGAAAACACAAGTTTCACTTTTCTTTTTCTTTTTCTTTTTCTATGCAGTAAGATTGATAATTTTTTTGTTTTGGCTCTCTTTTATTTGTTGAGATAAGCCAACTTTGTGGCATAAACTTTTTCTTTACCTGTTTTTGAGCAAAACAGGCTCTGATACCAACTGAGGCGGATCTAATCGGCGGCCCTAACCGCGGCTCAAAATTTCAAGAGGTTCTTGTTCTTGTTCTAAGATTTGTTCAAGATCTACGATCTGTCTTTCTAAAATATGGATGCCTTATGTAAATCTAAAAATTATCTCCCAATATCCTTGTCTATGTCTGGGTAACTTTTCTCTGAAGCTTTTTAATTTTTTTCAATTTCTCTTTTTTGTCTTTTAATTCTTTTTCAGTGATTCAAATATTTTCTAAATAAATTAAACGCAGAGAAGAAATACTTTGATGATTAAAATTAACTGTTTACCTTTGAGTACAGAGGATAAATTATATATATGTAATATGCGGAATAAACAAAATTATGGCCCACCACGCTCCGTCAAAATTTAACAAGAGAGATAAAAATTAAAAGAAACAAGGATTAAAGGTATTTTAGTATTTTTGACAGTGTTAACAGAATATTCTTTTAGAATATTCTGTCTTTTAATAGCACAAGTATCAAAGCTATGTCAGGGTTCAAACATGGGGTACCAATCTGATATATTTCAAACGTGAGGTACCAAAGTTTATAAAGGCTTTTGAGATACCACTCATGTCATTATCCTTTTGCTTTATGTCATTTTAGAGTATTTTACCCAGGGACGTAGGCATGATTCGAGCATGGGTTGGGCTAATTCAATGGTGTGCCTTATATTTGCGCAAAGCGCAAAAACAATTTGACGTTGTCATAACCTAACCTGCTGAAATAACAAAATCAATGCAAGTTAAGAGTCTGAATATACAACTTTATGTCTTGTCTTCTATTATTAATTGGAACAAAATATGTCAATGAACCAAAATCAAACAAGTCATCAATTAGGTTCAAAAGGATACACGTTTTTTCTCAATGCTCTCTCTCTCTTACATGGCTAGGGCTTTTCTTTCTAGGGTTTCTCTATGGCTGCTATTCATAGATTGCGGAGGCTTGTAAAGATGGTGGAGGTCTTCCTCTACTACTCCCTTTGGGGAGGATTGGGTTGACGGTGATGGTTGGAGGTTTCTCATTCCCTTCGGCTAGGCCTGCAAATGCGACAGGCGAGCGGATTCTTCCCTCTCTGGCGTGTAAATGGTGATCGGGGGTTTCGGATCTCCGATCTCATGTTTCGATGGTGCGTGGTTGGATATGACTTGTCGATGTCAGATTCGGGATATGGTTATTTGGGTTCGGGAGTGTCCGAATTCTCGACAACCGATCTTTAGTCGATGGTAATGTTGCTGCAAGATCTGGTGGTGTGTTGGTGATTGAAGGTTGGAAGTCGAGGCTGCCATCGGTGAGAGGTTGTGTTGATGACTGGTGTCGTATGGATGCCAGGGAAATTGTCAATCAGCCATGGTTCGTCTGGAAGCCGGGACTGCCGCCTGTTGGTGGTCGGCGGAAAAACAGGTGGACGTCAGAGGGTTGCCGGTGTTTGAAACAGCTTATGAGCTTGTTTATTGTCGGCCTATGAGATTGGAGATGGAACCAATGAGGAATGATCACGAGCATCAGTTACAACTAGATCCCATCATGAGGGTAGGGAGGGTTGCTCTACATTTATCTGAAAGGTACACCGTGTGGTCTCTAGGCCTGAGGGTTGTGGTTGAGTCCTCTCTACTATCATGATGGTTACTTGCTTTCGTATTTTTTTGTCCGCTTGTTTTGGACCTTTTTGCTTTATTCGAACCTTAGTATCGTTTATTTCGTTTTGTTGCTTTATTTTGGAACTTTTAGTTTGTAGTGGAGTTTCGACTCCTGCTTGACCAGGCATAATTCGGTCGTATGACTTATGCCAATGAAGTTATTCATTCCCCTAAAAAAAACAAACAAGTCATCAATTCATGAAAGTTGGAATGTCGTTCAGTAAGTAATTTTTTTTCTTTTTCTTTGAGCTATAGGCTGAGATACATATATACTTAGGAAATATATATATATATGATTACACGTCTTGAAATTACACAAGGTGAAAAATATGAAATATAATTTAAAAATATGAATTTAGATAAATTCAATCACTCAAAAATTGACGATAAATTAATTGAGACGAATCGTATTTACTTATTCGTATTAATTATATTAAGAGACATCTACGAGCCTGGCTTTTTTGCATAATTTGGATATCGACATATTTTGGTGAGTGCACTACAGATAACTTACCAGCTAGCAAATTTGTTTTCTTTGCTACACGAAGAGTAGTTGAAAATGGACTATCATCATGAAGCACGTTTCATGAGGGTTCACGCAATACTTGCCCTATAGAGGCTGATCCTGATAGGAAATAATGAAAGCAACGAACCAATTCAATCAATCAAGTTGGCCTTCTTCACACATTTCACCGATTACATCCATCAACAACCTCTCACCAACTACAGTCCCCTTCAATTCAGTCACGTTGTTTTAGTGTTTGCTTGCTTTTCCGTTTTGTCGGAATTTATAATTTTTATATCCACCGACCGAACCGTTGAAATGGTTGGTCAATTCCCAGTGCAGCTGGCTCCTAAGCTTATCGAGACAGCAAAACACTGATTCAAGCTGTTGCTGTTCAACTTGACGGTGGGGGAAGAAGTCGCCGACGACGACTTCTGTCGTGTGTTGAAAACTTTATGGGTGAAAGTGATCGATAGCTAGGGCTTTTCTTAAAACATGGCTACAGTACGTTCATTGTCGCCGGATTTCAGCAGTCACATTTTCCTCGAGTTTTCTTTGGTTAGACGTGACCGGGGTTTTGTAGTATTGCACATGAGAAATATCTTTCACTATCTTGTTCCTTACTCCCCACTTTCCCAGCATCCACCGGCCGCCCTTGTTTTAACTTCACCTTTGAACTTTCCTTTCATTTTCCATGTTGATAAGGACAGATGGGGAGGGGTCTGCTCAACAACACCGCAACACCTATATGATTCTTGATCTATATCAAAAGTTTGTGATTAACGAAATTTGTATTATGTTTCCTCATCAGAGCAAATAAATAAATGATTTGTATGTACACCGCAACGACATTCTTTACATATTATACTATTATTTTAAGTGGTCAATTTTAAACTACTCTCAAACTGAATGAGTGAGACATGAATTTTACTACGTCTATTTCTTTTCGTTGGGTCATATTGTTGAGAAAAATATGTATTTTAGGTGAATCAAACGTTTCTATCACATGATATTTTATTTTGTAAATCGTTATAGTAAGAAATGTCTCGAGAAACGATAATTCATATATTCAAGAAATTTTAACTATTTTCACTATATGATAAAACCAATTCAACTCGATATTTTTACAAATTAATAGTTCAAATTTCTAAGATGAAATTATCGAAGATTCTCTTTTCGTTGCCTTGTTCATTACTAGAATAATCCATTTTCAAGATGAGAATTTCGTGGAAAGAATCGGAGAGCTGAAATAGTGTCATTAGGTAAAGCTTAGGCTGCAGGAGGAAGCGTGAGGCGTCCATCCTAAGGTCCCAACTCCCAACAGCCTATGACCACGTGAATACGTGATTAGGAGGACCAACAAGTAAGTAAGTAGTAAATCAATAGGGGGTTACCTAATTTTGGACCTTCCCATTTTTCAAACTGTTCATAGTTATTGTTTAAATAAATTTGTAGACTAGCTATACGTAATTAAACTAGCTAGGGTGTCTCAGCCTCCCAAGACACCTTAATTTAATCCATCTACTTTGTAATAATCAACCTGTTATTAAACTATAGATGCAACGGTCTCACTTTAGTCGATCATTTTCTTGTTGCCCAAGTCTCCGATCATAATCGTAACAAATTTGGTCACACAACGATGATAATTAAGTAAGAATTTTCTTAGTAGATCTGTAGATGTGTATTGCACTCCATAGATTACCAGCACAATTCTCTCTTTTCATTTTAGGTCAGTGAGAGAGAAAGCATGACATATCCCATTGACACGAAACCGTAAGGAACATTCAAAATCAGTAAAAGGTTTTGAAAAATAAGGGGCTCAACAAGGTCGGGCATACTGGTAAAGAAGAAGAGCATCTAGAAAAAAGACAATGGAATATTAGTTCAACAAGTTTAAAACGTTGGTCATAGGTCGAACCCGAAGCTCAAGCCAATCCGGTGAGTACAGGGTAAGAGCTTCCAAGTCTCTATTTGCAATCCATTGAATTCTTTACGGTGTGTTTAAAAAACTCAGCACAAGGCGTTAGGAACACGTACAATACGGCACAATCTTGCTGTAGAACACAGTTTCAAAGTTTGAGAAACTTTCAAACCCCAAATATTCAGCAGCCTGCTGCATGTCCAAAAGAAAGAAAAGAAAAAGACTTGGGGGATTTGAATTGCCAAACATACACCAAATGGAAAAGTAAGACCTTGAGACTATGAGCCAGCAGTATACCAAATTTAAAACGTTGGTAGTTTATTCAATTTCATTATTCCTCCTAATATGACTATATCAATAATCGACCAGTGGTGTTTACACACGATCATGCAGTAACTGATCCATAAAAATTGTATCTGAATCGGGTACACGGGTCAAGCCACTCCATAAAATCGCGTACAACCTAGAATTGTGATAATATGTTTCTTTGTAATTTAATTGTGTATATATGGACCAGTTCCACGTTCCACAGACTGGCACTGTTTCCTCCTCGTGGAAGACGTGTGCACATAAATCCCTAAAAAGACTCAAACTCTCTCTCTCTCTCTCTCGAACTCTCTCCCTACATGAACCCCGTGCTCCTTTTAATTCTAGCTCGTTCCTCACACCACTTGGAATTCCAGACCCACACAACAGTTTCTTCCCGCCTCACCATTTAAGAAAGCTCTATCCGTTTGTGCTTTCATCATTCTTCAATCTTCATCTTACAACTGAATGTCTCAAACCGGAAACAACAAACCAAACATGCACGGACCGGCAGCAGCAACCGTCGAGCTCGATTTCTTGGGAGTCGGCACGACAACGGCTATGGATCACCAGCAGCGTAGTGTCGGTGACACCTTCTCTACGGCCTTGCCCAAATCTCCATTTCAGAAGTTCCTAGAACGCGGGAGAAGCTTCCGAGGAGTCCAGGCCCGAGAAATGATTCCAAATCTTCTCAGTTCCGAGATTCTGAAATCCGTGATTGCGGCCAGGAAATCGGTGGCTGAGTCTCCGGAGAATGCCCCTGAGAAACCAAAAGCAAAGCCTATGACCATTTTCTACGGCGGGAGCGTCTCTGTTTTTGACGTCACTCCGGACAAGGTTGGTGAACTACGTTCTTTTTCTTAGATTGGTTTTAGTTACTGGGAAAGTTTACCGGTTCTCATACTGTCATACATAGTTTACTAATTACTATTACAATTGTTTCCTTTGCTTAGTTTGAGAGCATAGTGAAGGTTGCCATGGAAGAAAAATTCAAAGTTGCTAGAGCTGCAGATCGACCACAGGAGCCAAAACAACCACAGCTGGTGAATGTTGAGGTTCCTCTCAACGAAGGTAGGTGATTAGTAATTTTACTTTGCATTATATTTGCTTTAAGGTTTGCTATCTTAGTATGGAACACATGCAGTGAGTTGTCACCAATTACCCATATCTTGTTCTGATGATAAAAGTAATTCAGAAATTCCATATAGGGTCACACACTACTGTACGTCGGAAATATTTTTAATTATTTGGCTTTGTCGATCTAAGTTGCGTTTTTTATGTATTATGATGTTTCAGATCTGCCAATTGCTCGTAGAAAATCACTTCAGAGATTCTTGGAGAAGCGTAAAGAGAGGTAAACCATTGCTTCCTAAACAAACATACTGTGCTACTTCAATTCTAACACCAAGCTAGTTTGGACAAACAGTAGTTGGACTGTAATCGACCTAACTTTAGGAGAGAGATGATGATGAACATGTGAATGAGCTCCTGATATTATAGCTAACGTACTAACGCGTTTGTGTGTGTATATGAATATGATTGCAGGTTGAATACGGTGTCCCCCTATGCTTGTCACACCAACCCTTTAGGAGTGTAGGCCACGCCAAACTCGTTTCGCCACTCTAAAGAAAACCTAATTAATTAGGATATTAGTATATTTAGCATTTTATGTTTTTGCTTGGTTTTATGGAAGGGTCTAAAAGAAAGAGTATTCTCTCCTTTGGCTATAGGATCTTTTTTTTGACGTGAATGCTGTACAAAAGTTTTTTACGTTTTAGTTATTGGGGGGCTTTGCTTTGCTTTGCTTTTTGGCCATAGTAGCAGCATTATTGGTATTATTATTCTCCATGCAGACGAGTATCCTTCCTCACACTTTCCTTAATGGTCTTTGTGTGACCATTCTGTAAGCGTTATATTTTTATTTTAATTCTTTATATATAGACTATGAGTGTTACAAGCCCATCATCATGTGTCACTCACATTTTCGTGGAACCAACTTGTTATATATGGTCATGCGATTAATATTATTCATTGAAACACGAGTTGATTTCTTTGATGAACGGCAAAAACAGCTCTCAAGTCAACTATGATATGCTAGCTCCAATTTAATCACAATATTAATTCTTCGCCTGCTTGCACGGCTATGATCAACCTAGTTCGAGCTAGCTAGTTTCCAATGGGGGTTTTACTTCTGGAGTAGTGTTGTCCATGTTCCAGTTTGGCTAACAGTAAGAGAGATTTGGAAGAAGACACAATAATGTCATTGGTTTGGTGTCAGATCAAATTCAAATAGCAGATTTGACATTAGTGGGGAGGTTGAGTTCCGATCCTTTTCATTATCAACTTTCAAGTTAAGTTGTTGTTAATGAAAACGTGAATAAGTTAAGTATATCTTCAACCTCAGGTACATACCATACTATACAGTAGTACAACACAAAATACGTATTCACATTTTCACTACTTGCTATAACCCACAAGGCCACAACCACCCTTTTTCTACCGTAAACAACAAGCAACCCCTAAACATGTATTCAAGCATCCAATGGTATTGGCTAGGTGCCAAATCAAATTCAAATGTGTTTTGCACACAACGTAAATGTGTTTCAAAAAATTTATCATGTTCCTAAGTCCAAATCATGTTCTCAATAATTTTCAAATTGCTAGGGGATTTGTGAGCCTATCACTCTGGATTGAACTGAACTTCATATGTTTGTAATGTTTCTGTTAATGTTCATACGAAATCCAGAAGTCTAATTGGTGTCATCCTCTGGATCCATTCATCCCCATACCAGTAAACTTGGGCCAGAGCCATTCGGCCGAAAATGATATAAACCGAGCAAGAACCAATTTGGATCGGCCAAACGTCAATTAGACAGGCATCGAATTAGATATATGTACAAGACCTTTCTTTCAATGTAGGAGAGAATGCTTCATTCAATCTTCTTACAATCCAGAAAGGAATCAGCTTTCTTTATGCCCGCAACGGAACACGAGCGACACTATGATAGTTTGCTCGGTTCTCTCAAGGCAATAACCAAAACACCTGCACCTAATTTCATCTCAAACACAAAAAAAAAAAAAAAAGACCTCAAATTTATACACACACAACAGAACTCATGACTACTGAAGTGGTAGAACACAGAGCAGAGCATCAGTTTTAAAAAGCTCGAATTTTGGAAGCTTCATGGCTATTCACCAATCAGTTTTTCAATTCCAAATGTTTCTCATCATTTGCTCTCTCATCTCTTCACTAAATCTAACAAAAAAGTTTGAAAATTTAGAGACAGATATCAAAACATCAGCATAGAAAAGTTGAATGAATGACAAAAGAGAGGCGGAAACTAAAGGAAGAAGCATCAGTACCACATCTTATATAGTGATAAAGCCCAAAACCCTAACACCAGCCAAACGGCGTCGTTTGCTAATATTTAGAACGAAATGACGAGAATAACCTTACTTCATCAAACGGCCCACATCTCTCGGCTACATTCATATAAGAAGGCCCTGCCTCGTTAGTAGGTCTTCCTCTTGTTCTGTTGTTAGGTTTTTTCTGAAGCTCCTGCCGCCGAAGCAATCAGCGATCTATTCAAGATGGTGAGCAGACCCAAATATTTATGTGTTTGAAAACCCTATTTTCCGATCTAAATTGGGTGCTGATTGTTTCTTGGTTTTGAAAAACAGGTGCTTCAGAACGATATCGATTTGCTTCACCCACCGGCTGAGCTCGAGAAGAGGAAGCACAAGCTCAAGAGACTCGTGCAGACCCCCAACTCTTTCTTCATGGTAACTATATCGACCCATCATTTTTTTTTTCGTTTTCTCTTCAAGATTTAATTTTTACATTTTAAAGTCCTGATTTTTGTTTTGTTTTGTTTTAATCTCTAACAGGATGTCAAGTGCCAGGGTTGCTTCAACATGTAAGTCATGATGCTAGTCATACTGCATGTTCTATTTTATTGTTGCTGTTAGTTTTTTCTTGTGTGATGTTAGTGAAGCTAATATATTTGTGTTGGTGCAGTACGACTGTGTTCAGTCACTCCCAGACAGTTGTGGTGTGTGGGAATTGCCAGACTGTGCTGTGCCAGCCTACTGGTGGCCGTGCCAGACTCACTGAGGGTTGCTCTTTCCGAAAGAAGACAGATTGATTCGTGCTGATCTCGCATTTGCAAGAGGCTTGATTTTGGAGGATGGTTCTCATTTTTGTAATGGGTTCTTAGCTTTCTTTTTAAGTGTAATTCTGTTAGATGTTCTGCACATTTGTCATGAGAGTGTTGTGCTATTTAATGAAATGGAGTTTAGTTGTTAAATTGATGCGTTTCAGTTAGTATTGTTATGGATGTGCATTGGAATTTCAGTGTTTAATGTTCTCGACTGCTCCAATTGGTATAAGTAGATAGGATATTACTGATTGATTTTATACCTTCTATTGTCAATGCATATATCCTTTCATGGTGATCTTATTGCCTTATTTTGTTCTTTATTGTGTTCTCTATAATTGGATTACAACTTTGATTCATCCTGTACTGCATAGAAATTTGTCCAGCTCTACTTTGTCGGGTTTAGTTATGTTTGGCTTCTCCCCAGTATTAGATGATCTCATGATCTTATCTATTGTATGGTGCAGTGTCTCTTCATTAAGAATACTGAATGTGTGATATATTCAGGTGCTTATAGATAACATGGTGATTCAGTTATTGGCAAAAACCTATGAACATGGAACCAATTATGAATCTCCTTGTACCTGCATAGTTTCTGCATTTTAATTTTGTGAGTCTATTGTTACCGCTACCAAGTTGAGCGATTTGATTTGTTTGGTGTTCATCTTAACACTACCAAGTATACTAGCATCTGTGAGTTGGTCATTGTAATACTGTCATGTGGTAAAAATAGGACTGGTATTTAGAATGTGGTGCTTAGTGTTATTTGGGGCATTGGTAGCGTGGTCAGGCACTTCTAATTCTTAGGTAGCCTTGGTCATTTCTGAATCTTAGTTGTGCACTTCTGTTGCAACATTGACATCGTTTTTTCAATCTCACGTTTCTAAGTAATGACCATCTACATAATTGGATTGCACAATCAAATTTAAATACATAATTGGATTGCACAATCAAATTTAAATATTGAAGCAATCCATTTACGCTCCAATGTTCCCAACCAACCAAAGAAGTGGAATGAGTACTCATGGTGAACTGCGTTTTGAAATTTTTCCACAGGACATGAGTCACACGATGAAAGAAGACATGATAACATAAATGTAGGTAACTGAGAATCAAACTAAAAGTATAGACATGATGAGCTCACACTTAGAATTTGACAGTATATATCAGCCTTCCCGCTGAAACAGACCTTTGAATTTGGTGGTCATGCTCAGACTGATTTCTCAAAGAGCGTTACACTGCACAAATTTCTCCACCCATTGCAAACCCAACTCTTTCTTAACCTCTCAACGATGTGCCTACGCTACCCAACCTCCCCAACACTTGACATTCCACCCACAACTCCCCAACCCAGAATTCGACTCTCACTCCTACGCAGCCACGCTCCAACACCACATCCAAAACTCCGACTTCACTTCGGCAACGGCTCTTCATTGCCACATTGTCAAGAAAGGCCGATGCTTGGACTTGTTCGCCCACAACATTCTTGCCAACGCGTACGTCAAAGCTGGTCTAGTCGACAATGCAGTCAAGGTGTTCGACGAAATGCCCCAGAGGAATGTAATTTCGTTTGTCACATTAATACAGGGGTTTTCGGAGTCTCAACGATTTATTGACGCTGTACAGCTGTTTGGCAGGTTGCATAGAGAAGGCCACGAGCTGAACCCGTTTGTGTTTACGATCGTTTTGAAGTTGCTTGTGAGGATGGGGTTGGGTGAGCTCGTTTGGACTGTCCATGCTTGCGTTTATAAACTCGGACACGGCGCCAATGCCTTTGTTGGCATTGCTCTCATTGATGCATACTCTGCTTGCGGCAACGTTGGTATCACTAGGGATGTGTTTGATGGGATTGTTTGTAAGGATACGGTTGCTTGGTCTGGGATGATAGGGTGCTATGCTGAGAATGGTGGGTTTGGAGAGGCGGTTGAGCTTTTTTGTCAAATGAGGGTGGCTGGGTTTAGGCCTAATAATTATACTTTTAGCGGTGTCCTTAAGGCCTATCTCGGGTTAAAGGCGCTGGATCATGGGAAGTGTGTTCATGGATGCATGATAAAGTCGTGTTATGAAAAGGATCTGTATGTGGGAATTTTGTTGCTTGATTTGTATACCACGTGTGGAGATGTTGATGATGCTCGGAAGTTGTTTTTAGAGGTGCCCAAAAATGAAGTGATTCCTTGGACTCTCATGGTTTCGCGGTATGGTCAGAGTGACCAATGTGAAGAGGCGCTGGACATGTTTTGTCAGATGAGGTAAGCATTTGTTGCTCCCAATGAGTTTACATATGCTAGTGTGCTGCAAGTTTGTGCAAGCATGGAGAGTTTAGTTTTGGGGAAGCAAATACATTGTCATGTACTCAAGATTGGTTTTGACTCGGTTGTCTATGTTTCAAATGCCCTCATGGATGTCTATGCTAAATGTGGGCAGATAGAGAACTCAATGGACCTGTTTTTGGAATCATCAAACAGAAATGATGTATCTTGGAACACGATGATTGTTGGTTATGTCCAGCTGGGTGATGGGGAAAATGCGTTGACTTTGTTTTCAGATATGCTTAGATGCCAAGTGCAGGCCACAGAAGTGACGTACTCAAGTGCTCTCTGTGCTTCCGCTAGCCTAGCAGCATTGGAGCCGGGACTTCAGATTCATTCAGTGACAATCAAAACCATATATGACAAGGATACTGTAGTTGGTAATTCTTTGATAGACATGTATGCCAAGTGTGGGAGCATCAAAGATGCCCGCTTGGTGTTCGATAAGATGAAGCAACAAGATGAAGTTTCATGGAATGCAATGATCTCAGGATACTCTATGCACGGTCTTGGTAAGGAGGCTCTAAAACTTTTTGAAATGATGCAGAAAACAAATTGCAAACCAAACAAGTTAACCTTTGTTGGTGTCCTATCGGCATGTAGCAATGCAGGAATGTTAGACCAAGGACATGCTTATTTTAAATCTATGGTAGAAGACTACGACATTGAACCATGTATGGAACACTATACTTGTATGGTCTGGCTACTAGGGAGGTCAGGCCAGCTTGATAAGGCTGTGAAGTTGATTGACGAAATCCCATTTGAACCTAGTACTCTGGTATGGCGGGCTTTGCTTGGAGCTTGTGTTATCCATAATGATGTTGAGCTTGGAAGGATTTCTGCCCAGCATGTGCTTGAAATGGATCCCAAAGATGAGGCTACACATGTCTTGTTGTCAAACTTATATGCCACTGCAAAGAGGTGGGATAATGTGGCTTATGTTAGAAAAAACATGAAAAGGAAAGGAGTAAAGAAGGAGCCGGGCCTAAGTTGGATTGAGAACCAAGGCACAGTTCATTATTTCACCGTGGGTGATACTTCACATCCTGACATGAGACTGATCAATGGGATGCTGGAATGGTTGAAAATGAGAACCTTGAAGGCAGGTCATGTTCCCAATTGTAATGTTGTTATGCTTGATGTTGAGGATGATGAAAAGGAGCGCCTCTTGTGGGTACACAGTGAAAGATTAGCTCTAGCATTTGCACTGGTTAGAACTCCATCCGGGAGCCTTATTCGTATCATTAAAAATCTTCGGATATGTGTCGACTGCCATGCCACAATGAAGTTGATATCAAAGGTCGTGCAGCGTGAGATAATTGTTAGAGATATGAATCGGTTCCATCACTTCCAGGATGGGATTTGCTCCTGTGACGATTACTGGTGATTGTTTTTTGTTGAGATCTGGTACTCTGAAGGTGATTTCATCAAGTCTTCCTGTCCTAAACATGGAGAATTAGGATGCACTCTCTCTGAGGTAATTCCATATTTGTGACCATAAACATGAGCAAATAATTCTGTGACTAGGTGTTTTTTGTGGTGTTTGAAATGTTGTCTAGCCACAGAAGTCAAAGAAGAAGAAAAAAAAAGGTGCCATATATAATACAAATTACAGACAGAATTATAAGTTACCTGTTGTGAGATCTTGTGCCTCAATACAGTCCAGTTTGAAGAATTTGACACACACACACAGACCATGCTAGAAGATTTGTTGGAACAGTGCATTACACTTTTGCTGATATATTATACATCTTCATATGTCTTTGGCGCTCTAGCTAGCAGGGATCAAGTTTCCAGTTTAAACCTTTTGAATACCATGACAAAGTTTGCACCTCCGTTCCTAATTGGCATTGGGCCCCAAACTCCAAAATCTGCAGATGTGAACTGCAATTTCTACTGATCTTGTTAAATGCTGTCTTGTTGGTAATAATTCGGATTGTTCTCTTTTACTTTTCTTACTTTTTACTGTGCAACTTCGTTATTTTTTTTTTTTTTCACTTTGTAAGTTCAGAGAAAAATGAAATTTAAAAGAAGATGATCCACTTTCCCTAGAGATCAGCCTACCAGTTATGATCAAGTGAAATAATAGTATAGCCACTTGATCTAAAGGATGTCATTTGTTATCAATCTGTGGTCATGATGAACTTGAGTTCATCATGGAAGTTTAGCAGCAAACTTTATCATGGAATTTGTTGGCCTGCATTGTCACTATGCAGCTCGAGTCGCACGTCTTTCAATCCCTATCCTACAAGGATCAGAGTCGATCTTGGATGATCATGCACAGAACTTGATCCTGGAATTTTCTGGGTTAAAAAATATAAAATAAAATCTTGCTAAGAATTGTTGATATATGACATACATGAATCTCTCATTTGTGTACAAGGATGCATATGTATTTAGAATCTGCCTATTCGTATGCTGTAAATGAATAGTATGGTTTGTTTGGAACCAAGTACATTGGTATGACATATAATTCTTCTCTCCATATGTTTGCTTCTCTCTTAAATATATGGAGAACATGCTTACTAGACTTGTTAATCCACTGACTTTACGCAAAAGCACTGCTTTTTTCAAATAACATGAGAATGGATAATTCTTGGTCAAGTTAGTCATGTTCTGTATGATAACTGCCATCAAATAAATATCTGTTATATACTGTGTATCACATCATGTTTTTAGTCAGTTGTGGCATTAGACACATCATCTCACACTTAACGTTTTCCATATTATTCATTCAATGTTACGATTGTGATCTTAAGTTTTTGACTTTCAAGTCTCAACTTTTGGACAATGTTGTAGGTGGTAGTGGGGTAGGCAATTCTTTTGCAAGTTGCTCCATGGTATCAACACCAGGAGTCAAAGTTTGTCTTTCTTCAAAAAAAATCTGCAAATAGGTTCAAAGCATGGAAATTCTAGCCTTTGGGTTATAATATAAGTTTTAATGATAGACATGCACTTCATCCCTAACTAGTCTGACTAATAATACAATCACTGCATAACTGCATGACCTATGACATCAAGTCTCACATGTCCTTCCACTTGGTTTCTGTTTTGATCTTAATGGTTGCTCCCTTGATGTCTGACCAGGGAAATGATTATACTGGCCAAGCTTGTGACTACCGTGCGAGTACAAGTCTTTGCACTCATCTATTACACTAGAGCTGAGCATGTAAGATATCAAATGTTGAAAATTTATATGGATAAGTGGTGCATAGACAGTTATTTGTTTTTGCATGCCTGAACCATGAATTCGCTTCCTTTTTATTTTGCTTATTACAGGAAGAATATTGTAGATTCGCTGATTTCTCGGTAAACCATAGCTGCTATTTTCCATTTTCTTCAGAGAATTGTATGAATCAGGTATACCTTGAGTTTCCACAAAAGAAAATATATCTCGAATTTATCTATAACTAATTGCAATCCTCTTATTATCAAAAATAAAAAATGCATCCTCTTTGAGAGAGACTTGGCTCTGAGAAAGTAACAGTTCATCTTACTGAAAAAAGCTTGTTGATAGCTCTGATTGAAAAGAAAATTGACAAACCAACTACAAAGTTTCCACTATCACTAAGATTATTCAAAATTTTCCAATTAATGTTGAATTTGTATGACTTTTGTTTCATTGTGTTCCACTGAGTGTCATTACAAATTATATATCCAACTCCAGATGAAGTACTAAATTAGGTTTCATTGTGGAAATCATATTTATCCCCAACTTGTAATCATATACATCTCAAGGTCTCATAGGAAGATTGTTACCTATATTCACAAGGAAATTGTTTGATATAGGTAGCCTTGTTTGATACTACATGTGATGGACCCTTTCTTTAAAGATCAGCAAGACCAAACATATATCTAAAATTACTTGGGGAATGTTTTCTCTTTTTCCATTGTCCTTCAATCAAAATCTCAGTGTTGGCCAATGAATAACTGGTGCATTTGTGTCTTCCTTTCCAGAATTAGTACCTTTGCCACGGTGTTTGTTTATTCTTTCTAGTTCATGTTACTGATAATAACCATTGCTAGAATACGTTTTATGTTTTATTCACGTATAACTAAGAGCTGAAGGGAAGGCGAGTGTGGTTCATCAGCAGCAATTTCTAAGGGTTAAGCATTGTGTTCTGCTGCCAGACCCAGAGCAAATTCAGGTGCCTCTGTTTGACATCACTGATCATCATATGTAATTGACTTATGCAATGACTTATCAAATAGGATAGTGAGAACAATAATCACAATTTTGAGTATGAGAGCACATATTGATAGCATGATGCAGACTTTCAGTGCTCAACACTTGGGTGAAGCTACATGAAGTCTCAATTTTGAGCTATAAAAAACTAGTTATTACTTCATAATTTTAGTGCTCTAAAGAATCGAGAAATTCAATGTTCTCAAAATAAATGTAAAGTGAGCAACTATTTTCCAAGCAATTTGTCAACCTCTTCTCCTGAACATGTGGAAGAATTCTGGCAAATTTCTGTCACTTGAAACATGTAAAGAAAGCTTAACCAAAGCCACATTCAGACCTGTTATCAAAGAAGCAGTACGCAAAGTGTAAGCCTTCTGTAAGTCAGACCCTCCTCACCTACAAACGTTTGACAATTAGAGAGTTTATAAATGAAGCTGCTGTTTCAGGACTGGTTTTATTTCATCTTGTAAATTCATTTATAAGTTATAAGTTGTAACGTGAAGAAAATGTCCTCTGATGGTTGACAGTGAGTTATCTACCAGATATTTCCAGATATGTTGATTTTGGAGGTTGGTTCACAGATTACTGTTTCCTTTGTGTAGAAAATTGCCGAAACATGTACTTGGGCCATGTCTTGAGTTGTACGCGAGGCCGAATCTATACACTGATTATATTGGAAATGTGAGGGGCTCATCATCAATCTTTTCAATGCGTGAAGGCTTAGTATTAGCAAAGCACTTGACAGAATTGCCAAGAGTTATGAAAATGGAGACACTACTTTTTTCTATTCTTCAAATTCATGGTTGACAACTAGGGCATTGCAATACTGGGAAAGTTTTCAGGGTCGCAAATGGCCGGTTTCGCAGAATTGAGTTTTGCTCAATGCCAGAAGCTTATGTGCAAAGAGAATATGAGAATTGTTTTTGGCTAAAAAATAGTATCGGACAGAGAAATAGAGAACTCTAGTGCAGTCGTTTGATGACAGCATTGAGAAACATGGAGGTCTTATACAAGATGTGCCTGCATGCTGGTATAAATAACAGGTTGAGATCACATATTCACATGCGAAAGGGAGGCCAAAGTGTAAAGGTAGATTACAAACATGCACCCATAATACACCAAACCTAAAAACAAACAGAAGGACTGTCCCAATGAAATTGGAACTCTATTTATTGTTTTTTAGTGGTTTACTAGTAACCCTTATCATATATTATACAGGAAATATCCGAGCGTGCTTAGCATGACTTCATTAAAATGATACGAAACAGAAAAATAATATTTTGGAGTACAATTCATTCGCCGTCAATCAATTTGATTTCTTAGCCGGTTTCAACTTACAACTTTACAAAACATGATATTTTAAACTTATGTTAAAATGTGTGCTACCTCTTTATATAGGACAAGCTTGCGTTGGCAACTGAGTTTAAATATGGAACTCAAGAGGAAATACAAGTACTTCAACGATGGTGTCATCAAAATATAAATTTTGATGAACATTAAGTTAAAAATTTGAGTCACATTGTCCAAAATGCATGTGCTATATATATATTTGAGAAGATTGTTATGGAATATGGGCAATGAAGTAACCTTTACAATGGATTATGGAACCTAAATAAACAAGAATTAATCTTTATAAAACATGATATAGATATGATTCACTAGCTTTTATCAACAAGAACAAGAACGAGAACAAGAACATGAACATGAACACAAACATGGTGATCGTTGTTGTCTTATATGACAATTGACATGTGCACTCATCATATTTCATCACTACTCTTCCACTCGTTTTTGTTTGTAGTAATTTATACACCCTAGCTAGCTATAAAGCCTATCTATGCTACAGAAAGATTAACAAGATCGCTTACTTGTTTATTATTCATGCACGCAAGAACCACAAAACGTGTTTTGAATCTTGCTAGCAACATTGCGCGCAGCTCATAGAAATGAAAACCATGATTAACGTCATGAAAAAGAAAGCCAGAAAAATTTTCATGAGTCTGTGCTGAGTTACCTCGCTCTATCCTTTTATGATTCCCCTGCATACCTCGAAAGAACAAGCAATCAAAAAGTTTAGCGATCGGGATGATATTTTTGTTAAGGCAGTTGAGCTGGTTGAGTTGAGTTGAGTTGATTGATATACGAGCCATCTTGTCAAGATCTTTTAGTGAAATTTTCAGGACAACACGAGAGAGAGAGAGAGAGAGAGAGATCATGATGATCATTAGTAATTTTTGAGTGGCCGGGCCGCCGGGCATTGATCTATGTCATCATTTGCTGAATCATCGAAACGATCTAGTAGCTATTCACGTTCCCATTTACCTGTCTACTGTTTAAATCGATCCCTAATTTTCATCGCTAATCAAACGTCCACGTGACTCAACCATGACAATGCAAACCAAAATCCTCTCATCTTTTATATATGTAAATGTCCTTTTAGTTGAAACCCAGTAGCAGCTCCGCTGTAAATATAAAAGAAAAACCCTAGCTAGTAGCTGCAGAATATATGAATATAGATATAATTTTCTGGTAACGTAATGAAACAGAGGGGATTCAGATCTAAATTATATATCAGAGTCAAAATCCCCAGATTAGGTACGATTTTTAATATCCTCAGAAAATTCTTGCAATATTTCTTATTATTATTATTCGTTAAATAAAATAAAAAAATAAAAAAAATAAAAAAAAAGTAGAAGATGAAGATGGTGATGGTGATGATGGCTGGCGGGAATAGAAAATGAGCGGGAGGGAGCGTAGAAAGAATGTTTGTGGGGTCGGTGGGTCCCAACGGGAGAGCCCCCCACGAAGTCCGGCTTTGCACGCGCAGTCAGGGAGGTGGGGACCACGGATTGCAGTCCCACGCCTCTGTCCATGCAAAATTTTATTTTCACAAAAATTAAATATGTACAAAAGAGGGTAAATAAGGCGTGGAATTTTATGGCCCCCATATATAGAGAGAGGGGAGAGTGTCCCGTCGGGAATATATCGAGGGCTTTACGCTGTTATCGTGAACCGACATGCACCCTATAACAGTCGACTCTCTCTTCTCTTCGACTATATAGCATGCGCATGCTGCATTTGCATGGCTATGGCTGCCTTTTGATTCTTAATTATTAACAAAACACAACGTCGTGCAGAAAAGAAAGAGAAAAAGGAGGGGGGAAAAGATGAAGAACGAAAACGAAGTCTGTTGTGTCTTTTAGCTCAGCTGAACATAATGTACAGAGATTCTGATATGGACATGGTGGTCGATCTGTGTAATTGAGAGAGAGAGAGAGAGAGAGAGAGATTTACTATAATAGAAGCTAGAGAATCGATCAGGACGTCTCTCACAATTAGAGCTCTGATGGATCCAAACCTACAGCTAGCTAGCTGAGGCTCTTATACTTTCTATCACGAATTTTGGAGTGTATATATGGCCCTGACTACAGAGTTAGTGGTGTGAATCTGTGATTGTTGTCAAAGGAATGAATATGTGTATACAGAAAATTAAGCTTTAAGCCTGCCAATATATACTTCAGCATTTTTCCAACGTATTATTGATGCAGCAGGATACGTATGTATGTACGTAAGTTACATACGTAAGGTCTTCTCTATTTCCAACGTATAATTCTTGCACGTGTTTTAAGGTAATGATATCACCCTTGATCTAGCCTGTTTGTAATGGTATTGACTAAAATAAATCAAACTAATGATCTTTGTGTGCTATTCTCATCACAATATATGTGAAAATATGAAGAAATTAGCTGAGTTTTACCGTGAGAATGAAAAATCAGTAAAAAACGTACTGAAGTTCACGATTCATCAGTTCATCACAACATATATGATACCATTCAATTCACAAAATTTATAAACTAGGCGTGAATTGAATAAACAGATCGAGTCAATGAATATATAATTAATTCATGTATATATGTCACATACTTTAAGATGTTCGCAACAAATTTGTAAATGATTCTTTCATCTTGTCGATCGAAAAAAATAATAATAATAATTGTGAATGAGCTGGCTAGAAGCCGAGAAATCATCATCAAATATGAGTAAAGGAAAAGGAAAGCGAAAAGGTTTGATTGCCTTCAAAGGCTATTTATTGACATGCAAAAGTCTGGATAAGTAATATATACATCATGCTATGTGCATTTGTATATTGTAATTCGTTAGTACAGTATTACTCATTTGGTACGGTGCTGTTCTATATTCAAAATTCACTTGTGAAGAAATGCATATATCTAGCTGTAACATTTTATACATTTAACTGAACTAAAACTGCTTGTGTTAGGGTAATTTTGATGGCCAGGAACCCTTGGATATGTGCTTGAGTTATGGCGGGAAATTAACCAAACCAATTCAAAGACTGGAGCAGATAGATTGCAAAGTGATGTGCTAGTCGATCTGTTTGAAGTTTCTGCAGACTAATTTCAAAGGGATGAATACTGGTAAGCAAAATGACTCGGAAAAGTTAATTCTTATTCTTGTTGTTGTTCTCGTATTCTTGTCGTAGTTCTTGTTCTTGTTCAGAGAGAGGGAGAGAGAGAGGGAAAGAGTGCTGGGGAGAAAAAGGAAGAAAGAAAAAGAAAACGCAAAAGGTGATCATGTCCAAGTCAATTTGAGTGCAATTGCAAGCACCTTTTGGTAGTAAAACTATTAATCAGTACAGAACGGAGATATATAAACAATGATAACAGGAAGAAAGTGGTGTAGGTTTGTAATAAAGAAAGCCACATCTCTGAAAACCCAGCCGGCCAAGGAAAAGGAGCAAGTTTTAATCGTATATAAGAGCCGGGAAATGATGAGGTTTCTGTGACGATGTGGTGAGTGGGAAGCAGTGAACAAGAAAAAGGGAATAGAAAGAAGAAAAAACCAAAAACGAATATTTAGGGTTTGATGACATGCAGAGAGCTGCTGTTTGCTGTTTGCTGTTTCAGTTTGTATTCGTTATTAGTTAATTTGGTTTACTATCAATTACTCACTGTTCATTATTCTCTTTTTATTCGTAGTTAAGTCCCATGCATGTGTGCTTTGATCAAATCACCAAGCGTGCTCTGTATTTTCTGAGCTCTCCCACATATGAAAGAATAACAACACCAGCTAGCAGCTCTCTCTTTTATTGGGTTACTCGATCATATCAGCACCATTGTTTAGCTGTTTTGATAGCTAACTTGGTACATATCATATCCAGTGCGAGCTAGTTAGGGTAATGGCCCTTTAATTTTCATTTCAGGCTAAATTTTATTATTTTGATTAGTAATGAGCTCGCACTGTCGCAATTGAAATCCTGTAGACGTGAGAGGGTTTGCTGCTTCCAGTTAAAGGGGACATGCAGTGCAAAGTGGTAAAATCCAAGACTGAGGAATTTATAGAAAGTTGGCCCCCTTTTCACTTTGGAATGGGAATGGAATTATGGAATGGATGAATATTTGTGAATAAAATGATCGATAGCCCTCGCCCCACAGGCCACATCCCATTACAAAAGGTATCTCCTCGATCGCACAATACAATAATACATGATTGTTTGTATCCACTAGGCACCAAGAAATTATAAAGTAGAGTACTACTACACAACCCTAGCTTGCTATCTCTTCTCTTTGAGACTAGTCTCTGTCACCAGATTGCGAAAGAAAGGATGTTGTCTGCTTTTGTTCTTTGTTTGTGCGATGAGTATTGAGTCGACACAGATAGATAGACCTAATTTCAAAAGTTTCAACAGTAGAGAAGCAACATTATAAAGTTAAACAGCAACTTCATATATAGTGGCATGAAAAAATAAAATGTCAATGTAATGTGTTGAGCTAACTAGCTAGTATTGTGTTTAAGGTAGATGATGCTCATGCATAATTGCATAAACTGAGACTTCCATAAAACCAATCGAGCTTGAGCCAACATATATAGGTAGCGAGGGAGGGAAAACTTAGGAACCTAGGCCGCTATATATATCATTGCGCTTTTCTCTCTACAGTGAAGTTGGTTTGATAAATTTCTTTTAAATTATAAGAAAATGCAATCTCATTATACTCAATACACAGTCCATAATTGCACACAAAAGTTCAGTTACAATGTCATTGAACTTCTAATTTAGGTTATTATAAGTTCAGTTACATAAGCCAGTGTGTGTGATTTTTTGTAGGGTTCATAGAGCACTGATCTGTGATTCTCTGTCCTCTAAACTCGGCCCAGAAAAGCTTGACTGCCGAACTTCGTTTGCAATCTCAAACGTAATTAAGCTATTCGCACAGCTAACTTATTGATTGACTCCTTTTTCTTTACTTTACCTATACTAGAAGCGAACTTCTCCAAAGAGACAAGTTCAATCTTAGGCTTCCAGCTAGAATTCTGTGTCGAAGTCTAAATGGTTACTAGTCCCTCAAACTTGCTCGATTCTAACTTGCAGCAGAGGACACGAAAAAGACGATTCTGTGTATGATAACAGAAGCCAGAAGGTATTGGGTCTATTTTGTCTCATTACTGCACCAAATTCCAATAATGACTAAAATCTAAATAAAGAAAAATTATTGAATCTCTAAAAGCTCCGTTAATCCTCGAATAGAAGATGACAGCAAAGGTCTGTGGCAATCTGTAATGCCGCTCGATCGATACCAGTTTCTGATTGGCTGGATTAATATTATTCATTCTTGGCTCCTAGCATAAATCAGACCTAAAATTGCAAGCTTAACTTTCATATTCAGGATGATATAATCATCATGCTTTGTTCCTCCTGAAGAAGAACGACCAAGCGTCCACGCTCATCTGTTCTGTTCCTAATTTTTCTATTTCGAAACCCTGTGTCGCTCCGAGAGTCTTAGAGGCTCTCTTATGAGTTGTGTCCATATTTTATTTGTGTCTATCATCATAGTTATTCTAGTAAGACTTGAGGTCGATGTACTAGTCCAAAATATCAATTTGTTGAGCAGCTAGCTCTAGAGAGTACTCCAACAATTATTTGAAGAGTACAGCCAGCTAGCCTCATGGAGCATTCTGCAGGGGCAGAAGAATCATCTGAGACTATTGACTAAACTTCACCAACATGACTCTGAATCCGATCAAACCTAACTAGTGCAGCATAAGAGTTCATCTGAGTCATAAACTGACTAGTCACTCCTATCTCACATGCTTTCAATCCCAAAAGCGGAACTCTGATTCAGTCGTAGCTAGCTAAGTTGGTGTACTTGTACTCTTCATCCGTATATATGTTTTTAAATTACACACCTGACAAACTTGGAGCTATACACCATGCAGTACTGATGCACTTACTCACTCTTTTGGTCTCTGCAGGCTCTCAGCAAAGGCTCGCAATCACATGCATGCACAGAGCGCCACTGACATTCGCACTCATTGCTCCACATGCACCATGCAGACTCACACAACCAAACAAATCATTCAAACCCTAGCAAAACCCAGAAACCCTCCCCCGATATTTGCAGCACAGGAAAAAAAAAAAAGGAAGAAGAACTCCATCATGGAAATAATTCTTTCAGATGATGATGCCATTGATGATGCTATGATGACGAGATTAAACCCCCTCTTCGGCCTACCTATTTCTCTCCTTTTCGAATTTTGTTTTGTTTTGTTGTGGGATTTTCGCTTATAAAAATCTCATCTCCAATTACAAATTCCATTAATCACAAACCCACTTCTTCCAACTGGAACATGCAATTGCGAAGAGCTATGATCGTGATGATTGTTTGGTCCCACTTACTTATTTGGTACGGCATTAGTAGTATCAAATCCAAATTCTTCATGAAATCATTTCTTTCTCTCTAAAGTCAGACTACTCAGAAATGAAGAGCATCCCATGCATTTTGCATGATTATTACGTATACACCAAAACATATATATGTGTGAGCTTTCATTTCATCCCGGTCTCTTTTGTCTCAGAAGAGAAGTGATTGATCGATGCTTCTCAGATATAGAATAGGAGATATATACACATATGGTCCTATATATGTGTGTTGCACCTTTAATCAGTGCCACTATTCCCATACATAAATTCATTTTTCGATTTTCATTTGCTTTTATGTCCTAATTATTCAGTATATGCATCTGCATTGTCCATCTCGGCTGATGAAATTGTATACTTAAACTATAAACTCTAAATCGTGTCTAATTAGTTGGTTGACTTAAACTAATACTAGAAAGATCATTAGTTCGAATTTCACTCACATGAGAGATAGGTAGAGTTTAGGGTCTAAAGGGTAGAGCAAAGGAATATCAATCAAGTTATATATGTATATTTTCTCTATCAAGTAATTGGGCACTTTGTATATAATCTCTAGCTACTAAGTGTCCCCAAAAAGAGAGTAGAGTACTCCGCGTTACGTAGGACCGTCGAGCACTAGCAGCAAATCTTGCGGATGAATTTTGGGTAGAAAGATATCACTATCAGTGGCCTTTGCTTTCATTTCATGCTTTTCTTCCAAGCTTAAGTCATTCCATGTTATCCATCCCCATGCACTAGTCTATCTGTCACAAAAGCCACAAAGGTAGCCAAGCATGCCCATCACACACACACAGAGCTCCTAATAGTGCCTTATATGCCTTATACATCAATTTAATACTCCTGCTCATCCACAGAACAAGCGCATGAGACACTTCCCATTCTGATCTCTTTGTGGATGCCGCAACAACTTGTGTATATTTATTCTTCGTATAGTCACAACATCCCAATTTATCCTCCATTCAGAAAAAGAAAAAGAAAGATAAAAACATCAATGGAAATTTTAATTGCAAGTAAATGACCAATTTTAAACCGAGGAGCGGACGAGATCGAGTGGAAAATTTATATCTTGGTCGTTGTTCTTCAATCCTCGCCGATCACATACTTTAAACTAACCCTAATGATATGAGAGCTTTACGCTTCCAGTTCTGATAAATCTACGAACCGTTCTGTTTAGGATTTTCGTATGTGTTAACTTATAACCATGATGGTCCTTCAAAGGGAGGGAGAAGGTCCTTTAAGTTTATAGCACAATTGCCAAAAGGACAGGGCAGAACCAATAGAAAATCATTCATGCACATCCCCGTTATATATTTCTGGACACGATCAGCTCCACATATAATATATGTTATCCACTGATTATTTTTGGGAATTATGTTCGTTTCTGGTCCATGATATTATGACCAGTAGAATAGCTAGGTAGAATAGTCCCATCACTATAATCCTATATATGTTTAGTAGTACGCCATGATCATCAGCCGTCCAAGGACAAAACAAAAAACAAGCACCTACATAAGGCGCTCAACTCGATCAATTGAATTTGAATTGCGTGCTCCTCCTTTGCATGCCATGTTTTCTTTTCAGTGCTAGTTTTCAGAGACTTCGTTGATTGACCCGTCTTCGCAAAAAGTCCCTTTGCCCTAATAAAAAAATTAAACAAAGAAGAGTACGTGATCGAGAGAGAGAGAGAGAGACCATATTGGATGGGTTGCAAAGAAACATAGTCAGCTTTTCAGCAATAACAACCTAAAATAGGGCCTTTTTTCCTTGTGAAGATTTCACTAGTGAGCCAAATCATCCGGCCAAACCAATTAGTTAGGATTGTAATTAAAAAGTTCGAGCATAGTGATGACATCTTATACATCTATAAGATCCACCTAATAGTACCTTATTCAACAAGAGGACTACGTGATCGAGTTTCCTCTTATCGTCACCGGTTATTGAAGAACTTAGGATCATTCTACGATTTGATCGTAAAACTAAACATAAGTAGTATTTGCTGTTTGATATGATGAAGAAAACAACACTATCAGTCTACGACCATGTTTAAGAGATAGAGAAGGCTTGGAATTTGAGAAACGAGAAGCCGTACGATATATGCAGGAGGGTGGGAGGCACATGGATTTTGGAACAAATATATGTACACAATATTCCTACTACTACAAATTAAAACCTGGCCACGTCGCAGTGTTTCAATTCTTGGGTTGTGGGGAAACACCATCATGCATGCCCGAGTCCCTAATTCATTTGTTTATAAGTACCTCTTAATTAACTCCTTAATCAAATTAAGTCCAATGTGCTCTCTGCTCATATAATATCTTAAGCTTTATTCAGACACTCAGACACAGACAGGTAATGTCATTATGCCCTGCCACTCCCCTATTCTGAATTTCAGGCAAAGCAGGTATCTCAGTTACCTTACTTAATTGCTTCAGACTTAAACAAAACTAATTACAGCTTAATATATTGTTTCGACTAAAATAAAACCAAGTCTCTAAGCTGGTATAGACAATTGTCACCTAGACAATTCCATGGGCCATGACATATATCTTTGATCGATCTGGATGTGAATTTCCAGTCATGAACTAATTGCAGAAATTATTCTCAACAAGATCGTAGATTGATTGACAAATATATGCTCACCGGATCCTCGCTCCCCAACATAATAATATGTCTTATATATGGATTGTGATGGAACACCAAATTCAATTATTCAATAAGCACATATATATGTGTTCATTAATTTAGTAGCAGTTTACATGGGTCCTAATATAGTACTGGTTTTAGGCTTCAGCACACAAATCCAGTACTGTTAGTCCTAAAAAGGGATATTTTAGAGACATCTCAAAAGCAGAGAGAGAGAGAGAGCTGTTATGTCAATTTATCGCTTTTTTTCATATGTAATGGCAACTCGTCCATGCATTAGTATATGTGTGCAAAGGACTTTCGAAAAAAAAAAGCGTGCAAACTGCTATTCCATATAGCAGATACTTTACTTTGTAGTTCTTATTATCAAATAAACAGAATGCAGTAGTAATCACTAATTTCTTCTATATATACAAATTATCGGATAAGAAATTTTATATGCACTCTCTAAAACTCTTAATACACATTTTCTACTCAATACACCACTATTTTAATTTTTCATTCTATTATATTACTAAATACACTACCCAAAATACCTAAAATGTCTCTAATCACAAAAAAAAAAACATAAAATACATTATTATTTGACTACATCTTATCTTGTATGATTAGTATATAAATATAAAATAATAAATACTATGAAGAATACAAACCCAACGCCTCATGAGATGTGTTTAGACGAAAAAGAGTCAAAATGTATATAGATGAAAAAAGAAGAAGATAAAATTAATTAAATGAGGACACATCGATTACTTAAAATGAATTACTTTGAAAATTGAATTAGTTTGTGAAAAAATATATGAATCGATTAGTTATCTAAATTTTCCATTGAAACTTCTATTATAATAGATGTCATCTTAAATTTTCTTGCATTTTTTTCTTTTACTATATTATTTAGTTTTTTAAATTGATTTTGATTTCTATATTTTAATTTATTTTATATTTTCTAATTTTATTATATATGGATGTTTTAGTTATTTCATATTATTACAAAATCTTATTTTAATTATAAAATATTAGAAATATGTATTAAGTAGTTAAGAGAGTGTATTTAAAATTCATCTTATTGAATCAAGTAAGATTCACTAAAATTACTGAATTTATATATAATCATGATATACATATGAACCACCGTCGTAATATATAAAAGGGGTATTTTAGTTTCTTGAAAGAGCATGATGAGGAATCTGCGTACGTATTTCCAACCAAATATGTTATCATTCTCCAAACCAAGTTAACTTAATAACTTGAGTGATAGTTATATATAGTTTCTGCTGCATAAAAATGAAAAGTAAAAGATGAGACAACACTTGAGTGATAAAATAGGTAAAAAGAAAAGATCGATTTGTTTGGATGACTCTCAAGCTTTATACATGAGAATACAGAGGGATCGGAACGTATATTTCTTGTTATTAAAGTCAATAAAAATAAATACACATAACGCTGTTGGACCTCTCCTCGAGCTGAAATATTTAATCGAAGAACAATATTAATATCCCAATGGATATAATATGTATATAACTGACTGACCACCATCTCTTCTCTCTCGCTCTCTCTCTCTCTCTCTCTCTCTCTCTCTACCTCTGCAACTATTTCATCTATCTCTCCACAAGCTTCCAAACAAATAGAATTAATGGAAAGTGAGATTTGCAAGGTTTATTCTTCTCCTTGTGGACGATGAAACAGAAAATCTTCTTCCTGACGTTAATGGGTGTCTCTCTAGTAGTCTTTCTCGGCCGCTCCCCTCGATCATCAACATTCCTATGGCACCAATATTTGTAGCAGATCCCACTTCCCCATATAAACACCAGAATCCAGATCACTCAGCAAGATTTAGTTTCTTTATTATAAATCCATGGCTTATCAAGTAGTTGAGACGACTGAGCAGTATTACAGTCAATACGGGTCGACGTTTGTGGCTTGTCCGAAATGACCATGGTTCCTTCTGCACATCATCAACACTTTGCCAGACAACAACAACAACAACACCCTCATCTCTACGGTGGTTATGGTGGCTGCGGTGCTAATTATTACAACAATACGGCGCCGGACGACCAGAGCTTTGGTGGTCTTCTTATGAGTCAAGTAGAGGAAGGTGGTTATGATCAGTATAGTTATTGTAATAACAATAATAACACTATTACTGATCAATCTTACTTATTAGCATCTTCCGATCTAGTAGTGGTTGATGGTCCCATGGCCGAAGATGAATCAAGAACTAACAGTCTTAACAACGAAGGTGAAGCCGAAACGGGGTCAAGTTCTAAAGCTCATGTATATGAAGATCAGAGAGACGATAGATGGCTCCAATTGAGTATAGGCGGCCACACCGCTACTAGTGCAGACGTCCAAGCTCCGGAAAGAAGAAGCTTGTTAAGGGGTTCATCATCGGCATCGGGATTGATTGAGCTTGATCTCTTATCAGCAAATATATCGTCGCCGTCGTCTTCATCGTCACGGCAATTTCAGTTGCAACAGGCAGCAGCCAGGTCTTCTATGTCGATTCCCATGTTTCACGTTCCCGATCATCATCATCAAATTCGTGTTCCTAATTTCAGCACTAATTTGATGAGCACTACGTCTAATTTATATTTTCAACACCCCGGAATGGGAATGGGAATGGGAATGAGTAGTTCTTTGCTGCCGAGCTTTCCTCAACACCAGCACCAGGAGGTTAACTGGGGATATAGGCCATTGATCCCTCATCATAATAATCATATAGGGAATAGTGCTTCTACTTCTTCCCCTTCGTCTTCTTTTACACAACTGGGACCATCATCCTCCACCTCATATTTTGCACGCCCATTTCAACTGCAACATCATCATCTTCATCATGGCGGTGGTGCTGGGCCGAGCTTAGATTTCAGAGTTGTTGATCCTCCGAGGCGGCCCCAGTCTGGCATCTGGTTTATGCTGCAAGCCTCGCAAAATCAGTAAGTCTTCATACATAACCGACCCCATTGGTCTTTTTTTCTTTCTTTCTTTTCTTCTTTTCTTCTGCCTCTTAGTTTCTTCTCTTTCACTGCAAAATTCGATATGAACTCTGGCCGATTTTTTCATCAATGCAGAGAAAAAGGGCCGTTCTTGCCCCAGATACCTAAAAGCTACCTCAGAATCAAGTAACATTTCCATCTTTTGTGTCCTCAATTCAAAATTAAATCGACCATGCATGTATTTATGAATTCCATTACTTTCTTTCTATGAAAATTTAGGGATGGAAGGATGACAGTTCGATTGATAAAGAAGTATCTGGTTAATAAGCTAAGACTTGACAGCGAATCAGAGGTACGTACGTATCCTCATAGCTAGCTTCCTCTTTCTGAATAAATTGCTGATGGATATAGTGGATTAATGGTTACCTTTGAATGACCAACTTAAGAACACAAACGGAAAAAAAACATCATGAAATGGTTTTCATACTTTGAGTAACGTATGCCCATGGTGGCCTGGTTGGTGGTATAGACATGAGAGAAACAGCAGAACTAAATTGGTTTTCTCTCTAGTAGTCTTTAATTTGTTTCTTCTTCTGAAAATCAGTTTAGGTGGTGAGTACATTTCCTGGCCCTGGTGTAGTCTTCTCTTTAGTTTTGTATTATGTTTACGTGTATCTTTCCATATGGGATGAGCTTATGTTAATTAGTTAGTTATGCACGGTTCTAAGTGATGGCTTACAATTATTAAGTGCAAATTAAGTTCAAATATTGGTGGATAACATACTCAGAGGTTTACCTACCACCCTTAATTTCCCCGAACCTCAAAATCGATGGTAGAGAAATGAATGACCTTTCCCTCTGCATAAAAGAGGTTTCCTGTTTCGGTATGGAAGTAACATTTCAATGAACTGGCAATACTTGCATGCACAGAAAGCAGGTTGGAAGCACAACCAAAAATTCAAAAATAAAAATAAATAAATATATATCTGAAAATAGAAGCACCAATACTGCGAGAAAAACACTGAGAAAGAAACACCCATAATAGGACTTCCTATACGAATTTTAAACTAGAAGCATAATATTTTTCCCTACCCCACTTCAAAAAACTAGAATAGCCACACTCATATAAATGTATATATATTTGTATAGAATTGAACTTATTGAGTATGAAATGATTGTAGTATAATTTGGTGCTAGAGCAGTTTTGATCGACTTAATTTATACCTCATTAACAAATCCTCTACTTACTTTCTTCTTCCAATATAACCTTGTATATTAACATATTAAGGCACAAGCATTCATTTGGATTATGGTTTCGGATAGATTAAAAAGAAGAAGAGCTTAGTTTGGGGTTTAAGAAATTTTCCTCGGTTGTAAAGTGCGCTAGCTAGTTAGCTACATTATCAAACAAGTTTTACCTAAATTTTAAGAAACCGATCTATACAGCCGTTTTAGAGACGAAATTTTGCAATATACACTAGAGGTTATAATTCGTTAAGAGACAAAATTTAGCTCTTTTCTACTATGTATGCGAGTAGAGTAAGACTTCGTATGATCCTGCAAAAGATTATCTTTGAATTTAACAGCTATAGATCGAGGAATGAATCACTTATAATTAAAGTACAATTATTTGTATTGGATATTATTTTTAGGTCTGCAAGATCAGTTGCATGTTATTGCGGCACAATCATTCTTTCAATTCTTCTAACACACACCTTATCATGAAATTATACTATCTGTTCTCTAATAATTGTGCTCAAGTTACAAAAATCTAGAACATATAATTCATGTTAAAGTGATATATATTTGAGCTTTGCACTAGTCAAGTCAGGGTTTCGGGTTTCCTTAACGTCTTCACCAATCTTACAATTGATCTGTAGATTAGAGTGGATCACTGATCGAATCTCAATTACTATGTGTATCTATCTACTAAATATTTCTTCACCCAATCAAATCTTTTTTTCTTTCATTCTTCAGCTTTATTATTGGTCAGGTAAATAAAAATACAAATGCATGCTTTTTTTAGTATAGGGTTAGAAGCGAAAGTAAACTGTACATGCTAAGATGATTTGTTATAAGTATCATGTTAATTAGCCTAGTAACTAAGTTTCCTATGCATCTCGATCAAACTAGCAGTTACCCTTTCATATATACTGAAGCATATATATATATAAGCTGATACAAAGAGCTAGGAAACAAAATCTGTGTACATAGGCAACATTGCCCACACAAGTTGAAAACAAGAATATACATTATAACATTATAATCTGCCTCAGCTAGATGTTTACTACTTGAACACATAACAGAAAAATATATCAAAATAAGAAAGAACATCAAAACTGACTGGCTACGGGTATAGGAAAACACGTAGTGGTGGTTGAATATGTCTTTGCTTGGCCTGAATTGTGTATATGGAAGTTATCACTGCATATATATGTATACCGGAAGAAACGTACTGACATGGAAGTTATCATCTGCATATACTTAAGCTATGTATTTTATAGGTTATATGCATGTCTTGCGATGAATTGGATATATTAGACTTCTTTTTGTGTTCTTACTTACATGCCATAAAGTCAGGAACTGATTAGACGATATATATATATGTGTGTGTGTATCTAATCATTCCCTACCAGCAAACAGCTATGCAGACAAGAAAGAATCAAACTATGCAATTAGGGTTCACCATGCACCAAACCTAATCCCAATCAAAACTGTCATCATATTCGACGACGTTAATTAATAATATATATATATATACACACACAATTATTTAGGATGTGTGACAGACTAAACATTCTCCTCGATTTTCTATACAACGCTCGATGCTATTTTAAATTTCACGTACACACACTTTGTGAAATTCTACAAGTCAATAACCTTGCTTGGCCATTTCTTCAATCTTTAATTTGGGGATCCAACTAGGTGATTTGAATCACTTGGTTTAAAAAATAATTCCATGCCGTCCGGAAAGCCAACTCGTACCCTTCAAACCTGGCAATGGCATGCAACTAAAACACCCGATGGATCATTAGGTTTATAAACCAATGGGTGTGAAAAATAAGCTCCATCTTATACTAGTTAGTCTCTGCTGATCTTAATTAGCGTAGATTTAGGACTCTAATAAACTTCTCTCTCTTGAATCTTCCTGCATATGATTAATTTGATTTGTTTCACACTAGCTAGGGCACATAATTAATTTCTCACTCTAATTATACATCTTGATTATTAGCCATGCACAATCTATGAGAAAGCTTTAAAATGGTGGGATTAGTTCTTAGTTTCCATGCTTCTTTGGTCATTGTAATCACTGCATAGACTTTAAGTGTTTTCGATTTAAACATCTTCAGCTTATTTCGACAGTAACACATACCGGTCGTTCCAAATTATACTAGTGTAGGGACTAAAAAATCACACGTGGATCATGTCATTCTCAATACATATATACCCTATTGCTTTGCCATCAATTAGTTCATTTTCTTTGCTTCCGTTTCATTTCGTCATGCTTTCGTTAATCGCAATTCATTTCATCTTTATTTTTCTTCTTCCAAGTCGGCAGCTAACGTAGGCCCTTGTAATTTGCCCTCCTTTTCCTATTTTATATGCATTCGTTTGTGTTTAAAAAGACCCATCAAGACCTTAAGTGCTGCACTTTGATATGCATGGATGGAATTTTAAAACATCATCATCATCTTCTTCTTCTTCATCATCACCTCCTCCATACAAAGCTGATGGAAACCACACAGATATACATATGCTTTAGGTCTTGACAATTAAAGAATTGCATGAGGGTGTAAATCTACGACAGAAAACATTCCATGTTGGTTGATTAAAGAGCAAGAACAAAGACAAAGCCTGAAAGGCACATATATTTAAGGATAATCCCAGTTAGCTAATATAATAACGACCCGCTAAACCACTAGGGCACGCCAGCACTGCCTTGGAGTTTATTATTATATGAAGCAGAAGGAATATTATTATAGGGGTCGAAGCCTGGAAGGTAGTTCACGAAGGAATCGAAGGAACATTGACCTTCTGCAAATTAGGGTTTTCTGAAGCAACGTGAAAGAGACGTGCATTGAAGATGTTGGATAGGAATAGTTCACCCTGGAGGTGGCTGTGGCTCTTTTTGAAAAATAAAAAGGAGTATATAGTGCATAGTCGTCGCCGTGCTTTTTGGATCCATTACGTGATTTGTTTCTTCTTCTTCTTTTCTGTATAATTATGCTGTGGTTTATATATAGTATATAGTATAATGAGGAAATATAATAATGAAAGTCCAAAGCGTCATGATTTTGGCTTATCAGCAAAGTCTGGGCTGGGGTCGCTCCCTTAATCATTAAAACCGGGAAGTCTAACGTCGTGGGGAGCGGGCAGCCACCCTAGCTACTATTTTCGTATCATAAGTTAGGATTATTAATGACGTAATAATACTACGAAAGTGTTTGTATTTTTTGTTCTTTCATTTTTGGTGAAAATGTTTTTATTTTATTTTTTTTAATGGAAAATTGAAAATAATGTGGAGTCGTGAGTGTGGGATGTGGGGCTTGAAGAATCTGTTGGAGTAAAGAGAAAAGGTTGAGGGAGATTTATGGGTAAAGTAGACGTTACAAGGATTTGGAGCAGGGCACGGAAAAGACGTAAGCTAGTGACAAAGCATGACTCCAACACCACATAATTAATCGTAATTTATGCTTTAATTCGAGCACAGTAAGAAGGAAATTCAAGTGTTAAGCTAGCTCAATTTGGCGATGAATGTAATTAAATATATTTATGATAGGTGAGAGTGTCAGATGATCGATCGATGCCCGTAATTATTTAAGAAGCAATACATACATTATTAAAATTATGTAGGTATTGGTTCGATCTGCAACTTTAATCAATAAGATAATTTAATGTTAGAATGCGGATAAAGATTTTTAAAAAAAAAATACAAAGAAAACTATAGATTAATTGTTGTATAATGATTTACACTCAGTTTACTTTCTAATTAGTTTCCTTGGTAATAGAATCTGCATGGCTATCAGCTATCAAGTACACTTAATTAGCTTAAGGAAAAGAAAAAAAGGCAATTGATGATTTAGTTGCATGATAATGTTTGTTCTAACATGCACAATTATTAAAACAGCACGTACGAAATCACTGTCTGTGCACTCATACATCTTCTTTTCCATGCATGTAAGATTCACGCTGCTAATTAGCTTAGCTACCCCATCACTGACTAATCTGTTTCTTTCTTTTCTGTCATTATGTGCTAATAGTACAGTAATTCATTGATCTGCTTAGTTAATTATGACGCTCGAAAACTTACGAGAAAGATTATATGAATATGCAGGTAGAGATAACATGTAGAGGACAGCAGCTTCTACCTTTCTTGACGTTGCAGCATGTAAGAGATAATATATGGAGTCTAAGGGACGCAGCAGCAGCAGCAGCATCACTCACTTTGCTTCCACTTCCAGACTCCTCCTCCACCTCCACATCAACCACAGATGAACATGTCATGGTGTTGCACTATGCTAGGACGTCGTCGTCTTCTACAACTGCTTGATTAATTAATTCAAACTTAATTTTTCCCATAATTTATTGATTAATCGGGTCCGATGATGTATCATTGTTTATTTAATTATGCAAACCCCTCATTTTTTGTTTTAATTTTATTTAATTTTAAGTTATAATTATCGGTTCTTCTTTTCGTGTTTTTGGTTCATTTCTCTCTAATTGATGGAGAAATAGTTGGGAATACCGTATACCCAAAATCAGTGTTTATACGGTTTTGGGGTTGGTCGCATAACTCAAATCAATATCTATGTACAACTACATCTGCTTGATATTTATCTGTAGTCCTTTGACGCTAACTGCCGAACTGGGGTACAAGCTTAGATTAGTGTTCCATGATTTCGATTACCAAGAATTTTGTGAACTTCTGCCATGCCAGTTAATGTAAATTCAAGAGTTAAGATCACTGAATGAAAGTATAATCAATATTTTAATTTCAATAATTAATTTAGATGTAATGAGGGGTGACCAAGGAATTCACAGTCACAAGCAACCAAGTGCATGATCATCTTGATGTATAAATTTTACATATTAAATAAATTACTACAGGGACGTATAATTGAGGTAAACCTTCGAAGTGCAATAATTGAGGTACCTAAATAGAGGGGTCAATCTTTACAAGAATTATTCAGTGGCTTTCAGCATGAGAATTAATCGTAAAGCAAGATGAGACCTAGTATGAAGCGGGCTAAACCTGGTAAGAAAAGCATGAGTATAGCAGACAAAATTATCAACTGCTGATGAAAAAAAAAGAAAAAGAAAACACGGTAATTAAGCAGATATTGACTGTGAGACATGGTAACACAATCAGACTAGATAATGCTGTAAAATGAACTTACTTGAGCTCTAAAATTTAGTAGCAGTGACTGCGAGACATGGTAACACGGTATTAAAGATGATAAAAGGCTTTAGGACAAGTTCAACAAGAAAAGTGTAGGCAACTTGGCGCACAAGGGAATGGCAGCATGACGTTTTAGTGCACCTACTCAGAAAAAATGGTAACAGAGTGATAGCAGATAACAAATTTACACAATGCTAAATATGTTGGGGATTTTCCAGACTTCAATCCTTAAAAAGAGTAGATATTAAATTGCATAATCCAGGCTAACAAGAGCTCATATATTGTATATTGGCTACAACCATGGAATGAACTGAAACCTCTAAACATATGATGAAGTGATTACAACAAAATACTGTAAGGCACACAATTCCTATTCTCTATCTGAGATTCACTCACTCTCGCAAGCTCAGTAACATCCATTGGCTTGATATGCACCAAAAAGAAGCTTAAAACCCCATGATTGCCCCCAAAGAATTTCGATCCTGCTGAATGTGGTTCCCATTTTGAAAAAATTGCAGAAGCTCAAATTCAAGCCACACCTCAACAAAGCATCTTGTTTCCAAATTCTTTCCAAATACTTTCATCTTTGCATACACCTCAGAGTGTGAAAAGCTGTAGAAATAACCAATTAACAGTTTCATATTCATACCTGTAGGTTTTAAGAAATGAAAACTAAGACAGACATTTTATAGTCTGAGTATGTTAGAATTTTAGCTTCTACTATGCATTCAAAAACAAAATATAACCGAAACCACAACTTTGGATGATTTGATTAATTTGCAGTAGCAAGTGAAGCAAGAAGACTTAAGAAAAAATAAACAGCAAATTTATGTTCTGTTTTAGATCTTGAGTTTTCTTCTTTTCGATCAACATCTAACTCATCCCTTGTATAGAGTACAAGTTTAAATAACCTACTCAATATCTAGAATGGATGCTTAATTAACTAGATTAAAAGTATTTTAGGTTAGATTCAAATATGTAGCTAATTGAGTGGAGCAAAGAGCAAGTGGCTGCAAAATATCCACAGCAGCGAAGTTCGCAGTTGTTCCTAGTTAAACCAGGAACAAAGTACCCTGTTTGTTTCTGATTTTACTAACCTTAAACTGACGCTAGAAACAGACTTGTTTTAAATAAACCTTTCCTCCAATTGAACTCGTAAATAGAAGAAACTGAGATTCTGAGAACAAGGAATACAGAAGGAACGTATCTGCAGCAGCGAAGTTCGCAGCTGTTCCTAGTTAAACCAGGATAACATAAATTCCACAAAGTACCCTGTTTGTTTCTGATTTTACTAACCTTAAACTGAAGCTAGAAAAAGACTTATTTTAAATAAACCTTTTCTCAGATAACCATTGAACACATAAATAGAAGAAACTGAGAACAAGGAATAGAAAAGGCAAGTATTGAACAATAGCGTTTGCAAGTTTTATGATATTTGACAACCAGATATGAGATCATCAGTTTCTGGTTTCTGGATGGATATCTTTCATTTGATGTAGTTTAATGATCATCTTGAAGGATCTAAAAGATGTAGATGAAAACAAGAAGGACATGGTCACATGGACGAAGTTCAATGAGCATTATTATGCATGTACAATCATAACCGTTTGAAAGCTGTTGCTGAAATCATATGTACCTAGAATTACGGAATGGATCTGGATCAAAAGGAAGAGACGGCTGGGAGCACTGCTGCTATTGCAAGTAAATCAACCAGTATCGTTCAGTGCTTTCACAAGTTGGTTGCCATCATCCTTATTCATTTGAATGTTCAGCTATTGATTCAGAGATTTGAAGATTAGATGAAGTAAATTAGATCTAATGCTAAAAAACATGCATAAAAAGTAGAGGTAAGCATCCTCAGATAATTATATAAACCATTTTTGTCTTCAACTCAGAGAAAGAAAGAAGGCAAAAATCACTGCTTTTTACCCTGGTTGTATTGATGTACATTCTTAGAGCACAGGCAAGACCTCCAAAATATAAAGGGAGAAACTCCAGCCGTGGTCCAAGCTGGAACAAGTTGTTTCGTCAGCCTTTCCTACTTTGTAATACTATGATCCAGCTGCAGAATGAGATGAAGAAAGCATTTTTGCCATTAGTGAAACCCAATAACACAAGATGAACTTGAAGCTTTTTAGGAAAACAAAACAAATATTAATAATCAAAGGCTCCCAAGTTCATGCTATGAAAAAATGAAAAATTGATAATCATAGACAAACCTTGTACATCAAGTCTGTGAAGGTTCTGAAAGAAAAACGACCCGTGTGGCAACCAAGCAAGCTTCTAATAAAGCGGCGGCAACTTTATTTGGTTACGCCTTTCGAACTCACCAATGCCCCCGCCACATTGAACGAACATGGTGCTTGTTAGCTTGTAACTAATTGAGCGTGCCTACATCCGGAGTATGGCCTGTCATAACTGAAATTAGTAACATATATATGAAACATTTATTCATGACACTAGCTTATTAATCAATAAATCTTGAAACAGAGCAATTCAAATTGAAGAAGTTGATTTGGTTTTGGACTTAAGAATAGAGATAATGCGTCTATAGTCAAAGTAGCAGCAGGGTGAATGAAGCCATACAATTAAAAACAAATTTTGTATTCTCATTTTATTTTGTTTTCGAAGTTGGCAAAATATCAGTGAAGGCAAATGAAGAACAACACAAATAAATGGAGAAGTTCGTACCTAGCTCCAAGTTTTCCTAAATACAACAGAAGACACGTGTTGGATCTTATAGTAGTCCTCTCCTCCAAACTGAAGCCTATTATTGAATGCAGCAGGCATACCCTCCAGAGTTAATTTTCTCAGGGTAGTAAGATATCTCAGCCCATCTGGAATTCTCTTCAAACTGTCACAGCGATGTATGTACAAACGGCAGAGACTAGGCATGGCTCCTTGTTCCACCTGAAAATCCTCTATTTCGAAGGCGCAGATAAGGGAAAGACACTCAAGACTAGGAAAGCCCCCGTTGGAGAAAACAAGGGTCTTTGTATTCTTGTACTCGAAAGTCTGCTCCATAAGGCAGAGAGTCTTGAGGTTTGGCAGTTTCTCTAGCACTACCATTTGGTCGTCCTTGAGTTCGGTTTGAACCAACGTTAACTTAGTGAGGTTTGGGTAGTCATGCAGAAATTTTGGCAACTCTACAGTTAGTCCATTCAAATTCAACTTGTATACATTACGACAACTGGACAGTAGTTCAGTAACCTCTGTGCCACTAGGATTTCCAAGCCAGTAGAATACATCGAGAGATCGAATGCGGTCAAGTGTGCCGCTTATAAATTTCAAAGTTCCTTCCAAATTTTCCAAGCTGCTTGTCATTCGTATCCCCAGTTTCCTCAGGTTTCTTAAATCAGAGAGATCATTCAGGTCAGAACTGATTCCTGAAACACATCTGGGAGTGGTTCTGATTCCTGAAACGTCCTCAAGTCGAGAGTTTGCAAACAGATCAATCTGCCTAGGGATGACGGAAACCTTGTTATGTTAGTCCTGAACAGACTCAATCTCAAGTGGACCATGTTGCCAATCTCTTTGGGCAATTCTACCGGGCTATTCATCCATTCAAGCTTCAAAACTCGAAGCAATCTGAACTTCTTAAACAACGATCCTACTACTTCTCATTTCTGAGAATCCAGTCATTCCAGTTTCCTGGACCTGGGACAAAGTACAGTAGAGACCGAAGGTGGCTGTCTTTGTGGTTTCTCAATGGAACTAATTCATCAGCATTCTTATCCAAGTAGATTGCAAGTCTACGAACTTTAATTGTTGCCGTAGCATTGGTTACCATGGAAGAAGAAACAGGAGTTATGTTTTGATGTGAATAATTGACACTCTGGAGAAAGTTCTCCTCTTTCGCCTTTTCTAAGCACAAGTCTCGCATGAGATCATGAAGACAGCAAGATTTAATCTTTCTAACTGAACCTCGTTCTCCAACTTGAACCACACATCTTTCAACCAACTCAGTTAAATAGCCATACGCTACATCCTCCATTGTTTCTTGTGATGCAGATATAAAACCTTCTGCTATCCATAATTGAGTCAATCTTTTCACTGGTATCTCAAAATCTTCAGGAAAATGGCCTAAATACAGAAAGCAGGGTTTTAAGTGATACGGTAAATCATCATAACTTAATGCCAACACCCACAATGCTCCTTTATTTTCTTGTTCATGGCCTTTTCCTCTTCTAATATATACATGTATATTTTTATGCACCATGTCCCACTCATCAACTGTCTCCTTTCTTGCTAGAAGTCCAGCGAGCACAGTAATGGCTAATGGGAGACCTGCACAATGTTGAAGCATCTTTTTTCCCAATTTTTTCATCCTTGTGGAAGCACTGGAATCTGAACATTAAAACCAAAGCATAAATAGTTATAATCATAGCCACAAATTCAATTACAGATATAAGATCAAAGTTTAACAGTTTTGGAAATCCTCCTATGCATATAGGAGCTGGAAGTATTGCTATATACGGTGGTTAAAATAAACGGCAGTAGGCAACTTGCTATTGCTACTCAAATAGTCTTTTGCAGTACTACCAACTCCTAAATATATAATGATCTTCATATATATATGCTTACTGTCGAGCAAAATGTTATTTGGGGCTGGAAATCGATATTAGGCATAAGTGCATAACTACTTAATTAGTGAATAAGAAATTATAGCAAATTCAAAATGGATGGAATTACCTATTTCCTCTCTACCGAAAACTACTATCTTATTCAACAGTCGCCAACTTTCATCGGCATTTAGTGGTCGAGGTTGGAAGAGGAAACCATTTCTGTCTGAATGCAAAGCTACTTCGTCATTGCGTGTGGTGAGTATTATTCTGCTCTTAGTTTCCTCGCACAGTGGAAATGCAGCTTTCAGAGACTCCCATGTATCGACACTCCATATGTCGTCAAGTACTACCAAACATCTACTCTCTTGTTGCACAAGATGGAGCTTCTTGGCTACTTCCCCATCCTTCATTTGAGCAATCTCTGCTCTTTGCACAGTAGAAAGTTTGACTAAGATCTCTTCCCAAACATCTCGTACTTGACATCGTTGAGATATACAAACCCAAGCAAAAGAATCAAAGTGTTGCCTGACCTCCTTATCATGATAAACCTGTTTTGCAAGAGTTGTTTTCCCCAAACCGCCCATCCCCCAAATAGAAACAACTCGGTGGCTGTCGCCGCTTCTGATCAAATGCATTGTCAAATCTTTCACGCTATCCTCCAGCCCAACAATATCACGTTCAACGATATGAGAGTATGTCCGCCTTAGTTGTTGCTGCCTTTCATACACAGAAGCCTCACCTCCACTCTCCCTTGTCTGTCTGATGTTGTAAGTCTCCAAACGAGACCTCAAAGTAGAAAGATCGGTGGAAATTTTCTGAATTTCTGACCCAATTTTGTGAAGATCAACTCCTTCCTTGCACATGCAACCAAACCTTTTCAGAACACTCTTAAAACCTCCTTCCCTCTTGGACACCACTTTCAATACATAGATTTCAACCACATCTTCCAAATCATAAGCAGCATCTCTAATTTTCGCAACCCAGAAACGAACAGTTTCATCATCTCCTTGTCTTACATCAGTATCTTTGAGGAAACCCTTCATCAACTGTAGCTCAGTTTGTGCAAGCTCAACTTGATCGCTGACTCCATACAAGAACTTCCCTTCTTGGATGATGAGATCTCCCAGTCTTTCAACCACAAAGGAAACTACCGCCTCAGCCGTGCTCTCTTCGCCAAAAGGGAGAGAAATGCAAGTTTTTTTTGGTACTTCAGATTGGTGATCGATATGCTACCGGTAGAGCACTATCTTTCGTCTATGTGGTATAGGCACGAAAGTCCAAGTCAAGCAAGTCAACAAAGTAGAGTTGGTCTTTCTTTCCACCTTCCTGTGTTTTCCTTTCATAATTACACCAGACCACAAACAATTCCGACTTGTACGAAAGTTGAGTTTATATGCTCTTAGACAATTTCCAGATAAGATATTATTACTTGCAACTAACTTTGGTAAATCTACTTCATAATTTAATCTTAGGAGAATTGCAGAGAAGATTATTGTTGATTAGCTACTAAGATAACCTTCTTTAGTGTCTATCTTGCATATAAGAAAAAGGACTCGAGGCAAAAAAAACTTGCATATTTGAGTTTGGATGAAATGATGATACTCTCTTAGCGTTGTTGTCACTCAGAAGCACGCTGTCCAGATGAGGGCAAGCTATTCAGCCGAGTCAATATAAGAATTGCAGAAAATTCAGTTCGAATTCCAGAATAGCAACAAACAATATAATCATCCAGGGTTCATAACAAGACTATATGTTTTCGGAAGCGATAGCAAGTTGCATACCACCATTTATAGTAGCTACAATCTATGGTAACTACTAATCCTCACAAGCAGAACAAAGTAAGAACACATTTACAGCCAGAACTAACGCCTTTATATGTAGCTGTATAGGGGTGATGTGAAACCAATACCACATAACATTAGCTTCATATCCTGCACATCCCAGTTCATGATACTTGGAACAATAACCGCTTCAAATGCTCTACTTATGATTAAATTTCTCATCAACCCCGGTGAATCAATATTGAGGAATGTAGGCGACAAATTTTAATTTAAGAAACCCCTTCAGGGGCTTCTTTATTGAACCATTTAATCTTTAATTCCCAAGGAAATCAAATTTCACACTCTTCACAGGAAAGGTTGATTTCATTTTCCACACTTCGATAAACAGTATCGGTTAGACTGTTACCTTTACAAGTAATCTAGAGACGGAGCATTTCTAGAAAGAACCAAGAAACATCATATGAATTTCACTAGAACAACCATATCATTTTAGCAAGGTCAGCCTTTGACAACAAGAACCTAACTGGTAGACTATGAAACATGCTTGATGCTACATAAAGACTCTAGCAACACAAATAGTATAGTACTTACAAACAGTATGTAAGTGTAGTTAGTGTACTAGTGATTTTTTCTTTACAATAAGAAATGCAAATATAAAAGGATTGAATATGGAGAGATGATATGGACATAATGGGTAACTCACTCATCAAGCCATCAATCTACAGACATAGTCGCATGCCATTAAAGTACTAAAAGTAAACCAGTTAGCTCAGATGAAGCAAATTCCATTTTTGTAAATGAGAGAAAATAGTAACAGTACAAAAAAAAAAAAGACAGAGAAGTGATGCTACAGAAATTACAATAAAAACATTGGTTGCTATTGTTAATATGGGAGAGAAATAGGTGCAAAGCCCTGTCACTGAAACCACTTCTTAGACCATTTCTCCTAGGGCCCATGGTTTATGCTAAGGTGGCGGTATTGTGAAGCTTCTGGATGGCACTGCAGATTTAGCACCACATATAACAATGTTTGCTCCCATAATTTCAACTTGTCAAAGTCCTCCAATGTCCAGTGAACTCAATGTATCGCAAACACTGGTTCGTACCGATCCAACCAGTGAACCCAAATAGTCTTAGCCACAATCTTACTCTGCATCAATCCAATTCAGACATATTACCTACCTCAATGGTGTTGTTTTCTCTATTCACAGGGATGGGTTTAGGTCCTAGATAAGTTGTTACCAAACTAAACTTATACCAAACAGCATCAGCTCAAGTTGTTCTAATCCTATCTCCCCCGGCATCTTTCATGATACATGAGTACTAAGTTACTAACCCTTCAACTGCTAAAAAACAAGCAATCCATCTAATTTGCACTCTTTATAAAGATCAATTCAGACATGTTACTGGCATTCCGATATTACCCTCTTCCAAACTATTTCCTAATACATAGATCACACTTAAACTTTAAGCCAAAACTATCAGTTACACTAGATCTACAACATGTATTGTAAACACAAAACCTCAAAATTAGTTCAGTTGAACCAATCCTTCATCTGAGCAATGTCTTCCCCTAACCAACTACAGTCTAATAAGTACAGTATGAAACATGCCGCATAACTACCAGCATTCCCTAGCAGCAATACCATAATATATATTGTGCTAATGTAGATGATACGGACATTGTTAAGAAATTAGTTCAATAGGTTACTGAAAGCAAATTCCAATTCCATTTACTGGAAAGAACAATAACTTATAAAAACTTGGGGAAACAAGTGATGCTACTGAAAACTTGCACTGCAAACTAAGGTTAACATTGTTATTAAGAGCGAAAATAGGGCAAAAGACCCTCTCAGACAAGCACTTCCTCCGCCGAGGGTTTATGATAAACGTTACACTATTTCTAAAACAAAACCATACAATAAAACAAAAAACAAAAAAACAAAAAAGAAAAGAAAATGAGAGCAGAAAAGTTAACACTCACGAGAACCCCTTGCGAAGCTTCTGGATAGCACTGTACATTTTCCGCCGTGATCCGACGGCGTTTATCCCCATATCCTTAAGATCCTCCAACGTCAGCATCGGCAAGACCTCGTCATCAACCTCATGTATCTCAAACACAGGTGTATACCTACTCAACCCTAATTCAATAAGCCACGACCTCACTCCGCTCCAATTGGACTCCGGCATCTCAACGGCGTCGTTTTCCCTACTCTCCGATCCCCTCCCCCAAAGTCCTCTCCTCTGCTCCTCCCAATTCTCCTCCGCCGACTGCACCGGACTCTCCTCCCTCACCGGACTGTGATCTGCACTCATCCACCCCTCGCCGTCCTCCCGGCTATCCCCTCCCTCGTCGATCTTTGAATTCGCCGTCCAATTCGACCGGACTCTCTTCGTCGCCGCCGCGCGCTTCGATTTCATCTTTCTGTTCCCAAACTCAAATCCGCCGTCGCCGTTCTGGTTCCGATCGTCTACCTCCGTCGAATCGTGGCCGTTGACGAGGTTCGTGATCGACCTGGCCTTGACGGATTTACTCGACTCCTTCGGAAGCTTCCAGGGGTACCTGGCCCGCCGCATGTGTGAGTCGATCGAGACGGTGGCGGCGGGCTGGTCGCCGATCTCGCCTAACCGGACGCTGGGCCGGCGCTGACGTTTCTGGCCCAATTGCTGCGGGCCGGGGTTTTCGACCGAGTGGAGAGCCGTTGTTGTTGCTGCTGCTGGTGCGGTTGTTGTGGTTGGTAGTGGGGCCGTCGATGGGGTTGTTGTGTGAGGTGGCTGTGTCGACGTGGCGGTGGTGGTTGGGCCGGCGGGGATTGTAGCTTCCAGTGGCTGTAACTCAGCTGCCATGAGAGTGAAGAAGAGGACAAAAGGCACAGAGAGTGCGCGTAGGATAAGGGATCGGGTAATTCTTAGGAGATAAGCATCACTGTTGGGATATGGGCCGTTGGATCAGTAATTGCTTCTTGGTCTTTTAATTTTATTGGTAATCGACGGCGAACGGTGATCACCTTCTATATATATATTTTTATCGTGGTCAAAGTAAAAAGTCTCGCGCTTACCTCCCCGCCTAACTAGCATAAGACCCGCCTACCTTCCAACACAGAGCCCCCGTTTCCGTCTAACCAGTATAGACCGCCTAGATATCGCAGAGCTAACATAGAGCCTCGCCTAGAGTCCGTTTAACCAGTATAGATTTTAGTCTAGAGTCCGCCTAACTTCAAACTAGCCAACATAGAAACCTCCTTAGAGGCTAGAGTAGTTATCGCTTAGCCGGTATAGAATCCTGCCTACAATCTGCGTAGCTCCCGTTTAGGGTTGACCTAATTCCTGTCTAACCAGCATAGAATACTGCCTAGACCGTCTGTTTGGGCCACAATTGGAACTTATTTCAATTGGGCTTTTACCCCGAGGCCCAGAGGGGTTCAGGTTGAACTGAATCCGGTTTTGGTATTCTCCCGTTTCGTTTAGGAAAGATTTCTTAGAGGGAGAGTATCGATTTGTTACTTAATCGGATCGAGGTTATTTCGTAATAATCTAATTACACAATATACGAGTTACCTTAACGGATAATAAGGTGTAAACTCTGATTAGGGATAACTAGGGATTGTTTCGGGTAGCAATCCATCTGAAAAGATATCTTTGCCGAATCAGTGATTGATTCGCTTGGGACTCGATTTGGCTTGTCTCGGCATTAATTGAATGGTGATCTTAATGAAGGGTGAGTTCCCTAAATCAAGAGGAAGTTTAATCCCATTTAATTTGTTGTCTATTTACTTGGAGGCAGAATAAGGAAGGAGACTCCTAGTTGATCTCGGAATCCGCCAGGTTGGATTTTCCAGCCCTAGGGTTTCATGAACCATATAAATATAACTATTTTACAACGAAGAGAGGGTTCTCAACCAAACACAAACACACACAAGTTCTAGCGCACCGCTAACTTGCCAAAGCCTCTCCGGAGCAACTCACGCAATTTGCCTCCACCTGCGATCGATCCGATCTCGCATTCGTGTCGAGCGGTTGCTGAGCGACTCACGCAATTTGCCTCCACCTGCGATCGACCACGTCTCGCATTCGTGTCGATCGGTTGCTTAGCCAATCGAGTCAGTCCGCTACTCCGGTAGCGATCGAGTCAGTCCGCTACTCCGGTATCTTTTCATGCATGTCAAGAAAATTGAAAATACGTATTTATTATCGTTGATATTATTATTTCAAAGGAATTCGGTACAAGCCATGGGCTGGTGATTCGATTGAGGTGTTTAAATATATCATGTCAGGATCTTTTGTAAGTGATCGATTTTAAAATTTTCTGTAAATAAACATCAATGCATATGTTTGGGCCTAAATTACATTTATCCAGGGCTTTGGGCTGAGGCCTGTAAGGTTACCCATTGGTGGGTAATCTGATTTCATTTAAATCAGTTTCTGTCTGGGAAAAGCTTTGGAGTCCTTCTTCAAGTCTGACTTGGAGTTGATTTAACAAATACAATCCTATTCGATATCAGAATCCATATGCTTGTTACATATGTGTTTGGGGTTTTGAGATCATTATATAAAGAACTCCAGGACAACGTAAAAAGGGTTCAACACCATACAACTACAAGCTTTTGCCCTGCAAATCTTACAAGCCTCTCCGGAGCACTCTCTCTTGCGAACAGCCTTCCACCAACTGCAATCGACACTCTTCCAACCTAGCCGCAAACCTACGCCCACCACATCTGGTCGCCGTAAACCTGCCGTTGTTGTCGAAAGTGACTTGCGTTCGTGTCGGAGCGTCGCTGAGACAAATCGAGTCCAGTCGTCACGCCTTGTGACAAATCGAGTCGTTACCCCGGTAACAGTCTTTCCCAATCTGCTAAAAGGTTGGACGAACGCCATCCGCGGTCTTGATATATAGCTCTGCTTTGCATCCCAGGATCGAAGTAAGATATCTCAATCTACCGAAAGGTTGAGGAAAAATCCTAGTAATTGTTTACTTAGGTCTTGCTCGAGCCCTTACGCCGGTTTGTCAACGTCCGCGTACAGTTGCTTGATCGAGAAGTCAGGTAGCAGGGAGCAGACGAACACGTTCGCCAGAGTCATTCGCTCGCCAAGGTTGATTCATTCGCCAGACGTCATCCGCCACCAAGGTTGTACCTAACCCAAAGGTACTGGCACGCTCGCACCATGACTGAAACTTACGTCCGCCACCCCCACGTGTTGATAGTTCGACAGGTGTCAAAACCGACGCGAACAGCATAGACGTACCACCTCACACTCAATGAGCTACGATGAATTGCAGATAATAAGAGCTTCCAACACTTCGGGTGCTCCCGGTTTGATTCATGAACGATGCCTGAAAAGGTCGACGGAGAACGACAAGTACATACTTAAGAATCAAGTAAATGTATTTAACAAAGAGGAACCACAATCTGCAAAGAACACGTCCGAACAAGTAGTGCAAGAAGGCAGCTCGGATCAGTCAGATGTTCTCAACAACAAAAACCTACTCCCACAACCGGTTGTGCCGATATATGATAATAATGAAGTCCCACAACCGGCACAATCGGCACAATCGGCACAAACTGCAGCGCAGCCAGCACAAGATTGCGGTGGAGAACAAGAAGAGAAAACCCTTGATAACATCTTCAATGAATGTTTTCCAACTCCTGATGACTTTGACGAGTTGAATGCACTATTGGAATGGTAGATCCGATGGGGCAGCCCATCGATAGCAATAGCCAACATCTTCAGGGACTGGCATGGAAAGTACAGAGACCATAACTGCTTCCCTCCGATGACGTATACGTTATGTATGTATATGTATATGTAATTATATATCTTAATACATTAAACATGAAGGTTAGAGTTTATATTATGTTGTCTGTTGTATTTTAACTCAAATATACATCTTTTATTACTATTTGAGGAAGTAGTCAACAAGCCCGTCTAGCTCAGTTGGTAGAGCGCAAGGCTCTTAACCTTGTGGTCGAGGGTTCGAGCCCCTCGGTGGGCGCTTGTTTTTCATTTTTGGTTTTGTCTCGGTGAAATGTAGGTCTGAAATTTTGGAGTTTTCCATGATACTTGGCTGATATGTGCCAGACTACCCAGCTATTCTTCTTCTTCATAACGATATGTGACGAGTCATCTATCATCATAGTACCGGAAAGTGATCGAATCCTTTCAAGCAAGAATGCCTGAAACTGCAACATTTCAATTGGAAAACAAAAGATGGTGTTGTTTCCATTTCTTTCCTCTTGGTCAGACAAGGATCATGATGGATAAGGAGGTACTGTTCTTCCATTTCTAAGATCTTATAGGTACAATAATGAGTATTTTCTCGAAGAAAAAAAAAAAACAATAATGAGTCATGATAAGAAAAACATATAAATTACGCTACTCAAGAGTTTGTAATTGACTTGATCACATGAGAGATGGTGTGTGATGAGAATATACAATCGGTGATAATAAGAGTTGAGCGAGATAATATTTGATGAGAAAATAGATACATAATTGTACACAATCGGTGATCGGTGGTAAGTGATCATCTTGACATGAATTCGAGTCACAATAGAGAATGTATCAGACAGAGGATACATTACCATATACCGCTCATTAGTAGTACAAACAGCAGAAGATGAGGCAGAGGATAAGTAGTTTAGTTGGAGTTGCAAAATCTGATTTAGTCTGCGTTTGAAAAGAAAATTGTAGTTGGTTGATAGAAATCCCTTCAATTGTACCGTTTCATTTAACAAACAAGTCAACATAAGTACTAAAGTGTCACATAAAACTTAATTTCAGACACCAAACTGTCATCTTTGAAACGTTGGATACTAAAATGTCCAATTGGCCATACGTCAGGTACCATTGGAGGAATTTACTCTTACTGAAATGTCTCTGGTTTGCCTACAACAAAAAAAATTCAGAAAAGGACTTGAGACAGTTTCATACAGTTAGTCTAGAAATGACTTCTTTAGAATTGGCTGAGCTTACAAGGTGACCAATTAGTTGTCTTAATAGCTTCAGGCTGGTCTTCCACATCCAGCAACAAATCTCTACCATACTGTTATTCTATATCAAGTTAGAACATCGGTCATACTGAGAGCCATGATATTTTTCCTAAACAAATAATGTACTCATTACTTCCTAACTAGATTGTGACTACCTGAGGAATCAGAGTGGCTTTCTGATCCTGTGTGAGCAAAAGGGAAGTAGAATCTCTTGGCGCACTGTCCTTTAATGACACGAATGGCACAGAGCTAGACTCTGGCACAGACGACAACAGCTCCTCCTGGGAGAGCACCTATATCATTTATGGTTATGAAATCAAAACTATTAAGAAATTTGGTGTGTGCAGATTACGCAAGTAGTTGGTGGTTATTAAGCTAAAATGTTAGTGGTTCAACGTTAAGCGCAGTTCTAGTACCTCAGAAACAGATGCATATCCACTTGGATTCTGCTCACATTAGCAAAGCATTAGATCCACAAAAGCAAGCTTTGAGGCAAGAGACTGAACAAGGAAATATGGTCAGTTGCTAATGAATCATCCCCGTTATACTTGTTAAGCAACACTGTTACCTCTACTTGATTCTGTAAGCCTTGCCAGTTATCTACAAAAATCATAAACAGAAAAAGCTCTCAACTATCTCAAACAGTATATTCCTCAAACAAAGTCGCAATGAAATAAGGGTGCATTTTATATCCAACAAGCTGATTTGATCATGAGTATCCTAACCTTATCACATCCAGGAACAAGAGACTGCAGGAGCTTCATTCTCATACGGATTTTAGCTCTTCTAGCCTGGAAAAAACCACCCCAAAATTCTTAAAGTTGTGAAACCATTTACCAAGAAATTGCATGTAGAACACAGAAGAAGCTGTATATACCCTTTCCGCAAGGCTGTGACTATCGGTTGCTTCACCCCTTCTTGCCTTAACACGAACATAATCTTCTGTTTCGACTCCTTCACCACAAACTCTGGTCTTCTTCCCCTTCAGCTCCTTCAATTAATCCTTCTGTATAACCAAGATTAACCCATCAAACATAAGCAAAATAGCTAGTACGTCTATAAAGATTCAAGTAGAATCAACCCCATTACCATTTTTGCTTCCTCTTCTTTTCTCCTCCAAGTTACCACTGATCCTGATTCATATGAACAAAGGGTGTGTACATGTATTGTTATTTTCACAGCGACATTTTCAAAGAGGGGTCAATGCATGTGTGCGTGGAAGGTGAAAGTGACTGCTGCAGAAGCGAGCAGGTATAAATGAGTTGCATGAATTTGGAGATGCAGGGGAATCTCCTGGAGGTTTTCTCTCCCAAATAAGGAGAAACGGGCGGTGATTATCGTTGTGCTGCTTTTTTTCCTGAAATAAACGAGACAGGCTCGTCGATCTTTTGGGCACGAAATACCAGCCAGTTTCAGCAGGGGGAGATCGCTGTACGAATAACGCTGCCATTTTAGTACACTTAGTTTCAAATTATTTCAATCTTTGAATTGTGAAGACTGAAGACTGAGTAAACACATCAAAGAATTTATGATTCATAACGTTATTGTCATAAGTTCCAAATACCAAATTTGTTCTTAAGGTTATTGATTCCCCATTTGTTTCTTCATATTACAAAACAAAAATGAAAATATTGGCATCACATCCCGCTAGGTGGAACGGATCATCTGTTTTTCGTAGTAAACCCAATGAGGCCTCTGTCTGTTCATCAACACCATAATTAAGGTTTGGGGAGCTTCTCTAATTCAGATCCACACACACCATATGAACACATTAAACAATTTTCCCATATGTATACACACAAATAATCAAAGTTTATTAAGAGTGGTCAAGTTTGTGGTACTCTGTACATATGTTGATGTGGGTGCCGTTTAAAGCAATATCCTCACAATTTGGCTACGTACAGTTATAATTTGGAGTTAATTCCATCTGCCAAATATATAACTTCCACTTAAAATGTTAGTGCTAAAATAGCGAATATTCGATAAAAAATAAATAAATAAATAAATATATATATATATATATATATAGCGAACATTAGTTTAAAATAATTTTAGACTAAAAACTTAGATAAGTCCGTATTCGTACTATGACCTCTTTAGCATCATTTATATCCAAATATCTACTCACTTCCTACAAATGCATACAATGGCAGCCCTCCTGCTCAAGTTCTTCCTCGACCAAATAGGGAAAATATCCGTAATCGGCAAAATAATTATTTCTTGTGAGAACTGAAAATAGAAAGAAGAAGAACCAATCTGGGACGGATTGACAGACTTTGGCGCATGGCAGTCACTTGTGGTCCAGGACATTTGAGAGTCAAAATGGCCTTTGGTAACAGTCGTATGGCCTTACGTAATTAGTACTTTGAAGTTTGGCATTCTTCTCAGTTGTGTATCTGCAGCTTTCTATTTACTACTTCCCTATTATTTAGCTCAAGTATGTCAACAAGCTTAAATCAAATCTGCCTTGCTCCATATATGGGAAAACAAAAGCAATCCTACTGATCCAAGCTGGGAGTGAAACTCAACACTATTTTTTTATAAGAAATAATCGTAGACATTCTTTATGGTATTGTGTTTATTATATTGTGATATACATAATTATGTTAATTACACGATTAATACACTATAAATTCTCCATCGTGAACTTTAATTTTATCGAATAAAATTTCATTATAATTTATGTTTGTTATATAAAACAAAGTTCCTTTGAATTCCCTAAACCCAATCCCTCATCCCTTCTTGTAAGAAAATTATACATAAAATTACACACTATGCCTTAACATTATTTCATAAAACAGAAAAGGAAAAAAAAGGCTCAGGAGCCATAACGAGCCGGATGAGTCACCAAGCCACCACAGCCACCGCACCCAAATATTTAGAAATGTCAACATGGCTTCCGATCCGTGACGTGTACGGCCCGGATTCAAAGTCTTCCGCCGCACTAGATTCCCTCGTCGTTATAAGCAAGCCCTCTTTTCTTCTCTCTCTCCTCCTCATTCTCTCTCTGGTGTACTCTATCATCGTCCTTCTTCCTTCTCGATCCGAACCCGCGCCAAACAGTCCTGAGATTCCGATCTCTCACTACAGATCTCAAATCCGAAATCCCCTCCCCCAAAATTCAATAAACTCCACCCTCTCTTTTTCATCTCTCTTCTCTCTTAACCCGTGGCGCTAAATTTCACATCTTTGGGCAAAATTAAAGGAGGCAAAAATAACCTAAAAAATTAAACCATTTGACAAATTTTTTATTTATTTATTTTGTTGATCTTCATTTTTTTTGCTGAAAGTGGAAAGATTGGTGTATATATGTTGGTTGGTGGATCCAATTGTATAAAGAAATTGAGGAAACCCTAGGGGGTGGTGTGATGGGGAAAGATGAGAGTAGCAACAAAGAGGCTGGGGATGTTGAGGAAGGTGAGATTTCCGATTCGACTTCGGTGGAGGAGATCAGTGAGGAGGATTTCGTAAAGCAAGAATCCAAGGTTGAGATTAAATCCAACGGCGTAGGTGGCGACGGAGCTAGGTTTTGGACGATGCAGGACCTCTACAACTATCCCGGCTTTCGTGGATACCGGAACGGCCTGGTTAACCTGGCCTGGGCTCAGGCCGTGCAGAACAAGCCGTTGAATGAGCTATTTGTGATGGAAGAGCAGCAGAGAGCGGCGGTGGGCTCCGGCAATGCGAAGGTGGTGAATCTCGACAGTGGGGATGAGATGGAGGAGGGGGAGCTGGAGGAGGGAGAGATTGATTTGGATTCGGAGTCCGGCGATAACGGAAATGCTGCTGCTGGTGGTGGTGGTGGTATGAATGTGGATGGTTTGGAGAAGAATGAGGTTTGGGAGAAGCGAGTGAACTTGCTGAGAGAGGCATTGGAGTCCCTGACTATTAGTGAGGCCGAGAAGTAAGTCAAGTGGTTGTTTTTCGAAGCTGTTTGGAGTGGAATTCAGCGCCTAATTTGAGTTTGTTATGTTAAGGGAAATGTTGATTGTTGTTGGTTGATGTTTTTGCAGATCATTTGGGGATGTGTGTCGCCGATTTATTGACAGTTTGGAGAGCTTGCGAGGGGTGCTTTCGGAGATAAGTGTGTCCACTAAAGAAGCTCTTGTTCAGCAGCTGTTCAGTGCCATACAAGCTATTAGCTCTGTAAGCTTCCCAAGATTATCTCACATTGTTTGTGCTTTCTCTATATTTTTTGGAAGTCTGGTTATTGAAAATGTGGAGGTTTGTAGGTGTTCTGTTCCATGAGCCCCGACCAGAAGGAGCAGAATAAAGAGGTTCTATCAAGGTTTGTATTACTGTTAATGCTCGTAATCCATCGTCATTTTTAAAAAGCCGTGTTTGTTTAGTTAAATTGGTTTGTTGTTTTTCGTAACAGGATACTTTCTTCTGCAAAGAGTGATCCTTCTCCTTTTCCTGCAGAGCAGCTAAAAGAGGTGTGCTTTTTTGTTAACATACCTCAACATTTTACTGTCCTTGTTTGCAATCAGTTTAGCTAATTGTCCGTATGCCAGGAAGTACTGACGTGAATATTTTTAATTTCCAGATAGAGTTGATGAGTTCCTCTATGGATTCCCCTGCTATTTTCCCTCATACCAAAGCAGGTACTAAAGGGAACGAGGTACAGTCTATCAATGGGGTTTACAATACAGGTTCTGCTACTGCAGTTGCAAATGCCAGTCATTTGTTCACTCATTCAGCTAATAATTCATCAGATATACCTGTATCTGTGGTTCATAGAAATGCAAGTATATCATCCGAAGTCCCAAGATCAGTAACATCTAGTTTTAAGGGTAGGGGGCTCATGCTACCCCTCTTAGACCTTCATATGGATCATGATGAAGATAGCCTTCCATCTCCAACACGAGAACCACAAACACGTTTTCCTGTTCAGAAACCATTGGTTGTTGGTGATGGGATGGTAAAAAAATCAGGTTCGGAGACAGCTCGAGTGGCCTTAAATGCAGAAGGTTCAAAAATGCATGTTTATGAAACTGAGGCTCTTAAGGCTGTTTCGAGCTATCAACAAAAATTTAGTCGCAATTCTTATCTGACAAGTGATCTTCCAAGCCCAACCCCTTCAGAAGAGGGTGATAATGGGGATGATGATACTACTGGGGAGATATCTAGTTCTTCTATGTCTAGTAATGTGAGAACTCTACATCCCCCAATTTTGGGTCATCAACTTGTTTCTCCTCCTCCTCCTCCTACCATCTTCCCAGGTAGCTCTGACATGCAGGGACCAATTGCTTCAAAAAGTGCTGCTTCTGTGAGTTTGGTGTCTAATATGCCCGTTAAATCTTCAGCTAAAAGTAGAGACCCTAGGCTTCGATTTGCCAATTCTGATGTTGGTGCTTCGACCCTTAACCAACAGTCAATTGCGGTGCATAATGCACCTAAAGTGGATTCTGTTATCACAGCGAGCTCAAGAAAGCATAAATCTCCTGAGGAGTCTAATTTTGATGGTCCTGAATCAAAAAGACAAAGGGGGGCAAACTCAATAGTTGGTTGGGGTACAAAAACATCTTTTGGAAGTGGTGGCTGGTTGGAGGATGGCAGTAGTGTTGGACCTCATTTAAGTAACAGGAATCAGACTGTGGAGAAAAAAGAAGCTGATCCCAGAAAAATGGTTAATGTTTCAAGTTCTCCTGGTACTGTAGATGGCAACTCCAATGCCCAAACTACTGCAAATGAGCAGGTGCCCTTAATGGCTGCAAGTTCGGTTTCCTTGCCTGCAATTTGGAAAGATATTGCTGTAAATCCGACCATGCTAATTAACATACTTAAGTTACAACAACAAAGAGCAGCAGAAGCTCAGCAGAAGGCTGCTGCTCCTGCAGAAAGCATGATATATCCTCCAAGCTCAAGTTCAATATCTGGAGCAGCTACATTGGTGAATGATCCATCAAAGACATCTGGAACCTTGCTGACACCAACCATTTGTTCACAAAAAGCTCCAACGGTGGGTGCTTAATTGTATCCCTTTGATATTAGCATACACTTCTTTAGCTATTCTCCGAATTAGTTCCAAATCTCAGGGATACATTTTCTGTTGGAGTATGGTGAAAGTCCATTTTTCTGTTATAATGCCTTTCCTTAGGAGAGTTATTCGATTATCTTTTTGTTTTTCTAATTAATTTCTTAAGTATCTTCATAGGTTGCATTTATATTGATTTACAAATCTTACAGGATGAGGCAGGAAAAGTCCGCATGAAACTCCGGGATCCTCGCCGACTTCTTCACGGTAATGCACTTCAAAAGAGTGGAAGCTTGGGACATGAACAGTTAAGAAATATTTCACCCCCATTGTCAAGCAGTCAGGCAAACAAGGATGATCTGACTGGGCAAAAGCAAGATAGTCAGGCAGATAACAATTTGGTGCCTTCACAGTCGGTGGCTGTAGCAGCCCCTGACATTGCTAGCCAATTCACCAAGAATCTTAGAAATATTGCTGATCTTATATCTGTTTCCCAAGTATCAGCAAGTCCAGCAATATCTTCTCAGAATCTATCTATGGAACTGGCTCCAGTCAACCCGGACAAAGTTGATCTGAAAGCTGAGGAACAGCATAGTGGAAGTGTATCTGCACCCGAACCAACTGCAGCAGGTCCATCTCGCTCACCAGCCATGTGGGGAGATGTTGAGCATTTATTTGAAGGATATGATGACAAGCAAAAAGCAGCTATCCAAAGAGAGAGAGCAAGAAGGATAGAGGAACAGAAGAAAATGTTTGCCGCACGCAAGCTGTGCCTTGTGCTGGATCTAGATCACACACTTCTTAATTCAGCTAAGGTAATGTCGTTGTGATGTATGGAAATGGTCTTTTGTGACCAATCGTGCTGAAAGGTTGTTTCTTACATAATTTTGTTATCACTCAGTTTGTAGAAGTAGATCCGGTGCATGATGAAATTTTGAGAAAGAAAGAGGAACAGGATCGTAAAGAACCAAAAAGACATCTCTTCCGGTTTCAACATATGGGAATGTGGACCAAATTGCGGCCTGGGGTGTGGAATTTTTTAGAGAAGGTAATTTGTCTATATATATTGGTCTTAACATAAATCCTCCTTTTGTAATTCCTTTGAAAGTTGAGCAAATTTTGCCTCCTTGGACACCAGGCTAGTCATCTTTTTGAGATGCATCTTTACACAATGGGGAACAAGCTATATGCTACAGAAATGGCAAAAGTGCTAGATCCAACAGGGGCCCTTTTTGCTGGACGAGTTATTTCTAGAGGTGATGATGGGGATCCTCTTGATGGTGATGAGAGGGTTCCTAAGAGTAAGGATTTGGAAGGAGTTTTGGGTATGGAATCAGCTGTTGTAATTATAGATGATTCTGTGAGGGTCTGGCCGCATAACAAAATGAATTTGATAGTTGTAGAAAGGTAAATGTGCCTATATTTAAAAATTTAAGATTTGGTTTCTGAGTGAATCGTTTATTGGACAGCATCCTTACTTGCATCGGATTCTTATGCATTAGTGCATTGATGTTGTACAGGTATACCTACTTTCCTTGTAGCAGACGGCAGTTTGGGCTTCTAGGTCCTTCCCTTCTTGAGATTGATCATGATGAGAGACATGAAGATGGAACTCTGGCATCCTCATTGGCGGTGAGGATTGTGTTCAGCTTTTTCTGATATTGCAAAAACTTGGCGACTTCTTTCCTTACTTGTTTTTGTGCTTCTATAGGTTATTGAAAAGATACATCAGATCTTTTTCTCCCATCCTTCCCTAGATGAAGCAGATGTTAGAAATATTCTGGCCTCGGAGCAGCAAAAGATTTTGGGTGGTTGTCGTATAGTATTTAGCAGGGTGTTTCCAGTTGGTGAGGTCAATCCTCACCTACATCCTTTGTGGCAGATAGCTGAACAATTTGGTGCTTCGTGCACCAACCAAATAGATGATCAGGTTACCCATGTAGTTGCCAATTCTCTTGGGACTGACAAGGTAGGTGTTTCTAATACTGTGTGATATCAGTGCCGTAACTAATGCTTTGAACTTTGTTATTGCCCTCTCTGGCGTGTTCTTTATGTATGACTTAAATTGGTTTCGCAGGTGAATTGGGCTCTTTCCTCTGGAAAATACGTTGTCCATCCTGGCTGGTGAGCTTGATATGTTTTATTAGTTCTGTTTTATAAAGGACTCATTTCGGCTCTGACGTTCCCTTTTCCCATTTTTAATTAACCAGGGTGGAAGCTTCAGCTTTACTCTATCGGAGGGCAAATGAGCAAGATTTTGCCATTAAACCATAAAGAACCACATCCTAACCCTTTTGTTAAACTAAAACTGATGAACATAGACTCATGAATCACCTTGAAGTCGGGATGGAACTCCAACCCTTGGTCAGGTCAAGCAAGAGTCAAGTCGGGCTTAACCTGACACTGCTTGGCCTTGTTTGTGTTCGTATGTCCACCCATTAATGGGCATTGCATCCGAAATTGCCCTGCCGCTTCGGCCAAGCATATGACACATCCCCGAGTTTCAAAATATTGCTTTCCGATGGTGGGCTGTCTTTTGAAGAAGAATGAAGTAGTATTCGTGGTGGTTTGAGCATGGTGATTGTGTTTTGGCTCGGAGCCTTGTTTCCCTAACAGGTCTCCGTTTTGAAAAGGAGAGAGAACTTGAGAAACCAGATTCCCTTGACAACTTCCAGCCGTTTGATGTAAATAGCAATTGGGCACATCAGGGTTGTCTGGAATTTGAATTTGTGAGGATCTAAAACGTAAAATAAGGGGATTGAAATCCGGTGAGAAATCCGGCTCCTGCTAGGAGGTAAAAGGATGACAATATGGAGAAAGGGATTGGAAGAAGACCTACCGGAGCTATTGCGTGGGACTCACCATTGGTGCGGTAGTATCATAGAGTTGACTGGGGCTGGTTGGCTAACTTCCTACTTAACTCCTGTCCCAATCTAACTAAATTGGTTTTGCAAAATGGAAACATGGGGGGAATAAGTTGATAAAACAATTTTACTACATATAGAATTGTTGTCTGCACATTTTAACCTTCGTATGTGTTTACCATGTAGTCGATAATGACCGAGTGTTTTACTGAAAAGAAAGAGAAGTTGTCGCGAGTCCTTGACCCTTGTATGTAGCCTAAAAATTGAAGCCTATTACGACTTTTCCTTTTTGAACCCTCCAGTTTGTAATAGAAAGAAAACAACCTCAAGTTCAAGGCAAGAGTATCCTACTAGGTTTTCTTATCCATTATTTTTGGATGATGATGACACTTAAAAACTATGAAGCTGCTGGAGGTACCGGTCTGGATTACAGCGAATAAACTGATTTAAAATTATAAGAACAGACAAGTCAAGATTACCTGAGATAGATTAAACTAACGCAGTGACGGTTAATTTACTCTTTAAGTCAGATTAATATAGTCTCTCGTCATTACTGTGGTATGGTAAAAGTTGTCAATTTTGCTAAAAGAAAAAAATAGACTAGATTTTTGTTTAGTTCAATTAACTTGGCTAGGTGATAGCTAGAGAGACTTTGCCTAAATTACCTCATTAAAGAGGATTCCTGGAATTTACATGAATGCATTACCGCGTTTCAACACAACGGTTTGTATTCCATCAAATTTGACCATATTTTCAAGGTACATGCATGAACGGCTATGTAATTGCTTTGTTTATTGAATTAGTACAGAACGGCTGGATGCCTAAGTTTGATTTGAAATACTGTCAACTCATAACTATTTGATGGCATGTGAGCTACATCTGATAATGCAGCATATCAAATACAAAAATAAGTATATATTTCTTATTGAAGAAAATAATGACAATTTATCCGTATATTAAAGGATGATTTTCCTCCTTTCAAGTCCTATTTGTAATTTTATAGACAAGATTTCCAAGATTTAAGTTTATTTTATTTTTAATATTTTTGTTATTTTTCAAGTCAACAGTCCACGTACAGTAAGTAGAGTTTCAAAAGGAATCAGAATTCATAAACATAAGTTTAGGCAACTACTTAGTTTTTTTCCTTGAAATTAGCCCGTGCCATTGTCCGTATAAATCAGATAGGGTTTCTTAGCTGATCAGAGATATCGATTACTGAGAAGACATTGGTAGATTCGAAAGAGACGTCGACCATGAACAAAGAAAACCACGCTGCGGCTTTTTCATGGGACAGTCATGATCATAACCGTCCCCATCATTCTCAGTGGCTTCAAGCTACCCTCTCAGGTTTTCAGTTTTCCGATTTAGGGTTTAGACCCCAAGCTCAGTTTATTTTATCTACAGGTTGATTTAATCACACCATATTCGTACGGCCATATGTTTATGCTTCTTCTTCTCTTCATGGTTTTGCCCTAGAGTTTCTTGCACGCTATGAATCTGATGATTTCGGATCGATAATTTGCGATAATGGGACATCTCGGAAAAAGAATTTCTATGCAAACCAGTATAGGAAGATTCAAACTCGGACTCGTAGTATAAGGATGAATGCTCTTACGCCCTGGAACTATGAACCCTCATGTCGATTGCTTATATTTTTGGATTAATACTAGCTCCCTTACATGTTCTATTGTTCTAAATTAGACGTAAGACAATTTTGTCATGTTTGATGTGGAACTAGTACGTACACTCACATATAGTTCGACTAAAACTTTGGTATAAGCAATAGGGTATCAAATAATAATCCGACATGATTTGGTGCCCCAGTTTTGATTGAAAATTTAAAATTAAAATTGGGGACTCGGCTACCCTAGTATGAGTAGTTGATAATGTTCCTGTAGTTCGTCTGCATTCCAAGACATTTGCATATTACTTTTTGTTAGTGTATTTTACATACATATATGATTCACTATAGGTTGATTTTGAAAAGCATGCATGTCCCGTATGAAGAAGTGAATTCTAAACATACAACATGGTTCATGGTTATAAGTTATTGCAGATTTGGATGAGAAGACTAAACTGATGCTGAATATTATCGATGAAGATGGCGATACGTTTGCGAAGAGAGCTGAGATGTTTTTTAAAAGAAAACCTGAGCTCATAACCGGTCTGGAAGACTTCTACAAATCGTACCGTACACTCGCTGAAAACTATGATCAGCTAAGATCTGAATTGATTCAAGCTGCTCACCTGAGATCGTTTTCTACATTAGACTCCATCAAAGCGCAAATTATCCAAAAATGCGAGAAGGAAATCTCAGGATACTTGAAACTCAAGGCACTACCAAACAGCACCATTGAAACCGAAACCACATACAGCTCTGATGATGCTATAGAGTACCTGCACAAACGGCTGGATGATAGGTTGGTGTTGATGAGTAGCGATCTACAGGACTCCTCAGCAGGCAGTGATAAGGATATGAAGGAAGGAGAATTTGATGGCAATGTGAACCAAGAGAAGTTAGGCAGTTTAGAGAAGGCAAAAATACGGGAGGAAAAACTGGCTGAACTGATAGATGAAAACACGCATCAGCAGGAGAAATTGATATCGAAGAATAAGGAAAAGAGTGAAGCAATTAAGAGGCTGAAGGAGGAGAACAAGGAAAAGAGTGAAACAATTCAGAAGCAAAAGGATGAGATCAGAATTTTGAGAGCTCTGGTAAGAGCAAACGATATGCAGAAAAACGAACTTCCAAGGTCCAAGTCCAAAAGGATCTCTTTGATCGGAAGGCTCACAGGATGCACTAAGACTCCTTAACTAAGTTGTTTAACTTCGAATATGCATGTATTATCTGTCTACAATATCTCGTCGGGATAGTATTGTTAGTAAATTGATGACATAAGTTTTCATTCCCGCTCTTCAGAAAGAATTGGGTTTTTTGTTGTCAAAAAAGTTGAACTGTTTGTTCTCGGTTACACCTACTTGCGTTTGTTCTTGTTTTCAATATTCAGATTGGGTTGCAGTCTATTTTAGCTTGTATCTTTCTTGCCGGTTAGTTTTCAGGGATTGATCATGTGGCTCAGTTCGCTGCTAATTGGTATGGGAGAATGAGATGCATTATATTATTCTCGTCTTTATGATAGTTTGTTTGCGTTTTGAGGACGCAAGCGATATTCCTTTTCTATATGTTGTTTAACAAGGTTTCAATGTAATTGTTGAAGCGATCAAAAGTTACAAAAGAATTATGCAATAGTTAGTGTTCTTAATTAAAGCTTCGCCTATTCAACTTCGTAAAAGTATAACAAACTATTTGAATTTTTTTACGTCCGTGTAAGACGTGCCAAAATTTTTATTAATGATTCTCGCTTATTGATAAAAATGACTGTTTTTTACTTTCTTTTTCTGTTTTTGTTTTAAAATACAACAAAAGAAAAAACGAAAAATAAAACTCAAAATTACAAATTCAAAAAGAAAGAAGCAAAAAATAAACAGTTAATGCTCCTTGATTAAAATAAATAATGCTTAGTGTCAATTGGGAAAGTTATAGGGTTAACCCACATGGTCCAGCTCAGTTGGCAAGTTACTTAGGCTTAATTTGGGACAGCTGTACTGTGAGCAAAATGGCTTTTGAATCAGCTGTGAGCAAAATAGCTTTTGAACTTGCTGTGAGAGGAAGCATTTTAGGTGTTTGGTAAACTGTTTTCAAAAGTACTGTGAGAACGAAAAGTAATTTTTTGTATTTGGTAAGTTTTAAGTAAAAATTGCTTTGAGTGGGTGTAATTACTAAAATAATCATAAATATTTAAAATTTTATGAAAATGAATATTACTTCTCTAAATTATAAACTATGATTTTGTACAGTTATTTTGGTATAATTTTTTACCATGTATGACCAATTGTTTGGACCAAATAAAAAATTTACAAATAATTTTTAAATATTAAACACAATTCATATAAAATATTAAACAAAATATTTTCCACCATAATCAAATAGAAGCATTACACAAAATATATTAGAGTCTATTAATATTGCAACTACAATGCATTCATTAGAACAACACTGTTTGCTCCGTGTTTTTCTTCAAAAGCTACTTTCCAAAGCTCTATTTTCTAGCTTTTCGATTTCAGCTTTTGTGGAAAGCTATTTTGGCCAAAAGCAGCTTTTAAAGACTTTACCAAACACCATACATTAATCCCAAAAGCTAAAGCAGTCTCAAAAGCAGCCTCAAAAGCTGTCCCAAACTAAGCCTTAAGCAAGTTGAGGGACTTAAGACAGAGGTCTCAAGTTTGAGCCTTGTGAATGTAAAAGGCCATGCGGGGAGGGAAGCCCACATGTACTCGATGCCCGAAGGGGGGTGTCGCTGCCTTTCTGGCGCGGCACTGTTCTGGACTGAGGGTAAACAGGCCATCGCGTGTCTCCTTGTGGTTCTTCTCAGTACTTTTTTTTTTTTTTAAAAAGAAAGTTACAGGGATCTCCTCGCAAAAATCACCGTCTTTCTAATTCAGGGTAAACGGCAAAATGACCGCACACCAAATATCTTAACCATCTTCAACTGTCTCACTCACACACTGCGGTCCTTCTCCTCCAAATCAACCCCCTAAATCGCTCTCTCTCTCTCTCTCACAATAATATCGGCGACGATCTAGCTCCACCAGATATACCAACCACTAGTACTACAGCACTACTAAATGGACCGGAGTGGACGAACCGCTAGCCCGGTCTACACTCGCCAATGGACCAGTGGCGACTCCCCCACCGCCACATCTCCAGCAATGTCTCCGGTGCGTGGCCACCACGCGCGCTCCTCCTCCGCCAGCGGCATCTCCAACATCAAACGCACTCAGAACTTCGCCGCCAAGGCCGCCGCGCAGCGCCTCGCACAGGTCATGGCCTCGCAGAACACCGGAGATGATGACGACGACGAAGACGACGATCTCGGTTTTCGCTACAGTGCTCCGCCGCCGTTCTCTCTCGCCAGAAATGCCAACAGTCCCGGCGCTAAACCTGCCGTTCCCTCCGGCAGAACCGCTGGTTCTACTAGATCGGCTTCCCCCGCGGTAGATTTATCTCACTTGTTCTCAGATTTTCTTTTTTTAACTTTTTACTGTAGTGATAGTTAGGATCGCCTGAACTTTTTAACTGATTTATTTGAATGCTGGTAGTGCATTGCTATGTGTGTTCTGATTTACACTGCATTATGATAGATTCTGCTGTTTTTAGTCTGAATATGCTAATGTTATGTACAACACTGCTGTTGTTAATTGAATCGTTGAAGTATGCATTTCTGTGTGGTTTGATTTAGTTAGCTCGGAACTTAGATGAAACAGCATCAGTTCGCTCAACCTCAGCTGGAAGAGCTCTTCGTGCAGCAGCACCTCCATTGGTGCCGCCTCGAACAACATTGAGGACTGCTACATCTATGCCACCGTTGGACCCTCCTACTGTAACTAGGAAAAAAGAGAACCGGTAATTAATGTTCTTCTGATGCCATTTATATAATTGATTAAGGTCTGTCACCCGATATATAACATACTTTTGGACTCTGATAATGATTTTCGAGCTTTTGAGATTTGAACGCATGCCTGCAATGCGAGTAAGGAGTCCAATGTCTTGATATAAGATCTGTTCAGGCTTTGATACAGTGATCAAAGATGGATAAGTAGATTCCTTATCGCTTTTGGAACAACTTATGCCGTTTTACCCATGCTTTTTCTGCTAGAGCCAATCCTCTCAGTGCGACTTTCTTAAACCAATATTTTCAGCAAGCTATAGGAAACAAGTATAACTTTAGGTGACACAACAATTTGAACATAATGGATGGGGTTTCTTGCAGACTCTTGTCCGAAGCAGGAAATTATAAATCAAAAGATTCAGGAGATCAACGTGATGCTTCTGCACTGCGTGATGAAGTACGAAAACCAGTCCATTAATTCAACTCTTTTCTACATCCAAAATGTGTCTTATTGTATCTATTTTGAATACATAAGAAGGTTTTTCTTTTCCTTTCCTTGAAGATGTATACTGATTAACTATTTTATTGCAGCTTGATATGCTACAAGAAGAGAATGTAAATAATCTTGATAAGGTGCACAAATTTCCCCTTGCTTTCTCTTCACTTAGTAATTAGTGTAGTTGAACGTATCTGTAACTTATTGCATCCTGGAAATTTCCTATAGCTCCGGCAAGAAGAAGAGAAATGTGAAGAAGTAGAAGCCAGAATTAGGGAACTTGAAAAACAGGTAATTACTTCACATTAATCTGCATCATTATGTCTTAGTGCAGCGTATTAATGGATTACTGTGTTGTCTGCAAATCTTCAGGTTGCTGCTCTTGGAGAAGGTGTGTCATTGGAAGCTAAACTTTTAAGCAGGTAGCTTATATTCAAGTTACATTCATGCATGCCTTTAATCCTGTCAGTCATTATTCTTTATTGACAGTACTTATCCTTACTTTGTAGGAAAGAAGCTGACTTGCGAAAAAAAGAGGTAAGTGAGGCAATTTGCATTGTTAATATTTGTTATTTTAAAAATTCCTTGGTCATACCTTAAATATGGGTATGAGTTAGGACACTTAATATTGTTCATAGGGCACTCCGAGCACATTGCTTTCCTTCTTAACACTCCAATGAGGCTTCTTCCTTTTAATAGGCTGCTCTCAAAGATTTAAAACAACAACCAAAGGGTGGAGGTTCTACACAGGCCGCATCTCTTCGGTCTGAAGTGGAGGTAACTATGCTATGATGCCTTACTTTCCACCCTTTCCAGCTTAGTTAAAGAATTGCCAACTCTGGAGCATAACAGAACGTTGATTGATTCAGAAAGCAAAAGAAGCAAATGTAGCAGTTATGCAACAACTTCATGGAGCTGAATCTGAAGTTAAAGCCCTTCGATCCATGACTCAAAGAATGGTGTTGACTCAAAAAGAGATGGTAATGCATCTGCGTACACGCATGGAGCCTATTAGTAGTCATCTAGGGTTTAATTGTTAAATTTGCTTTTCAGGAAGAAGTAGTTCTGAAGCGTTGTTGGTTAGCACGCAACTGGGGCTTGGCTGCAAGATACGGTATTCTACATCTTTCTACATCTTCATTTCTAGTAGAGAAAGCAATCTATGGACGAGTCTTAAAAATTATTTGGACAAATCATTTCGTATTAACATAAGTTTAACAACTAACCATCTTTACAAGACAACTAAAACAAAGCAACCTTAAGTAATCAAAACTTTGTCTTGTATAATTGAACTTTATGCTGCTCAGCTGTAGTGATTAACTCTCTATCTTACACAAATTTTATTATGTCTCCAGGCATTTGTGCAGATATTGCAGTATCCAAGTACGAACATTGGTCGTCCCTAGCTCCTCTTCCATTTGAGGTTGTTGTATCTGCCGGACAAAAAGCCAAGGAGGAATCATGGGAAAAAGGTGAGTGAATTATCTTGTGTTGCCAGTTGGTATATGTTTATCTGGTTTTCTGTACTGGTAGGAGTAGATTAGCCAGGGTTTAATCCTTCTCGAATTGAACAGGAAATGATGATCCTGACAGGAGAAACAAACTTGATCAGGACTTGAATGATTTAACTGGAGAAGGAAACATTGAGAGTATGCTTGCAGTTGAAATGGGATTGAAGGAGCTTGCTTTCCTGAAGGTTTGGTTCTGATACATTACTCTTCTTTTTTCATATAATATTGTTCTTTCTTTTGAAATTTTCCAAATAAGACGTCAGAATACATGTTCTCTTTTGGTAATGTAGCGCCTTATTGATAATATGTGTGACGGTTAATACAATGAAGGTTGAGGAGAATATTGTGCTTGCATTAGCCCAACAACGACGGCCAAACTCTGCTCGGCTATCCTTCTCGGGTATGCATTCTACTTCTATTACCACTTGGGCCTGTGTGGTTCGATATTCTAACAATTGGTATCCAATCAACTGTACTGATACTTACCTCATATTTGCAGATATGAAATCACCAACTGATCCAAAGTTCACCGAGGCAATTGGTATGTCTTTCTATTATATACCAAACAGACTCTATTTCGATAATAAAGAAATGGACTTTAGAATCTTTTTGTTCATTGTAGAATAACACAACAATAACCATGCATCAGCATACAAAAAAAATAACCTGAACAGAATGTGCATTTAGGGAAATGTGCCATTGTGCAATCTGATGCTCTAATTTCTCTAGATGGTTGATAAGATCCCGAAAGTCGGTGAAAATGACCTGAATGTGCTTAATTTTTTTGTTGCAGAGTTGAGTCCTGAGGAGTCTGAGGATGTTCTATTTAAGGAGGTATGAAATTTCTTTTGAGCTGTATTTGTATCTCATTCAATTAACAGTACCTGCGTATACAATCAAATCTGTGCAACTTTTATGATTGAAAGAACACCTGTGTATACAATTAAATCTATGCTTTAACTACAATAAGTACAACTTTCATGGTTAAATGAAAACCTTGTCTGTTACAGGTGAGTCCTTTGTCCTATTTGGATTTTATAAATGTGCTTGACTTCATCACTCATCAGCCTTTGCCGTACACTGGTTAAGTACTCTATTTTGGCCTATTCTTTTGCTAAACATTTCACTTCATAACATGGCTTCTCTTAATAGAATAAAGCAAAATACTTCCAACCGAATAGCATGGTTCAAAAATCTCGTCATATCATGGGTTAAACTCACTAGTCCTTTAATAATTTTTTTATCGGTTTACTAACACACTAGTTCACGTTCTTCGTATGATCTATTTTCGACATGGACGTTATGTGCAATGGAATTATTTTACAACATTCAACTCTCACAGGCGTGGCTTACTTACTTTTGGAGAAGAGCCAAAGTTCTTGGAATAGAGGAGAACATTGCCAAAGAAAGAGTTCAATTTTGGATTAACCGCAGTGGGAGTGCTCCAACTTCACATGATGCTGTTGATGGTAATATATATCTTAGTGTCATGCTTAACTTCCCTATTTAGTAATGCTCAACTTCCTCTTTGGGGCCTTTTCACTGGTTGTGGATGTTCAGTTGTTTATCTGGTCCTTTAAATGTTACTGGTTCAATCTTTGAGAGTCTGAGCAGAATAGGTTCAGGGATTTATATTTTGAGATTGAACAGTAGAGTTTCTCATTGGATTCTTGTCTATATGTGTGTTTACTATCAGTTGAGGAAGGGCTTATGGAACTCAGGAAATTGGGGATTGAGCGCCGGCTTTGGGAAGAATCGCGCAAGGCAATTGACCAAGACTCTTCCACGGTAAAACTGGCTTGATAGTCAAGATCCCTCGGTACTCATGAAAACTGAAGTTCTTTCTTGTTTATCCTTTTTCCCGCAACTGAGAGGTACCCTTTCAATCATTAATTTGTGCCTTGAAAGGGCATGAGCAAGTCGTTCTTACAAATGTCTATATAACGTACTCGAATATACCATTTTTGTGTGACCTTGCAATCTGATTTATACCATCTGCTATCCACGAAGTTAGCCATATCACATTGAACTAGTCTGAAACAGCATGACCACCCAAGACTCGTATATAATTTCTTTTGCTGAAATCATAACCGGTGTATATTTTTATCCGTCGTCATTTTGTACCAAATACTGGAGACTAGCTCATGAGCTTTGGTTTCAAATGGTATATTTTTATTTTCCGATCAAAACTGTCCCATCATGAAACAAGGACCAACATTTTGAACCGGTAGAACTAAAAGTCATGGTTTTTGTTCTAAATAATTCTTCAAATGAGCTTAGGGTTCATGAGATTTTCAAGGAAAAAGGTATTAACAAGGTGCATGCTTTCGACGCCTCTCAATGTGCTAAACCATGTCGATCCTCATTTCTATTCATATATTCATGTTTCTCTATCTTACCATTAGTAATTATATCTATAATGACAACAAAATGCTTAAATTATTAGATAGATCACATCACGTATGTAGCTCAGCTATCTAATCCAATGAGGGACCCAGGAAGCTGGATTTGTCATTTCATACATGGAGTCTTGTCAAAATGGCCGTTGAAAAACTTTGCAGACAGTAGACACTGCTGTAGACTGTAGAGCTCGGCATCGGTCTCGGTCACCTTCCCCCTCCTCTCTCTCTCTCTCTCTCTCTCTCTCTCTCTCTCTCTCTCCAGTCTCTTTCACTTGGTTCATGCCTGCCTCCACGGGCATCTTAGCACGCTTTGCAGGTCCTGTTGCAGCCACTAGTACCCAGTTCTCTAAAATATTCTAGGGGGGCCAAAACACCACAAGCAAACTTACCCTAAAGTATTGACCAACTGGGGTAAGATCAGAAGTTCAGCACCAAGAACCAAACAAACCATTCCGATCAATAAGCTAGATAGAGGCATGTGCAGGATGAAATATAATAGTGCCCATTCTTCTTGGTGCTCACTAGTCTCACTCCACCCCAGTAATTGTAAAATGAGAAAGGAGAGCTTTTGTTTTTGGTGAAAAGGTACGCATGGGGAAGGGTCGAAACGAGTAGATAAAGACACTAGAATTCTAAAGGCGTTTTTGACCCAGTGCCCATTATCCTATCGGTTTTTCCCTTTCTGTGTTCTAGAGGATGTGAAGCTTCTTATACACACCTACCTGCTTGCATTATGTTACAGTGACTTGAGTCTTCATCCACTTCACTATAGTAATGATCTTACATTCTTTTTCAAGATGTGAACGTAAGGCACTTGTTGAAATACCTTTAAAAAGTTTAACTAGTCCGTCTTGATAAAAAGTAGAATGTCTTTTTCATCAATCTTACATTTACCGTGATATTTTTCTTAAAAAAAAAAAAAAAAACATATGTTGTTGTATATAACCGTCCAAATCATCGTCTATTAATCACACAAAACCATATTATACTCTACATAATTTAGGCGTTCCTATCATGTTTTTCCTCATAATTATCACAGTTTGGAAATCATGATGAAGGTTGGATTATGTTTTGGATTAGGCTTGGTGTGGAGTGTTCTAATTGCAGTTTTCTCTTTGGCTGTGAAAGTTTGTATTGGAGTTAGTTGAGATGCGGACCATGAAAAAAGAAAAGGCAGAGTGGTGGAGGAGGTTTCCAAGATGAAAAAATTGAAGTAATGTGGTAGGCATTTCCTTTTGATAGGGCTTAGCTTTGCCTTTTTGTCTCTGCAGAATGAGAGGTCTCCTTCTACCCTCAAAGCTTTGCTTTGGGTATAAAAGATAATAAACGTCACATATAGATCAGCTTGTCATGCCACGCATGAACCGAAATGTCTTCTCCAGCATGCTCGAGTGAAAATCATTCCCCGCTTGACCCCATCATAGCCACACACAACTCACAGACACAAGACTTTCAAAGTCTCGATTTTTTTTTCTTCTGGATTTCACTTGTTAATCATGTCAATAATTCTTCCATTTTGTCCAGTTAAAGTTGGTTTGACTTCTGTGAGATTAACCAGTTTTCCTTGCACCAAAATTCTTGTTGCACTTCTGACTTCTATGTTCTAAAGTAACTAACAGAGCATTAAGATGGATACAAAAACTCGAAGTGTTGTAATCTTCATGGAAAAGAGGCTCAAATTCCTCTCATCTTAATCAAATTCACAATCAGATGCTTGAATATTTATGCTGTCATCTTCCTTTGTCCACACAGATACCTGCTCCACAGTAGTTATCTCCAATGAAAAGCTGAATCTTCATTTTCAGACCTATAATTCACAAATGCCATTGCCAACAAGAAGTCTAGTCTGATACACAATACAATATGACTTTTATTAGAAATATGAATGCAATGCAAGTTGATTAGAGAAAGCTATAATGTAACCCCTCATCACTTAAGATTACCTAAGCCCTCAGCCCTAAGGAAGGATTGAAGGCATTCGTCTATGGCTTGTAGCATGCGTGTCTATGCCCATATACCTTGAAGAAAAATACCACCATTATTAATTTGGAAAGCTATCCAGCTTTCCCCTGTAAACAATTGACCATATTCAAAAGAACCCATCAAACCAAAATTTGGAAAGATCAAAAGCTGGAGATCGAAGGAAAAGGTGCAACCTTTGCTTCTATTCCAAGATTCAGAGAGAAAACGATGGTACAATGCTGGTGCTCATTGCTCTCCACCTCTGTTTTCTGGGCACACTTCCCAACCCTCTCTCTCTCTCTCTCTCTCTCTCTCTCTTCAAAACAGAACCAACATGCTGTAATGCTGCAACATTCTAGGCAAGTATATTTTGTTTGGTGGAGGAGATGGAAACAAAAATTTTGCATGCGGAATTAGGCTGTAAAAGTGTGATCTGAGTTATATAAAAAACGACACACGAGTTGGGGTAGTCCAAGTCATTGTGTCGAACAAGGGAAGATGCTTTTTTCAGTCGAGCAGTATATAGCTAGGGTTTCGACACTTTCCAAGTTGCCAACTTGCCATGAGGAAGATGGAGACTTTACCTGTCTCACAAGAAAACAATATATAGGATAACGGAATCTGTCTTGTCGTATTTTCGAGTGAGAAAAACAAAGACCATGGAAACCTCAGTTCATGCCGCTTAATTAGTGCTAACTGCCGAGGTTAATTAATCTAAATGCAATGCAGCAATGTTAAACAACATAAAACGAGGATTTTGAAATAGTTAAGGGTTCAGTTCAGTGATCGAGTATAGGAAGTGTTGGTGAAGTCAAACGTTCTTAACAACAACTATTGATTGTATTGATGTTTCGTATTATACTTATTTAAGAGATTTCGATTTCTAACAGCTCACTCGACACTTTTAAGTTAATCGTTTATTATTTATGATTTGAATGTTTTAAACATATAAGACAGTGTTTTGTGGATAAAAGTTTTGTGACAAACTTCAAAACGGTATATTAATTACATTTACTTAAAACGACGTCCGAGCACAATGCCATAAAATTTGAAAATTAAAAATTGATTTCATCCCCTCTACTATTGTGAATATTGAAACAGTAAAAGACATTGTTCTCTTTCCATGTGTAAATTCTTTGCCACTTCAACTATTTTCAGATCAGATCAAAACCTTTCTCCAGTTCCAGTTGTAGATTTTGGCATACTTCTTGGTCTTTACTCTCTACAACAAGAAAGCGAATAGAGAAGCCATCAACAGAGTAACTTTAACCTACACTTTCTCTCTTTTCATTTTCATGAACAGTTTAAGACCCCAAATGCTGCTGACTCATCATTTTCACCCCCGACAATTTCAAGTTTTCAACCTACCCAGTTTTCCTCAGTCCCTCACATGATCATCACACACGCATCTCTTTCAGGGTCCTAAGTTTCTCCATGTCCCCAAAGAAAAAAAAAAGCTTCAAAACAAATAATAATAATTACAAAAAACAAGTTATACCCAACTTTATATAGAGCCCCCACTAAGCTTCCTGCATTTCTCAGCTGACCCCCCAAAACCCAATTCAATCCTTCTGTCAAGGTTTACTTGCTCTCATTCTTCTTCTCTACTCTAAACCCATGGTTTCTGTACCATGGGAAACCGTTGCATTGGCTTTGGCTCTGGCTTTGGTTCTGCTTCAAGTCACAGAAGCTTCTCGTCTTTCTAGACTTGATAGAATCACCCGGTTGCCGGGTCAACCTCAAGTCGGGTTCCAACACTATTCGGGTTATGTGACCGTTGATGAGAAAAAACAGAGAGCTCTGTTTTACTACTTTGCTGAAGCTGAGATTGAACCAGCTTCAAAGCCTCTTGTTCTCTGGCTCAATGGAGGTTACTACTTCTTAGTTCTTATTCACTAATCTAAAGTTTCTATCTTCTTTGAATTTTGTTTTCTGGGTTTTGATGGGTTTTGGTTTTGGTGTGCAGGGCCTGGTTGTTCTTCTCTGGGAGTTGGAGCATTTTCTGAAAATGGTCCATTTAGGCCTAGTGGAGAGGTACTGGTTAGAAATGAGTATAGTTGGAACAGAGGTATGTACTCTTTTGGTGTTTGGTGATTTCACTTGTGGGTAGTCTCAGATCAATTCAATTGGTTATATTGGTTTGACATTGTCATTGGTTTGATTTGCAGAAGCAAACATGCTCTACTTGGAGACACCAATTGGAGTTGGGTTCTCTTATTCAACTGATACCGCATCTTATGAATCTGTAAATGACCAAATCACAGGTAATTATTTCCCATTCTTCTGTTTGTGTAAATCAAAGGTCATTTTATTGACATGTTCTGCATTTGAGTTTTCTTCCAAAATTTTCCCAGAAAGTACAAGTCTTGCAAGATAAGAAAGAAAAAAGAACTTATTTTCTATTGTCTCTGTACCGAACGTTCAAGTCAACTTATGTTCTTATCATTTTTCTTCTTTTTCCAGAAATTAGAAAAGTGCCATTATATACATATATGTTAGTGTGTGTATATTTTCGTTACCCCTAAGTTCCATTTGAAATCTTTTGATGTCCTTTTTACACTGAAGATTCAGAAGAATATTTCATGATGGAGATGCACCAAGTTAGTTTTTGTGTTCACTTTACAGATGTGCCATGTTTGATGATCACTATAGATGTTTTGGATTTTTCCTTCTGAGTTGAAAAAGTTAACCTTTACAGGCTACCTCTAATCTCTAAATCTGTCCTTGTTTATCTATCTATAGCCAGGGACAATCTGATGTTCTTACAAAAGTGGCTGGACAAATTCCCTCAATATAGAAACAGAAGCTTGTTTATTACAGGAGAAAGCTATGCTGGTATGATTATCATGTTTACTGTGAAAAGTACTATATCCTGAATCAATATGACTATAATAACAGATAAAGGAACTGATACCTTTCTTATTATTACCAGGTCATTATGTTCCCCAGCTAGCAGAACTTATGCTCCAATTCAACAAGGAGTATCACTTCAATTTAAAAGGCATTGCTGTGAGTACTAGAATATGAATTTACCAAATTTCTAACTTGGATCTTTGTGAGTTTGTGCATCTCCATACTTTTGGACTAAAATTCTTGTTCTCATTGCAGTTGGGTAATCCAGTGCTAGAATATGCTACTGACTTCAATTCAAGATCCGAGTTCTTTTGGTCTCATGGATTGATATCAGATTCGACGTACAAAATGTTCACTTCAGTCTGTAACTATTCAAGATATGTGAGTGAATATTATAGAGGTTCTGTTTCGCCTATTTGTTCCAAGGTGATGAGTCAAGTCAGCAGAGAAACCAGTAAATTTGTTGACAAATATGATGTCACTCTTGATGTTTGTATATCATCTGTGTTCTCCCAATCCAAAGTCCTCACTCCCCAGGTGAATACCCTTAACCACAACATGAACACCAGCATTCATTTTTCACGTTAATGATATCTGTATTCTAATTGAAGTGACTTGTTTGTTCTTGCAGCAAGTTACTGAGACGATAGATGTATGCGTGGAAGATGAAACAGTAAATTATTTGAATAGGCTGGATGTGCAGAAGGCACTTCATGCTCGCCTTGTTGGTGTTCGGAAATGGGCAGTTTGCAGCAAGTAATTCTCTTTAACTATATAAATTTGAAAGAATCTTGAACTGATAGCTTGATTTGCGTAATAATATACTTATGTGTTCATGACAGTGTATTGGATTATGAGCTGCTGGATCTGGAGATACCAACAATCACAATCGTAGGGAAACTCATTAAGGCAGGAATATCAGTCTTGGTTTACAGGTATATATATGCATGCTTGGTAATTGGTAGATATTACTCCATACCATTATGCATTAAGATAACGTCATTCTAAGTCTACTTTGAGTTCTTCTGAAGGTCATGTCACTAGTTATTTATTTATTTTTTTGTTCACTTGCAGTGGTGACCAAGATTCTGTTATTCCATTGACCGGTAGTCGAACATTAGTCCATGGACTTGCAGAGGAACTAAAGCTCAATACCACCGTTCCTTATAGAGTTTGGTTTGAGGGGCAGCAGGTAAATCTTATTTCAAATCACTAGAACCCGAGAACTCTCAGGTGCTTGTGTCAGGAACTATGACCTGATGATATATTTTGGCTGTTTTCAGGTTGGCGGGTGGACTCAAGTTTATGGTAATATGCTTTCTTTTGCCACCATTAGAGGAGCATCACATGAAGCACCATTCTCACAGCCTGAGCGGTCACTTGTACTGTTTAAATCATTTCTGGACGGCCGACCGCTACCAGAAGCATTCTGATCTACTGATCAGTTAGATAGGGTCCAGATTGAGATTGTAAGGAGTTTGGTTGCTATCTGAGCCTGGAAATTGCATTTGTTTGTTATTTGTTTCTTGGTAAATGGTTGCTCCATGCTTTGTAAAGCAAGTGTTTTATTTGTCAATTTTGAAATATCCCTTTTGTATATTAGTTTCAAATAATTGATGAGTTTCATCTATTACACTGAATGTAAATTCCTCCCACTGAAATCCATTGATATTATCGGGCAGAACTACATATGCCAAATGAAGAATATGGGATATAATATTTGCTTATAAAAGTAACATAACGTGATCAAGAAATCAAGAGGTTGCTAAAGAGTTGTTCTTAAAGTAGTTGGAAACTAAAACAGGAGCTTCCACCTGCATTTTCATAGAACTGAACTCCAATGCCAATATGGGCTTTGATAACATCACTGCTTTGGTAAGGTTCTGCTCATTGTCCATTGCTTGATTCTGCGTATGGCAACAATGAATCTCTGATGATTGTTCGTTCTCATTGTTTGGCACAGGAGATGGCCCTGACACTTTTGCTGGATGCACTGCTCGTACCCTAAACAATAACCAAGAGGAAAAGTATCAATCATTTGATCCTTCAATGGTACTTCTTAAAGTATGAAAGCTACCACATTCAATTAAATGCTTGACGAGCATAACCTGCATTCGATCTGGCAAGAGTACTTTAGAAGGTCTGGAAAATACTCTGTACGACCGCTACAATTGCACAGCACAATGCAATAAATAAGGAAAACCAATTCTAATATCATAGAAAACTAGAGAAAGAGAACATCATAGAGAAACTTACCTAAAACTTGGAAGTGACATTTTGATTGCTGGTCCCATCCACTTATTAACATCCAATGCAGACACTGCCATCACCATAAACCACGGTGGACATTGATGAAATAATCAAAAGGATGAAAACCAGATAGAAGTATGTCCAAGCACGTCTTTAACTTATGTTACCTCTCTAGTTAGTTCAAAAGGATGTCAGCATAACCTCTATGGTTTAAGAAACAAAGAAGAGTTCAGATTTAACTCACCGAAAGTGGTAAGGTTGACATTGCAGGTATCTTTTGAAGCCTGACCCATGATTTCAGTCACTTGAACATTCATCTGCTCTCCTGGATCAGAGAAACCACCATTCATACCAATTGCATTTAGAAATTCACTTTGTTTGGTCTTTGGTTGCCTTGAAACTGCTGTAATTCTCTGTTTATGCAGAAACCAATAGTTTTAGGAAAAAGTAACTGATGTCTTGCAAGCACTCTTGTATGAAGAGTTCACAATGCACAAACATTATGCAGGGCAGTCGTTTTTTTTATTTTTTATTTTTTCTCCTGTTTCGGAATTGGAAGCACCTGTCTACAGATGCTAGTGAATCACAAGAAAAGAATGCGATCACCTTAGTAAACCTCGCAACTTGACTTGGTAGACCTACTTCCTGCAAGAGGAGACTGCAAGTAATTAACATCAGATTAATAGATGCCAAAGCTAAAACAAGTTCGAGGCAAAATAATTGGAAGTTGCTCTGAGAGAAATGCAGCCTCCCACCTTTCGCCCATGATCACAAGCTTCATTGCTATTCACAAGCACCTTTGCTGCCCATCTATTTGATAAAAATAAGTCAGAGCACTTTAATGAAGTACCCCATTATTATTCATTCATAATTCAACATCCTATATCAACTCTAACAAGCTGCTATTAACAGCATTTCAAATACAGGTTTCATACTTAAAGGCAAGCTTAGGAATTGACAACCCCCAACATCAATAGGACATATTTTCCCTAACACTGTACAGTGTACACTCATCAATTCAGTATGAAAAAACAAGAGAAAGTTGAGCAAAACATACGCGCAAGACGTTGGACGGCTCCATATAAGTCCAGCAATCACAACAAGCTGAGTGGGAGAAAATAAATGCAAATGTCCTCTTAGTAATCAACTAGTTGAATTATCTTGACTATTGTTGTAAAACCAAGACCTGAACATAAACTGATCTAAAAATCTTGGATCAGACAATCAAACAGGGAAATATGCAAACCTCATCAAAGACTCCAGCTGGGCTGTCATCATAGTTGGCAAGAAAAAACCCGCCAAGAGTATAACTGCAATAAATATCTTTTGGTGATCAAACTACCAAAACCAAATATAAAAAAGCGAATGTGGTCCCTAAAAATAATGATAGTATTCACCCAAATGCTTCAACCAATCTGAACTCTTTAGGGATGCATGCTCGAACAGTCGCTGCCTTCACCAGGTGGAGTTGATACAATGCTCTGATTCGACAAATCAAACCATGGCAATGTGCATAGTCTGTCTTTCAAGATTCAGAAGAAGACAATAATAAACACCAAGTGTAGTTGGGATACGTACCTGCCTTTGAAAATCCACGGAGGCTTGCCGTAGTTGAAGGAACTTTTTTTTTCTCCCACATCCATGAGGCTAGATTACTTGGAACAAAGTGCTTAAACCCAGAAACAACTTCAAAAGTGCTTCTTAATCTAAATGCATCCAGAGTTTTCCAGAACAAGAAAAGCTCTATGTTACATAAGGGAGTTATAAAGGGGCCACCGCTATCACCCTCAAGAAATGATAAACAACCCAGAAATGAGAATAATGGATTGAAGCAAAAGCTGTCCTTGTTGCTTGAATCATGGGAGGAGAGATGACAGTGAAACCCAAGAAGGGAAATGAGTGAAAGCAATGAATGGCTGTGAAAGACGAATTCTTTCTGCATATTTATAAGGAAAGAGAAAGCAACAGAAGAGTGCGACAGAAATTGGTTATCTGAACCATCAGTAGCCGTAGGAGTGGATAGGACGTTATCCTAACCATGTGAGATACCATTTGGCGCCAATTGATAATACAACTAACAAAAATAGCGATACCGAACCAAAACCAAAACCAAAGCCAAAATACCAATACCATCTTTGTTTTCTTTTTCACTCTCGGTAACGTGGGTTCAGTATGTTTATAGTTATCCATGTTGATGATGACGCAATCCTGAGAGAGGTGATATTTGTTTGTTTCTCATTCTCTTAAAACCCATATAGTAAAATACCTAAAGCTTCTTCCTTTTCCGCTTCCATCTGCTGAGGATAAACAGGGGTAAATACCCATGGCGGCTTAGCTTTTACCAGAGCCATAACCAATTTGCCACCGAAGCCACCACCACTGAACCACTTGCGTTGTTGAGGAGCCAATAAACTAACCTTTTACTATCACAAAACCATACCAGAAAAGAGAGACTAATAGTAATGCAAAACTATCAAAGTCCGAGGCTTCCAAGCACCAAGTTGCCCAGATACTTGAATTTACCCGATAATACTGAAGGAGGTTTCATCCACGGTTATGCAAAGCATGGTTCTCATTTATGATGATGATGATGATGATGATGACCCTAATTTTGGAGCCCTTCACGAAAGAAAGCGGAGACAATTATCACTTGCCACAAAATCTTGAGATTCTCATACACAGACGTGTCAACAGATTCGTCACCAGTTCTGTCACTGTGCTTTTCATACTATAGTACCACTAAATTATTGCAAGTAGGAAGAAAAAGAGGTCACTGTTATTCTTACCAAAGTCTCACTCATCTTTTGTACTACAGGGTACTCTGTCACCCTTTGGTTCGTCCGTCGTGTGCTTGCAGCTGACTCAGGATTCATCTTCATGAAGCGACTAGAAAGACCGTCTCAAGTTTCAATACTACGGAGGTCTGTATATCACTGGTTGCATAAGCTATTATGGAATTGCAAAAGTTACCAGTAATCTCTGCAAGAACACTCGCCCGACTTAAAGTGATGGAATCTGTACGAGTCTCTCACTATAATTTCACGCCTTGTTACCATGGAAACATGTTTTACAAACTCATGACAGTCCTTGCAGGCCCTGATATTCTTAAAGACCACAATAAGGGTGTCACTTGGTGTGTAAATGAGCCCAAATGATATAGCTAGTCTCTCACAGTGGTCAAGAAGCTGTTCTTTCCTTTCAGGAAAACCAGCCAGTACATCCTCCTCAGTTAGAAGTGCATCTTCAGCATCCTTGAAGGAAATGCTCAGCTCATTTAGCTTTGAGTATATCTGGTCTATTTGCGAATGGTGCTTATCAGCCACTACAAAACGGTGTGTTTCGCTCTTGACAGTGATCCAGCTGCAAACTGTTCCTTTCCTCAAGTTTTTTTCAGCCATCAGTTTACGAAAACGAGCAGCTTCTTCCCATTTTCCCAACGATGCGTACAAATTGAACATGATTATGTAACTAGCAGTGTCCTCTGGGTCCATCTGGAGGAGGTTTTCAGCTGCAAACTTTCCAAGCTCAAGATTTCGATGTATCCAATATCCACCTAATAAACTTTTCCAACTCATTGCATCGGGCTCAAATGGCATATCTTTATCAGTTCGAGTGCCTCCTGTAGTAGTCCAGCACGAGAGTACACATCGATCATACAATCATAGTGATCAATGGTTGGTTCCACATTACATACACTACTCATTGAATCCAAATACTGCTTTGCATCTGTTACCAAACCTGTATGACTACAAGCAGTTAGAACAGCTACAAAAGTAACTGACTTTGGCTTTACACCAGAGTTCTGCATTCTACTGAAAAGCCGAAGAGCTTCGGAGGCATTGCCATGATATGCATAACCACAAATTAAAGCAGTCCAGGCCACGGTATCAGGTTTATCTATCGACTCCAATGCTTGATAGGCATAGTCCAATCTGCCAAATTTTGAGTACATCGTAATCAATGCACTTGCTCCATACAAGAATGCAACAAACCCTCTTTTTATTGCATCCGCATGAACTTGAGCACCCAAGTTTATATCTGCAATTGCAGAACATGCTTGAAAAATGCTTGTACATATAAACGGATTTAAAGCAACACCTTTACCAATTAAAGATCGAAAAATCTTCAAACACTCCTCAAATTCACCATTCTAGCAATAGCCAGAGATTATGGCACTCCATGAAACATCATTCGGTTCATTTATCCTCTTAAATGCTCGGCGAGCAGATTCAAATTCTCCACATTTCACATAGAAGTCCACTATAGGAGTTCCTACTGTCACCTCCGAATCCAATTCAAGTTTAACACTGTATCCATGGATTTGCCTCCCTACATTCAACTCCTCCAAACCCGCACACGCCTTCAGACCTATCGAAAAAACAAAATCATCCACCTCAACACTTTCCCTAACCATCTGACCAAACAACTCCAAAACCTCCCCAAGCTTCCCATCTTCAATGTAACCCGTCATCAATCCAGTCCAAGCTACCACACTCTTCATATCACTCATCTGATCAAACACAAGTCTAGCACCCTCTATCCGCCCACACTTCACATACATGTTCCTAATCGCCGTCTCAACTGAACCACCAGCATTCCCACTTCTTATAACATAAGAATGCATCTGCTTCCCAAACTCCAAATGCACATCCCCATCCAACGACTTCAACAACCTCGTAAAAATCGACGAACCCGGCCTCACCCCAGACTCCACCATATCTAAAAACAACCCAACAGCCTTGTCCAAAACACCATTTTCCGCATAAGCTGATATAATCACAACCCAAGAAACCAAATTTCTGTCACGCATTTCATCGAACACCTTCTGTGCATCCCTCAAACTGCCGCAATCGCAGTACATTTTGAGCGCGTCATTCTCAACAAACTCGGCTAACGTTGTACACAACCATTCATGAAAGAATCTGCCTTCAGTTAACTAACCCAACAGTCCACACTGCTCAAACAAACAGCTGTACGACTGAGCAGTCACGGCCACGCTGGCCGATTCCATTTGCTGCAGAAACTCGCGCGCTTCTTTCTGCTTGCCCTGTTTCGATAGCGAAACCAAGTAGACGTTTTCGAGTTGCCCAGTAGTCTGTGAATTCTGGGTTTTGATAGCTGAGGATCTTAACGAGACCCATGATGGGATTTGAGCGAAGTTTACAGCTTTTATATAGGGAGGTTTGTCATGGTGATGATTCGAAGAGCAAGAAGGCAGCAGAGAAGAGTGGACTGTGATTAAAGAAGAAGAAGGCTTTGAATTCTGTTGCAGATATATAAAAGCTTTGACCTTTTGACTCAAGAGTCAAGAGTCAAAGACTAATAAAACGCACCGTTTTATATCACACAAAAGTTTGTTTCTTTGTTTCATTCTCAGAGTCACAGTCATACATTTCCATAGAGAAACTCAAAACCCTAGATTTGATTATCTGACAATGGAGGCCACAATGCATTTCCGCGGCGGCGTTAGGATTCCGAGCTATTCCGTTAGTCAAAGGCTCTCGCACTCGCGGCGCGTGGGATGGCTATCCTTCTCCGCCGCGGCGGCGCCGTCGCGGTCGTTGTATGCGGCGGTGGAGAATGCATACAGAGGCGGAGGGTTGAGGTTTGAGAGAAGGATGAGGAGGATCAAAGTGGTGGCTGGGGAGGGAGAGAGAGGCGGCGAAACGGCGGCGTTTAGCTGCGTGATGAAGTTCGGAGGGTCGTCGGTGGCGACGGCGGAGAGGATAAGGGAGGTTGGTCAGTTGGTGATGAGTTTTCCGGAGGAGAAGCCGGTGGTGGTGCTCTCTGCAATGGGGAAGACTACTAATCACCTCTTACTTGTAATGCACTCTTTATTAGTGTTTGATTAATATTTGTTTTAGTTTTATGTGATTGTGATTAGTTGTTGATTATGAAATTGGGTGTATACTTGTGGATGCTAGGCTGGGGAGAAGGCAGTCAGTTGCGGGGTTTCGAATGCTTCTGAGATCGAAGAATTGAGCTTTGTCAAACAGCTTCATCTCAAGTGAGCTCAAATTTTGACTTCACTTGTGTTTGTAATTTTAATTTTCAGATGTGTGATTAGTGGTGTTCTGAAAAGCTTTGTGATTCATTTCGTGTGATCAGGACTGTTTCCGAACTTGAAGTTGATCCTTCTGTTGTTACGGGTAAGCAGTTTCCTAGTTGAAGAGGGAAATGTCCAATGTGTGCATTTTTTTCCTTATGCATTTTCTTAAAGGGTGTGGTTAATTAGAAATCTCGGATGTTTGCTTCTCTGTGAGACATTTTGCAGGACACTTGGAAGAATTGGAGCAACTGCTGAAGGGGATAGCGATGATGAAAGAGTTGACTCTGCGCACAAGAGACTATCTAGTTTCATTTGGAGAGTGCATGTCCACACGAATCGTTGCAGCTTATCTAAACAAGATTGGTGTTAGGGCGCGCCAAGTATGTATATACACATGTTTTTAACATTCTGTTTTGGCACATTTATAATAGCTTTGTACTCTTCTTGTTTGTTTACCACTAAAGATCATCTTGTGATGATGGTTGCTGCTTAATGTATTGCAGTATGATGCGTTTGACATTGGCTTCCTAACAACAGATGACTTCACCAATGCTGAAATCTTGGAGGAAACTTACCCATCTGTTGCTAACAGATTAAATGATGACTGGATTAAGGATCCTGCAATCCCCATTGTTACTGGCTTTCTCGGAAAGGTCTGTTTCCTGGTTACCTACTGGATAGAATTCCTGTAGAAATGCTTTCTTTAAAGTCTCAGTTTCTAATTAAGATAACATTCAGGAGCTGGGATTTCTAACTTTACATGTGCTGTATTGATCCTAGGCTGCAAAATCTTGTGCAGTTACTACCCTGGGTAGGGGTGGTAGTGATTTGACTGCTACAGCCATTGGTAAAGCCCTACGCTTGCGAGAAGTCCAGGTGAGATTAGACTTTGAGTCACTCAGATTTATGCTTATTCATTCCCTGGTTGTTTATGGATCTAGCTAAATGGCAAGAATTATTCTGGAGATTGTGCATCTATTTTGTTAGTAGCAACTATATGCTACTACAGAAACATATATAGAAGTTAATTTGAGAGTTTTAGCAGGTGTGGAAAGATGTTGATGGTGTTTTGACCTGCGATCCTAGTATATGTTCAAATGCACAACCTGTTCCTTATTTGACTTTCGATGAGGCAGCTGAGCTTGCATATTTTGGTGCTCAGGTTATATGTTCTCCTTGAATGCTTAATGTTACTTTGTATTGACTTGGTTAAAACATAAATCTACAGCATGAAAACTGTTATTAAGTCCTTATATTTCAGATAAAAAACATGGCATCCATCATGGCCAATTCTCTTTACTTGCCCTCGTTACTTTGTATTACATTTTTTTATTAGAGAAATCATTGCTTCAGTAATTAGTATGGAAACTAGACATGTAGCTTTTTATTATTACTGAATACAAATAACATTGAATGCGATGAGCAGGTTCTACATCCGCAATCTATGAGACCAGCTAGAGATGGAGAAATTCCTGTTAGGGTCAAAAACTCTTATAACCCCAAAGCTCCTGGTACCCTCATAACAAAAGCAAGAGATATGAGCAAGGTTTGTGCACAGCCTAATCTTCTTTCTTCAGAAATTGAAGTGGAGAAAGAATTTGAACATTTTCAAACATATTTATTACCTCCACCTATTCTAACACGTGCCAAACTTAGGCTGTTCTAACCAGCATAGTCCTGAAGCAAAATGTTACTCTGTTGGATATTGTCAGCACACGCATGCTTGGTCAAGTTGGTTTTCTTGCGAAGGTGAGAGGCTCACTTGGTGGCCTTGTTTTGTTTTTGAACCTTTGGTTCTCCCTTTATTTTTTTTGTTGTAAATTCTGATTGTAACTGGTGTGATTATCTCATATAAGTAGGTGTTTACGACCTTTGAAGATTTGGGCATATCTGTGGATGTCGTTGCAACAAGTGAAGTTAGTTTATCTTTGACATTGGATCCATCAAAATTCTGGAGTAGGGAACTGATTCGGCAGGCAAGCTCACTAACTTTATGTTCTTTGTTTATGATTTACTGTTTGCCTACTTGTAATTTGTGCTAGGCTATGTGCATTACTTTCCAATGTCCCTCTGAATATAGGTTTTTAAAGATGCCCAATGCGAACCACATGATACGGTGCTGAATACCATAGACATAAAAAATGCAGTCCCTCTCCAACTTTTGTGATTATTAAGACCAGAACTCTGATATATCTGTAGTTGTAGTTGAAAGAGTTGTCTGGAACTCAGATTGTAACTGGAGACAATTAGACCTGGCTGATAATCCAGCCTTCCCTTCCCTGCAGTGGGTGTGAATTGTCACAAGGAAAGGGGAGGTCGGAACTCAAACTAATCCTCAACCTGCCCTCCCCCTTGTGCAGATTACGTACCTCTTGGACACATGTCATTGAATTTAAAATCTTAACCCCCTCTATCTTCCATATGTAACAGGAACTTGACAAAATGGAGGAAGAACTTGAAAAAATTGCATTCGTAAATCTTCTGCAGCACAGATCAATCATCTCACTCATAGGGAATGTTCAGTATTCTTCATTGATTCTAGAGAAGGTGCTGTATTTCACTCCACCATACTCTAGAATCTGTTACATTAGTGTAGCTTTCTTTCATTGTCTTGGTGTTTTCCTCTTCTTTTTTATCTTATATTTTACGTCTATTTCTTCTCATAGGCATTTCAAGTCCTTCGAACAAATCAAGTTAATGTCCAAATGATCTCACAAGGGGCATCGAAGGTCTCTTCATTTCTTAATCTTTTGCAATTCCAATCGTTCATTATTGTTATTACATTTTCTTTTTGCTGGCATTCTTCTTGCTGTCTAATACTTGATTTGTTATAAACCAGGTGAACATCTCATTGATAGTAAATGACAGTGAATCTGAGATCTGCGTGAAGGCCCTTCACCATGCCTTCTTTGAAAGCGGTGACCTGTCTGATTTAGTATTAGAAGGTGGATTCGGGAATGGCGCAGCTTCACCATTGCCAATAGTATCTCGATGATGTAAATCTCAGCAGTTCTTTTTAGAGCCATGCGCATTAGAATTCCTCGAAAACCTGTGAATTCTGTGTATCATATTTCTTTCATAAATAAAAGGATGTTGTTTACCCCGACACTGCCAATTTATGAGCCGTCACCATTTGAATCCCTTGAAAGCTCATGTGTTGTTTCAAATGTGTCGGAAAGATTATGAGAAAGATCAAAGATCATTGTGCAACATGCATAGTTTGCTGTACAGCGACAGTCGGAAAAGTGGGGAGTGTTGGGGACTTGGGGTGAACCAGAAAAGTTTGGGTAAAGCCAGAACGAAAATTGAGATGAGGTAGGAAGAAGAAATGAGGTAAATTCACCACCAGTGTCAGTAGACTTCGGGGAATTTCATAATAATAGCTGAACTTACAGTGTTATTAAAGTGATACCTGCACTCATTCTTTCGTTATAATGAGAAGCACAAAAAACGCATAAAACAAAATCACGAGCTCATCAAGTGTATATTGTGGTTATTCGTTATTTGTGACCAGCTACATTTTCCGAATATTTAATATCTAAAACTTTAAACTCATTACTAGTTACATGTGACTTGTTTCCCGTTACATGTTCCCCGTAACTAGAACCTGTTCCTTTTCAGCTAGGAATGCAAGTTATGCAACTATGTAGATGCCTTTGGGACAGCTTGGTTAGTAAGCTGAGGCATTCTTGAGCTTCAACAATGGTAGAGAGATTCTTCTCAGTGAGGCAAACTGACCTCCAACAAAACCACCAAACTAACCCCATTATGCTTCTCTCTGGTCCTCCTTCATGGTAATTTATAATTCCTGGGTAGAGAGATTCTTCTCAGTGAGGCAAACTGACCTCCAACAAAACCACCAAACTAACCCCATTATGCTTCTCTCTGGTCCTCCTTCATGGTAATTTATAATTCCTCTCTCTCTCTCTCTCTCTCTCTCTCTCTCTCTCTCTCTCTCTCTCTGCTCTTTCTATCTTTTCTTTAGCGGAAAAACCTCTTTACTATTCCAGTTCGCATTCAACGAAGCCCGCAACAGCAATGGACTTGTCATCTTCATCTGCAGCCGGCGCCGGTTAGAGGCAAACCCTCCTCATCTTTCCCAGGTACATTTCTCCTTCTATCTTGTTTCTATTTGTAAAATGCAGTATTATTATCTTCCAAGTATTCAATGGTAAAAACTTTCAGGGCGTTAATTCATCGTGTGAGACCTTTCAGCGCGTTATAATGAAGTAAGTACATGACCCTTTGAAGCTTTCGTGATCATAATGATGTATGGAGTTTCTGAGAAGTAATTGTGTGTATTTAGGTATGTGGATGATGATGAAGGGATTAAGAAGTTCTTTGCTGCATTCCACCTGTATGATGAATTTCCTGTGTCAGTTGTTATTGATGATTTTGGAGATTTCTTTGAGGAAAGTACTTCCTTTTTTCTCATGTACAGAATCTTTGATGTTGCTTTCGCGTTTGATTTAATTCTTTCTTCTTTTTGATTCAAGGAGCTGCCAACAGAGATATGATCATCCAAGGGGAAGAGACTTGGCAATGGTGAGGACACTGGCTTTGTGTCACAATGCCATGGTTCATGCAAAGTGAGTAGCCTTTTCTTTTGCTTATAATTGGTGACTTGGTTTGCTGTTTTAGTCATGTTTGTATGGTTCAATATTGATGGTAGTGAAACTAGGCCTTGCAAGCTTCTGTTATCTGATACACACCATGGAGACTCCCCACGGTTGCTGTTCATCTACAAAAGATGGGTTTCGACCATCTTCACAATTCAAGGTTGGTTTCGCAATGTGACAGTTATGCAGTTTAAGAATCGCCTGTTGTACATGTAAAGCCTAAAGATTTGTCATATCTAGATTATGACATGTTTCGGGGTGTGCTTGTGAAGGGGATGGCTCTGGATCATTTCTTCTAAAAGACTTTAACCATTCAGCGAGTGGCAGCTCCAGGAAAAGAAAAACTGCTAGTTACTCCATAGCTCTCCGGTATCTTGTTTTGGAGGAGATCGGTGAAGATGGTGCATAGTAGGCATATCGGATTTACAAATTATTGAAAGCTCCATGATAATATATTCACACTGTTAGTGTTCAAACTGTGTTTCAGTGATTGTTTTATTATCTCAATGTTAGGTCTGTACAAAATCATAGAACTATGTTATCTGATCAGTGTATCAATATCCCTTATTTTCTGATTCCTGATCAGTATATCAATATTCTTTTTTTTTCTCTGATTCCTTTCGAATATTGAGTTGTTTACTACTTGCAATTGATAAAAGAATTAGTAACTACTGAATCTTCCCAAGTAGGCTATTGCAACAAGTTCAGGTACCTTATTATTCAGGATAGGTAGCAGGTACACACTTCATAAGTTCCAAGTAGTAACTATTCACAAATTACAGAAGTCAACAATGAGAGTGAGAAAAGAACAGCAGAGGATCATCAGCTTCCCTGCTTTAATCTCTCTAAACATCTAGTATACTCCTTTCTGATACTCAGGATCGCAAAACTCTCCTCCGAGATCATCACAAGCCTCTGCAGGGAAGACCCTGCAACAATTATGAGGACAGAATATGTTTATTTACCATCACAGAACAACTTAAAAATGAGTTGGTTTGACATTGTTATTGTGATCTTACGTCTTGGGGCTGTCATACTCTAGATAATCTCTATCCTCCAGCTCTTTACCAGGTGTGGCTGCCGTGCTCTTCCCTTGTGGTTCAAGCTTCACTTCAGGATACATTTCGGCATCACAAGCTTCTCCCCCGATCGTCTCGCAAGCTTCTGCTGGGAAAACCCTGCAAATTTCACCATTAACTTTGCTTAAGCTTGATGAAACAACCAGGAAAAGTAAAAAACCAAGGAGAGGAGATTGCTTACGAAGTTGCATTGGAGCTGTAGTCAACTGTTGAAGGATCAGAGGTCATATTACTGGTTGCCTTGAGCTGGGGGCATCGTTGTGCCCTTCGGCTAGTGGACCTAAACGGCAAGACCAGGTTCTTCGTGGTGGTGGCCGGTGTTAGAAGGGTAAGGAGTGATGGTGGTGAGAGCTGTAGAGTGGCCTGCATTGTGACAAAACTGATGGTTTCTGGGAGAAATCGGTATGCTGGTTTTGGAAGATCAAGGTTCCTAGCGGTGTTATATGTGATCAGCTTGAGCAATGACTTGTATGGATAAGGTGGCAAGATATTTTTTTTTCTGAGGATAAGATTTGAATTATCTGCTTCTTCTTTTTTAACAAGGAATTATCTATTTGGTAGTGGTGTGAAAGCCTTGAGAGCTGCCCATCAGCTTGTATTTTTCTCCCAAAATACCATCCATTCCTAATTTTCTTTATATAGAAATATTGTGAAGTAGTATATTGTGTTCTAACTGTTCTTATCAATCTTAAAACACATATGTTCATAACCACTACAATCATACTATGTAAACGAGGCTAAGGACACCGAAAGATTTATGAATGCTTTTCCAACTATGTGGGAACCAACTCGGGAATTTTCTCCATTGTAACAGTAGTTTTTTCTTTTTTAATATAAAAATCACATATTTGATTGTGTAACTAGAATCGTCTTAGTTATAAATCATGAATTATAATACTTTTATAATTTACAAAACTCAAAAATCTCGAGCCTTCTGTTAGCCATATCAAGAACACAAAGAATTAGGACTGGTCATTTGGCTCCAGAGGACCGAAAGCTCGGCTCGAAAACCCGGAAAAATCTCAGTCCAAGCAGAGCTTAACTTTTTTAAAGACCGGCCCGATGAAGGACAGGCCCGAAAACATGTATCTCGGTCTGAACTCGTGCCCTGTTTTTTTTTTTTGACCGAAAACCCGACCCAAACTAACTTCAGCCCCTTAGGTCTATCCACACGTCTGGACTCCCAAACCCCACCCCCCCCCCCCCCCCCCCCCCCTATCCCCCCGCAGTTGTTGTCATGCCCTGCTCCCTTGCACCCTGCGAAGTCGCCTCCTCCCGCACAGTGGCGCTCTCCCCCGGCCACCCCCCCCCCCTATCCCCCCGCAGTTGTTGTCATGCCCTGCTCCCTTGCACCCTGCGAAGTCGCCTCCTCCCGCACAGTGGCGCTCTCCCCCGGCCACCCGCATAGTCGCGCTATCCCAGCCCTGCCCACCCGCACGGTCGCTCTCCTCGCGCCCCACCCCCCGGAGCCGCTCCAGGTCCTCTCCTCTCTCCCCACCGCCGGTCCATCCCTCACCTCTATTTTTGGACCCAAAAAAACCCGAAAGCCCAAAAACCCGGCTCAGCCCGACACCGATCGGGCTCGGGTCAGTCCTCATTTCTGAAAAAAAAAATCAGTTCGGCTCGAACCGAAAGTGACTTTGGATCGAGCTTTGCAAATTTTGAACTCGACTCGGACCGCGCCCAGCCCTACAAGGAATAGCACGAGTTCATTACACTCGACTCTCGAAATGCAGGGTGTTACCGTGTTTACTTCATTGCACAACTTTGTTCATAAAGTCTCAATTTTATACTTGATTTCCAATACAACGGGACATGAAGTGGTACTTAATTACTGCAATTTCAAATTTTTTTGACTGACTGCAGTTTTCAGTTCCATATATCCATTTCACATGTCTGAATTTGTAACACTAGCAAGAAGCAAAAAACAAAAACAAAAAACTAATAAGAAGCCAAGAACACCCGTCACACCAGCAATACATGGCATGATGGCAATGGGGTCAAAAGCATGGCTGCATTCGCAGCTGGAAGTGGTTAGCTCATCTTTTTTTTACTCCCCTCATGCTTTTTAACCCCTTTTTTTCCCAAGCATGCCAAGTTTTGGCCCCAGATGCATGAGCTGCCTGGTTCCTCAATTACCAGGGCCACCACATACTTTTCCCTCCAGACTTTTCCTGGTACAATCACATGTTAGGGATTCATATTTTGACAGTACTTTGGGCAAAGACAAACTAAATTAATACTGCCTTCCACAACAGAATCATGAGGATCACAGCAAGAAAGTGAAAAAGAGACTTGCAAAGATGATAATGAATAGCATTAGTAGGGTAATCAAAAGAACTGAGATGCTCATTTTGAAGTCATGGCTAGTGATGAAAAATGCAGCGGTTAGAAAAAATAAGAAGTTCGATTCTATGCTTTTAGAAGATGTGCATTTACAGAGTAATGGTGACTGCGGCAGAAGTGTGGTGAATCGTCTAATCTCGGGGGCCGAGTCGAAAAAGTTTTGTCCGGAAAAAGCCACCGGATAAACCCTACCATCATTAGGAGGTGAAAACACAATAATGGAGAAGTGTCCCACAAGGGTTCATCTCTGGTCATTCTTGCTCTGAAGTTGAAAGTGTCCTCAACTGACTTGAAGCTTCTTCACTCACAGCCAATATACACATATTACCCCAGACAGCATACAATTTATAAAAGAAATGTGCAGATTTCGGACCCAAACCTGAAGCAAATATTTCTGGAGTCTAGTTCCCCCAAAATCTACAGAAACAGGAGCTTCAACCAAAAGTACTTACATTTGAGTTAAAAACTGTGCAGTTGGGTTAGCATGTGAACAAGTTCATCACTTGAGGGTCTTTCTGCCGGCACATCTGACAAACATACGACAGCAATTCTCACCGCCATTAACATTTCGTCTTCCTCTCCTTCTTCCCCACTAATGCTCTTATCTAATGCCTCCCGTGCCTCCCCTGCATGCTGCAAGTGCCGCAACCACCGTCCTAAACTTCCTCCACTAGATGTTTCCCCAAAGAAGGGATCAGTTGGGTCTCTACCAGTTAATAAAACTCCCAAGATCATACCAAAGCTGAAAATGTCGCTCTTATCAGTGTACCTGTTGAAATAGAATATAAGTGCCTCCAGTAAAAGAGCATATCTTATTCAACAGAGAATGTCTCAGTTTAATTGGTTTCTTCATCCAACTATCAATAGTTAAACGGAGTGTTTCTTCATAATTAGCAATTTAGCACACTAAAACCTGGGGAGTCATATAAGAGATAATGCTGCTAAGTTCACATAGCATGATAGACAACTACTGCAAACAAAACCACAGCCTCAAGTTTTGAGAAAGGCCCAAAATATTAACAAATTATAAAAATTCATGGCAGAACTCTTTTATGGAATTGATATTGACTTATTGAGATATTAAAAGGAATAGAGCAATCTGTTCTCCAGCACAAAGTACATCAAACACAAAACACGTAAAACGAAGAGGTTTCAATCCTAAGTTATCTAAATCCTTCCCCAAACTTCAACCCTCTATCAACATTTTGAGAACTGCAGTACCAAACTCATGTAAACATTCAAAAAGCAAAGAACTTGGAGTGAGATAGGGACACATATTATCAGAACGTTAACTCTCGAGTCCTAAAACCCAATTACTACTGTCCCACAGGTATATCAACATATCTACCTTAATTATTTTGCAAAGGAATTGTAGAGAACATCACGATTATCAATTTTGGGACATATCAGAGTTCAATGAGTGTACCTGTCATTCTGGAAACACTCTGGAGCAGTGTAACCAGATAACGCCCCATCCAAATGAGGAGTGAGCTTAGCCAACCCATAATCCCCCAACCTCGGCTCAAACTCAGCATCCAACATAACATTTCTCGGCTTCAAATTGTAATGCATAATCTGAGGCACATATGCATGAAGACACTGAAGCCCCTTAATCACCCCAACTGCAATCCGAAGCCTCACCTCCCAACTTAGCTGCAACTGACTCTCCCTAACTCTATTCATAGCATCCTCCAAACTCCCATTGGGCACAAAATCATAAACCAAAGAGAATCTATCGTGTTCGCGAACATAAGCCCTCAAACTCATCAAATGTCTATGCCTCAGTCCAGCAAGCACCTCAAGCTCTTGCTGTATCCTCCTCTTGGCCGACTTGCTCTGCGCCTCGGGCGAGCCACACTCCGAAAAGGGCTCCAGCTGCTTCACTGCAATAATGAGCCCATTGTCAAGCACAGTCCTGTAGTACTTCCCATTGGGGCTGGAACCAAGCAGCTGGTTCTCATTTTGCAGTGCCAATTGGAGCGTTTTCGGAGCGATTTTCGGGGAGAAAATTACAGGGCCTTTGAGGATTGGAGTTCTGCTGATGTAGCGAACAAAGCAGCGGACTATGAAAGCTGAGATGAGGGCGAGTATTAGTCCTGTTAGTACTCCCAAGACAAGACTGAGTAGGATTCTTTCAAGCTCGTTGTTCTTGGAGCGAGGGTGCTTTGAGGGTGATGGAGGCTCAGTTTGTTGGGACTGAACAGTTGAGCAATATAGGCATTGCAAAAGTAGAAGCAGAAGCTGAAGCAGGCTTGTGATTCTACAGTTCGGACTTGAGGTACTTGTTCCTCTACCCATTTGGAGTGCAAAAACAAAAGCCACAAATCTCTCAAAAGCAAGACAATGAAAGCAAACCAAGCAAGTTCACTAAAAGCTAAACTGAAACCCACATGTTGTATAGTACCACCACCACCACCAAAAACCCAACAGAGAGACCTTGAAGGAGTTGAAGCAAAAGACAAACAAAACCCAGATGAACAACTAAAGCTCTCAACTTTCTCTCTTAAAAAAGCTGAAACCTTTGGTGTCTTTCAGGGCTTTAACGTCCGTGGAGATTGGAGACACAGAAAATGCAAACCACTCCACAAGTGCTTAAAAGTGCAGAGAGAACCCATGAGAAAGAAGCTTCAAGCAGACTTGAAATAAGCGAATGTCACATCAAAAATGGAATTTTTTTTATTTTCTGGAAAATCTTGAGGGTAAAGACTCAGAAAGAATCAATATTTTCGTCACCTATTCGCTTCTCCTCAAACCCATCATCATCTACAAAATATCAAGTACCAAAAACAATGCTCGCCTAAAAATAACAAAGAAAAAAGGAAAACTAAAAGAGAGTAAAGCTCCAAAACCTGCCCAGCCCTTAAACCTCACTACTGGCCACTACTATTATTGTCCCTCAAAATCTCGAAATACAAACAAAACAAAAAAAAAGTCTCAGAGGCTCCCCTGTGTTTTTTTCTTTTATTTTGGTGTCTCTCTCTCTCTGTATGAGGGAACTGGGCTTCCCGCCTTTGGGACTACAGAGCCCGTACTAGAGTGGGGCCCATGCGGCCACGTTGGCTCTGAGTCGCTATCACGAGGCCGAAAGCGAAACATCGAACTGTGTGTGAGACAAGGAGAGGGGGAAATAGGAGAAGGGCGGAGTCGACATCCACCGTTGGTGTTTGGTTTGTGAGAAGAGATCGGGACTGTTGAGGAAGAAGCAAAATGTGGGAATTTATTCTGGTGTGTTAACAATGGATATGGGGGGATTAGTAGGTACAGAATAGTGATTAGTCTAAGTGTTTTGGAATATTGATTATCTGGTTTGTTAACAATGGAATAATCTTTTACAGGTTTGGCTGGGGTCGTCGATCATGGAATCCATGGATGGTTGGCTTGGGTTTTCTACTTTTCAAGTTTTTTCTAATAGGTCTCGAGACGAGTACACGTGTGACCAAGATTTTTCACCTCATTGCTATTTGCTAGACTATTCCCTTCAGAAAATAATGAACCAATTTTCCATCGAAGTGTCTTGGACAGTTTAGAAGTGCTTTTATGTACCAATTTTCCACAAGAGTTTCATTAGTGGCTTTCTATTTCTTCGTCAATGAGAGAACAAAACAAAAAATTGCATGGTGTTAAGCATTTGAGATGGATGCAGGATCATTTGTACCAGTTGTAGCAGTTGAGCAAAGACCAACATTATCACCATCTTCAAAATTTGAAGACAAATTGCGGAAAGAAACAATACCATTTGACTTGCAGGGAAACAAAGCATACCAACCACCCTGACAGTTTGCTTGCTAAATTTGAATTATAAGAGCCAAGAACGTAACATCACAGGATTCACGTTTTGACTAGCAGACATGTCACTGCAGAAATTTCATTGATTCATTTTGTTGTTTACTTCACCCGTCAGAACCTTATAATTTGATACTGATAGATGTTTCTCTTCAATTGCGCAAAAATCATAGAAGAAAACAAAACAAAAACAAAATGGGTAGCAGTAGCTGTTCTTTTCATATAATTTTCATCTTCCCACTAAACCTATAAATAGCATAGAGTTGATCATTTGTGCATTCAAACACAGCCACCGAAAAAAGCTTCACTAACCAAATAATGTACAAATACACAATGGCCTAAACTAAATCGAGTAAATCCTCACAACTTGGCAAAGCAGGGAAGCAGAAAACTGATAAACAAAAGACAACACCATTACAGGCCCCCTTGGCTGAAAGCAAACGGGGGCTATTGGCTCAGAGACCACCAGAGCCATCTTAGGTTCCAACCCTTCACAACCATTTTCAACCATGCCCTCATGGCCCATAGGGCAGGCATGCCATCCTACCACTCTCGAAACCCATAAAACACTGACATTTCATACAAAGGAGAACCATCTCTCAAGTTTATGAACTATAATTATACAAAAGCAATACCTTTGATTCTTTTGATGGGGCCATTCAGCATCAGTGTAGTTTCCCTTTGGGTGATTCCTAATTTGATATCTTATCCACGGGAGTCCGATAATATTGAAAGGACCTCGCCATCATCAAAGTTCGACTCAACTGCCAGCTCAAGAGGGGTTTTACCTTCCCCATTTAGTGCTCGTGGATCCGCTCCCCTGTAGATGCAATTAAACCCCTCAGTAGCAAATCATAATTAAGAGGTAAAAACACAGCATTCCAGAGAAAATTGAAGACTAAACAAGAAACTTCAGAACCGGGTAATATGCAAAAACGGCATAAATGAATTGAAATAATTGCTTTATGTAACAATGAAAAATAGGCACCTTGTAAGAAGCAATTTTGCAAATGTGTTTCTGCCCTTGAGAATGCATCTGTCTAGTGGTGTTTGGCCTCTTGAATCAGTCGCATTTACATTTGCTCCATATTGTAGGAGCAGTTCAAGCATACCAATGTCTGCAGTTTCACAAGCAAGGTGAAGAAGGGTGCACCCGTCTAGATCCTCCATAGCCTGGACTTCACTGGTACTCAAGTTTGAAGAGCTACCAGAAGACCTCTCCAATGAATCCCCAGCTAAGCAGCTAGAGCTTAGTTCATGGCTAGTTTGCTCTTGCATCAGCATTACTTTTGCAAGGGTTAAGGAAGAGACACACGAAGCTTGCTCATACACCGCATTCACGTCTGGTTCAGAATTAACAATGTGACGATATACAGCTTTCTTGTCATTAGCACGAACACCCTCCCAAATCTGTTGTGCCACTAATTGAGTATATTGTGCATCCTTTGGCCTCCTTACGAAAAGCTTGTCTGCGTACTATGATCAAAATAAAGCACCCATATAAGTCGGTAATTTTCAAGGAGTCTGAAATTTCAACTTTAGCAGGTAATATTGCAAAGACGTCAGTGATTACTTCTGTTCTGAAGTCATCCACTGTCGAGGAAAGAAGCATGATTAAGTTGGAGGACATACCTTTGCATGAATGAATTTCTCCTTCACCGGTATTGAATCAGTCTGATTGGGTTTGCTGATAAAAACTAGCTGTGTTTTGTCAGACTTGTGTGACCTACATAGGAAGAATAAACTGAGTGTTTACAATTGTCACGTAAGGAAGAGTTATATAAGATTACTTGCAAGAACTGTTACAGAGAATCCCCTACCCTGTGGCAATAAGATCAAGCTGAAAAGCACTTCTGGATTGCAAAAGTTCCTCCCATACAGAGTTTGCAAAGGCATTACCCAATGACTGGAACAAATTAATGACAGAAGGCTCCCATACTTTGACATCCAGTGTCAGAGACCTTACCTGCGGTAATAGTCACCAACAACAAGTTCCCATAAATAAGCAACCAGTACAATCTCTATTTTTGAAAGGACTTTAATATATATGATTACCATGCCTACTTTATCCCAGTTGTAGACAGAAATCTTCAAATCAGGTCTACCATGTTATCCAAATCCATCTTACAAAATCTAGTTATTTTCAACATATCATAGTTTTCTTTTACCAAGTTTATTTTGTATAGATAATGGATAGTACACATTTGTACTGACAAATCATCATTGAAAAAAGGCAAATTGCCGAAAAATACTTTTTGCCAATTGACGTTCGCATACTTCTTTCTAACTTCCAAACCATATTTAAAAGAAAACAAATTGTGTCGGTAATCAAACCACATTACTGAATACTCTATGAGGAAGGTTACTTTAGACTCCCAACTATTAGTTATTTGATAAGCAAATGACAAAACAATTTGTTTAAAGAAGCATGCCCGAGACCGTGAAAGTAAAAATTGTACTAACCTTGGAGATATGAACACCAAGATTACGATGAACACCAGAACATTCGATGCAAACAAGAACACCAAGATTTAATGAGGCCCAATCTGGCTCAGGGGCACCACAATCAGCACATTTATCATTCCCACACACTCGTCGAAGAGTGTCAATTGTCTTCTCACTTCTTAAAGAAGACCGTTGCTGTTGTGAACTTCTTAATTGGCGGTGGTCAGCATTATGCAGGCTCCTGTCCGATGCAAGTTCTTCAACTGCAGTGTGATCAAAATCAGAACTCTCAAACGAACTACTCTCACTGGCCGAACGACGATGACTTCCCATGGGACTAGCAGGAAGAAACTGAAACACAATTGAATCAAAATCATCAACACGACCATGAAATCAGTGGCCACATATTTGATTATGAGGAAACTTCTGAAAACTTACCCTCTCAGGAGCCTGAGAGCTAAGTAATGAAGCAATAACCCCCGTTATCTTTTCAATCCAATCCATTTGATCAAGTGCACTCTCTGCCTGCACTGACAAGCATAAATAAATATCATTGCAGGAACTACAGTTCTAAAATAACCATCAACCATTCATCTTACAGACAGAATCACTACCACAACATAGGTTAGAAACATTATAAAAATTAAGTCTAAGTCAATAACAGCCAGTTAAAGTGAATCGAACCTGCAAAGTATAGTTCTTTGTCGGTGAAATGATCCTGAAACAAAATCTTAGGTCTGACTGGTCAGCGTCAACTTTGATTGTTGATGTAAGCAGATTCACTGTGTGATGAGCAACAGATTTCTCATCATGCACTCCACCATGATAATGAGAAGAAAGCCACCGACTCAACAGTCCAGAACCAAGCTCAGAACTATTCCTCTGACCAGAATGTTGACTACCAGAGCCCTGATAATGGAGTCAAAACAAACAAAAATTTGATAATAATATCAAGCCCATGGAAAACTTCAACCCTTCTGCCTCCAAATTATTTCTTGAGAAAATTACTTACAGATGATTTGCTGATTTGTTTCCGATAGTAATAGAGCATTCCTCGGCTATCAAGAACAAAAAATCTTCTTTTCCAGTCACCCCTCAAGTTTGAGGACCTCTTTGAGAGATAACCTTGCCTAATGGTTTGAACCTGATCAATGATAATTGTTACATTTTCGTATTGTATTTTATATACGGATAAGAAAATAAGATAAATAAAAATGATACCAAACTATTCAAGAAGGGCAGGATATAAACCTTTCCCTTTGCAGCAGATTGCATAACAGCCTCTATCATTTTATGTGAACTTCTACCAATAGCTTGTATTCCATCTCCATTAGGAGACCCATTCGAACCATTGGATGACCACCTACTCTCTCTATCGACTTGTCTTTTGTAATCTTGCATCCTTTCATTAAGAGCTGCCTGTTCATAGTTGGATCTTTCTCTCGACTGTTGAGCATAAGTCAAGACCTGAGATAATGCAAGTCCCAATTTTCAGTGATTCTCATTGCAAATAGATGAGATTATAAAATTGACACAATATACACAAATATGTTCAACAAACCTGATTAATATAGGGTTCCATTTGATGCAACAACTCGTAACCCTACACATGGAAAAAGGCTCGAGATCAATAATATTAGTAGAAAGCATGTGAAGAGGACAGAAATCCTGATTTCAATCCACACACCTGTTTGAAGTAACGAAGATGAGCATCCATTGTCCCACTGACCGCTTCCAGAAATTCGAACCTCTTTTTTGCTTCAACATTAGAAAGAGCAGTTACCTGTAAATAAAAGATTCCTCATAAGTTCTCAGTCTATGGAACAAATGATTTCCAAGACAACGGTAATAACAAGTACTTACAAGACTAAAACGAGCTTGCTCAAATGTAGACCTTGCATTATGAAGCTCCTGGAATACTTATTTGTGTTAGATGGTGAATTTATAATACTACCGAAGAATACAGATAATAACTAGCAGTTCATAGTACCTCCTCTACCATGGTGGCAACATCATTCCTTGTTCCTTTTCTCAGTGAGAGAAATTTCTCGCGAGCCTGCAGTAATATAAGCATCAAACTACACACGCAATACTCCACATTAATCTCATATTGTTACACTAATCTAACTATGGCAACATGTACCACATGTCAAGTAAAATTCTTAAACCCATGGGCCGTTTTTGCGGACTTGTACTCCTGTATCACGGTATGTGAAATATCCATACTATCCTATCAAAAAAAAAATTGTCACCAGAGTTCTGCCATCTGTATTGCACAAAAACACAAATGTTTCTGGTGGAGTTCTGCTATATGTTAACCAGCCCCATGAACTATCTTACAGGGCTAAAGTAAACTTACAGACTTTATCAGAGCATTCAGAAGATAAGAAAAATGTAATCCTACAATTGTTGGAGATTGCACACTCATGTGAATGTTGACAACCTTTTTCTACAACTGCTCACTCCAAATTATACATTTGAAAAACAGGAAAAAGCTCTTTATATACAGGGAAATCAAACAAGGATGGAGGTAAAATTAATTTAAGACCAGAATCACACACCTGGTCATAAAGAAGAGTAGCCTTGTCAAAACGTTTACGCGCTTCCTGCACAAAGAGATAATCACTCACCACTAAGGCATGGATGTTTTAACCAAGCCAGAAGATAGACATAGATAGATTGATTAATTGTACAGACAATTTGCACAAACCTTGACCTCATGCAAATCAAAGTTCACAAATTGTAACAATCTGTCATTTAGCATATGCTCAACCTGGAAGAGGAAGACAAAAAGACACGTCATATCAGACAACTCGGGACTTGAATCAAACAATTCATCAAACAGAGTAACAAAGACAGGGACTGGAGAAATAGGAGCAACACTTTTTAATTGAAAATCAACAAAGAGGAGCAGTTAACACATATAAAATATGAAAGGACTACGGAAGCTAATACTATAATAATGAAACAGAAATTATAACAGAAACAGCCACATAAGTACCATCACATGTATAAAGTTCACTTCCCGTCAAACTCTGAGTAGCCTATCAAAGGCAAAAGGTTTAAAAGATAGAAATGATGTTGATCCTTTAGAAGGGAATCATTGCAAGTCCAACATAAGCATTTCAACTTGATTCAATTCATTTTCTGCAACTACACTAAAATTATTGTGATTGGAAAAGCGTAGGAAAACCGAGTCGATTAGCTAGCATGAAGGATTTTACATGTAGATTAGAAATACAATAAATTTCTTACCTGGGACCGAAGAACTTCCTTGTATGTCCCAATTTCTCTCAATGCGATAGTAAATTTGGTCATAACAGGGCCTAACGATAGAACAGAAGTTCAATCAATAAAAATCAATATCTGATACTCTTCAATGAACTAAAGCGTATGTGAATGAGCATCTGTTAAGATGGTCGATCAAGTTACTTAAAATGCTAACAAGTCAGCTTACCTCCAAAAGCCACACTAATTGGATCATTATGCCCCCCACCAAATGTTTCTAAGGCGCTAGCAAAAGCTATGTCGCCATCATAAGCTTCGCCAAGACCTTCACTGCAAGCAAGGAAATGTAAGTACTTCCCTCTTAAACTCAATGTCCAAGTCTGGTAACAGCTCCCATACCGCAAAAGATGATCAGAAATTAAAAGGATGAAGAGATATCAGAAAAAAGTAGACATACGTGTATTTTCGACATCCTTTGTAAAACTTTAAACTTCTCTCCCTCAGTGACTCCGCACTGTCCTCCATCCCCTGTATCTGCTTACGACAACAACAATAACAAAAAAGCAATCAAGTATTGCATAAATAACTAGAAGTCATGAAAACTATCAGTAGTATGTGTACATAACGAATATCTTCTGACAAATTTCCTCTCTCCATAACGATAAATATCTGAGAATTGCCAATAGCAACATTCTCGTTTCATAGAATTGCCATTGCAGAGTAACTCTAAACACAGAAATACTTGGGAATGCTATAATGTTCGTTCTGGAATGCAAAGTTTTAACTTGTTCTACTGAATGCCGACCATCGAAATACATATACGACATATCTCTCTGCCTTGGAAATCAGAAACTACTAGCAACCAATACTCGAAACGGGCATATACTACTCGCATCACTACATTCAAATCCAACAAACAATCTATAAATAAAGCAGTAAAACAAAACCAATCCAATCTACTCACCTGCTTGCGGAACATGGGAGAATCATCGAGCTTAGCGAAATGCATCTTTAAAAACACCTTGATTTAACCCCAACCTTGACACTAAACCTCAATTAGCATCACACCAATGCTCCATCCAGCTCCCCAGAGATCATCACCTTCTACACCACCTCCAGCTGCATGAGCTTCACCCCATTCAAACCAAACCTACTCCAAAACCCTAGAAACCAGCAGCACCACCACCACAGAGAGACAGAGAGAGTGGAGGAAATGAAGAACCCTAAAATAAAGGACAATTTTTAGTTTGTGTTCAAGGCCCTTGGGAATTGAGTGTGTGTGGGATCGATTTGATTTTAACCTCAAAATGTTGAAGAGACAGTAAGACAGACACAGTCTCTTTGATAAATGCGAACAACAACAACACCACCCAAGCTTCTCTCTTCCCCTTCCCCAAAACCCTTTCCTCTCTTTTCTTTCACTTTCCTTTTTCTCTCTCTCTCTCTCTCTCTTTTTAATTTCCTTGCCCTTCTCTTTATTTAACTCCTAATCACCCATTAATTAACCACACCCGAAACTACGTCGTTTTAATCATCCTCGGTTGCATCGGATTAAGTCCGTCGATCAGGTACTCTGTGACTTTACAGGGTACGAGAAACGAGGACGACCTGTTCAGTCTCCACGCGTCCCACTCGACGCGTGGACGAGACCTCACAGTGCGACTCTGTTCGCTCGGCAGGTTGTGGTTCACGCGCGGAGGCTGCGGAGAGGGGGGCTTTGGGGAGTGGGGAGGAGATGCGATGCTTCTGGCACGCACACACGAAGCACTTCATGGTGTGGGACCCATTGGATTAAATTTCCCTCCATATATCCATGCCCGACACACACGACTGAGTTTCGAATGGGAGAGGAAACTGAATTTTCAATTAATACTGAAAATATTATTATTAAAAATAATTAATTTTGCTAATAATAATAAAATGTTGACTACGAAATTGCCTCTCTCTCTTTCTTTCTTTTTTTTCTGAGATCTAAAGTAATTAAGGAGGAAATTAGGAAAAGGGATAGATCATTTTCTCAAGTGCCCAAATCAGGTGGACCATGGACCACTAGGGTGGTCCTAAAATGGGTACTCCGATTGGAGCTCCGGCTGACCACACTTTCAAGTACAGCATTAGAATTCAGGCAACAATGGCATTATTATGGCGTTTATGACTAATTGCCTAACGGGTCTGACACATTGAGAGAATCTCAAACTGGATTTTCCGAATGTTCAAGTTGAATATCGAGGTAGTCTTACTCTATAAGTTTAACAGAATTTAATTTAATGTATAGATATATGAATTGAATATCAATTTAATCTTGCGTTATAAGTTTAACAAATACTTAATTTACGGATATTCAAATTGAATTTTTGTTATGTAAGTTTAGCAAAACATGTAATAAAATGAGTTTTATTAAATGCGATGTAACTCACAATTTAATGATGTGACAACAATGATACTTGAGTAAGTATTCCTTTGTAAGCTTAACAAAACACACTATAACATTATATGCATTGACACGTGCAATTTTATAGTGTGAAAATAAAAGTCTCTAGAAAATAATAAAGTATTTAAGTTATTAAGATGCAAAGGCTCAAATGATTAGGAAATAAAAGGTAAATCTTTTGCCATCAATTGTCATACATTGTAAACCTTTTATTAAGCCTTGTGGTTCTCATAAATTCGACTGAATGACCCTCTAAGGTGAAGTTGAAAACCATAATTCTTCGTCCAACAAATAATTATATCAATAACCATCTCATCTATTGCGTTAAACTAAAGTTTAAAGAGTTTCACACATTGTGATCGTAGCACCTAAATATACAACACCCAACCATCCCAACCATCCCTTAATTTGATATAAACACGACATTGTTGAATCTACTTTGTCACTTTATAAAATAACGTACAATAGTCACACATTTTAAAATTCATCATAAGACGACTTTATCGGTTTGAAAGTCAAAATTTGCTATATTTTATTTACAATTATACTTAAGTAATTAATGATGTAATGGTACAAATGAATTAAATTTTAAACCATATTTGTTTAAGAAATGTACGTGGTTTTGATACTTACAAAGATAGAATTGATCATTATATGTGCTAGAATGAGTTGTGTCATTGTATGAAATTCGTGATTCGACTCTACCTCTGTCTTCATGGAAAATTATCATCCTAGCCATTACAAACTGGAGATTACTGTTCCTTGGCAGCATGTTATATACTCTTACATATAGATAAAAGTTGTCACTAAATTGCCAATCTCACTACATCAACATCATCACTGTATAGGCCCAAGCGTTTACCTTTTAAACGAGACAAACAAATTGTGCATGATTGGTTTAACTGCCTAAGAGTAGACAGCAAGATTAGCTTAATTGTCAAAGCTTCCTTGTTTTGGCTTAACAAGATTAGGAGCTTCGCGATTGATTTGGTATCGATCGCTTTATTCATGTCAAAGCCAATCACATCAATTTCCATTTCCAGCACATATATTAACGCTTCGTTTGTCCGTCTATACTCTATAATTCTCCTCCCATGCTTCCCACTCATTTTCCAGAGTCCGGATTTAAGATTTTGATTCCATATCATATAAATTGTAAGCGTAAAATTAACGATTAACATGTTTTCTTGAAATATGTCGAAGAAATAAATTTTAAGAACCTGACGAAACAGTAGGTCAAAACAATTGTATATATTAACGGTGTTGTTGATGAAAAAAAAAAATATTGGATATATATTATGGAGCACTTAAATATTATTTCATGTTGATTAGTGAGCCGTCAAGAAAATCTAACTGTATGAACATATACAAGTAAAGAACTATGTGAAGTGAATGCTTATGCAATGAGTGCGCATTTTCTTCGTGGAAAAAAAAAGCACGAAAGAATATGCGACTATGTATATTAGTGTGGAGATGGAACTAGCTACACTTTTGGCTTTATGATCTTCGACCATGGCCTATTAGCAATGTTGTTCACTTTTTGACCATTTCCAACTCTTTTCTGCTTCTCTCTTTCACAGTCGAAGCCTTCACTTTACCAGCACGATGATTAACCAATTAACTACCCAGGTGAACCACTGATAGTAAATAAATTTACCCATCTTGAATTTAACCAAGCATGTGCAGTATGACACAATCTGGGGAATCTTTGTACCAGGAATTCAGGGTTTGTGTACATATAGATACATATTATATATAGTCATGTAGTGGCAGTAGTGCAGTCATGATTGATGAAAAATCATGTAGGTCATGGATGGAAGGTCTTGTTTGGCTAGCCTGTATTATTTTTAACCTTCACTGCTTTCTTTTGAGCTTGATTAAATTACGAGTGGTACAATCTTGAAGTTATGTTATGTGTTTGGTGAAGTATTTATGTTGTAATAGTGTTCCCAGTACAGAATCCAATGCTTCTTCAAGAGAGAAAGGAAAATGCAGTCATTTGGCTGCTTTCAATTTCTCATAGGCATTTCATCGAACATGTGGTGAACAAACTAGTATCAAATATGCATACTAATATGGACAATTTTGATGAGAAAGGTTGATCGCTCCTTGTCGGCCCTTCAATTCAGTAGGAGATTTGGGGAAAGATGCAGAAGAATAATCTCACTAGTTTGTATTTGTTTAGCTAACTATGTATAAAATTGAATTAATTTCAGTTTACTTACTTGAATTTTAACTCAATCATCATTTCAGTCCCTGTACTTTTGATTTCATCAGCTACACCCATGTACTTCCCTAAATTAATCAACTGATACCAATTTTATAATTTCGTCCAAACAATCTATCAATACCAAAGGCTTTTTGGTACAATTTCCCTACATTAATGCACCGTTACCATATTACGATTATAAATAAGGCTAAACAATTCATATAATCAAGTTGAACAATAGAAAACAAATCATATATGGTGATTTCCTTTTGTTTTATCATATATGATTTATTTTTGTTTATTTTCCATTGTTCAACTTGATTATATGATTTGTTTAGCTTTATTTATAATCGTAATATGGTAACGGTGCATTAATGTAGGGAAAAGATACCAAAAAGCCTTTGGTATTGATAGATCGTTTGTACGGAATTTACAAAATTAATATTAGTTGATTAATTTAGAAAGTATAGGGGTGTAGTTGATGAAATCAAAAGTATAGGGACTGAAGTGATGATTCAACCATAGGTAAACTGAAATTAATTCTATAAAACTCTTTGAAGTAATTTGTTGAATACTTAAGGTCGGACTATAAAGAAAATGGAAAAACATATGAAGTATATATTAAGCGTGTGTTTCCTTCATCTCAACCTACATTCTGGAATCTGCTAATGCATATTATCGTGAATAGCTTGATCAACAAGACAAACTGACATTGAAAATTGAGAATAAGGCTGAGGTGCATTAATGCATGTTTTGAGACACTATTTAGAACATTTATCTTTATATTATAAAGAAAAGTAAAACGTATAAAATTGTTAAAAAATTTCTTATAAATTAAATAGAGTGGTAATTATCTTAACCTATTTGACACAATTATTTAATATACCAAATCGATAGTTTGTTTAATTGATTCACTATCGAGATAAGTGTTCAAATCGCAACAACACCATGAAAAGAGAATCAAACTTGTCTTCTTTAGATCAACTTAGGTTTTTGCCATTTGCCTGGCCAAAAGAGAAGATATTGCAATGATCAATCAAACAACAGTCTCCTTTGGTTGAGACTTGGGGAAGAGGCCAGAGAAGCCATAATTTCAATCGAATCAAACACGTGTGATGCCTTCAGTGACAACAACACCTAGAGGACAATGCACACTCAAAAGGCAGTAGTAGATCATCGAAATGTATAACAATGAGAAAGATCTACACACATAAACAAAGAGAAAGGAGGAAGAAAAATAAGGCAAAGAGAAGGAAAGGGGAGCTAAAGAACCGACAGATGAGGACATCCCATATGAAGACGGAACTAAAGTGCGACATTGTGCTGCTTTTGTTGCTCAACTAGTTTGCTTTTGGGTTTAAACTATTAATCCCCGCTTAATCAGGCTGTAATAGTTCATTGTCTTGCTACTTAACCTGCATTATCTAGCTGCATATCTTTATTGAGATGATGATACTAATAAACTATGGTGAACCAAATTATTACCTTCTTAAAACAAGTAAAACTTACCCGAAGAGCAAATGGATTGCATTCATCTGGTTTATTGAAGGGCGAGTCTGGCATTGAAACCGATTGAGGAGAATTCCAAGCTGTTTGGGATATGATAGTACAACTGGCGATGGAATGTGAAAAAAAAAGACCCTTTGCAAGTATACAAGTATTTTTAGTGAGGTTCGTTTGTTTTCCTTTCACATAGTGAAGTAAACATATTCATATACACAACTCTTCAAAAATCAAAAGTGTCACTAGAAATGGTAGTAATTAGTTGTTCTGTCTGCTTAAATTAGCACAGTACCCATTTGGGCAATTTCCATTAAGGCTCGAACAAAATTCTGAAGTATCAAGCATGGAAGTAGATTGAAACATGGCCACATCATATGTGGGGTCCTAAAGAATCCCACTCTGTCGTTCAATTCTATCTAGAGCTAGGAGAGCTGAGGGCCATTTTGGGTCTATATCAAATCCCGGTTGGGTATACAGCCATTGGATATATTGTGTGCTTTGAGCCAATTATAGGTGTGACCAAATAGCCTAATTGTCCTCACTGAGCTTGCAGAAGAGTCCGGTTGCATAGCTCCAAAATCCACCATTACATCTTACCTGGAGGTCGCGTTCTCTATTTGTCATTACTGGGTTCTCATAATAATCATGCACAAACTCTATGGATTTGTTTGGATTTGCCCACCAAAGATTGAGAATACAAAAATGTCTCACTTTTGATGTTTCCTACATATGGTAACGTATTCTGGGGTCATGGAAGAAAGGGAGAAAGTAAAATATGCATGTAATTGTACTAGATTATGAACGAAAATAGGCGTATTAGCCGAAATCTCCTACGAAAAATATGAGACACATTTCATTTATTTATTTTTTTTATCTAAAATTCTTTTCACCTCTGTTTTACGATTTTTATTTCATATTTTTGAATCAATTTTTTGTTAATGTCATATATATATATATATCAATGAATATTTTTCCCGGCCCAAATCCTTTCCCTCCTAAAAGCTTACGATTCTGCATTATTAAGAACAAAACCTTATAGATGAAGCTGCATATTAACACTGAAATTATGGTCACTCGTATACAAAATCAAATTCAACGCCTTTTCCGTTGGGCGTCGTTTCCATGGTCACACGCTCCCCTTGTGCCAATTTTCTAGGGTTCCCTGAGTCCCTGTCCCATATAAACCCACACACTCACTTTAGCTGAGATCCACGGAAAAGAGCACACCAGCTAGGGTTTCCTCTCAAAAGCAAGCTCGATCGAGACTCTACAATTCTCAAAAGGTATGAAAACTCCTTCGTTTTCAATCATTTTCTAAACTTCAATAATTTAATACTCGATTGATTAATAACCCCGTTAAGTTAATAATTTTTTTTAGTCCCGACTCAAGGACAACGTTTCGCTAAACTTATAAGATAATAGACTTTCGAGAATCTCGTAAGACCCCATTGAATATATAAATTAATAATTGTTCAAGGAGAAAAGATAATAGGGAGAACTGTGTGTTTATTGATTGATAGAGAGGCCTTTATATAGGCATTACAATAAGTATCCCGATAAATCAGGGACTTCCTATCTAATACGGAATCAACTATACTAATCTAATTAGGTCAAGACACATCCAGGAAGTTACGGAAATAACCTTCCTACAACACTCCCCCTTGTGTCGAGCGCCTAATGTCTTCATGGTGCTTACCATGTTGCCTCACTAAAACTTTGCCAGCAAAACAAAAACCTCTTGGGTAAAAATAAAATGCATGGACGAAGGGAAAAGAGCACAACACACCAACACTACACTTGTGAATAACATGTGATGTAGACTCCCCCTGATGTCTAACAAACTTAGAGCTTTGATATATGGCGCATGCCTAGGCTCTTTACATGTTTCACATGCATAGATTTTCCCAAAGACTTGGTAAACAAATCTGCAACATTTGCTTCTGAACTCACTTGATTAACTTGGATGTTTAGGAATTTCTGTTGTTGCACATTGTAAAAGAACTTGGGCGATATATGCTTAGTGTTATCACCTTTGATAAAACCCAACTTCATCTGCTCAATGCAGGCAACATTATCTTCATAGATACACGTAGGTTTATCGGTGGTAGACACTAGTCCACACGAATCACGAATGTGGTGAATAACTGACCTTAGCCAGACACATTCTCTAACAGCCTCATGGAGGGCAATGATCTCTGCGTGATTCGATGAAGTAGCAATCAAAGTTTGCTTGGTTGATCTCCAGGATATCGCTGTATTTCCCATTGTAAAAACATAATCAGTTTGGGAACGAGCACGATGCGGGTCAGAGAGATATCCAGCATCTGCAAAACCAACTAACACGTTGTTGGGAGTTTTTGAGTAAGGGAGACGTAGAGAATGGCACATTTGAATGGCCGGACGCGTCGCCATCATCATCCTCCACACCGCCGACGCCAACAACAGTACCACGGCGTACGATGGCACTGCCGAGGCGGCCGAAAACGTTGGTGTGAGGAGGGTGATTGGCGGGATTTTCTCTTTTTGTGCTAAATGGATAGAATAGTCCCAAGTCAATGGAACTGTCACACCCCGGTCCCGGTGTCGGTGGAAATTAAACACCTGACGTCGAAGCCGAGGCGCGAACGAAAAAAAATAAAATAAAATTAAAACAAATAAATACATAATACTTTACAGAAATGTTGAAAATAAAACATTTGTAATAACAAAATATTTTACAAAGAAAATAACGCCTTGCGTTCTATCTCACTTGACTCTTCCTCAATGTCACAGTTAATCTTCTCGAAAGACGTGTCGTACCACGTACGTTTCTGTAATCCGAGTTAGTTCCGATGCTAAACGAAACAGTAGCTCAGCGACACGCATTCTGAAATCCTTATCCTTCTGTTTTTTTTTTGGAAATTGTAAGTATGCATTAATTCCTTGTATCGAACCTCCGTTCAGATAGAGCTGACCAATCACGTTGTATAAATAAGTCTTTGATAATTACTAAGGACACCCAAGTCTCCTCATTCTGATTCTGCTTCTAATAGTCGTTAAAGTCTCATATTGAATCCTGATTCTGAGAATGTCTGCGAACTACTTCAAATCAATTTTGATTGATCATCCCAAATTTACTCTGGACACCCAAAGGATGTCTCCACCAAATCTCATAATTAATAAGGATAACCAAATAGCCTTATTTCTGATTCTTCCGTGCTTTTTCCCCCAAATCAATATATAACTTAGCTTCAATCTTGACGTTGTATCACCATTATGCTCCATAATAGAATTTGGTCAGCTATAGCTTCAGTTCGATCACTTTCCAGAACTCAAAGCTTTATGTTTCAGAGATAAATTACACGTATCAAGGTGGCTACCTTCAACAAACAGAGCCGGCCTTTGGCCTGTGCCAGTGGTGCGGCGGCACAGGGCCGCCGATCGGCGGAGGCCGCCAAATATTTTTTTTATATAATATTAATAAAACGTTAACTTAAGTAAAAACAGAGAAACATAAAACACAAATACTACACTACCACAGTTGATTAGGCTTGTAATTTAAAACAAGTTGTTTAGGGTAGGAGTTCGAACCCCAATATGAGTATTTTTTTTAATAATTGATTATTTCTACGATTTTTTTTTAATTATTTTAAAATTGTTTTAGGATTGTTGTTCTGCGTCTATAAAAGCAGCCTCTTATTTTGCACAGTTATCACCTGTATTCTTGATTAAGAAATACTTCTAAGTTGTACTTGGCTTTATACAACTCCTCCTGCCATTCAATTTATGACAAAACTTCAATTCCAAATTGATCAAGAATTTCAACTGTCAGAGCCTCAGAGGTAATCTTATTTGCTTTCAATTTTTGTTTAATTTTTGTTATTGTCAGAGATAAACTCTGTAATCGTTTGCAATTTTACTTTGATGCTTTAGTTTGTATTTTTGATATGTTTTATCTTTCATTAATTGATCATATGAAATTATTAATCAATCTGATTGAATTTATTTGATCGTTCAATCTAGGGTTTTAGGTTTAGTCTGCAATACTCAATTTTTTGAAGAGAGTCAATTGTTATCCAACTACTTGCCTTATATATAGAATTTTATTAACTATTCATGTTACAGTTGCATTAGCAGAGAAAAGCTTTTCAAAACTAAAAATTTTAAAGTCGTACTTGCGATCAACCATGTCTCAAGAAGGATTAAATTCTTTGGTTTTAATTTCAATTGAAAATGAGTTCTTAGAAAAGCTTGATTATGAAAAATTAATTGATGATTTAGCTTCTAAAAATGCTAGAAGATCAATGTTTAGAAAACCTTAATGCGTTAGTTGTTCAGTTCCTCTTGGCAAAAGTCTTGTGATAATTTCAGTTTATTATAATGATCCAATGGAAAGCTTTACATATTGTTTCCAGGTAAGATTGTACTGTGTTACCATTTATCAAGTTTGGAAATTCATTACATTGGTTCCGTAGCTAAATTGATCTTTTTTACAGGTTTCTTTATTATCCTTCTCACTGTTGGTTGTGGAGCCAGTAGGCATTTCAGTTGTATATTGGTAGTACAAGTTTGCAGGTTCCTTACATTATATACTACAACTTTTTTTTGTTTTTTTTGTTTTAAGAGTTAGAATAATATAAATTCATTTTTTTCAAAATGCTATATGTATTGCTTGTTGAAAATTTTTTTTTACACATAATATCTATGTACCAAGACCGCCAAAAATATTTGGCACAAGGCCGCCTATGACACATGACCGGCCCTGTCAACAAACCCCACCAATCTGTAATTTGGTTCCACGGCTCCATTTTCTTCTTTAAATATATCCTTAATCATGCGAAGGTTAGCAGCCTACAAGAATTTTCACCTTTAATTGCTGTACTAAATTCCCTCTATTTCAACAACTTTCTGCACCCATAGAGGTGCTCTGTACACCCATGCTAGCAACGACAAGCATAACTGGACATGAGCTTAACCATCAATTGCCCAATTGCCCAATTTCTCCATTTCCTTTTTAATCCCCACATTCCTGAAAGTCCTGACATCACAAGGTCATAGATTTAAACATCACAAAGTCTGAATCTTGTATTTGTGGTAGTTAACCCACCTAATGATTTCAGCATCCAGTTTAACAACTTCCCACCATTCTCACACAACTCCATCACAGTACCACTACTATCATGCACTCCTCTACCAACATATATAGAGACCATAATACACCTCACCATTTCCAAACAACAATCAATCTCTGCATTCCAGTATATCTAAGAAATTACTAAACATCCATTAAAACATCTCCAAAGACAAAACCAGTACAGTAGTAAACTCCATAAGTCCAACTGTTGCTAATACCGACGAAAAACAGGAATCCAAGTATATCAACACCATTCTCACACCCCAAGATTACTACTTCACCAGAAATTAACAAATGAAATCAAAATCTCTCCAAGAACAGGAAACACGAGCTGAGCAGTAAACCCATAACTTCAATTCTTCAATTCCCAACCAAAATCAAAACCAAGCATATCAACATCTAAAGCTCGTCATGAAGATTAATTCTGATACCTGAATTGAAATCATAAGTCACCAGACAAGAACAGAGAACCACCCAAAATCCCACAGCTTCAACTAATCGATTCTCCCTCCTCAAAGCTTGTCTTAAAAAAACCAACACGCAGGGACATCGAGGACAACAATACGAAGCTACGACTATCGGCCTTGCCTCCCGCCGTGGTCGGAATCGAGACCTCGAATAGGAAGACTCACTACCTTCTGTTCTTTGTTTCTCAGTCAACAGAGCTCGCAAGGCAAACCAGGAACAGGGAGTGGACGGCGACGACATGGCGAAGCCGTGGCTATCCTCACCCCGTCGAGAGACGGCTGGAAGAGGGAGGAGAGGAGGAGCGAGCTCCATCGCTGCAGAGTAGCTCGAGACCGAGGTCGGTCCAGGCTCTGTTCTGTTGCATCTCAAGCAAAATCCAACTTATTTATACCCAAAATCCAACGGTCTAGATCTTGAAATCAATCTTAATCAAGGCTCCAAATCAAACCGACTCTAAAAATCTATTTTCAATTAATCCTTGGATAAAACCAACTTCCAAAAATCATTAAAAATAGTTCCAGTGTCCAAACGATGCTCCGTAAAAACCAACAAACTCGTAACGACGTTTACTTTAAACTTACGGCTCTAAAGTTAGAATTAGACAAACTAAAAATTTAATTAAATTTCAAAAAGTATAAGAAATGTAAATATAAGAGAAATCGTTATCAAAATAACTCGAAAATAATTTTCTTAATTAAAATAGAAAATCGAATTTCCAGGATATTACAGGAACCTTTCAAGTAACGAAACAAATGTTTGATACCGTTCCAATGACGATGCGTAGGCGCTGAGCTAAATCTAGCTAGTAAGTTCACAGCGAAAGCAATGTCTGGTCTAGTGCACTGTGCCAAATACAAAAGTGCCCCAATCGCACTTGAGTATGGGTACTCAGCACAAAGAATCTCTACTTCATCCTCTTTAGGAAGAAATGGATCCTTGTTTATGTCCAAACTACGAACAATCATGGGCATGTATCCATGTTGAAACGCATGAGCATCTTCTGCGTATAAGCAGACTGGTGAACCAGAATACCCTTGGTTCTATGCTCTAACTCAAGTCCTAAACAGAACTTAGTTTTCCCAAGATCCTTCATCTCGAACTCAGATTTCAAGAATGAAACTGTCTCTTCAATCTCACTTGAAGTACCGATGACATTAATGTCATCAACATAGACAGCTACAATAGCAAATCCAGAGTCGGTCTTTCTAATGAACACGCATGGGCATAACTCATCGTTCTTGTAACCCCTCCGAATCAAGTATTCAAGTAGGCGATTGTACCACATCCTTCCGGATTGTTTAAGTCCATACAGTGAACGTTGCAGCTTAACTGCATAAGCACTCCGTGGTTTAGAGTCTTTTGATTCGGGCACATGAATTCCTTCAGGAACTCTCATGTAGATATCGGTATTTAGATCCCCATATAGATACGCTGTAACTACATCCATCAGTTGCATACTCAGTTTTTTGGACACTACTAAACTGATCAAGTAGCGGAAAGTAATGATGTCCATTACGGGAGAATACGTCTCCTCGTAGTCAATACCAGGACTGTGTGAGAAGCCTTGCGCCACGAGTCTTGCCTTATATCGTAAGATCTCATGCTTCTCATTGCGCTTACGAACAAAGACCCACTTATGTCCGACAGGTTTAACGCCTTTAGGGATCAATTCAACAGATCCAAAGACTTGCCTTTTATCTAATAAGTCAACTTCTGCCTGTATTGCTTCTTTCCACTTCGGCCAATCTGCTCTTTGTTGACATTCAGTCACTGAGCATGGTTCAACTTCGTCGTCATGGATGATCTCTTGTGCGACAGAATAAGCATATATATCATCGACGTGTGTGGAGGCTTTATCCACTAGGAGACTCGCATTATTCAAACTGAGCGAGATTTCTTTGTTCTCTGGAGTCAACATTGGTTCTGTGTCATCCCACAGAAAAAATTCAGTTGACTCATGGACATAACTATAGTCAGAGACAATCTCATGCGATGTATTCGCATCGTCGATGATGAGCGGATTTTGTGCCTTCGCTCGCTTCTTTCGAGGGTTTTTATCTCGAGAATTCTTTGGTCTCCCCCTCTTTCTGGTGGGAGCCGAGGCCGAAGCTGCTGCCCCTTCAAAATCCATCAGGGCACCGTTGCGATCCGATTCAGCAACAGCGACGCCACGGCGTACAATGGCGTCGTCGCCGGCGTCACCCTCACCTGAGGATATGCCGACGGCACTAGGTCTTAGGGCAGCCGAACCGGTCCCGTAATTCGGGACCTCCAACCTTGCCGGTACGTTTGCAACAAGTACGTGTGATCTTGTCACTTTCGCAATATCAGTGAAAGCGTCGGGCATCGATTCTGCGACTTTCTGAAGATCGATAATGCGTTGCACTTCAAGCTCACTTTGAGCAGTGCGAGGATCATGAAGAGACAAATTTTTTGGGGCACACCATGTCAATTCCTGACGTTCATTCGGAATGAGTGCATTCCTATCTCCCCCTAACGGCGGGAAGTGTGTCTCTTCAAAGTGACAATCTGCGAATCGCGCAGTAAATAGATCACCAGTGGTTGGTTCTAATTAGCGGATTATCGTTGGCGAATCATAGCCAACATAGATGCCTAAACGTCGTTGTGGACCCATTTTGATACGCAAAGGAGGCGTAATTGGCACATAAACTGCACAACTGAAAGTATGTAAGTGCGATAAATTGGGTTCAAAACCAGTTACCATCTGGTAGGCACTAAACTCATTGTTGGCAATGGGTCGAAAACGAATAAGCATCACTGCATGCAGTATTGCATATCCCCAAGCAGAAACTGGCAAATTGGTTCCCATAACCAAAGCCCTAGCCACTAGCTGGAGTCGTTGAATGGTGGCTTCTGCAAGGCCGTTTTGAGAATGAACATGAGGAACAGAGTGTTCTACTTCAATCCCAATGGATATACAATAATCATCAAATGCTTTGGAGGTAAACTCGCCAGCATTATCCATCCTAATAGATTTGATAGGATGGTCAGGGTGGTTAGCCCTTAACTTGATGATTTGAGCTAAAAGCTTGGCGAATGCAGCATTTCTTGTGGACAACAACGCGACGTGTGACCAACGCGTCGACGCATCAACCAGCACCATAAAATACTTAAATGCGCCGCATTCTGGTTTGATTGGTCCACAAATATCACCTTGGATTCGATGTAAGAATGATATATTATCAGTTGAAGCTCTGGCGAATGAAGGACGAGCATGCAATTTAGCAAGCGAGCAAGCCTTACAGAATGAGCGATGGGCATTGGAAATTGCCGTTGTGGCATAAGAGGACACATGTGGTGACGCCCCATGTCCCTGTGAAGGGTGGGACGGCACGACGTGCGGCGTAAAGGCCGCTTCCTCATCCGCCAGGTGCGCGGCCCCGAAACCCTGTGAAGGGGGGGGGAGGGGGGGCGGTGGCGAGTGTGGCGTTAAGGCCACGACCTTGCGGGGAGCTTGGCTCCTGCGTACATCACGATGTTGAGTCGCGGTAAGAGGTTCTTCCAATCGCTTTTTCAACTTGAAAAATGGATGTCCATGGGAGTTCTTTAAAATCCGGATCATCATATCACGGCCAGAGTGGCCTAGTCGAGCATGCCAAAGCTTATAATCATTAGTGTCACAAAAATTATCAGTGACAGCATATGATTCGAAGACACGGGCTGTAGTGAGATATAAGTCATTGTCTTCAATGCACGACATCTTCTCTAAGATACGGTGGCAGCCGCGTTCTTGAGAAGTAATGCATAAGTATTCTTCACCATTCTCAGCATAGGTATCCAAGTGATAACCGTTGGCACGGATATCCTTAAAACTCAGCAGGGTTCGATTTGTTCTCGGCGCATAGAGAGCATCAATGACATTGATAACGGTACCATTTGGTAACATAAATTCAGCGGTTCCTCGCCCTTTGACAACCGGCGAGGTACCTATCAATGTTGTCATAGATGAACGATACGGCATTAAATCCGTAAACAACTGCCTATTCCTTAGAATAGTGTGGGTAGTTCCACTATCAGCTAGACACTCAACTTCTCCACGAGACATCTACAAAGAGAAGAAAACTTGGGTTAGTTTCTCGGGAGAACAGTCTAATCACTACGTCGTAGGATAGAGAAAGAAAGGGGAATAAATCTGTTTCTGCACAAACCCGTAGGCCTAGTGAAAACTGATGAATCAAGATGTGATCTCCTCCTGCGAACCTACTAACTAAGGGGAATACCGGGCGGGCCGGTCTTCTCCTCTCCGATGCCTAAGTTAGTACAGTTGAGATGAATAGATAACTTAAGCAAGAGTGATAAGCAGTTGGAGAGATCAGTTACCTATTAAAGAGGGTAGTTGAGGCCCTTATATAGGTGATCGAGCGTGAGGTCTGGTCTTACTCTTCGATGTGGGACTGGTTTCCTTCTGTTCGCACATAAAAGGGCAGCTCTGGTGGTCTGTTCTGCAGGCTGGCGTCCCTGATTCCCGGGCCCCTGGTCACAAGGTCGACTGCTGGGCCTCGGGTCCGGGTGCTGGTGATCCCGCTCCGGGCCTCAGTCCGGCCCCAGACGTACTGGCTGCGGGTCTGTGGGCCTATGTAGCCCCCCTGTGGCTACTGTCAACAAGTCCCCCAAGTTTCCGGTCAAGTGCAATCTTGAATGGGGACTTAATATGTCTTACTCCTGTCCCGCAGACCCGCAGGGTTACCGACCCAACGGTGCCCAGTCCCCCAAGTCCGCATTGAAGATTGGGCGTGACCGAACGTTCGGGCAGAGAAGACGTGGTGATGTGAGTACTTATTAATGATGACGTGTGACAATTATGAGTATGTTTGCAATACCAATGGTGTTGTGCTCAAGTGTTGTCGTGCCATGAGTATGGAACGGGGTGAAACCCGGACGAGTGCACGGGATGATGATGTGGCGTTGAAGTCCGCCATGCAATGAATATAGAGCGGGGTGAAACCCGGACGAGTGCATGGGAGGACAATGTGGCGTTGAAATCCGCCATGTAATGAATATGGAGCGGGGTGAAACCCGGACGAGTGCATGGGAGGACAATGTGGGGACTCGATCAGTGGATTGCCATGTCGGAGCGAGTCCCCCAAGTTCCCAAGGCACAATTGCTGCCAACGGTGGGGCAGGCCGGGGAGTAGCCCGGTGGGGTGGCGTAGAGATAACAAGTCTCGCCATGGATCCCCATATTTATCACAGTTCAGTGTGATACAGGGTTTTTAGTGATACGACCCGAACCTCGAATTACCTTTTAATTGGTTTACTCTTACTTTTACTCCTCGGGAATTGTTTTTACAATTCGAAAGTTCAAAAGGTTGACTTTTAAATAAGTTGACTCGACCGTGGATTTTATTTCATGACGAGGTAGAAGACGTTGAAACGAGTTCGTGGACACGTAGCATGCCCAAATTGGAGTTCGTACGAAAAAGTTACCATGTAAAATCAGAAATTGTCCGATTTTTGGACGACTATAAATAGCGGGAAATGAAAAATTTCCCGAACGGGAAACTTTCCTTTTTCTTTTTCTTTTTCTTTTTCTTCTCTCTCTTTTCTCTCTCCTCTCCCCCGATCGGCCGACCGACCCTCTCCCTGCCTCCACCCAACTCCGCCGTCCGGCCGAACTGGACCGCCGCACCGGTCACGTTCGGACCGGCTCGGCCTCCTCTTCAAGTCGGTGGCAGCGGCGCGGCGTGAATCGCCGCCGTTCGGCCGTGCGACGCCCAAGAACCTCCGCCACCGACGGTTCGAAACTCCCTCCTCCGGCCACTTCTTGGCCCGATTTTAGGGGGGAAATGGAGACCTTGACTCGTGTAGTAATCCCACCAAAGGAATCGATCCAAATCGATCCAGGTAAGGAGAATTGAGAATTTGAAAATTTTAGGGTTTTTGTGATTTTTGGTGGATGTTGTGATTTTGGTGTTTTTGGTGAATTTGGAGGCTAGAATTAAGTTTAGGACGATGATTGGAGTCGATTGGGTGTATTTTGATGTTGAATTGGTTGGTTTTTGGAGAAAATTGGATTTGGAAAAAATGGGCCGCCGTACCGGCCGCCGTTTGCGGCGGCTGGGGCTGTTTTTGGCGTCGGGGATGAGTCCCCGAGGTGGTGGCGATGGTGTTGGGCGAATTTGGGATCAATTGGAGGTGTTTTGGCCTCCTGTGGCGGCGAGAGGTTGAAGACGATGAACAGTGAAACAGTAAAATGTAAAAGTAAAACGGTAAAAAGTGAAAAGTAAATAGTAAATAGTAAAAGTAAATGGTAAATAGTAATTAGATTTTAACTATTTACTGTTTGACCATTAAGAGTTACTGTTGACTTACCGTAAAAAGATTAAAAGCTAATTAAAAGGGTTTTACGACGAAATAACTAGTAAAAGGATTGATCAGACTCAGGATGGGTGTCCTTAGTAATTTTGAGACGTAAATGGTTTCGGTATTTGAGACGTAACTCCAATACCGATAACGATAATATAAATGGGGTTATTCGGACGAGTGAGGACGTCGTAAATTTCACTTTATAATCAAATTTCGGATTCTGAGATATCTTTTAAACCGTCTCTGTTACAGGTCGAGAAGTTACTCGACGGGACGAGAGCGTGAAATATCGGCACGCTCGGCCGTACTGTGAGTGAATTTTTATTTTAAAGAAATGCATGCATAATTGTTTTAATGAAATGATATTTAAAGAAATATGGTTTTAGAGTTTTGCTTTTACTACTATTTTGGTAGTATGTGATTTATCCGGAAACGAGGTTTCCGGAAATAGTATATTTTAACTATTCATAACTTGATTATGTTAAATAAGTTTTAATTAAAGGTAGTGACCGAAAATGAGATTTCCGGGGATTTTATATTTTCGTTATTTATGATTTTCAACATGTGAGACATGTCGACGTTATAAATATAATTTTTGATATTGTTTTACGGCATGTTGGATATGTCGGATATATATAAGTATATTTCGAGGCTATTATACTAATGATTATTATAAGCCTCAGATGTGCGGTCGGGGACCGTACGGATTTATGATATATAAGGGGAAGCATACTTTCGGTTTTGTTTTCGGATTTTCACCATATCAGGATCGGGATATATGTGTATATTGATGCTAGCTAGCATAGTCGCCTGAGCCCACGCGAGGTGAAGACTTGACCACATAGGTCAGATTCACGCTCGGTGGTCGACGTGTACGCGCAGAGTGTCGCCTAAGCCCACGCGAGGTGACTACTTGACCACATAGGTCAGATTCACGCTCGGTGGTCGACGTGTACGGGCAGAGTGTCGCCTGAGCCCACGCGAGGTGACGATTTGACCCTATAGGTCAGATTCACGCTCGGTGGTCGACGTGTACGGGCATAGCGTGAGGACGCTATTGAGATTCTTAGAGTTTTGACCCTTAGCCTTGGAGACTACTGTTAAATGGTGGTAATAACGTTCTCCTATTCTATTATATGACCAATGAGTTTGGGCATGATTTTTATATTATGAGGTTTTCGGGAATATTTTCTCTATGAGATTTCTGATTTTAATAAATTCCCGAACCAGCGGGGCTGAGTTTTTATATGACCAATGGGATTGGTCGTGAAATATTATTAATTGATTTACAAAAATATTTCGTTTTGAAATACATATATAAACAAAATTATTATTTGTTTATTTGATATATCAGCGGGGCTGATTTTTAAATACGATTTTTTTAAAACGTGAGACGTTTTATTAAAGGCATGCAATGTGATTTTATTTATAAAATATTGGGAAAGTAATATGATACTTTCAATTAAAGTATTATATTAAATTGTTTTATTTTTTATCCACTCACTCTAACGTTTTTAATTTACTTTCCCCTGGGCCCTTCGTTTTAAAATCGCCCAGTGTGCAGAGTAGTGATCAGAGGTCAAGAGTACTCGGAGTCGAGGCATAGCCATCATTGTTGTCGTTTCCGCTAGGTGGGATCTGTGATCCCTTATTCTTTTATTTTCATATTATATTTCTTGTTATATTTCCATTTGTAATTCCAGTTCATTTCGTTAGATTGCTCTGATTATCTGTGAGCCAGTTGAATTACATTTTGTATTTATTTGTGGCGGTTGTTGTGATTTGGGGAGCAGATGGCTCCAGGTGTTACGGATGGAACTGGAATTTAGAAGTGTTTTGGTTGTTGCAGGTTTTAGGGTTGTCCATCTTAAGATTGACTTATAGATTTATCGATAGAGTTAGTCTTAAGGTGGTCCCCGCAGGGCCTTATCCGGGTTTCAGGGTGAAATCTGGTTCAGGTCCTGTCATTTAGCCTGCTGGAAGAGTTTGCATGTGTTAGAGGTAAACTCTCCCGGGTTTATAAAGCCCATGTGTTTGAAGCCTTGAGTTGTTGCTGGCTTGTCCTTGCCCGCAGGGGCGAAGGAAAGTGGCAAAACCGTAACCGGTGGAATGCCTTGGAGCCGGTGGAATGCCTTGGAGACGGTTGAATGCTACCTAACCGGTGGGATGCCATGGAGCCGGTTGAATGATACCTAACCGGTGAGATGCTATGGAGCCGGTTGAATGCTACCTAACCGGTGAGATGCCCTGGAGCCGGTGGAATGTCATGGAGCTGGTGGAATGCCTTGGAGGCAGTTGAATGCTACCTAACCGGTGGGATGCCATGAAGCCGGTTGAATGCTACCTAACCGGTGAGATGCCATGGAGCCGGTGGAATGCTACCTAATCGGTGAGATGCCATGGAGCCGGTTGAATGCTACCTAACCGGTGAGATGCCCTGGCTCTTGGGGAAGTGGGGGGGCTTGACGCCTCGGTTCCCGGTTTTGTTTCTTTTAACTGCCGCTTGTAGGCGGGACAAGTGGCTGACATGCATTTAAGGAGGAGGCCCATCGGTCCAATCAGTTATGATGACGTGGGAAGGTTATCGATGCTGGGACACGTGTCAGTAGGGAGTGATCTGAGATGGAGGACCTGGATTCGCAGGCGTTTGACTTGCCCCGATTGAGTATTTTGGGGGGATTACAGGGGTGCCTAGGGCATCAGACCCGTCTATAAAAAGGACTCCTTTGTCTTCATTATTTCTGTTTTTGCTCTTGGCCCAGAGAGAAGAAGAGAAGGTTGGAGAGGAATCCGGCAAAAGTTCTGTGGAGGTACCTCGCGCTATCCGTGCTTCAAGCGTTCTGGTTCTTGCCTACCATTGCTCGGTGTTTTCGTAGGACTGACTTTCCTCGGTTGTGCATAGTAATCAGTAAGTCTCGCCTTTTTTGCTTCGTGTTTTTTCTTTTTGGTTGGTGTTTTGCTGCGGGAAGAAGGGGGGGGAGGGGGGGACTCTGTCGCTGACTGTGAGTTGTTTTGAGAGGGGCGTTTGCTGCAAACTTGGGGAGCAGCCGCAGAGGGCGCTGTTCTAGCTTATTGCTGACCAGCGGTGGGGTTTTGTTTTCTTCCCCCTAGGTTAAATGGCTTCTGTGAGCTCTGATGGGGCTTCTGAACCGGCTGACAGGCGTCCTGTGGCAGACGATGAGGAGAGGTTGGAGGATTGGCTTGGTTCGGATTCCCCGGAGTCCGAAGCCGCTGCCCGCTCCCAGAGCGGGGTCTCGTCTTCCGGGTCTCTGGGGTGTGAGGGCATCCCACATGGGGTGCGCTTTTCTGGGACTCCGCCCGTGAGTTACACTATCGGGAGTGGGAAAGAGGCTGTAGCGTGTGATGAACCGGAGGGTACTATGAGCCCTGCAGAGATTGCCGCCTTCCGAGAGACGTGGAATATCCCTGATGAGGTGGAGTTACGGCCGCTGAATCCTGGAGAATCAGTTTGTAACCCGGAGGCGGGTTGGGTTGCTGTTCACGGAGACCAATTTCGTCATGGGTTCTCCCTCTCGCTGCCAGACTTCATGCAGCAAGCTTAGCGCTCTGCAAGTGTCTCCCGCGCAGCTTCCCGGGAACCAATGGAGGCAGCTGCTGAGTCTTGGTTGTCTGTACGAGCTGTCCGGGATGAGCATGCCAACGGTGAACGAGTTCCGGGCATTGTACAGACTGTTCTTCTCGAAGAAGAAAGAGTGTCGGGGTTGTCTGACTTTTAGCGCCCGACACTTTTAGCCTATCATCACCCACCTGCCTTCCTGGGTGGACAATAACTGGAGGAAGAAGGTGGTGCTGGCGGGTGGGAGGTGGCAGAAAAGGAGGAGGATGTACCGGGTTCCTGGTGCCTTCCAGCCCCTTGGTGACCAATCGTTCGTACTGTCCGAGTTGGAGCGGGATAGGATTATGACGATACTCGGGTGCTGGGACGATCTTGAGCGAAGCTCCTACAACTTCATACGGCGGGAGGTGTTAGAGTACTGCTGTCTCGGGCGGGATCCCGGTGCGTAGCAGGGTTTTAGTAGTGACATTCCCGCTGACTGAGTTGATACTAACCCTTTGTTTGTTCTGCAGGTGCATCTTCCCGGACGGTCGTCAAGCCCGTTAACACACTATCCATGGACGGTGAAGACCTTGTCCATAGGTTGAAGGAGAAAGGGGAGGCCGTTTCACGGACCTCGGCGGATGAGGAGTCTGGCCGGCTTACCGTTCATGCCGAACCGATGACCTTGGACGTTGCGGACGACGCCTATACCCTAAGGCGTGTGAAGACTCACCCCGCTGCGTCTAAGGCGGGACCCGGAAAGGGCAAGACCACCGGGGGACCACCAAAGGTTCCTGGTGGGACGAACAGGATTCCGTACCAACCGGGATTGGTCCCGCTTGTCACCAGGGTCTCTCGGACAGGCGCACAATCTTCTTCACCGGCCGACCTGGGTGAGAAGAGGCGGAGGATCATGGACGTTCCTCCCTCCGCGCTGGTGACGCTGACTGGCCGGTCGTCTGGTGAGAACCTGGCGAAACGGCTCAAGTTGGCCAGCGGTGCGACGAGTTCCGCTGGGGACAAGGCCGCTGCTGTCTCAAATTCTGCCGGTCAGCAGAGTAGCCCCGCTCCTGTGGAGGAACAGAGGGGAGGTCCGGAGAGTCCCTTCGTCCGGAATCTGGCGGCAGATGTGGCTGGCCTTGGTCTGGATAGGCCTGGGGTCGCTGGAGCCTTGTCGGGAGAGAACCGCCAGAAGAGCAAGGAGTCGGTCCTCCGGGTAAGAATTGCTTGGTGCCACGGCACCGCTCATAACTTCTGCCGGGCTTCGTTATTTTGTTGCTTATTTAATCGGCTCCCTGTTGTTCTGTAGCTATTGTACAATCTGTACCAGCCGGACCCGAGTGAGGAGCTGTCGGAGTTGAACAGGCAGGTGGCCGCTCTGACAGGAGCCCGTGAGCGCCTGAAAGTTGAGAAGTTCAGGCTTGAGCGGGAGAAGGTCAGACTGGAGGAGAGGGCCAAGAAACAGGTGGCCAAGCTAGAAGGCCAGGTCTGGAGCCTCGAGGAGGAGAAGGAGCGGGCTGAGAAGGAGAGGTCCGAGCTGGAGGCCAGAGTGGATGAGCTCCAGGTGGGAGCTGCCGCTGTGCGTGCCGCCACTGCCGCTGCGACTGGAGAAGAGGACCCAGAGCTTTTCCAGCGGGTTATCCAGAAACATCACGATAGTGATCAGTTTCTTGAGCTCCTGGAAAAGGCTAGGGAGTCGGGTATCGCCGATGCCTACGTGGAGTGGGAAGAGAAGGGGTACCTGGATACCTCTCGAATGCCGAAGGCGGGGGCCGATGACGATGCTGATAGGCAGCTGGCAGAAGAGGAGCAGCCGGAAGTGGAAGGCGGGCTTCGACCATCTGAACCCGTTAGAGAGGATGCGGTGGCTCCATCTTGGAAAGCTGGTGGGATGCCTGCTGAGGAGGGAGACGCGGCTCCTTAAGATGTTTGTTTTGTTTTATTTTTTTTTGTAACTCTGCTGGAATGGTTTTTTTTTTGTATTATACCCTTTGGATATACATTTTTGCACCGGTGGAATTCCTTGGATTTCTCTCAAAATAGTAGGCATACATATCTTATGATATTACGTTGGTTGAACCGTTGATATGCCAAACTAATTGCTTGAAATCTCTAGCACCTAACCCTTTACTGGGTCCGGGCGTGCTTACCAGCCCTGGCCCTGCTCCCGGTCGGGATCTGCTCTCCTTTCCCCTATATACCGCTGAAGTTGACCGCTGTTAACCAAACCCTCCACCGCTGTCTTGAGGGCGAAGCAGTTGTTCGTCTGATGGGTAGCTTCATCGTGGTAGGAGCAGTACTTGCCTGTTCGCGCCTGGGTAAGTTTCCCCTTTGGGTACTTGCTCCTCGGCGGTGGGGGAATGATGTCCTCGTATGAAGAGGTTAGAGTGGTGAAGACCTCTTGACGTTCTGCTGGCATGATCGGCAGGGGGCGTTCTTGCCGGTACTGTGCCGGCTTGTGCTCGCCCTGGGGTTTGTCATGATAGGGCTTCTGCTGTTGTTGGTTCCCCCAATTTCTGCCGGGTTTGCTTGGTTAGGCGCCTCGGTTCTCGCTCCGCTGGCTGGCTTTGTTTTCTCGGCCGGCCAGGGGGTGCTCCTCCCGCTTTCTCTTCAACAAGTGTTGCCCATACGTTTCATGATCCGCCTGAGCATGCCTGATGGCCATCGCCATTAGCTCATCACACCCCTGCGGGAGTTCCACCCGTACGGCGTAGTAAAATTTTCCTGGCCGAAGCCCCTGTTTGAACGCCATCTCGGCGATGCCCTTGTCGAGGTTCCGAACCCCGGCCTTCGCCGTTTGCCAGCGGTTGACAAACGTCCTTAGCTCCTCGCCATGTGCCTATCTGCAGTTGAAGAGGATGGTCGATGTCCGGGCTCTTTCGACCCGGAGGATGAAGCGGCCTACGGACCGGTCGGCCAGTTGCTCAAACGCCTCGATGGAGTTTGCCGGGAGCTCATAGAACCAGCTGAGCGCCTCTCCAGACAGGGTTTCCTGGAATATGTTGCAGCACACTGCATCGGAATAGCCCTTGGCGCACGTTTGGGACCGGAAACTATCCAAATGTTGGTATGGGCAGCCGGATCCTGAGTACGTGAGCTTTAGGGATTTCTGGTTACTAGACCTCCCTGATTCCAGAACCCGGTGCGAAAAGGGGCCCATGCGTTCGTTGAATCAACGCCTTCCATCGGCCGCGTCGCCCTTCTCTCGTTGGTTTCCATTTCGGCCTTTAGATCCGACACAGAGTCGGTGAGTACCTGTAATGCCCGTGCGGTCGGGGTCACGACTTCATCCTCGAATGAAGCGTGCGACTGCGGGGGTACTGGCGTGCTCATTGGCAAGACCGCGCCGCCCGGGGACTCCGCCCTCCTGCGATCGCTAGACCTTCCTCCCGATGACTGTCCCGCCTCAAGGTGCTGAGGTTGGCCTGTCGTGGGTGTACGTGCCCTTGCCATAGCGGCGTTGCGCTGCTGTCCTCTTTCCAGGGCAGCCACCAGGGCAGCGTTTACCGTCTCCATTTCCTCATACCGAGCATTGGATTTTGCTCTATCCCGGTCGCTCTCCGCGCGCAAGCGACCGACTTCTGCCCTCATCGCCCGTATTTCCCCCGCCATATCGTGCCGATCGGGGCTATACGTGGTGTCCCGGTCGTTGTCACCGAGCAGACTCTCCTCTTTGTCGCTCGGATCGTCCGAGAATGTCAGCGAAAAGTCCCGGTGCGTTGGTTGGTCGCCTTCCACCGGGCCTTTTCCGCGCGCGCTGTCGTTGCATGCCCCCGGCGTGTCGCTTGGCCCCTCATAGCTGTCGTCGTCCTGGTTGCCCTGGTCGCTGCGCTGCTCCCGTACAGCAACCGGGGTGGAGATGAGCGCTTGCTCTGGTGCGACCCGCTGACCCTCCATTGTATTTCTTTCCTGCCCCGCTTCTGAGCTTTCTGCCATTTGGTGATGCCTACGTGACTTTTATATAAGCTTTCCCACAGACAACACCAATTGTTTCTGCACAAACCCGTAGGCCTAGTGGAAACTGATGAATCAAGATATGATCTCCTCCTGCGAACCTGCTAACTAAGGGGAATACCGGGTGGGCCGGTCTTCTCCTCTCCGATGCCTAAGTTAGTACAGTTGGGATGAATAGATAACTTAAGCAAGAGTGATAAGCAGTTGCAGAGATCAGTTACCTATTAAAGAGGGCAGTTGAGGCCCTTATATAGGTGGTCTAGCGTGAGGTCTGGTCTTACTCTTCGATGTGGGACTGGTTTCCTTCTTTTCGCACATAAAAGGGCAGCTCTGGTGGTCTGTTCTGCAGGCTGGCGTCCCCGGTTCCCGGGCCCCTGGTCACAAGGTAGACTGCTGGGCCTCGGGTCCGGGTGCTGGTAATCCCGCTCCGGGCCTCAGTCCGGCCCCGGACGTATTGGCTGCGGGTCTGTGGGCCTATGTAGCCCCTTTGTGGCTACTGTCAACAAAATCTCATCCAGTGTATCACATGGCATTTGGACATTATAACGTCGACTAAAGTCTAAAGTCGGAAAATGTAAGGTTGAATGTTACATAACCAAGCAATCATCATCAGAAACCAAAACGAAACCGAGGTTGCGCACATTGTGGTGTTGAACACCTTTGGTAACTGGAATAAAACGAGGACAAGCCTCTTAGGATTGGTGTTAAAACACCTCTCGGGCTGCACACCAGCCGAAGCATTGGATGTCAAAGACACATGGTGTCGTGGCACCAGAGTGTGGCGGATGCCGAGCCTACTTCACCTTAATGGGCCGATGGCGGCCCGTTCGCCTCCCTTTTTTTTTGTTTTTTGTTTTATTTAGGGATTGAGCGTAGGTGGGATTATAAGTCTAAAATATAGAGCCTATGTGACCCAAAGGTGGCGTCACAAGAACCACGTGAGTTGTTAATACACGAACCTGATTGCATAAAAACATAAAATTTCTCACAATATGGGAAAACAGAGAAATTTTATTAAGTGCCAACTTGAATACATCAACTTCTAATTCCAAAATAAACAGACTAACAAGAGTCATAAAAACATGGCGAATGCCATTACAGTACTTGATAAACTAGAAAAGTCAAATACATAGACTAATCAAAATCCGGGACATCAAGAGTTTGTGGTTGCGCCTTTGGAGAATCCACATGATGAGCATAATTTGCGTCAATCATCTCGTCCTCAGCATAATTGCTTTCTTCAGACAGAAACCTCTTGTACTTCTTGTAGGCATTTAACATCTCCTTACTAGCTCGACAATCGCGATGGTAGTGTTTGGAGGAACCACACGTGTAGCACGGAGCAAATTGGGCATTCCGGTCATTGCTATGAGGTCTAGGAGGGTTTGGTACCAGGCCTAGACGCGGTCCGTGGCCGGTCCGGCCTCCCCCTGAAGGTGGTGCGGCTGCGCCACCTTCTCGCCTCCAAGTGTTGGAGCGTCGTGTCACTTTGTTTCCAGCATTCTGATGTCTTCCACGTATCGAATTGTACGTGGCATTGCAGCCTTTATTTTTCTGCTTTGAAGCCTTCCCATAATGAGCCTGTGGTGTTAGAATTGGTTTTGTACCAACAGGTCTCTGGCTACTATTGAGCCTAATCTCAGAATGACGCTTTTTTTAGCCAATATTGCCATAAGGTTAGCGAATGTCCTGATTCTTCCTTCATCAACTGAGATTTTATATTGATGTCCAAGGACATCGTAGGCCATGGGGAATGTATTATTATTTTTTCTTTTGATGCATATACCGGCGACATCATATCGCACCTTCAAACAGTGGCGTACTCAGACATCCACATAAGCATCTCTTTTTTCTTTTAATTCCCTTTCAACGTGATTCTCCCAGGACCATCACTTAAAACTGCGACCGTAGGGGTGATGAATTCCCCATTCTAGGTCTCATCGGCGATTTAAGAATGGCCGGAATCGGAGTAGAAGAAAGGCTAATAGCGCCCGATATAATATATCTATAGTTCAAAAGCAAGAGCTTTTATAAAAAGTTTACCTTTTGATCAAAACAACAAGAGCGTAAGACTTGTTCTTCGACTCTTGTTTGGTTCTCGAGCCTCTTCCTACGCGAGTAATTTGGAGGAGCTATCTTGAAAAATTGATGGCGAGTGAACATGCGGGCGAGCGAGCGGGCTTGACGAGCGAGCTGGCTGGCTGGCGAGCGGGCTTGCAGGAGGCCGGGCAAGGGCTGCGGCCTAGGAGAGACCGAGAAGGGGGGGGGCACGGGTCCCGAGGAAGGAGGTGTGGCCGACGGAAGGGATGGAGGAGGAGGAAAAAAATTATTAGGGTTTTTCTAGGGCTCAGGGAGGTCATGTGCTGATAACGTGTTCAAGGAGAAAAGATAATAGGGAGAACTGTGTGTTTATTGATTGATAGAGATGCCTTTATATAGGCATTACAATAAGTATCCCGATAAATCAGGGATTCCCTATCTAATACGGAATCAACTATACTAGTCTAATTAGGTCAAGACACATCCAGGAAGTTACCGAAATAACCTTCCTACAACAATAATAACTTAAAAAACACATAATAATTTATTTAAGACATATAAATTACTCATTTATGAACACTTATTAAAATATGACTCAATTGTAACTTGTTGCTTCTTGAAGTTGATGTCACCATGGATCTCATCACAAACTCTTCGTAGCATGGTTATAATTTTTGTAGTAGTTTTTTCATGGTGCAACAAATAATTATTCAATGTTTTCGCTGTTTGGAGAGTTTCTTTTCGTGAAGAGGGTTCACTTATAATTCAAACTTTTCCATAACCCACTGCTGCAATTGCTTTTGAGTGACGCCTAGATTTTTTTTACTATACTCGCACAATGCTCTACGCATTTCATCCGTCATGGTGGATTTCTTTACACCTTTGAGATGAGAAGCCATGTTGTGTTTGGTGTTTTGTTGTGGTACATTTTGATCTATGAGTTTTCTTAATTTAAATAAAACTTGATTAACTAAATGTTCATAAAAGTAATACATTGAACAATGAATTTTTGTGTTGAAAACCCTAAAACGATAAATATTTTGATAAATTAATAAATTATTAATTTATCGATTAATTAATACATCGCTAAATTAATAAATTTTGTCAGTCCCAATATTATTATTTTATAGAGGTTCAACTGTACTTTGATCCTCGTTTTACTATACGTTGTTGCTTATTTTGTTTGATATATGTATATTCACTATTCCTGTACTTGATTTAGGGACTATGGCTTTGTTCCGAGCCAAAGATTTGGCCGATTTTGTATGATTTAGGAATCTAGGGTTTATGTAAGCTAAATTTTTTTTTTTTTGCTAGAACTGGGATTGGAATCACCAATCCCAATTTATTAAAAGAAAGAAAAAGTTACAAGCAAATGGAGAATCAAAGTCTCACATAACGTACATACAATAGTCATGTGTCAAAAAACATTATAAACTAAAAATACTGCTTAGTTTATCTGAAAATTTAGTAGACCAAGTTCATCTCGTCGACAATAGGGAATAGTGGAAGGAGGAGAGACATCCCACCGTGTCATGCCAGACAGGGACAAACCAATATTAGCAAGAGCATCAGCTACTTGGTTACCTTTTCTGAAAATATGTGAAGACCGGAATTGCATCTGTGAGATATAGTGCAAACAATTACTCCAAGTAACACGTAAACGCCAAGGAACAAGATGAGGAGCACGGAGATAATCAAAGACAAGAGTAGAGTCCACCTCAATCCATATGTGTTTCCATTCTCTAACCCATGCGAGCTCAATAACTTGAATCACAACCATGACCTCTGCTTCATGTAAGCTAAATTAGAGAGACACTTGATTCGTATTTATATTTTAATGAATGGCATGGAACTTCATTTGTAATTTGATTCAGGTTTGCTACTTTGGGATGGATCTGAGTATATAAATATAAAATAAGAGCTTTTTGTTGTTATGTTGTATTAGTGATCTATCCAATCAAGCTCCTAGAGTTTATTATTTAGAACGGGAATGTAGTATTAAAGTTGATATAATGATCTGTACGGTCTATCATAGAATGATAAATGATTATGGTTTATTTTATTTTATTTTCGTTTAAGAAGCAGGTGAATCACGTCTGGCTCTGGCAATGACAGTGTTTTCTGAAGAGGACTCAATTGGACTTGAAGTCCCGCACAATGATGCTTGGGTCTCGTTTGTTTCGCAGAAAATAAGTCTCAAAAAAGGAAAGTTGTTCCTTTTTTGCGTTTGTGATGTTACAACGAACATAAACATTTTTCTGATATAAGAGAAAATAGGGAGAAAAGTTGTTCCTCCCAAAATCCAATGGAATCACTTTCTCACATCCTTTCCTTACATTTATTACTCACAACTATTATTTTATTACATTAATTACATATCTTTTTACAACTTTTCTGCTAACTTTCCTTATATTACCAAACACAGGAAATGAAAACTCACTTCTCCCTCAAATTCTCTTTCCATGGAAAATGAGAAGAAACTCCTTTCCTTTCCGGAAACCAAACGAGGCATTGTTGTGAGCATGATGGTGGCAAACAGCCAAACACTAGGCTGGACAAGATTTTCTGTACCACTGGCATCTCCCAAAGTATCATTTACCTTTCCACTCTGAAGCGATTGGGGTGCAGCAAGAAAGATATTCTCCCCCAGGCAGAGACTGTGAAGGGTGGCTTGGGGCAAGAACGCAAGTCAATGGGGAAAATAACTCTCACTGTCACAGCTGGTGATAGGCCCCGATTCCGTACATTCAATATGGAATTTGTGGTGATGGACGAGCCTTCAGTATATGACGTCATTTTTGGAACAAAAGGGTTAGCTGAGCTGCGGGCAATAACCTCAGGATACCATTTACTCATGCGCTTCAGGACCGAAGTTGGAGTTTGAGAGGTCAGAGGAAGTCAGCAGATTGCTAGAGACTGTGAGAGGGCTATCTTGGAAGAAGCAAGGCGCAAGGACGCTTCAATCAGAAACGTAGCAGTGATTATGTAGCCGCACAGCAGAAACACTCCTGGGTCCTAGATATGGTAGAATCCTAGCGATTTCAGAACTTCTATCTTCTGCTTTTGTCCTAACTATAGCGGTTATGTTCTGGTCCTTATAATTTGTGTATGCTTCATGCCGTGGAAGTTTTCATTTACAATTTTTGTTTAGTATTTACAGCCTTATATTCTGTGAATCAATGAGTAGGATTTGGCAAGAGAAGGTGTTTGAGTAAAGGGCTGAATTTCAGGCCCTTTGTTGGTGCCTGTTTAGGCAACAACTCAAATGCTTCATCTATCTTCGTGGTCAGGAAGCATTTCTCAGGATTAGATAGTTAAGCATGTTTAACTGTCGCTATCTTTATACTAGCTGCCACAGCTAAACGGAAGTAGCTTCGATATATCATATATGGCAATTGCCAGTTTTCTTTGGTTTAATGCAGCATCTATCGTTGTGTGTAGAATGGTTAAGAAATCTCTTCTGTTTCCACTCAAAGAATCGGGTTGTGGCAACTGGTAGCTGGCCTAGTGGTGGTTGAAATAATCACTTTAACAAAATGTTGAGCACACATAGATGGTCCTTTGTGAACCAAATCAAATTTCCTATAGGTGGTTGAAATTATCTCTTCAGCTGAGTACCCATAGAAACGACACTAGGCTTTTCCTCCAAACCAAATTTTCTCCCATCGGACGCCACACCAAGCAAGCTCGACTCCACATCCCCCCATGAGGTATGAAACTCATGACTTTGCTTTCGATTTTAGGCCTTGGGTATGCTTCATGCAAAATGCTGCTAAATCATCATGATATTTTCATTTTTCAACAAACATTTCATAACTGCAATGGTGCTGATGTCAAATATGAGTTTCATTTTGTTTCTTTTTGAATCCTAATCCAGTTGCAATTAGTATTACAAAACGTGATCCAAACAGAGAATCGCATTTGGCTTCTTTTTTCTATAGGTTTTTTACCCAAAACTATAATTTTGTGTTAGTATTTACCAGTAGCAAAATTGTATTTTAAAATTATTACCAGCAGGTTTCCATCCAAAACTAACAGAATCCATTAACTCATAAATTAAAAAATTACCCTCAATAATACCCTATTCAGAAATATGTAACCCTAATGCTATTGACCCTCAGAAAATCTACATTTGTCATCCTCCTCCGCGATTCTAATGCTACTGACCATCAGAAACTTTATCTCTGTCGTCCTCCGCCGCGATTCTAATGTTACTGACCCTCATAAACTTACCTCTGCCGTCATTCGCCGCAATTCCAAGGTTACTGACTCTCAGAAACTTTATTTCTGCCATCCTCCACAGCGATTCCAATATTATTGACCCTCAGAAACTTTATCTCTGCCGTCCTCCGCCGCGATTCCAATGTTACTGACCATCAAAAACTTTATCTTCGCCGCGCTTCCAATACTACTGAGCTTCAGTAATCAACCTCCATATAGTTCATATTATTTTCGTCGGCCAGATCTGATATCCAACACACAGATCTGGAGTCCGGTGGTGTTGGAGAGAGAGAGAGTCCACATCGATCTCTTGGTAGTGGTTGGTATGGTCGTCGTCTCGGTGCGACAGTGGCGGCGAGGAGGAGTGGTTGAGGTGGTAGAGGTCGTCGTCGGCGGAGGGAGGCAGTGGTTGGTGATGTTGGTATGAGAGAGAGAAAGAGAGAAAGAGATGAGAGAGATAGGAGAGAAAGAGATTGGCAGAGAGAGATAGGGAGAGAGAGAGAGAGAAAGAAGTTAGGGGAATGTGTTTATTTATATGGATGACATGAGTTGTAATTTATGGATTTTCAGAATTAATTATGTCATTAAATAATTGATGGATTAACAACACATTACTGTTAATTCTCTACTGAAGGTATAAAAAGATTAAATTTTACAATTGGTAAATATTAACACCAACTTGTAGTTATTGGTAATTTTGTATTTACCAATTAGGAAAACTGGAGCCTAACATTACAGCCTATATAGATCAAAAACACACTCCCATTACACACAGCAACACAGAAGAACAAAGTTTAGAGGAAAAATAATGGAAGAGGAAGACGGACAACCCAATAGAGAACTGTATGCACTGCTTCACGTATCTCCAGACGCTGCCGATGAGGAAATCAGAAGATCATACCGGCGATGGGCCCAAGTCTACCACCCAGATAAAATTCAAGCTCCCCATATGAAAGATGCTGCTGCTGAAAATTTCCGACGAATAAACGAATCTTATACGATACTGTCTGATGAGAAAAAGAGGAAGATATATGACATTTATGGTATGGAAGGCTTGACTTGGGGCACAAGGCTTGGTACAGAGACGCACACTGCACAAGAATTAAAGGAGGAACTTGACAAGTTCATGAATATGAAGGAACATCTGAAGGTCGCAGCAGCACATGTTCAACCTTCTGGCAACACCACTGTGTCTTTATCGAACTTATTAAGAGGAGGAATGGGTATCCGAACCTTTATTCATTCTCAAATATCGGAACGCAGTATGCTATATTTTGGTGGAGATGTAGCAGTTGACGGCCACTATGGCGGTGAAGGAGCAGCTACTCTTATTTATCAGCATTTGCTTTCTCCTTTTTGCCTCAGCCGGTTTGAGGTCGCTTCTTGTTGGGGTGGAGACAACACGTTGCTTATCTCGATATGTAAATGGAACCATAGGGCTCACTGTGGGCTCTCATTCAGCTATTACAGTAGGATGGGATAAGGAAAAAGAGAAGTCATCTGCTTCTGGACATCTGAAGGTCGGAACAACTTTTGTTGAGGCATCAGGGAATTACACTCGTCGTTTTTCGGAAAGTTCTCGTGGTCATCTGCAAGGCACAATTGGAACCCATGACCTGGAGATTGAAGTTGGGGGTGAAAGAAAGTTATCTGAATTTAGCGACGTCGGCATGGCCTATTCAATAGGAATTGAGGGTATCATTTGGAAATTGAGATTGCATTATAGAGGCCAAAAGTTCGTTGTTCCTGTTTCGCTTTCGACGCATTTGAATGCCCGCATTGCCATGTTTGCAACAGGAGCATTCTTCATTCCAACATTGTTGTACTCCTTAGCCACGAAATTCATCCTCAAACATTATAATCTTTGGAGGGAAAAGAAGAAGGCTTTAGAGGACAGTGAAGGAACCTCTGTCAAGGTTAAAGAGGCACAAAAAGCAGCAGATAAAGCTAAGAAGTTATTACGAAAGGTGGCATTCAGGAAACAGAAAAAGCAGCGAGAAATAGGTGGCCTGGTAATCAGAAAGGCACTGTATGGGAGTGTTACAGCATTGCAAAAAAGGGACGAACCTCTAGAACCATATGATGCATTACTTTCACAGTTCATTGATGTTACATTGCCTCTAAATTACCTTGTCAGCGACGACGGGCAACTCAAGCTTCACAAGGGCGTGAAGAAGTCCGGCATTATGGGCTTTTATGATCCATGTCCTGGAGAGCCTAAGCAGTTGTATGTGGAGTACATTTATGGTAGTGCCTACATATATCATCAGGTGGTAGTTGGTGATTATGATGAGTTGCTAATCCCACAGGAAAGGCACAGAAATTGAGTATCCGTATATGGTTGAATAGAACCAATAATACAATTGAAGTAAAATTGTAAAACTACTACACATATAATGATTACAATTTTCTTTTTCTGTTGGCGTATGGTTTTGGCATTGTTATTTTGAGAAACACCTTGAGTTGGGGGTGAATGCTCTGCCTTTGTAGTGAAGAACTTCGAAGACTAGTATCTGCGATCCCCCAACCTACATGCCTCAGCTGCACAGTTTCGTTAAACTCTTATGTCCAGAATTTTAATGCAATTATGGTGAAACAGTGGAGTCATGTCGGAATGCAAACTTGTGGATGCCCAGTTCTGACGTGCCGCCAAGGCTACTGGGTGTCATCATCTCATCTTGTTATCTTTTTGGAAAATTATTGCTCTGTATGTCTGTAGGCTCTATATGCTGGGTTTGGATCCTGGTCACGAGTCATGACACCATGCGTTGGTTTGTGTGCAATTAAGTATCTGAGCTAATGAAGTATTTCGACGTATCACTACTAGTCGGAATTCGGCCTTCCTTTTTCTGTTGTTTGCCTTAAGCAATGATCAATCTTCTTGCATTCTTTTTTCAGGTTGTTCAGTTCATAGAAAATTAAGCAAACTAGAACGTAATGGACACCTATATATGATAACATTGTTAAAAATTGATGATATATGCAGTAGTGGTTTACTATTTGGATAAGAAAGAGTAGCGCTTGGGACAACTGGCATTCGATCAGATCCTTCCTCCTTTACTACTCTTACAAGACATCATTGGCGGCATCCAAGTCCACCACCAAGGTCACTAGATAGACGTTCTCCCACGGCACAGAGCCTCGTTGGCGAATGCTTTCTATATCCAAGTGCTAGACATAGGTTCAACCTAGAACACATTGGAGTGACCGCAGTTGCACGCTCTACACTAGAGTCACTTGAACTTACTTACTTCACAGTAGTAAAAAGACAAAAGACCAAATCAAAATGCAGTGGAAGCCTACTGCTGCTAGCTAGGGATCCGATTTCATGAACCCAACAATGTAGAGCCACAAGACGCTTCAAGACGGGGCAAGTGATCTCATTTGGTAAGTTGGGCGTTCGAGCCCCATGACTAACTAGGAAGAGAACAATGTATACATATATCAAGTACGTCAAGCCATCATACTGCATGTACATCTCAGAAAGTAGTTAAATATGTTTTTTTTTTTGTTTCTAGAGAGAAACACATCAAATATAAACATGTAGCAATGCTTTAATTATTTTGATCGATGTACGTTCTTAAGTGTGTGTATATATATATTTCATCAAGCAACAGTGCTGAAACTTGCAACGGCAACAATGCTTTCAATCAGTTTCTAGTTGAAGCAATCATCTAGGCCGTTATGGCCACATATACGCAGCAAAAATATGAAACCAAGTGAATTTGATGAATGGATTATAAAGATAACATAGCTTACAAGTACCTTCAAACTTTATTTTTCTTCTTTTGATTAATATATAAGTATTCATATAAAGCTGGGTACAATTTTTATTGTAAGATTCATGAACAGATCAAAACACGCATTAATAAACACTAAGACTGAGGTAACAACAAAAATATCACCAGATTAAAAAGGCTGGAATCATTGTTGACTGCATTGGGGGACACCACCATGCATGTCCTCCTCATCTTCTTCATATGCCTCTTGAGACTGCTTTGCTTTCTTTTTTCTCATTTCATCCTCCATGTTCACGTCATGCAGCGTAGTCTCCTCGCATTCGTCTAGTTCCTTATCAGTAAGCTGCGATGAACCAGACCCGCGAGGAAGCACAGCCTCCAATCCTTTGCACAGTTCGGGGTTCAGGGAATTTGGGAACTCAACAGTGAAGTGGAGATACAACTTGCCCTTAAGAAATGCATTCGAGCAGACTGGCATGCCTTCATCATTTATAGCCTTGTGCTGATTAGGCTTGACAACTTCTCCAGGTTGAGACTTAACCAGAAGCTGCCTTCCGTCCAAATGCTTCAACTTAAATTGGAACCCACATAGTGCCTCCTTTAGGGACAATGTATGCTCATATATTAGGTCATCCCCCTCTCTTTTAAACTTGGGGTGCTCCATCTGTTGGACAACAAACACAACATATCCTGTGACGGTGTCAGGCGCTTCGTCAGCTTCCCCAGAGAATTTGATCTTCTCCCCGTTTCGCATTCCCTTCTTGACATGGACTTCCAATGTTTTCTTCTCCTCCACAACCTTCTTACCCCTGCACTGCTGGCAGCGGTCCTTGGAACTAATGGTTTCGCCAGTGCCCCTGCAGTCACCGCAAGGCTGCTGCATTTGCTGCACCATACCTGGACCGAATTGGCGTCTGATAATTCTCACACCATTCCCTTTGCAACCACGGCACGTCGTTGAAGCACCAGAGTTTGACCCTTTGCCCTTGCACTTGGTGCAGATCTTGTTGCGAGAGAGAGAAAGCTTCCTGGTTGTGCCGCTGTAAAGTTCTTCAAGAGAAACCTTCAGCTGATGGATCACATCCTTTCCCCTTCTCTCACTCCGGACGCCGCCGTCGGATGGGTTGCCAGGAAAGAAGTCTCTGAAAATATCAAATGGGTTCATGGGATGATCACCGCCAGGTCCGTCATTCTTGAGGCCCTCTTCTCCAAACTGGTCATAGATTTGACGCTTCTCTGGATCACTCAGAGCCTCGTATGCTTGTCCCAGCTCTTTGAACTTTTCGGGATCGCCGCCCTTATCGGGGTGGGTCTTGATGGCGGCTTTCCTGTAAGCCTTTTTCAGTTCTTCCTGGGAAGCGTTCTTAGGCACCCCCAGGATCTCATAGTACTTGGTGTTGTTGCTCCTCATCTGCTCCTGTGTTGATTATGTCGATGGTTTTTGTTGAGTTATTTGTTCCAAAGGAGGCGGTCTTTTATAAAGGGATGAAGTACACTGGCCAGACCTAGGAAATCTAATCCAAGTAGGAAAACGAAACCTAATCCAACTAGGACAATTTTTTTTTTTGGAGGAGCGAATTGCATTTGTGAACAAAACTAATTAATACAAAAGTCTAGAAATAAAAGCGCATTCACTATTACTTACTTTCCTTTCAAAAAATTATCTACTCATTAGAAGTTAGAACTGAGATCGGAAGAAGTAAAAAAAAAAAATTCCTAATGTAGAACTCATGGCCTCATTAAACCTAATTCTTCCTAAAATTTATTTTCAAAACTGAGGAAAGAATATTACGTGCACACAAATTATACTAGTGTAATTCACAAAAAGTGAATACCAAAATAATTAACCAACAAAATATCATGATAGTAACTCAGAAATGACGCGCAGTGCCTTTGTGGGAGCTCATATCTATATATCCTCAATCGTTAAAAGTTACAATATCTAAGTTTTAGTAGACTCTAAGTTCTGGATATTGATGGATATGATCATCTAGAAGTTTCATCATATCACCATTACTCAACATTCCACGTACTTTTGGTACTGCTGGCCGGTCTTCGAACTATATTATTGGGAAAATCCACTTCCCACTTCTCTGTAAATCCTGAAAATGGTGAAGGTTCATGCTTGTACAACAAGGTTTCCTCTTTGTTTCTTATTTATTGAAGGCAGTGTAATCCTGAACAGAATAATCCTTTTAATACCAAATTGAAAAACAAAAAATGACAGCTAAATTGAAGGCAGCTCAAACTATGGTGTTGTAACGGACTAAGAAAGAACACAGATTTACGTAGTTCACTAACGATGTGTTAGCTACGTCCACGGGCAGAGGAGAACAGTTTTATTATCTTGAGGAAAACGGAATACATAATACAATTAGGTTTATGACGTTTATATATTAAGCCCAACAGGAAACTATAACCCAGTATAACAGATATGGTGCAGATTAGGGCCGCGAGATCTCCGAATTGTTAGTTCAAGGCATATATTAACATATGGTTAGTGTGCAGATTCGCATACTAATTAATAAATATATTTCCTACCGCATGAGCATCATGCATGGCATACTTAATTTCAGACAAGATCTATATATATATATATATAATGGATTGACATCTTTAGTAGCTAATTAACAATGCCGATCAATCAGTGATAAAACATAAAAATACTCAACTAAATAAATGCTCACGCTATCCTCATGTGAAAAAAATCCCTACCAAGACGTTTCGATTTTGTGCATTTTTTTCAAAATCATTCAATTTTGCAGATGAATGCAGTAAGCATTATTTAAATTAAACCCATCATATATATCACATGAGCATTGATGATCACTGTGGACAAGTACCACCAAACTAATGGCTATGGCTATAACAAACTAACAGTCAAAATCCCCAAGAGTGAGTTTCGTACACGATACGTACTCGGGTACTTATAGGGTTTTTATTTTTATTATGTTTATTTTTTTATGAGAAACACAAAAAAGTAAATAGAGGAGCCACGACGGCATCCTAAGCTTACAATATCTCATACAAGAGCATTGGATGCTCTAATCGGCACACTATTTTGAGTATTTTCCCACGACGGCATCTACCTAAGCTTACAATATCTCACACTATTTTCCCAACACCTACTAGTGTCTACTCTATAGCCAGCACTCGCAAGTATGCAACAAAATTGGCCTCTCTAAGAATGTAATTGAAAGTAATCGAGTTGAAACCTGTCTGCAAGGGTTCTAATATCATCAATGATTTTCTTCAATCTCCATAAAGGGAGAACAACTCCATTGACGGAACTGTACCGATACAATTGGGTATTATCCACTCACTTATAAGTTGTATTTTATTTATCATTTTTCAGATGTGAGATCTCCTCTCTAACACGCCCCCTCACGTGCAACCTAACTCTAGGTAAGCACTTGGAATGAATTGACAACCAATCGGGGAATTTTCCGATGGCAAGATATACACAATGAACCCATATTCGGGCCCACGAAAGATTGGAGACGCAATTAGAGAGGGACCCGCTCTAATACCATATTAAACGGTGACAAGCGTGGCCCGTGGATCAATTGTACCGATATTGTCCCAACTTAACTACCTTTAAAGTATGGGGTTTTAATCACAAAAGGCCTCGGTATAATTTGGTATTATCCACCCAGTTATAAGTTGTATTTTATTTACCACTTTTCGGATATGAGATCTCTCCTCTCTAACATCAATGACTAATTGGAGTCTCCCTCAACATCAACGCTTCTAAAAGCCCTTTTGCGAAGCAAAGTGGAGGCTATTCCTCAGAGCAAGTGCCTATGCAACAAGAACAGTAGCCGCTCCAGAGTTGGAAGCAACTGCAGCTAAAGGATTTCATAAGTCGTTAGGGTTTGGATTTTAATAGTAGATTCAAATTGCATTTGGGCAAAATATAACACATTGTAAAGTTTTGTTAGATATGACTGAACCATGCATAATTCATGGCAGAGACTGTTAGTTGCAACAATATTTTAATCTAGAGTAACCTTAGAATTTTGTGTATAAAGCAGTAATCGAAGTCGTCAACAAGTAGAGAGGATAGTTGGGAGACTGAGAAAATGATATCCCAGAAGACTATATCTCCATTGAGGAAGATTTTATGCTTTCATTTTCTTACTATTCTGTTCTCTTTGGTGGTTCATGGCGAGGTGCATCACTATGAATTTGTTGTAAGTAGACAATTTATATACTTTCGAGTTCAATACTCAATGTACGTACGTCGCCCTTTATGTACAGATTAATTGATGTTTATATATATGTGTTATGATTGACCTACTTATTTCTAATGCATGCATGTTCAGGTAAGGGAGAAGAACTTCACCAGGCTATGTGAAACAAAGAGCATGCTGGTCGTGAATGACGCCTTTCCAGGTCCGGAGATACGAGTTCACAAAGGAGACACAGTTTATGTTAACGTTCATAACCAAGGATTTTATGGTTTCACTATTCACTGGTATTGTACATATATTAATCCTCGATCTCATTGATAACCTGTTAATTGTTAAAGATCGATTTCGCTTAATTAATTAATAAGGGCTAGTCTGTTATTTTCTGTCAGATGCTCTAGCCTCTAGCCGTATAGTAATTCCTCTCCTCTTTTTAATGCATCGATAAAACAAACAGAATTTCATAATGATAATTAATGTGTTAAATATATATATATATGATACAGGCATGGAGTAAGGCAGCCGAGAAATCCATGGTCAGATGGTCCCGAATATATAACACAGTGTCCAATATCTCCCGGGACTAATTTTACTTACGAAGTCATATTGTCCGAAGAAGAAGGAACTCTCTGGTGGCATGCTCACAGTGACTGGACAAGAGCATCAGTTCATGGTGCCATTGTCATCTTACCTGCTGTTGGAACCACATTTCCATTTCCTCAACCAGATGAAGATGAGATCATTGTGTTGGGTATATATATGCATCACAAACAAATTAATTATCATAGTTTAGACTCCAGAGTACACTATATTGGCACTGGATTACAATTAACATTGTATATTGTATTTTGTGTTTGTCAGCCTCTTGGTACAAGGGAAATTTGAAAGGGGTAGTTGATACGGCAATGGAAACTGGTATCGACTTGCCCTCTTCTGATGCGTACATTATAAATGGCCAACCAGGGGATCTCTGTCCATGCTCTAGTGGTATGCATTTTAATCTACACACAATTTAGCTGAATATTTGGAATTAGAGTAAAACTGAAATTCATTGCTGAAATTGATCATATATTATTTCATACTGCAGAAACAACTTATCACCGTAAGATAGATTACGGCAAGACCTACCTTCTTCGTATCGTGAATGCAAACTTGAATGCAGAAGTCTTCTTCGCAATTGCTCAACACAACCTTACTGTGGTAGGGCTTGATGGAGCCTATACAAAACCCATAAGCGCTTCCTACATACTGACACTTCCCGGACAAACAATGGATGTCCTATTCGAAGCAAATCAGCCTCTTGGCCAATATTACATGGCTGCTCGGATATATTGGACTGAGGATGCTGAAGTTGATAATTTTGACCATGTAAACGCTACTGCGATCTTTGAATACAACGGCAACTACACCTCTCCAACATTTCCTTCTTTTCCAAGTACCCTTCCCTCATATTTGGATTATTTTGGAGCGTTGAAGTTTACCGACCAAATTAAAAGCCTCGCAACTCCAGAATACCCTATCAATGTACCAGTGAACATTTCCACCACAATGTATATAGCAGTGTCGATGAATTCCCTAACCTGTGAACATTCTGGATGTGATTCGGACGAAGAAATCGCTACAAGCCTAAACAATATAAGTTGGTCAAATCCTGGTGTAGATGTCTTGCAGGCCTACTACAGGTTTTCCAACTTCCAGTACTCTTCTGCTATATAGATTTGTTTGATTCTGTTTAGTATGTGAAATTACTAATTTGAACATTTTAATGCAGAAACATAAGTGGAGTTTATTCGACAGATTTTCCAGAGCAGCCGCTTTCTTACTACAACTTCACAGATGTAACTTTTGATCCAGCAATTGTGTTCACAGACCAAGCGAGAAAAGTAAAGGTGTTGAATTACAATGAATCGGTTGAGATGGTATTTCAAGGCACTGGCGTTCTAGATCACTCCATGAGTCATCCAATGCATTTGCATGGCTATAGCTTCTATGTGGTCGGATATGGTTTTGGGAATTATGACAATGAGACTGACCCAAAACGATTTAATTTGGTTGATCCTCCTCAAGTAACTACCTTTGCGATTCCAAAGAATGGATGGTTGGCCATCAGATTTACTGCAGATAATCCTGGTATGTCTTTCTTGTACCATTATGTGTATCTCCTTGTCATTTTGCATTATGTGAATCCCTAATATAATTTTCATTTTCTGTATGTAGGTGTGTGGTTTTGGCACTGTCATTTTGAAAAACACTTAAGTTGGGGAATGGATGCTGCATTTATAGTGAAGAATGGGGGCACTCCGGAAACTAGCATCCGCGATCCCCCAACCTACATGCCTCCCTGCAAAGTTCCATTAAACTCTCGCGTCCAAGATTTTGATGCAAATATGGTGAAACAGTAGAGAGAGTCCTGTGGGAATACCAACATCCGATCCTGTTTTTCTATAGTCTTTTTGTTTAATCACCGCTCTCTCTATTTATAAATGCTGGGGTTGGCTTCTTTCTTGACGTTTTACATTGCCTTCTATTACTTTCAAGAAAATATCTACTTATAACCAAAATCGGAAGAAATGGAAAAAATGTATTTACTTCTCCTCCTACCTTAATAATTGTAGAATTCGGAGAAAATCCAATGGAAAAAACTTCAAAGTAAGGAAAGGGTACCACCTACAAACAAATTACACAAGTGTAATCCACAAACAGGGAATATCGAAATAATTAACCAGCAAAATCTTTTAGTACATAGTGCTTCAAACAATAATTAATGTCCCAGTGAAACTGAGGTTGCAAAATGTAAACATAAGGTGAAACATGATATTTGCATATCAATTTACCCGTCTTTGAGAGAAACGTACAATAAGTTCAACAAAGAAACTGAAGGGTGTTGTCCGAGTCCTTTGGAGTTGTTAGTTTGTTGAATAAGAATCCTAAACTGTAGGGTATTGTTAAGCATTTGATTCAGTCCTATTTCTATTAAATCACGTGGCTGTGTGTAGCTGATATGTGAGCTTGTTTTTAGTTTAGTTTGTTAGAACTTCATGCTATTTAATAGCTGCATTTGATATTGAATAGACAGAGGAATTTCATCCAGTAATAGAGTTTGTTTTGTTGCAACAACCCTTATTCTCTTCAAACTGGTATCAGAGTCCCCACTGGGCCTGATATAAAACAAAGAAAGGAAAGCCGCAGCTTAGAGAGAAACATAGAGTAAAACACAGAGAGATGAGTGACGATAAGGGTTTGGCAAAAATTCCTCACTTCGATGGTCTGCACCATGATCATTGGAGTGAGTTGATAGAAAATCTGCTCAGATCAAAGGGGTTATGGAGTCTCGTAGAAATGGATTCGAAGAACCACGAGCAGGTACTGTGTTGTCTGAAGCACAACAAGAGCAATTGGAGAATGCGAGGACCAAGGATCACAAGGTGAAGCACTATCTTTATCAGGCCATCGACAGAGCGACTTTCGAACAGATTTTGGATAGACGCACTTCCAAAATTGTTTGGGATTCACTGAAAAGGAAATTTGGTGGGAATGATCGAGTTAAAAGGTCTCTATTACAATCTTTAAGAAGAGACTTTGAGGTGTTAGAGATGAAGGAGAGCGAAACAATAATAGAGTATTTCGCTAGAGTAATGGCTATAGCTAACAAGATGAGGAGTAATCGTGACGTCTTGCCGGACTCAAAGATAGTAGAGAAAATTTTGAGAACCTTGACTGAGAGATTCACATATGTGGTTGTTTCTATAGAAGAGTCAAAAGATACAGACAACATGTCAATTGATGAGTTGTAAAGCTCACTCGTGGTTCATGAGCAGAAGTTCAAAATGGTGAATCGAGAAACTGATCAGCTCTTGAAGGTGGAAGATCAAGCATGTGTAAGAGGTTGAGATAGAGCAGCCTTTAGAGGAAGAGGTCGAGGGAGAGGACGACAATTCTTCAACAAAGCAACCGTGGAATGCTACAAGTGTCACAGTCTTGGACACTTTCAGTATGAATGTCCAAAGTGGAATAAGGAGGCCAACTATGCAGAACTTGATGAAGAAGATGAGCTAGTCCTGATGGCATATGTGGAATTGCATAAGGCAAAGAGAAGTGATGCTTGGTTTATAGATTCAGGATGTTCGAATCATATGTGTGGTGATTGAGGTATGTTTTCAAGTCTGGAAGTTGGTCATAAACATTCAGTTAAATGTAGAAATAACACTAGAATGGAGGTAGCAAGGAAAGGAATTGTGAAACTAGTGTTTAATGGTGTTAAATTTATGGTTGGAGATGTATTATGTTCCAGATCTTGGGAACAATCTTTTGAGTGTTGGTCAGCTTCAGGAAAGGGGCCTAGCTATTTTGATCCAAAATGGAGCTTGCAATATTTATCACCCACAAAGAGGGCTGATTGTGCATACTCAGATGAGTGTAAATCGTATGTTCATCCTTTTTAACGAAGCCACAAATTCTCCAACTTGTCATTCTCAACCAGAAGAGTGTCTCCTCACAATCTCCTCGGATCTGTCTCATTTATGGCAACAAAGGTATGGACATTTGAGTTACAAGGGTTTGAGGACATTATAATACAGAAAAATGGTGCATGGTTTGCCTCAATTTAGTGCATCAAATATTGTCTGTACTGATTGTTTCACTGGCAAGCAACATAGAAATGCTATTCCGAAAAGAAGTGTGTGGAGAGCAAGCAAAGTTTTGGAGCTGATACATGCAGACATCTATGGGCCTATCGAACCTATATCAAACGGTGGCAAAAGATACACTTTGTGTTTTATTGATGATTTTAGTCGTAAAGCATGGGTGCATTTATTGTCAAAGAAGTCAGAAGCATTGGATTGTTTCCAAAATTTCAAGAAAATGGTAGAAAAGGAAGCAGAAGAATTCATCAAATGCCTGAGGACCGATAGAGGAGGTGAATTCACATCACACAATTTCAAAGTATTCTGCCAGGAGCATGGAATCAATAGACAACTCACCACTGCATATACACCACAACAAAATGGTGTAGCCGAGAGGAAGAATAGAACTGTGATGAATATGGTACGATCCATGTTAATTGCCAAGAAAGTTCCAAAGCCTTTTTGGTCTGAAGCAGTCAACTAGACATTCTATGTGTTGAACCGGTGCCCTACTTTAGTAGTAAAGGATATCACACCACAAGAAGCATGGAGTGGAGTGAAACCATCAGTAGCTCATTTTCGAGTTTGGGGCTGCATTTCTCATGTACACATCCCGAAAGCCAAACGAGGTAAATTAGATGATAAAAGCTTTCCTTGCATACTACTGGGGGTTAGTGAAGAGTCTAAGGGTTATAGATTGTTTGATCCAAACACTAAAAGAATTGTGGTGAGCAAGGATGTTATTTTTTAGGAAGATAGGCAATGGGAGTGGGGTAAAAATTATGAGGAGCAGATTCAGTCGGAGTTAGTATGGGGTGATGATGAAGAGTTTAGTGATGAAGAAAATGATGGAGAGAATAGAGGAGAGGTAAACGGTGACAATGGGGTTGGTGATAATATTGGCAGTGGTGGTGAAGAAAATTATGAGAATGAGGATAGTGAAATTAGTAGAAATGCAGAGGTAGCTCTGTGGGTACTGTAGCTCGAGGGAGAGAAAGAAAAACATCTGTGTTGTTGAGAGATTATGTAAGTGGTGAGGGCCTAAGTGAAGATGAGCAAGCAGTATATATGGTACAAGATGGTGATGGGGAAGATCCTATTACGTTTGAAGATGCAGTGAGAGAGGAGAAATGGAGACAAGCTATGGATAATGAAATCCACTCAATCGAGAAGAACAAGACTTGGGTTCTTACTGACTTACCAAGTGGAGCTAAAAAGGTTAGTGTCAAGTGGATATACAAAACAAAACGAGATGAGCATGGTGAAGTGATCAAGCATAAAACTCGTCTTGTGGCTAAGGGATACTCTCAAAGGCAGGGAATTGACTACTCTGAGGTTTTCGCTCCGGTGGCAAGGTTAGATATAGTGAGAACCATTATTGCATTAGCTGTTCAAAGGAGGTGGAAAATTTTTCAATTGGATGTTAAGTCAGCTTTCCTCCATGGAGATGTAAATGAGAAGGTTTATGTGAAGCAACCTAGAGGATATGAGCAGAAGGGCAAAGAGCACATGGTCTATCAATTACACAAAACTTTATACGGTTTGAAACAAGCTCCACCGCATTGAAGCGTATTTTGTTCATGAAGGCTTTCAGAGGTGTACAAGTGAACAAACCTTGTTCACTAAGAGAAGTAGCAAAGGCAACATCATCATTGTAAGTATTTATGTTGATGACTTGATTTTTACTAGTGATAATGCAAGTTTGCTGCTGGAATTTAAGAACTCCATGATGACAGTTTTTGATATGACTGATATGGGGAGCATGAGCTATTTTCTTGGGATAAAAGTACTGCAAATGACTGGAGGTATTTTTATTTGTCAGAAAAGATATGCTCTAGAAGTTTTAAGGAGGTTTGGAATGTTAGAAAACAACATGGTCAGCAGTCCCATTGTGCCAGGTTCCAAGATAGGGAAGGACAAACATGGTGTTCCAATTGATGAAACTTATTTCAAGCAGCTTGTAGGAAACTTGATGTATTTGACTTCTACCCGGCCAGATTTAATGTTTGTGACAAGCCTTTTGAGTAGGTTCATGGCCAAGCCAACTGAGTTGCATCTACAAGCTGCCAAGAGAGCTCTCAGGTATCTAGAAGGCACAGTTGGCTATGGTATTTATTACAAGAATGGGGGTGACAGCAAGCTAATGGCATTCACCGATAGTGACAATGCCGGAGACATGGAAGATAGCAAGAGTACGAGTGGGTATGCTTTCATGTTAAGTTCAGGAGCCATTTCTTGGAGTACAAAGAAGCAGCCAATTGTTACACTTTCAACAAATGAGGCAGAATTTGTGGCAGCAGCAACATGTGCGTGTCAAGCAATTTGGTTGAAAAGGATTTTGAAGGAGCTCGGACATGAAGAAGAAGATTGCACCAACATCTTGTGTGATAACACTTCCACCATCAAACTTTCAAAGAATCATGTTTTTCATGGACGTAGTAAACGCATACGTGTGAGGTACCATTTTCTCAGAGATCTTACAGAGGAAGGTATCATTGCTTTGATTCATTGTGGGAGTTCTAATCAAGTTGATCATATCATGACTAAACCTCTAAAGTCTGATACATTTGTCAAGCTCCGAAACATGCTGGGATTGTGTGATATTACTGAAGTAAGCTAAACAGTTTCACTGAGTTTAGCTTAAGGGAGAGATTGAAGGGTGTTGTCCGAGTCCTTTGGAGCTGTTAGTTTGTTGAATAAGAATCCTAAACTGTAGGGTATTGTTAAGCATTTGATTCAGTCCTATTTCTATTAAATCATGTGGCTGTGTGTAGCCGATACATGAGCTTGTTTTTAGTTTAATTTGTTAGAACTTCATGCTATTTAATAGCTGCATTTGATATTGAATAGACAGAGGAATTTCATCCAGTAATAGAGTTTGTTTTGTTGCAACAATCCTTATTCTCTTCAGGAACAGTATACATTTTCATGTCAATGTTATAGATGAAGTCGTACAAGGCCGGTGTTATATGTAGGATCACCATAAGTAAACGTATACTTACTGATAAGGATGACAAAAACCTTTAATTTTTTGTTACTGAAATCACAGGTGTAGCTTTTGATCAAGATATTGTCTACACAGACCAAGGAAGGAAAGTAAAGGTGTTGAATTACAATGAATCGGTTGAGATGGTATTTCAAGGCACTAGCGTTCTGGATCACTCCATGAGTCATCCAATGCATTTACATGGCTATTGCTTCTTGTTCGTGGCGGATTCAGCACCCGGCGAACAGTCAGCACTCGGAGTGGCGGACGTGACGTCCTTTGCGTGTCTTCTGTGTGCTTTAGGCGTGACATCACCCTTGGAGCGGTGCAACTCGATCGCGTGCGACCCCTGGCGAGTCTTCTCGTCTGCTCCCAATTGACTCTGACTTCCTGATCAAGCGACTGTTACGCGGGCGCTGACTAAGCCGGCGTACAGGACTCGAACAAGACCTGAATAGAACTCTCTAACAGGATTTTCTTCCCAACCCCCTGAGGATTGAGGATCTTACTCTGATCCGGAGAAGCAAAGCAGAGCTTATACCAAGACCACGGGTGTGTGCTACCGGAGTAGCGGACTGACTCGATTGCTACCGGAGTAGCCGACAGACTCGATTGCTACCGGAGTAGCGGACTGACTCGATAGGCTCAGCAACCGCTCGGCACGAGTATGAGACAAGATCGATCGTAGTGGTGGAGGCGAATTGCGTGAGTTGCTCCGGAGAGGCTTTGGCAAGTTAGCGGTGCGCTAGAACTTGTGGTTGTTTGTGTTTGGTTGAGAACCCTTTCCTAGTTGCTGGAAGAGTTATATTTATATTGCTCTTGAAACCCTAGGGCTGTGAGATCCAGCCTGGCGGATTCCGAGTTTCATTAGGACTGTCCTTCCTTATTCTTCTTCCAATCCCATTGATTAAGAATCAATTGAGATCAGACTTCCCCTTTGTTTAGGAAACTTCATCTCCGTTAAATATGTCCAGATCACCACTCATTAAAGTCGAGATCAGCCAAATCGAGTCCAATGCCGATCAATCACTGATTCGGCGAAGATATCCTTTTTGGATGGATTGCTACCGAAACAATCCCTAATTATCCCAATCAGTATTTACACCTCATTATCTCTTAAGGAAATTCGTAAATTGTATAGTTGGATTACTACAAAATAACCCCGAACCGATTAGGTAAATAATCAATATTCCCCTCCAAATAATCTTTCCTGAATGAGGCGGGAAAACATGAATATCGGGTATGATTTAAACCTAAACCCCTCTGGGCCTCGGGGTAAAAGCCCAATTGGAGTAAATTCCAATTGTGGCCCAAACATTGCCCCCCAGTCTCCGATATTGAGAGCTTTATCGAAATAGAAGAGAGACTGAGCCCCAATCACCGGCCCATCCGCAGCATTTAAATATTGGATTATTGCACCGTTTCCTTACCAATCACGACTTCCCAATTCGAAACGGTAACATTGTTCACCTAAACCCTTGATTGCTGCAAAACCCAGCGTTCCGCAACTCGAGAACCCCTTTCGGATTCCTATAAATCAAATTGAGACCCTTGGTTTCTCCTTCAGACCCCTCTTCCTCCTCTTCCTTAGCCCGAAATCAGAAGAAACCCAAATTCAAACCTAATGGCCCCTTCAAAGAACTTTGTTATTCGCTACCCCGTGGCGGATCAGGCCAAGACTCAACTCCTTCCTCTTCTCAAATGCTCCGGAGAAGATGACCGGACCAACCTTAGCCTTCCCCAGGAGGACCGTGCCACCCTAGGGCCCTTCGTGGTGGGCTACCATCCTGAGGACAACGACGGAGCCCATCAAATGCTCGACAGCCCGGCACACCCGCTGCCGGCGCTTTTTCGCTCTGACGAACCGGCGGAGTGCCCAAATTTTCAAACCAATCCTTACCAAGCCGCCGTAAACCATGCCGCCTGGCCGCTGGGGAGGCCCTACATGAAATCCTGGTATGCAGAACGGCGCCCTCTTGACATAAAGATCTGGAGGAAAGCTGGGGTCGCGGATGCAATCAAACTTTGCTTTAACCTCAGCACAAAAGGGGGCAACAGGTGTGCCCTTGTCCCGCTGATGAGCCTCTGGAACCCCACAGTTAATGCCTTCGAGTTCAAATTCGGTCATGCCTCCGTGACCCTACTAGATCTCTATGCCGGCTTTGGGTTCCCCATCGGCCCCTGAGCCTTTGAAGAGAGTTACTACCCCGAGAGGATAGCCCCCAAAAGCGCTATTAATGGGGTTGAGCCCGCTGGATTCGAGAAGTGGAAGGACGATACCTCCCAGCTGGGTGGTGAGCTCAGCGGAGTAGCCTTTCTGTCCTTCTGGCTCAACAAATTTGTGTTCTGCTCTACCACCAACAAGATGACCAAGCTCTACCACCGAATGGCGGAGGTGATCTATGCTGGCCACGAAATTGGCCTTGCCCAATGCGTTTTGGCACACCTCTACCGCTGTCTGCACCAGATATCCGCCGTGCCCATGAATTGTGCACAATCCGGTCCCCTCTGGATTCTGGATATTTGGTGCCAAATGCACTTTCCTCAACTCAGCCCAGCCATGAAGGGAGCTTCAAGGCCTGATCAAGTGGTGGGGCAAGAATATGCCGGCTGCGCCGCTAGTCCTGACCTCAGCTACGCCATCTGCCTCGACATCTTTTTCAATACATCCGCCAATGAATTTTTTACAGAGGCACAGCGGCTGATCCATTTGAAGTATCCACGCGGACTAGCCCGGGGGTTCCTTCCCTCCAGCAGACAAGAGTCCAAAGGTCAATGGATTTTTATTCAATGCGTCTCCATGGTGGACCTGCCATTCCTTCATAGTGACAAGAAATATCCAAGTCACGAGGTCTACGCGCCCCACTTCTTTGCACGGCAGTTCGGCCTTACTCAAATCCTGCCATATCCGCCGCTAAAAAGTGTGAATCTGTTTTCGGCGTGGCGGAATAGCAGAAAGTACCCGCGGTCGTCTGAAGCTAGCGATGGATCAAACCTGGCGTTACTCGTCCTGCAGAACCCGGACTGCTACTCAAACCTAAGGGCTTCTCTGGATGCTACTGGTTCATATCAGGTATGGTGGTCACACATGCGAGGTCCGCTCTTCAAGCAACCATCCGTCCTCTATTTCCAGAGGTTCTTTCGGAATCGGGGTGGGCAACTTACCCCAGCTGATCAAGAGGTGTTAAAGGGCGGTCCGCTATATGTTGACCTGCCCCCAAGAAAGGTAATATGCCCCGCTCTCTTACTACTGTTTTGGTTTGCCCGAAAACCCTTGCGTAATCTTAATTGTTTAATGAACTAGGCAACTGGGCAAACCCCGATGGATAAAGGAAAACGGAAAGCCGAATGTGGAGCTCATCCGCCCCCGAAGAAGAGTAAAACTATCAGTGAAACGGCTGAGAAAACTGATGAGGACGAGGACGCACCTGTAAGTGAACTCAAAATCTCCTTTGTTTCCTTGCGTCCTTAAAAATAAGTTCAATAAATACCTACATAACGTAGATATCCCAACTCTATCCTTCCTTGCAGACACCTCGGAGGAGGCGCTCCTCGTCCGCTGCAGCTACCAGCCGAGGCCCCACGGCGATCGAGATTTCCTCTGGTGAGTCCTCTGGCCCCTCTAATTTATAAAAGTAAAAAGTTTGGAAACAAGACTTGCATCAAAAACTCTTTTATCGAAGGCGAAAAATTTGGGCACCCCCCGAGCGGATGTCCCTGAAAATTCTAATTCACAGAGCAACAAGACCCAACCCTAAGGGGAGTTCGGACAAATGTCAAAAAATTTTAAAAATCCGTCACAAACACCAAAGATTAACAAACACAAAAGATGAGTGCGAATACTGCCCTTATGTTGCCCCCCTAGTTTACTGGGCTGCGCGGATATGTGAACACGAAGCAAAGCCACGTAAACTAGATATCAAAACAATTGGCTTCCCCCTGAATAGGCTGTGATTGATTAAATGGGTAGAAGCCCATCCGCCACGAAGCAACTCCGGCCTCCTAGCATCCAAGAACAAGCCCAGCGTCAGGCGGCCCAATGGGTGCGTGGGAAAAGTAAACTGTGATTATTGCAGGATTTGACGGTCACCGAACCGTGGTGGAAGCCCGAGAAGTCGCGAGTCAAACCCCCTTTTTATTACGTACCGGTTCCCAATCGAACATGCGACCGAAACGGATGGTTTCATAAAGATGGGCAGACCAAAGCATTGAAGCCCCGGTAACCCTAAACCGTTGGGTTCCCCCCGAAATGTAGTATAAAAGGAAACCCCTGGCTGTAGCGACAATCTCAACAGATTTGCCAACTCTGAGCAGATATGGCAACCCTAGTATGGTTCACGAATAGCGCAACCCTCTGGTTGCCACAAGCCTTTCCACCAAAGAAACTGAAAGTTCGGCTAAACACCCCAGTAACCTCAGTCACCCAGCGTTAAACAAATCCTAACCCCGGTCACCTAGCGTTAGGCGGCCTGAACCTGCGCTTCGAGGTATGTAGCCCATACCCGGCCAGGCATAGCTGTTCCCCATGCGGAGTAGCGCTAGGGATCTGGTTAGGTACCATCACCCACGGAGGAAGGGTTGAAAGTGCCTTTCATCGCAGCCAACCCAACCGCTCGGTCCGTCAATGGAACGTGGTGCTTGGTCTGAAGTGCGGCAGGCTCACTCTTTACCTCCGCTAGTTTTGCAAACTCCTCCCTCCGTGTCTCATAAATCGATCCAGCTTCGCCTCCCTTCCTGGAATAAGCAGAGGTCGGTCTCGTTGGTGATGGTAAAGACACAACCCTCGGAGTCTCCGCGAGCGGCTAACGAATAAGCATGAGTGATCCGCCAGGCTCAAGACTTAGAGAGAAGTAGGCATGGTTTCAGAGCTAGCTAGTAGCTCTTGTTATATTTCCTTTTCCTTGTAATGCCCTTGGCCGCAAAGCCTTTGTATATATAAAGCGAGCTGCAATTTCAATACTTAGGACTGATCATTCCCCAAAGATATGAACTTTATTGATGAGGAAAAGTATAAGGACATAGACACCCCAAGCGGATGTCGAAATAAAACAAGGAAAAAACACAAACCCCTAACGGTTTTGCAATGAAAAACGTAGAAAGAACTCAAAATGCGGCAGAAACACCCCTAACGGATGTGCCGTTCTAACTTGTTACCCCCCGAGCGCGGTGGACTAAGAAAAATTCTGACCAGAATCTTCACCCGCCGGAGGAACTTCGAACTCCCAGACACTTGGAAAGTACTTCTTAAGATATCTCCCATTGATGGGGTTTCTGTGTACTTCCCCGTCCAAGTCGCGGAGCTGGTAAGCTCCCTTGCCCACAATACGATCAATGACAAATGGACCCTCCCAGCGAGCACTCCATTTACCACGACCCGGTTCGTCAAGGGGCAGAGCGACCTTCCAGACCAAGTCTCCTTCGCCATAAGATTTACCCTTGGTCCGCTTATCATATGCTTGGCGATCCGCTGCTTCTCAAGGATGATGCTTTCCAAGGCTTCTAGCCGCTTCTCATCAAGGTCTTCATGTTCCTGGAACATGGCCTGCACATAGTCGTCACCAAGCAGTTGGTGTTGCTCACGAACCCTCAAAGAAGCTACATTAATCTCTAATGGCAGAACAGCATCATGGCCGTACATCAACGCATAAAGAGTAGTGCCCGTAGGAGTCCTTTTAGAAGTCCTATAGGCCCAAAGTGTGTTATCAAGCTGAGTATGCCATGATCTTGGGTTATCCGCGAGCATCTTCTTCATGATGGATAGGATAACCTTGTTAGTAGCTTCTGCTTGACCGTTGGATTGAGCATAATAAGGAGAGGAATGTAGGAACTGGATACCATAATCCGCGAGCCAGGCTTGGGTCTTCTCAGCCATGAAGGCTGCCCCCCGGTCCGCCACTATGCATTCTGGAATGCCATACCGGCAAATGATATTTTGAAACACAAAGCGGATGACGGTGTCCGCGTCACAGTTCCTGGTTGGTATAGCCTCCACCCATTTCGTAAAGAAATCAGTACCCAGCAGCAGAAACTTGTGCTGCGAAGACGAATGTGGGTGAATTTCTCCAACAAAATCCAATGCCCAACCCCTGGCGGGCCAAGGCTTGATAATAGGTTGCAACGGGATATTTGGGATCCGCTGAACTGGCCCATGCTTTTGGCAATCCTGACAACCCTGAGCAAAATTATGGCAGTCTTTCAACACAGATGGCCAATGGTATCCGTATCTTCGAATAAGCCACCTCATTTTGGGTCCGGACTGGTGTGAACCGCAGACCCCTAGGTGTACCTCCCTCATAATCCGCTTGGCCTCAACGCCAAAGATACACCGTAATAGGACTCCATCCTCCCCCCTTCGGAATAGGTCTTCTCTCTTGAGAAGGTAATTAGTCGCGAGGTGTCTGATCTTTCTCTCAGACGGTGCAGATGGATCCTTTAGATATGCTATGGTCGGTATCCGCCAGTCAGTATCGATGGGTTCGACTGTAGCTACCAACCACTCTCCGCGGTCCTCCCGGCGGATAGCAAAAGATGGTAGAGTCCTGCGCTCTACCCGAAGGATTCTCTCCTTCACTCCTTGGGCTAAACTGATCCCTGTGGCTAATTGTGCCAACTCATTAGCTGCAGAGTTCAATTCCCTGGGAACGTAGTCCAAGGAAACGTCGATGAAACGATCCAGCAGCTCGATAGCCCGCTCGTAGTAGTGCACCAAATGGAAAGATAGGCACTTGTAGACCCCCAAAAGTTGATTGATAACTAGCATTGAGTCTCCAAGTACTTCGATTTCTTGTGCCCCCAGGTCGAGCAACAACTCCAACCCAATGAGTAGGGCCTCATACTCTGCCTGGTTGTTGGTGCACGTCCACTCCAGCTGAAAAGAATAAAGATATTTAGTGCCTGCTGGGTTCTGAATGCAAATCCCGGCGCCAGCCAATTTACTGGTACTGCTACCATCAAAGTATAAAATCCAAGGCTGGTAGCGGATCATATGAACAAACTCTGGCGGCTCTGTAAATTCTTCCTCAATAGGATGATGTAACAGGAAATCCGCGATGGCCTGACCCGTCATAGCCTTGAGTGGCGCGTATTGCAAGGAAAACTCTGAAAGGGCCAAAACCCACTTGCCAATCCTACCCCTTAGGATAGGTCTTGTCAGCATATACTTCACCAAGTCCGTTTGTGCCACCACTATCGTTGTAAATGAAAGCATGTAATGGCGGAGCTTAATACCAGCGAAATACAGGGCTAAACACAGCCTCTCGATTGGTGAATACCTGGTTTCTGCATCCAATAGTGTCCGACTAATGTAGGATACTGCGTATTCAATCTTCTTTCCATCCGCCAGGGTTTCATCCTGGGCCAGCAGTCCTGCGATAGAAATATCAGATGCAGAAATATATAACTTAAGAGGAATACCGGGCGTAGGCGGCCGAAGGACGGGCGGACTAGCCAAATACTCCTTGATCCTGTCAAAAGCAGCTTGGTGCTCAGGACCCCACTTAAAGACTTCTCCTGGTTTGAGCTTGAGCAGAGGAGAGAAAGGTGCAACCTTGCCTGCTGAGTTGGATATAAATCTTCTGAGGAAATTAATCTTTCCCAACAAGCTTTGTAATTCCTTCTTGTTCCGCGGTGCTGGTGCATTTAACACAGCCTGGACTTTATCGCCAGCCACCTCGATGCCTCTCTCATGGACCACAAACCCTAGAAAGTCACCAGCACAAACCCCAAAGACACACTTGGCTGGATTCATTTTAAGCTGATGCTTTCTCATGATAGTGAACACCCCTCGCAGATGATCAATGTGGTCTTCCTTTTTCTTAGATTTTACCACCACATCGTCAATATAGACCTCAAGGATGTCCCCCAATATCTTGCTGAAAATCACGTTCATCGCACGTTGATAGGTAGCCCCTGCATTGGTTAAGCCGAACGGCATACTGAGATATTCAAACGCTCCTGTAAACCCAGGGCAGCGGAAGGCAGTTTTGGGAATGTCCGGCTCGTATATGGGAATCTGGTGATAACCTGCCGTTCCATCCATAAATGAGAGTAACTCGTGTCCCGCTACTGCATCCACCAACATATCCACTATGGGCATAGGATAGACATCCTTAGGCGATGCAGCAGTCAAATCCTGGTAGTCCACGCATACTCTGATCTTGCCATTCTTCTTCCTGACAGGAACAATGTTGGATAACCATTCCGGATATAGAGTCGGTCTGATTATCCCAACATCAACCATACTTTGAACTTCTTTCTTGACCGCCATTGCAGTTTCCTCGTTCATCCGCCGCTGTTCTTGTTTTACTGGCCTGCACCCCTCCTTGATGGGAATGCGATGACAGGCCAAATCCCGTGACAAACCCGGCATATCTTGGTATTTTTCTGCAAAGCAGTCCTTAAATTCCTGCAGCAACCTTATCAGTTGCTGCTTCAAATCCGATTCAAGGTACTGACTAATCCCAACCTCCATGGGCTCAGCCTTTGTCCCCAGGTTGACCTTCTCTACAGGATCACGTACCTTGGGTGGAGTATCATCCAACGCTGCGGGAGCAGGCTGAATTACTTCCACCCCTGTCGAAGCTTCAAAATCTTCTTCCTCAATGCACTCGACCAGTGCTACTTCCTCCCAAGCCATTTGCTCCATTCGATAAATAGCTAATCGTTGCATAAAAAGAGCAAAGGCCTCTTACGCCTCATGTGAGAGGACGTCACTCATTGGAAACATGCGGAAGAAGCTCAATGGACACTGGCCGGCTGTAATCTACCATGGCCTGGGCGATTCCCCATTGAGACAATTCGTTCTGGGTCACCCCGATTGGATGCCCCTTATGATCAACCCCCTCAATTCTGAGAGGTCTCATATTCCTGTTATAATAGCTGGCCTCCAACTGGACGGCCGCTATAGAATAAGGACGCTCATCCGCCTTGATGAGCACTGGTAGATCCGCGACTGGATCCCACATGATCATCTCTTGATGAAGAGATGAGGGAACGGCTAATGCTTTGTGGATCCAGTCCCTCCCTAGGATCATATGATAGGGAGCGTTCGCTTCAGCAATGAAGAAAGCTTGATAGGCGTCGGATGGTCCTATTTTGACTCTGAGCATGACCACCCCGGCGGTAGGAGTAACCGTCCCCGGAAACCCCTTCACCTTGGAAACAGACTGAATAAGCTTTTGCTTTGGAACTTTGAGCTGCTCCACAGTAGTGGTGGTGATAACATTCACTGCGGCCCCTGTGTCTATTAAGACTTTGCGGACCTTGACCCCCTCCACCTCAGCCGTGACATATAAAGGTTTCATATGTTGGGACATATCGAATGTGGGCTTGACGAACATCACGCACTGCTTTAAAAGATCCTCAGCCCCCTCAGGATATTCGTGGCTGGAACGAAAAACCCCAGGCTCGGATTCTGTCTCGCTCTCATCCCCGGGTTCCTGTACTGAATAAACAGGCTTGGGTGACTCTTCAACGTCAATAAAATGAGCAGTGGGCACGGGCTCTGGCAGAGCATAAGCCGAAGAGAGTATGAACACCATGTTGCAATTATGAACCATAGCGTCGTCCTCAGGCTGCTCCTCGTCCATCGGCACTTCCTCCTCATCCGCCGCCTCTGGCTCCTCCTCGTAGTCGACCATTTCGTCCTCCTTGTCGACGTCCACGTCTCCTGTTTCAGAGTCAGCCTTTACGCTGGAGGCGACTGAGGATGGCCTAGTTGGCACGCTCATCTGCAGCTTCTTAGCTGCGTACTCTAGGAAGTTAGTAGGCGCTTTCGGTTCCTTCGGCCTAGCTTGAGAGTCAGTAGTAGGCGGCCCGCTTGAATCCGCCAAAGCCACGTTGGATTCCTTGAGAGCATTCTCCCTCACAGGAACCCCCACGTTACTCGTGCTTGCAGCCAATGTTGCGCTGCTTTCCTTAGGTACCCACCTCATGACGGTGGAACCCCTGCTGGTATCAATCACCATCATGTCTTCCTGAACCTCCGACTCCTTCTGCTTTCCAGCAGCTCCTGGTTGCGTTTTCCTCGTGGGCGACTGTCTGGCCTTTGAACGCTCAGGAGAGAACTCCAGCTTGCGCCTTGGGTTGGACTGAGGTGCCCCAGTGGATCTTGGCAGATCCGCCACCCGGTCGTGTACACTCCGCCGAGGCGCCGGTGGAACTTCCGTGGATCGTTGTCGTCTAGAGTCCACGTAGGACTTAGTTCTTACTCTGTAGCGCCTATGGATCTGCTCCACCTGCTCCACAGGTACGGACAACTCGTCCTCGGTTACCTTTCCCGAAGCCAGATCTGCCAAGGTCCTCTTAGCTTTTCCGAAGCGTCTCCTTTCGTTTCGGGTGGTCACTGCAGCAAGCTCAATTGCCTTGCCGTCTCGCTGAGTATACCATCTGTCCGCCTTCGGATCATTCCTAGAAGCTGGCGGAATGTAGACTCCCACCGATGGCTCTGGATCCGCAGCCCTGTGCGAACCCCCAGACGTAGCTGACTTCACCCCGGATGGTCCTGGATCCTGCCTGGGCCTTGTTCTACTAGCGTAGCTGTCCTCGGACCCATGATGGTATTTCATCCGCTTGAAATTTTCCCGGCCCGACTTCTCGGGCGGCGGATGCTCTAATTTAGCCTTCTCGAAGGCTCTCTTCTCGGCCTTCTCCTCTGCCTCCTTCAAAGCCGCCTGAAATTCATCATAAGTAATCAGCTGTCCTGTAGTCAATCTACAGGTGAGGCAGAGCTTAGAGCGAGGGACCAGCATCATATCCTCTTCTTCGATAGCCCCAACCCAAAACTCTGGACAGGGACTAGATTGGCCGTCGTCAAACTCCAACCTGCCATCGTTCAGCCACTCCTGCAACTGATCCTTCAGACCTACACATTCAGAAGTACAGTGGTCAAAAGAACGATGGAAAAAACATGTAAATCCGCCATCCCCTGTGTTGGGATGGTATTGGTAGAACTCCTGAATGGTGCACCATGGCTTCCCAGATTTCCTCCGCCTTGCTTGCGTCGTAAGTATACTCTTGAAACCTGGAAACCTGTTTCCCGCTCCGCTCCGTTGGATTCGGACCAACACTGATTTCAATCGCATTCACCAGTGGGCCGCCCTTAGCAGTTGCCCACTGAGGCATCTTAGGATTCTCCAGCTGTAGGGTGTTGTCATTGATCCATATCTGCAGCTGGTCCTTTAGCTTCACACAATCTTTGGTGTTATGATTGTTCATATTGTGGAAGCTGCAGTACGTCTTTCCCGCCATGTAATCAGGCTTGGGAATGAACCCGTCATGGTGCAGACGTCCCAGGTTGAATAACTCTTGCAAAATCTCGGGAGCTTTGTGAGCGTTATAGGTGTACTCCTGAAAAGCTGATTTGGTTGGTAGCGGTGCCATTAACTTCACAGTCTCCCTGACCGGCTTCGCTATATGGGACTGCAAAGGCTTCTTATCGGTCCGCTCAATAACCGCCACCTCGTGCTCCAACTCCTCATCAACCCAAGTCAGGATTGGTCTAGGCACAGCGTCCGCCTGGATAGTTGCTACGGTCTTAGCCGCAATCGGCAGTGGAGTTTTGGGCTTCAGAGTTCCCGGATAATAGGACGTAGGAGTCCCCTTCCGCCTTTCGTTTCTATCCCTGGACCGATCAACGTAGTGCTGCTCCTGACCCAGGCGATTAGTCAGATCCGCCATTGTGGTCACGTGCACCTGCCTGAAACCTTGGCGGATCTCGTCCACCAGGCCATCAATCGCCATTCTTACTGCATGCTCCTCTGGAATTTCCATCTCGCAGCGGGTTAGCTCCAGCTTGAACCTTCGTAAATAGTCAGTGGCAGACTCGTCAGGCCTTTGTTCAGTTTCTGCCAGGTCCTTGACCCCGATCTTTGCTTCCACAATACCAAACATGGTTCTGAAAAGAACCTCCATGGTCTTCCAGTCTGGAATTGACCCAGGCTTCAAACGCTTATACCAGATTGTTGCTTCTCCCGCCAAGGATGTAGGAAAGAGCTTCAACTTCATGATTGGGTCTTCAGCATACTGACCCGATTCATTGGTGATATGCGTTTCAGCATCCTCCGACGTCTGGCCAGTAAATGGAGTAAAACGGATTGGCTTAAACCCAGCAGGGAACAGGATCGCATTGACCTCCTGAGTTAATGGATTCTCGTACGTCCTGTCGACGTCGGGCAACCCCTGCAGTTCCCTGAGCTTGTCAGAGAAAATCCTGCCAATGTCGTCCAAAGTTATCTGGGCCACGACGTTTGCTGGTTGCTCCAGCGCATTGTTATTAACCGGCCTCGCAGGTGGAACTTGGTCCCCTGTCTGATGATTAGTGGCCTCGGTGTTAGGTCCGCCAGTTTCGCCACGACCATTTGTGCGTCTTCGCTGGTCCCTATGTGGATTTGGATTTGTAGTTGTACGGCCGGACCCCTCCGACTGATCGACCCGATCAAATAGCTGTCCCATCAAGACATTCATGTTTGCGAGCGTGGCGTTAGTAGCCGCCAACTGCTCCTGTTGCTGTCGCCAGTAGATATCAGAATTCTTGACGTGGGCAGCCAAGTCATCCCCGAGCCGGCCTTGCTGTCCGGTGAGGTATTTGAAATTAGCAGTGAACCCCCTCTGCTCAGTTTCCATCCGCCTAACGGATTCACTTAGATTAACGACCACAGTATTGGCCTTCTTCAGAGTTGTATCTGTCTCACAAGATTTTTCAATCAGCATCCTCAGAGTATCCGTCACCTCTGTGGGAGTTGCAGTCTCCCCAGTGAATGGTGCTATAGGTGACGTCGGCGGATCCGCGGACTCATCCGCAAACCCCTCCTCCAAAAAACCAGATGCAGCTGCCCAGTTGACAAAGCCCAGAGCGGTGTTATCAACCCAAGGAGCAGCCGTCACCTCTAGTTCTTCTACCTCAATTTCTGTAACTGGTGTCGCGGAAACCAGGTTCAGATTCTTCCTGCTTCGCACGGCCTTGAGGGCTGAAGCAATAGCCGCTGCATCCCCCAAGGTCCCGCCAAACACTTCAATAGCTTCAGCTTCGGTTAATCCCCTACACTCAGCTGTGTTATGCTTGATCAGCTCTTTGTGGGAATTCTTCAAACAAAACATAGTTACCCTTTTGTAAGGATGACCCGTTGTAGATCCCGCAATCTTGACACAAATGTCCCACTGGGCGTGCCAAAATGTTCGTGGCGGATTCAGCACCCGGCAAACAGTCAGCACTCGGAGTGGCGGACGTGACGTCCTTTGCGTGTCTTCTGTGTGCTTTAGGCGTGCCATCACCCTTGGAGCGGTGCAACTCGATCGCGTGCGACCCCTGGCGAGTCTTCTCGTCTACTCCCAATTGACTCTGACTTCCTGATCAAGCGACTGTTACGCGGGCGCTGACTAAGCCGGCGTACAGGACTCGAACAAGACCTGAATAGAACTCTCTAACAGGATTTTCTTCCCAACCCCCTGAGGATTGAGGATCTTACTCTGATCCGGAGAAGCAAAGCAGAGCTTATACCAAGACCACGGGTGTGTGCTACCGGAGTAGCGGACTGACTCGATTGCTACCGGAGTAGCCGACAGACTCGATTGCTACCGGAGTAGCGGACTGACTCGATAGGCTCAGCAACCGCTCGGCACGAGTACGAGACAAGATCGATCGTAGTGGTGGAGGCGAATTGCGTGAGTTGCTCCGGAGAGGCTTTGGCAAGTTAGCGGTGCGCTAGAACTTGTGGTTGTTTGTGTTTGGTTGAGAACCCTTTCCTAGTTGCTGGAAGAGTTATATTTATATTGCTCTTGAAACCCTAGGGCTGTGAGATCCAGCCTGGCGGATTCCGAGTTTCATTAGGACTGTCTTTCCTTATTCTTCTTCCAATCCCATTGATTAAGAATCAATTGAGATCAGACTTCCCCTTTGTTTAGGAAACTTCATCTCCGTTAAATATGTCCAGATCACCACTCATTAAAGTCGAGATCAGCCAAATCGAGTCCAATGCCGATCAATCACTGATTCGGCGAAGATATCCTTTTTGGATGGATTGCTACCGAAACAATCCCTAATTATCCCAATCAGTATTTACACCTCATTATCTCTTAAGGAAATTCGTAAATTGTATAGTTGGATTACTACAAAATAACCCCGAACCGATTAGGTAAATAATCAATATTCCCCTCCAAATAATCTTTCCTGAATGAGGCGGGAAAACATGAATATAGAGTTTGATTTAAACCTAAACCCCTCTGGGCCTCGGGGTAAAAGCCCAATTAGAGTAAATTCCAATTGTGGCCCAAACACTTCTATGTGGTCGGATATGGTTTTGGGAATTATGACAATCAGACTGACCCAAAACGATTTAATTTGCTTGATCCTCCTCAAGTGACTACCTATGCAATAATTCCAAACAATGGATGGCTGGCCATCAGATTTATTGCAAATAATCCTGGCTGGTATGTCTTTCTTTGTACCATTTGTATCATGCAAATGACTTAATTTCCCGACATATAGTGAGGAATCACTGCACACTAAAATCTTACTTTACATTGGAGTTATTATAACTATATATTTTTTCTTTTTTCGTAGGTGTATGGTTTTGGCATTGTCATCTTGATGAAGACTCAAGTCAGGGCATGGATGCAGCCTTTATAGTTTATAGTCGGAAACTAGCATCCGAGATCCGGATCCGGATTCTCTCCTCATGAAGGAGCTCATCATATCTCTTCATGAGATCTGGGCCGTCCAATTTTAATTTGACAGCCCAGATTGCTTTGCAGGGGGAGTTGTGTGAATAGTAATAGAAGATTGTGAGCCGTCGGATTGAAATTGGACGGTCCAGATTGTTTTATGAAGAGATATGAGGAGAGAGTGATGAGGAGAAGATCCCATTTCCCGAGATCCCTCAACCTGCAACGTTTCACTAAACTGTCGCGTCCAAGATTTTGATGCAACTATGGTGAAACGCATGTCGAAATACAAACTGAATTCCTGTTATCATTGTTCGCGCCACTGCTAGTAAGAATCAAATTTTCAGCCCAATCAATAATTTACAACCAACTAATCAATTAAGTTATGTTGTTTATAAGGAAATTCACGGATTTTGCCTAAAATTAAACGTCGGGTGTAGAAAGGAACTTATACGGGCCATTAAAGTGGACTATCCGGCCCAAACCCGTTCTACCTCCGATTCGTTAGCTTTGAGGGGAAGCTTAAAGTTGAAACCTCCCTGAAATCAAAATCCATGGACGACAGCTTCAAACTCCGCGCCGATAAGATCTTCGGATCCCTCTCGGCCTCGCTCTCTTCGTCTCTCCAACCACCGCAGTCGTCTCCCTGGTCCGTCGCCGGCGCCGAGGTCGAGCGCCGCCAATGGAGGCGCCCCTCCGACGCCCCCGACAGAGACCAAACGCCCTGTGCCTCGTCGTTTCAGGGCGAATTTGGAATCGGATCTTCCATCGGCATGGATCCTACTCTCGATTTCGAGGTCGCTATTTTTTTTCAATTCTCGATAATCAGCCTGAATAGATGACGTATGCAGTAATGTGTTGTGTTGCTAATGTTGGATTTTTAGTGTCTAATCGATTGAGAAATAACATTTTTTGTTGGTGTAAAGTGAGGCACTGAAATTTAGTGATTTTTTGCAGGAGGAGGAAGATGAATATGACAAGGTGGCTTCGGGTGCCGAAGCTGTTGATGATGATCGTTTGTTTATGGACGATGTTTCACGCCACGGATCTTATTTAAACTCTTACAATGTATTGGTTGGTAATGATAAGCGTGCGAATCATCTTGCTGCAAGGCACAGGCTGAAACAAGATGAAGCCGAAGCTCAGGATGATGGTGTTCAGCCGAAGCCTATACTGAAAAGGAAAGACAATGCCTCGGATGGCAAGTCACGCAAACGTGTTAGGTTTGATCCTGCTTTTGTAGGTCAGAGTGATGGTGAAGAATCATCAGGAACAGTTCAGAACACGATTTCGGATAAGATGACTGCTTTGGAGGTTCCTGATTATTTGTTGAATCCTTCCAAGTATACGTGCTATAGTATTGATTCTACGAGTGAAGTTGATGAAGGGGCCAACACCAAGGCTTGTATGGACTACATTACTCAGGCTGAAAGCTCAGGGTCAGAGATGGAGGATGCTTCACCTCAACTTCCCAAGTCTGTGACTTTTGTTCCAAAGAAAAAGACTGTCGACAGTAGCACTAGAACGAAGGATGTTGAGGAAGATGAGAATAAGCAGTCCTTGAATAAAAAAGGGGGCACTGTAGGCATTGCAGCTATGGAGGAAAGTGAAATCAGTGCAGCTATGGAAGAAAGTGAAATCAGTGCGGCAGAGGAGGAAGACGTGTTGGAGCAAAATGCAGCCCTTTTAAGTGATAGTTTATCAAAAAGTGGTCGGAAGTTTCGAACCAAGTCAATGTCGGATGATGAGTCTGATTCTTGAGGTTTCTGTTAGATTCACACATGCTATGCTGGCTGCAAATCTGTTATAATTATGTTTCTTGAACCATGACAATGTGTATATTAACACTCATCATGAGAAGGTTTTCCTTTTAAACATATATCTCATTGTATTGGTTCGTACTAATCAGACAATTCCTTTCTCCATGTACACAAGTCACACAAGTAAGTAAATCCCCAAGTTTGAAGTAAATAAATCACCACTTTGCAAACTTACACTGCTCTCGCAAAATGATTTGGCACAGCAGCAGATGTAACAACTGACAATGTAACATTCTTATTGATATCAAGGGCCTGTACAGTCGCTACAGGGATATTCAAATTCCATTAGAACTGGATATATGAAAGAAAAGCATCACAATGTGCTAAATCTTTGAAATTCTAAACATTAAGGAAAAGCAGCCAAAATGTGCTATAACCTTTAAAACTTCTAGACATTATCTGTGTTTATCCCCTAATCATCCTATGCATTTGAATGTGGAACTATGCCACAAAGGTAGCATAGACCAAAAAGACAGATGAAAATTTTAAATTAAGTAAAGAGCAAGTAGAAGAACATGTCCATGCCCTTCCACAAGATAAATGATCAAATTTGATCCACCAATTCTCAGCCCCGCTAACATCTATGAGTCTTGAACAAACTTCTCTTATGTACACTGATCTGTGATTGCCTTCCTACAACTTATCGGCGATTCTCATGAAAGCATCTGCAAGCTTATTAAGAACAGCAATCAAGCTATCAGAATGTTCTTTCCTCTGCTCCCTATCCAGTTGTGAATGTGAATTCTGAGCCTCAAAATAGTCAGCCAGCATTTTACCATTCCTTTCCATGACCTCAATCAACTGATTCTGCAAACTGAATGTTTCCTCCTCTCCATCTACTGCAAAGCGCTTCCTTTTCCGGTCTTGAGAAGTAGAACCCATCTCCGGAATTGAAGGTGGCTGTTTTTGGCCTGCCACACCTGCAGACAGCAATAAAATCCATTTACCACATTTGACAAAAACGAAATATATTTGTTTTTTAATTTATTTGAAAAATATAAGATGAAGCTTTGGAGACATATACCAATGCTGCCAACACCAAGCCCAAAACTCTATTCCTGGGACGATGACCTTACAAATTCTTGGTAGTAAACTAGGCTAGAAATGAAAGAAATTAAGAAACAGGTGAAGTTGAATAACCAAGACCATTTCTCTTTTTCTACCATGATAGAACAAGGATACCTATCCATTTCCACAACAAGACAATACAATCCTCCAGATGTAAGTGAAACAATGAGTGCCACTGGACTCTAATAGTGTAGGTCCAACACCCAACCAGAAACCTAGGTCAAATATAAGTTTATAATATATGATCCATTAGATTGTGACAAGCAAACATAACAACTAAAAGCAAGATATACACTTGATAAACACAGCGACTCCCATCTTCTAATACAGAAAACACAGTCTCCTAATGTATCAGAGATTTGTGAAGACATTTAGAACCAGATATTATCATTATCCCAGGCGAAATGTAATGAAACCTATTCGTAATCTTCCTTAGTTTTGATAATCAGTAATATCAGGAAATGAGGCAAACAAAATTTACCTTGTCCTTGGGACGCTTGTACTGGTTTGAACAGCTTCTCTGTAAATCACAAGACAGTCACATTTCAAAGTATCAGCAACACTAAATACTGTGCCAAGTGCCAACAATGTGCCCCTAAAATCCCAAAAAGCACAGTATTTAGTATATACTATACACCACTCCAAATGCTTAAATAAAAAAATAAAAAAGAAAGCATATTTGATTTTCAACCCCACCCCACATGGCCCTGCCTCACCAAATCCCTGATACAAATTCCATCACCAAATCTATAACACCACTGGTCACTCCCTCCCCCAAAATCCTCATATTTTCAATAAACAAATTAAAAAAAAAACACCGAAAGCAAATACCAAACACCAACAAATCAAAAAAAAAAAAGAAGCTTAAAACCAGTCAAGTCCACAACATTTGAAATTCACCCAAAAAGATCAAAACTTTCTTTATTATAGTCAAAAGTGTGAATAACCTGATATCGGCAAAGCAGCTGGAATCCCGGTGGGTGGACTCTTCATCCGAGCCTCCTTATCGGGGCTCCGACCCGACTCCTCCTGCTCATAATCCGAAAACAACCCGTCGTCCGTCGGCCCCTGCCTACTGTCAAAAAGCTTCTCGACCTCATCCGTCAAACCCTCCTCCTTGTTCTCCACCATCATCGGCGGCGCCAAAGCCAACGTCACCGGAGACGCCCCAGCTGAAACGGCTTCCATAATATCATAAACCTCCTTATCAAAAAACCCTGGAAGCTTCCTCTCCCTCCTCAAATCATTCCTCATCACCCAAAACGACTCCGTTTCGTCTTTCCTCTGCGCCTCCCACTCCCTGATCTTCTTGAAGTCTCCGGCGAGATTGCTCCACCGCTTCCGGCACTGGACCGGGCCCCGGTTCACCCCGTGCTTCTTGCAGTACGTCGACACTGCCGCCCATTTCGGCTCCGCCGACCCGAACTCCGACCTCGGCGTCCTCCCGCCACCGCGGCTCTCCGCCGCGCGCTTCCCCCTGATCAGAACCAGAATCTCCTGCCGCGTCCACCGCGGCAGCCTCGGCGCCTTGCTTGCGTCATCCCCGCCCTCACGAATAACGCCGTTAGCGTCGCCGTCAACGGCGTCGTCGGTGGCGCTGACGAGACTTTGGTGGTGGCTGGGCTCGAACTCCAAGGCCATTAACATAAATAAAAGACGGGAGCGAATTACAAAGGAATTTATTTTGAAACCGCACGTGACTTAAATGGTAAACGGCGTTTCGGGGGAAGGACACCGTCCCTCTCTACGCCGTTTAGCTCCCGAAGGGTTTTGGTGTGTTTGTTTATCTATGAAATTAGGGAGGAGAAAGAAAAAGAGGAGAGAAGAAAGAGGAAGAGAGGTTTTGAGGGCTTTGGGTTTGGGGTAGTGGTTTAGTATGAGATTGAAGATAACAGAGAGATAATTAGGGTAAAAGTAACCCTTAATGCCTAATTAATTGGGTCAAATCTATTAAAATCTCAATTAATATTTGGTTTAATTTGGTTACTATAGAGAGGTTAATTACCTTTGTGACTAAGAGCATGGAATCTCTAAGGACACTCTTTAGGTCATTTTCTTTTTGTGTTAATATATTTCATATTAAACACGTTTTGTTTTGCGTGGGGGCCCGAATATTATCTTTAATTTTTGAATTATTAACGCTGGCTCGTTTCTAATTTGTCCATGGATTGAAATATTAGAGAGGAGATGTTACTCATGACTTTTTTTGTCAAATTTTTTAAAAATCTCAAAATTAGAATTTTGATTAATGATTATGTTGTGAGGACTGTGAGGGCTGCTGTTCTAGTCCTTGTATTCAAAGAAAAAATATTAGGATTTCGATTTCGACATGGAATATATGTGTTTTCTTTTGACATTGTGTGACAAAATTATAAAAGAAAAAGGGAGGGGATTAATGACAATATAAGGATGGTGTGGAAGGTATAAACACTAGTATATAAGGTGATAAGGGCATCCTACCCTACCACTTAAGTAAAATTTTCTCCACCTCTCCTTTCGTTCTCAACCTCTCTTAGAGTCTTATCTCATTGAATCATTTGCCCTAATCTTTACTTAATCGCTAATGCTTAATTATGATAATGGGGGATGATGGACCCTCCCATTCAAAAGCCACCCTATTCTTTTCTCTCTTTTGAACAATAATTTTGGAGGAGGGTGGTTAGTGGTACCACTAATGACGCCTCCCCACTCTCCTTCCCTTCAACCAAAACTTGCCTCATTTCGTAATCTAATTATCGCTGATGACGGATTGGCAACGTAATTATCATTTTTGTAAGATGGGCTCTGGTGAGGCTTAGGGTTGTCCATATTAGGGGAGGGTTATGTAGGACTAATAGGACAGGACCTAGTGGGGTTAAAATGTGAACCGAATGGTCCTTATTCGGCAAAGGCTATATAGCCAATTCTTGCTATTTTTTCTTGCGCCACAAGATTACCTAGTGGCGATTATTATTTCAGAATTTAGGGGTCCTTGTTTTCCATCGCCATCCATGGTATTCTCATTTTTGTGTCTTTGTAATTGTCTGTGGTGGGAGGTTTGGGCATATCTTTGTTCGTGAGCCCTAAGAAAGATGTGAACTTAGGGAAGAGCTCTAGGACAACCATGGCGACTTGGCAAATCGTATCGACGAAGAAGACAAGTATGATGGAATCGCGAGTGTTTTTAATCTTTGTTATATGTAGTTGTGGAAAAGACGGACAATATTAGAGAATACAGAGCGTAAATCTATTAATTAAACAAGATATGTTAATGTGATATGTTTTTCATCCACGATATGTTGAATACTAAAACGGATAACATTCCAATTAGAAGTTTAGAACCGTACGTGAGTAATTCATTATTAATGTTGCACTAGCTAGGATAGTTATCCATCCAACTCTTATCTATCCTAACTTACTTCTTTCTTTTCTTGTTTTAAGGGAAACACTAAACCAGATCCTCCTATAAATTAAATCACTGTTAGAAAGCTCTCACCCGAAATTAATAAATTCAATTGTCTATCTGTTAATTTGTGACTCATTAAGCAACAACATATCACATCTCAGTTACTGCACGTTGTAGTCTCCAATCAGTTTGCAAAATGGCTTCCACATCAATGCAGTATAACCTGGTCTTTTGAGCAATTCCAGAAGAAATCGGCAAGGCTATTTGGTTACTTCAAATTGTTGAAATCCGCAAAGGGTCTCTCTCTCTCTCTGTCTCTCAAATCAAATAACTTGGTGCCTTTCGAGGCATAATGTAGGCAATATTATTGGGCAATTAGATAGAGTAGGACTTTGGGTCATTGATCATCTAGATAATGACTAAAAGATCACCTGATAGACGCAAGTGAGGAATGAGACTCATTAGAGAAATGTGAAAATCGTCATTACAGAATAAGTTGCCTCAAGTCTAATTTCAAATTTACATATACCTCTCTAAAGCCTCATTTCAACAAAATTGACTTCAACAGTTGAAGTTATGAAGCTAATAATGAAATTAACTCCTCATTGGAAGAGGTTTTGATTTGTATGGGTACTTTTGTTTTAGGAAAATGAAATTTGCACACTTCTCATTTTTTAATCCACACTTTTTTTTTTAGTACTTACAATATTCGTATGATATAAAGTGTTCATTATATGTATTGCTATGGATAATAGCTTTGTCTAGGATGGAGACTCGACCTCCATAATTGACTTTGTAATGTTTATCTTTTAGGCGATTTGATATACCTAGCGTACTTTCGATTATTTAATTTGTTTTTTGTTTAAAACCTGTTTAGACTCACTTACTGATTTTTTTGTGTCAATCCTGCAATGGAACTTGATTTTTATTTATCTTAAAATTGTAATTAGTACCGTGTCATTATATTTCATTATTTTTTATTACTACAATTTCGATTTACCAAATTAACCGCCGATTTCCGTCAGTATTTTGAAACTCCAATCATTTAAATTAGGAAGCAAAATATGAAAGAGTATCAGCATTTGGTAGCACGTCAAACTTCATTAGGATAATACAAGATACAAAATAGTTGGTCCCATTTTTCTAGTGCTTACTGGCATTCTTTTATGTATTATGCTTAATCAATTCATAGTAGGGTTGATAAGTCTTCTCGCTTACCAATTTCTGAGATTTATAAGTCAATTCGTTTTCGTTTGAGCATGCAAGAATCTGATTATTTAATACACATTTCTAATGAACTAAATGATTGCTCTTTTCTTAATTTCCTAAAAAATGTTCAAGTTAAAAAGACTAAGCAGGAGAAAACTGATTAGAGATTTCTAGGTACTGAGAAACGCTAGTAAATCGATTATTTGACTCTTACGACTGTGATTTGGAAACTAACACACTCTAAAAGAAAATAGTGAGTGCAATTGTAGTCACCCAAGTTCGAATCTCACTAACACCATAAGTTTTCATATCTCAACGTTAATAAAGTTTAATTTATAAGACATTTTACCAGTTGTGGGTCGAAACTCTGCGCCTGAGGAGTAGGTGTATTATCCTTGATGATACTCAAAAACATCAGGCAAAACTCCAAAGCACAAGCTTGTGACAAAAACGTAAAGGGCACCACTGACTCACTATGCTTTAGCTATCTTTGCCCAAGGACATCCCAATTAACCAAATTCAAATTGGGTTTACTTCTCTCTTACGCATAACCAACCACGTTTTACTTTACTCATTACTAGACCTCTGAATCTAAACTACAAAGTTTTCAAGTGGCGGACAGACTAATCACCTATATTAAGAAAGAGTGAAAGACTATGCTCACTGATGGGATATAATCTTGACCTTCCCCACAGAAACAGAAAATAGACTATGATCATAATCGGCCTCAATCGCTTAATATCATTAATAGAAAGAAACTCTTAACTAGGCTGGATAACAATTGATACTTAGATTGACAAAGAAGACTTGTTCATGATACAAAAAATTCTATCATAAGATAGTTCCTGCTACTCCAAATGCATGTGTACCCCAAACCATTTTTTTCACCACTAACTCCACAAAAATCCTACACAGCCTTTTGGCCAGCATAAATAATCAAATCAGATGCAATATGACATCCGACTGAGCATTTGATATCCACAGGGCTTAGTATTTTCACTCCCTGGATTGAACTAGTAGGGATGGGTGCGACTCTACTACAAAAGAGGGTCAGGGGGTAAAACGCACACCGTACTCCTAGTACAGACGCTTTCTACAGCCTGCTGCACCGCAACGGCAAAATAACTTCTTTATTTTTCCATCAGGACCAACCACGCTGTCAAGTTCATATCCATAGTCGTATGAAAGTTCCTGCATTTATGACACAAATTTGACACAAATTTACCCTCTGTCAATATCACCCTGGTATTGTTAGAGAAACGAGATAGAGACATGAAAAAATGGTTACCTGCAATGGAGGTATGTTATCTGCAGCGAATAACACAATTCTAGCCAGCCTAACATCATGACGCTCCCTCAAAACACACTGTACAAAGAGGTTCGGCTCACAGCTATGATTAATATATCTAGCTACATTGCCACGTGAACCCGCATCATAGCAATACTCAGGATCACTTTCTGATATGGCATCACTATTTGGAATAGCCACATTCCCCATTCGTTTCTACATTCAGAAAAATTCAAAGGCATGAAGGCAATTTGTCCAAATAAGCCAGAATAACAGAATAGAACTTGAAGAACATGTGAATTAGAGGTAAGTTCAATGATTCCATAACAAAAAGTTAAGACAGTACCTCTCTTCTTCCAATTCCATTCATTGTTTGCCAGCAATCGATTTCAAATACATACTCATTCTCTTTCTCTGAGATATTGTCTATTTCATCATTCCTCCTAAGAACTGAAATGTATTCGCATACTGGTGCACCAGACGGAATAAAGTCCCATGACCTAACGGCCCAGCCTTTATCATGTGTCCGGAAAACCTGTTCAATGAAACGCTAAGTTTGTCAAATCCAACAGAGCATCAAATAAATGAAATACTCCATTGACACTAGGTTCGAAATTAGAAAACCTCAAGTCGATATTTCAATCCTCGTTGAGATGCACGATTCACACAACTTGGTCCACAGCCACATTGTGGACCGCACTCAAACACAACAGCTTTTGCTTCAACCAATCTAAAATCAATGAGATAGAGTATGTTCAATCAAAATAATTACTTTGAACAAAAACAAGGATGGGCAAAACTCAAACAAGTAATAGCAGTAAGATGAAAGCAAGCAAAAAAAAAGTATTGGATCAACAAGTTCATGCTATAATCCAAACAATACCTTCCACCATCTCTACTAACGTAAGGGAAGTCACCACCATTGAGTTGAGCACAGGAACAAGTCCTTGAATTAGTACAGTTTCCTTGGCAATTGCACCCACGAGCACGTGGTGGAACATATACACCTTTTGCAACTTCAGTAGTTGTGATATATGTAAGGCCTGCATGGTTTTGTTGTACCAGGTCATCATAAGTGACACAATTAATAACTGTCGAGAAGAAGTAAAACATTCTTACAAATTGAAGTAGTTACATCATACCATCAGGAGCTACAGGAGGAATATCAACTACATTGGTAACTGGAACTTTTATATTTTCAAGACCATTACAAATGTCGTCGCACACCAACCTAAAAAGTAAATTTTTGTATATGTTCATTATGTTGTATGCAACATTTGGGAGGAAATCACAAAATCATATAAATAGCAGTATACTGATTTCATACCCAGGTAATTCAGACTGAGCTTTAGACCCTTTCCCATTAGTATATAAAACCTGAAAATGAAGCCGTTCGAATAATCTTGTTAGAAATCTCACAAAGTTTCTGAAAAAGAAGTATTGGTAGTCACTGTGTGGTATCCATATGCTGTATAATGTGGTGCTGAAAACATAGCAAAAGGGGAAAACTACCACTTGGTTGCTTGTTATGTGATTAGAGACTTGAAATTAAACTGATATAACATGAACATCTTAAATTCAGTTACCTGATTACTGATCAATTTCGGTTGCCCTGTAAATCGCTTCAAACGCCAGCCACACCCTTTTCTGCCCAATAATGGTGAACCTGAAAGAAAACCAGCCACTTGTGAATTGTTGCATCTTTCAATAGTTAATTACAGCCATACCATTTCGAATATGAGGGCCAAGAGTATCAAAGTAACAAAAGATATGACATAGATAAATATTACTAGTTTACTTAAACTATTCGGAGCAGTTTCCATGCTGATAGTCAGGTTGGTTGTTTGACTGAAGGACGCTAACAATCAAAAAATTTAAGAAACACATGATCACGTCATTATAGATGTGTTTTTTGTTTTGTTTGTTTTATCACAAAAACACATACAAGCATGTGGACGAGAGAATATCTAACCTGGTACAATCCATCATATGTATAAACTTTCTTAGTATAGCTAGTGTCACATTTATGACCACGGATGACTCTGACTAACTGCTCCATATTATTCTGCAATAGTATAGAAGAACACCTATAAATTAAGCAGCAAGCAGGGAACATCAAAAATACATCACCTGAAAATATTTAGCAACAAAGTGAAAATCACTGCTCACTCAAAATATTGCAAATTATATTGCTCAAACAGCTGAAGGATGCAAAATTATGAAAGTCTACTTTAACCATCATTGATCATTACTATTTTTCAATACACAAGCACATGGCAAAAACACTAATACATTGCAAGTATAAGACTCAATGCTCCAGCAGTCACTGCTGCAGGAGATACCTCCAACATTCCTTATAGTGAGAAAATATCAAGCAGATATTTTGGAGGAAAATATAATCACACTGCTAAATATTATAGCAAGATCAAAAAAGTAGGAACCATGATTTCGATGATGTACCTTAAGGGCCAAATTACCCGCACGCATTACTTGATCTTGGATTTGACATTATTACCAAGTAAGTCATTTCCACCTTGGCCAGTGTACACAATTTCATCAGAGTTGTCAACATCATCTTCGTATTGACCAGACAACACGATTGCAACTGCAATTGGTAAGGTGTAGCCCTTAAATTTGTCCTGTAACAATACGGAGGTTAACAAGATAAATGAACGATGCATAAAATATCGAACTAAGTGTTAAGACAACTAGAAGATGAACTGCAATAGTCACAACTCAAGACCTACTTCACCAGATTGTGCCAAAGCTTGGTAATTTTGGCACAAAGATCACTTATGTTTTATCTGTGATCATTAGTATTATTGCCTTCAATCACCTACCTCATCTTTGTTAGTCAAAACAACATATGAAAACTATTACTACATCCATCAATAGTATAGTCTTTAGCCAACAAGGACACTTCATGAAACCACAAGGTTTAGACTGATAGCTACATGCAATACTACGCTTAGGTTAGAATAGTCACAGAATCAAAAGCAAATGAAGCCTTAGAGACAGTCATCACACCCAACCCTCTATCTTTTACTGAAAGCCACAATTCTTAAATCGAGAAGGATCTGAGATCTACTTGCTAGCTGTGAGTTCATGAGATTGAGAGCATGCCATAGAGAACATAGAAAACTGTTGCACACTTTAGTCTTTAAAACTAGCACAAGTGAAGATTGCATCCATGTATGATTAATTTGTCAAAAGAGTATTTATCCAGAAAACTTGAATTGCGAGTATAAATATATCCGAACTTTCCATTGATAATGACCTTTCCTTTAGATTTTCCAATGATATCAATTCCATTCAACCAGTGGCTATGAAACCCTACAACCACCATTTCAGCTCGAGAGAAAAACTGTTGTCCGACTTCAATACCTGCGAGCATTTATATGTAAAAACACAGAAAATTTCTTTGAAAACATGATGCTCCTAAAAATGTCAAAATGGGACCCAACTGAAAACTACAATTACCGACCCGGTAGATGACCAATTGTTTTTTCAGGGTATAGAATTTCTTTGTTGATCAACATCTGTTAAGAAATAAAAAATAAAAAAAAACAATAACAAAACTATTGTCACAAACTGATTTAGGAATATAAGTCAGAATTACTAACAGGGTCTGGATTGCTACTAAATTAAAGGACAGTTAAATTTGTCGGAAACAGATTTCCCGGAGATGGGGTGGAAACCAAAATTAAAAACAACAATAAGATGCAATTGGGGTACTCATAGATGCTCATGCACATGTCAACATGCAAAGGATATCTCAGCTATACTCCACAGTAGTTGTAATTGAACAGAACACACACATACAACACATAAATATGAAAAGCAACATCACCATCATCTTAAGCAACAAAATTGCAGTGAATGAAAATTAATAGCAGTTCCAGAGCTGCATTTCTACTGTGAACTTATGTCTATGTAGTGTGAGCAATGGAGGACTCGTGCATGCTCATCCACATGTGAACATGCAAAGAATATCTCAGCTATAATTGGACACAACACACACACACACACACACAGACATACGACACATAAATATGAAAAACAACATCTCTATCGTTATGAACACAAAAATTGCACTGAAATAAACATTAATAGCAGTTCAATAGCATGCATCTCTATCGGTTAGACTATGATTTAGGGTGAACAATGTTGATTAAAACAGACTTACACTTCCATTTAATTAATTTATGTATCCAAATTTACATGTAAACTCAACTTGCCTGCGAAATTGCCTTAAGATCAGGTCTCTTGGACTGCTTCTTAATTAAAACACCATTACTTCCAGCTTCGTTCTGCAGTGGAATTTAGTATCCAATTCAGTTTGCACAGTTCCTGGCCTGGTAAATATATATCAAATATGGGCATAGCACAAACTTGCCTCAGAAATTGCTTTCTTATCAGCTCCTTTGGAAGGTTCACTCTCGATCTGCTTATATTAGTAGGACCAAAATTAATAAAGTACCAGACGGCAAAAGAAAACCGACTGTTTTTAAGACACAGGGACAAGATGAATAGTGTAACAAAACAAAATTGTAGACCTCCATGCTACATATTACAGCATAATAAAGTATAAATGATCAAAGTATATCAAATACACTTGTTCCTAGTGAAATGTGGTTTGAAAGAAAACATATATATGCACTGACCTCCAGCTTCCTGCATCTCTTCTCCTCTTCCTAGAAAAAATTAAGAAAATAATTTCCATACACGATAGTAGTAAAACAAAAAGAAGCACCACAGGTAATGCAATGCAATTCATTGAGTGACCTGAACAAAGTGAAGGTAATGCAGATTGAAACGCCTGAGCGTCTCCTTCAACTTTTCCCGGAAGGAGCATACACACTCATATCGTGCTCCACCTTCACATCCACACTCTTGTTCGCCAGCTTGACCTTGGCCTTCTTGCTCAAAACGAGGCCGTTTCCACCTCCTCCGGCTCCGGTATCGGATCCCGTCGTCCTCTTCCTAGTACCATAGAAAGGCTTCTGCCGGGGACTGATTCGGCGCTCCGGAACTGAATCGCTCAGTGTGGCCATGGATTCGATCTGTTAGATTCTCGAAATCAAAACAACCTAGCTACTTTTTTATATTGATTTGGGGATTTAGTGACGTCAGGAAAGGAGCTTCAATTCGAGGAGACTAGAATTTTAATGGTTCACAAGGGGTTATGAGAATAGAGACGTTGGAGTAAATCAAGTTTAAATATCAAGGTCGGCGGGAAACTCAAACGTCTAATCATGCTTAATTATTAGAGAGAACAAGACTAGTAATTTATTACGCACCAAAATCAACTTGTATTTCAAATTATATTGGATGGATTTGATTGATTAATTAGCCTACTTACTATTTAGATGATAATGTCAAAGAGGTTTGCATTTCTAGGATAGAACATTCTATTCTTTTGTAACCATCAGCAGGGGAATGCCAAATGTCAAAGAGGTGCACGTAGGATCCGGATTCTCTCCTCATGAAAAAACTCCTCATATCTCCTCATGAGATCTGGGCCGTCCAATTTTAATTCGACGGTCCAGATTACTTTGCAGGGGAGTTGTGTGAATAGTAACAGAGGATTGTGAGCCGTCAGATTGAAATTGAACGATCCAGATTATTTTATGAGGAGAGAGTGGTGAGGAGAGGATCCCATTTCGTTTTATGCTCGGTGAAGAAACAGATAGTTTAGGACATTTGGAAAAGATGAAGCATGGTCTATTGTACATCAGAAATTCTATAGATTTTCATTTGCTATCAATCAGTTAACAACTTGCAAAAAAAACCAACAACATGGTTCATGGAGATGGGAGTTGCATGAATAAAGGGAGTAGTAAGGATAACGCACGTGAAGAACTTGATAGTGGAGAATCTCTATAGGGTGGCTCAACTCAAGTAGGAACAAGACTGTTACATCCACATGCTTCAATTTTATTTATTCGAAACATAAATCATTCTTTTCTATTTTATTTTCTTCTTTCTTGTCTGAAATTTTTGTTTAATCCTTCCCTCCGGCCGGCGGACAGTTATGTTCCTTCTGGTTGTAGTTCATACCGGAGACAATGCATCTACCGGTCTTGCTGTCCGGCTTTTAGGGACTGCTCCTACATGCATACTCAAATCTCATTATTCTCATGTATCTATCATAATTTGAAGAAAAATGATTCATTTTCATAAATTTATTCGTGAGCTAAAAATGTAGGAATTTAATAGAACTATTTCTATATGAAAATTAAGAAGATTGACATATCATACTCGCAAAAAAGTTCTATAAGCACAACTCAAATTGTTATACATTCTTATTGCTTTTTGATATTTCATAATATAATCATATGTAAACTTTAACAATATTTTGCTAAAAACATAACATATCATCATGAAATTATATTATCAATGTCAAAATTATTTTGTAGAGAGTCATCGAATAATTACAACCTTGCATAGAAAATCATGCACTACTTCAATGAATCAATGAGGGTCATCGAAAACCATACAATAATACAATGATTTCTCACTGAATGGTATGTAGTTTGAAGCTGCAAGTAAAACCACTCGTACTGTAATTTCAAAAGAAGATCTGGAGTGTTTGATCATACCTATAGAAGACTCACTGATGACAACTTCTTTTCAGATCAAACCCCTAGAAAACTATACTATTCATACATGATTGAATGAATAATGACGCAAGTGAACCGATCACTACTCCAGGAGTGAAGATACCATGACTGCATCCTACGCATAATATAGAAAATTAGCAAACTGCATTCAACACTAGTCTATTTGTTTGGAAAAATATTGAAAGGAAGTAAAATAAAATGGAATAACCTAATATGGATGATATAATTCATTTTACCTAGATAGACTCTACAAATAATTCACTTTGTCATAATAAACGCTCTATTTAGTTCAGAGCTCTCAAATTGTGTCCATATTTTAAACCCCATTTTGGTACTCAATGATCATTTCGAACATCAAATTACATTTAATAGGGTAGATTATGGTCACAAATAACTATAACATTGCTGTCGCGAACTTGCCTACATCAAAACTTCAAATACTAATTGATTGACCCAGAAAAAAAGCTCAAACACTGGGTTGAAGGATCGGCAACCAGAAATAAACCTGCCACAAGTAAATTTTAATTTGAAGCATGATTAATTAATTAAAGTGAGTCAGTGTTACTTGATTAAGCGTCCAGATTTATTGTGTCTTTTACTAAGCTAAGCACGTGAAGCACACATGGTGTATTATCAATCAAGCATTAAGAGACCAATGTGTTCCCTACATCTCGAAATTAATAAGAGAAAATAAGTGTATGATGGTGGTATAAATCCCAAATGTGAACAAACTTTGTTTGTACGTCATTGTTTTCGATATTATTTAATTGATATATAAATAGATATCTAAAATATTTATACGTAAGCAATAAAGATGATTAAGTATGACTGTAGACTGTATTCACTATTTTAAAGTCATTATATCGCAAACACGGAATTTATATTAAGATACACTATGTTTTCATGGAATTTACATTGAAATTCAAAACACAACACATTTGATTTGGTACCAAACGTATGTATGATTAGTTTAAATTTTCAATAATTTTTTTTACTCAACAGAATTATCAAACAGTTTATTTTACCTCTATCTAAATTATAAATAAAAAAAGAGTGCTATCTTAAATATTTGTTCTCAAACGCTTTGACATTATTGTAGTATTATCCATTTTTTTGTTCATGGATGGCATATAATTTTGATGCTATTTGCAAATTCCACTTTATTGTCGGTGTCTTAAATAATTGACCAAAAAAATAAGGAAAAAAATTCCGGCAACGAGCCTAGTCGCAATTTTTCTTTAAAATCCGTGGAAGAAGGGGAATCGGATAATTGGCCACGCGTCCTGTGGAAGGCGAGGGTTCCTGTTTTACATTACGTCACCAATTTCGTACCCATTGTCCAGTTACAGCCATTTATGATTGCCGCCAGGTAATCTGATAAAGCGAACCCCAGATTGCATCCCCTACAAAAAGACCTTACTACCCAATCACCTCTCCCCACGTGGTGCACAATATCCAAAAGCGCAATCCTCCTACGCAGAAACAAAAAATAACACCGTGTTCCTGGCAGCACCAGATTATATTCCACTGAATCAAAGTACCAATTTGAACAATACACGCATCCCAACGCAAAAACCAACACATTGTTTCGAAACCACACCTGGCAATTATAACCGCTTTCACGTAAGGGCATTCTCGTCATTTCAACCACTTGGCTCCGTTGCCAGCTAGGCGAATTTTGGACAGAGAGAGACAGAGACGGAGACCCAAAGAAAACTAGCAAAGACTGAGACCACAAAAAAGATGGTGTAACGACGTTATAACGGCCGATCTCCCGTTTTTGTAGGAGTCTGTCCGGATTTAATATTGCTCTCCGTTTTGGCCAGAGAAAAGAAAAAAAAGAAACCAGAAAAGAAAGAGCACCAATCTCTCTCTCGCCCTCTCTCTCTGTCTCTGGCGAGGGCTCGGCATCTCGCCGGAGAATTACCACAGATTGGGGCGCTGGAATTCCGAAGGAGAAAGAGGGACGCAGTGGAGAAGAGAGAAAAATAAAAAACTTGTGGAAGGAGAAATTAGAAAAGAAAAAAAGGAAATGAAGCTAGGTTAACGTGCAATGCAGGGAAGAAAGGGCACCTTAAGGAGGATCTTGCACGGCACAGATTCCTAGATGATATCACCCTTCTCCAATCCCCCCTTCCTTGCCTTATGCCGTAATTTATTCCATTTCTTCTTCGTTTTAAATTCTCTCATCTCCTTCCATTTCCATTTGTTTCTCTCTCTTTCGTGGTTGGTTGCTCTCATCGCTTTGGACCACCAAGTTCGTAATTGTTAGTTCACACGTTTGCAATTCTCATTTTAATTTGTTGGTTTTGTCGTCTTCTTCGCTGATCTTGGCCGGAATTCTGCTCAGATTCGCTGCTAGACCTGTTCTGTGATTCTTTCTTCATTTCTGTTGTTTTTTTTTTTTAATTAATTGTTTCAATTTATTTCTCCATTGAGCTGCTTAATTTCGAGATCTTGAGCTCATTTACTTTCTCGTGCCTTTTTACAAATTAAGCATTTAATTAATAATTGTGGCGTGCATTTCTGTGTTTAATGCTGGAAGCATGAATAATTTAAATAGTGTGTAAAGGTTTTTGCAAGTTGCCACTGAGATTGAGCTGTTTTAATTTTGGTGTATTACTCTGCAGGCAAAGTTTCGTCATGCCATCTGAAGTTATGGACCTAAAGGGCTTGTCATCTTCTTCGTTCTTCTATGAGGATGCATTGTTGCCGAACGAGGTATCGATACATTTGCATCCTTCAGCTCTCAACTGCACTTGCATACTCATTGAGTAGTTGTTCCCTCGTTTATTTTGGATGTATAGTTCTAGTTGTATTGACTCTGTTTTGAACTCTTTGGCAGAGGCAGGTTGGGTTTTGGAAGTCAGATAACATGCCAGATAAACATGGTCAGTACCATCAATCTTTATCTCGTCTTACCTTTTTTGTCGTCTCATTGTTAAATTATGGCTTTATAAGGAATTAATGACTAACTCGAAGAATACTATAGAACCAAGATTTCATTGCAATTAGTTCCCTACTTTGAAGCTTGAGAAGTGCTGGTATCATTTTCAAATTCTGTCTAATTCATACAGAAAAGAGTTTGTAACTTCTTACACAAAAGGTACCTTAGTTAAGTAGTCTAGGCGATATCAGAATATGTGTTTGTTCTGCATATTAAATCTTTAGCACCACCTCTAGTGGACTCGATCTATCTTGAGTATTACAAGTCTAACTTAGCTTCCTGAAATAAGATGTTGATAGGGATTCAAGTGTTGTTGTAGGTTTATAATTGTCATCAAGGAAGATTGAAACCTTGAGGAGGCAATAAGAATGATGATGAAAACAACCTGATGCTCATTCATATTATGATAGATAAGGAATGGTGGAATTAATGAGGATTATCGTAATACTAGTTTCTAATGGATTAATGAGTTATGGATCTAAAATGTTAAGGAAATTCACCAAATGGTATTCTTGGCTTGTGTAATATTAATTTTATGCAGACCTTTTTCCTTAATAGTATGCATCCATGTCCATGAGTATAATATCTGTATAAATCATAGAATAAAAGTTGGCTCTCAAGCATAGGCATGGCTGCTTGATGCTAAGTTCCACTCAATGTAAGGAAGATGTTGTAATCGTGGATATGTTGCACACAGTCGTAAGTTTTGTTGGTATGAAACTCATATGGTACAAGAAAAAAAAAATTGAATAATTTATGCCATTTTATCATGGTAGTTAATAACTTAATATTGTTTGTATTAAGAAGTAATTATTGATTCTGATGTTATGAAACAGCCGGTAAAAAGTCACTTGCATCGTCATCTATGGAGAAGTATCAGACAGTGAAATCCCTGGATCAACCTGATTTCTTTTCTATGCGAGGACAAAAGGTGCACCCTGGCTTCAATAGACAAGCAGTTGGGGCAGAGAGAGCCTTAAGTCATTCCTTGAATTTATCCAGAACCGTGAGTCTTGACTCAGTAACAAAATCTAATGTAAATGTTGAGACAGCATCTCACTATGCAGAAGGTGCCAAAGTCAATATGATGGGAACACAGTATGAGAGCCGCCTTTTCTCGAGTTCATTGTCTGATTTGTTTAGTATGAAGTGTAAGTCTTCCCTTTTTGTATATATCCTTGACTTTTGAAGGAAGTGACATTCAGTTCTTGAAAAGCACTATGTTCCGGGCTGCAGTTCTATTTTAAGTTCAGTAGATTGTTTATTTTCCCTGTTATTTCATCTGAAATTGAACAACTGCCTGCAGTGAGATTATCGTCAAACAATACACAATATGGGCAGTCTGTTGATAGTGTTGCCTCAAACTATGAGGAAGAGGAAGTTTTTGAATCCCTTGAAGAAATGGAGGCCCAAACCATTGGAAACCTTCTCCCTGATGACGATGAGTTGCTTTCTGGAGTTACCGATGGGCTTGAATATAATGTTCCACTCACTGCTGGTGATGATATTGAGGAGTTAGATTTTTTCAGCAGTAGTGGAGGGATGGATTTGGGGGACGATGGTTTGTCAGCTGGACTAAACAATTCTGATTTCACTGGAGGAGTTTCTAATGGTCAGCAATGCATTGGTTCAGCAGTTGGACAACATCCTTATGGTGAACACCCTTCAAGAACATTGTTTGTGAGAAATATAAATAGTAACATCGAAGACTCTGAGCTGAGAACCCTGTTTGAGGTGTGTGTTTTGTCTTGAAGTTTAGGTGTTTTAGTTTTGGTTTAGATTCATTTCAGTTATATGTTTATGGCCGTCCGTCATGACATTTTTGTAACTCAATTCAGCAATATGGAGACATTCGAACTCTTTATACAGCCTGCAAACATCGTGGGTTTGTCATGATATCATATTATGATATCAGAGCAGCCCACAACGCGATGAAGTCACTCCAGAACAAACCATTGAGGCGCCGGAAGCTTGACATTCACTACTCTATTCCAAAGGTGAGTTTCCCATGATGTTTACTCTCTCCAGATAGTATAGTATTGCTCTGTTATGCAGTCATCATGGTTGTTTTCAGAACGTCATTTTTCGCGACTGATTGTGCATGGCTATCTCATGTCAGGATAATCCTTCTGAGAAAGATGTTAATCAGGGCACTCTTGTGGTATTTAACATTGATTCTTCTATTTCTAATGACGAACTTCGTGAGCTTTTTGGTGTCTATGGGGAAATCAAAGAGGTGAACTTGTTTTTCAGTTCTAGTAACAGTGCATGGGAGAGGCGTAGGCTCTAATTTATTTTCATTTTTGACCTGGTCTGCAGATCCGTGAAACACCAAATAGAATTCATCACAAGTTCATAGAATTTTATGATGTTAGAGCTGCAGAGTCTGCTCTTAATGCCCTGAACAGGAGTGATATAGCCGGAAAGAGGATTAAGCTTGAGCCAAGTCATCCTGGAGGTGCAAAAAGGAGGTATTGTTCTAAAAAATGACTTCCCGTTCTTTGCTTGTACATTATTTAAAAAAAATTCTTTTAGGGTTTCCCTGGATGGGCAATCAAACTATAAGAGGAACAAAACCTATTACACTACACTTCACTTTTGTGGTGAAATGTTCACAAGTTTAGATATCAGGGTTGACTGCTGAGTGTTATGTGCTCAACGTAGCTTTAGGTTAACTGCTGCTTTTGAATTACTGCTAATTTCTTTTGAACTTTTTAACACTGCAGCTTGGGGTTAGAGCAGGACAATTGTGGCCTTTATTTGCAGCAGAGTAGCCCTCCTATTAATTCTGTCACTGGTTTCTCTGGTAAAGTATTTCCCTTCAAAACTTCAAGGTCATTGAGTACAGTAAACAGAACACATATCCGCCCTTTCTTTAGTTGATCTCATAAAGAGATGCTAACAGGTGCAATTGCAAATGGATCAACTACAACCTCTGGCACAGATAGTGGATGTATTATGGCTGTACGCTCTGCAGCTCCGTCGTTTGAGAACATGTTCCATCATGGGATCTCATCTAGTGTACCCAACGGCCTATCTTCTGTGATGAGAGTTGAATCAGCAGTCAGTCAGTCTGGCCTTACTGAGTCCATTCATTCAGCAAGCCCGCTGAAATTTGACATCCACGGCTCACCAGCTTTTCATCCTCATTCACTTCCAGAGTATCATAATGGTTTACCTACTTGTGCCAACTGCAATTCAACAGGCAATGTATCTGCAAATATCAATGTCAGACCACCAGAAAGAACTGATAACAGGCACTTTCCCAGAGTCTCTAGTGGGCACTCACTTGAACTTAATGATAGTGGTTAGTGGAATGAACAAAAGTGTACAGTTTGTTTTGCTTCAGCTTGATCTTTGCTTTCTTACTTTGATTATCTGTTTTCGCTATCTTCCTCAGCTTTTGGATTGTCGGGTAACGTGAATGGCCCTAATCCTGCACATCATTATGCATGGAACAATTCCTTTCAGCCTCAGGCTCCAGGAATGATGTGGTCTAATTCACCATCATATGTTAATGGAATCTCGGCAGTCCACCCTTCACAGCGGACACATGGACTTCCTAGAGCCCCATCTCATATGCTAAACCCAACAATTCCCATAAATAACCATCATGTGGGTTCTGCACCAGGGGCGAACTCAATCTGGGACCGGAGACAAGCATATGCAGGGGAATCGCCTGAGGCATCTGGGTTTCATCCAGGCTCTCTTGGGAATATGAGAATGCCAAATAACTCACCACATTCATTGGACTTTGTTTCTCATAACATGTTTCCTCATGTTAATGGAAACGGCATGGACCTATCAGTTCCCCACAAAAATGTAGGACTCCAGGCCCATCATCAAAGGTGCATGATGTATCCTGGAAGAAGCCAGATGGGTCATGTTGTGAATTCATTTGATCAACCTACTGAACGTCCAAGAAATCGCAGAAATGAAGGCAGCTCTAATCAGGTTGACAACAAGAAACAGTATGAACTTGATATTGACCGCATTATGCGAGGGGATGACACCAGAACAACACTAATGATAAAGAATATTCCTAACAAGTAAGTGACTCTGCACTTCCTTTCTGGTAGCTTTAATAATTAACATGTTATAGTAAAAGTCAATTACTCAATATTAGCTTGATACCTGGGAGAACACATACAAAACCTTTACAACTTCCAATTCTAGGCATGCCCTTCCAGACAATAATACTTGCATCTGTCAGACCCCAATTCTAGGCATGCCCTTCCAGATGCATGCTATCTAAGCATTCCAAGTGGTATCAGTTGAAATATAGTTTATTCTTGTAGACCCTACATTAAGTAAGAAATAATTATTCATATACTCTATTTCTCTTCTTGGAATACTCCTGACGTGGTCTGTCTTTTTCAACAGGTATACCTCAAAGATGCTATTGGCTGCCATTGATGAGCGCCATCGTGGAACATATGATTTCATATATCTGCCAATTGATTTTAAGGTTCAGTTATATCTTTTGGCATTGTCAAGAAAGGAATTTGTTTTAGAATTCAATTTAATTATATAGCTGTATAATGAAACATGTCTTCAAATGTATTGCAGAACAAATGCAATGTGGGGTATGCATTCATCAATATGACTGATCCCAGACAGATTGTTCCATTTTATCAGGTTTTTTTTTTTTTTGTGTGAGATTTAAAGATTATAAATGAGATGTGGAAGTCGAAGCTAAAAGAAACATCATTTTTTTTTTTGCAGTCATTCAATGGGAAGAAATGGGAGAAGTTCAATAGTGAGAAGGTGGCATCACTTGCTTATGCTCGAATTCAAGGCAAATCTGCTCTGATTTCACATTTCCAGAACTCAAGCCTGATGAATGAGGATAAGCGATGTCGTCCTATTCTCTTCAATACTGATGGCCCCAATGCAGGTGATCAGGTATGAGAATAGTAAGCGAACCATGCACTTTAGATTCATATAACAGCAACCAGTGCGACTTCTAGTTTACATACGTTTAGATATTAATGACAGCAGAAACAGAATAACAGTTATTGTCGCTACATAAAGATTGCATGCTGAGATTTCTTGGTATATAGGTGCCCTTCCCAATGGGTGTTAATGTTCGTACGAGACCTGGAAAGTCTCGAACAACCACCAATGAGGAGAACCATGGAGGGAGTCCACCAAACTCAGGAGATGGGGAACATTCTTGGAATGGAGGTTCATCCGCAGGTTCTAAGGACTCAGACTAAGAAACCCACTTATTTTTTTTTGGGTCACTAACCTTATAGGACTGAAAATCTAATTTGCTTCCACCCTGAATCATGGTGAAATATACTTGGGTGGCTAAAGAGGTGCCAACGGTGTCCGAGTCTCTTAGAAGCCTGCTGAAACTTTGGAGGACTGCTTAGCCAATACTAAGCAATTTTCAGTTTTCTTCACTACTGTGTTTAATTCTAAAGCAGTTTAGGACAAAAACCGTAAAAAGAGAAGAAGTTTTGGAGCTTCAAAAAGTTTGGATGGACTTAAAGAGTATTACTATTTCAGAGGAAACAAGAAATATCTATGTATAGGAGTTACTGTGCAGAGAAGAGATTGTTTGTTGTGGATTGATGAGGATGCTTACAACCGCTCTATCTTTTTTCCCCCAATTCTGCAAAGTTTTCTTTCGGGGTTATCTGTAATTTAGTTCTTGGGGGCTTGGAACCCATCTGTAACTATTAAGATGTAAGAGTGAAATTTTTTGAAATGTCATTGTAACTTGTATGAGATGTATCAATAATCATCAATAAATCTTTTTTTTTCTTCTGTTTATTATCAGAGGTGCTTATTTCTTATTAATTTTATGTCCATTTCTTGTGAATGCTCACCTTCTTTCACATGAACATCACACTGCCTGTGACCAGAATACCAGATACACATAGCGACGACACCAAATGGCTGAACAGATTGTTCTCAAAAAAAAAAAAAAAAAAAAAAAAAAAGGCTGAACAGATACTGTGGTCTTGCACTCCTAGTTGATAATTCTTGATGAAACCTAGTACAAAGACCAATGAAAAATGAGTGAATAAATCACTAAGGTTTGGTAAAAATAGTGGTGGCATTGTATTATGTGTATAGCAATAGAATGATCAAGAATGTCAGGACCTGACCTGACTGGAGCTGTGAAATTTAGTTATACTGCACAGCTTTCCCAACACTTGCAAACTCTGCGTTTACTTTCAATTTAGATTTTGGTGGTGTGGAGCTATTACTGCTAATTTGGAGCTATAAATTGACGGAGAGAAACTTCAATGAAAGGCAGGAACACCATATAAAAGGTCATTCCATGCTTAAAAGGCAAGACATAGACGAATATATTGCCAGTTATATACCCTATGAGTCATCATCATCAAAATTGCTCAGTCCTGAGCTTGTTCCTCTTAATCTTTGAGGACAATGTGACCAAGGAGAAGTTCAAAACAATAAAGGCTCATGACTTTGAAGGAAGGTTCAGGTCATGAGCCTTAGTCGGATATAACTTCTCTTTGATCACATCACTGAGAGGGAGAGGGGTTTATGATGAAGAGCGAAGGAAAATGGAGAATGCGGCTAGGTTAGCTTGTTACATCGTTATATAGTGTAGAAAACTCGGGATTAAGGTAGGAAAGGTTACTAATGGAGTTCACCAACTTATCCGATTGTGTAATGAGGCAAAATAGCAAATGGACCAACAACGCAGGCAACATGAACAGAAAGCCGATGTGGTCTTGAAACCAATACTGTACTAAGCAATTTCATGGTCTCCACTGAAATAGAATTTACTCCGCAACTACCATCAGAATGTACCAAATCTAAGGCCTTGAATTCCCTTGAAAAGATGAGGACATAAAGTCAACATTCAAGCTCATCCATAACATGAGATAGTTCATTTCAAGTTGCAATCCCTAATGGACGATGACCTGCTCATTTACACTTGAAGCAATACTGAAATGATCATTCTAACTGTACTGTTTTGTTTTTCTTCAGGCAATGTTGTGCTATGGCCACACACAACAGATTACAAATGCTTTTAACAGTATGGAACAGAATTGCATCCTCCAAATGAAAGAGAGCTTTGGCCTTCATCGTCTGGATCACCAACCCAGGCATTCACAATTGCCTGAAAGATATTTATAAAGAACTCTAATGAGCACCGTATAAACATGAATTGACATAACATAACAATTGAGAAAATCACCAATCAAAAGTGGAAGTGCTGCCATAAACCACTGTTCACGTACATTTATATATATATATATAAATTCTGAGAAATCAATATAATGTTTGACAACATCATTATAAAAGGAACCCTTTACAACATGATGGCAAAGTGCAATGTGGATGGCAAGAAACGGTCAACAGAAAAGGAAAGCAAACATTAACGAACACTATTAAGCAGTTGCATCCTAGTAGTTCGGTTATTGATTGGTTTTGGGAAGTTATAGCATAGAATTGATGGCACTTAAAGAATGTTTAAGAGCAACCAACTTACAGGAACAGGTGAGAGCATCACTTCGGGTAGAGAATATCGTAGTGACCTGGGCGATATAGCAAGGTAATAAAAGGACTAACTTTCTCAGAGCTACCACTAGCATTTGGCAGATCATTGCCAGCAGGAACGAAATCGTGATGATTCACGCTAACACCACCAGTATCACATGAGCTACGGTCAAGGTACACAACACGGATTGGCACGCCCAATGCATCTGACAGGGCAGTGATGTGCACGTGGTCACTTTCTTCACCCATTGGTTCCACTGATGACTTGCAAAACTATATTAAGACAAAACATGGAAGAAGGTCAGAGATAATTTCGTCTCAGATTTGCGGTTCTGACGAAATGTTTGAAAAAAAAAAAAAAAGTCGGTCTATAACTTGCAGCTACTAAAATCACGCAATAAAGGATTCCTGAATAGTTTTAATTGAACGTACCTGCTCTACCGTTGCATTGGTTAATCCCAATATAAAGGGTTCGAAAAACTCTGAGCGCTTCCGTATTTCACCAGAGGTAACAAATCTGAAAAACATCACAACTGACAGAACCTAATGTGTGAGGTAACAGAGGGAGAAACAACACATGAAGAACTTTGTGTCATTTAAAAACACTCACCATAATCAGATACCGACTGATCACGGCACCTAATTATGAGCTCATCATGACTGTAAAATAATAAAAATCACATACACTGTAGTTAGGCATACAACTCGAAAGTACGATACAATTTTAATTTTGAAGTGTGAATGAAAAGAAAATGTAAAGGAACCATCAGTACCTTATGGATTCTTCACTTCCTTGAAGAACACTATCCAGCTGCTCAAGGAATAACTGAAAGAATTTCCACATGGAAGAAAATTCATATGACGTTGTCACCATATGAAATAAAAGGGAGTATATAATCAAAAAATTTATTTATGTAGGGACAAACGTTGTGAAAAACAAGAAATCCTAATGGAACAAACTTTAGCAACTGTGATGATCAATTAATTTCTGCATCTGAACCACAGAAATATGTCATATCAAGCTTTCCCCTAAACCCATGGTTATATCATCTGACCTATTTATAAATATGTGCTTCGCAGTTCATATGCCAGAAGTACATGATGCAGATCTATCAAATATGATGTTCACATACGAAACATATTTCATCCATTGTCAATCTGTGCTCATATCAAAGCTGACTAACAAGAAGAGTCATTGGCTTTACAGAATACCAGAATTGCATCTAAAAGATTCATAGTTAAAATAAAGGTACCAAGTATTCATAGTGTGCGAGTGAAGATAATTACCGAAAAGAAGTCCTCGAAAGTAAAGTCTGCGTAACCCAAGCTCTGAAGTGTTTTTCTACATTGTTCAACATTAGCCTTGATACGATCAACTTCACTCACATCTTGGGATTCCAAAATATGCTCCTATATAGACATCCCAAACTTCTTTTAGCAGATAGGCTAGAGTAGTACTTTCCATCCAACAGGAAGCTTAAAGGAAGACGCCCATTATGCAAAAACCAACAAGAACATATAACAGCATACCAGGTACGAAAACATAAAGCTTCGAAAGAAGCAGTTCCCATCTCCCCGGGTTCTCCTAATGGCAGCATACTGTTCACCAAGAACCTGCATAATCATTACAATTTGTTCATCAAGAACCCCATATCAAAATCAACGAAACAAACACTACATAACACACACACACACACACCATAAACACCAACCTTTATCTTCTCCAACAAGATAGCGCTGCCTGATTGATACTCAGCTGCCAGCGACGATAGTGGTTCCTGTTCATTCAATCACAACATCAACAAAAAAGTCAGAAACAACCAAAACTTCATTCCACAATACAAAACAAATGCAAGAATTTAACACAAGCCAGCGGGTTGATCAAGAGCTTGAGTCTTGCCTTATCCCCGAGGAAGGGAATCTTCTCAGCCTCCTCGGCCCGAATAGCAGAGTGCTGCTGCATGATATCTTGGTCCCTGTAGCTAGCCCACTCATCAAACTCGGGTGTTGCAACCGATGGGGCCGGCCCGGACTCCACTTCCCCATCCACTTGCACTTGAAGCCCTTCCTGATTCTGCATTGCCTAATTCCACAAAACAACAAACAAACCCAATTCAAAACCCCTAATTCCTCCATCACTTCTCTTTTTTCATTCAAACTCCAATTTCAACGCAAAACCCAAGAAACTAAATCAGTAACCCACCATAAATTACACAAAATCTCCACTAGCATTATGAAAAATGTTGAGTCTTTAATCCATTGATTCGAATAAGAAACAAAGAAAACTGAACTACCTTTGAAAATTGAAGAACTCCAATTTCAACGCAAAACCCAAGAAACTAAACCTAAATTAGAGCAAATTTCCACTAGCATTGTGAAAAAGATTCAGTCTTTAATCCATTGATTCATATCAGAAACAGAGAAAATTGAAGAGTAAAGAAGCGAAATTTAGGAGTGGGATGAAATTACCTGGGGACGAAACGGCGTCGTGTTGTGAGGGTATTGGAGTGGGTATCGAATTGAAAACTGGGGTGGCGCTCTCTCTCTCTGGGTTTATTTGCGATCAAGAACTTCTCAGCGAATGTCAGTTTTGTACTACTTGTTCGGTCATTTCCATTTTTACCTTCTTTTTTTACGCGTGCTTAATAATTCATTCAATTTTACCGTCCATATAAATATTGCATGAAACTTCACTTTTATTTACAAACTTTAATGTCTGAACGTAACTTTAAAATAAAATCGTTTATAATTAGACCAATATTATCTTATTGTATGGTTATTTTCACGGGTTCAACCAACGCTCTTAACCAAAACTCGAACAAATAGTATCAGATTCAAACCTTTGCTATTATTACTATTTACGAGTTATTTCAAATCTTTTAATGTTTCTTTGTGAAGAGTTTTTAAATATTCAAGGTCATTTTTGTCATATTATCACTATCGGAGTAGTCTTCGCTTTTATCTTCAACATTTACCTCCCAATTCACCGTCGTCTTCAACCTCCACCACCGCTCAACCTCGATTTCCAGGTATTCTCCGATCAATCAAATCTCGCTGCATGTAATCCATATCTTCATCAATTATCAGTTTCACCTTTACTGCTCAATTACAATTACGATTACAATTGAAAGAAACAATATAATCGTGATTACGATTTACACATGTTAATGGATATGTAGCCTCTGCTTCAGTCAGGATATCTGTTTTTTCTTTTTTTTTTTACCTCCGATTAGGATAGTAAGCATTTTGTCGAAAATTTTGAAATATTGAAACTCTCACTTGAATCTTAGTTTTCTCCGCTTAAGAATTTTGATGGTGAGATACGTTAGTTTCAGTAGATATAGAAACAGCAATACACATTACAGGAATAATGCATTGTGTTTTATATAACAGCAAGATCATGGGAAAAAGACGTCCATCCAAACTGTGTATCGGTCCTTACCATGTATTATTGAAGGGCTTAGATGTTATTATGCAAATTATTCTCTTAGTCACTTCTTATTTGCAAATGATTGTGTGTGTAAGTGCATCATACCACTGATGGAATCATGGGGACATGGAAAGCTTGACGGGTGATAGTTATATGTTTGTGTAGTTTATATACGGGCCAGTAGCAGGTATGGCAAGATTATAGAAGTTCTGGTGTAAAAGGTGATAGTTAAGTAGAAGGTGGATTGATGCAGAAAAGGCACAATTTTAGTGACTAGCACCGGAAGTTCTTGTGTAAAAGATGATAGTTATATGTTAACCTAGTTTAGAGCAAGAGCTGGGTAAGACAATAAGAGATTGAAGGTGATTTGAAGCTTAAAAAGGCACATTCTTGGTTACTTACAACAGAAAGGCTTTGATGGGCAGATCCAGTGAAATAGGACTAAGTTTCAAGAACAATGTCTCAAATTATCACTTTAATGTGGAAAATTAAGACATTGCCCATTCCTCGTCTTCTTATCTGAATCGCTGTTTTGACTTTCAGGGCTCCAGAATGAAAATTTATTGAGTATCTGTGTACTTGATAGAAAAACATGTAACTTTCTGTCTGTGGTTTGCTTCAATTCTGATTGTTTTTCCTCTCTGTCAATTGTTTTCTTTTATTTAGGTCAGGGTTAAGATTACCAAGGATTGTTTACCGCTTCACAAAAGTTCATTTAAAACAGCCATAAGGGACAATTACCAGGGTGGTAAGTTCAAACAAGAGCTAAATAACAAACAGGTGAAAACGTCATTCATATATTTTTGCCTGTTACTAAAAATATTTAAAGTTGGTTTCTTATCTCTTAAGTTTTAGATTTACCTTTTTTTTCTTTCTTTCTAATAATCGTTTCTTACAGATTTTGATTTGCAAATTTTGATGTAGGTGCGTGCTCTAATCTCATTGCTCCGCCCAATTGCGTCAATGCCTACTTCTGCTGCCCATCACCGAGATGTGGCAAGAACAGGTTCATATCCATCTCCTACAAGGGAAGAAGGATATTATCGAACAGCAAGCCCATGTCTTCAAGAGAGCTTATATTTATATAGTGTACAACGTACTCATGCTTTGTCACTTCTTAATATGCAATCCAAACAGGTTGTCCCATATTCACGTTATGATAAATATGAGGCGGAAGCGCGTACGGCATATGTTCAGCCTCCCATAGAGCCTCGGCATATTGTTCAGTATCATGCAGATTCAAATTATGAACCATACGGGCCTGAAAAACCTTTGCCCTCTCACGATGCGTATAGAAGGTATTTTTTTTTTTTGCAATTTAACACCCTTTGAGCCTTTATCATGTGATCTTCTGTCATATGGCAGTTTCTTTTATCTTCTACATATTACAAAGGGGAAAGCATATGCACGTATGTATTGAAATGGAGTACTATAAAAATCATCAATTACCTTCTGTCTTTGTCCTCACTTTTTTCAGTTTCACTCTGTCATGAGATCTAATAGCCATTACTTGCGTATTAGAGTCAAGTCTATCCTGTCCATTCTTTTAATTCAGAGGGTTATCCTAAATTTGACTTCATATATTTCCTGGTTTTGGCTTCTGAAGTCTACAGTTAAATTTGATAAGTGGTCTTAACTCCAAACCTATCAAGTGCTTGGCCTTGGATAGGAACGGATTTTTATTTTTTGTCTTTCCTAGTAAGTAAAGTGAGGTTGGGGTTGTCTGATGTTTCTTTTGATATATAAACATGTGCACTGAACTTCTTCTTAGGTATGGGGTCGCGCATTCACAGGAGATAGTTCCTGGGGATCAAGTTGTTTCATATGGAGATGTGTATCACTTGTCACAGATGCTGAAGGAGAGAGAAAGATACATTGTTTCCCATTCCGATTATATTGCTGAAACTTTTAGTCGACACTTGCCAACTCTTGCAGCCTCACAGTTTAGGTCACAGTTGCATTCTTCGACATCATCTTATTAGTTACCATCAACTTACCAATCATATTATCAAGCAATGACCCATCAGGATCAGAATCAGGTGGATCATGATCCTCTGCACAGACCATTCCATGGAAGCTCTAATGTGACTAGTATGCCAATCTATTCTCACTTGTCTTCCACTGGAGCTACCCGCTACTACTGAATGAGACAGAGTTTTAAGTTCATTTAAGTCATGCTGCTGTGGTTGCCATTTTTCTATTGCCAAATTCCAGTTCTACTGTAAGCTCATAAACCATCTTCTTCTTTGACCTGCCAGCACTCTGTCATTCTGTTCTCTTAGAATAGGGGAGCTGGTTTCCCAGTTTCATCGTGTACAGGCAGAAAGCGCAATCCAATGCTTGAAGCAAGCAATCAAGTTAGACGAATCTGCCTCAGCTAGCTACTCGCTAGAATTACTGCACACTAGTGCACTTAGGAAACTCTGTATATACATAACTGAGCACTTCTGCAGGATTAGATTTACCTTGTATGATTAGCATCTCATTTACCTTGTGTTCTTGTAGTACAGATCTCCTAGTAATTTGGGTTTAGCATTTCAAGTTTTCAATCGGAATCATTACCTCTCTAATGTCACGATGATGCATCTAAACCATCATCTATGGCTATGGTAGAGTTATTTTCCTGCACGGCCTATTGACCGTAGACCATAATCTTCAATTATGAAAGGAAGATTAAAGAAAGAATAGAATTGCATTTTCAAAAGGGACTTACTATCCAAGCCATGAGATCAATGTTATTAACTATGGCGCAGAAGAAGCTTATTTTGAATACGACCTTTTCTATGAGGAGTAAGAGCGTGCCTGGCCTTTTCTATGAGGAGTAAGAGCGTGCCTGTTCAACTCTTCCGACAGAAAACCAGAGCTTGGAAATATATTCTGGTCCCTCCCATGGTTGGTTTAGGTTTAGGTTTAGGTTTAGGTTGGTCCCTTTGCACCTTGACCTGCTTGACATTAACGTCTTGGCAATTTGCATCCTCCCGTGACCAACCTAGCTCAACTGGGGCTACCAAATCTGTTACACATTGTGGTCATCCAGCTCCAAAACTGGTGCCTCATATTATCAAAATGAAGTGTGCCCTATTGCATATTTGAATATATGATTGCCTGCTTTCTTGTTTGGGCGAAGTCATGACCAAGTACCAAGTATAATAGTTTTCTAAGTAGTTTTGGTCGTCTCGTCCCTGCGAACGGTGACGCTTTTAGTGGCCTACTAAGTCAGCGACAGCTTCCAGCAAGGCCGGTTTCTGGGTCAGAAGTTTACCAACTGACCTCCATTGGTAAGCTAGCCACAGATTCAACTCAACTAGTTTGACTGCATTATCAATCATAATAACAATAATAATGCAAGTCACCCTCGTTGGTTTACCTTTGTGTTCCTCAACTCCTTGCGGCCGAGTAGTACCTCATGGATGATAATTGGAGATTGGAAGATGGGGACAATCTCCATCTAGAATCGAAGAAGAAGAGGTCAAGACGAAGAATGGAAGTACCCATTACGTGACCAAGCTAGTAATCTTCAATAATGATGTGATTAAGACATTGTCATGTGCGGAATCACAAGGCCAATGGCTTATATCAAACTCACATTTATAGGGTTAAGTTGAAGCCATCGGCCTTAAGATTTTAGGAGTCTAAAAGAAACAACTAATATTTATATGGTCATCTAAAATGTATATATATCATTTTCTTTTTCTTTGCATAATATATAAAAGTATAAATGTCAAGAAACTATACTTTAAATGTCTTAAGAGGTTAAAAGACATACACAGCTTTTTAAGAATTTATCTTAAAATTACTGATTAATTGCGAATATCGCTTTAAAATGTAATTAAAATGCATCTGCAAATTAATTCATTTCAATCTTAAAAAGAAATGTTATAGAATTCAACAACAACGTTCAAAGTCTATATACCTAGCCCATACCGGTGGATTTCCATACTCGATATTATATATGGATTTACTGATCATTTGCTTGGACTTTAGAAAAAGAATGCTAGAAATAGCATGTGTACGCGTGAAGAGATGACAAGGATCACATGAGGATCGATCAAAAAGACATTCAAACTATATATTCGATCCCCTAATTTAAAACTCGAACATGCATGCATGTCTGTCCCCCGCAGACATGGTTTACCTTCCTGCCCGATACAATAGTACTAGTACTATCAGTGGCGGAACCAGGAAATCTGTTCAGGTGGGGTGAAATTTTTCTCTCCGAAAAAAAAAGAAGAACAAGAAAACCTGAGCATGTGCCAATATATCAAATATAACAAATACAATAGATTGATTCAATAATAAAAATGCTTATTGTTGACAGTAGCCGCAGAGGGGCTACAGCAGGCCCACAGACCCGCAGCAAGCGCACCAGGGCCCGGCTCAAGGGTCGGGACCGGATCACCAGCACCCGGCCTCGGGGCCCGGCACTCTATCCTGCCTCCAGGGACCCAGGGGCCGGGGGTGCCAGCCTGCCTAAGAAGGCACCAAAAGGTATAAGCAGAAGGGAACCAGTCCCACATCGAAGAGTAAGGCCAATCCTTACCCCCAACCACCTATATATGGGCCCCAACTACCTTCTTTATGAGGTAACTCGTCTCTCTCCTTGCTTACATACGTGCCCTGGTTATATACATTCCAACTATACTAACTTAGGCATCGGAGAGGTGAAGGCCGGCCCGCCCGGTATTCTCCTTAGTGAGCAGGATTGCAGGAGACAGTTGGATTCATCAAGTATCTACTAGACCCCCGGGTTTAGGCAGAAACAAATAGCTTCATCGTCAATGCTATCAAAGATCTTCTTCTCAATATAAGCAGTCAAGCAACCATTCATCCATTCATCTCCCATTCGATTACGCAACCGAGTCTTTACAATATTCATTGCAGAAAACACTCTCTCTACACTTGCTGTTGCAACCGGTAGAATAAGTGCTAAAGTTAGAAGCAAGTAGACTAAGGCATAAGTCTTGTCCTTTTTTGTATCAACCATCATTTGTGCAAGATCATAAATCCCATGCAATTTTGAGAACTTATCATTTGAACGCATGTCCATTATGTAATTCTCTAGTTGCTCTTCAAGAATTTGAATATCCATTTCTGAAAAATCACTCGGATAAAACTTGGCAAGACATACTAACTTCTCTTTGTCAAAAGAAGAGAAATAATTACTTGGATTCAAGCATGCAACACAAAGAAGCAACTCAGTATTCTTTTCATTAAACCGATTGTTTAATTCTTGAAGTTGCACATCAATAACATTGTAGAATAACTCAACACGATAATGATGCATATTTGTGACTATTTGAGCATTTCGCTTCGGTGGTTTTCCTTTAACTCGAAACTCATCATCCATATTACGAGTTTCAATACAATGCTCCTCACAAAAAGAAAACACTTCAAGTAAATGATCCCAATCAGTGTCCCTCATCGTTTGCAATCTACCCTTGCTTATTGTCACCAAATTCAGGGCATTCACAATGTCTTGATCTTTTTTTTGTAAAGACTGTGACAAATCATATGTAACTCCCAACACTTTCTTCATGACATGTAGACAAAAGATGAAATCAAATGACTGCATATAATCTAAAAGTACCTGGCATTGAAACTTCTGTTCAGAGGTCATTCCATCACCTTGTTTTAAATCTTTCAGCACTTGCATAATTGATGAGAACATTTTGACCAAGCTTAAAAACGAATTGAAGTGAGAACTCCAACGCGTGTCACAAGCTCGCTTGAGATTTGTTTCTTGATTTTGGCCTCTTCCACTTGATAGATTACCACCATGAATTGCTTCTAAAATAAACTTAGCATGATAATCTCTAAGAAGATCGAGACGCTTTGGTGAAGCTCCAATAACATTCACTACCATAGTAACTAAGGTAAAGAAGTGTTCAATTGTCTCATGTTTCTTCGCCACAGCTATAAGAGACAATTGGAGTTGATGCGCACAACAATGAACATAAAAAGCACATTCGTTGTCTTTCAAGATCAATGCTTTAAGGCCATTAAATTGACCTCTCATGTTTCTTGCTCCATCATACCCTTGCCCTCTTAATCTAGAGATGCTTAATCCATGTCGAGAGAAGAAATCATCAATAGAATGCTTAAGAGTGGTAGCATTAGTATTCATAACATATTCAATACCCACAAAACGCTCAATCACACGACCATGTTTCACATAACGCAAAACAATAGTCATTTGCTCCTTATTTGCCATGTCACGAGATTCATCAACAAGAATGGCAAACAACGAATCACCAATGTCATTGATGATTGCTTGAATAATTTTAGTGGAAATAGCACTTACAATGTCTTTTTGAATATCCGGTGATGTCAACTTCAGATTATCAGGAGCATTCTTCAAAGTCACAGCCTTTATACCATCATTGTATTCACACAACCAATTCAAAATCTCAAGAAAGTTTCCTTGGTTGTCCGAATCTTCTGACTCATCATGTCCACGAAAAGGAAGCCCTTGATGTAACAGAAGTCTAACAACACCGATTGATGCACAAAGACGAATTCTATAGTCACATCTATCTTGATCATTATGCTTTGAGACGATTGTTGTAATATGCTTCTTTTGGTTCAGCAAAGATTCACAATTTCTCCAAGCTATGCTATGTGAACTATTAAATTTTCCGACATGCTTATCCAGTTTACTTTTGTTTCTCCAATCTATAAATCCAGTACCAACAAACACATCGCCAGCTGATTGACCTCCAATATCTGGTCTGAACAGAAAACAACAAAGGCAATATGCAGCATCTTCACTTTCACTATACTCTAACCATGTAGGATATTCATCATACCAATTACGAATGAATCGTCTTAACGATCCATTTGTAAGTGTTTGACGAAATTATGAAGTTGAGGTTGGCAAGGACCTCTTTGCAAGTACACTCTCCGAACTTGGTCTCGGACATTAGGGTGATAACTTTGTATACGAGGACGCAATCCAGGATCAGCTATGATATTATTCAAATCAACTTCTATGGATGATTGTTGCGGTGGATTTTTCTTTGTTTTAGTACAAATTCTTTTGGGACTATTTGGAGACGATGCTAGAGTCTCCGGTGTTGGTAATCTCTTGAAAAATCTTTCCATAGCTCTAAATTATAAACAAGATACTTAGTTTCTATCCAAAATAAGTAGTATGCTACATTCTAACATGACACTGAATCCACTGATGACAGGGGTAAACAAATTTCCACACACTACTAATAAACATAAATCAGACTTCATGCTTATAAATTGACTTGTATCTTTTGTTTGTTCATAAAAAAATCAAATCAAAATCCACAAATCCAAGATCCACCGAAAAAATAAAAACATGATCTTTGCTCACCTAGCAACTCAAGACACTAATTTAAGGCTTGAACTCATCAAACAAGTCCCAATTCAGCCACTTCAGTCTGCAAATACAAATTTACTACATTAAATTAAATTCAAACTATTAAGCTTAAATCAAATTAAATGATTATTGATGAACTAATAATGGCATCATGCTACATATTATGAGTACGAGAGTAAAGTGAGTGAGAGAGAGAGAGAGAGGTGAGGATAACTAGAATGCCTAAAAATTACCTGATTTGAATGGAGAATGGAAATTGAGCTGGGAGTGGAGAGCAGCGCCTGCAGCGGCGGAGAGAGTCTCAGAAGAAGAAAAAATAAGAGAAAGGAACTTTGTTGTTCCCAATGGAAACAAAACCAAGGCGTGGTAAATTGGTAATGGTGGTATGGAACTCTGACATTAACAAAGTCAATTAGTTATATTAAAATAAAGTAATGCAAGTTGCTTATTTATTTTAAACTATGCAAGGATTGCAAGCTGTTTATATCCACGAATGGATGGGATGATACATACAAATTATTAAACAAAGAAGGAAAATGAGAAGAGAAAGTCAGGTCCTATAATAGGAAGTATAACATACACATACATATTAACATATACACATATAGTATTTTTTTTTTTTTTTACAAGAATCTCAGGGGTGGCACTTGCCTACCCTGGCCAAGTGCTCCCTCCGCCGCTGAGTACTATGACTACTATTACTCCATTGATCTCCTTCGTGCTTCTTCTGGGGTTGAGGAGGAGGCTAGGATCTCAGCTGACTCCAGAAAATGATATATCAGTATCAGTGTGATTTGGACGGTTGAGTTTGCACACATATGCATGTACAAGAACTCTTCAGAGCTATATAAAAGCATGAAAGAAAGGCTTTTTTCTGGCATTGAAGATGAGAATACATGTGAAACTATTGTCTGTATTTGCAACTGCATGTGCAGAAAATCTCCCCCCTGCATATAACTAATAATTCTACGAAGCTTTCTCTCTCTACAACAAGACCCTCAGCCCTGCCCCCATAGATGGCGTCGAAAAGTAGTTAGGAAGATCGAAGAAGAAGACCAACATTATTACAGACTTGACGAACTAGCTTACGTACAGCCGTGTCTAATTAGCTCAACACACTGTGGTTATGGATAGTATTACACGCACTACAATAATCAGTGTGCTAATCATACATAGAGAGCTAGTCTACATTACTCGGTATTGATTGTGATTACGAATTAATTGTTTATATACACGTACGTCCCAAACTAGCTAAGGTTGATGGAGTCAAATTAAAACATTCACCTGAAAGCTCCCTCGATCAAATTAAAGCATATATATGTTCTTGATCTTGACCTACACAATAAACCAAACTCAGATAATAGTATATGAATATTTCCATTTCGACGGTGAGGAAAGGTCCAAGTCCAACCCGAGATAAATCAAATATGATCGAGTAGTAGTGGACAGTAGCCATGTGAGGGTAGGGAGAGAGATCCTGCTCCTTACACAATCGTGAAACCCTAAAACAATGACACGTACGGCGTGACGATCTTAAGGTTGAAATCCCAATTAAGTATTAGATTAATCTAATTGACATTAGCTTCCTAACACGTACTGTACTACTGTTTCAGGGGACAGTTTTTATATTAGTCGTGGCATCTATTACATAATCTTTTACGTTATAATCTAATACGGATCTTGATTAGCTTGATGTATATATATACAGAAATGGAATACTACCCATCTATGTTTGATTAATTAAAAGTGGGAAAGGCAAGTCCAATATTGGTACAACTCCATCATCCTACGAGAGATCAGATTTGTGAATTGAACCATGAGTTAAAATCAAGTCAAATTGCAAAATAGTGGAAGGGGTGAAATGAGACATACACATATTTTGTTGTATGAAGCTTAATAAAGAAACTTTCTTTGAAGATTGTTTGGTCTTGATCAAATAATTATAAAATTATTATATAAAATATTAAGATAAAAATTATATTGATATATATGAATTAAATGTTATCAAACAATCTGACAGTTGTTGATTTAAAAAATTGAAAACACTGAAATTATATACACTATACAATGAATATATGAGTCAGATGTTAGTTTAAACGAATGCTAGCGTCAAAATTATATACATCATAGGATAAACATATATATTATCAAACAAACCAAAACTGACGCTATTTTAAGAGTAATGGTTAGACCTAAATTGTGTGCACCTAATAAGAAAAGGGTCAAAAACGTTACTTTTTTTTGAAATTTGAAGGGTTGAATACAATCTTCATTTCCTTCTCATATAAATTTACCAAACCAAAAGAAGATAAACTCAGAATCAGACCAATGAAAGCTTTCCTTTCTTAACCCTATTTTCCTCTCTCTCTCTCTCTCTCTCTCTCTCTCTTACATCTGCTTTTCGTTTCATTACCTCCTCTCTCCACAACTACACTTACATACTCTCGGATCTGATAGATCCTTGGTCTTGAAACCTTGATGTCCTAATCTTCTTCACACCAAGCAGGAAATTACAAATCTAGACCATCTATATATTACCATCTTTGCCAAGTAGCACTTCGAGCTCGTAAAGGTGGATCACCGGAGGCATGGAAAGCGGCCACTTCCTACGGAAACGTCGGAGGAGAAAGAGACACACGATGACTTCTCTCCTTCTACCTACGAGTCTTCGTGGACAGAAGCCGACATGTCAGCCATGGTTTATGCTCTCACTCAAGTTATTGGAAAGCCCGAAGAAGATAACAGTAAGGTGCAATCCAACCCTTCAGTGAAAGATGAACCGGACCCGTCATCACAACCGGTTCAAGATCAAGGTAACATAGATCATAGCTACAAACAGATACCAAACAAGCTTCCAGTATCCCTGATTTACTTCTTTTTCAATTCCCTTTGATTTCTTTTTTCTTTTTTCTTTTTTCTTTTCCCTTATTTTAGTTCATATGATACTGACATGTGCTATTGGGTTTTAGTGTGTAAGGTGTGCTTAACGATTCGGTTTCTGATTTTGATCCTTTTGTTTGTTTCCACACTCTGCATTTCCATTGTCAAATTAAGTTGACATGATCTTATACTTGTCCATCTTCAAATTCCCTTTTCGACAAAGATAATTAAAACTTAGTACGTTCTCACTAGCAAGCTAGATTGCTCTTTCTTCCTTAACCCTATCAAAAATTTCAAGCATGTTTTTCCAGCTGTGTGAGTGTGTCTATGACTTAAATACCCAGATGCAGATTTCGCTAGAACACTTTAAGAGAAATCAAATAGGGTCCATAAATAATGGAGACAATGAAGTTCAATGTATCCTACTTTCCGTGAAGAACCTTCTTTCTATATACCTCACCCAACTTGCTAGCTAAAATTGCTTCTTGTTTCTTCTCGGGACATTAGTTCTTTCATTTTTGTTTTCATTTCACTACAAGATCTTGTGCGTTTGTCCTCATTAATTAGTTTTATTACAATTCATGCCGTGGGGTCTTTATATTATCCCTTTTGGTTATTCCTAATTCTAGTCCATCTTGCCTTACCATTATCTAATCTTGATAATGACATGCATCTAACCTTTTAGAGGCTTTTGTATACTTTGTGTTGGCACTGGGGTAGCTCAAGTTTTCTGGAAGATTATTTGGCCGGTAAACTAATTTTGAAATAATCTTAAAGAGGGTTTACCTACATTTCAGAATAATATACAAATGGGAATTTGACAGTGAAGGTTAATTTGGAAAAATAAAATGTGTAAGATTATAGACAGTAAGATTATATAGCTAGTTTTACACTTGAACATATAGTAATATTAATGTATAGGGCGCACTTGCGACACTGGCACTCTTCTTCAGTTCTTCTTCTTCTTCTTCTTCTTCTTCTTCTTCAGTTCTTCTTCTTCTTCTTCTTCTTCTTCTTCTTCTATCTAGTTTTCTTACGACTTGTTTTGTCCAAGTTTGACATGTATAATACTAAGCTAATGGACATGTGTGTTTGTGAAGAGAGTACTGTGAGAAGAAGACACTACAGAGGAGTGAGGCAAAGGCCTTGGGGGAAATGGGCAGCCGAAATCAGAGACCCTAAAAAAGCAGCTCGAGTTTGGCTAGGGACTTTCGAGACAGCTGAGGATGCAGCCATTGCATATGATAATGCAGCTCTCAAGTTCAAAGGGACAAAAGCCAAGCTTAACTTTCCTGAGAGAGTTCAAGGCAACTCCAGCTTCCTTCTGCAGGGTTCATCCGGCACAACAAGTAGCGGCAGCAGTGTCTCTACTGAACGGCATGTTAGCCGACCAGCTGCAACCGTTCCTCATCATGATGCTACCTGGGTTGCACCATCCCAGCCGCAGCAGGAAAGTAGTAGTTTTCCTGATCTATATCAATATGCGCAGCTTCTTCAAAGCAATGAAATTGATTTCAGCTCGAATTATCAGTACCCTCCGAATCCATTCAATCAAGATTATCATCCGCAGTTTTCTGCTCCACAGTTTCCTCCATCAACATATTATCCGTCTCATCAACAACATGGACAGCAAGACGAGCATGGTCAGGAAGATCAGCATGAGAACAAGAACTGGAATAGGCGGAAACCGAGCGAGTAGCTAGTGGTAGTAGTACTGCATAAGTGCTATTTAATTTTGAGGTTCTTTTCGATCTATATATATATATTAATGAGAGCATTTATTTGTTTTGTTATATATTTTCAAGCTCTAACAAGCAAGTAGTTTGATCTTCAAGCTGTTTCTTTCCCAGTACTATATATTATCAGTAGACTCAGTTGGTAAGTTTGCCGGAACTTTACGTATGTATTGTTGGAGGACTTGGAGCCATGCATTTAGAGAAGGATTAGCTCTGTAGTTTATCTCGGCCATATATATGTATGTGCGATCGAGTTTGCTCTAGTTCACTTGATTTTCATTATTTTTTTAGTAAATTTCGATCCCATAAGTGGACTCGGACCTCAAAATCTCATATAACCTGCAGTTGGGAAATTAATTGTGTTAGCATTATTACCAAATACCGTAGGGTTTGTAACATGAAATCTCAAAATGAAATGTATCCTCATGAGAAACGTATATATCCATGGTTTTACTATAGACTTCACATATTTCAGTTGCATTACAAGAGAGTCGCAGTTCCTTAGTGCACAAAAGACCATTTTGTATATATACTGAGCTTAGTGCAGAAAGAGTAGACTTGACATCTCTTGTATCAACAGGACGCTCAGTATTCCACCGATTACTAGTTTTCGTATTAGCATGAAGCTCATCTCAGAGCACAGAAAACACTCGAACTCACTAGACATGTAAGAGATCTTTTCGTATCAATCTCATCGTGTGCGTCGTCGCGGCTCCCCTACTCCCCAGACACCGTAAGGTCCTCACAATTCTATACACAAGTACAAGGTTTATATCCGTACGTATATATTATCAGAAATAAGTACACACCATTAATTGCCATCGATCATTTCGTCTTCAATCAACCTCATATGTTCGATCGACTCCAATCAAAAGATACATCCTTGTTATAAGAAACGAATTTAAAGCATGACAAAGAACATCACATTACTCGATCACAAAGTGTTCATATATAAATTCCAAACTTCCATCACCTCGATCTCTATTCCTTTCACACACACTCTCAAACCACGAACGCTCTCTATACCTAGTCTACAACAATCAATAACCATCGCCATGCTACTTATTCACATCAATTTTTCACCCAAAAAAATCATCAGAAAAGCTTTAAAGTGATCTAATAGTACAGCTTTCCGTTACACTTTTGTTGCATGCCAACTTTTCTAAATGCACGAACCATGGTTTTCCTATCATCATGAGCCATCATCATCACTTCTCAACCTCCGGTATCGACTTCAACCACGTCAAAAATGCAAGTCCTTAAAGTTGGATCAAACCCAAAAAACCTTAATTACCCTAGTGGCACATGTTGACAGTAGCCACAGAGGGGCTACATAGGCCCACAGACCTGCAGCCAGCACGTCCGGGGCCGGAATGAGGCTCGGAGCAGGATCACCAGCACCCGGACCCGAGGCCCAGCAGTCTACCTTGTGACCAGGGGCTCGGGGACCGGGGACGCCAGCCTGCCAAACAGGCCACCAGAGCTGCCCTTTTATGTACGAACAGAAGGAAACCAATCTCACATCGAAGAGTAAGACCAGACCTCACGCCCGACCACCTATATAAGGGCCTCAACTACCCTCTTTAATAGGTAAATGATCTCTCCAACTGCTTATCACTCTTGCTTAAGTTATCTATTCATCCCAACTGTATTAACTTAGACATCGGAGAGGAGAAGACCGGCCCGCCCGGTATTCCCCTTAGTTAGCAGGTTCGCAGGAAGAGATCACATCTTGATTCATCAGTTTCCACTAGGCCTACGGGTTTGTGCAGAAACAATTGGCGCCGTCTGTGGGAAGCTTATATAAAAGTCACGTAGGCATCACCAAATGGCAGAAAGCTCAGAAGCGGGCCAGGAAAGAAATACGACGGAGGGTCAGCGGGTTGCACCAGAGCGAGTGCTCGTCTCCACCCCGGTCGCTGTACGGGAGCAGGGCAGCGACCAGGGCAACAAGATGACGACAGCTATGGGAGGCCGAGCAGCACGCCGGGGGCATACAACGATAGCGCGCGCGGGAAAGGCCCGGTGGAAGGCGACCAACCAACGCACCGGAGTTTTTCACTGACATTCTCGGACGATCCGAGAGACAAAGAGGAGAGTCTGCTCGGTGACAGCGACCGGGACACCACGTACAGCCCCGACCGGCACGATATGGTGGGGGAGATATGGGCGATGAGGGCAGAAGTAGGTCGCCTGCGCGCGGAGAGCGACCGGGATAGAGCAAAATTCAATGCTCGGTATGAGGAAATGGAGACGGTAAACGCTGCCCTGGTGGCTGCCCTGGAAAGAGGACAGCAGCGCAACGCCGCTATGGCAAGGGCACGTACACCCGCGCCAGGCCAACCTCAGCGCCTTGAGGCGGGACAGTCATTGGGAGGAAGGTCTAGCGACCGCAGGAGGGCGGAGTCCCCGGGCGGCGCGGTCTTGCCAATGAGTACGCCGACACCCCCGCAGTCGCACGCTTCATTCGAGGATGAAGTCGTGACCCCGACCGCACGGGCATTACAGGTACTCACCGACTCTGTGTCGGATCTAAAGGCCCAAATGGAGGCCAACGAGAGAAGGGCGGCGCGGCCGATTCAACGAACGCATGGGCCCCTTCTCACACCGGGTTCTGGAATCAGGGAGGTCTGGTAACCAGAAATCCCTAAAGCTCACGTACTCAGGATCCGGCTGCCCATACCAACATTTGGATAGCTTCCGGTCCCAAACGTGCGCCAAGGGCTATTCCGATGCAGTGTGCTTCAACATATTCCAGAAAACCCTATCTGGAGAGGCGCTCAGCTGGTTCTATTAGCTCCCGGCAAACTCCATCGAGGCGTTTGAGCAACTGGCCGACCGGTTCGTAGGCCGCTTCATCCTCCGGGTCGAAGGAGTCCGGACATCAACCATCCTCTTCAACTGCAGACATGCACCTGGCGAGGAGCTAAGGACGTTTGTCAACCGCTGGCAAACGGCGACGGCCGGAACTCGGAACCTCGACAAGGGCATCGCCAAGATGACGTTCAAACAGGGGCTTCAGCCAGGAAAATTTTCCTACGCCGTACGGGTGGAACTCCCACAGGGGTATGACGAGCTAATGGCGATGGCCATCAGGCATGCTCAGGCGGATCATGAAACGTACGGGCAACACCTGTTGAAGAGAAAGCGGGAGGAGCACCCCCCGGCCGGCCGAAAAAATAAGGCCAGCCAGCGGAGTGAGAACCGAGGCGCCCAACCGAGCAGACCCAGCAGAAATTGGGGGAACCAACAGCAGCAAAAGCCCTATCATGACAAACCCCAGGGAGAGCACAAGCCGGCGCAGTACCGGCAAGAACGCCCCCTGGCGATCATGCCAGCAGAACGTCAAGAGGTCTTCACCACTCTAACCTCTTCATACGAGGACATCTTGCACGAAAACGGGAACATCATTCCCCCACCGCCGAGGAGCAAGTACCCAAAGGGGAAACTTACTCAGGCGCGAACAGGCAAGTACTGCTCCTATCACGATGAAGCTACTCATCGAACGAACAGTTGCTTCGCCCTCAAGACAGCGGTGGAGGGTTTGATTAACAGCGGTCAGCTTCAGCGGTATATAGGGGAAAGAAGAACAGATCCCGACCGGGAGCAGGGCCAGGGCTGGTAAACACGCCCGGACCTAGTGAAGGGTTAGGTGCTAGAAATTTCAAGCAGTTAGTTTGGCATCTCACCGGTTAGGTAGCATTCAACCGGCTCCATGGCATCTCACCAGTTAGGTAGCATTCAACCGGCTCCATGGCATTTCACCGGTTAGGTAGCATTCAACCGGCTTCATGGCATCTCACCGGTTAGGTAGCATTCACGGTGCAAGCATTTCAGTGCATGGCATTACAATGCATCGCATCTCAGTGCACGCATTAGTATGCATTGCATTCACATCTCAGTGCGCGCATCAGTATGCATCGCATTACGGTAACACCATTCCACCGGTTAGGTTCCATTCAACCGGCTCCATGGCATTCCACCGGTTAGGTTCCATTCAACCGGCTCCATGACATTTCACCGGTTATGTAGCATTCAACCGGCTCCATGGCACTCCACCGGTTAGGTAGCATTCAACCGGCTCCATGGCATTCCACCGGTTAGGTTGCATTCAACCGGCTTCATGGCATTCCACCGGTTTTGCCACTTTCCTTCGCTCCTGCGGGCAAGGACAAGCCAGCAACAACTCAAGGCTTCAAACACATGGGCTTTATAAACCCGGGAGAGTTTACATCTAACACATGCAAACTTTTCCAGCAGGCTAAAAACCCTGCATCACACTGAACTGTGATAAATATGGGGATCCAAGGCGAGTCTTGTTATCTCCACGCCACCCCACCGGGCAGATTGTTTCTCTAACACAGAACAAATCTCCCCGCAGGCACGTTACCCCACGCTTATTACAACACAAGCTGGGCCGAGGCACCGGGATACTCCCGGCCTGCCCCACCGTTGGCAGCAATTTTACCTTGCGAACTTGGGGGACTCGTTCCGACATGGCAGTCCACCGGTCGAGTCCTTACATTGTCATCCCATGCACTCGTTCGGGTTTCACCCCGCTCCATATTCATCGCATGGTGGATTTCAACGCCACATTGTCATCCCATGCACTCGTCCGGGTTTCACCCCGCTCCATATTCATCACATGGCGGATTTCAACGCCCATTGTCATCCCATACACTCGTCCGGGTTTCACCCCGTTCCATATTCATGGCATGACGACACTTGAGCACAATACCATTAGTATTGCAAGTATACTCATAATTGTCACACGTCATCATTAATAGGTACTCACATCACCACGCCTTCTCTGCCCGAACGCCCGGCCACGCCCAATCTTCAATGCGGACTTGGGGGACTGGGTACCGTTGGGTCGGTAACCCTGCGGGTCTGCGGGACAGGAGCGAGACATATTAAGTCCCCATTCAAGATTGCACTTGACCGGGAACTTGGGGGATTTGTTGACAGTAGCCACAGAGGGGCTACATAGGCCCACAGACCCGCAGCCAACACGTCCGGGGCCGGACTGAGGCCCGAAGCAGGATCACCAGCACCCGGACCCGAGACCCAGCAGTCTACCTTTTGACCAGGGGCCCGGGGACTGGGGACGCCAGCCTGCCGAACAGGCCACCAGAACTGCCCTTTTATGTACGAACAGAAGGAAACCAATCCCACATCGAAGAGTAAGACCAGACATCACGCTCGACCACCTATATAAGGGCCTCAACTACCCTCTTTAATAGGTAACTGATCTCTCCAACTGCTTATCACTCTTGCTTAAGTTATCTATTCATCCCAACTGTACTAACTTAGGCATCGGAGAGGAGAAGACCGGCCTGCCCGGTATTCCTCTTAGTTAGCAGGTTCGCAGGAAGAGATCACATCTTGATTCATCAGTTTCCACTAGGTCTACGGGTTTGTGCAGAAACAGCACCCATAGCACATAAAGTTAGGGCTGGATTGGTAGGTATACCAACTCCATTTTTCCAATACCATGTACTAACCAATATATGATTGGTATGAAAAATCCACCATTTATATCAGCCAATAACGTTGGTATACCAACTAATTGGTACGGTTGGTACGGTTGGTAATGGGCTTCTACCAACATAGTTATGGCCCAAAAATTTAAAGGCCAAATTCAATAAGTAACAAGAAATAAGTCAAATAACAACACAACTCAATAGTTTTATACAACTTCAACCAAATTACCAAATAAAAAGTCACAAACTGAATGACAAAGTCCAAATAATCAAACTTCTAAAGTACTAACAAGTAACAAATTCTCAAAACGATTGAAAAAAAAAAATGTATTTTTCACTATTTCAGTATAAGTTGGTAGGTACACTATACCATTGTATAGGGAAAACATGTACCACCTACCGTACCATATTTTAAAGTTGGTACAGTATACTGTACCATGTACCATGTACCGATTTGGTGGTATACCAACGTATTTGGTACGGTTGGTATATGAATTGGTTGGAATGGAATTGTGTACCATTACCAGCCCTCCATAAAGTGATGCACTTTGTATTTTGTAACACACATTTAGAACAAGAAATCTAATAAAACAACATGTTGATCATGCTTTTGAACTTTGGCTCCCACTACCGTGTCATATGGTACAATTTAACCCTTTATTCTCCACACTTGTCTTAAATAGATGTCTAGCATGTCTAATCAAGTAAGATAGGGAATGTACGAAATTATTCTTACATTCTTTGCTACATTAAGAGTATTCGGATTAAAATGCATTTGTCGTTGAAATAAAATTCAAAATGATACATTAATCGTTTGAATAACATTCAAAACTATACGAAGAAAGTGATTGACAATTATTCACACAAAATTCGGAACAAAACACATGATCAATATTCTATATATATATATATCAAGTATAGTTGTATTTTTGAGCTGGATATGAATCATATGATGCATTGACATGATGTATAGATGCAGTTCTAAAACCCTAATATATATCTTTACTCCTTTTCTCATAACGATGAATAGATAAGGGCAAACTGCTCACAACTTATTGCGTAAAACCGCTAAATGATGCGCATGCTAAAGCTCTCAGTGGGCCTTTACCCAACTTGGCTCCTCTCCCAGAAAGTTAGCCCGGAGTGGGCCCAGCCGCAAACCGTCCAGAAGCCCAAAACTGCAAAACGACAAATGATAAAGCGGGGAGAAGCTTCCTCAATCCTCACGCTTATACTGAAGCGCATGAGTGCTGACGTGGGCGCATCTACCGAGGCAGAGCATGGGATTAGGGCAAGAGATCTGAAAACGACGTCGTGTGGGACAGTCCTTTTGATTTCGACAAGAAGGGGGAGGGGGGCGCTGGTTTTCCTCCACGCTTTCGGTTAGCTATGTCAAGTTTTGCGGCTACTGCTTATCTTTCTTCTTACACATACCCATTATATTTATCGAAATGAAGACCCTATATCGTGTTGAGCACAAAAGCAAGAAGCATTTGGGACTTGTGTGAGTGCCATTTTACATTGGAAGAGGGTTTGGCATCTTTTTTGTTTTGTTTCGAGGGGCGTAAAATGTGGAAATTGTGCGAGTTAAACTCGTGCAAGTATATTGTAAAATGTGGTCACCTAGAGCTTAAAAACAAAACCATTAGATTACAAATCTTCAGTCTTGAATTACGCATTAGAACTCACTTTAGAATGACACCTAAATTAGTAGTAAGGTACAAAAACACCCATTTATGATACAAAAATAACTCAATAACACTTGAAAAGAAATACGTAATAAGGAACGTAGTTGAGAAACTTTACCCAACTTTAATGCTAGTTAGTAAAGATAAGCGAAATGGAGCATTAACATCTTCAACAACTTTTGAAATGTCAAGGGCATGAATTTTCATAAACGAACTCTCTTTGTATGATGTGTGTTGATGTTCTTTCGTCAGAATTTCTTTTACAAATTTGTCAATTTGAACCATTTTATATCTTACCCTAGTCTTTCCTTATCACATGATAACTTGTGTAACGGATACTATATTCAATTATTTTTACATAAGATAAATTGTAAAATGGAATGCTTGTGCCACAATACCAATAGTATTTTCATCGATACTAGCCCAATTCGTCCAATTTCAGAAAGAAAGTTGGCCCAACCAAAAAATGGTTTAAAAGGAGGTGCATATAAAAAGAAATGTTGACAGTGGGATTTGAACCCACGCCCTTTCGGACCAGAACCTTAATCTGGCGCCTTAGACCAACTCGGCCATATCAACATTGTTGAAAACGAACTATGAAATTTTGTATTTAGACAATTTAATCAAGAATTGAGATGTGAACTCGCACTGCACTTGTAACGTCCACACATCCGAACAAAGCCAATACGGTTTCCATTATCGACTACAATACCAAAATTAACACCCAGTTCGTTTCTACTGAACTGAAGTTGCATTAATTAGCTACACAAGTTTCTGTCTTCTGGGTCTTTCCATGGCTTCCCAGATGCTTTGTGCATCCATCGTCACTCCTCATCCTGCATCAAAACTCACCAAGCTTCTAAAACCACCTTCTTCATCATCACTCAGACTTCCAAAACGACATGGGTCTTTCAAGTGCAACGCTCAAAGCTCAAGCTCTCAGTCCCAGACTGTTTATCAGGGCGTCTATGGCCCTTGGTCTGTTGACTCCACCGACGTTAAAGAGGTATGACAAAACCAATTCCATTAAACCCAGTTTGAGTTTTCCATCTTTGTTCTTAAAGCTCAACTCTTTCTTCTTTCTGGGTTGTTGTTTTTGGTGTGGCAGGTCATTATGTATAGGTCAGGATTGGTAACTGCGGCTACATCATTTGTAATTGCAGCTTCTACTGCCTTTTTGCCGGACAGTTTCATAGCTACTGAGATTGTTAAGCCTAATCTTGATTACTTATACGCACTTGGAGCTGGTGGGTTGGGTTTGTCATTGGTTCTGATTCACATTTATGTGACCGAGATTAAGCGCACTCTGCAAGCATTTTGGGCGCTTGGTGTTGTTGGGTCTTTGGCTGCTTATATATGCTTGGCTCAACCAGCTGGAGAGGGCTTGGTTCAGTATGTGGTTGATAACCCCATTGCTGTTTGGTTTGTTGGTCCTTTGTTTGCAGCGCTCACAGGACTGGTTTTCAAGGAAGGTAAATGTGAATGAATCAAAATGAGAGTTTTATAGAGTAGAATGATGCATTGTTATCAGAGTAATCTTTGAACTGAATCTTGAACTTATCTCAGGTCTTTGCTATGGAAAGTTAGAAGCTGGACTACTCACATTTATTATACCTATTGTTCTTCTTGGGCACCTGGTATGTTGCTCTTGCATATGTCTTGTTCAACTTGACTACTTAAAAAGTTGGAAACTTTGTGAACTAGAGAAATTGGAAACTTGATCACTCAAACTTGATGAAGTTTACATTTGAAATGCAGAGTGGCCTGATCGATGATGGAGTGAAACTATCTCTGCTCGGTTCATGGATGGCCTTGTTTGTATTATTTGCTGGAAGGAAGTTCACACAACCCATTAAGGTAGTCTTCTAAGCTCTAACTGACTTGGTTGTAGACTTGTAGTGAAGATTCCTTTTTAGTTTTCTGTTACCATTTGAAATCAGTATGTATTGCATGTGCTAATGAACTGACTGCATTTTCACTTTCAAGGATGACATTGGTGACAAGTCTGTCTTCATATTCCAGTCTCTGCCTGAAGATGAGAAGAAGGCCTTGGTTAAGAAACTTGAGCAACAGGAGTTTAGTCAGAATCCCAATTAGTATGATGAGCCACAAGTTAGTTTAGTCTATAGTTCTACTGAACAAGAATTTTGTGCCTAAACATACTATACAACCCTAGTGTAAAGCTATATACAAAACATAGAATTGTTCGTCGCATTCTTGTGGTCTCTTGGTGCTTGGTTATTTTCAATTGATAGGAGCAAGATATTATTTTTGACATCAAATTGAGACACGAAATTTTATTAATTTGAGAAGCTACACTATAAGGCAAGTAAAAAGTTCCAACCATTTACGAAGCTGAACTAAAATACATAACATAGGAAATAACTGAACTGAGCTGCAGACCAGCTTTATTATTAAAGACGAGATTTATAAACGAATTGATAGGACAATTAGTGAAGAAAACTTCAAATGATGACCACGAGAAAGAAGTAGATCAGAATCAATCAGACTGCCGCTGCTACTGCTATTTTACCTTTCTTGCACCTCCTGACCGTTACCCCAGCATCCGTCACAATTTCCATGTTTTCTGATGTCTTTCGCTTATGAGTTGGTTCTTTCTCACAAGCTTGTGGTGCAGTTTCAGTCTCCGGTGCTGGTGAGATGCTTTCCTTGGCTTCATCCACAGTCTCTTTATCAGCATTAGCATTTTCTTCCGATTCCTGAGCTGCTACTTCTTCGGCCTCTTCTTCCCCTTCCAACTCTTTCAATCTCTGCTGCATTTCTTGAATTGCATTCATAAGATCTGTGTTCACCTGTCAAATGAGGAAATTAGCGAATGAATCATATATGCTTATATCAACAAAATTGTTACTTTTTTAATATTCATTTATAGCTCAAATTAGATGTATCTGTCAACTCGATCAGTTACAGTGATAGACAGTTAAAACATTACAATTGACCTTCCCAAAAATGCAGCCATACCTGTAGGTTTTGGAGAAACTCAGCAATGTCAGTTGAGCATAGCGGGCAATTCATCGCATTCTTCTTTGGTCTCAGTGTTCTTCTGCCATGGCAGGTCCTCTCTTTTATACAACTTCTGCCAGCGAAGGCACCTTCCAGGCAAGCCTTACAGAAGTTGTGTGCGCATGGTGTCGTAACTGGGGAAGCCAAAACCTTGTGACATATGTAGCAGCCAAACTCTGCATTGGCCACATTTAGTTCCGTAATTAAACACATCAATAGGCATAATGTAGTAAAACAAGTCTCTCCTACATAGCGCATGCGATCAGAAAACTATACATACCTGTCCGAATCTCTTCTTCCATGTTCTGTCTCCTTCTATAAACTCTCTTCACTTTCACTTTCTTCCCTTCCTCTGCATGCCCACTATTCTTCACCCGTTGCTTGCTAAGCGGAGGAGGCTTTTTCCACATCCAGCCCTCCTTTTCCTCCTGAAACGCAGAAATGACATGTCCAGTCACATTCCTAATTCATTATGAAATGTAAAGCTAAGTCCTACTAGAGCAGCAGTGGAGAACAATCTTACATCGTAATCCCATGAAGGAGAACCTCTTCTTTCTGTTATGTCTGTTGCATTGTTCAACTCTTTGATAAGTGGCAGAGGCCTCGGACGGTCTCCTTGAACATCACTATAAAAAGAATTTCCAAAAGTTAATTGTGCACACATAAAAAGTGAGAATTGAGCAGGAGGCGTGGGGAATTCATTATAACACACCATGTCCACGGGGCGGGTTCGTTGTCACACCTGACGAATAGAAATCTACACACTTTATACCCCTGCCAAAACAAAACTCTCTTAGTAAACACATTGAGAATCGAATCTAAGTGTTGGAGGTATATATGGTGCACCGCCAAGCATGTTCGGCGACCTCGTGGACTGTGCAACCGGCGCGGTAGGACCCAACTCTGGCATGCATCGGGTAGCCCAGCACCCCGACTACATCTTCATTGTTCCACATCACGGGTGCCGCACCCGGAGGGCTTGCCACCGGGCACCTGAAGTAGCCTCCAGAATAGGGAAATATGTAATAGTGTGTTTGCATCCCACATTAGAAACATTGTAAAGGAGGGAGCCTTCCTTCCCTATAAATAGAAGGTTTCCCCCTTAGAGTTAGGGATCTTGGATACTTGCTACTCTTGGCATGTAACTACCACCGATGGCTTATTAGCCGGCTATAGTATATTCCAAGTGGACGTAGCCGTGCCCTCCGATGGCACGGTGAACCACTATATATCCTTGTGTTCATGTTCTACCTTTATTATTGTGCTTCTGTCAGGCCTACGGGTTTGTGCAGAAACAATTGGCGCCGTCTGTGGGAACTGTACAAAAAAGTTTTGTTGCTCTAGCAGCGGGTAAAAATCAGTCGGCCTATTCTTTTTATCCCATCAGCAGTCCCACCACCCTCTCCTCGGTCACCTGCTGCCATCCCCAGGCCCAGCATGCAGCCGGGTCAGCGGCCCAGCAGGCCCGGTCAAACAAGACCTTCGTCTCCGCGCAGCCACAGCCGCAGCCGCAGCCGCGCCCGCGCAACCACACTCCTCCCCCACCGGCTTTCCTCTCCGGTCGTCCTCATCTTTTTGGAGGTCGGAACTTTTGTCTGAGTTGTGTCCACCTCCGGTGCGGTGCGGATCGGCTCCTCCGGTGGGTGCGGGTGTCCTCCGTTGCGTTGCGGGTCGTCTCCGTCTCCGGACACCGATGGCAGCATCTCTGGGCCGTGCGAGTCAGTTCCTCTCCGGGTCGTCCTCCTCTCCGGAACCGATGGCCTTGCCTTCCGGCACCGGCCGTCTTCCTCTACGGGACGCAGATATCTCCTTCTCCCTGGGGCACCAGTGGTCATTCGGGTAGCTTCTCTCCCTGGTTGTCCTCATCGCCAGGCATGGAGAAAGAGCAGAAGAGAGAAACGAAGGCAGAGGGAGAAATCCATAAAAAAAAAAAATAAAAAAAAAGAGCGGGAAAGACCCGGTCAAACCCAGATTTGCTATGTGCACCCACTACCGCTGCCACGGTCTGTTCCAGGCCTCCGATGTCCCGCCGGCAGCGCTCCACGAGGCAGCAGAGAGCTCGCGAGGCTGCGGGTAGGACGTGCTCCGCCGCTGTGCGTTGGTGGCTTCACCCCTCAGCCGGCCATGATGGCGCTTTCCCGGCCCGGCCAGCATGGCAAGCCCTGGTTGAATTTTCTCTGGGCACCCATTGGCATCACCATCCGTTCCGGAATCCCCCTCCGCCTCGCGCTGCGGCAGACCCCGGCCAGCAGGCAGGCCGCTCAGCCACACGCTAATGAATGCCTCGGCTGATGAGCGTGCATAACGATGGTTTCGCATCCTCCGATGCGGTCATCTCCCTCCAACTCCTCCTCTCCGGTCTGGGCGGTATTCTCCTCCGGTTCGGGTCGGCCCTGGCTCACCTCTCCAGAGCCGATGGCTGCTCTCCGGCTGTCGGTGGTTCCTCTCCGGTCCGGTTGGTCTCCGGGCATGGACCAAGCCGAGAGAGAAAGCAGAGCAGAGGGAGAGATACCGGACGAGGAAGGAAGGAAGGAAAGAAAACAAAGGCAGACGAAATTGGCGGGAAAGAGAATTCAAAAAAAAAAAGGTTAACCCGCCAGGTCAACGGGCCCAGCGGGTCAGCAGGTTGGGCCGGGCCGGGTTGAGCAGCAGCAGGCTGGACAGGAGCCAATCTCCTCTGGACACCCAACAATCTCCTTTGGACACCCACTCCCAACAGCAAATCAATCTGCTCTCCTCTAGTAAAGCTAAGTATCCCAACTCATTTATTATTACTCAACGCATGCTTCACCTGTGCATAATTTGTTTGGGAATATTGATAATTAGACATGTGATAAAAGCACGAGCATGGTCCAGGATGCATCGCATATCATTATGCGTTTCTCAGTGCTGCACATATCATTATGCATCGGTGCACGCATGTCAGTGCATGACATTACAATGCATCGCATATCAGTATCCATCGCATTACAATGCATCGCATTACAATACATCGCACTACGGTGCACGCATTTCAGTGCATGACATTACAATGCATCGCATATCAGTATCCATCGCATTACAATGCATCGCATTACAATACATCGCACTACGGTGCACGCATTTCAGTGCATGACATTACAATGCATCGCATATCAGTATGCATCGCATTACAATGCATCGCACTACGGTGCACGCATTTCAGTGCATGACATTACAATGCATCGCATATCAGTATGCATCGCATTACAATACATCGCACTACGGTGCACGCATTTCAGTGCATGGCATTACAATGCATCGCATCTCAGTGCACGCATCAGTATGCATCGCATTCGCATCTCAGTGCGCGCATCAGTATGCATCGCATTACGGTAACACCATTCCACCGGTTAGTTTCCATTCAACCGGCTCCATGACATTCCACCGGTTAGGTTCCATTCAACCGGCTCCAAGGCATTCCACCGGTTAGGTTCCATTCAACCGGCTCCATGGCATTCCACCGGTTATGTGACATTCAACCGGCTCCAAGGCAGTCCACCGGTTTAGTCACTTTCCTTCGCCCCTGCGGGCAAGAACAAGCCAGCAACAACTCAAGCCTTCAAACACATGGACTTTATAAACCCGGGAGAGTTTACATCTAACACATGCAAACTCTTCCAGCAGGCTAAAAACTCTGCATCACACTGAACTGTGATAAATATGGGGATCCATGGCGAGACTTGTTATCTCCACGCCACCCCACCGGGTAGATTGTTTCTCTAACACAGAACAAGTCTCCCCGCAGGCTAGAAACCCTGCACATTACCCCACACTTATTCCAGCACAAGCTGGGCCGAACCACCGGGCTACTCCCTGGCCTGCCTCACCGTTGGCAGCAATTTTACCTTGGGAACTTGGGGGACTCGTTCCGACATGGCAGTCCACCGGTCGAGTCCTCACATCATCATCCCATGCACTCGTCCGGGTTTCAACCCGCTCTACATTTATTGCATGGGCACCCCGGTTCCGCACTGCTGCGCTAGAGCCTCGACCCCTGCACCACAGCTCACGCTAGCACCTCACCTCCGGCCTCGTGAGCTCGGCCGCTCAGTCTATCAGCTCACCCTCCGGTCCTGTCCAGCAATCACCCCCGGCCAGCGGGTCACCCCAGATTCAACAGGCCCGGCTCTGTTCAGCAGTGGCTCTGCCCGATCAAGCTTCAACGAGTCAGGACCGGTCCAACCCGAATCCTCCTTGGGCACCCACCGCCGCTCCGGAACCCGGCACAGACGGTGAGGATCAGAACCTGGCACCTCAGTACACCGGTTATGTAGCATGGAAACATCACTCTCGGCCAAGTCAAATCTCTAGCACGGACTTGGGGGACTACTGCTGGGAGCACATCAGTAACACTCAGGCGGAGGGGTGGGACTCGGCATTCGAACGCCCGGTAAGAGTCCAATCTCACTTAGGGACTTGGGGGACTGGTGGTAATAGGGGTGACTCGGTCACCACCTACGCTTGGCGGCACATGATGATTAACTCCCCAAGTAAGATTGCACTCTTACTCGGGAACTTGGGGGACTTGTTGGAGGTATATATGGTGCACCGCCAAGCATGTTCCGCGACCTCGTGGACTGTGCAACCGGCGCGGTAGGACCCAACTCCGGCATCCATCGGGTAGCCCAGCACCCCGGCTACATCTCCATTGTTCCACATCAGCGGTGCCGCACCCGGAGGGCGTGCCACCGGGCACCTGAAGTAGCCTCTAGAATAGGAAAATATGTAATAGTGTGTTTGCATCCCACATTGGAAACATTGTAAAGGAGGGAGCCTTCCTTCCCTATAAATAGAAGGCTTCCCCCTTAGAGTTAGAGATCTTGGATACTTGCTACTCTTGGCATGTACCTACCACCGATGGCTTATTAGCCGGCTATAGTATATTCCAAGTGAACGTAGCCGTGCCCTCCGATGGCACGGTGAACCACTAGTGTTCATGTTCTACCTTTATTATTGTGCTTCTGTCAGGCCTACGGGTTTGTGCAGAAACACTAAGACTTCATTTTGTAAAGTGTATCCTATTGCGATCATAAATTCATAAGTGGTTGTTTACCTGAGGCCCCTTCTTCCTCCAACATTTCTCGATTCTATAGACTCCATCATATCGCAAAACTTCTTCTCTCGGCGAATATGAAGAGTTCTCCTTGTGGGATCTGCCAGAATAACTAGAATATTACGACGACACTAAAACCTTTACGGAGATCCATACTTACTATTTACTACAGTGTTTGAACAGCAGCAAAGTTATATAGACATATGTAACACAACTTACCTCACTACTCGCACCGGATAACCCATCCGGCAACTTAACCTCAGCGCCTCATTCCTCGTCTCAAACTCCTGATCACAACTGTGCTCTTTATTTGTTCGCTTATTTCTAGATAAATCTCTTCCACCGCTGCACATTCACCCAAACAATGAACCAAACAAGACCACTACACAAAATAAAATAAAAAACTGAGTTCATTAACAGAGAAGAACTTGTCATCTTTCTATACCAGCCAGTGTAATTGAACCACTCGCCGTGGTCCTCATCATCTTCATATCCACCAGACAGAATAACAGACTGAGCCCCGTGATTAGCCTGGTCGCAAATCCCAGCAACCGGGGAGTGATAAATGCCCCATTGCCTGCATTCCATTTGAAGCACCCATGATCTTCCCACCAACACGCCTTCATTTCTCTCCAGGTCGTTCTCGGCGGTTTTCGGCCCAAAATGGTCCCCAGGCGTCGTGACAAAGATACGTCCACTCGAGGCATTGGCATTTCCAGACTTCTTAGCTCTCTCGCTTCGGAATGGTTTGTCCGGGCGGTCCTGGTTGTGAAGGTAATGAGTCACCGGGCGTTGGCCTTCCCCTGCAGCCCGGGTTTTAACTACCTTCACCCTACCTATAGCTCTTAAGAGAACGTCGTTGATTTTCCGAGACGTTGGAATCGGTTGGCGGCAATTTGCGCATTGTCTTTTTCCTTGTGCCACGTAACTGTCGTAGCATTTCAGGCAGAAATTATGGCCGCACGGTGTCTGAAAAACGAAAAAAAATTATGACTGAAAAACTCTGAAAAAAAACAATACAACAAAAAAACCTCTAGAAACTCTATGACTGGTCCAAGATTTCAAGTGGAACGTACACTAGGGAGACTGAAAGAAGAAGACAATGCCGGAAATAACCGGCCTGAAATTTGCTAGCTGAAAAAACAGAATTGACACTAATTTCCACTACACGATTAAAAAAAATATTAATAATAATAATAATAATAGTGACAAAAAAAAAATATAACAAACTGTTGTATGAAGGTTATTTCCGTAACTTCCTGGATGTGTCTTGACCTAATTAGACTAGTATAGTTGATTCTGTATTAGATAGGGAATCTCTGATCTATTGGAATACTTGATGTAATGCATATATAAAGGCCTCTCTATCAATCAATAAAGATACAGTTCTCCCTATTATCTTTTCTCCTTGAACACGTTATCAGCACGTGACCTTCCTGAGCCCTAGAAAAACCCTAATAACTTTTTCCTCCTCCTCCATCCCTTCCGTCGGCCGCACCTCCCACCTCGGGACCCGTGCGACCTCGGTCTCTCCTAGGCCGCAACCCTTGCCCGGCCGCCTGCTAACCGGCCCGCGCGCTCGCCAATTTAATCGCTGACCAACTCGCGCGTTCACCAGCCTACTTGCTCGCCAAGCCCGCTCGTCAATCCGCTCGCTCGCCAGCCTGCTCATTCGCCAGCCTGCTCGCTCGCCCGCCAACTCGCCCATTCGCGTGGCCGCCTGCACGTTCGATTGCCATCAATTTTTCAAGATAGCTCCTCCAGATTACTCACGTAGGAAGAGGCTCGAGAACCAAACAAGAGTCGAAGAACAAGCTTTACGCTCTCGTTCCTTTAATCAAAAGGTAAAAATTTTATAAAACTTCCTACTTTTGAACTATAGATATATTATATCGGGCGCTATTAGCCTTTCTTCTACTCCGATTCCGGCCATTCTTATATCGCCGATGAGACCTAGAATGAGGATTTAATTACCCCTATGGTCGCAGTTTTAAGTGATGGTCCTGGGGGAATCACGTTGAAAGGGAAATTAAAAGAAAAAAAAGATGCTTATGTGGATGTCTGAGTATGCCACTGTTTGAAGGTGCGGTATGAAACCGCCAGTTTATGCATCAAAAGAAAAAAATTTCGCATCGAAACTAGTTTTCATGTGACCGAATATATCCCTTCTAATTCCAATTTATACTTGATAGTATCTGCTTAAAGCGATACTAATCCGACGTTTCATTCTCTTGTAGATGTCGTCGTCGTCACCGTCACGCCCTGATTTTGAGATCTTGGATCTTCAAGGCAAAGACTACCATCGATGGGTTTCCGATGTTGAAATTGCTTTCCAAAGCAAAGGCTTTCCAGCACTTCTGACTGATGCAGCCGCCACCATCCCTTTTGGGGACCATGCCAAGGCTCAGGCCTTCATGTATTTGAGGCGCCATATCCACCCGACTCTGAAGCGACAATATTTGTCTGTAAAAGATCCCAAAATTTTATGGGACATGCTCCAGCAGCGATTTAACAATGTCCATGACATGCTTCTTCCAGAGCTCACCCTTAAATGGGAACAAATCTGTTTCTTGGATTATGACAAAGTAGACAAATACAACCAGGATATGATTAGTCTACAGGCGGATCTTGGCACGGTTGGCGTCATCAAAACCGATAAAGATCTTCTGGAGAAGACATTTAACACATTCCCCATGGCCTACGATGTCCTCGGACATCAGTATAAGATCTCAGTTGATGAAGGCAGAATCAGATCATTCGCTGACCTTATGGCAATATTGGCTAAAAAAGAACGCCATTCTGAGATTAGACTCAATAGTAGCCAGAGACATGTTGGTACAAAGCCAATTCCAACACCACAGGCTCATTATGGGAAGGCTTCAAAGCAGAAAAATAAAGGCCGCCATACCCCGTACAATCAGGTACGTGGAAGAAATCAGAATGCTAGAAATAATGTGGCACGACGCTCCAACACTTGGAGGCGAGAAGGTGGCGAATACGCACCACCTTCAGGGGGAGGCCGGACTGGCCACGGACCCCGTCTAGGTCCAGTACCAAACCCTCCTAGACCTTATAGCAATAACCGGAATGCTCAATTTGCTCCGTGCTACAAGTGTGGTTCCTCCAAACACTACCATCGTGATTGTCGAGCTAGTAAGGAGATGTTAAATGCCTACATGAAATACAAGAAGTTTCTGTCCGAAGAAAGCAATTATGCTGAGGACGAGATGATTGAAGCAAATTATGCTCATCATGTGGATTCTCCAAAGGCGCAACCACAAACTCTTGATGTCCCGGATTTTGACTAGCCTATGGCTATTCTAGTTTATCAAGTATTGTAATGGCATTCGCCATTATAATGGCAGTCGCCATGTTTTTATGACTCTAGTTAGTCTGTTTATTTTGGAATTAGAATTTGATGTATTCAAGTTGGCACTTAATAAAATTTATCTATTTTCCCATACTTGTGAGAAATTTTATGTTTTTATGCAATCAGGTTCGTGTATTAACAACTCACGTGGTTCTTGTGACGCCACCTTTGGGTCACATAGGCTCTATATTTTGGACTTATAATCCCACCTACGCTCAATCCCTAAATAAAAAAAAAAAAGGTGGCGAACGGACCTCCATCGGCTCACTAAGGTGAAGTAGGCTCGGCATCCGCCACACTCTGGTGCCACGACACCATGTGTCTTTGACATCCACAGCTTCGGCTAGTGTGCAGCCCGAGAGGTGTTTTCACACCGATTCTAGGAGGCTAGACCTCACTTTATTCCAGTTACCAAAGGTGTTCTACACCACAATGTGCGAAGCCCTGGTTTCGTTTTGGTTTCTGATGATGATTGCTTGGTTATGTAACATTCAACCTTGCACTTTCCGACTTTAGTCGACGTTATAATGTCCAAATGCCATGTGATACACTCAATGAGATTCTCATCCCCTTTCTTTCTCTATCCTACGGCGTAGTGATTAGACTGTGTCCCGCGAGAAACTAACCCAAGTTTTCGTCTCTTTGTAGATGTCTCGCGGTGAAGTTGAGTGTCTAGCAGATAGTGGAACGACCTACACTATTCTAAGGAATAGGCTGTTGTTTACAGATTTAATGCTGTATCGCTCATCTATGACAACATTGATAGGTACCTCGCCGATTGTCAAAGGGCAAGGATCCGCTGAATTTATGTTACCAAATGGTATTGTTATCAATGTCATTGATGCTCTCTATGCACCGAGAACAAATCGAACCCTGCTGAGTTTTAAGGATATCCGTGCCAACGATTATCACTTGGATACCTATGCTGAGAATGGTAAAGAATACTTATGCATTACTTCTCAAGAACACGGCCGCCACCGTATCTTAGAGAAGATGTCGTGCATTGAAGACAATGGCTTATATCTCACTACAGCCTGTGTCTTCGAATCATATGCTGTCACTGACAATTTTTGTGACACTAATGATTATAAGCTTTGGCATGCTCGACTAGGCCACCCTGGCCGTGATATGATGATCCGGATTCTAAAGAACTCCCATGGACATCCATTTTTCAAGTCGAAAAAGAGATTGGAAGAACCTCTTACCGCGACTCAACATCGTGATGTACGCAGGAGCCAAGCTCCTCGCCAGACTGTGGCCTTCAAGCCACACTCTCCACCGCCCCCCCCTTCACAGGGTTTCGGGGCCGCGCACCTGGCGGATGAGGACGTGGCTTTACGCCGCACGTCGTGCCGTCCCACCCTTCACAGGGACATGGGGCGTCACCACATGTGTCCTCTTATGCCACAACGGCAATTTCCAATGCCCATCGCTCATTTTGTAAGGCTTGCTCACTTGCTAAATTGCATGCTCGCCCTTCATTCGCCAAAGCTTCAACTGATAATATATCATTCTTAAATCGAATCCAAGGTGATATTTGTGGACCAATCAAACCAGAATGCGGCCCATTTAAGTATTTTATGGTGTTGGTTGATGCGTCGACGCGTTGGTCACACGTCGCGTTGTTGTCCACAAGAAATGCTGCATTCGCCAAGCTTTTAGCTCAAATCATCAAGTTAAGGGCTAACCACCCTGACCATCCTATCAAATCTATTCGGATGGATAATGCTGGCGAGTTTACCTCCAAAGCATTTGATGATTATTGTATGTCCATTGGGATTGAAGTCGAACACCTTGTTCCTCATGTTCATTCTCAAAACGGCCTTGCAGAAGCCACCATTCAGCGACTCCAGCTAGTGGCTAGGGCATTGGTTATGGGAACCAATTTGCCAGTTTCTGCTTGGGGATATGCAATACTGCATGCAGCGATGCTTATTCGTTTTCGACCCATTGCCAACAATGTGTTTAGTGCCTACCAGATGGTAACTGGTTTTGAACCCAATCTATCGTACTTACGTACTTTCGGTTGTGCAGTTTATGTGCCAATTACGCCTCCTTTGCGTATCAAAATGGGTCCACAACGACGTTTAGGCATCTATGTTGGCTATGATTCGCCAACGATAATCCGCTACGATTCGCCAACGATAATCCGCTACTTAGAACCAACCACCGGTGACCTATTTACTGCGCGATTCGCAGATTGTCACTTTGAAGAGACATACTTCATGTCGTTAGGGGAAGATAGGAATGCACTCATTTCGAATGAACGTCAGGAATTGACATGGTGTGCCCCCAACGATTTGTCTCTTCATGATCCTCGCACTGCTCAAAGTGAGCTTGAAGTGCAACGCATTATCAATCTTCAGAAAGTTGCGGATTCGATGCCCGACGCTTTCACTGATATTGCAAAAGTGACAAGATCACACGTACCTGTTGTAAACGTACCGGCAAGGTTGGAGGTCCCGAATTAAGGGACCGGTTCAGCCGCCCTAAGACCTAGTGCCGTCGGCATATCCTTAAGTGAGGGTGATGCCGGCGACGGCGCCATCGTACGCCGTGGCGTCGCTGTTGTTGAATCGGATCGCAACGGTGCCCTGATAGACTTTGAAGGGGCAGCAACTTCGGCCTCGGCTCCCACCAGAAAGAGGGGGAGACCGAAGAATTCTCGAGATAAAAACCCTCGAAAGAAGCGAGCGAAGGCACAAAACCCGCTCATCATCGACGATGTGAATCCTTCGCATGAGATTGTCTCTGACTATAGTTATGTCCATGAGTCAACTGAATCATTTCTGTGGGATGACACTGAACCAATGTTGACTCCAGAGAACAAAGAAATCTCGCTCAGTTTGAATAACGCGTGTCTCTTAGTGGATAGAGTCTCCACACACGTCGATGATATATATGCTTATTCCGTCGCACAATAGATCATCCATGACGACGAAGTTGAACCACGCTCAGTGACTGAATGTCAACAAAGAGCAGATTGGCCAAAGTGGAAAGAAGCAATACAGGCAGAACTTGACTCATTAGACAAAAGGCAAGTCTTTGGATCTGTTGAATTGATCCCTAAAGGCGTTAAACATGTCGGACATAAGTGGGTCTTTGTTCGTAAGCGCAATGAGAAGCATGAGATCTTGCGATATAAGGTAAGACTTGTGGCGCAAGGCTTCTCGCAGCGTCTTGGTATTGACTAGGAGGAGACGTATTCTCCCGTAATGGACATCATTACTTTCCGCTACTTGATCAGTTTAGTAGTGTCCGAAAAACTGAGTATGCAACAGATGGATGTAGTTACAGCGTATCTATATGGGGATCTAGATACCAATATCTACATGAGAGTTCCTGAAGGAATTCATGTGCCCGAATCAAAAGACTCTAAACCACGGAGTGCTTATGCAGTTAAGCTGCAACGTTCACTGTATGGACTTAAACAATCCGGAAGGATGTGGTACAATCGCCTACGTGAATACTTGATTCGGAGGGGTTACAAGAACGATGAGTTATGCCCATGCGTGTTCATTAGAAAGACCGACTCTGGATTTGCTATTGTAGTTGTCTATGTTGATGACATGAATGTCATCGGTACTTCAAGTGAGATTGAAGAGACAGTTTCATTCTTGAAATCTGAGTTCGAGATGAAGGATCTTGGGAAGACTAAGTTCTGTTTAGGACTTGAGTTAGAGCATAGAACCAAGGGTATTCTGGTTCACCAGTCTGCTTATACGCAGAAGATGCTCAGGCGTTTCAACATGGATACATGTACGCCGTTGTCTACTCTCATGATCGTTCGTAGTCTGGATGTATGTAAGGATCCATTCCATCCCAAAGAGGATGAATAAGAGATTCTTGGTGCTGAGTACCCATACTTGAGTGCAATTGGGGCACTTTTGTATTTGGCACAATGCACTAGACCAGACATTGCTTTTGCTGTGAACTTACTGGCTAGATTTAGCGCCTACGCATCGTCATTGGAACGGTATCAAACATTTGTTTCGTTACTTGAAATGTTCCATTGACTTGAGACTGTTCTATCCCTTCAGCACAAAGAGAGAAGATTCCGCCAATCACCCTCCTCACACCAACATTTCCGGCTGCCTCGACAGTACCATCGTACGCTGTGGTACTGCCACTAGCACTAGTAACGTGGTAGATGATGATGGCGAAGCATCCGGCCATTCAAATGTGTCATTCTTTGGACGTCTCCCTTACTCAAAGACTCCCAACAACGTGTTAGTTGGTTTTGCAGATGCTGGGTATCTCTCTGATCCACATCGTGCTCGTTCCCAAACTGGTTATGTTTTTACCATGGGAAATACAGCGATATCCTGGAGATCAACCAAGCAAACTTTGGTTGCTACTTCATCGAATCACGCGGAGATCATTGCCCTCCATGAGGCTGTTAGAGAATGTGTCTGGCTAAGGTCAGTTATTCGCCACATTCGTGATTCGTGTGGACTAGTGTCTACCACCGATAAACCTACGTGTATCTATGAAGATAATGATGCCTGCATTGAGCAGATGAAGTTAGGCTTTATCAAAGGTGATAATACTAAGCATATATCGCCCAAGTTCTTTTACAATGTGCAACAACAGGAATTCCTGAATATCCAAGTTAATCAAGTGAGTTCAGAGGCAAATGTTGCAGATTTTTTTACCAAGTCTTTGGGAAAATCTATGCATGTGAAGCATGTGAAGAGCCTAGGCATGCGCCATATATCAGAGCTCTAAATTTGTTAGACATCAGGGGGAGTCTACATCACATGTTATTTGCAAGTATAGTGTTGGTGTGTTGTGCTCTTTTCCCTTCGTCCATGCATTTTATTTTTGCCCAAGAGGTTTTTGTTTTGCTGGCAAGGTTTTAGTGAGGCAACATAGTAAGCACCATGAAGACATTAGGCACTCGCCACAAGGGGGAGTGTTGTAGGAAGGTTATTTTCGTAACTTCCTGGATGTGTCTTGACCTAATTAGACTAGTATAGTTGATTCTGTATTAGATAGGGAATCTCTGATCTATTGGGATACTTAATGTAATGTCTATATAAAGGCCTCTCTATCAATCAATAAAGATACAGTTCTCCCTATTATCTTTTCTCCTTGAACACAAACATATATTTCTAACTTGAACACCTCATCATGAATTATAAAAAAAATAAATAAAATAAATAAATAAAAAACTATCTATTTGTTCTCGAATTTTCTGTGAAGGAAATGAGACTCCTGCTCTAATCTCATGTTCAATCACTTTCATCACTTGGATTAGCCACTGAGAAAGCTTGCTATTAAGACATTTTCTTTTAGATTTCGACAATTTATGAGTGAACACTTCGTATATATCATGAAAGTTTATAACAAAATGGTTTGATTATGAAGGTCAAAGCTAAGAATAATAATTAGGGAATATCCGAAGCAAATATATAGAATTTTGTTGAGAGTGGTGTACTAACCGTAACAGGTCTCTCAGGTAGATGCATGCAAATGGTGCAGCAAAAACTCCACAGCAGCGCCTCATTACCACCGTCCATCTTCTTCTCGGAAACCCCGCCGTCCGATGGGGACGGCACCAACGCCGTTTTGGACACCAGCGGCTGTCGTTTCCTCGCCTTCTCTCTGTCATTCAATGACTCGTCTGCCTCCAAAGCTTTGATCGCCGCAACCAGACCTCCGTCACCGGCATAATTCACCGCAGCCTGACCGGAGTCCTCCGCCGGAGCGCAGTCCGGACACTCCCAGTCGAGAGCCTCGGCCACGGTGTCGGGAGGGACGGGGAGGCAGGACACGTGCCAGGGCGAGGTGCACGTCTTGCAGTTGAGAATCTCCTCCGGCGACGGCGTCTGGTTGCACATCATGCAAATGCCGTCGGTGCAGGGAAGAACAGCGACGGTGGCGGCGACGTCAGCCATGTGAGCGAGGTGGAGGTCGTGGATTTCGTGAGTTTGTGGGGACAGCACGAAAATCGAAAGTAGAGGACTTCTGTTCTGTGACAGTGATGGTGAAGATGTCAAGGTGTGAGTGGGCTTTTATAGCAAAGTCTAGGTTTTAAAAAGTAGAGATTTTTTGGTATGGATTTATTGAGTTTTTGCATCTGGCCTGGGTTTGGAGCCGGGCGTTATTTAAGGAAAATTATCCAGGTATGTTCAAATGTCACGCTCCAAACTTCACTGCATGACCAAAATGAGATGGATACGAAAATTGTTGTTGATATCTTACCAAAACGGGAAGGATTCAAATGAGGAGAACGTGGAAATTACCACCGTGCTTTTTTTGGTATAAGGATAGAAAGCACGAGTGATTTTAGAGTTTAACGGTGTTGGTTTAACTTGAATGTCGGTGTTATACTAAATGTAGCGTCGAATTAGATTCACAAGCGCCGTAATTTTGTTTGTTTGATTCTTCCTTTCCGCCATACAATTGGGATACGCCGACATTCTGTTTGTCTATTTGTTTCTTTCTTTATTTACTGGAAACATCAATGTGAATTAGATTCGCAGTAAAATCATTTGTATGTTTCCACTCTTGCGTTGTACAACATGCACCGACATTTTGTTTTTGTTTCTTCCCTCCTTTAATGCAATCATATATGTAAATCAGGTGCACCGTAAAAATAAAAGTTTTTTTTTATTTTGAAAGTTAAAAACTTTAAAAGCAATCTTTTACTTCTAATTGGTTGCATCGCAATTTGGTATTCGAAAAAACAATATTTATATGGAAATTAGACAACCACGAGCCTAAAAATTTACTTTATATGTAATGGCAGAAAATTAGTGTAGCCTAAAAATGAGTTGTTACTATGTTACATAACTTATGTTCTTGCGAGGATTTGTAGTGGCATGGTCCGCGATTACGGCTATAAAATTGTGTTCAAGTAGTCAATTTATTCATTATTTTGTTGTCTTCAACTATTTATGGATCTAAATTCAACAGTGAGGAAAAGTGAGATAAATACGAATGTATAAAACCTAATCGGTGTCCGTCCAAAAGCTGGTGGTGGAAAGTGGAAACCCTAGATCTAAAATGGTGGAACTACCAAGCTCATTTCAAACTTTTGCTGAGGTTGGAATACGAGATGGTTTGTTATGATTCAAGGGGGTGGACATACATGTTCTGATCGCGCAGACAGACTGATGTGCGAGCATCAAAGACAGACTTCAATGCCATAGCCTTGGTTCCCGTGGTTCTAGTGAACATGAAATGTGGTCGAGTCACTTTAGCGTGCTCGCTCTAGACAGCCATTCTCTTTTCCAAAGAAACTCAAGTTGATGTTGGAAATGCAGTGGAAGATCCTACTACATCCATTTGAAGATGAGGAATTTGCTTCTCTACTTAGATTTTTTGTGCTTGGATCTGAAGACGAGAACCCCAGTCCCCATCCTTCAAGCTCACTGCTAAAGCTTTTGGGATTCGTTGAGGACACTAGTGGCACACTGGTACCAGCTCCGTCCAAAAGTGAGGTAAGGGAAGAAAATAAGAAAACAGAGACGGCGACCAGTGGGATCAAAGAACAATACCCTGCCAAGTTCATGAGGGTTCTAGCTGAACAAAAGTTTAGTATGCTCAATGCGATAAACTTCTTGGCCCTAGTGCTATAGGCAAACAACAAGTTTAATTTTTCTAGCTTGGTTTTGTTAGCTTATTTTTTATGCTAGCAGACTCACGAAATAAGTTTGCATGAATACTTGTTTGAGTAGTCTTTATTTATCTATATATGTACCCTTGTAGGTGCTCCTCACAACTTCTTGTCTGGACAACGATCAAAACATAATAGTATGTAATGACTATTATGACATTCTCTCTTACAAATGAAAGTCGTAATAAGTTTCCAGATATTCCTTTAGAAGCGTGAGTCTTTTTCGATTCCTCCCAAACCCTAGCCTCTATGGCAGGGATCTCTCTAACCATCGTCTCCATGGCATGGATGTCTATCAATGGCAATCGGTGTCGATACCAAACAAATCTCCCTTCTTTGTATCCAAATTTCTTTTTGCAATAATCCATTATCAATTCGGTTGGCAAATTCATCGATGGCTTTCAACCGTGGTAAGCTTCCTATGACTAGAGAAATCATGGAATGAACTTCTCTTCCTGGTCGATTTTGTTTGCACCCATGACAGTTATAGATCTTTTGTAGATTTGCTACAACGTTGAAAAATCTGAATGAAGGTATCACTCATCCTCCCGAATATAGAAATCTTGCAAGTGACTGACTTTATTTAGATTTCGATGAACTGAACAAGGGTAGTGGAGACGTTGCCTTTAAATTATTTCAGGTGAAGGCTTGCCGATCAACGTCAACATCTTAGACGGCGACGAAAACAAGTTGCTGATGGCTAGAACAACATTTTCTTTTTAGGCTCTATGGGTTGCTAATTGGGCCTAGGGCTTTCTATTTAATTTTTCGATCTAACTTTCTTGGGTCCAAAATCTTTAGCTAGTTTGATTTAAGGAGTAAATTCTGCTTACTACCATGTACTTTTAGGGTTTCATCAATTCAGTCCTTGAACTTCTAATTTAATAAAAAAAAAGTCATCGCACTTTCCAATCTCATCAAATCGATCAATTCTGTTACCTGGCAAGTGTAGACCTAACAGATCAGCTTGTGGGACTTTTTCACCGGAAAATTTCCCAAAATACCTATCAATTGTGTTTCTATCTACATCTTTTTTTTTTAGAAAACGTTTCGCTCTTCATGAAATTACATGAGGTTTCTCCCATTCTCAAATAAAAGAAAAGCAAAGTTTCCCCCCATTGTAATTGATAAACAAAAGTCTCCCTCAATGTTTCCCTCCAATAGTTGATTTGTCAAGTCTGTACTTGCCAAGTCAGCAATTTGACAACGGAATGGATCGATTTGATGAGATTGGAGAGTACGAGGACTTTTTTGATTAAATTAAATGTTTAAGAACTGAATTGATGAAACTCCAAAAGTACATGGTAGTAAGCATAATTTACTCATTTATTTAAGTTAGCCTATTACAATGCTTTGTCATGTATTGGTAATAGGCTCGCTTCAATAAGTGAGCATATATACCGTCAAATGATTATGCCTAATCTATGTATCGTTGTGGTTTGTTGCACAAACTTTTTATCGGTAGAGGGAGGATATATAATGATCTTTTCCGGCTTGAGAATTAATATAATCAACTTGATTTCTTAAAGAAAAAAAAATTGTAATAATATCTAATTAAAAAAATATTTTATTTAAAAAAAATATCATCATGATTGGATGGAAAGTGGGTATATACTGTAGAAGGAAAGTAATATCTGAATATTAACGAAATAAATGGAAACCAGCTTACTATTTTTACACAATCACAAAATTAATCACTACCAGATCGGACAGAATAGCGGACGAAAAAAATTTCGTCTACTATGCCAAATTTTCGTCGGCTATTCTTTCTGCCGACGAAACTTTCGTCGGCTATAATTCGTCGGTGAAAGGGCGTCGGTAAAACGAATGGCCGACGAAACTAACGAAATCGTCGGCTATTTTAGAGTATGACCGACGATATTACCGACGAAAATTCATTTTGTCGACCAAACCTGGGCAAAATATCCGACGAAATTCGTCGGATATTTTCGAGTATGGCCGACGATATCGTAAACTATAACCGACGAAATTCCTCGGCTATTTGTTTTGAAATATAGCCGACGATTTCATCTATTTCGTCGGTTATTTCGTCATAATATATTAATATTTTAATAAGCATTAATTAGTTATAGCCAACGAAATAATGTCATTTTCGTCGGCTATAATGGTTATAGCCGACGAAATTTGGTAAAAATCGTCGGCTATAGTACTTATAGCCGACGAAATAATGCCAATATCGTCGGCTATTCTTACATTTTGGAGAAAAAAAATTAAATTAATTTCTAAATTACCATTCCAAGCAACCTGCAATTCACAATGAAAATCCATGCATTTACACCAACAAGAAACACGTCTAAATGACTTATTATTTAATTTGTTCCAATATACATAAAATATAACTCTAATCATCACCTGAAGCACTAAAGTCCACCACGTCATCCCCAGCATCCTGCTCTCCATCATGCTCGTCATCCTGCTGAACGAACTCGGGAGGTTGAGGCATTGGAGGTTCAACAAACGGCTGAAATGGGGGCGGGGGTTCAAGGCCTTGTTGTTGTGCCGCGAACATAACATACCACCAGTTTTGTTGGCCGGCGTAGTTGTGTCGCCGAATTCTCTCACATTCAGCATGCCAACTGGACATATCCAAATGATACTGCTGTGTTCTGCGGTGTTGCTCCTGTGATCTCTGGAACTCGGCCGCCAATCTTGCATTTTCTTCTGCCAATCTCTGCATCTCCCCCCTCATCTGTTGGCTGTCCCCGCCTCCCTTCTTTTGACCTCCCTTAGTGGTCTTCAGGAGCCATATTCCAGAACTTCCCAAACCCCGACAGTAGTATTGGTTTGACCGGTCTGAGAAGGCTGCGTCGAACATCCTCGCTGCCGTTTGGACATTCGATCGGTCGACCTGGCGCAGGGCTTCTTGCAGATCTGCCTCTGAAATGTTCGATTGTGTCTCCCGAACTACTTCCTGCAACACTTCTTCTTCGGCCCGGTTCACCCTCTCCTAATTGAACGGGAAAAAAAAATTAATATTCTACCAAATATATAATTAAGTAAAATTAATAATTTAAATTTTAAAATCGTAATCAACGACTTACGAGCTGTTATGTCGCTTGTGGATAAGCCTTCTTGAACGTCTCCACGTACGGGTTGCTATCAGGATGATCTCTAAGCGCCTCCTCCTGATATTGTGCAAATGGCCTAGAACCACCATGATAGGGGGTTGTGTTACGGCGGCGGTTCGCAAAGTTTATATGAGACCGTTCCTTCAAACAAATAATAAAATATTAGAAAAATGCATAAAAAAATATTAGTGTAATAATTATAAAATAATTAAACTAATAATTAAAATTTTAACAAAATAAACATTTATAGTTAAGTTTAGTATTTACCTGCATAAGTGGGTTGTTGAAGTCTACTGTCTTCAACCAACGCCACTCGTACTCCCTGAACATGAACTCTCTTGGAGTACCCATACGACCACGGTTGTCGTACTCGGTAAAGTGGGTACGGAGCTCGTTCTTCCACTCTTTAAACCTACGGAAAAAACAAAAGTGCATTAGAAATATTATTAATATCATAAAATATTTCAAATTATAAGATGAGGAATTCCCAACGTACCTCGAGTTCTGCATCGCGTCCACCCAAGCCTGCTTGTGTTTGGCAATCTCGAAAAGATAATATTTTATTAGTTTTACAATTATAACAATACCGAAAATTATTAAATATTACGATAAAGAAATTAAGTTTTTTAAATTACTCACTGACGCCGCGTTGTTGACCTTCCTCTTGATCTCTTCCGGCACATCAGCCCACCGTGTCCACAACATAGGAACTCTATCCCTAATTATTGCCCCCACGCAACCCGCATAATCACGGCGTTTTTTCCCTTGAACCTCCTGATTAGGGGGTTCGTTGATCTGGATCCTCCCCTTGCTCTCAACAGTTCTCCTGAGCGTGTCAAAACATATGACACCTCTCGTGTTCCTGCTTGAACTGCTAGCGGCTGTCCCTATCACATAAACGATGATTGGTTAATAAAATTAAATATTAGTGCGTTAATTTTAATAAAACATTTAATTAATAAAATCAAATGTTACCTGAACTCGATGACCCGTCTGTCGACTTTCGTTTTTTCATCGCCGAAATCAGGAGCTCAGGTATCTCAAATGGTTGATGATGGTATACCTCCGCAACACTCACGTGGGCATACCACGAAAGTCGACCTCGGGTATCGCAGGAATGTTGTACGGGAGGTAGAGCTGATTTGGGAGAGTAGGTCCCTCAGTCGAGTCAGCAGCAGACGGCGCCGGACTCGTCATCGGCTCCCGATGAACCTCAGGCATACGGACCTGAGGAACGTCTGGAGCTATCTCGTCCTGAAATAGCTGCCTACTGGACCTCGGAGCATCTGGCCCGAGAGGGAGACGTGAACTGCTCGACGGTCGCCCCGCCTGGAGAAGGGTCTGGTGCCGAGAACTCACACTCCTCCGCGGCTGGGATGAATCCACAGTCCTCCGCGGCTGGCTGGTCGTCCTCTCAGGCTGGCTAAGGGTCCTCTCGGAGTCTCCGGAACCTGCAGAACTTCCAGAACCCCTAGATCTGGAAGAACGACGGCCTCAGAATAACTGTCTGAGTGCATCGGCCATCTGGAGCTTGAGGCATTAATACATTAATTAATATTAAATTATATTACATTAAATAACAAATTCTAATTAATATAATAACCAATAATACTAACATATTTTAAAACATACTAACAAATTAATATTTGTTGTAGTATAATCGGAATTGGTCTACTCATTTCATTGATAATCCCCTTTATATAGGGTGAGTATTACAACAGTAATAGTAAATACATTAATGACAATAATGACTACTTAATTACCTCTCGTCAGTTACATTGACGAAGGCACATAATGTGTTTTTCCTTTAACACTCCCCCTTGTGCCGAGTCAGAGGTAAAATGGTGCATGTGGTGTTGCCTCATTAAAAACCTTGCCAAGTAACAAAAACCCAATGGGAGAAAATAAAACTTTGGTCGAAGGACAAAAAGAGCGCAACGCACCTATTACATTTGAAAACAACATGTATGTGCTAGACTCCCCCTGATGTCTGCACCTCCCCCTGATTTTTACATTAATCATGGGATTCTCCCTGATTCTTTCATTTGATCAAGGGAGCTTCAGTAACATTAGCATAGTTATGCATTTTCACATGTTTTTCCAAATATGACTTTGAGCAATGATTTAGTAACTAAATCTTACCACATCGTCCTCAGATCCAACTTGATTTATTTTGATCTTGAGGATAAGGTTGTTCATGAACTGAATGCATAGGTTCATATTGAACATCAGGTTCACTCGTGGTATGACTTTCATATAACAAAATAGTCATAACTTCGTCTAGAGTATGAGTGAACCATTAAGAGATTTGAAATTGATCTGTGATAACAGATTTTCTTATCTCACCTTTAATGCGTTTTTCTTTACGCATAGTTAGCTATGACGTGGATAATTTCTTTATCATGTCACATTCTATGTAGAGATTGAATAAGCCCAAATCTTTCATATCTTTAATGAAAGAACGATTTGCGTTGCGTAGGCGCAGAGCTAAACATAGCTTTACAAATTTACATCGAATGAGAGGTCGAGTCTTACATATTATGTTTAAGTACAATCATGCGTCATTGCACTTGTATAGGAATTTCATTTCCCAATACTTCTTCGTCATCTTCCTTTAGATGAAAAACGGATCTATTGTTAGAGTAAAGACTTCGACTGATCATGGGAATATCTGTAGGCCTCACTTTATTCTTTAGAGTGCCTAAGCCGATTGATGGATGATCACCATCATTACAGTCCTTGAGTTCCATTTCAAGACTGTGTATTCCCAAAATCTTTTTCATTCTCAACTTAGGATTTACAATACACTGAGTTTCTTTTATTTCATTTAGAGTTCATATATATCCATAATGAAAACGCAAGGGCATAATTTATCAATCCCTTTCCAATCAAGTAGTCACTTTAGTGAACGTTTCAATTTCTTTTGCAAACGTACTCATGTGATCTAGAGTCACTTGATTTGGGTGGATGAAGTCCGTTTAGGATCCTCATGTATATCTCTTAATTTAGATCCCCATAGAGATATATGTTTTGATCACTTTTCATAAGCTGCATGTTCAGTTTTTCGGAAACTACCAAACTAACAAGGTAGTGGAGTACAATGACATCCATTACGAGAGATTGTCTCATCGTAGTCCATTACGAGAGAATATCTCCTCGTAGTCGATTCCAGTGCGTTTTTGAGAGACATTGCGCCATAAGGTGAGTTTGTATACTCTTATTCTCATTACGCATTCTAACAAAGATATATTTGATAGGGTTTATATTTGCGGTGTCGGCGTCACCTGCCCAAAAGACCTATCTCTTTGTTTATACTGGATCGCTTCTTTCCATTAGGCCAGTTTACTAAGTTGACATTTTTCAACGAAGTATGGTTCGATAGTAGACTCATTATTCCACGTCCTCATGTACACTAGTGTAATGTGTTTGTAGAGATCTCTATACTTTAAGGATTGGTTCTAACATTTGAGGCGTCCCCCAATGATAACCACAATCCATAAATATTCTCATGAGACGGATTTGAGTATCACTGATCAATAGATCAGGTTGTGCCAAACTTGTTTTCTTTCTTTACACAAGTATGTATCGAACCTAAGGTGACCTCCCCCTCTTCCTTGGAGAGCCACGGCCTGTGACACCATTTATGCCACTTATGGCGTCACCATGCCACCATCCATGGTGGCAGTGCAATACCCAATTCCTCTTGGGTGGTACCATGTCCTTTTGATAAAACACAATCCTTGCAGGTATATTTGCAGCAGGTTTATATGATCTCGTTACTTTAATGTATAAGACATCTGCACACTTTACTTTGTGTGATTTTGGGGATCGAGATGAGACACAGTGGGGACAAACCATGACAATTCCTGTCGTTCCACTTGAACATGCTTGTTCTTATCTCCCCCTAACGACGGGAAGACTGTCTCATCAAAGTGACACACCGCAAATCTAGCGGTGAGGAGATCGCCTGTCAAGGTTTCGACAAAGCGGATTATAGTTGGAAGTTCATATCCAGCATAAATATTTATTCATCTCAAGTAACCCATCATTGTGCGCTGTGGCGGCGCAATTTTGGCACATAAAACATTTAATGGAGCTCAAGGATTGTAGATCCGTGTCAATCCAAAAGAGGTCAAGGATTACAAGTTCGTTTGAAATCCTTTAAAATCCTCACACATAGTCACTAGCTATGGTGTAAATTGGTTCAATGATGATGGTCATAGATGAAAAAGTAACGCTGCATGCAAAAATTGCATAACCCAAAACGGAAGTATTGGTGAGCTTTACCAATATTAAGACTATTACTGTAGTCGTTTTCCGTGAGACCAATTGAGTTTTTATATAGGAATATAATGTCCATTACAAATCCCATATAATAAGCCATAAAATCATCACACCTACGGAAATTAACCCGGCCTAGGTGCTTTGACTTTCTAGCATAAGCAGCATAAATTTTAATTGTGGATGGTGTCATGACATGTGACCAGCGTGTCGACACAACAACCAACACCCTAAAATATCTAAGGTGTCCGCAAGTTGGTTGAATCAGTCCACTGAATCCTCTTTTGATTCAATATAACAACATAATGAGAAACTCATGTGTCTTTTGCATATGATGATCTCAATCATAATTGCTTTAACGAATAGGCTTTGAATGATGTACTTTTATCCATAAAATCACGACGGATAGGAGAAGCATAATAAGGTATAAATGCATATACTTGTGCATCAAATATATTATAATGCCACATTGGGGGAGCGGCGGAATTTAGGAATTGAACATACGTCTTCAACCCTATATGATAATATTTGAGGATAAAATGTTCATTGATCGTCCTCAGATTCGTGTGTGAACCATATTCTTCTGGTGTTTGCTTCTATTTATCCAAAAATATGGGTGTCCATAGTAGTTTCTTTAATGTACGGATCACCATATCAAAGCCAATCTATGTCAGAATTCCAAAAGATCATTTTCTTATGACGTTGGATTTAATTAGCGGTTACTTAGAACCTACTAAGTTGACATATAATCTTCTCTAATACATTCGCAGTCATTTAGAGGTAATGCAAAGGAGCTCAAATGAATTCTCACTTGTGTTTTTTTTTCACATGAAAATCGTGGCGTAAATTTCTTTATAATGTGGAAAACAAAATTCAATTTTCTCTGATCGCATAAATTGTCAATTTGACATATGCTCAATATATACATCAAAACGTAACTCAAGTTCTTTAGAGTAAATCGATGGGGATTGTAATAAAAAGGTATTGTAATCCCAGTTAGGCAAGTGCATTATGAATCCCAAAGGGAAAAGATATACTGATCCTTATCACTTTCTTTGATATACTAATCATTATCATATACTATTGATATAGTACTACTGTTCTTCAGTACTATTATTTTAGGGATTACATTGTGCGTTTCTTTGCACACGGTTCTTTGTTTCATGCCTATATTATGATATGTTGTTTTACTTTATGCAATACTTTGCAAAGTTAGATGTAGAAAATTGAATCATGTGTATTATGAATAAAATTTGAATAATCTCAATTCCTTTAGAGAAGATTCAAAAAATTAACATGCCAACGATTACATTTAGTCTTGTCCAATTTAGAGAGAGAAATTTTAAGACCAAAAGTCTAATTTAGGACCAAAAGTTGTATTTAGGCGTAATAGCCTTTATAAGGATATCTTAAAAATTTTAAAGTAGACTAATCAAAGTCTATCTTGGATTGAGCCAGATCCTTTTTGCTCTTTTAATAGCTGCAATGATGAGATTTGTCATTTAACATATTCTTCCCAGATATTATGTTTTTAGTTGTAAACTCATTTTCAATGTTATTGTTGGATATTGAAGATACTTTTCCAAAATCCGCGTACTCATATGATTCTTCATATTTATTGAAAGTCATAGCTAATTCTTTGCTAGCTTATAATGTACGTATCAATAGTTCATTGAATTACAACAATGGCAGAGTGCTTCACTGCACATGACATGTCCCCTATGTCATCTTTTAAATGTTACATTGTTTCCACTTACTTTTGGATGATTATATGAATTTTACGTCCATGGTAATTACCCCTTGTTTTAGGGTCGTTGCATTACTTTGCCCAATTTATTCAAGAATATATATATATATTTTTCTAAGACCTTACATCGTCATTGCCTTTTGATTTAGGGTTGTTGCATTACTTTGCAAAATTTGTTTCAGAAATATCTTTGTCTAACACCTTACATCGTCAATACTACTCTTTGTTTTGTCAGAAATTACATCATCATTGCCTTTTGTTTTAGGGTTGTTGCATTACTTTGCATAATTTGTTTCAGGAAATTTCTTTTTTCTCAGACCTTACATTGTCATTCAAGATATTGAAATTATATATTTAGCTATTTACATAAAGCAGTTTGTATAAATATACCATGCCCAAGCCTTTGTTGGCTCAATAGGGGAATTTGGTACTCAAGTTCTTCAGAGCCCAATGTGTCAAAGTCAAACTGTGATGGTTAAACCATCTGTAAAATATAGGAAGAATAAAATGTATTAGTTTCGCGGTTTAAATGACATTCACGACAACTATTATAAACCAAGATACATTATGGTAAATATGATGCTTTGTGAAATTACGTTATCACAGTAAAATTTTAGTTTCTCCATTTTCATTGCATGTGAAGTTAATGAAATTCCATTATCGTTACTTTTTACACAATTAATAAGATATCTATCTTGAAAATTTTTCAAGAAATAAAATTGGATCTCAAGACTGAAATTTGTAATGGTCATATTTTTCATACTTCGTGAAAATACTTTTTCACAGTAGTAGGTTTGTCCATTTTTCTTTATATTACAATGCTCATGAAATTACATTATCATGACAATACTCAAACTAAATAACATGTTAAATAAAATAATTATTTAACACTAATAAAATAGACATATAATGATGCTCAAATTTCATAAGTGTATGTCATAATATAATAAGATCAGTTTGAGCATTATATCATTAACGATTTAATGAAAATGATAATTTTGATTAGATCTTACTTGTTAGTTTGCCAAATAAACTGCATATGATACAATTGCTCGATCTCCGACTTCAAATTGTCGTCACATATTGATCGCCGTATCGTAATTGTTATGCCACATAAAAACAAATAATATTCATATGATTAGTCACTTTAATCATATATATTTCACATTTATCATATAAATTAAATAATTTCATATTGACGATGAAATTTGAAAACAGTAAATAGTCACACAATAGATATAAATTACTGTGGTAATTTCGAAAATTACCTTTGTATTTTACCCTAAAAAAATTCCTTTTTTTTCTTTTTTTTCGGTTGGGTCAGGCCCAAGGGGTTGGGCCGGGTCGGGTCGACTGCAAAACTTGCCGCTGAGAAAAATTTCAGATCGCGCGGAGCGGAGAGCTGCGCTGGCGCTGAAAGCGGCGCGAGGAGGGCGGCGCCATGTTCGTCGTGCTGATAACGTGTTGTAGTATAATCGGAATTGGTCTACTCATTTCATTGATAATCCCCTTTATATAGGGTGAGTATTACAACAGTAATAGTAAATACATTAATGACAATAATGACTACTTAATTACCTCTCGTCAGTTACATTGACGAAGGCACATAATGTGTTTTTCCTTTAACAATATTTAAATTTTAACTAATTTTAAATAATACTAACCATGTACATAAATATAACTATTTATATACAAATATAACTATATTTCATCATTAACATATATATACATACAAATAACTATTTATATATTAACATAAATATAACCATTTATATAATTAGGCTACCAATTTATATATATAATTAATTTAACAATTTATATATAACAATTAAAATATACATTAACATATAACCAATATTAACAATTATATAACAATTTATATAATTAATCTACAAATTTATATATATAATTAATCTAACAATTTATACATATAACCAATATATATAACAATTTAACACACACATAAATATCTAAATTATATACCTAAATTATAAAATTAAAATAAATTGAAAAAAAAAACAAAAAAAAACCTTCGGATCTGTTTTGGCGGAGGAGGAGGAGGGGGCCGGAGGAGGAGGGGAAGGACCGGAGGAGGCCGGATTTTGTCCGGATGGAGGTGGAGGGGAAGGAACGGCGCCGATTTGAGGAGGAGGAGGACGAGCAATGGTCTTGGAGGAGACACACGGCCGATTTGAGGAGCGGAAGAGGAGTTTTTACGGATTTAGGGTTGAAAAAGTCGGGCTGCTGCGGCTTTCTGCTTTTATAGCAGAAAGAATAGCTGACGAATTAAAAGATTTCGTGGGCTATTCTTTGAATGTCGTCGGCTATTATATGAACATCGTCGGCTATACTTTGGAAGATCAACAACCGTCTGATCTGAGCCATCCAACGGCGGACAATAAAAAGGCGCGGATCGCAAGAGTTTAGCCGACGAAAATTATATTTCGTCGGCTAAACTGAGAGAATAGCCGACGATTTAAAATATTTCGTCGGCTATGCTTTGGAAAATCAACAACTGTTGGATCTGAGCCATCCAACGGCGGACAATAAAAAGGCGCAGATCGCAAGAGTTAGCCGACGACATATAATTTTCGTCGGCTAAACTGTAGGTCAAACCACTAAGTCAAACCTCTAAACGCTTAAAAACAGAAATTAGTCTAGTTAAATGACGGTTTCTGGCCTCACATTCAACAGATAATAGTTTCAAATCAATGAGACGCAACTAATCGTATAAAAATTTTACAAAATTAATTTATCGAACGTCAGGCTACCTATAGAAAAACGAAAGTAAAAAACAGTTAACCGCAACATTCGGCACACAGAGTTTATCGGAATCTTGTCATTTTTCAACCGTAGACGTATTTCATTATTTCGGTCATATCTTATTTCACAACATTTTTGCATTTGAAGAGTCTACGTATAGTAACTATTTGAAACTAAACATTCACTTAAACACTTAGTAAACAAGTTAAGAAACATTAGTGCATATGTTCTGATTTTCAATCTAAAAGTTTAGAAAATCTATTCCAATCGTCAGATATCACCGTTAAGATTAAATATATGTATGGAAAAAAATCCAACTTCAGCAGACAATGTTAAAGGCTCGATCGGAACGGTCAACCAGGTAAGTCAAACCTCTAAACGCTTAGAAATGGTAATTGAACTGTCTAAATGACGTTTTTTGGCCTGACTTTCAACAGATAATAGTTTCAAATCAATAAGATGCAACTAATCATATAAAAATTTTACAAAATTAATTTAACGAACGTCAGGCTACCCATAGGAAAACGAAAGTAAAAAACAGTTAACCGCAACATTCGGCGCACAGATTTTATCGGAATCTTGTCATTTTTCAACCGTAGACGTATTTCATTATTTCGGTCATATCTTATTTCACAACATTTTTGCATTTGAAGAGTCTATGTATAGTAACTATTTGAAACTATACATTCACTTAAACACTTAGTAAACAAGTTAAGGAACATTAGTGCATATGTTCTGATTTTGAATCTAAAAGTTTAGAAAATCTATTCCAACCGTCAGATATCACCGTTAAGATTAAATACATGTATGGAAAAAATTCCAACTTCAGCTGACAACGTTAAAGGCTCGATCGGAAGGTCAACCGGGTGAGTCAAACCTCTAAACGCTTAGAAATGGTAATTGGACTGTCTAAATGATGTTTTTTTGCCTGACCTTCAACAGATAATAGTTTCAAATCGATGAGATACAACTAATCGTATAAAAATTTTCCTCAAAATATTTACCGAAGGTAACGCTACCATTAGGGAAACGAAGGAATAAAACCTTTGACCGCATCTTTCACCACTCAGATTTTATCGGAATCTTGTCATTTTTCAACCGTAGACGTATTTCATTATTTCGGGCATATTTTATTTCACAACATTTTTGCATTTCAAGGATGAAGCAATGGATTATTGTTAGTGATAGAAAATGGAATATGGTCATTTTTTGGTTTTTTTTTTTAAAAAGCATAGCCGACGAGTGACCCGTACTCGTCGGCTATTCTTTTGTCGTTTTCTTAGTCTAAAATAAAATATGTATTTTTTAATATAGTTATGGCGGACGAAATAATGAATTTTCGTCGGCTATTATGAGTATAGCCGACGAAATAACGTGTTTTTCGTCGGCTTTTCGTCGGCTATTATATGAAAAAGGTAAAAAAAATCAGTAGGTTTACACCTCTCGTATTCCTATTTCCTGTTCATATATAATTGCGACACATATCACTGCGACACCTACATTTATTGCACGGGCAATAACGGTATTCATTCCCGTTTGCATGTACCTCGACGAACTGCAAAAAATTCACAACTCCTGTAGTGTATCGTCGGTCATGCCTTGGAAGCGAAATCCAACTCTTATCCGGATCCATATATATATAGCCTGAAAATAATATATATATATATATATATATATAACTTTAATTAATAAGAAATTAATTAACACACATATATATATATATAAATCCTTAATAATTAATTACATTACAATATATATTATTATCAACATCAACTCATATATATATATATATATATATATATATATATATATATACCATTAACAACCATTATTTAAGTTACACTATATATCAACCATTATTTAAGTTAATTACACTATCAACAACCATTAATATATATATATATATATATAATTAAACTCCACACACACACACACAGATATATATATATATATATATATATATATATATATATATATTTTAACACTAATTAAAATAACATCAAATTAAAACACATAATTAAACTCTAACTTAAAATCAACTCAACTACAACTCAAAATCAACATATATACATACATTCTAACACTAAAACAACAACAAAACAAAAAATCACTTACTAACTCAAAATCACTAAAACTCAAAATCAACTCAACTAAAACTCAAAATCAACATATATACACATATACATACCTATATATAGCTCCACAATGTAAAAGAGGACGGATTTCAACAATACCCACAAATTTTTCACTCTTTCTCCCGTTTTTTTTCATTTTTTTTTTTAAATGAGCAGCTGCTGTCTAGATCTGAAAATATATAGACTTATAGCCGACGAAAATGTCAATTTCGTCGGCCAAAATTTCAAAAGTTTTCGTCGGCTAATGTTTCAGAGAAAGGCCGACGAAAATCCAAAATCGTCGACTGAAATATGAATATAGCCGACGATTTTTGTTTATACCAACGAAAAAACAGTATCGTCGGCTATGGTTACACTATGGCCGACGATTTTGTTTTTCCACCGACGAAAAATAAAATCGTCGGCCATTCTATAGAATTACCAACGAAAATTTATAGTCGGCGGCCGTTTTTTTTTTTCGTCGGGAAAAAACCTTTTTTTTGGTAGTGAATCAAGCATGGCAAGAGAAAACCTGATGTGCTTGATCTTAGTTCAACCTGCTTAATCCATATGTAACCAAATTGTAATCAATTTATACCTGCGTGATGAAAGATGATAAGTTTTATTTTACGTAACCGATATGTTCATAGTGTTTGATTTCATGTTTTCAGAATGCTTAGTTTCATACAAAGTTCATAGATATCATAGTTTATTCAATATCACACTGCAAATAAACAATAAAATTGAATTTCAGATGATTTCATTGAGGTGATGAATACCATTTTAGAGGACAATGCAACTCCATAAATCAATCAACATAGTCCACCTTTAATACGATTACGATCAATCAATTTATTTTCAAGTGCAGAGTGCGCTAATTTTTATCATCGGGTTTGTTCTTCACATTTTTCTCAGTTTTTAGGTTCTTGGTTTGTTTAAATAAACAGATTCAATTTCAGATTGTATTGGAAATAAATAATAAACCACAAAACGAAATCAAATAAATTAAAATTAAACAAAACAAAAATTTAAAAGTTGCGGACCTTCAAGTACGATGGAGTTGATCTCGATAGAAAATCGTGCAATAACGCGTCGATTCACAACGTAGAACTCTGTTATGAACTCAAATGCCGCAAGAGAGGACGAGAAACAATTTTGGAATACGAAATCAGTATTAGAGAAATGCGATCGTATATTAACCTAAGTAGGGGTAAAATAGGAAACTAATATTGAAAAGAGTCGAGACTAATTGTATAGGCTGAGATCTCTAGACCAATTAAGCCTGTTTTATTTGCTTATATGATTTCAATGAAGTGAAGCGATATCGGTTATACTTACTTTCAATACACGAGACTTGTATTGTTTTTTTTTTCTTCTTTTTGTAACGTTATAAACGATCGAACCTCTAACCTAACTCAATTATAAATCATTCTTAAGCTTGTTTCTTTTCACAACACGTACCAGGCTTAATGCGCAGGATTTCAAGACTTGTTACTTTTAGTCTTCTCCTGCACAATTTTTATAATTCCGACTCTGTTCACATTATTAAACCAATTAATTGTATTTTCTAGTTAGTTAAATGTAAAAATAATTAATTTCAAATCGAATAAGTCATTTCACTTTATTTTATCTTGTAGACGACAGTTTAGAGTCAGGTGAAATGTGAACCTAATAGTTTGGCTAGCTAACCAACCAAGAGACCACGACTCGCTAATTAACATCCCCCGTTTTATAGTTTACTGCGTGACATCCCGAAATCTCAATGGTAAAGATTCTCACCGAAACGACGTCGTCTGAGGTTTATTACATCCTTGAAACCCTACACAATTATATTCTCACAATCCTCTCACACTCTTCGCATGCGCATCCTCACTTTCCTAACCTCATCGACACTACTGGGCCACCACACCTTCTTCACTCGCCTCCGTCACTCCTCACCATCCCTATCTCTCCGCCGCTTCACAATCGCCATGGCCACGGAGGACGCGCTCCGCAAAGCCCTCTCCGACAAGCTCTCGGAGGTCGCCAGCCAGGGAAACCAGGTCCGCACGCTGAAGCAATCCGGCGCCGCCAAGACCGAGCTCGACGCTGCCATTGAGGCTCTCAACGCGTTGAAGCTGGAGAAGGCGACGATCGAGAGAGACCTCCAGGCCACCATCAGCGGTAGCGACGGCGGCGGCTCCGTCAACAAGGAGGCGTTACGTCAGGCCGTGGTCAACACTCTGGAGCGGCGGTTGTTTTATATTCCGTCTTTTAAGATCTACGGCGGCGTTGCGGGGCTCTACGACTACGGTCCTCCTGGCTGCGCCGTGAAGTCCAATGTGCTAGGGTTTTGGCGTCAGGTAATGATTCCTCTCTGAAATTTAGTTCGCAATTTTGTGATTGCTAGCTTTTACTTGAATTGTGATGAACTTGTTTGGATTTTGATGGAGCTCTATCGTTGCAATTCAAGCCGTTCATATGAACAAACGAAACGTTCTATATGCTAATACTCGATTTATATGCCTTCAGATGAAGAATAGGTTCATGTTATACAATGCAAATAGTTCGAAAACAGAAATGAATGTATTTGTTTGCTATGAGTATTTAAGAACTAAATGCTAGATGCTTCATAGTTGTTTGTGGAATTAAATCATGTGCTGTCTGTGCTGATTCCATCGTGCTACTTTATATGGATTTCTGTACTCGGTTCTCTGGTCTTCTTTTCGAAAAAGATAGGCATTTTGTTACTTGTGAGATCAAATTTGAAACAGTTGAACAAGAAATAGAGCTAGACAAAGAACAGATGCCTTTCTACTATCATTTCCGAACTTCATATATAACTGTTTATTCATACCTTGTATATAGGCGCCTGCTTGTATTATTAATCTTGATCGTATGGCGTTTAAATCTGATGGATTGTAATTTGCAGCATTTCGTTCTTGAAGAGAACATGTTGGAAGTTGACTGCCCTTGTGTCACACCTGAGGTTGTTCTGAAAGCATCAGGTCATGTGGACAAATTCACCGATCTTATGGTCAAGGATGAGGCATCTGGGACTTGTTACAGAGCTGATCACTTGCTGAAGGATTACTGTAAAGATAAGCTTGAAAAGGACCTCACAATCACTTCAGAGATGGCAATGGAACTGAAGGAAGTACTTTCCAAATTAGATGTCCTCTCTGCTGAAGAGCTGGGTCAATGTATAAAAAAATATGGTATAAAAGCCCCTGACACAAAGAATCCTCTCTCGGATCCTTATCCCTTCAACCTGATGTTTCAAACATCTATCGGTCCTTCTGGTGTTAGCACAGGGTGAGTATTAAATGGCTCATGAAACTTATTCCTCTGTTTATGTATTAGTTCCATAAATGACGAATGCCCATATCTTCAATTTTATTAGTCTTCCCTATTGTAGTGTCTCATAACATATATGCTGCTGCAGGTATATGCGTCCAGAGACGGCCCAAGGCATTTTCGTGAATTTTAGGGACTTGTATTATTACAACGGGAACAAACTCCCCTTTGCTGCAGCTCAAATTGGCCAGGCTTTTAGAAATGAGGTCATAATTTTTTCGTCTTTTGATTGTGTGATACTGCTTTCTCTGTACGGAGAACTGGAATGGTTGTGAAATTTCATAATAAGTTTTTTGTAGATTGTTGATTCTCCTACCAGCCAGCGGTTGTGCTTGTTTTTCTTGATGGTCCGATTCTGTTTTTAGTTGGACTGATAATTTATTCCTGATGCAGATATCACCTCGCCAAGGTCTTTTGAGAGTTCGAGAGTTTACACTAGCAGAGATTGAGCATTTCGTGGACCCTGAAGACAAATCTCACCCAAAATTCTCTGATGTTGCACATTTGGAGTTTCTAATGTTCCCAAGGAACGAACAGAAGCCTGGCCAATCTGCAAGGATGATATCACTAGGTGAAGCCGTAAATTCTAAGGTCGGTGTCCATCACATTTTACCTTACAGCCGTACCTTGGTTTCTGTTCATTTCTCTATTTCATTGACATTGGTGTTATTATATCATGTAGGATTCTAAGGTCGTCGACAACGAAACCCTAGGCTACTTCATTGGGAGAGTTTACCTCTTCCTCACTAGTCTGGGTATCGACAAGAAACGTTTGAGGTTCCGACAGCATCTAGCAAATGAAATGGCTCACTATGCCCAAGACTGTTGGGATGCAGAGATCGAGACATCCTATGGATGGATCGAATGCGTTGGCATTGCAGATAGATCTGCATATGATTTGAAGGCACATTCGGTAAGGACTTGTTATTTGTTAACTATTGCTAATGGACTTTAGAACTGAAGTATAGATTTGCAGTGAAAAGTATAAATATGCAGTCTTTTTTGTCAGTGATCATTGTAAGTGGATGGTAGCTTTTGAAATCATGAAAGCAACTGTGATTGTTGTTTTAATTACAACTTGTCTGTTTCAGTGGTATTTTGAATGTTTACCTTCACTTTTAGATTTACATTTACACCATACTGTTGCTATGAGGCTTGATATGATAGCTATATACTCATCAGTTTTTGCTCTTTGTTTTATGGCAGGAGAAAAGTAGAGTTGATCTTGAGGCACAGGAAAAATATCCTGAACCAAGAGAAGTTGAGGTACTACTTTCTCATCTTGTGAATCGCTACAGTGTTTAGTATCCGCGATTTTTCATCACTGATTTGTTTTATTATATTTACAGAAATTGGTTATATCTCCTGTCAAAAAAGCGATTGGCCTTGCTTTCAAGGGGGACCAAAAGAAAGTACTTGAAGCTTTGGAGGTGAACTCACTATACTGGTTTGTCATTTCACTGCTTGATTGAAAATGGGATTTTGTGTTTATGCATGTATTGGCTAATGCATTTCAGGCCATGAAAGAAGAAGAAGCTTTGAAAATGAAGACTGATCTAGCATCAAAAGGGGAGGTGGAGTTTTATGTTTGCACTCTGGGGAAAAATGTAACTGTTAATTCAAGTATGGTAACCATCTCAAAGGAGAAAAAGAAAGAACATCAGAGAGTTTTCACACCCTCGGTAATTGAGCCATCATTTGGTATCGGTCGGATCATATATTGCCTCTATGAGCACTCATACTACATGAGGCCAAGTAAAGATGGGAATGAACAGTTTAATGTGTTCCGTTTCCCCCCTCTTGTGGCACCCATCAAATGTACAGTCTTCCCATTGGTTCAGAAGCAAGAGTATGAGGAAGTTTCTAAAGTCATTTCCAAGTCTTTGACGGCATCTGGAGTATCACATAAAATTGACATTACAGGTATGAGAAACTAAGCCAGTTTATGCTTGTAGTAGGAATTAATGGGTTATTGACTCTAATTCATAAATCAATTGGTTTTGAGTTTGTCAACTGTGATTCTGTATTTTCCTCAGGTACCTCAATTGGGAAGCGATACGCACGAACTGATGAACTTGGTGTGCCATTCGCTATCACTGTGGATTCTACTTCGTCAGTAACAATCCGTGAAAGAGACAGCAAGGACCAGATCCGCGTTGATGTCAGTGAAGCAGCGTCTGTTGTCAAGGACATAGCTGAGGGCGTCAGGACATGGGCAGATGTGTGGTCATCTTTCCCACACCATTCTTCTGGTTCAGCAGACGAGTAGATTTGGGGTTAATTGAAAACCATCATTATCAACATTAGCTGTAGCTTTGAGTCTTTCTGTCTAGTATTTTGTTACAGTACAAAACATACTTGGTTTCTAATTGGTTACATACTTGTTCTTAAATTTGTATGGCAGTCTTGTAATGTCATTCTCTTTTACTTTTACCTTTGCAATACAAAGTTGTGCAACAACAAACCTTTCCTCTTTTAATCTGCCGGACTTGGGCGTGCTAAACAGAAAACTCTGTAGATTATGTTTATGCCATTTAAGTCAACTGGGTCATGTTAAGCTGTTTGACCAACTTTATTACACTAGTGTGAAGTGTGCATGTAGTCGTGCACTTGTAATTAGGGATTAGTCTGGTTTTAGCTAGAATACTCTTTAACTCTCAAGAATCTAGGTCCGAATATAGGCTATCGGGATTACTGAAATTTGCACTCCGCATCTTAGAATTCAGTCAACCACAAAAAAAAAAAAGAAAGGGAAGGTTTCAACCAAAGAAGGAAAAAAAGAGTGTGGATGAGATTGGGAGTCCAAATTTCAGGATTTTAAAAATAAAAAATAAAAAATGATATATACATTTATATTATATTATGAATTTATTTTCAATAAAATTGCTGAGAGGTGATGGAAACGATGTCGTTTGATGCGAAGCTGCTTTTCTCTTAAAGCTGGAGTTGGACTTTGTCCGCAAATAGAAGAGAGAAGCGTTTTCGGGTGTGCCGTGTGCGAGGGCTAATAAGCGATTAGAGGAACAAGATGCTGAGAGTCGCCGGAAAAAGGCTTTCATCCTCAGTGGGCGGCGCGTGGAGGTCGTCGCAGGCAACCCCAGCCTTTCTCTCTCGATCGCGTCCACTTTCCCTCACCAACGACGAGTCGTCCTCCTCCGATGTCCCTTCCAGATCCCCCATTCACTCTCTCCTCAATTCCCAATCTCCATTTCTCATCAGAGGTAGTGTTTGCTTCTATGTCTTATATTTGATCGCGATTCTAGCTCTGTAGATTCGGATTTTGCAGTTGGATTAGCGATTTAATTTTTTACGTGCTCTTCATTCATAGCTGGATTGATGTGAATGGTTTTGATTCGGTGTTGGTTTTTCGAAACCTAGCTCCATTATTCTATTGCTGAATCGATGTTTATTTATTTCACCATGAAAATTGGCTCTAAATCCGTCCTTAGTAATCTACTCCTTTAGTTTTATGTGATTGAATGATAGTTTTTAATTGAAAAGAAATCGTTTCGTTGTTTTTTATTTTTTAAATTTTTTATAAAATCAATTTATTTGGTCCTTAGAACCGGGGAATTGAAAAATATGTGCATTGAGATAATCTAATTGAAAAGTATATGCAATTAATCTTCTTTCGTACCGTACTAAGTTGATTAGAAAATGCCCTTGCTGAATACACCTGTCTCGTTAGCAGTGGAATAAAAAAATGTTATGTTTCTCATCGGCTAAAGTATGTGCATTGAGATAATAGTTCAAGGAGCTTGTTTATTGAAAGTTTGGTTTCTTTGTACAGGATTTTCCTCTGACGCACTCGCTCCTGGACATGATATGGGTGGTATGGTCTCAGACGTCCCAGCTACTGTGACAGCAGTGAAGAATCCTTCTTCAAAGATTGTATACGATGACTACAACCATGAAAGATACCCACCTGGTGATCCCAGCAAGCGTGCGTTTGCTTATTTTGTCTTGACCGGTGGAAGGTTTGTGTATGCATCCTTGATCAGGCTTCTGGTCCTTAAGTTTGTTCTGAGCATGTCTGCCAGCAAAGATGTCCTTGCCCTTGCTTCCCTTGAGGTTGACGTATCCAGCATTGAGCCTGGCACTACTGTTACTGTCAAGTGGAGAGGGAAGCCAGTTTTCATTAGGCGTAGAACTGAAGATGACATCAAGTTGGCTAATAGTATTGATGTTCAGTCGCTTCGTGATCCTCAACAGGACGCTGAGAGGGTTAAGGATCCAGAGTGGCTGATTGTTATTGGGGTCTGCACTCACTTGGGGTGCATCCCTTTGCCAAATGCTGGTGACTTTGGTGGATGGTTTTGCCCATGCCATGGTTCGCACTATGATATTTCTGGTAGGATCCGGAAGGGGCCTGCACCCTACAATCTTGAGGTACCTACTTACAGTTTTTTGACGGAGAACAAGTTGCTCATTGGGTGAGAATTGCTGGGCAGTTTATCATTTCCGGTGCCAAATTTTTACATGAGGTCTCTTTATTCATAGTTCCTCTACATCAGGGAAAAAGTGATGTTTGCAACCTTAAATTTTTCTTTTCATCTACTTCAGTTATCATTTATACTTGGATTTTGTATCTCTTGTCTGCACTGGATTGAGTTCAGATGTTTGAATAACAAAAACAAATTTTGGTTGACCATGTTTAGCGTTTTATGGTATCCAGTTATACAATTGAATAGTTGGAGTTGGTATACTGTTCGTTTTTATCAGAGATTGTTGATTTGCTTGTAGGCCGACTAGCTTGGGCTTTCCCTAAGCCTTATTGTAGGACAAGTTGATATTGGCTGTTGATAGAGGAAAAATCTTTACCTTCTTGCATGTAAGGCTCAAAACAAGGTTCTTTAATAAGCATGGTCTTGCATACAAAGGCATAGGAATGACGTCTTTCTCAGCTGAGCTGTAACTTGTAAAACCCCTGTAATACTACAATACGTCAAACTATGCAAAGATTATTTCAATCTTAATTTGAATTTGCTCTTCTGCACATTATGTGGAGAATGTCAATACTTGGGGCAAACCAACAAAAGTGACTGATGTACCATTTGTAAAAATTTCCCAATGAAAAACAACCCCGGTTTCAACAAAAACTGTGGATCATTAGAGTTCTATTGATGAAAGATTTTTACTCAAATTAGACTGAAACACAAAGTTGATGAACCCTCTTGCAACAGTTGTTCTAGTGTTTGAATCTGCATCGGCACCTGCTTGGATCAAATTAAAATCCTAATAAGAGTAGAGAGACACATTCAAGGAGTATAATCAGAAACACCAAGTGTAAACAAGAGGGCATAAGCCTAAAAGTGTAGCAATAGCTCAACATGGTAATAGAATATATGACCCTTTCAGATATCCAAGGGTTAAGTGTGGAATTTGTTTTCCGGTTAAGCGTACAAGTAGTAGAACATAAAGCAGAAAATGAAACTACTACTTTGTTTCTGAATGAAGTCGTTCTGCATAGGAACTAACTAGATTTTGCGTCTATATGATTTGTCTCTCATTAATATCACTGAAGGCATTTCATTAGCAGTCTTGGATCGGAACTAATGGCAATTTACCCCCATATGCATCCGGCAGCTGGCTCTCATCAATATCACCAAGTAATGTGGAGTTCAGCTTTTTGTTCTCAACAAAAATGATCTGCAACATATTGTAAAAGACCTAATGAGTTGAACTAGGCTGAAAGATGATGATAGTAACAATTACTATGTATATATGATTCCATATGCTTCATTTATTATTATTAGAAACCTCATATAACAAATTACAGAACAGATAAATTCCTGGGATGCAAAATGTTTCAAGAATGCCATAGTCACTATATCATGATATGTCTTTTCCATTATGGCAGTCCCTAAATTCAGTACAGCAACCTTATTTCCACACCATGTGTACTCATACAAATCTGGCTCATCCCCTAATGCTTTGGCTGATGAGAGATTTACCTCCTGATTTCCTGGCCTAAATGTATGATGGCTCTCTTTAACTACATTAATCTTAGCAGTCAGTATCCTATCAACCTGTAGAGTTCTTCCCAGTTGAATAAGTAGAGAATTATGCAGTGTCTCCATTCATTTTTAATATGGCAACACATATGCAAACTGGTATGATCATGTAGTTCCTGATACAACTTACTTTACCTTTTTTTTGGTTTTGTCATCGATAAAAGGGTAAACCATCTTCCAAGCAGTCATGAATAGGTAAGGTGCATGGACGATAAATAACTTGCCAAGCCTCTCCGGATAGCAATCCTGTCCAATTTACCAATATCTGTTATTTACTTATCTGGTGTGGTTAAATGTTCGGTTACTGCCTAACCAATTAATGAAATCACTGGGCATCCTTTTTGATGGAAGGGAGCAAGCAACATCGAACCTGTAAGATTGTTAGAGCTGCCAAGTATCCACGAACGTCACTATTGACGTACCCCCATCCTTCGAGATCTGCAATGGATAAAAACTTCTCCTGCCCTGCTGGCATTCTGAAAGACAGATACAACATGGTGAATATCATGGAGCTGATATCTGGAAGATAAGATTCAGACCTAATCTCAGCCATATTGACTTCAGCACACAAATTCTGGAATAATTCTAAAACATCAATAACCCCTTTCCTTCTTTTGGTGGTGATGATTATCCCTTAAAAAGATCTGACTAAGCTGATAGAAGTACAAATAATGGTGTGGGAGTTACCAATGCCATAAGAGTGTGTGTGAGTTACCTGGCACATATCTTTTCAAGAGTGTAGACTACAAAACCTGCAAAGAAAGGACAAAATTCAAGCTGGATGCAAGTGATTTGGGAGGTTAATTGAATGTAAGTCTTAATGTTTGATATATCAAAGCCAGTCACATTATATGCAGGTCTTAAGTATACAGCAAATTTCCCTCGATACTGTAATTTCCTGGTCTCTTACGAAAATAAAATTCTCAGAGGACCTAGTGGCCCATACGTTTAAACTCCTCTAGCTTGGTGTGCTTATGCCTCCCACCATAGACAACAACAATAGGGCGCCCCTTCTTGTCCACGCCTTGCATAAACAGCTTGTTATGTGCTAGTTCTCTTGGAATCTCTGACTCTGAGATTGAACCATTTGGCATAAATGCTTTCCTCCAACTGAGGTACTTGAGGAATAGGTTAGAAGCCTTCTCAATGTCATGATCACGAGCCCGTAGAAATCTCCGGATCATGAAATCATCCACTTCCTGCACACCAGGCAATGAATATACATCTAAGTCCTTACTGTTAATTGGGTATGCAGAATCTTTGCATTAAACACTAATTTCGTTTAACTAAAGTACAAGTGGAGTGAGGAATTGTATATAGGAAACTAATGATTTTATCAACATTTCTGATAAGTCACCATTACAATTTACATTCTATATATATTCCTTCATTTCCTTCCAATCCAACCCATCGTACAAGCTGAATTTCAGTCAAAGCTTTATACTTTAAGCAATATTAGCAGCAGTGGATACACTGATCAACCAAATTCAGCATCAAAATTTCTAATTTGACTTTATTCCAACACCAGAATTATCAACAAAAAAACAAGAGTATCAAAACCAAAAAGAGAAGAGAACCAAGTTCCAACCTTGGAGGAGGAATCTTCTCTTTCCACAAGAGCTCTCATGATCCCCACTTTGCTTTTCTCAATCTCATTGCTCTCCAAGCTCTGCTGCTCTTCCACTGCCTCATGTACTTCCACACCAATCACACCATTTTTCTCATTTGACCCCATACTTCCTTTTTTTTTTAATCAAAGTTCACTTCTTTTTCTTCGCCACAACAGAACCCAGCTTTCCAGATTCTTGTTAAATATGAAGAAAATGAAAGATGTGGATGACTTTAAATGCAGGCAGTTGAGGAAAAAGGAGAGTTAAGATGGATGAGCTGGGTTGCCGATCCATGGAATTTAACGGATTTTGGAGTTAGAAGTGACCATCCGTTAAAGGCAAACAGAGTCGTCGCTTTTGAAGACTTGAATGTTTCTTCAACTCCAAACTACATTATTGACTAATATTTAATTATTCACCCAAACAAATGAAACTCCATTGGTTCTTTTGGTAATATGAAACTCCGTTGTTGACTCTTCCTTCTCCTCCTTTTCTAGATTGATCAAAAGTTGGGCCGATACAAAAACCTTGGGCTTGATGGAGTTAACTGAAAATAACATAGGGCACTTGTTTCAGATGAAGAAAAGTTGTTTCTTGCTTCTGTAGAGTTGTTTCATTTCAACAAATTCCCCTAAACTTAGCTGGAAATTACGTGAGAGTTTGAAACATACCAAATTGACGAGGTAAATGTATTGTGTTGTAGCGAGTATATACGCTTTATTTATGCATGTTTCACCCAAAATGCTTAGTTCTCGAATTTCAAACTCATTTGTTACGATATCAATCTCAAGTGTGCTGAATTAAATCACTTATATATTTTTCTCTGAAATTACTCAAACAAATAAAACTACTTGTGAACAATTATTTTTTTAAAAAGGACTACTTGTGGTACTTAAAAGATCATGCATTTGGTTGCCGATAGGTTTTAAAATTATCCTACACAACAGTGTTAAGAAGAAACAAAACATGCATAAATGAGAAATAAACAATTTAATAAATTAAGGGCATTATTGACATTAGAATTCCAGTATTTGCTTAAATAATAGAGATGAGATCTCAATGAATTCTAATTCAAGCCATATTTTTCTAACCAAACCAACTTCCAACATCAAGTATAGTTACCAAAATCCATTACCAATCACATTAAGCTTAATATGTTAGGTCATAATATCAACCTCAACCTTATTACCATATAAACATGGACAAAAAGATTTAAAGATTATATGAGTCTCACTCTTGTAACTTAAAAACTCTAGTAATCCCAATCCTTTTTTAGCCATGCCACCAAAGCTTTTGTTATGTTCTCTTTTACATCTCACTCGTGTATAGCTTTAGGAGGTATCAGCATATATGGACAACTTTGAGACTTGGTGCCGGGAAATCGATCAACAACAGAGGTGGCTTCTATTTTCTATAACAGAAACAAATATGTCGCTTATGAAATGGACTGGTCATCAAACTAGCAAAACAAATGGAGCTTTCATTAGCCCACATACGATTTATTACGTGTTTGCTGCGAATCTCATTTTAAGAGAAAATGGAACTTCACTGTTTCTTCAAGCAATTCCTCTTTGAATTTCTCTATCAACCCTCACCTGAAATCACATATTTATTATTCATTTACAAAAACCTAGAGTCCAAGAAAGCTTTCCCAACTACCACCCCATATGATGTCCCAACCATATGGCCTTGTTCATATATACTGCCTTCCCGGTTTATCTGACATGAAATCCGGGAGGCCCATTGGGATTTTCAGTCAAATCAGGTTTCTCAAAGATGAGGATGGGAATGTGGGTTCTTGCTCTTCTTTGTGTTTATGGGTTTGTTTGGGGAGTTGGTGCTGATAAGAATGTAAGAACTGAGCGGATTTCAGGTATGTTTCTCTTTGTTCATATTTAGTTTTGTTTCCAAGAAGGTTTCTTTTTTAGCTGTATGTGCCAATATAAGCTGTAGCACTTGTTTCCATTAAGCCACAGTTATGAATCAAGTGTTGAAATCAGTAGTTCTGTAATTTTGCTTTCTCTAATAAAAAGGGTTCAGTCTTTTTTGTTGCATTTGATGTAGAATAGAATTGGGGCTAGTATGATTACCAATAGAATATGACTAATTTATGAGTAATCATGGGGAATTGGAAGAAAGTTTTTTCCATTTTTTTTTGGTTGATAAAGCACTAGGGAAAAGAATAAGAAAGAAAAATAAATCTTGAGAAAGGCTTTAAATTTGTTCTAGCATTTGTTATGTTTGATGTGTATGTTTTGTACAATGCAGGTAGTGCTGGTGATGTATTGGAGGATAATCCAGTTGGCAGGTTGAAAGTTTATGTGTATGAGCTGCCTAGCAAATACAACAAGAAACTTCTTCAAAAAGAGCCAAGATGTCTGAACCATATGTTTGCTGCTGAGATCTTTATGCATAGGTTCCTCTTATCCAGCGCGGTTAGAACACACAATCCGAATGAAGCAGATTGGTTCTATACTCCTATATACACAACTTGTGACCTTACCCCAACTGGCTTGCCATTGCCCTTCAAATCACCACGGATGATGAGAAGTGCAGTGCAGCTCATATCTAGTAACTGGCCTTATTGGAACCGGACAGAGGGAGCCGATCACTTCTTTGTTGTTCCCCATGACTTTGGAGCCTGCTTCCATTACCAGGTAACCCTTCATACTCTTAATACAGTATTTGGGGAAGTATCTGAAGTTCAGAAAGTTGACTTTATGAAATTGAAATCTTGTAACTGCTAAAGAGAAGTAAAGACAACCTCAATGAGATCAAATTCAATATGAAAATATTATATACTTGGAAATTACTCAATTTTCTCATTATGGCATAGTTCAATTGCGTCTTGCTTGATTTGTTTGAGTTTCCTGGTTTGATTGGGTCACAAGTACTTCAGTATGTCAATCACCATTTCCAAAGTAAGGATTTATGTGGTATGCATGATTTGAAAAGAATAAAAATGATGACTTTAGCTGCAAGCCTGTAACTATAGTTTATATCAGACAATGTGACTATAGATGCAAATTTGAAATCGGGACTTTAATGGAATTGAGCAATGTGTTTGTTTTAAAATTGGGACTAGCAAACCTCTACTAGTACTGACCATAACTTGGAGTATGCTGGCATTCTGTAGGAGGAAAAAGCTATTGACAGGGGCATTCTTCCATTACTCCGGCGTGCAACATTGGTTCAAACCTTTGGACAGCGGAACCATGTATGTTTGAAAGAGGGTTCAATCACAATTCCTCCATATGCTCCACCACAAAAGATGCAGACCCACCTGATTCCTCAGGAAACTCCGAGGTCCATCTTTGTCTACTTTCGCGGCCTGTTTTATGACATTAATAATGATCCTGAAGGTGGATACTATGCCAGGTATGTTTGTACTATACTTTCAGACATTATTCAAGAACATTGTTCTTCCCTTTAAATTATATAAAACTTGCATGTTTTTCTTATGCTGTTTTATGAGATGGCAACAACATGAACTTGAAAGTTTGTCTATGTATCTAACCTCTATGCTGAATCTTCTTGATTGGCAGAGGTGCAAGAGCAGCTGTTTGGGAGAATTTCAAGAACAACCCTCTCTTCGACATCTCAACTGACCACCCAACGACCTACTATGAAGACATGCAACGATCTATATTCTGTTTATGCCCTCTTGGATGGGCTCCATGGAGTCCGAGGCTGGTTGAAGCAGTGGTATTTGGTTGCATTCCTGTTATTATAGCTGATGACATTGTGCTACCCTTTGCTGATGCCATACCATGGGAAGAAATCGGAGTTTTTGTAGCCGAGGAAGATGTCCCTAACTTGGATACAATTCTCACTTCTATTCCACCAGAAGTGATTTTAAGGAAACAAAGATTGCTTGCAAATCCTTCAATGAAATGGGCCATGATGTTCCCACAACCAGCACAACCAGGAGATGCATTCCACCAGATACTTAACGGCCTGGCTCGAAAACTACCTCATGCCAAGAGTGTTTACTTAAAGGCTGATCAAAAGGTTTTGAACTGGACAGCAGGTCCAGTGGGAGACTTGAAACCTTGGTAATCAAAGTACGAGCAAGGGGATTTTGCATTATCCACCGTCCATTTCCCCACGAGTAATCGGCTTGAAAATATGCTGGAATGTTCTAAAATTGTAAAAGTTTCTTCTTCCTTGCTGATTTTTGTATAGGTGTAGTTGGCATTAAGAAGATCCTTTCTGTTGAAATAGAATAGTTGAAGCATTGGGTTTACCTTGTACCTTTGTCCTGTGTTTTTGTCTAGTCCCCATTATCAAACTGAGAATATGCTGTAACTGTAAACTTTGATATTCTACTACTGAGTTTTGTATAGATTGCTATTATCACCATCATCTTCTTCATTTTTTGGCAGATTTGATCTTAAGTGTGGAATGGTAGATGCCCGGGACATGCTCCATGTCGATATTGATGTCAATTGTAAGGGTCAGATTGATGGGGTTGTGGACCGCCTAGCAGTGAGATCACTTAACCCTTGAGCTAACATAAAGGTCAGATAGTTATACAAGTTGATTAAATTGATGAGCCAAGCTTTGAAGCAAGTCCTTATTGAAATTATTTTGGCTTCTCTAATTTCCAATAACTATCATCCTTTCAAGGTGGAATTCTGTTCCACCTACCCACCACCTTGCTAACAAAACAAGTTGCCATTAGATCTGCATATTATCCTCGTATTAATTTAATCTAGATCCAAAGCACAATGATTAATATGATAAGGTGAGGGAGGATTTGACCAGATGTTGGTACCCAATTGACCTCTAGTTTAGATCCACACTAACTTTTAATGATGTGAATATAAAGCAAATATCTGAACCAGTGAACTAAATTAATTTTTTTCTCAGTGCTTGAACATTTAATGAAGAAAACCCAGATATGCACTGGTACTGTTAGCAGCCAACTGTGGATACACCGGAAAGTCTTTCTTGAAACTTCTAACTGTTTGCCAAATTAGTCACGCTCGCAATCTTGAAGAGTTCCTGAAAGCAACTCACACACTAGCCATGACATTCACATCTGTCTTAGATATTGTTGAAACTGCTACATCTCAGGCACAGAATAATATGGCAATCAAGGCAGTATGAAATCATGGGCTTCAATCTCTCCCATCACTCACAGGATTGTGTTAGCTGAAATCACTCATTCACATAAATCAAGAGTGATTCACCAATCTTGATTGATTCCTAATTCTGTGCTATCTTAATTTGTATTAAATATAGATTATTTCCATAGCTGGTTATATATATATATCATTCTGTAATTGAAATGATTCAAGGAAAATCAATTTCTTCATGGTATCAGTCGCTTAGGTTTAGGATTCTCATACCTGTGTTTTTTTCTCAAATTTTAATTGTCTTAAGTTGTATCATATTTTTCCTTCCTTCTCGAGTCTCTCTCTCCCTCTTGCCGTTATGACCACTTCTGCCCCACCTACCATCCATCCAAATACTTCTCAGTTTATCAAATTAGATGCAACCAATTATCTCCTTTGGCTCCGACAGCTCAAACCATACCTTCGTGGTGCCAAACTTCGGGGTTATGTTGATGGCTCCATCCCGATGCCTCCCACCACCATCACGACTCCAGCTAGTGATGGTAATCCTGCACGCACAGAAACCAACCCTAAATATGATGATTAGATCACTACTGACCAACAAATTGTCAGTACTCTCACCACCTCTCTCACCCCAAAGGTTGACAGACTCACCACCAATTTTGATACCTCCAAAGGTATCTGGGATTGTCTTGCCCAACATTTTTCTCAACAATCTATTGCTAACTCCACCAGCCTCCGTCTCCAGCTATTCGATCTTCAGAATGGGACCCAATCTGTTGATGATTATCTTGAGCATGCTAAGTCTTTGGCAGATTCCCTTGATGCGATTAGTGAACCTGTTTCTGATAAAGATTTGGTTGTTGCTACTCTTACCGGCCTTGGTCCGGATTATCTCATGTTGAGGACAGCTATTGCACAGTCGGATCGCCTTCCCGACTTCTCGGAGCTTCGTGGCCGTATCCTCTCCTTTGATAGTCAGCAAAATCGTAGATCTGATGCTACGGCAACGGCTCTCTTCCAGTCCGCTTCCCCGCCTGTCCAATCTTCTGAAGTGGTTGCTCTACCCCGTGGCCCTGGTTCTAATGCTCAGCCCCGCCGTGATTACAACGGCAAAGGTCGTCGAGGTGGTTTTCCTGGTCGTGGCCGCGGTCGTGGCCGTGGAGGTCGTGGTTATCCTCACCAGCAGGGTCTGTTCTATCAGCATCCTTCTCAGCCTTGGTCAACCCGTCCTCCTTGGTCTAATGGTCTTCTTGTACCTGGTCCAAGCCCTCAAGGCCCACAATGGTGTTTCAACTGTAATACAAATCAGCATGGGCCTCATCATTGCCCGCATCGGTTCTCTGGCCCATCCTCTGCTCCTCCATTTGCTGGTGCTCATTTCTTTGGTGATCAAAGCTGGTACCCTGACACTGGTGCTACCCACCATATGACCTCAATGCCTGTCCAAAATCCTCAGAATTACGGTGGCCCTCACAATGTCTATATGGGAAACGGTGATGCTATGTCGGTTTCTCATTCTGGTAACCTTCCTCTGTTGTTGGGTCCTAAGAAATTTTCCCTAGAGAGAGTATTACAAATCCCTTCTATTCGTAAAAATTTGTTGTCCGTTGCCACATTCACTAAAGATAATCTTGTTTATTTCTTATTCGCCCCAAATTTTTATCAAATTCGTTGTTTACTCACTGGTGCTCTCTTGTTTCAGGGCCCTTGTAAAGATGGCCTCTACCCATTATCTTCGTCCTCCCTTCCGTCCTCTCCTCAAGCCCTTGCCACAGTCAAATCATCCTTGTGGCATCAACGTCTTGGTCATCCTTCTGCCGCTGTCTTGTCCTCCTTGAAGTCTACTCTTGGTCCTTCGTCCTCCTTTAATAATTTTTGCCATGATTGTGCTGTCAGTAAATCTCATAAGTTACCATTTTCTTCCAATAAAAATCATGCTACTAGTTTGTTCCAAATAATTCATAGTGATGTGTGGATGTCTTCTTCACTTTCAGTGTCTGGTTTCAAATATTATGTTCTCTTTACTGATGAATTCTCTCGTTTCACTTGGCTTTATCCCATGCGCCGTAAAAATGAAGTGCTTTCTCATTTTCAAACACTTGTCGCTCTTATTCGAAATCTCTTTAATGGGACCATCAAGTATCTTCAAAGCGACAATGGCACAAAATATGTTAATAATGCATTTTCTCACATTTGCACAACTCTAGGTATTCAACAACGTTTCTCCTGCCCACATACCCCTGAACAAAATGGACTAGCTGAGAGAAAGCACAGATACATTGCTACCATGGCTCGTACTCTCCTTCACACCGCTGGGGCTCCTCCTACTTTATGGGTTGAGGCGGTTCTAACCTCCATCCACATCATTAATATTCTCCCTACTCCTGTTCTCAATTGGGTCACTCCTCATCAACGTCTCTACGACACTCCCCCATCTTATTCTCTTCTTCGTACCTTTGGTTGTTCTTGTTATCCCCATTTAGGTCCTTATGTCTCTAATAAGCTTTCTGGTCAAAGTGTCGAGTGTGTCTTCCTAGGGTATAGCCCTACTCATAAGGGTTATAAGTGTCTCCATCGTCAAACAGGTTGAGTCTATGTGTCGCGTCATGTTTTGTTTAACGAATCTCATTTTCCTTATAAAGATTTGCAGGGTTCCTCTCCATGTGAACTTGAATTGGTGTCCTTATCACATCATGTTCCTCCGCAAGCCCAACTGCCGAGCCCATCGTCATCTTCATCTGACGTCATTGCCTCCAGTCCATCACACTCAGGCCCTCAGCCAGCGCAATCATCTCATGCGCCTACATCTGTCTCAGCCTCTCAATCTTCCACTGTTGATATTTCCCTTGTTCATCATCCTGATCCATCTTCCTCCACACCACCGCCGCCACCACCGTTGCTCCGCTATTCCCGCCGTCGGCCTCCGACCGCGCCAGTGGCTTCAGCCCCACCGCTGCAGCCCCATGATCAGTCTCCTGCACCTACCATCCGGTCTTCTACCATCGCCGCTCCTTCCTCCGTTGCGGCACCCTCTTCTTCTCCGACTGACCCCTGCTCCGTTTCCACCGCATCCGGCTATGTTCCGCCCACGTCGGTCGTACTGGATCCAACTCCTGTTATTGAGCCCGGGCCCGAGCCCGACGCACCAGTTGCTGTTTCTGCACTCGCCGCTGCTCTTCCCCACCGCCCCGGTGTCACTACTCGTCTTCAACAAGGCATTGTCCAACCCAGACAGCGCACGGATGGTACTGTTCGTTATCCGATACCTCGTGCTCTACTCTCTTTGGCTGACACTGTTGAACCTTCATGCTACTCTCAAGCTTCTCAGAAACCAGAATGGCGACAGGCAATGACGGAAGAAATCAATGCTTTGCTCAAGAACAACACGTGGACTTTAGTGCCTCCTTCGTCTTCTCAGAATGCTGTTGGCTGTAAATGGGTTTTTTGGATCAAACGGAAGTCTGATGGCTCCATTGAACGGTACAAGGCTCGTCTGGTTGCTAAAGGTTACCATCAACAGCAAGGTATTGATTTTGGTGAAACGTTTAGTCCAGTTGTTAAGCCTGCTACTATTCGCACTGTGCTTACCATTGCTGTTTCTAGACGTTGGTCCCTTCGACAATTAGATGTTAAAAATGCCTTTCTCCATGACATTCTTCATGAGGATGTGTTCATGGTCCAGCCACCTGGTTTTGTGGATTCTTCAAATCCTACCTATGTCTGCAAGTTGAACAAAGCTCTTTATGGTCTGAAGCAGGCCCCTCGCGCTTGGTTTCAACGTATGTGTTCATTCTTGTTATCTGTTGGCTTTGTTCAGAGTGTTGCTGATCCTTCGTTATTCATTTATCGCCATGGTTCCCATACGATTTATTTTTTGCTCTATGTTGATGATATTGTGGTCACCGGAAGTGATAATCGTCTTCTTTAGTGTTTTATCGATTGTTTGGGACGTGGATTTGACATCAAGGACTTAGGTCCTTTGCATTACTTTCTGGGTCTGCAGGTCACTACTCTTTCAGATGGGCTCCATGTCAATCAGCTCAAATACGCTACTGATCTTTTGACCAAGCATGATCTTTTATTGAGTCAGCCAGTTGCTACACCTATGTCTGCTAAACTTGAGCTCAGTGCCACTGATGGTCCCTTGCTAGAAAATCCAACAGTTTTTCGTGAGCTTCTCGGGTCCTTACAGTACCTCACCATTACACGTCCTGACATCACTTTTGCTGTTAACATGGTGTCTCAATTTATGAGTCAGCCTCGCTCTCCTCATCTGGTTGCTGCGAAGCGAATTCTTCGCTATGTTAAGGGAACCCTTGGCCATGGTTTGCTGATTACGCCTCAACATCAACCGGTTCAGCTCTCTGCATATTCGGATGCCGATTGGGCTGGATGTCCATCCACTAGGCGGTCTACATCCGGCTATCTTGTCTATCTTGGATCTAGTCTCATCTCTTGGTGCTCCAAAAAGCAGCCTACTATAGCTCGGTCCAGTGCGGAATCTGAATATCGCTCATTGGCTCATGCAAGTGCCGAAACCACCTGGTTAGGCTATTTACTGTATGAACTTGGTGCACGTGTTCAGTTTCCTGTTTTGTTACACTGTGATAACATGAGCACTACATATATGGCTTCCAATCCTATTTTTCATGCACGCACCAAGCATATTGAACTTGATTATCACTATGTTCGTGAGAAGGTTGCCCGTGGAAGTCATCGAGTGTGTTACATTCCTACTGCTGACCAGCCTGCTGATTTGCTTACCAAGCCATTGCATAAACACCGTCATCAGACTCTGTCTACCAAACTTGTGCATCCAGGACTGCCCAGTTTGAGGGGGGGATGTTGAAACTGCTACATCTCAGCCACAAAATAATATGGCAATCAAGGCAGTATGAAATCATGGGCTTCAATCTCTCCCATCACTCACAGGATTGTGTTAGCTGAAATCACTCATTCACATAAATCAAGAGTGATTCACCAATCTTGATTGATTCCTAATTCTGTGCTATCTTAATTTGTATTAAATATAGATTATTTCCATAGCTGGTTGTATAGCAGTATATATATATATGTATCATTCTGTAATTGAAATGATTCAAGGAAAATCAATTTCTTCAGATATGAAAGTTGGTATGTGCTGAGGCTGCAGAAAATGATGTGTAACATGGATATTTTGAGAGTTTTAGATAGGTTGAACCTGTTTTCTGTGATATTTGTATACGATTTATTATCCGTTTATTTGTGATTGAACAATCTGTATTTTTCTTCTGTACTTAGATTGCCACATGAATATCTGCATACATCTTAATCAAGCATTTACCTCATATTTGCGTCCAAATTAAGGTAACGCAAGTTGTGACCAAATGCAATTTTGCAAGTGAAGGTTGACGTACAGAAGCATGTTTCCCGATTTCAAGAGTCAGTTTAATAGGAACGTTTACATGAATGTTACATATATCAAATTTCTAAATCAAATAAGTTGTAAAGTTCATGATCTTTTGCTGCTTATAATATTGGCACCAGATTCCTTCTACACATAAAATTAATAGCCATACAAACATTTATACATAATACATACAGAGTACGCTTAACAATAGGATTTCAAATCTGAGGTTTACATTTAGGTGTTCAACCATAATTCAAAATAGCAAGTGGTTATTTTTCCACCAAATTATGTTACAGTATTATGTTTCATTTAATTTCTAATTTCTTTTAAGTTTGTTATTCATTTCCAAAAAAGGGGGTATATGTTTCCAAATAACTTAGGTAATATACCTTAGGTTTAGTGTTGAATGTTTTCACTTTTTTCTTTCTGTTCATATATACCATTAAACCAAATAATAATCAACGTGATCCAAGTTTTAAGATAAAGTTATCCAGATAAAATTTTGTTGAATTATCTAGACAAGGAATGTGACACCAGACCTGAGTAGGCGTTGGTATCTATCCATATATGGGAAGTGAAAACTGCGCAGCTACCAAAACCAAAGTGGAAGTGTGACCAACTAACTGTTCGCATCGACCGATCATTAGAGTCACTGTCTTCACCTGCCGTTTGGACTCTACCAAGAATCAATTTTGCTCTTAAACCAAAACCCAAGTAAGTCTGTTCATCGTTTGTATCGTATTGCCATATAAAGCACAAGACCAAAAACCCTTCTCTTCTGTCTTCTCCCCTCTCCTCTCACCCAGTCTCTCATTTGCTTCACTTTGTTGATCTCATAATAGTAATGGGTTCCATTTCCAAGCTCTCCCATCCCTGCCCTGCTTCCTCTCTCTCCTCCACCTTCAACCCCAAATCTTCTAACCCCAAGTGCTTGATCGGCTTCCTCACAACTACCTCCACCAACAACACCTTCACCTCCAAAGCCAAGCTCTCCGTACGAAGCAAGCCCTCCCCCAGAGGCTCTCTGATGTAAAGTTTCGATCTTTATCTCACTTGTTATTATGTATTTGCTTAAAGTTTTGATCTTTATGCTTTTGATCTCGGAAAATTGTGTTTTTTGGATGGTGTTTGATTGTTTTGTTAAGGTTTTCTTATTGGGTTTGCTTGGTTTTGTTGGCAGAGTGAGATGTGCTCAGGGTGAAGGAAATGGAAGCCCAACAAAGAAGACATACCTCCATGAGCTTTATGACAAGGAAGGACAGAGTCCATGGTATGATAACCTCTGCAGACCAGTTACAGATCTGCTTCCGCTCATTGCTAGCGGTGTCAGAGGTGTTACAAGTAACCCTGCGGTAAATTTTCATCTCTCTTTTGTTATCTATCTCATACTTTATGCTCTTACATGCATGGAAGATATTTTTGTTGATTTGAAGTTGGATGGGAAGTGGGGATAGATGTGAAATTGTTTACTTGGATATGTTTGGTTTTCATGTAGTCGTTGATCTAAATAGTTGTTTATAATGTATGGTTGCAGATTTTCCAGAAAGCAATATCAACTTCAAATGCTTACAATGATCAATTCAGGTATTCCTCTGAGTAATTTAAACTTACCCAAGTGTACATGTTGTTCTTTTGGAGGAGTAGAGTGGTTGTTTAGTGTTAGATCTAATATAAATAATAGAAGAAACATGTAATTATATACTTGTATAGGTGATGGACTGCCTAAGGTTGGAAAAGAGTTCTTTATCGGACAGTACTAAGTTATGCAAGAGGATTAAGGCCAACTATGCGTGCTTGGAGCTATTCTAAGTATCATTATTATTATAATTTTTTCTTTATTGGGAGGGGTTGTCATTGGAGATTCTTTAGTTGGTTTTCATGTATGTATTAGGATCTTAACAATCTAGTGGACTCTAGTGGCATTCTTTGTTCTTCTAGTAGAGGGTCATACTTATAATTAGTTAGTCACATGATCGGCTGGTTCTTGATTCTTGGCATCTAATATTACAAATTTGGATAAATTATTCCAATGCTTAGTAAAAAAAAAGTTCTCATTTTAGTAACTAAAATTAATGAAATTTGCAGGGAACTTGTGCAGTCAGGGAAAGACATTGAAACTGCATACTGGGAACTTGTGGTGAAGGACATTCAAGACGCTTCCAAGCTCTTTGAGTCAATCTATGATGAAACTGATGCTGCTGATGGCTATGTTTCTGTTGAAGTTTCTCCCAGACTTGCTGATGACACTGAAGGGACTGTGGAGGCTGCAAAATGGCTACATAAAGTTGTTTCCCGCCCCAATGTCTACATAAAGATTCCTGCTACTGCCCCATGCATCCCTTCTATTAAGGAAGTTATAGCTAATGCCATAAGTGTCAATGTGACTGTAAGTCAACTCTATGAATCTTTTTTCATTCCTTTTTACTTTTTTTTCCCCTCTCTGTATCTTTGCTTAGCTAGTTAGCGCAGAGTAGATGGCCATTTAAAAATGTCTAAATATACTTTTAATACCGTGTGATGATATAAAACTATATTGCTGAGTAGTTTCTTAGGATATTGTGAATGTTATTTACTTCTTCCACCTTAGTTGTCATAAACTCATGTTTTCTGAGTGATCTCTAAGTTGTATTCTCTCTTATTCAACCAAAATATTTTGGATATTAGTTCACATATTTTCTTTATAAATGAAAAACTAGTACACATACAGCCGAGTCTTAATTGTTATTTTCTCTTAATTCCCATGTGCAGCTTATATTCTCTCTCAGTAGATATGAGGCGGTCATTGATGCGTATTTGGATGGCCTTGAGGCTTCTGGCCTAAATGACCTCTCCAGAGTAACAAGTGTTGCTTCCTTCTTTGTCAGTAGGGTTGACACCCTTATTGACAAGTTGCTTGAGAAGATTGGAACTCCAGAGGCCCTTGACCTCCGAGGAAAGGTAAATCAGATACGATACTTCCATTAAATTGCTGGTCAAAGAACCTAGATGTTCGAGACCTGCTCATCCTGTGAATTAAATGTTTTAGGCTGCAGTAGCTCAAGCCGCTTTAGCGTACCAACTATACCAGAAGAAATTCTCTGGTCCCAGATGGCAGGCTTTAGTGAAGAAGGGTGCTAAGAAGCAGAGGCTGCTGTGGGCCTCAACCAGTGTCAAGAATCCCGCCTACCCTGATACTTTATATGTTGCTCCTCTCATTGGTCCTGACACGGTGAGTCATTTCCAACCTGATATCTAGTGCTTAATGGTTATTACTTATCATGATCATATGTCAGTAGTGATGATGGTTATTACTTGGTGGTTTAATAGATTCCAGAATTGAAAGCTGTACTATTCAATCTTAATTTGTTGAATAAAATTGCTGAATATTCTATTCCAATTTTTCGTTCGTAGGTTTCAACCATGCCAGACCAAGCTCTGCAAGCCTTTCTCGATCATGGAACTGTTTCAAGGACAATTGATTCCAATGTATCTGAGGCTAAAGGCATCTACAGTGCACTTGAGCATCTAGGAATTGACTGGAGCTATGTTGGTGACCAACTCGAACTTGAAGGGGTGGACTCTTTCAAGAAGAGTTTTGACAGCCTGCTTGATACTCTGCAAGAGAAGGCAAACTCTCTTAAATTGGTTAGTCTGTAAGATGTGATGATTACTTTATCCAAGTCAATAAAGCCGCTGGGGTTCTGTCTTCCTGTAAATTTAGTCTGAGTACGTGCTTTTTAAGGAGATAGTCATGTTTGAGGAGTTCATTCCAGCTTCTTAGTCGAGATGTTTAATTTTTGCTTGCTTTAGTGTTTTGACATTGTTTATATATATATATATATATATATATATATATATATATAATCCTTCCCATACCCTCTGATCAATATGATGCTTCAAATTGTTGGACAACTTTCTTCATGAGTTTGTACGGTAGTATTCAAAGAGATGATGAAAATTCATGGGGATGTAAAATACATGGTTCATGTTTCATCTGGAATTGAGTTATTGCCCAATTGGTCATTATTATCTGGAATTCGAAGAGCTGATGGCCATTGTTTTTTTATGGAGAGCTGTTGTAAACAGAAAATATTAAAGCCTAGTCTCATTTTCCTGGTGTCAAGCTTCATATTAATGTAACCTAGAGTATTTAAGTCAGTATTCTTTTCCACATGTGAAATAAGGACCATAGCATCAGCAGGTATGAAACATTGGGTAAACTAGCTGTTGAAACATATGACTTTTGTATTATTGCTTCCACAATTTTCCTATAAAATGCATCCTCAGCCTTTATCTCCTTGGCTCAGCTAGAGTGAAAATTGGAGAAGGTAGTTCCAAAGCTTTTCTTCTTGGCTTTTGTTCATGTGCATAACCATTCCTAGGACACTGTAGTAGCATTGAAGAAAATAGAGAAATTGTCCAATGGTTTCAAAAGCTCGAGCTCGACAACTCAAAACCGAAGCTTCACTGTCAAAAAACTCTCCCCTATTTTATCTTGCCTGTTAAGATACCACCAGCCCCCACGTTTTAATATAACAGGTGTGTTCCACAGTTCCACTCCTCTCTCATGACTCAATGTCTGCATCCAGCAATACTGTTACTTGGATAATGAGCACTAAGCGGAGCATTTCTTCTCATCACCATAATACTTCAAAGCCATGGTATGAATGTATTGTAGTTGCTCCTCTTATTTTCGTACGCTGATTCCATCTAAACCATTGAAACCTTCACTCAGATTGCACATTCGAAATTTCTCTTCACACAAATCGTCGTTGTATTCATATACTAGACTTGGCTGCTTCACACAAATCATCATCCTTGTATTCATATGTTAAGCACCTAGGCTTCACCCCTACGATTGAGAACAATCCTTGTTCTACATCTTTAAAGAACCGTCTCATTATGTTTAATATAATAGATCTATTCTTCCTTTCTAAGAAAGCGGTGGAATGAAAAGGATGATCCATATATTATTATCTATATGTTTCTTAGACGTCTATATGGTGTTACTCTACTGATCTTACTTTCGGTATTGACATAAGCTTGTAGTTTCAACAAAAACTTGTAGTTTCAAACTCTCAGTAATAGCTAATTAATGTGTTTCAAATGCAGGGATGAGGCCAGTTGTAATGGGGGCTGAGGCCAGAGGACTCAGAGCCAAAAGTTCGTAGGGATATCGATGTGCTGGAGAAAGAGCAACTGTGCAACAGTTTGCTGCAGATGCTTCTGCATCAAAGATTGTTAATGCGTAATTAGCCGTACAAGTCATCACTCTCGGCTAGCCAGTTCTGTTGGGAGGACGCATATATATATCCGCTAGAGAAGATTGATCCGTCGTCGACGTACCGTACCTACGTGCTTAGAATAAACGTCGGTGTTGTCTTCTTGTGTTAGTATGGTGATACATGTAACGTGCAATATGGTGATATATTGCAGTACGATTATTCTCAGAGTTTCAAAATCAATATACCAAATCATCAACAATAGCTGTTAAAAAAAAAAATTCATCAACAATAGACTGTCAAAAAATTTGGTGTTGTACATCTATTGCGAAAGTTTGTCATGCAGAAACAAACCAAGGACATTTTGTTATGCGAAAATTTGAAAACTATAGTATTTCCTAAACAAGAAGAAATTGCACAATCTAATAATGAAATTATAGCTAAAACCGAGTTAGGCGAAGCTTGAGCATACTTAAAAAGGACATTGCAATATTGTATCTAGTTAAATGAGATGGATAAGAGTTTGAGGCATTCAAATGTTCGCGTATGGTTTTGTCTTTCGTAGGAGCTATGGGTGGCTTTTTGTGGTTTGATTCTCAGTTTTCGAATTAATATGCTCTTAAAAATACTCAGCAAGAACAAAACGTGAGCTGCTAGAATCAATCCATCTAGACCCAGAATTAGCCTACTCTTTGTTCTGTCTTTACATATATGATACCCAAAGTCCCAAATGCATGCATGAAGAATAAGCTGTTTTCATTACCTTGAGTATAAAATAACAATTAGAGACTTTAATTACAATAAGACAGAGCCTACTAGGCATATTTCTGTTATTTGTATATGATTACCTTTCATAATCTGTTTCGCAGAATATTAGTTTAACCAAATACGAATTGTCAAAGGGTATATAACACATGGAAAAGAAGAAGAAGACGTTTGCCAACCAAATCAGAATTGGTCATTTTTCTAGAGTGAACAGTAGTATTGTTCAAGGAGAACGGGTACGTGGGCAGCAAAATAGTGACCAGGGCCTTCGTTTGACTTAACTCAAAGTTCCCTATAAATAGATCTGAGCTTAACCCTACTCTTCATCACCTTCAATCCTTAACTCCATTTGCAGTACTTACAGGTTTAACTTGGTTGCTTCGACTACAAGTTATTACATGTACAAATCGTAAATTAGTTTCGTTATTGAGTGGGGGAGTTCAACTTTCAAATGATGAAGTCTCTTAGCTCCAATGCAAATGTTGCCTCAGTTGCACTGCTCTTGTTGCTTGCCCTAATGAGCAGAGCAAGCTCAACTCCACTCTCGTCGACATTTTATGACAAAACTTGTCCCAACGCTCTCGCTACAATCAGAAAGTCCATAAGAACAGCAGTGTCAGTTGAACGTCGGATGGCAGCCTCCCTAGTCCGCCTGCATTTCCATGACTGCTTTGTTCAGGTACTAATATATAACTATATAAACAAGTGATGCCGTTCATTTTGAAGTTTGAACTATAACTTACGGTGCCGTACTCATGTGTTTGCAGGGTTGTAATACATCAATCTTACTTGATGATACTGCTTCTATCGCTGGCGAAAAGACCGCACGGCCTAATCTGAACTCGTTGAGAGGGTATGGAGTCATAGATACTGCAAACTACTGCAAAGTTTGCAGTGGAGAAGCTATGTCCTGGTGTAGTTTCTTGTGCATATATCGTCGCCGTGTGATAGGAGTATAAAATGCGACGTTCTTAACATGTTTTACCCTTATTTATACTTTACTTTTACCTTTATTTGCTTAAGATCGAGTCATAATTTAGAGTCATGAACTTGTTGACAGTAGCCACAGAGGGGCTACAGCAGGCCCACAGACCCGCAGCTGGTGTACCAGGGCCCGGCCCGAGGCCCGGGACCAGACCACCAGCACCCGGCCTCGGGGTCCAGCAGTCCATCCTGCTACCAGGGACCCGGGGACAGGGAGCGCCTTCCTGCCAAAGAGGTCACCAGAGTTGCCCTTTGATGTGCAAACAGAAGGAAGCCAGTCTCACATCGAAGGGTGAGGCCAGACTTCACTCCCACCCACCTATATAAGGGCCTCAACTACCCTCATTAATAGGTAACTGATCTCACTCACCGCTTATATACGTGCTCAAGTTGTATCTATTCCAACAGTACTAACTTAGGCATCGGAGAGGAGAAGACCGGCCCGCCCGGTATTCCCCTTAGTAAGCAGGTTTAAGCAGGAGATCACACGAGGATTCATCTGTATCTACCAATCCCCAGGGTTTGTGCAGAAATAATTGGCGTCGTCTGTGGGAATCTAGGAAAAAGAGCCGTGTAAGCATCTGCCGATGGCAGAGAGTTCGGAATCAAGGCAAGAGAGAGGTACCACCGAGGAGGGGCGTGTTGCATTAGTGCAAACGCTCATCTCCACCCCGGTCGTCACGCGGGAGCCGCATGACGACCAGGGCACCGGTCAGGAAGGAGGGAGCTGTGGGAGGCCGTCCGGCATGCCGGGACCGGGACACCACGACGGCTCGCGCGGGAAAGGCTCGACAGAGGAAGGCGGACCAGTGCTCCGGGGCTTCTCCTTGACGTTCTCGGATGATCCGAGCGACCGATCAGAGAGCCCGCACTGTAACAGTGATCGGGATCCCACCTACAGCCCCGACCAGAGCAGTATGGCGGGAGAGATACGGGCAATGGCCGCAGAGGTCAGCCGTATGCGTGAGGAGGGCGACAGGGACAGAGCCAAGTCCAACGCCCGGTACGAAGAGATAGAGGCGGTGAACGCTGCCCTGGTAGCCGCCCTAGAAAGAGGACAACAGCGCAGCGACGCTATGGCCAGGGCGCAAGCGGCACCCCCGCCAGTCCGAACTTAGCAGTTCGAGGCAGGGCAATCCTCGGGCGGTCGGCCCAGTGATCCCGTGCGAGAAAAGTCACCGGCCGGCGCAGGGCCGCCGAAGGGCACGCCGATACCCCGCCAGTCCCACACTTCGTTTGTGGATGAAGTCGAGACCCTGACTGCACGGGCATTGTAGATGCTAGCCAACACTGTGTCGGATTTGAAGGCCCAAATGGAGGCCAACGAGAGAAGAGCTGCACGGCCGATGGAAAGCGCATGGTTCAATAAGCGTATGGGCCATTTCTCGTACCGGGTCATGGAATCGGGAAGGTCTGGTAACCAGAAGTCCCTCAAGCTCACCTATTCGGGGTCCGGCTGCCCGTACCAGCACCTGGACAGTTTTCGGTCCCAGACATGCGTCAAGGGCTACTCTGATGCAGTATGCTGCAACATCTTCCAGGAAACTCTGTCTGGAGAGGCGCTTAGCTGGTTCTATGAGCTTCCGGCGAACTCGATCGAGGCTTTCGAACAGTTAGCCGACCGGTTTGTAGGCCGCTTCATCCTCCGGGTTGAGGGAGCCCGGACGTTGACCATTCTCTTCAACTGTATGCAAGCGCCTGGAGAGGAGCTGATGACCTTTGTCAACCGTTGGCAGACGGCCACGGCCGGGGTTCGGAACCTTGACAAGGGCATCGCCGAGATGGCGTTCAAGCAAGGGCTCCAGTCAGGGAAGTTTTCCTATGCCGTCCGGGTAGAGCTCTCACAGGGGTATGACGAGTTGATGGCTATGGTCATCCGGCATGCTCAGGCCGATCACGAGACGTACTGGCACCACCTGCTGAAGAGGAAGCGGGATGAGCAGCATGAAGACCATCCCCGGGAGGAGAACCCCCCGCCCAGCCAGGAGGACAAGCCCAGTCAGCGGACCGAGAACCGCGCCGCTCGACCCAACCGACACAACAACAGAAACTGGGCGCAAAGGCAGCAGAGGCCTTATCCTGATAAGCCCCAGGGCGAGCACAAGTCGGCGCCGTACCGGCAAGAACGCCCCCTGGCAATTATGCCAGCACCACCGGCCGGTCAAGAGGTCTTCACCACTCTCACCTCTTCGTATGAGGATATTTTACTTGAGAACGGGAGCGTCATTCCCCCACCGCCCAAGAGAAAGTACCCGAAGGGGAAACTTACCACAGCACAAACGGGCAAGTACTGCTCCTATCATGATGAAGCTACTCATCGAACGAGTCAGTGCTGTGCTCTCAAGACAGCGGTGCAGGGTTTGATTAATAACGGCCAGCTCCAGCGGTACGTAGGGGAAAGGAGAGCAGATCCCGACCGGGAGCAAGACCAGGGCTGGTAGGCTCGCCCAAGCCTCCGATTAGTTTGGCATACATCCGGTTTAACTGTTGTAACACCACAAAATATATATGCAAACTACTTTTGAGAAATTCTACCGGCTCCGCAAATTCAAATATATTCATAGTCAAGCAATCATACAAGCAGTAACCGTTCCGGAGAAATTACAAGAAAAAAGAGCAAGAGAAAAATCCTAAGGAGCCACGCCTCCACCCTCAGCAGGCAATCCGCCAGCCTCTCCTGCGGTAGCCTCGTCGTCGACCTCTGTTCCGGCGCCGGCTCTGGCTCGGGGGGACTTGGTACCGTTGGTAAAAGAATCTAAGTCCGAGCGAATCACTTCTTCCGGCTGCCCCTCCACCGGCTGCTAATGGATGTCCGACTGCTCATTGATATCTCCTTCAGCAACAGTCGGCATCTGGGAAGTGTCCAGCCACCCCTTCTCTGCCCATTCCTCGTACGCATCTGAGATGCCCGATTCCCTGGCCTGTTCCAGGAACTGGTCGCTCTGATGATACTTGAGAACGAACCGCTCATAGAGTTCCGGGTCTTCCTCCCCGGTAGCAGCAGCGGCATTGGCGCGCAGAGCGGTGGCTCCCATCTGGAGCTCATCCACTTTGGCTTCCAGCGCGGCCCTCTCAGCTTCGGCCCGCTCCTTCTCCCTCTCCAGGGTTCGGATCTGCTCCTCCTGCTTCTTGGCCCTCTCCTCCGATCTGGCCTTCTCCCGATCCGAGCGGGACTTCTCCACCTCCAGGCGCTGTCGGGCCTCTGATAAAGCAGCTATCTGCCTCTTCAGCTCCGGCAGTTCCTCGCTCGCGTCCGGTTGGTACAGACTGTACAACAACTGCATAACAACAGAAAGTTAGTCAAGCAGTAAGAGAAAACAAGCTACAAGCGGTGTAGTGGCACCAGTTTGTGCTTACCCGAAGGACGGATTCCTTGCATTTTGGGCGGTTCCCGCCCGTCAGGTCTCCGGTTACCCCAGGCCTGTCCAGGCCAAGGCTAGCCAAGTCCGCTGCCACCTGCCGGACGAATGCACTGTCCGGGCTTCCCCTCGGTGCCTCCGCGGGCGCGGGGCTACTCTGCCGAGCGGCGGCGGCCTTCTCCCCAGCGGAGCCAGGCGCACCGCTAGTTATCTTAAGCCGTTTGGCCAGGCTCTCCCTGGACGAACCGCCGGTGAGCGTCACCAGCGTGGAGGGAGGAATGTCGGCGCCCCTCCGCTTCTCTCCCCGGTCGTTCGGAGAAGAAGAAGATTGTGCGCCTACCCGGGAGACCCAGGTCACGAGCGCAGCTGCCCCCGGACGGTTGGGGATCCGGTTCACTCCGCCGGGGATCTTCACTGGCCCCCCGGTAGACTTGCCCTTACCGGGCACCGCCTTGGGCGCAGCGGGATGGCTCTTCACATGCCTCAGGATGTAGGCGCCGTCATCAACATCCATGGCCTCGTCCACCGAGGTCCGCGCGACGGTCTCGCCTTTCTCCTTCAGCTTGTTAAGAAGGTCTTCACCGTCCATGGAGAGAGTGGTTTCGGGCTTGATGACCGCCCGAGAAGATGCACCTGCAGGACAAGCAAACAGTTAGTATTTTTCAACACAATTAGCAAAAGTGCCCCCGCTATGACTTGCTACGCACCGGGATCCCGCCCGAGACAACAGTATTCCAGCACTTCTCGCAGGATGAAGTTGTAAGAACTCCGTTCCAGATAGTCCCAACATCCGAGGATAGTCGAGATCCTCTCCTGCTCCAGCTCGGATAGCTCGAACGATTGGTTGCCTATAGGCTGGAAGGCACCAGGAACCCGGTACATCTTCCTACTCATCTGCCACTTCCCGCCCGCCATCACCACCTTCTTTCTCCAGCTGTTATCTACCCAGGAAGGCATATTAGTGATGATCGATTGGCCTGCCCGGGTGTTGAAGAACAGGCAACCCCGGGACCCCTGCTTCCTCGAGTAGGACAACCTATATAAGGCCCGGAATTCGTTTACCGTTGGCACTCATTCCGGACAGCTCATATAGGCAGCCGAGGCTTAGTAGTCGCCTCCACTGGAGCCCAGGAAGCTGCGCGGGCGACACTTGCAACGCACTCAGCATATACTGCACGAAATCTGGCAGCGGGAGCGAGAATCCATGCCGAAACTGATCCTGATGCACGGCAACCCAACTTGCCTCCGGGTTGTAGGCTGACTCTCCAGGATTCAATGGTCGTAGCAAAACCTCATCTGGGATACTCCACGTTTCCCGGAACGCCGCAATCTCTCCAGGGGTCATGCTACCCTCCGGTTCATCACACACCACGGCATCTTTTCCTCTACCCATGGTGTAGCGCACGGTCGGAGCACCGGCAAGGCGCACCTCGTGTGGTATTTCAGTCTCCGGGGATTCGGTCCCGGAAGACGAAGCCGAAGACGAAGCCCCGCTCCCGGAGCGGTTAGCGGCTTCGGTCTCCTGGGATTCCGAACCGAGCCAGTCCTCCAATCTCTCCACATCATCCACGATAGGATGTCTGGCAGCCGATTCGGAAGCCCCATCAGAGTTTGAAGAAGACATCTTAACCTAAGGAGAAGAAAACAAAACCCTAGCGCTGGTCAACAACAGGCTAGAACAGCGCCCTCTGCGGCCCCTCCCCAAGATCGCCGCAGACGCTCCGATTAAAACAACTCAGTCGGCGACAGAGATCCCTCCCCCCCGCCGCAAAACACCAAAAGCAAAAACAAGAACAACACCGGGGCAAGGAAAGAAACTTACCGATTAATATGCTCAACCAAGGAAAGTCCGCCCTGCAAAAGCAGCGAGCAATGGTAAGAAGCAACTGAAGGGCGCTTGAAAGCAACGGATGCCGTAGGCCAAGGAACTGAGAGCTTTCGCCGGATTTCTCTCTTTCTCTTGGTCTCTCTAAAAGCAAGAAGCAAAAACAGAAAGAAGAGCAGAAGAGGCCCTTTTATAGGGGGGACCGGTGCCCTAGGCATTTGAAATCCCTCCAAAATACGCAATCAGGGCAACTCAAACGCCTGCGAATCCAGGCCCTCCATCTCAAGACCGCTCCCTACTGGCACGTGTCCCAGTATTGGTAAACTGCCCATGCCATCATAACTGATGGGACTGATGGACTTCCTCCTTAAATGCATGTCAGCCACTTGTCTCGCACGCTGGAGACAGGGTAGTTAGGAGCGGGAACTGAGGCGTCAGGCCCCCCCCCCCCCCCCTCCACTTCCCTAGGCTCACCAGCTATATCTCACCGGTTATGATCTTTCAACCGGCTTGAAGACCTCTCATCGGTTATGGTTTCCCAAACCGCATCGAAAGCATTGTTCCGGGTACGAGCCATCCATCCGGTACCATGGAAGTTCGCGGTTATGATCATTCAACTGGCTGCATGGCATCTCACTGCATTCCACTGGGGGACTCGTCTCGATATGGCAGGACGCCCGGTCGAGGTCCACCCATCTGCCTCTCACCGGTTATGATTTTTCAACCGGCTTGAAGACCTCTCATCGGTTATGGTTTCCCAAACCGCATCGAGAGCATTGTTCCGGGTACGAGCCATCCATCCAGTACCATGGCAGTTCACGGTTATGATCATTCAACCGCTGCATGGCATCTTCACTGCATCTCACTGGGGGACTCGTCTCGATATGGCAGAACGCCCGGTCGAGATCCGCCCACCGGTTACGTAACATTCAACCGGCTCGAGACCATCTCCCCGGTTATGATCATCCAACCGGTTCGAGAGCATCCTTTTTCCGGGAACGAGATCCACCCGGTCCCATGGCATCTCACTGGGGGACTCGTCTCATATGACAGGACGCACCGGTCGAGTCCCGCCCGGTTCCATGGCATGACCCCGGTTATGAGAACATTCGACTGGCATGGGCTTTATACACCCGGGTGAGTTTACATCTAACACATGTACTCTTGTCCACCAGTGATAAAAACACTGCATCGCACTGAACTGCGATCAACATGGGGCTGCACGGCGAGCTTTTTCACCTCAACGCCACCCCCCTTACCTCAACGCTTAATCAACACAAGCTGAGAAGAACTAGCAAGTGTTCACCCGGTGCTTCCAACAGACCGCAACACCGGGGGCCACCCCCCCCCCCCCCCCCCCCCCCGCAGCCTAGCAATATGGACCCGTCTCGATATGGCAGAACGCCCGGTCGAGGTCCCATACTCATGGACTCGTCTCGATATGGCAGAATGCCCGGTCGAGTTCCCATGCTCTCCGCTTCGTACCGATATGGCAGAACGCCCGGTAGAGGCCCAGTTGCTCTCCGCTTCGTACCGATATGGCAGAACGCCCGGTAGAGGGCCCAGTTGCTCTCCGCTTCGTACCGATTTGGCAGAACGCCCGGTAGAGGCCCAGTTGCTCTCCGCTTCGTACCGATATGGCAGAACGCCCGGTAGAGGCCCGGTTGAACTCCGCTTCGTACCGATATGGCAGAACGCCCGGTAGAGGCCCAGTTGCTCTCCGCTTCTTAGTTGAACTCCGCTCCGTACCGATCTGGCAGAGTGCCCGGTCGAAATTCCATGCACACATCTTTTGCATGGCGGATTTCAACGCCCCATTATCATTCCATGCACACATCTTTTGCATGGCGGATTTCAACGCCCCATTATCATTCCATGCACACATCTGTTGCATGGCATCATCTCATACACTCTCCGGGTTTCACCCCACTCCATGCTCATAGCACCACAACACTTGAGCACAGTACTACTTATATTACAAACGTACTCATAAATTGTTGCTCACCATCGGAAACAGGTACTCACCCCGGTCACGCCCAATCTTCAACGCGGACTTGGGGACTGGGCACCGTTGGGTTGGTAACCCTGCGGGTCTGCAGGGCATGAGCAAGGCAGATTAAGTCCCTATTCAAGATAGCACTTGACCGGGAACTTGGGGGACTTGTTGACAGTAGCCACAGAGGGGCTACAGCAGGCCCACAGACCCGCAGCTGGTGTACCAGGGCCCGGCCCGAGGCCCGGGACCAGACCACCAGCACTCGGCCTCGGGGTCCAGCAGTCCATCCTGCTACCAGGGACCCGGGGACAGGGAGCGCCTTCCTGCCAAAGAGGTCACCAGAGTTGCCCTTTGATGTGCAAACAGAAGGAAGCCAGTCTCACATCGAAGGGTGAGGCCAGACTTCACTCCCACCCACCTATATAAGGGCCTCAACTACCCTCATTAATAGGTAACTGACCTCACTCACCGCTTATATACGTGCTCAAGTTGTATCTATTCCAACAGTACTAACTTAGGCATCGGAGAGGAGAAGACCGGCCCGCCCGGTATTCTCCTTAGTAAGCAGGTTTAAGCAGGAGATCACACGAGGATTCATCTGTATCTACCAGGCCCCAGGGTTTGTGCAGAAACAGAACTTTGGTAGGGTTTATCATAAAATGTGTCTAAAAGTAGGAAGATTATAGAAAATTAACAAAGTGCTGAAAATCGAAGTCATTTTATGATTCGTTGATTCTGTAAAGCTTCCATATTGCTTTTGATGGGTTTTTCTTCTCTTATGATTAGTACATACATATATGATCGAGCAATGGAAAGAGTTAGAGAAATTGGAGCTTAAGAAGCTGCCGAAAATTGCTATGTAAATTCAGATACAGTAAGTTCCAGGAATTTCCTGGGCACATCACTCAACATCTAAAATTTTCCCAGAACAGCTCATTTGGAACTAGATAGCTTGCTATACACATATGCAAAGATCTCTGAGTCTAGTTTCCATAGAATTTAGAATCACATCAATAGCTATTTTATAGAGGAAGTTATGCTCGATTGAAGACAAGAATGTCAAATCTGCCGAGAAGAAAGCATGTAACGGGCAGTTACAACTGGACATTTACAGGTGAGTGATGTCTTACCGGTGAGTGATTTACCGCTGAGTGTTTTACCACTGTGATGCAATTGCGTGTATTTCCTTATCTACAGCTACCGAAGCATGCTGTACCGCTGTGTTGATTACCGTTGCCCTGGCTTACACATTGACCTATCTACCGCTGTATTAGTTACCGTTACCAAGGTATCTTACCGTTGTTGCACAAGTAACCGATACCGTCTGTGCTACTATCCAGACATCCTTCTCATACCAAGGCACAACATATCAACTTACCGGTACCGCTGCTGCCTCGCTACTGTTGCTACCAACTTACCGTTACCGCTGTTGAGAAGAAGTGCCTGATACTGTTGCTGAGGCGTGTTTTACCGTTACCGCTGAGCATATACCTTACCGCTGCAGTCAAGCCCCTCTGAAGAAGTGCATAAATACGAGTTAGCCTGTTTACCACGACTACCCATATCTTACCGCTGCTGCTAGAAATGTGCCTCTGTATCCGATACTTGCAAGAGAAACTGTTCGCCCATATGAAGCAACTGTGTGCGCAACCGCACGTATCCTGCCAGGACGCCTTGTCAATATCTGATACTGGCATGATCTGCACCCGAGAGAAAGAAGAATTTTCTGGTTTTGAGCTTCCAATGCGTGTCCTAGACGTGTGAAGGAATCCTGGGCCGGCCAAGACAATGATTCCCTAGTTCAAAATGGGAAGAGAAAAGCCTATTCCAATTCGGATTGGGAAACCTTATTTCATAAATATTTCTATCCCGTTTTGAATAAGAAAAAGTCTCAAACTGCACAGCCCTTTCTCCTATATATAGAGGCCGGCACCCTTGAAGAAAGTAGTTACATTCTAGTACAAAACACAAGTCATAAACCTCTACTAAAGTTTCTCAAAAATCCTACATACAATAGCTAGCCGAAAACACATCTCCTCCTTCACCAAAAATTACCTCAACCGTGCCACCACCATCATCGTCGGATCAACACAGTTCGAAAGCTCCAAAGGTATCTGAAAAGTGGGATCTACTCCCTACTCTCGGTTTAGCAATTGTTGTATAGTTATGTTAGATTTTGTCTATGAAACTTGTATGTATTTTGGTTTCGAATTGTATGTCTATATATGTTTCGGATTGAGTTTTGGTTTTACAATATTCATGTTAATTTCGTATTTAAGTTCAATATAAGGTTTTTCAAGGATAAATACGGATTGCATGTTAAAATTGTAAGGAAAATATGTAACAAGATAGTAACTAGGTAATCGGAAAAGCATGTTAATTTAGATTTAAACTTGTGCTTGGTTAGTTCTTTAAATTCGTGTGCATAAAGGTTGGTATTCTATGCAATTGCAATATGTGGGGCATTGATCTCATTTAGCCGAAAATAAATATAGATTTAGTATACGCTGAGTTGCTTTATATGTGTTGTTTTCACGAGGGCTAGAGTAGTTTAAAGAACTTGCTTGTTTAATATGAAGTGTGACGCCTTACATGTTAACTTGTTTCCAATTAAAAAGACTTTGTGTTTATTTGCTAGCTAGTAAACGTGTCTACGCTGAGTGTCATGTAAACCAGTTAGTAACAAGATTAGGATTATATGCTGAGTTAATTCTAAGTACATAAGAAGTCCAGTAACGATTAGATGACCGTTGAGGCTCTAATTAGAATTGGAACTAAGTCAAGTCTATATCACTTTTTCATTGTTTGCCGTGAGTCTTGTTACTTGAAAGTCATGTGTTTTGATTGCTTTTTGATGAGTGCTTGTGTGAAAGATGTCGATCACAACTTGTATATAGTAGTCTTATGATTTATTTTTATGTCTTTATTTCGTGTCCTTAGTTATAGGAGCAGCCTTATGGCTGCCGAACCTCACTTCAAAACCCCCTATGAAAACGTGTAAACATGTATATATTTGTGAATATTTGTCTAACATTCTCATGTTTCAGGTACCCATAATCCCCGGCTAGAACGATCCCTACTTATTCTATACTACTAACGATTGTAGAGTTTATCATTGTTTGCGTGCCTATGACATTCGATCACCGTGGCTGCAAGGGTTGCTTCAGTTGCTGTGAGTACTCGCTTTATTTCATTTTCCATTTTTTAATTTTTATCGTCGATCAAGTTATAGCTTTCTCATTCTAATTTATGGAACTACGATGAGTTTACGTATAGGTTGGAGGTCCAAACTGGGCGGTGAAGCTTGGAAGAAGGGATTCGACCACAGCAAGCAAAAGCCCAGCTGAAAGCTCGCTTCCCAGTTTCTTAGACAGCCTCGAAAGCCTTACTAACAGATTTGCTGGTTTAGGCCTCAATGTCAGAGACTTAGTTGCGCTTTCGGGTGCACATTCAATCGGACAAGCTAGGTGCGTCACATTCCGTGCAACAATTTACAACGAAACCAGTGACATTGATGCAAACTTTGCTCGTACTCGCGGACGTACTTGTCCAGCACGCAGCAGCTGGTCATGGTGATGCAAATTTGGCAGCACTCGATTTGGTGACACCCAATCAGCTGGACAGCAACTACTTCAAGAACTTGATCCAGAAGAAGGGTCTTCTTGCCTCCGATCAAGTTCTCTACAGTGGAGGATCCATTGACAGCATTGTCTCAGAGTATAGCTCCAGACCTGCAATGTTCAAGGCTGATTTTGCCACCGCCATGATCAAGATGGGAAACATTAGCCCTCTTACTGGTTCAGACGGGCAGATAAGAAGGATTTGTAGTGCCCTCAACTAAACTCTCATGAGATTTCACAATCCCAAGTGTCAACAGCAAAGCAACAGATAAAATAGCACATGTCTTGTTCTATTGATTCATTCAAATGTATCATTATACTGTAGTTTATACAATAAATCCATGCATGGATAGTGTGAAGAAGAGAATGAAAATAAGTTCTCCCTATAAGAATGTGTTGTAGTATAGTGACCCCAACTAATCATTCTAATGTGGTGAATTTTCTTTGGTTATTAATAAATTTTACTTCTTCTAAATAAAAGAGTATAATTAATTTTCTGAATTGAAATGAAGTACAATATTGAAAAACAAGTGACATACTATATCAAACTAATTAATGACTCGAGGGTAATGCTCCATACTGAAGCAAACAGTTGAGACGATTGAGGACTGTTTCCACCGGAGAGCTGATCTCCGGCAAGGTTGGGACTTCGCAAATACTTGGTGTAAAAATAATGTGTGATTCTTAAAATGGAATTCCATAGTACAAAAAAGGAAAATAAGAAAAGGAAAAAAAAACAAATAATTGAGGGAAAAAAAAAGATAAAAGGAAAAAGAAAAAACTCAAAAGAAGGTTCCAGGTTATACAAGTTGAGGCCGTTATCTTCCCGCGATACACATTCCCAGTCACAACAACTTGTGTCTCTAATCAACTACTTCCCCTCCCTACAAATGGCTTCAATAACAGCCATCGGATCTCCACAGCGACCTCTGACTTCATCTGCCGGAAAATCTCGAACCCCGGGTCGGCGCGGACCCCAGTCTCTTGTTCCTCCGGAACCCCAGAAATATTCTGATTCAGGTGCATGCGGTTAGTACTTACTAGTTCAGCCACAGCATACTTAGATGTATATATATTGGTTCATCACCAATAAGATTGTAAGTGTCTCAAACATTTGTGATAGGTAGAAGCAGCAATGTTGTCGAGCGAAGAAGGATTCTGTTGTCATCGATTGGACTTGTGGCTGCAACTTTCTGTAACAAAGAAGTAGCCTTGGCATCTCAATTTGCTGACAGTGAGTCATTTTCCTATTTTTGTTTTCTGTATTTTTCGGGGATTTGTGATTTGAGTTTGTTTGCTGCATTGTAAAACGTTTGTGTTACAACTTTCAGTGCCGGCAATTAGGGGGAAGGACTACGGAAAGTCGAAAATGAGTTATCCGGACTATACAGAAACTGAGTCAGGTCTTCAGTATAAGGTTTATCTTGCTGAAGATCATAACCTTCTTTTACTTTTGAAGTTTCTGTTACTTTGTTTAACTGTGTGTTGAACAAAAATGCAGGACTTGCGAGCAGGAAATGGCCCCAAGCCTAAGGTTGGGGATACAGTTGTGGTAAGCCACCCATTGCTTGAGTGCATGCTTTGATTTGTTGAGGTTTTTAGCTTTACATTACAAGTTATGTGTTTGCTATTAGGGTGAATTTGCTATCGACTTTTTCCCATTAGTTGTACTCAACATAGGAAGTTCTCGGAAAAGCATTTGTTAGAGATATTCCCTCTGTTTTTATTGGCAAAGCATAAAGCTTTAAACAGATTTTCATGGACCCTTGCAATTTTTTTTATGCTATTGATTTATTTTGAGTTGGGCTGGTGTAGTGATTTGTGATTTCTGGGTGCATTTCAGGTGGATTGGGATGGTTATACTATTGGATACTATGGTCGCATATTTGAAGCTCGAAATAAGACAAAAGGTGGTTCATTTGAGGTATGGATTACTTCTGATTAGTATACTGGGGACTTATATATATTGGGTTGCATAAGCTTATTTCATACTTTGTGTTTCATGGTTTTTGATGCAGGGTGATGACAAGGCATTTTTCAAATTCAGAGTAGGATCTCAAGAGGTGAGAACTCTTGCCACAACTGACAGAAGAAATTTTGGCTGTTGCAGTTAAATGTTCTTTAATTGGCTAAAGTTTGTGCTTCTAAACTGTTTTATGTGCTACTTTTGTCCTCTAAAACTAGGAGATTACATAAGAAAGGCACTGTTTGATGTTAACATAGTGTAGATTAGGATTCAGTTGGGACAAAAAGGAGAAACTATTGGTCTATTGCATACCATAGGCGTATTTTTTTTTTTCAGAATATAATTAAATAAATAATTGATCAGCAATTTAAACAGCCTTGTGTTTTCCTCAAATTGTCAGGTGATACCAGCTTTTGAGGAAGCTATTAGAGGAATGTCTATTGGTGGTGTTAGAAGGTGCTGCATCTTGTGTTATGTTGCTTATGGCTTTCGTTTATGGAAATTTCAGGCAGTTCGGTTAATTCTGAATAGAATTAGTCACATACTATATGCAAATTTCACATTCTAGCACACAGTGATGCAGGATCATAGTGCCTCCAGAACTGGGTTATCCGGACAATGACTACAACAAAAGCGGTCCAAGACCTACTACATTTTCGGTAATTCTTGTGTTCTTTTGGTGATTCTTGTAATGCAATTATGCTATTTATTATTAAGGTGCATTTCGAATGTTTCTCAGGGCCAACGAGCCTTGGATTTTGTGCTGGGAAACCAAGGGCTGATAGACAAGACTCTTCTGTTTGATATCGAGCTGATTAAGATAATACCAAACTGATTTCATATCAAATTCAAGATCTTTCACGGGATCACATTGTTGGCCATTGTTACAGGCTTATTTATCAAGAGTTCTGTGTTCAATTTCGAATGCTGAACGATGCTATTTAGGTATAGAAGCCGGATTGTTGAATCTAGACAAACATAGAGCTTACTTTTCTATGAAGCCGAGCTTGCTCGTTACTTTTCTGATTGCTTGAACTGGAAACTTGTCGCAGGTGGTAAATTTCCCATGAATCATGAGATAATACAAGAAAATGTAAAGTATTACCTACCTATGTCAACTTTTCAGTTCAGATGTAATATTTATACGTTTTGCACCACATTTGAACAGTCAAGGATTGCAATTGTAACACCTAAGGCCGTTATGAGGAATGAATTACATTTGTACATGTAGCATAATCTTTTATGTTTTCAGCACCACCAACTAACCAGAAAGTTACAGCAATAACATTCATCATAAATTTAGGCCAACTACGAAAACAGGGTCCACAATCCAATAAAGGAGAGCAAGATAACATCAACTGTCAATTGGAAAAGGAGGACGAAAATCAACACATACACGAGGGACCAAAAACATCCTAAAAAAGAACATAAATTTAACCATGGCTGTTGCCATTAATTAGCTGCAAGCTCCCTTCGCTTGTACCGCACCATCACCTTTCCTTTCACACCAACAACCATGGCATTCCAATCAGTCTCTGGAAAAGGTGAAACCAGCTCCAGTTCAAAATTCCTCAGCAAATGACTCCATATTGCCTTTATCTGCAGGTATGCAAAAGGCTCTCCGAGACATCCATGCCTGCCACCTCCAAATGAGATATATGAGAAGGCCCCTGCGGCCTTGTCTTCTTCTCTCCCAACAGCAAATCTATCAGGATCATAGCTGTCTGGGTTCGTGAAGATATGAGGGAGTCGGTTGGCAAAAGCTGGTGACGTGGCAACTATGTGGCCCTTCGGGATGTCATATTCTTTCCCATCTCGAGTTTGCACGCTGAAATCGCTATGTGAGTGTCGTAGCAACATGATCAGTGGAGGGTGCAGTCTCAGAGCTTCCTTGATGCAGCGATACAGTGTGTCCATCTCAGCCAATATATCATGATCAATCTTCTTCCCATGCTTAGCCATAAGCCTTTTCTGCTCCTCTGACACGGCGGATAGGTACTGTTTGTTCTGGAGGAGATAAGCTCCAGTCCAAGTGGAAGTGATAGAACTTGTATGTTGCCCAGCAAAGAGAGCAGCAATGAGCAAGCCAGTGATCTCAGAGTCGGTTGTTTTTCGGCCATTTTTGTACCTAGATTCAATGAAATATTGCAACATATCATTCTCAGACACCTTAGCACATCTTCGAGAGTTTATGATGTTTGCAAAGATTGCTGTAAGCTTCTTGCGTGCCTGGTCACGGCGGCGGTGAGCTCGGATGGGCAAGTATGGGGCAATGACACTAATGGGAAGCATGCCATTGTCAAGTTCATGGAACAAAGATGAAACATCATCAAATAGTTTATCACGAACTTCACGACCCAAGAGGCATCTACTGGCTGTCAGGATAATCAGATGCTCGAGCTCATACTTCAAGTCCACCTCTCCACTGTCTCCCCACTTGGAAAAGTAATCCTGTCCAGTGCAGTTTGAAGGCATGAGTTAACCCAACACTATGTACAAGTATTCTGCCACCAGGTACCATGCACAAAATAAAAGTTCAAAGTTCTGCAGTCTCTTCACTGAACAAATTACAATCAGGTTAGATTGAGTGCTTAGACTGAATATTATTAGTAAGAGAAGGTATTTTACGTGCATCTATTTGATGCTTGATGATGAATGACTTCCATTATGACTCTAAAAGAAAAAAAGAATGTGGCATGTGTCTTCTGAGATGCATAAATTAGAAGATAAATGGCTTTTTCATCAGTGAGGGGAGGGAGTGTCGAAATCCAGTTATCATATTATAGAACTTTAGATTGTTATCCTTCTCTTAATGCAGAAAAAACTTAATATACAGCACTTTTTCTACCCTTTTTACTCATTAACACATGCACCGGTGATACCAATTTATTTACTTTTTGGGGCAAAAACATAAAGCACCAGCCTTAAAGGCTACTCAATCGCTTGCATTCAGCAGTCTTTAATGAATAGAAAACCCTGCCAATGAGTACTAATGTTTCTCTCATAAAAGCAACAATCACTCATTCGATTCACAATCTGCAAAAATTGAAGTGATCCTTCTTCTCAGACATTGACCAAGATTCATTCAACCTCGTACTATCCTAGACAATCTATTCCTAAGCACACTTAAACAAGTTACTAAACACATCAAAACAGACCAATCAAACAATGCAATCATAAACCAACCAAAGATCCAACATTAATATCGAAATGTACCTCTGCTTCCGTAACCATCTGATCCACATACCCCTTAAGCTTATTCACCCTCAGAGCCTCCGTAAAGAACCTAAACTGCTCCTGCCTCACAGTATAATCCACATCAAACACAACTCCAGGTCCGAAAGTCGGCACATTGAACTGATACACCTCCTGCTGGCTCAGATCAGACTCCGGCGCCTTGAAAAAGTGCGCCGAAACCTCAGGACCAATCAAGAATGTAATCTTTTTATGAAACAAGTTCAATGTGAACACACTCCCAAGCTTAGGGTACTCCTCCCTAATCATCACAATGGGACCCTTTAAGAACCTAATCAACCCTCCAATCAAAGGCAAGCCCTTTACAGTTGGAGGCAATCGGTGACCAGATCGGCGCCGGATTATGATAACTCCGATGAGGACAGCCAATACCAGAGTTGCCACAATGGGCAGAGCCCCATCTAGAAGCTTGGTATCCACATCCATTGCGGACCTGGCTGCAAAATTTACACAATAATACACAAAAATCAGTGACCTTTTTCAATGAACATGATATAAAGTTTAAAACTTTAAAGCAAAATTCACACACAGATACTTTTAATATGAAAAATATTGAAACTTTGGGTGTGAGATCTAAGATTAAGCAAATCTAAGTAATTGGGTAGTGAGAAATTGAAGAGAAACCTCGATTTTGATGGGAATTGAGAACAATGCAGTAGGGAAAGAAGAGTAGTAATAGGTGAGATTAGAGAGAAGAAGTAGGGGGATTAGATTTGTGCGTACCAGATTAGAGGTTTGGAGAGGAGAAAAGATGGGAGGAGTGTGAGAGCCAGCAATATTGTAGATTTGTAGTAGTAAAAAAGAAAAGATAGGAAAAGGCCAAAGCCTAAGCACTAGTAGTGGAGTGGGATGAAGTGTGAGAGTTTATACTAATCCCTATCAGTGTGGCTTATTTAAAGGGGTTTAATTAGAGCCGAACCGTGAGATTAAGCAGAGGCTAATCTAATCCTAATTTGGCTAACTAGTCCGATTCAACTGTGAGTTTAAAATCTGGGAAATATTGGGCAGAACAATGTTACAAGTGTAAGGCTACGCTAGTTGGATCCAGAAAAACAGTGGGTTTATGTCACGTGAGGTGGTATTTTCGTACACGTGTAGGTCTCTGAGTGGGAGTTTGAAGTTGTTTATGATTATAAGCACGTGACAAGTTGGGGGATCTACAAAGGGAACACGACAGAAAGACACCCAGGCGGAGCAGCTGAGTTGAGTCCGACTATGCAAGTCACAGGCGCCCCCATCTTTCTTTAGATGATTCCTCTCTTCAAATTCGACTCACGAATATTAGTTGTTATTCGACGAAATATTAGTTAATGTACGATTTAAATTCATTCGCTGTTAGTGAATTAGACTCCCAAATTATGTATAATCGTTCATATTCATGACACATTGCTTGAATTCGAGAGTAATCTAAACACAAACAAGTAGATCTAGTCTATGAGCCACTTGGGCTCATATTCAAACTCGACAGAGAGATTACGTTTTGAAACAATAAAGCAAGCAATTCTATGATCAATAAAATTCCTCGCATGCAGTTTAAAAGAACATAATAACATCGTCTCAGCAACTCGTAAGACAAATTTGATTTAGAATTAATTTCAGTTTACCTACTTGACTTTGGCTCAATCATCATTTCAGTCCCTGTACTTTTGATTTCATCAGCTACACCTCTGTACTTCCCTAAATTAATCAACTGACACCAATTTTGTAATTTCGTCCAAACAATCTATCAATACCAAAGGCTTTTTGGTACCATTTCCCTACATTAATGCACCGTTACCATATTACAATTATAAACAAGGCTAAACAATTCATATAATCAAGTTGAACAATAGAAAATAAACAAAAACAAATCATATATGGTGATTTCTTTTTGTTTTACCATATATGATTTGTTTTTGTTTATTTTCTATTGTTCAACTTGATTATATGATTTTTTTAGCTTTATTTATAATCGTAATATGATAACGGTGCATTAATGTAGGGAAAAAATACCAAAAAACCTTTGGTATTGATAGATCGTTTGTACGGAATTTACAAAATTAGTATTAGTTGTTGAAGGAAAATACCATAAATGTGTCTTCGTCAAAGTAACTGACGATGACGAATTAGGAAATTAGTATCAATCTGATGTAACGTTTCAATCAGTGTTTATTACCATTATTGTAATTGATGTTTCCATTGTAATCGTCACCCTATATAAAGGGATTCTCTAATGAAATGAGTAGACCAATTTCGATTATTCTACAACACGTTATCAGCACTTTGCCTAACGCTGAGATTTTTAGCCAAGAAAAAAAAAATAATAAAAAATTTTATACTGAAAAAAAAAAAAAAAACCCTAGCCACAACAGCAGCCCGCCCCTCCCCCGCCGCCGCCGCCGCCGCCGCTAGGCCTGCCCGGCTCTTTTTTCCCTGCCCAGGCCAACGTCCGACCCAGAACCGGCTCGATCCTCCGGTCCCGGCCCTCCGCTCGACCTCGATCAGGAGCCCCCCCCCCCTCGACGCCACTCCGATCTCGACCTCCGATCGGCTCGATCCTCCGGTCCCGGCCACCCCGATCTCGACCTCCGATCGACTCGATCCTCCGGTCCCGGCCACTCCCATCTCGACATCAGCCCTTCCCTTCGATCCATCGACGCCGCTCCAGCAGCCCCGATCCGGTCCCCCCTTCGTCCAGCAGCCCCGATCTGATCGCCAGCACAGCCAAGATCCGATCCCGCTTCTACCGACGACAACTCGTCGGGAAAGGCTGCCTCCCAGAAGTTCTACCGACAAATATTTCGTCGGCAGAGTTTGTTCGACCCGGTTGCAACTCAACCTGACCCGACCCGGCCTTGTTGGGCCTGACCCGGTTCTGCTGACCCGACCCACGGAAAAAAAAAAACAGAATTTTCTTTTGGGATAAAATTTGAAGGTAATTTTAAAATTACCGCATAGTAATTCTTATTTACTGTGACTATTTACTGTTTTATGAATTTAATGGTAAATATGAAATTATTTAATTGATATGGTAAATGTATGATTAAAATGACTAATCATATGAATATTTTTTTATGTGACATATCAATTTAATGATGCGGCGATGAATATACAAACGACAAATTTGGAGTCAGAGATCGAGCAATCGATTCATATGCAGTTTATTTGGCAAACTTACAAGTAATATTTACATTGACGCTCTGCTTTCATTATATTTTGTTTCAGTTATTTATATGATATAATGCTCTATTAAAATTGATTGCATTAGTATAAATATGAAACATGAAGCGTTATATGTTCATTTTATTAGTGTTAAATAATTGTTTTATTTAACATATTATTTATTTTGAACACTGCTCTGATAATGTAATTTCATGAGCTTCGTAATATAAAGAAAAAGTGACAAACCTATAATGTGGAAAGGTATTTTCACGAAGTAAGAAAAATATGACCATTACAAATTTTGGTCTTGAGATCCAATTTTAATTTCTTGAAAAAAATTTCATCATGGATATCTTCTTGATTATATAAAAAGCAGTGATAATAAAATTTCATTAGCTTTACATGCAATGAATATGAAAAAATCAAAATTTTATTATGATAACGAAATTTCACGAAGCATCGGATTTACCATAATGTATATTGGTTTATTTTAGTTGTCGTGAATGTCATAGACCGCGAAACTAATATATTTTATTCTTCCTATATTTTACAGATGGTTTAACCATCACAGTTTGACTTTGACACATTGGGCTCTGAAGAACTTGAGTACCAAATTCCCCTATTGAGCCAACAAAGGCTTGAGCATGCTATATTTATACGAACTGCTTTATGTAAATAGCTAAATATATAATTTCAATATCTTGAATGACAACGTAAGGTCTGAAAAGAAATTCCCTGGAACAAATTATGCAAAGTAATGCAACAACCCTAAACCAAAGGGCAATGACAATGTAAGGTATGAGAAAAAGAAATTTCCTGTAACACATGTTGTAAAATAATGCAACAACCCTAAATCAAAAGGCAATGACGATGTAAGGTCTTAGAAAAATATATATATATTCTTGAACAAATTGGGTAAAGTCATGCAACGACCCTAAAACAAAGGGTAATTACGATGGACGTAAAATTCATATAATCATCCAAAAGTAAGTGGAAACAATGTAACATTTAAAAGATGACATAGGGGACATGTCATGTGCAGTGAAGCACTCTGTCATTGTTGTAATTCAATGAACTATTGATACGTACATTATACGCTAGCAAAGAATTAGCTACGACTTTCAATAAATATGAAGAATCATATAAATACGCGGATTTTGGAAAAGTATCTTCAATATCCAACAATAACATTGAAAATGAGTTTACAACTAAAAACATAACATCTGGGAAGAATATGTCAAATGACACATCTCATCATTGCAGCTATTAAAAGAGCAAAAAGGATCTGGCTCAATCCAAGATAGACTTTGATCAGTCTACTTTTAAACTTACAAGATATCCTTATAAAGGCTATTACGCCTAAATACGACTTTTGGTCCTAAATTAGACTTTTTGGTCTTAAAGTTTCTCTCTCTAAATTGGACAAGACTAAATGTAATCATTGGCACGTTCATTTTTGAAATTTCTCTAAAGGAATTGAGATTATTCAAATTTTATTCATAATATACATGATTCAATTTTCTATATCTAACTTTGCAAAGTATTGCATAAAGAAAAACAACATATCATAATATAGGCATGACACAAAGAACTGTGTGCAAAGACATAATATAGGCATGACACAATGGGCTGTGTGCAAAGAAATGCACCATGTACTCCCTAAAATAATTGTACTGAAGGACAATAGTACTAATATAGCACAAAAAATAGCACAATAGTACTGAAGAACTGTAGTACTATAATGAAAGTGATAATGATCTAAATATCTGTTCCTTTGGAATTCATAATGCAATTGCCTAACTGGGATTACAATACCTTTTTATTACAATCCCCATCGATTTACTCTAAAGAACTTGAGTTACGTTTCGATGTATATATTGAGCATATGTCAAATTGACAATTTATGCGATAAAAGAAAATTGAATTTATTTCACATTTTAAAGAAATTTCTGCCACGATGTTCTTGTAATAAGACATAGATGAGAATTTCATCTGAGCTCCTTTGCATTACCTCTAATGACTGCGGATGTAAACGAGTATTAGAGTAGTTTATATGTCAACTCAATGGGTTATATGTAACCGCTAATTGAACCCAAAGTCAAAAGAAAATGATATTTTTGGAAATCTGACATACATTGGCTTTGATCTGGTGATCCAAACATTAAAGAAATTACTATGGACACCCATATTTTGGATGAATAGAAGCAAACACCATAAGAATATGGTTCACACACGAAACTGAGGACGATCAAAGAATATTTTACCCTCAAATATTATTTCGATACAATCCATGTAGGGTTGAAGGCGTATGTTCAAACCCTAGATTCCACCGCCCCCCTAAGGTGGCATTATGATTGATGCACAAAGTACATGCACTTATATCCTATTATGCTTCTGATATCCATCGTGATTTTATGAATAAAAGTACATCATTCAAAGCCTACTCGCATAATTATGATTGACACCATCATATGCAAAGGAAACATGTGTTCTCATTATGTTCTTATATTGAATCCAAAGATGATTCAGTGGACTGATTCAACCAACTTGCGGACACCTTAAAAATTTTATGGTGTTGGTTGTTGTGTCGACACGCTGGTCACGTGTCATGACACCATCCACAATTAAAATTTATGCTGCTTATGCTAGAAAGTCAAAGCACCTAGGCCGGGTTAATTTCCGTAGGTGTGATGATTTTATGGCTTATTATATGGGATTTGTAATGGACATCATATTCCTATATAAAAACCCAATTGGTCTCACGGAAAACGACTACAGTAATAGTCTTAATATTGGTAAAGCACACCAATACTTCCGTTTTGGGTTATGCAATTTTTGCATGCAGCGTTACTTTTTCATCTATGGCCATCATCATTGAACCAATTTACACCATAGCTAGTGACTATGTGTGAGGATTTTAAAGGATTTCAAACGAACTGGTAATCCTTGAGCTCTTTTGGATTGACACGGATCTACAATCCTTGAGCTTCATTAAATGTTTTATGTGCCAAAATTGCGCCGCCACAGCGCACAATGATGGGTCCATTGAGATGAATAAATATTTATGATGGATATGAACTTCCAGCTAGTCCGCTATGTCGAAACCTTGACAGACGATCTTTTCACCGCTAGATTTGCGAAGTGTCACTTTGATGAGACAGTCTTCCCGTCGTTAGGGGGAGATAAGAACAAGCATGTTCAAGTGGAACGACAGGAATTGTCGTGGTTTGTCCCCACTGTGTCTCATCTCGATCCCCAAAAATCACACAAAGTAAGGTGTGTAGATATCTTATACATTAAAGTGACGAGATCATATAAACCTGCTGCAAATATACCTGCAAGGATTGTGTTTTATCAAAAGGACATGGTATCACCCAAGAGGAATTGGGTATTGCACTACCACCATGGATGGTGGCATGGTGACGCCATAAGTGGCATAAATGGTGTCACAGGCCGTGGCTCTCCAAGGAAGAGGGGGAGGCCACCTTAAGTTCGATACATTCTTGTGTAAAGGAAGAAAACAAGTTTGGCACAACATGATCTATTGATCAGTGATACTCAAATCCGTCTCATGAGAATATTTATGGATTGTGGTTATCATTGGGGGACGCCTCAAATGTTAGAACCAATCCTTAAAGTATAGAGATCTCTACAAACACATTACACTAGTGTACATGAGGACGTGGAATAATGAGTCTACTATCGAACCATACTTCGTTGAAAAATGTCAACTTAGTAAACTGGCCTAATGGAAAGAAGCGATCCAGTATAAACAAAGAGATAGGTATTTGGGCAGGTGACGCCGACACCGCAAATGTAAACCCTATCAAATATATCTTTGTTAGAATGCGTAATGAGAATAAGAGTATGCAAACTCAACTTATGGCACAAGGTCTCTCAAAAACGCACTGGAATCGACTACGAGGAGATATTCTCTCGTAATGGACTACGATGAGACAATCTCTCGTAATGGATGTCATTGTACTCCACTACCTTGTCAGTTTGGTAGTTTCCGAAAAACTGAACATGCAGCTTATGAAAAGTGATCAAAACATATATCTCTATGGGGATCTAAATTAAGAGATATACATGAGGATCCTAAACGGACTTCATCCACCCAAATCAAGTGACTCTAGATCACATGAGTACGTTTGCAAAAGAAATTGAAACGTTCACTAAAGTGACTACTTGATTGGATAGAGATTGGTGAATTATGCCCTTGCGTGCTCATTATGGATATATATGAACTCTAAATGAAATAAGAGAAACTCAGTGTATTATCCTAAGTTGAGAATGAAAAAGATTTTGGGAATACACAGTCTTGAAATGGAACTCAAAGACTGTAATGATGGTGACCATACATCAATCGGCTTAGGCACTCTAAAGAATAAAGTGAGGCCTACATATACTCCCATGATCAGTCGAAGTCTTTACTATAGATCCGTTTTCATCTAAAGGAAGATGACGAAGAAGTATTGGGAAATGAAATTCCTATACAAGTGCAATAACGCATGATTGTACTTAAACATAATATGTAAGACTCGACCTCTCATTCGATGTAAATTTGTAAAGCTATGTTTAGCTCTGCGCCTACACAGCGCAAATCGTTCTTTCATTAAAGATATGAAAGATTTGGACTTATTCAATCTCTACATAGAATTTGACATGATAAAGAAATTATCCACGTCATAGCTAACTATGCGTAAAGAAAACCGCATTAAAGGTGAGATAAGAAAATCTGTTATTACAGATCAATTTCAAATTTCTTAATGGTTCACTCATACTCTAGACGAAGTTACGACTATTTTGTTATATGAAGGTCATATCACGAGTGAACCTGATGTTCAATATGAACCTATGTATTCAGTTCATGAACAACCTTATCCTCAAGATCAAAGTAAATCAAGTTGGATCTGAGGACGATGTGGCAAGATTTAGTTACTAAATCATTGCTCAAAGTCATATTTGGAAAAACATGTGAAAATGCATAAGTATGCTAATAAGACTGAAGCTCCCTTGATCAAATGAAAGAATCAGGGAGAAACCCATGATTAATGTAGAAATCAGGGGGAGATGCAGACATCAGGGGGAGTCTAGCACATACATGTTGTTTTCAAATGTAATAGGTGCGTTGTGCTCTTTTTCCCTTCGTCCAAGTTTTATTTTGTCCCACTGGGTTTTGTTACTTGGCAAGGTTTTTAATGAGGCAACACCATATGCACCATTTCGTCTTTGACTTGGCACAAGGGGGAGTGTTGAAGGAAAATACCATAAATGTGCCTTCGTCAAAGTAACTGACGATGACGAATTAGGAAATTAGTATCAATCTGATGTAACGTTTCAATCAGTGTTTATTACCATTATTGTAATTGATGTTTCCATTGTAATCGTCACCCTATATAAAGGGATTCTCTAATGAAATGAGTAGACCAATTTCGATTATTCTACAACATTAGTTAATTAATTTAGAAAATATAGGGGTGTAGTTGATGAAATTAAAAGTATAAGGACTAAAGTGATGATTCAACCAAAATTGAAATAGGTAAACTGAAATTAATTCTTTGATTTAGTACGGACAATCCTGATGGCCGATAACTCGTGACACCTTGAAAATGGAAGGGGAAAGGAGTCACAGGAGAGGAGCACGGGTTTGCCAAACGGTAATATATTAAACTAGAAAAACCCAACTCACTAACTGATCCCTGGATACACGAAAGCAATAATGCAATGAGCATAACAACAATCTCACACCTTCTGCATGTGAACTAATCTATGATTCTCAAGCGGCTTTTACAAGAAGAAAAAAAAACAAAGGAATTCAAATAGTATAATGAACAAAGGGATGTGTGTGCATCTTATCCTTGCATCAATAACTTTCGCGGCAAAAATTATGGCACTTTGTTGTACTGCTTGAAGTGACTAGCAAAACCTCAGGGGAGCAACATAGAGGATTGATTACTTCATCCACCATCAAGATTCATGTTATGCAAATGTGAGAAGAACCTAATAGATGTCAATTATCATCGTTTCTGTTTTTCTTAGTTTTCTTTGATGACCCTTCCCCTGAAGAGGTAGTAGTAGTGCTGCGACCTTGTCCTGATGAAGTCACGCCACTTTGACTTCGACCTGGGGAAGCATGTCTTTTGTTTCTGAGATGTGATGACTCTGTCTGAAACGTACTTTGAGCAGGAGTTGCAGTAGTTGTAGTTCTTGTACTGCGTGAAGGAGTTTTCTGGGAAGAATGTGTCAATGCCATTGAGGACGATATCTGACTCTTTTTCAGAGATTTTGCCATTTGAAGCTCTCGACGCTCTTTAAGCTCACTAGGCTCGGGGTAACGCACCAGAGAAACTCGCCGTGAAATCTTCCCAGCTGCCAAGTCATAACACAATATGGAAACAAAATATGAGCAACTGTACTTACAGCCAGTAAAGAGGCAGCCATAGTTGTAATTTGAACAAGTAAAAGATGGAAAGAGGTCCAAGAAACATTAATTTTATCATCTAAACCCACTGAAATAACCATACGACAATGCAAGACCTAAAACTTGACCTTGTAAACATAGCATAACATGACCAGACACGTTTTGTTGCTAACGATCTCCTCACCTGTAGTAGAAGATCCGGTACATAAAAATATTTTAAAATAAATAACCTCAACATTAAGACCAGAGATTTACACGACCAAATAAGAAAATAAGCTTTATATAATCGCTAATATACAACATCTTTGTTTTAAAAATAAATAAATAAAAATTAGTAACATACAACATTGAATAGATGAAGAATTCCAAAAGCAGACATACTCAGCTAGCGTGTGAGCAAAATGTCAAATGTTTACAAACAGATGGAGCCTAGGGTCATAACAACTAAAGCAACTAAATTCACATTAATCGTTGAAATTTGCCGGACCTAAACCCTAAACTGTCAAATGTTTACCAACAAGTTCTAACAGAATAACTACAAAATTTAAAATTAAATGTTGGTAATAGAACTTCAAAAGACAAAATAGCAAAAGCAAGCTACCAATCACCTAGAGTTTATAAAACTAAATACATGAAGAATGGCAAAGCAACAGCCAGCATGTGCCAAATATTTAATCTTATAGGAGCAAATTGTGAAGTAATGTTTATAAAGTATGCAAAAAAACTCGCATTTATTGTTGAACAGTCTCAAACCAAAATGCATAGCCATCATTGCAAATTTTGGTTCAACGAGAAACTGAAAAGTAGACATCACAACTGAAGTGAGATTCATATCTGCTGGACAGATTCTTAATTTGATAGATTTTCAGCTTACCGATTTTGGTGCCTGAGGCAGAAGATACAAAAACTGTTGCATTTGACTCTTGAATTGCAGAACTGACCAGGTCATACTCTTTCCCTACCAAAAATCAGAAACATCATGTTACGTCTCATGAGTAGAATTCACGCATTGCAGAGTTACATCCAAAACAGCTTCTCTGTATATTGAAAACACAGTGACACAAGTATTCAAAGGAGTTCGCCTCTTCTAATACTAGACTTTGATGCATAATTACCAGATGCGCCTTCAAAAGTGCTCAACTTTCCATCACCTTGAAGCTTGAGTGACAGCTCTTTGCCATCATAATCTGGATTCTGCAATACAAATGATGAGTTAATCCAATGACCGAGAATCATGCCATTCAAAAAATAACACCGATAAACTTAGATGCAGACAGCTAGTAAAACCTAGCATCTTTCCTTGCTCTACAAACTTGTCTATACCTTAAATACAATCATATCCAAAATTCTAATAACACGGCAGTCCCTTTTGTACCATGGAAGCCCAATTCGAGACGGCTAGTAAAGGTTTAAAAAATTGTGCCGGCTCATTAAACAAAAGATTACAACTTGTTCTGCTAACAAATTTTTCCTAACAACTTGTTCTTCAGAAATTGGGTCCAACAGTATAAACCTTCTTCTCAAATAAAAAAACACAGCATTGTAATCTTCTTGAGCATTCTTCCTAATCGTTGGAATTGAAGCAGAGGTATTAAAGAAAAGCAACATACTTGATTTTTAGGCCACTGAATGAGCCAGAGCTCAGTAGAATCATTCACGTTGAAATCAATCAGTGGGTCTTTAAGATTTTCTTCAAAATCTGCCGGAGGCTTGTACCCTTGCTTCTCACCCATCTCTGTCTCGTGTCTCTTTCTCAGCTCAACTTCCAAACAAACACTATCTATCTCTTCAAAAAAAACAATGAACAATCAGACACTTAACAGTCTCAGTTCGACTCGAGTCCAGTTCAGATTGAACAAGATTAAACCACACATATATAAATATACTTACGAATCTGGGGAAGACAAAAAGGTTGAAGTTTCAACTGTAGCTTGTACAGCTTTAAAATGAAAAACCCAGAATCAAACTAAAACTAGAAACCAAAAGTTCAACTAGATAATCTGAAAAGGGACAAACTTTAAGAAAACCCACAAGCCAAAAAGCAAGAAACTCGAACCTAGAACAGTAGCACTAGAAGCACCAAAAGTTCAAGAGGTCAAAACGAGGATGTTTGAGAGCTAACCTTGTTGGGTCTCCGACGTTTTCTCTCTTCTGTCACCCGCCCTACGCGGCTGCGAAGTCTAAGAATTAGGAATTTGCTAAACCCCAAAACAAGTTTTTAACAAATCACCCCTCTGCCCCAGCTTCTCTTTTGTGGCCCAACTATGTAAACTAAATAACCCTATTTTTTTTTTTTTTTTATAATCAGTTTATCAAAATATATTACAGTTAAAAAATAATTACTTCCTATGATATGACAGTTAAATACATAGCTGCACTTAAGTCTCTAACAACTAAAAGTACATCCACCTTCTCAAAACTATTTATAGCGCCTTTATTTCAAGAATTAATTTCAGTTTACCTATTTCAACTTTGGTTGAATCATCACTTCAGTCCCTATACTTTTGATTTCATCAACTACACTCCTATACTTTCTAAATTAATCAACTAATACTAATTTTGTAAATTCCGTATAAACGATCTATCATTACCAAAGACTTTTTGGTATATTTTCCCTACATTAATGCACCGTTATCATATTACGATTATAAATAAAGCTAAACAAATCATATAATCAAGTTGAACAATAGAAAATAAACAAAAACAAATCATACATGGTAAAACAAAAAGAAATCACCATATATGATTTGTTTTCTATTGTTCAACTTGATTATATGAATTTTTTAGCCTTGTTTATATTCGTAATATGGTAACAGTGCATTAATGTAGGAAAATGGTACCAAAAAGCCTTTGGTATTGATAGATTGTTTGGACGAAATTACAAAATTGTTATCAGTTGATTAATTTAGAGAAGTACAGGGGTGTTGCTGATGAAATCAAAAGTACAGGGACTGAAATGATGATTGAGTCAAAGATCAAGTAGGTAAACTGAAATTAATTCTTATTTCAACATACTATTTCTACTTAGAATGAGAGTTTACCCAACGATTCACAATTAGAATCTATTTTGGGTCATAAAAACTCAATTCAACCAAATAAAGAAAGCAATTGAACCCAAAAAATCAGTGCCCCAAGGTTTTCCAAGCACAATGAGGCCCATAAGGGTGAGCCCTAGCCCAAAATCAATGTTCAGAACCACCACCAGCAACACTTCACCTACCGCCATCATCATGTCGACCACCGCCACCATCGACGGCAGCAGCCCTCCACCGGTGGCACCGACTCCCAGTCTGGATGTCAACGAGAACATCCTACCACCGAAGTCGTCACCTTTCTCCCTTTCAGATCTGACTTCCAGAAATTCAAGCTTATGAAAATTGAACTCGATTCACCATCGTCATCACCAGGGAGCCATAACCTGCGAACACTTCGGCCTCGCCGAAAATCAACGAAGGCACGCGTCCCTATCTTTTGAAAATAAAACATTGGAAAAAACTCCCTCCATTGCTCATCAAAGTCAGAAGAAGAGATCGGCGCCGATCCCAAATGACCACCTCCCACAATCATTACACGTCCCTATCTTTAGTTCATCAACAATGCTAATGATATATTCGTAACACACAGTCTACCAAGTATTGAAAAGTATATTTGAGATTAATTATGTAAGATGTAGATTTGATTTGTATAGGATTTGAATTCATTGTAATAGGTTCTGTAAGGCTGTATTGCCTTTCTTGTTCTCCTAAAGATCTGGAGATTTCTTTTCGTACAAGTTTGTATTTCTGTATATAATGCTGCCTATCAATGCAATAGATTAATTCAGTCTAATTCACTTTTCTATATGGTACCAAGAGCGGGTTGTTATACCTAGCTACTTCTTTTCTTTTTGCCGCCCTCGTTTTATTTTCCCGTCTTCACCAAACTCAATGGTTGTCGACGATGTCCTTTCTCATGCCTCAGGCGGCTCAGCTTCATCTATAGATGATTATGCCAATCCTTTTTTCCTCCATCATTCAGACCATCCTGGTCTACTTCTTGTTTCCAAACGTTTGAATGGTGATAACTACACTTCTTGGTATCGTTCTATGAAAATTTCTCTCAGTGCCAAAAACAAAACTAGTTTTATCATTGGTAAAATCCAGGAACCTTCTGAGGACTCAGATGAACATGCTTCTTGGCAGCGATGTGATGACATGGTGGTGTCGCGGCTTCTCAATTCTCTTGAAGCAGACATAGCAGACTCTGTCCTCTCATGTGCCACCCCTCATGCTGTTTGGGAAGACTTGCGGGAGAGATTTTCGTTGGGCAACGCTCTCCACATATTTCAGATCCAGAGAGACATATACATAATTGAACAAGGCCAATCTCTTGTTGCTGCATACCAAGTTGAAGGGACTTTGGGATGAACTGGCATCTTTTAATTCAATAACCTGCACATGTGGAAACAACGATCATACCAAGCTGATTCAATTTCTCATGGGACTCAATGAGTCTTATTTAGGTACGCGTGTCAAATTTTATTGATTAATCCCTTGCCATCCGTTCGTCAAGCATATGCTTCTGTTGTTCAAGAAGAGACGCAGCGTGAATTAATATCAAATATTATCATTCCATCCAACACAGCAACCATGGCTGCCGTGTTGAACATACTAACATATCCAGGGGGCAACTCACCATATCACTTCCTCTTCAAAGTCCTTAACAACTATTAATTCCAATTCTTTTACACCACCAGTTTGTTTGCCTAGTGGGGATAAAGCAAGTATTACAATAACTGGTGCTATTCGATTTACGGATTCATTCGAACTAAACAATGTGTTATGTGTACCAAGTTTCAAAGTAGATCTTTTATCTGTTGGTAAGACAATTGATGATATGCATTGTTTCGTGACATTTTTTTCCATCTTGGTATATTTTACAAGACTTGGTTATGAGGACGATGATTAGCGTGGGTTAGCGACGTGGTGACCTATACTACCTAGTGGCATTGGCTTCTATTCCTTCATCTCATCGCTTTACTTGTAATTTAATCATCTCCTCACATTTTTGGTACCAACGTCTAGGGCACCCATCTTCAGCTCGTTTACAACATTTAGCAAACAATAATCTCCATTTTGTTTTTGATTCTCATAATAAGTGTGATGTTTGTCCGTTGGCGAAACAAACTCGTCAACCTTTCTTTCCTAGTTAAATTTCAACTACTAAGTGCTTTTCCCTTATTCATTGCGACATTTGGGGTCATTATAAGACTCCTTCTCATTCAGGTGCTCACTATTTTTTAACTATTGTTGATGACTTCTCTCGATTTACTTTGGTTTTTTTTATGCATCACAAAAGTGAAACCCAAAATTTAATTCGTCAATTTTTCACCTTTGTTGAGACTCAATTTCATTCCAAAATTCAACAATTTCGCTCTGATAATGGAGCTGAATTTCTTTCATTACGAGGTTTTTTTCTTGAACAAGGAGTCATTTTTCAACATTCTTGTGTCTATACTCCTCGACAGAATGGTGTCGTCGAACGAAAACATCGACACATTCTTGAAACGGCTCGTGCCCTCCGTTTTCAATCTCATCTTCCTATTTCTTTTTGGGGGAAATGTGTTTTAACTGCTGTTTACAATATCAACTGTCTCCCCACATTATTACTCAACAAAAAGACCCCATTTGAGTTACTCTGCAACACACTTCCAGATTATTCTCATATGCGAGTATTTGGCTACGTTGCTTTTGCAACATCAGTCCATCCAAAATCGAAATTCGATCCTCGTGCCCGAAAGTGCATTTTAATCGAGTAACCTATGGGACAAAAAGCTTACAAACTGTACGATATTGACACAAGGAAAATATTCACAAATAGGGATGTGATATTCTTAGAAGACACTTTCCATCATTCTACACATGTCACCCAGCCCAATCCTTTCGTACACCTCTCACACCCGATCCATTCTCAATCTCCATCTCACCCACCTCTGCTCCAGACTCCTCTTCCACCGACCGATTCTCTTCCTCACCTTTGCCTGCGCCCTCTTTCACCGTCGTCAATCTTGTTCCCCACACCACCTCTCATGCTGAAGCCCCACCCTCTGCCGACGCCCCACCTTCTGCCGACACCCCACCTCCTGCTGAAGCCACCTCTCCACCCGCTGCATCACCTCCACCAACAAACCCTCCTTCTGATTCCGGTCTCGATATTGTTCCAGTTCCTCATGCACTTCCGATTGAGCCCATTGAACTTAATGTGGCCAATCCCAATCCCGATCCTCTTGCCCCACCTCTTCGCCGTTCACAACGATCCCGAGAAGCTAACGTCCGTCTCAAGGACTACGTCTGCTCGCAAGTGATGCTGCATCCACACCCCACATCATCAGTCTCCCCAAGTCCTTCCCCAAGTACGAAATACCCCCTATGTCACTATTTGTCTTACCATCGATACTCTCATGTCCATCTTGCTTATGTGGCTAACATCAGCCATGCTGTCGAGCATTCTTCTTATGATGTTGCAGCTGCTGACCCTAAATGGCAGCAGGCCATGGATTTTGAATTACAGGCTCTCACCGACAACAATACTTGGACAATTGTTCCTTTACCTTCTGGAAAGCGCCCTATTGGATGCAAGTGGGCTTACATAATCAAATACCGTGTTGATGGATTCGTAGAGCGCTACAAAGCGCGGCTTGTTGCAAAGGGGTTCACCCAGACTGCCGGAATCGATTATCATGACACGTTTTGCCCAACTGCAAAAATGGTTACAGTTCGTTGTCTCCTTGTTGTCGCTGCTAGCCAAGGTTGGTCACTGCATCAATTAGATGTCAATAATGCATTCCTTAATGGTGATTTTCTTGAAGAAAATTATATGTGTCCTCGTCCTGGTCTTCGGCGATCGGGGGAGAACCTCATGTGTCGCCTCAATAAGTCCCTGTATGGTTTAAAACAGGCCTCCCGTCAATGGTTCTCGAAATTTACAGAAGCTATAGTGCGTGCTGGTTTTATTCAATCCAAAGCAGACTATTCGCTCTTTGTTCGTAAATATGGTAATTCTCTTACTGCTCTTTTGATATATGTGGATGACATTCTCATTACAGGTAATTGTAGTCAGTTCATACATGCTCTCAAACAATTTCTTCATACTCAATTCCGCATTAAGGACCTTGGTGATTTAAAGTATTTTTTTGGAATTGAGATAGCTCGTTCGAACAAAGGGATTTATTTGTCTCAAAGAAAATATGCACTAGAGAGCATCAAGGACAGTGGTTATTTGGGAGCTAAACTTGTTGAATTTCCTATGGAAGAGAGCAAACTTTCGAATAAAGGAGAGCAGCTTAAAGATCCAGCAGCATATCGACGTTTGGTGGGCCGATTAATTTATCTGACTATCACGAGACCGGATATCACATACTCAGTACATGTCCTAAGCCGATTCATTCATGAACCGCGTCAACAACACATGGCAGCTGCACTTAGAGTGGTGCGCTACTTGAAATCTGCTCCAGGGTAAGGTTTGCTTTTACATTTGAATAGTTCCTTGAATTTAAGAGTTTTTTGTGATTCCAATTAGGCGGGTTGCCCCATCACCCGTTGTTCAACTACGGGCTATTGTGTGTTCTTAGGTGATTCCTTAATTTCACGGAGAACAGAGAGACAAAAAACTGTGTTATTGTCAAGCGCAGAAGCCGAATATAGAGCAATGGCAGGTACTTGCTGTGAACTTACCTGGTTACGTTATCTGTTGACAGACTTGCATTTGCCCATTTTGGGTCCTGCTGTTTTACATTGTGATAATCAAGCATATGCAGCGAATCCGGTGTTTCATGAGAGGACTAGGCACATTGAAATTGATTGTCATTTTATTAGAGATAAAATTATGCAAGGTCAAGTTGTTACTAGACATGTTGTTTCATCACAACAACTAGCAGATGTGTTTACTAAGGCTCTAGGAAGGGAGAAATTTAAAACTCTATTGATCAAGTTGGGAATTATTGACATACATTCTTCAACTTGAAGGGGAGTATTGGAAAGTATATTTGAGATTAATTATGTAAGATGTAGATTTGATTTGTATAGGATTTGAATTCGTTGTAATAGGTTCAGTAAGGCTGTATTGCCTTTCTTGTTCTCCTAAACATCTGGAGACTTCTTTCTGTACAAGTTTGTATTTCTGTATATAATGGCTGCCTATCAATGCAACAGATTAATTCAGTCTAATTCACTTTTCTATGTACAATATCTAAGAACTTAAAAACTGTTAATAGATTGCGGCGTAGTAAAACATTGGAGATGTAAAACAGTTTTAATTAAAACCTAATGTGTGTGAATAGTAACCAAAATCACTACTATTATTTGTCAACATAATTTAAACACTCGCTTTCTTTAACTACGATTTTTTGAGTACTCGATACTCCGGTGCCATCACTACTGCACAAACATATTGAAGCGACGACTTTTTGTCGTCGTTTCAGAGCAAAAGTCGTCGCTTCAAGGTTGAAGAGACGACAAGTCGTCGCTTCATTTTCGTCGTTTCAATTTCGAAGCGACGAGTTTTGCTCCAAAAGTCGTCGCTTCAAAGTTTGTAGCGACGACCTCTAAATTCGTCGCGAGAAATATTGAAGCGACGACTTTTGCTCGTCTCTTCAAACATTGAAGCGACGAACTTTGCTTGTCTCTTCAATAATTGAAACGACGAAGTTTGCTCGTCGCTTCAAACATTGAAGCGACGAATTTTGCTTGTCTCTTCAAAAAGTGAAGCGACGACTTTTGCTCGTCTCTTCAATCTGAAGCGACGAATTTCGAAATGATTTTTTAGAATGAGGCGACGAATATTGGCATATCTTCGTCGCTTGAATTGACAAATGAAGCGACGACTTTTGGCAATATTCGTCGCTTCATTGGTTGTTACAGAGTGCCTAAAAATTTTCCCTGGTTTGGTCTGAACAAATTTCATTCACCTAACAGCAACACAAAACCCTGTTCAAATGACATTTCACACATCCAACATGTCACAAGCACACTATATTTAACAAATACGTCAATTACATTGAAATCCGAGAATATGTTTCGTAATAACAATGTCGATGTTCAAATTACAAGAAAAAAAAAAATGTCCTACGATTCGTCTTCGTGTTCGGGATTACCTTTGGATGCACAGGAGGATTTGTCGGCGAGTGTGGCAGTTGGTGCGGCGGCATTGACAGGCAGATTGCCTTGGGCCGATATGACTTGACCGAGGAGAGCCTCCAGCGTCGCCACGCGTTGCTGCAACTCTTCGTTCTTGCGGTTGCTCACTTCTTGCTCGCGTTTGCTCGCTTCTTGCGCGCGTCTGCTCTCCTCTTGCGCGAGTCTGCTCTCCTCAGTGACGGCCTCTAGCTGCCTCCTCAGCTCCTGAACCTCCGAAGGACTGCGGTACACGCGTGAACCACCTCTCGGTTTGGGCGGGCGTCTTAATGCACCCCCTAGTCCTGCAAAAATGGTCAAACAAAAATAATTAAATTAAAAACGATTTCGTATGAAAAATCAGAAAACACAACACAACAAGATGTTTAAAAAAATTATACCTCGGACCCTCGTCCCCGGCTTCCCACCTAGCTCCTGCTCGACTACCGCCATCTGCTCCTCGACGGTAACGGGACCCGTCACTTGACTGCCGCTCGCCTCATCACTCACTCGGGAAGCACAGATTTCATCCATCTTTCTCTTCACCGCTGCCTACAAAAAAATGTTCATTGATTTGTGTTGTTATACTTTTTAAATTGAAATAACTGAAATCAAACCAATTAGACAGTCACTCACCACTCTCTCCTGAGCATTCTGCGACGGTTCATAAACATCGCACACTATTTTTAAAATGGGCGCTGGATGTCCTTTCGCCTCATTCGCAGCAACCCGATAGCTGTAGGGGGTGGTGCCGGAGTGGTGGTTGATTGCAGTCCCTTTCTCCTTTCCCGCGTTTCGGTTAGCGGCGTTCCGGGCACACATCCTCTGCAAAACATACAATCCGAATATTACTATAAAAATCATGGTATGAAATGCAAAAACCTATAAGGTAATTTACTTTACCTTATACTCGGCGTCCTCAAAGTGGACTTTGAGCCACTCCCACTGCTCAGGTCGGTGGATGAACTCTGCAGGCGTCGCCTTGGATACTTCGACGTAGTGAGTATGACAGTCGTGCTTCCAATCCTTGTATATCTTTGCAGCCGTCTCGTCGATGTATTTCCACATCCCTGTCTCGCTGGGAGGGAGGTGATAGAGCGTCTAGTAACAAACAATTCAAAAAAATTAATTAATAAAAGCTCATATTTCAATATAATGTTACTGAAAAATAATGTTACGAAATGATTGTAAAATAATATTTTACCTCCATATAAGTCGTCAATATATCTTGGTCCTCCTCTTTCAGCTCAGCAAAAGAAGGTGCAAGCATCGGCACTTTGCTCCGGACGGCGCTCCCGATGTCTCGGGACATCAAAGTCCTCCACTTCAACTCTTTGGGACCCTTGTGCTCTTCAGCGTACTCAACTGGGAGAGGCTTGTTGTTGTTCAGCATCTTCAAATACTGCGTCTTTGTGCCCGTTATGATATGAAGCTTGTCAGGGTTCCTGGCCCTCGGCTTCTTTCCCGTTGCCATATCAACCACCTCTGCCATATGAACCAAACCAAATGAGGATATGTACAAATCATATTCACCAATAAGCAGTGCATGCTAGTGATATAAGAGATATATGAATGAGACAGAAAATGATAAATAAAAACAGTATAAAGATGAGAACAATCGAGTTTACTATATGATTGTACATATATGACAATATGTTGATTAACCACTCAGCAGCATTACTATTAGCAAACAAAACTGAAATTTTGATTAACCAACCGATCAGACTCATATGATGGGAATTGACCTAATATTTGCTTGGACAGCAAGTGTTTTTTTTTTTTACTTAAATAATAGCTGAATGTGTGTCAATAAAATAATTCTGCCATATTTTAGTTTTCTATATATAAACCAACGACATAGACTTTGATGCCTTGCAAACATTGTTCAAAACTAAAGGATCCAAACATAAAAAAATTGATGCATAGATAATTAGAAGATAGAAGAATTCTTCACATGCAGTATGTCTCTCATCATAATTATCTTACTTTGAAGTGCCCTATACCAGCATATCACTGTGTATATGGCTGAGCATGTTTAAGCCTTATATAGAAGAATCAGATGGGATGGGATAGACAGGCAAATGCATATGGGTGAAATGAATAGTTCAAGATATATAAAGTAGTTCATAAACACACACAAAAGCAAACATCTTTCAATCTTATCAATCATAACAGAAATCAAAATTTGGCTGAGCATGTTTAAGCCCCCAAAGAAATTTAACAGAAAATTGAAGTTCACGAAATGGGAGTTCATATATGTGCACTTGAGTTTTCATTGAGAATCCAATGTTTGCTGATTCCTATCTAGCTGATCATGAGAAACAACCTAACTGAAATTCATACAGGAAGTTCACTTACTCGACCGCATGATAAAATAGGGTACAGTGAGACTTTTACCACCAAACTTAACATCATTTTGTTCTAGTACGCATGAACACGTACACAGCATCATGACTTATCATTACACTCCCATAGAGTCTAATTAACAAGAAGTCTCTAATATGGCAGAGAAAGAGCTTTGTTCTAACCACATTCGAAAAAAAAAACAGATTGTTTTGAATTACCTGGCTCCTTAGGACCCCTCCTGCATCTAATATTTAGGGGAGGACCGTCCTCGGGTTCCACAGCCGGCGCTCCGCCTCCGGCGCCGCCGCTGCTCCCAACATCAGCACCAAGCGCCGCAGCCCCCAAGCCCGAAGTCCCGGTGTCGTCCAGAGACGGGATCGGTACGAGCATGCCCGCTTCTGGCGCCATCCCCGTCCTCGTCTCCTCAGCCGTCGCCGTCGCCGTCTCCTCCGCCGCAGCCAATCTAGCTGCCAGTTCAGCCGCCTTCCTCTCCCGTCTCGCCTCCAGCTCCTTCTTCCTCCGCTGCGCACTCGAACCTGGTGCCATTGCTGAATCGACGAACTTCGTCCGGTTTAGGGATAGAAAATTAAACCAAAGAAAACATAAGTTGGAATTCCATTAACATACTAAAGCTCAGCTATTTGTTTCTGACTTAACAAGTTATAACAAGATTAAAACTCAAGCATGAACATAGAGTATGGTGAGCAAGACTTTTTCAGTCTAATCCATAAAGAAAAGTAGTGTAAATAACTCCATAGCAGTACTGGACAAGTAACTCCACTTCAAAAGGAGTAATGTTTACTAGCTATACCACACAATGAGGGATTTTGTGTTTCCATGTATCTGTTACTCTGCTAGTAGACACCAGAAACACCACTTCAACCACCAAATCAGTGAAACTCACACTCCACGGCTTCACAACATATTTCCAACTACAACTAAGCTAATTCTCCACAAATTTCAAACTACAACTAAGCAGACCACAAAAGTTGCGCAAATTTTCATAAAAATCCAAATACTCAGCAGCATTACCATTAGCAAGCTTTACTAGTGTAGGAAAATTCCCAATAATTGAAGGTAACTGGACAACAAAGTTCTCTGTATCAAGTAGGACTGCAGGCATACTTCTACTTTCTGTCAAAAGTTTTGACCAAGCTTCTGTGACTGAAACATACATCTTGTTTTTCCACACAACGTATCTGTTGTGTTTTTAATTCTAACTTCTAATGTGGGGTGTTGGTGGATACCACCCCCTAATCACTCCTCAGTCCTAAACATGGGGCATTTCTGATTTATTGATTCAACAGAGACCAAAACGTTTTGCAGCAAACTAAAACTAGACTGGTGACAGGGAAGGTGTTCTATTATTACAAGATTAAAACTCTGGATTATAACAAGATTAAAACTCCTTGTCAAGCATGAATATTAAAGAGAGCATAAAGAGGAGAACTTGTCAAAACAAGCAGATCAACATGTCTGCTGCAACTAAGGTAAGAAAAACCGAACCCAATGCAAGAATGAGACTGAAAAACAAAACTTACCAGAGAGAAGGTTGATGAAGTTGGGTGATCTGAGAGGCCAAAGACTAAGAGGAATGAGGGAGGGATAGAAGAGGGTTTCGGGTTGAGGGTGACAAGTGGGTTGAGGGGGATTCCGGTTTAGGGATTTAGGGATTTAGGGATTAGGGATTAGGGATTGGGGATTTAGGGATAGAAGATTTTCGGGTTTAGAAGAAAGAACGAACTGCGTTTCAAATGAGGAATGAGCAACACAAGTTCGACCTAATCTGCGAAATTAAGTGAGGCGACGAATAATGACTAAAGTCGTCGCTACAAAGAGTAAGTCAGCGACGAATAGTAAGAAGCTGGTCCAATTTTCGTCGCTTGAAATTATAGGAACGACGCGTTTTGAAACAAAGTTCGTCGCTTCAGGTAATAGTGAAGCGACGAGTTTTGAAGACACTAGGTAACCAAGTGTCTTCAAAACTCGTCGCTTCACTATTACCTGAAGCGACGAACTTTGTTTTAAAACGCGTCGCTCAAACACTTTCAAGCGACGAAAATTGGACAATATTCGTCGCTTGAATTAAAGCAAACAGATTAGTGGTTTACAAAATTAAATGTTTTTATTTAATTACAATATTAGATAAATATTGTTCAAAATTACATCAATAAATATATATTTGCGTCATCATATTACAACATATAATAAAATTAACTAGTAGTCTTCCTCGTCGTCGTCTTCACCATCATCGTCTTCCTCTTCTTCCTCATCGAGTTCATCATCTTCCTCTTCATCATCGAATTCATCATCTTCCTCTTCGTCACCGTTTGATTCTTCATTCTCTTCTTGTACTTGTAAATCGAGTTGAAGCGACGAAGCATCAATATGGTAAAATTGGATCGAACTTAGTCCGTCCTCTTGGTAAGGCTCTGGGATTTGATTTCCTAAAGGAGGCCTGTTCTCTTCCGTTGCAAGTACTTCGGCACTGTATACATTTCGGTGTGACATTTTTTGCACCACTTTCCAAGTACCACCCGCCGCAAGATCGTCCAAGTAGAACACTTGTTTTGCCTTGATAGCAAGACAAAATGGTGAATCCTCATAGTAACTAGTGTTTGTATCCACTGATATCAGACCATGATCTACCCTGACGGTGCCAATTTCATCGGCATCGACTTCGTCAGCGGTGTTATGCCAGATAACTTTCAACAACACCACCGACAAATTTTCTGGATAACATACCTCGACTACATAGTCAAGATGGCCATAGAAGTGTTGGGACAAGTTTCCATCGTTCGTGCTTAACATCACCCCGCTATTTTGAGTCACGAGCCTTACATCTCTATCGAATGAGACATACTTGACACCGTTGACATAACACGCCTTATAAATCCTGGTGAATTGCGGACCTCGAGCCAATGACCATATTGCCCTGTTAAAATTAGGGTCGTTAACATCATATCTTCTTTTGGCCTGAAAAGAAGATGGTGTTAGTTTTATATTTTCACAGGATTTAGCTTCTTTGTATACGAAAAAAAAACATTGAAGGGACGTACAAATTTGAAGAACCATTGATGGAAACTCCTCCTCTTGAGGCGCTCGTCATAATCTTCACCATGTTTCGCTAAATACATTTCGGTGTGAGCGTCCATGTAATATTTAGCTTCTTCTGTATCCGTCAAAATTTGCCAGTGAGTCTCAGCCGTTTCCTGCTGTGTTAATCTTATATTTCCGGTTGTATCCATAATACATGGCTGAACTAACTGAGAAACACAACTAATATTCCATAGTGGGGGATTGGGCTCTTCGTGTTCTTCCAATTGCAGATACGACTTACAGTACGTCACCGACTCCCATGATATGTACCTTTCTGCAATACTCCCCTCCGGATAACGTGTATTACTCATTGATTGTTTATAATCACCTAATTGCCTATAAAATGATGAATATAGTTAGTACGTATATATGTCTAGTGTAAATTCAATTTTACCAAAAGAAACATATATTTGTAATAAGGTGAAACTTATTTGGTTAATAAATATACCTTTCCGTTGGATACATCCATGTAAAATGTACTGGGCCTGTAAGCATAACTTGTTCGGGAAGGTGAACCATGAGATGAACCATAGAGGTGAAGAAATGTGGAGGAAAAATCAACTCCAAATTGCAGAGAATGATCACTATGTCATCTTGCATCTGTTGGACATCTGCCTTCTTTAACTCCCTAGCACATAATTTCCGAAACCAATTTGACAATGCTATCAATGGCTTCACGACGTTATTTGGCAAAAATCCTCGGATAACCACTGGAAGAAGACGTTGAAGCAGGACATGGGAATCATGCGTCTTCAATCCATAGAACTTTTTATCGGATAGTTTCACCTTATTTCTCAAACTTCCAGCATAGCCAAGTGGATACCGGACACCGCGAAACCATTCAAATACTTCTTCAAGACGATCCTCTTGAACTAAAAAGGGTGCATGAGGAACCTTTCCCGTCCTCTTTTGAGCTTCCGAACACCACTGCCTTTTGCGGATTTTCCTTTTCTCCAACGCTTCGCGGGCCCTTGGACCATCCTTGGTCTTCCCTTCAATTGCAAGGATGGTGCCCAGGATATTGTCACCCACATTTTTTTCAATATGCATGACATCTAAACAGTACCTGTGTAACAACGATGACCAATAGGGAAGCATCCAGAATACGCTCTCGTGGGTCCAACATTGTCTATTGTGTGCTGAGTAGGGGATATGGAAATCTGGATGGTGGCTAAGAGTGCCGTAATTGTGTGACCGAATTTCCTCCAAAATTTCATCTCCGTTCTTATGAGCTGGTCTTTCTCTCCACTCTGGCTTCCCGTTAAATGCCAAACTGGATCGCATGGGTGAATTCTCGTCCAGCCATTTCCGATGCCCTTCATAAACAATTCTCCCACACATATGCTCCGCCGTCAGCTCATCTAGACAAATTGGACATGCCTTGTACCCTTTCACTGTTGAGCCTGCAAGCATCCCTAAACCAGGAAAGTCACTTATCGTACACATCAGCGCTACCTTCATCATGAATACATCATTGTCCACTCTGTCAAAAGTAGCGACTCCATTTTCCCACAAATCTTTGAGCTCGTCGATCAATGGACGAATGAGTACACTAAGGCACTTTCCTGGAGATTTAGGGCCAGGAATCAATACGGCCAGCATATTATATTCCTTTCTCATACACATATTAGGGGGTAGATTATATGGCATCACAACCACGGGCCACGTACTATGCTGGGTTGTCATTGTTCCAAATGGGCTGAAACCATCAGTTGCCACTCCAAGCCGCACATTTCTTCCCTTAATGTCGTCGAAACCTGGAAATGTCCTGTTAAAATGTTGCCATGATTCTCCATCAGATGGGTGCCGGAGAGTACTTTCATCTACTCGCCTCTCCTTATGCCATCGCATGTGCTTTGCTGTGTGTGGGGACATAAATAGGCGTTTCAACCTTGGAGTGATAGGGAAATACCATATTATCTTTTTTGGAAGGTCATCCGTATCTGGCTTATATCTTTGAGCACCACATATTGGACAAGTCCTACGAGTTTTATTTGCAGCCCCCCTGAATAGGTAACAGTTGAATTCACAAACATGAATTTTTTCATATCCAAGGGAAATATCCTTGATGATTTTTTTAATTCTCGAATAACTCACAGGAAAACTGTTGACTTTAAAAAACTTATGCACCCATTTACATAATTTATCAATACTCGTATCCGACCATCCGTTTTCAACTTTAATTTCCATTGCATGTAATATGGCACTTAATACAGTTTCTTCACTCCCTTCATACAATGGGGTTTGAGACTCTTTCAGAAGCCTTTCATACTTAGCGTAATCATCATCTACCATGTCATTGAACTGAACTTCAGCGTTTTCTTCAACGACATTTTGCGGTGCATCTGCATGGTATCCAGGATAGTATGGAAATACATCTTGTATAACCTCCACAGGCGGGATCACTGAAGGACCGGCAACATTAGAAGCCTGGACTCTGTCTTGAAGCCACTGTCTCCGTTTACTGATCATTGACGGTTCACCAGAAACTTCCCCGTGTAGGTGCCAAACTGTGTAAGTCGGATCCAAACCATGGTGCATACAGTGGTGATAAATCTCTACGAGTTTCTTATAATAAGGACCATTTTTGCAAACTGCGCATGGACAAGGCAGAAACTCAATTCCAGCAGTGCGAGCCATCACAAAATTGATGAAGTTAACTAAACCAGTGCTGTAATCAGGGTGTGTAAAGTGAAGATTCATCCACGATTTGTCGGGGACATCGTCCATGTTTCCTGTCACAACATAAACAGACAATATGCATAAGGTTAACACACAACATTCAGGATACAATCAGAACCTGTCCCAACACTTCTTCTCCTTATTCCTCCAGGTTGGGTCCTATCCCCTTCAGGCGAACACGACTTTGTTGATCGTTTTGCTATTCATGTGGTTTCCGCTACAGTTTTGGAAAATTTCGGCAGCATCTCCCTACAGTTCCTCAAGTGCACAAAAATCTAAACAACCTAATTTGCACTCGAGGAACATTGTAGAGAGACACTGTCGAAATTATATCCCAAAACTGAAACCGAAACCACATGAATAGCAAAACGATCAACAAAATTGTGTTCGCCTAAAGTGTCCAAAAATGGGACAATTCGAGAATCAACAACCCATCTCGATCAACTAGATGCGTTGTTGATTCTCAAACGGGAGTTCTAAGCTGATAAACACCACAATTATATATAATACGAAACAATAAATTTACACACGGCACCACGCTCCCTCACTAAGTCACTCGCATGTTTCAGAAACCCTAACTACCACAATCCACACACAACACAAACCAATTACATAATTAATTAATAATTTCAACATAATTTACCCTAAAATTCTAATTTCACACAATTTAATTATTTCACAAAATTTCATTTTCACTAAATATCTCCATTTCACTAAATTACACTAAAATTCAATTTCATTAAATTTCACAATTTCACAAACTAAACCTAAACTTAATTTCACTAAATTTCACCAAAATTCAAACATTTTCAATGAACCCATTCCATGGTTTATCACAATTTCCATATTCTAACACTAAACCAACAACAAATCACCAAATTGAACACCCTAAATCCAACTTCCATTAAACAACATAAACAACAATTTCTCATGAATAAATACTTAATATGCTCACAATGAGGGATAAATATAAGAAATTTGCACTAACCTTACTTAAGAATAAAAGAAATAGCAACCCAAGTTCAAGAATGCACAATTTCTTCTAATTTCTCCCTCTTCTCCTTCTTCTCCTCTAATCTAATGCAGAACCCGTCCTCTTTCACTTCCAACTTTTTTTACCTATATATATATAGCTGTCATTTAAGAGGAGGTACAATGATTGGTGGAAAAAATTGAAGCGACGAATATTGACAAAACTCGTCGCTTCAATTACAGTTTTGCGACGAAAAAAAAAATTTTGTCGCTTCAATATTTTCCTGGCGACGAATATTGAATAAAATCAATATTTGTCGCTTCAAAAATTTGTGAGCGACAACTGTAATGAAAAGTCGTCGCTTGAATATATTGAAGCGACCAATATTGGTTTTAAGCCAAAGTCGTCGCTTCAATATATTCAAGCGACGACTTTTGAAATGCCGATTTCAATCTTCGTCGCTTCATTGCTTTGCTGCAGTAGTGCATATCTTCCCTTCTAGTGAAAAACTAGCAATCTTCTTCACATTTCTACAATTTTAACTTCATTGAGTTATACTCTAAGTAAAGCTTCTTATGCACTCAAAGGATGAAATTGCAGAACATCCAAAACTTGCTCCATCCGCAACCAAAACCTACATTGACAATGGTAGCTAGGTTTCAACAAAACTACAAAAGGATAAAGATCATCATAAATTTCTCAACCACTTTATTCGCATAATCGCATTGCATTATTGATAACAATTCACCAGCTACTACGTACTTCACTTGTTCTTTTCATAGGGCGCACACTTCTTATCTATGATAAATAAGAACCATCTTAGATTCATACCTTTAACTATCCACCCTCCATGACTTCATCGTCCTTCTCTGCATCTGTTCCATTCCTGATCCTTAATGACAATGTCAATGTCATCACTCGATCTATTTGAACCCAGCTGACCCATCACACCTACCCTTTGACAGAAACGAACAACACACAACGGTCTGACTATCAATCCCCACCATTTCTTTCACCAACCCAGTTCAGCCAGATAGCATATCGTCATAACCCCATTGGCATTCAACTCTCTAACCTACAGTAAAAATGGTAGGTTTAGTGAGTAAGTGTTGAGAGTAATAATGTATAACTGCACCGACTTAAAGATCGTTCTTTGGTTCTTATGTATCTGATTTATCCAACAATAGCAGTAAGTATGGTTCTACTTTCTGCACACAACCTCCAGCAGTGGTGGACATAAATGTACGTCTGTATTGCATTTCCACTATGAAGAATTGACACACCATTTATTGCCGTTGGATCCACTTCTAGTTCCGATTCACGTGTTTGTTGGATCTCCTTTATTGTTGAAATCACTGACCATTAACTACCAGGAACTATGATTTTCATTGTCGTCTTAAAGTCTTGATCTTTCGTTTTGGTTTCCCAGACGAGGGAGTAGTGCTCCATCCTCCCACTTTTGAGCTCCATACTCTTTTGGAGTTCAAAGACTGCAGAATTCAGTGTATGGTTCTTATGTATAGTTAAAGTTCAGTACTTCAGTATTAATAGTTTTCTTTTAATTAATGTTTGTGCACTGAGTTCATGATTCACCCATTTTTTCTATAATTGATTGAGTGAAGAAAATATAGGACTTACTATGGTTGTGGTAATTTTCATATTTCTGAAGCTCTGGTTTAGTTACTGGAGTTTGAAATTGAATAAATTGCCTTTTCTTAGCTACTAGAAGTGTCAGGTTGTCATCTTTGTTTATGGTTTGTCAAGCTTTTTATTTACATAATTCTTAGTTTTACGTAAAGATACTGATTCGTTTGATGGTCATGTTATATGACAGACGATTAAATTTTGTGGATTTTGGGATTTAAAGGAGTTAAACAATGGGAAGCAGAGAAATAAAGTCCCCTGAGGGAGGGATAGAGACTCCAGCTAATCTGGAGGAACAATATTTGGATACATATCCAAGGAAGAAGCTTGGGTTTTACTTCATAGAATCCGATGACAGGAGGACAGCTTTCGGGCGGGGATATACCGGAGGAACTACACCGGTTAATATCCGCGGCAAACCAATCCCTGATCTTTCCAAAACCGGTGGTTGGTTCGCTGCCTTCTTCATATTTGGTAACCACAAAGCCTATTTCATGTGATGTTGTGTGGACTGTGATTACCTTGTATTGTGAAATTTACTTTTGAAGTTTTGTCCAGGAAATGAAATGGCAGAGAGAATGGCTTATTTTGGACTCTCAGTCAATATGGTGGCCTTCATGTTCTATATTATGCATAGACCCTTCAGCAGTTCATCAAATGCAGTAAACAATTTCTTGGGGATATCACAAGCTTCTTCTGTTCTTGGTGGTTTTCTGGCTGATGCATATCTCGGTCGATATTGGACAATAGCAATCTTCACAACTATCTATCTTGCAGTAAGTAGTCAAATAAGAATTGCATTTGAAATTTTAAACAGTGATTACAAGTGAGCTGATTATTTCTTTGTCTGTTTTCATGGAGGGTTTGACGGGGATAACTTTATGTGCAACAATAGACAGTTTGACACCGAACCAAGATCAATGTGATCAGCTATCCCTTCTTTTAGGCAATTGTGAGCCAGCAAAATCATGGCAGATGTTTTATCTCTATTCTGTTCTGTACTTGACTGGATTTGGAGCTGCTGGTATAAGGCCATGTGTGTCATCCTTCGGGGCTGACCAGTTTGATGAAACAAGCCCGGATTACAAGTCTCACCTGGATAGGTTTTTCAACTTCTTTTATCTATCTGTCACCATTGGAGCTATTATAGCCTTCACTGCAGTAGTCTATATTCAAATGGAACATGGTTGGGGACTTGCCTTTGGCTCACTGGCCATAGCTATGGGCATATCAAACTTTGTGTTCTTTCTTGGTACACCTCTCTACCGGCATAGACTACCCGGAGGCAGCCCTCTGACACGTGTTGCGCAGGTATTGGTGGCCGCATACAGGAAGAGGAAGGCTGCATTTTCTAGCAGTGAGTTAATAGGCTTGTATGAGGTTCCTGGAAAACAATCCGCCATAAAGGGTAGTAGAAAGATCGCTCACACCAACGATTTTAGGTATCTCTTTCTTCAAATTTTACTGCTCGTCTAGAATTCTATACATGAAATCGGTTTTAATATCTTGGTCCTGTTTTGTGGCGTTACAGATGTTTGGACAAAGCAGCTCTGCAGCTGAAGGAAGATGGTGTAGACCCAAGTCCATGGAGGCTTTGCACTGTGACTCAAGTAGAGGAAGTAAAGATTCTATTGAAACTCATCCCAATCCCAGCTTGCACAATAATGCTGAGTGTAGTCTTAACTGAGTATCTGACTCTCTCAGTTCAGCAAGCATACACTTTAAATACACATATGGGTCACCTCAAGCTTCCTGTAACATGCATGCCAGTATTTCCAGGCCTCAGCATATTTCTCATACTATCCCTCTATTACTCTACATTTGTCCCCCTGTCGCGGCGCATCACAGGTCATCCTCACGGTGCTTCTCAGCTACAGAGGGTGGGCATAGGTCTGGCAGTTTCAATCATATCGGTGGCATGGGCTGCAATTTTTGAGAGGTACCGAAGAAACTATGCAGTAAAGCATGGGTATGAGGCTAGTTTCTTAACTGCAATGCCTAACCTAAGTGCATTCTGGTTGTTGATCCAGTACTGCCTCATTGGCATAGCTGAAGTGTTCTGCATAGTGGGATTACTAGAATTCCTGTATGAGGAAGCCCCGGATGCCATGAAAAGTATCGGATCTGCTTACGCTGCACTAGCCGGGGGTTTAGGGTGCTTTGCAGCCAGCATATTGAATAGCATTATCAAATCTGTCACAGGCAGCACGGAGAAGCCATCTTGGCTGTCACAGAATATCAACACTGGTAGATTTGATTACTTCTATTGGCTACTTACAGTTTTGAGTGTAATCAATTTCTGCATATTTCTGTATTCAGCACATAAGTACAAATACAGGGCAGAGCAGCAAATTGTAACCAAAATTAAACAAGAACTCATCCAAGAGTAAGATATTGGAAGCAAGAAGTGTACTAGTCAGAAGGAAAGATAGAAATGCATTTATAAATGATATCCTATCACTTAGTGTACTAGATAGAAGGAAAAGCTCAAGCAGTAAGCAAACAGGAATTACTGTGTTTAGCATTATACATTGCGATGGAAAGAAGCTGTAATTGTATCTCTTTATCACTAGAGCAATAGAAAGAACATCAATTGGTTGCATGAACTTTTACGTGATAACACTCGTTATTCTCCTTTCTAATCTAGAGATTGCAAAATCAATTACAATATGAAAAAATAACCCTATTTGTTTTGCATGCTAGCTAAACTTATAAAGATAAAATCTTGCTACCAGAAGAAAGTGGGCGTGTGCCATTCATATGTTTTCTTAACAATTATGTTTACAGTAACCGAATATGGTGCCACATTGATCTGTGGAGTTCTATACATGTAAGATGGGGCATCCAAACATGAAAGCCTGAAGAAACACAACAAAGTATTACAAACTAGTGGCACAGATAACAATTGGTTCCATCTTTGCAAACCTTATAAACAGCACGACTTTTATTTACAGAAACTCATAGCCGCTCCATATGTATTTGCTCTATTACTTTGAAATCAGATATTAAAAGTTAGGGGCTTTCACAGAACTCCATCTCCTGAAATTCCAGAAATCAACAGTCAAAATACGATCAACTTAGGAAATATATCCGTAAGGTACAGATGAAACAATTGTTGCACAACACCATGCAATATCTATGATCCTGATAAATAGCTCAAACTTTAGATGGTTGGGAAATCAACTTGTGGGCTAAAGGAACCAATTTTCCCAGCTTCCAAGGGTTCAGAAAAATTCACATAAATTAAGAATTTAAGATAATGCTTTGAACTAAAATAGGGAACTAGCATACAACATACCTTCCCACAAATTGGACAGCTTTCACTTCTTTCCAACCACTCATAAATACAGCCAAGGTGGAAATGGTGAGAACATCTTGTTGTGATTTTAGGATTTTCAGTGGTATAATCTAAAAGCATGTAAGTGAACTATTTTAGTACACCGAACTATTTTAGGATTTTCATATTTTGAACTGCAGCATATCCCATGATGTTGGTTGTAAATGATAATGTAAAGTACTTACCATCAAGACATGTAGGGCAGACATCATCATCTTCAGAAGATGGCAGCACATAAGTTAGTCCATATGCAACTTTTGATGCTAGATCCTTTTCCGAGGTCTCTGATTGCCCTAACTTACAATCTTCTTCAGTTTCAACTCCATTCCGTTTCTTCCCCGAACCCAGGGACTCTGTTCCAGAACTGCTTCTTCTCACTTGTTGTGCATCTTCCTGCAAATGTGTCATTGATTTCTCACGCCTAGAGATTAAGCCATCACGCTGCAAACGTGAGTACCTCTGATCCGCATCAAAGGGTGATGGCCTGGCTACTGAGAACGGAGTATCATTTGAGGGGTTATTTGCTACAGCTGTGCCAGTTCCAGTTGGGACAGAAGTAGTAACCCCTTGGTTAGGTGATGGAACTGATCGCCCATCAAGCCTTTGAAACGGTGCACTATACTGCACGAACATAGGGACGAGACAAAACAAGTAAAATATCAAATAAAAAGTTAAAAACTGAAGTGAATCCAAATCACAAATCTAACTATCACCTTCTTAAAACTAAATATATATGGAAGAACACTTTCATTACAATAAATTTTCACAATTTCTTTCTAGTCAATCATGTTGGGCCAAGTAATGCAGATGATGCGATGAACTTGGAACTCTCAATTAATTGACTATTTCAAAACAACAATTTTTTTAGCAATCAAGTAAAAATGGATTGTTGATAAAGTTCGCCTCATTTGCTTGTCCTTTAGTTTCCATGATATCCTCTTTAGAGTTAGAAAGTGCATCAAATGTTAAACATAATTTAAAGTCCCTAACTTTGACGAAAAAAGTTACTCAATCGAAGAACAACACTGGTATTGAGCTATTGAGCTGCTAATGGCTTTACACTTACCCCACTGAATAGCTGGTGGAAGAAGTATCGGAGGCACGCGCAATGCCTGTAGACTGGATTGCTTGGAAGAGAATACTCTTCAAATTCATCGCCACATGGACAGCAGCAAAGAGAACCCATCTCAATTTTTTCCAATAAAACACCAAAATAACCAACACACAGATCACAAAGACAAACACCACTCTTTCCTCAAAAAGGATCCTCCTTTAATCCAAATGACTTCCTGGAATTCAATATTTTCCAATGTCAGCAAAATTTAAAATCACAACAAAAACTTTACCAGCCTATTAGCATTGCTGGGTTCATGTCAAATTGCCAATACATAATTCATTACAACACTGTTCAAATTCTAAGAATCCCCTAAATGAGAGACACTCTCAACCACAATGTGAATCACACATACAAAAGCAAAGCACCAATTTTTACACTGACCCATGATCAAAACTGGTAACCTGATCAATTATTTCTATACTTACCTAATGAAATCTCTGAAGCTAAGCACAACAACATTCAAGAATTACAGTAAAAACCCAGAAAAATTTAGGGATTTTAATTGGAAAGAACAGTAAAGGTTTGTAATTTGAAGCTGGGAAGCGGGATTGTAAGATACCTTGTGTTGTTGAAGGGTGGATAAGCGATTAGATTAGGATGAGAGAGTGAAAAGAGGAGGAGGGTGTTGTTGAAAGCGAAGACTTTGGGAGAGTCCACAAAAGGGGGTTCTGGTTTTTGGGGAAGTTTCAAGGAGTAGACAGAAAGAGTAAGGTGGGTGGGCTCAATCAGAGCAATACATGTTTATTTTAGATGACAAATGAACAAAGCTTTACTCTTTCCTCCCTATAGGCTATAGTGCTCTGAGGTTGTCAAGTAAAGACTAAAGACCGGGTTTATTTGTGTTTGATCCGGTCAATTTGAACCGGCTCATTATTTATATTTATCTCTAGAAGAAAATTTGAAATTAATTAATGACTCATTTTTATTTTGTAGATTGAGGCATCAAGTCCGAAATCCTTTCCATCAAAAATCAAATAATCTACTCGAAAAGAAAAGATTTTAAAAATTCTTACTTTATAGGCTGTGACGCACAAATGACACGATTGACTTAATAAATTTTACGTAGAAATATCACTTTAGTCATCAAACTATGTTTCACTCGACACTTACTTCACATAACTTTCAAAAACTTCACTTTAGTCATTCAACTACGTCATCTTACTTTGGTCACTCCATTTATTTTCTCCGTTTAAATGCAGCAAATGAGCCTTATAGACATGGGTATATTCGTCAACCCATTTAGAAAAAATTTAGTGTCTATTTTCTCTCACTAAATTCAATTTTCAATGATGTTTTAGGTGATTGAAATAAACTTGTTGATTTACATTTCTTAAGAAATTTACAGTACCTAATTGTTTCTGCACAAACCCTGGGGCCTGGTAGATACAGATGAATCCTCGTATGATCTCCTGCAAACCTGCTCACTAAGGGGAATACCGGGCGGGCCGGTCTTCTCCTCTCCGATGCCTAAGTTAGTATAGTTGGAATAGATATAACTTGAGCACGTATGTAAGCGGTAGGAGAGATCAGTTACCTATTAATGAGGATAGTTGGGACCCTTATATAGGTGGCCGGTCGTGAGGTTTGGCCTTACCCTTCGATGTGAGACTGGTTCCCTTCAAAGGGCAGCTCTGGTGACCTCTTTGGCAGGCAGGCGCTCCCGGTCCCTGGGTCCCTGGTAGCAGGATAGACTGCTGGACCCCGAGGCCGGGTGCTGGTGGTCCGGTCCCGGGCCTCTGGCCGGGCCCTGGTACACTAGCTGCGGGTCTGTGGGCCTGCTGTAGCCCCTCTGTGGCTACTGTCAACAAGTCCCCCAAGTTCCCGGACAAGTGCAATCTTGAATAGGGACTTAATCTGTCTTACCCTTGCCCTGCAGACCCGCAGGGTTACCAACCCAACGGTGCCCAGTCCCCCAAGTCCGCGTTGAAGATTGGGCGTGACCGGGGTGAGTACCTGTTACCGATGGTGAGCAACAATTTATGAGTACGTTTGTAATATAAGTAGTACTGTGCTCAAGTGTTGTGGTGCTATGAGCATGGAGTGGGGTGAAACCCGGAGAGTGTATGAGATGATGCCATGCAACAGATGTGTGCATGGAATGATAATGGGGCGTTGAAATCCGCCATGCAAAATATGTGTGCATGGAATGATAATGGGGCGCTCTGCCATATCGGTACGGAGCGGAGTTCAACTGGGCCTCTACCGGGCGTTCTGCCAAATCGGTACGAAGCGGAGTGCATGGAACCTCGACCGGGCGTTCTGCCATATCGTTGCTAGTTCTTCTCAGCTTGTGTTGATTAAGCGTTGAGGTAAGGGGGGTGGCGTTGAGGTGACAAGGCTCGCCGTGCAGCCCCACGTTGATCGCAGTTCAGTGCGATGCAGGGTTTTTATCCTGCTGGACAAGAGTACATGTGTTAGATGTAAACTCGTCCGGGTGTATAAAGCCCATGCCAGTCGAATGTTCTCATAACCGGGGTCATGCCATGGAACCGGGCGGACCTCGACTGGGCGTTCTGCCATATCGAGACGAGTCCCCCAGTGAGATGCCATGGGGCCGGGTGGATCTCGTTCCCGGAAAAAGAATGCTCTCTAGCCGGTTGGATGATCATAACCTGGGAGATGGTCTCGAGTCGGTTGAATGTTACGTAACCTGTGGGAGGATCTCGACCGGGCGTTCTGCCATATCGAGACGAGTCCCCCAGCGAGATGCCATGCAGCCGGTTCAATGATACCTAACCGTGAACTGCGATGGTACCGGGTGGATGGCTCATACCCAGAACGATGCTCTCGAAGCGGTTGGAAAACCATAACCGGTGAGAGGTCTTCAAGCCGGTTGAAAGATCATAACCGGTGACTTGTAATGAAGATGCCATGCAGCCGGTTGAATGATACCTAACCGTGAACTGCCATGGTACCGGATGGATGGCTCATACCCGGAAACATTGCTCTCGATGCGGTTGGAAAACCATAACCGGTGAGAGGTCTTCAAGCCAGTTGAAAGATCATAACCGGTGACTTGTAATGAAGATGCCATGCAGCCGGTTGAATGATACCTAACCGTGAACTGCGATGGTACCGGATGGATGGCTCATACCCGGAAACATTGCTCTCGATGCGGTTGGAAAACCATAACCGGTGAGAGGTCTTCAAGCCGGTTGAAAGATCATAACCGGTGACTTGGTGCCGTGGAGCCTAGGGAAGTGGAGGGGGGGGGGCCTGACGCCTCGGTTCCCGCTCCTAACTACCATGTCGCCAGCGTGCGAGACAAGTGGCTGACATGCATTTAAGGAGGAAGTCCATCAGTCCCATCAGTTATGATGGCATGGGCAGTTTACCAATGCTGGGACACGTGCCAGTAGGGAGCGGTCTTGAGATGAAGGGCCTGGATTCGCAGGCGTTTGAGTTGCCCTGATTGCGTGTTTTTGGAGGGATTTCAAATGCCTAGGGCACCGGTCCCCTCTATAAAAAGGCCTCTTCTGCTCTTCTTTCTGTTTTTGCTTCTTGCTTTAGAGAGACTAAGAGAAAAAGAGAAATCCGGCGAAAGCTCTCAGTTCCTTGCCCTACGACATCCGTTGCTTTCAAGCGTTCTTCACTTGCTTCCTACCATTGCTCGCTGCTTTTGCAGGGCGGACTTTCCTCGGTTGAGCATATTAATCGGTAAGTTGTTGCTTTCCTTGCTCCGGTGTTTGTTCTTCCTTTCTTTTTGGTGTTTTGCGGCGCGGGGGGGGGGGGGGGGGGGGGGGGGGGAGATCTCTGTCGCCGACTGAGTTGTTTTAATCAGAGCGTCTGCGGCAATCTTGGGGAGGGGCCGCAGAGGGCGCTGTTCTGGCCTGTTGCTGACCAGCGCTAGGGTTTTGTTTTCTTCTCCTTAGGTTAAGATGTCTTCTTCAAGCTCTGATGGGGCTTCTGAATCGGCTGCCAGTCGTCCTATCGTGGACGATGTGGAGAGATTGGAGGACTGGCTCGGTTCGGAATCCCCGGAGACCGAAGCCGCTAACCGCTCCGGGAGCGGGGCTTCGTCTTCGTCTTCGTCTGCCAGGTCTGAATCTCCGGAGACTGAAATACCGCACGGGGTGCGCCTTGTCGGTGCTCCAACCGTGAGCTACACCATTGGTAGAGGAAAAGATGTCGTGGTGTGCGATGAACCGGAGGGTAGCATGACCCTTGGAGAGATTGCGGCGTTCCGGGAAACGTGGAGTATCCCGGATGAGGTTTTGCTGCGACCACTGAATCCTGGAGAATCAGCCTGCAACCCGGAGGCAGGTTGGGTTGCCGTGCATCAGGATCAGTTCCGGCATGGATTCTCGCTCCCGCTGCCAGATTTCGTGCAGTATATGCTCAGTGCGCTGCAAGTGTCGCCCGCGCAGCTTCCTGGGCTCCAGTGGAGGCGACTACTGAGCCTCGGCTGCCTATATGAGCTGTCCGGAATGAGTATGCCAATGGTAAACGAATTCCGGGCCTTGTATAGGTTGTCCTACTCGAGGAAGCAGGGGTCCCGGGGTTGCCTGTCCTTCAACACCCGGGCAGGCCAATCGATCATCACTAATATGTCTTCCTGGGTAGATAACAGCTGGAGAAAGAAGGTGGTGATGGAGGGCGGGAAGTGGCAGATGAGTAGGAAGATGTACCGGGTTCCTGGCGCCTTCCAACCTATAGGCAACCAGTCGTTCGAGCTATCCGAGCTGGAGCAGGAGAGGATCTCGACCATACTCGGATGTTGGGACGATCTGGAACGGAGTTCTTACAACTTCATCCGGCGAGAAGTGCTGGAATACTGTTGTCTCGGGCGGGATCCCGGTGCGTAGCAAGTCGTAGCGGTACTTTTGCTAATTGTGCTGAAAAATACTAACTGTTTGCTTGTCCTGCAGGTGCATCTTCCCGGGCGGTCACCAAGCCCGAAACAACTCTCTCTATGGACGGTGAGGACCTCCTTAATCAGCTGAAGGAGAAAGGCGAGGCCGTCTCGTGGACCTCGGTGGACGAGGAGTCCGGCCGGCTCACTGTTCATTCCGAGCCGAGGGCCATGGATGTCGATGACGGCGCCTACATCCTGAGGCGCGTGAAGAGTCATCCCGCTGCGCCCAAGGCGGTGCCTGGTAAGGGCAAGTCTACCGGGGGGCCAGTGAGGGTTCCCGGTGAGGTGAGCCGGATCCCCCATCGTCCGGGGTCAGCTCCGCTCGTGACCCGGGTCACCCGGGTTGGCGCACAATCTTCTTCTTCTCCGGACGGCCGGGGGAGAGAAGCGGAGGGGTACGGACGTTCAACCCTCCGCGCTGGTGACACTGACTGGCGGGTCGTCCGGAGAGAGCTTGGCCAAACTGTTAAAGGTAACCAGCGGTGCACAATCTGGCTCCGCTGGGGAGAATGCTGCCGCTGATCGACAGAGTGGCCCCGCGCCTGCGGAGGCACCGAGGGGGAGTCCAGACAGTGCATTCGTCCGTCAGGTGGCTGCGGACTTGGCCGACCTCGGTCTGGACAGACCCGGGGTCACTGGAGCCTTGGCGGGCGGGAACCGCCCAAAATGCAAGGAATCCGTCCTTCGGGTAAGCACTAACTGGCGCCACTACACTGCTTGTAGCTTGTTTATCTTGCTGCTTGATTAAATGTTTCTGTTGTTGTGCAGTTGCTGTACAGTCTGTACCAACCGGACGCGAGCGAGGAACTGCCGGAGCTGAAGAGGCAGATAGCTGCTTTATCGGAGGCCCGGCAGCGCCTGGAGGGGGGGGAGGCGTAGCTCCTTAGGATTTTGCCCTTGCTCTTTTCTTGTAATCTCTCCGGAACGGTTACTGCTTGTATAATTTCTTGACTATAAATATATTTGAACTTACGGAGCTGGTAGAATTTCTCAAAAGTAGTTTGCATATATATCTTGTGGTGTTACAACGGTTAAACCGGATGTATGCCAAACTAATCGGAGGCTTGGGCGAGCCTACCAGCCCTGGTCTTGCTCCCGGTCGGGATCTGCTCTCCTTTCCCCTACATACCGCTGGAGCTGGCCCTTACCGATCAAACCCTCCACCGCTATCCTGAGAGCCCAGCACTGGCTCGTTCGATGAGTAGCCTCATCATGATAGGAGCAGTACTTGCCCGTTTGTGCCGTGGTAAGTTTCCCCTTCGGGTACTTTCTCTTGGGCGGTGGGGGAATAACGTTCCCGTTCTCAAGCAGAATATCCTCATATGAAGAGGTGAGAGCGGTGAAGACCTCTTGACCGGCCGGTGGTGCTGGCATGATTGCTAAGGGGCGTTCTTGCCGGTATGGCGCCGGCTTGTGCTCGCTCTGGGGCTTATCAGGATAAGGCCTCTGCCGCCTTTGTGGCCAGTTTCTGTTGGGCCGTTTCAGTCGAGCGGCGCGGTTCTCGGTCCGCTGACTGGGCTTGTCCTCCTGGCTGGGCGGGGGGTTCTCCTCCCGGGGATGGTCTTCCTGCTGCTCATCCCGCTTCCTCTTCAGCAGGTGGTGCCCATATGTCTCGTGATCGGCCTGAGCATGCCGGATGGCCATTGCCATAAACTCATCATACCCTTACGGGAGTTCTACCCGGACGGCGTAGGAAAACTTTCCTGGCCGGAGCCCCTGTTTAAACGCCATCTCGGCGATGCCCTTGTCTAGGTTCCGAACCCCGGCCGTGGCCGTCTGCCAACGGTTGACAAAGGTCCTCAGCTCCTCTCCGGGCGCTTGCATGCAGTTGAAGAGGATGGTTGAGGTCCAGGCTCCTTCGACCCGGAGGATGAAGCGGCCTACAAACCGGTCGGCTAACTGTTCGAATACCTCGATCGAGTTCGCCGGAAGCTCATAGAACCAGTTGAGCGCCTCTCCAGACAGAGTTTCCTGGAAGATATTGCAGCACACTGCATCAGAGTAGCCGTTGGCGCACGTCTGGGACCGAAAACTGTCCAGGTGCTGGTACAGGCAGCCGGACCCTGAATAGGTGAGCTTGAGGGACTTCTGGTTTCCAGATCTTCCCGACTCCATAACCCGGTGCGAGAAAGGGCCCATACGCTCATTGAACCGTGCCCTTTCCATCGGCCGGGCGGCTCTTCTCTCGTTGGCCTCCATTTGGGCCTTCAAGTCTGACACAGTGTCGGCTAACATCTACAATGCTCGTGCAGTCGGAGTCTCGGCCTCATCCACAAACGAAGCGTGGGGTTGGCGGGGGGTTGGCGTGCTCTTCGGCGGACCTGCGCCGGCCGGTGACTTCACTCGCACGGGATCACTGGGCCGACCGCCCGATGATTGCCCCGCCTCATACTGCTGAGATCGGACCTGCGGGGTTGCCTGCGCCTTGACCATAGCGTCGTTGCGCTGTTGTCCTCTCTCTAAGGCGGCTACCAGGGCAGCATTCACCGCCTCCATCTCTTCGTACCGGGCGTTGGATTTGGCTCTATCCCTATCGCCCTCCTCACGCAGGCGACTGACCTCTGCGGCTATTGCCCGTATCTCTCCCGCCATACCGCTCTGGTCGGGGCTGTAGGTGGTGTCCCGGTCACTGTTACAGCGCGGGCTCTCCGATCGGTCGCTCGGATCATCCGAGAACGTCAAGGAGAAGCCCCGGTGCACTGGTCCGGGCTCCTCTGCCGGGCCTTTCCCGCGCGAGCTGCCGTGGTGTGGCCCCGGAGTGCCAGACGGCCTCCCACAGCTTCCTCCTTCCTGACCGCCCTGGTCGTCGAGCGGCTCCCGCGCGACGACCGGGGTGGAGACGAGCATTTGCACTGATGCAACACGCCTCTCCTCGGTGGTACCTCTCTCTTGTCTTGCTTCCGAACTCTCTGCCATCGGTAGATGCTTACACGGTTCTTTGTCCAAGATTCCCACATACGGCGCCAATTGTTTCTGCACAAACCCTGGGGCCTGGTAGATACAGATGAATCCTCGCATGATCTCCTGCAAACCTTCTCACTAAGGGGAATACGGGGCGGGTCCGATGCCTAAGTTAGTATAGTTGGAATAGATATAACTTGAGCACGTATGTAAGCGGTAGGAGAGATCAGTTACCTATTAATGAGGATAGTTGGGGCCCTTATATAGGTGGCCGGTCGTGAGGTTTGGCCTTACCCTTCGATGTGGGACTGGTTCCCTTCAAATGGCAGCTCTGGTGATCTCTTTGGCAGGCAGGCGCTCCCGGTCCCTGGATCCCTGGTAGCAAGATAGACTGCTGGACCCCGAGGCCGGGTGCTAGTGGTCCGGTCCCGGGCCTCTAGCCGGGCCCTGGTACACTAGGTGCGGGTCTGTGGGCCTGCTGTAGCCCCTCTGTGGCTACTGTCAACACTAATGTTGATCTATGTTTTAGGCAGAAATATCACTTTGGTCATCGAACTATGTTTCACTTGACACTTTGGTCACTTAACTATTAGAAACTTCACTTTGGTCATTCAACTATGTCATCTTATATCACTTTGATCACTCCGTTTATTTTCTCTGTTTAATTGTGATATTTTTTGTTAACCTTAAGGGTATTTTGGAAAAGAAAATTCTTAAATGGCCATTTATTTCATGAAAACAGAAACGGAGCAACAATTTTATAATAATCTGGTTATTTATAATTCTTTTACGAAAGCAATAATTTTGTCTCCATTTATATTAATAATGGATTAATGGATGAATATAAATGATCATAAAATTCTTATGTACTTTTTATTTTCAGTAATTAAAGCTTATGGGTAAATTAAGATCAACATTATGTACTGTAAATTTCTTAAGGAATGGAAATCAAAAAGTTTGCTTCAAACACCTAAAACATTATTGAAAATTGAATTTGGTGAGAGAAAATAGACACTAAATTCTTTCTAAATGGGTTGACGAATATACGCATGTCTATAAGACTCATTTGCTGCATTTAAACGGAGAAAATAAACAAGTGATTAAAGTGATATAAGATGACATAGTTAAATGACTAAAATGAAGTTTCTGATAGTTAGGTGACCAAAGTGTCGAATGAAACATAATTCGATGACTAAAGTGATATTTCTATTTAAATTTTATTTTTAGATATTTTTTGTTTGTTAATTCTCGTGTGAGAAAGGGAGAAGATTTATTTGCTCCCGGGGATTTGAGGCACGTTTGGAGGTACAAATCCTACGATGCAATTATGCAAATAGAAATCTCCAATTGAACCGTGACAAAAATGGACAAAATGGCATTGTGATTAAACCACCTCCCTTTCTTATCGTCTAAATAATTATTCAACTAAATCAAGTAGTCCTTCAATGGAGTGACGGCCCCAAAGCCTTGACGTATGAGTTCTTGCATCAGTTGCATGCTAATATGGCAGGATTTTAAAATACCCCAAGTTGCCTAGTCGCTCTCATCGAAAGAAGAGAGAAGAAGATGCCAAGTCTTTGAGCATTCTCTGCCTACCGCCATGAGTCCCATGACAGGTGGTTGTTGATGAAAGATCTTTAGCATCAGCAACAACAAACTAGATCATTGTCAAAGCTGATGAGTAAATATATATGATATCACCAAGGATGTATTTATTTTCGGATGCAAGTGCGTGTCAAAGGGCTGGTTCACTCGGGAGTGACCTTAAGTAAAAGATAATTATTACCTAGCAATGGTTATTTGCCTGTGGACTACTGAAGGATGCAGCATGCTAGCCAGGAAGTGGATTTAGAGTCGCTAAATCACTAAGGTAAACTTTACCAAATTGGTAATATATATTTGAGGTATATGTACAACTTTCTTTGGCAAACTTTTGTTTTCAAGTTTCTACTCTCAAACCCAGCTATACTTTTAAAACAGTTACTCAGTCACGTACTAGCTGCTTGGCCTTCATTTTCTGTCTTCCTAGATTGTATCTTTCTTTTTCACTGGCGGACTGGTAGTCTGCTACTCATCATGCACCAGTAGTGTAACTGAAGCTCATTGGAAGTGCATGAGAACAAAGTGTCCTGTTTCCGGGCTCATTGGAAGATCTCTGATTACCCGAAGTCACAATCTGTTTCAAAGGTATATTAGAAAAAATGAACCATCTGAATTTTTGGATTATATATGTTTATTTCGGTCACTGTTTAAGACTCTTTGGCATAATTTGCTCTCTGTGTTGTTTATTTCAAACCCAGTTATAGTATCCTCTTGATGATAGTTTGAACAGTATGGAGATAGCTCGCCCACCCTCTCCACCTCATGTCTTCCTAAAGACCTAGATTATGAATCAAGTACGAAAAATTGGGATTATGAATCAAGTATTTTGCCTCCTCTTTCTCGGTCTGGGCATACAATTTTCGGCATTGAGCAAGATGCCAAGACAACAATGTTATATATCAAAGTTTTCAAATTAACCCCTCAATTCAAAACCCTAATGTTATATATCAAAGCAAAGTGTCCTGCAATAGCTAGGAATAAACTATACAATTTAACAAGTGCAAAATCCATAAATATTAATATAGTGTCACCTAGTTTAGGCACATAAACTATACAATATTTTATTCTTCACAGTATCATAAGATCACATGAACAGAAAACAAACAAACACTAAAAAAATCACATCCCAATTCGAACCAGACCTCTTAGCAATCCATGCACAGAAGCACCACCAGTGATTGAAATTCCTGCTGCCTTGTTAACACTTTCAGCTTTCTTATCAAAACAGTACACAGGAGCCTGCCAGTTCGCATCTTCAAGCACAGCTCCAACCTCAAATGTCATCACATGTGCATTGCTCCCTGCACATTAAAACAACCAAATTAGTTCCAAATTCGACCCCCATAAAACCCCATTACTAAAACCCAGAATCAAAATCCAGCAAGCTTGAACCATAAAGCCATTGATCAAGTGATGAAATGATCACCGGCAGCTACCTGTGTAAAAGACCCAATGAACAGGTCTCTTGGTGACAACATCCTCATAATACAGAAGAAAATCGACCTTGTTCCAAACGTTGCAGAGGAACCCATCCACGTGGCGCTGACCCAGGTACTCAGCTCCGTCGAGCCAATTTGGCCGGAGAATACCCACCTCAAATTGAGCGCTTCTGCACGTTTTGGGTGAATCTAAGGTGTAGAAGAAGGAGGTCCCATTGTTCCATTCGAGGTCGTAGAGAATAGAACCCAGTTGGTGCTGTATGATGTTGAAGTTTCAACCATTGGGCCAGTCGTACCAGAGGTTGACAATTTCGAGGGTGCCGGTGTAGTTCATCATCAGAATTGAGTGGAATTGTAGAGGCCATGGGGTTGGTGTTGGGTCTGCTTCGTGAGGGAGGGATGAGGAGGAGAGAGGCGAAGAGAGGAGGATGAGAGTTGTGATGAAGGAGGTGATGATGGCTTTGGCTATGGAAGATGACATTGCTGTGGTTAAGTTTAGTAGCTCAGTTCTGGGCCTCTGGCGGTGGATTGTGAGAGGATTTAACAGATGACACTCGGATATGACCAAGGAGTAAGGAGTAAAATATCGGATATCGAGGAAATATCGGTGTTTCAAAATATGGATATTTCGACGGAAATATCGATAAAATATCGATCCATTAGAAATTTTGACAAAAACGACGGAAACTATAAGAAATACATAGAAATTTGTATTGAAACTTTCTAAGGTTGTTTTATGCTATGTTATCGATCATGTGTGAGAAGAAAATATTAATAAATTCAAATACATATCAATTTATTGAAATGTTATATGATTTACTATGTGAATCGAGTTGATATTTATTGAAATATGATTTAATATATATAATTTATACTTGAAACCTAAAATGAGGCTAGACTATCACACCCTTTAACATTATTTGTACATAATATTTCACAAAAGCAACTACATAAAGTTTTTTTAAAACCATACAAAAATTGATATTATATAGTCGTTGACCCGTTGCCACTAGCCATTATATAGTCGTTGAATCGCTACATAAAAAAAAAAGCTAGCTTATTAGAACATCATAGAAAAATCATGCCAATAAAATTGTAATTACATACATTATCATGTAAAATGATTACATATTACTATTTTAATTATATGTTACAAAAATATACATTATAGTAAAATATATAGTGTAAGACACATTACTATTAAGCATGCATGAGTAAGAAACTTATTGGGAAATTAAAACATAAGTATGATAAAATTAGCTTTTGAAGGTAAGTTAGAAATTAAAATTAAGTGTTGAAAATTATGTGTTTTAAATTGTTGAAAATTAGTTTTTGAAGGTAAGATAAAAAGTTTATGGAAAATATCAGAAAATATCAGAAATTTCGAGGAAATATCGGAAATATCGGCGAAATATCAGAAATATCATAAAATATCGGGAAATTTTGACGAGAAACTGAAAGAATTGAATCGAAATATCGATTCAACGGAAAAACGAAAATATCGGCGAAATATCGCCGATAATATCGATTTTTAATTCTTTGGATATGACTGTGTTCCCAGCATTGGTACGCAGCTTATTAGATTTTCTTTATAATTTGGGAAAATTTGACAAATACTTCGACACGAATAACATCATTTCAACAAATAGAACCAAGATATTAAATATCGACGATTACGGAAATATCGATGATTTGAAAAAAAGAAATTTCGATGGAAATTTCGAGAAAATATCGAATATCGATGGAAATTTTACCAAAAATTTATGTAAAAATTGTATATTTAGATAAAAATAGACTAAAAGTAAAATATCGGAAAGATGTGAGTATTAATATCGATGTTTGAAAAAAACGGAAATTTCGAGGAAATATCGAGGTTATCGAGGATATTTTAGTCCTTGAATAGAACACTTCGGTGAGTACGACACAAATGGTCGTAAAGATGTTACATATTAAGAAAAAATAAATTCCATAATGAATACTTTTCATTTTTCGTTTCATAGTAGTGAGTACGACGTGATTAACATCATTTTAACAAACAAGATGTCAACTTCGTTTTTAAATTTCAATTCACCTCAGTATGTCAACATATGCAACACCTTTAACCCTTCGTTTCTAAATTTCAGTTCACCCCAATATCTCAACATATGCAAGTATATGTTGAAATCAGCCCAGTTGTATCAGGCCAAATAGTCGATCACCTACATACAGATCGTATAAATGACATGTTGAAATCAGTATCAAGATTAGACTACATAATGAAGGAGGCCGGTGGTGTGCCCCATGGATTAACTATTGTCTAGTCGTACATATTTCTCTAACATTTTACCATCAAATTTGCACTCAGATTTAGTGATCAGATATTTTGTGTGATCGCTGAAAAATCACTTATCCGGTCTAAGCTGCGATTTTGAAAATAGATATTACTTAAGTGTTTTATCACTGTTATCTTTTAGGGCATATGTACCCATACTTCTCCGTTAATCCATCAGTCTATCAACTTAATTGCCTCCATCACATACTATTTACTGCAAATTGCTGATCTGAGTCAATTTTTATACACCCATGCAGCTCCATCACTCTTGCAATCACTATTCATCAATTAAATTTTTTTCATTTTAAATTTTTTTACAGATCGTCAACCAATAGTCAAATGATTTAAAAAATTTCTTCGTAAATTCTTTTTTAAAATCTTTGTAATATAATAATTGGGCTTGAGTTTCCTAAAACAAAATGAAAAATAAAATAAATTAGACCCATATGAAATTTAAATCTAAACAAACAAATAATTAAGAAAAATAAAATGACAGAACATTATGAATAATTAAATCTAAAAAAAAAACTGCTGGCAGGAGCCCACGTACGTGGGTCCCACCATTTGCCTCTCCTTCACAAAGGCAGGCAACATCTGCTTGCCGGTCTGATTATTGCTGGTCTGATATGCGGGCCCCATCTGCTTTTCTCCTTCCTCTTCACCCCGCTGCATCTTCAAAGGCCATCAGTCCAGCAGCAAAGCTGCCAAACTGAGGTGATGGCCCTCTCGGGTGCATATGCTCTTACAGAAGTTGCTTCAGTTTCTGTTGGACCAGTCTGAATTCTGAAAAATGAAATTAAGCGCACACATAACATGAGTCAAAGGAAAGATACATTCCAGATGGAATTCCAGAATCTCTTTCCCAAGTTGTCAATCCCTCGCTGAGCTCCTTCACAATATAGATGTTGCCTTCTTCACATTAACACGTATTTGATTTTCGCTGTCTCCGTTGCTTGAATCTGGCACCGAGGATGCAGAATCAACCGTAAATGCAAAGGGTACACCGAGTTCATCAGTTCCTGTTTAATGTTTCCCAATAGGCAATAGAGGTACGTAGTTGAACAAGTCGAAAATACAATTGAACTTATTACTTATTTATGACTTATAATTGCTTTGGTAATTAGTTTAAGCACGAGGGTCTCTGCGGTTGCACGATCCCAGCTACTTGCAATGAGGAAACTTATATGTTTGGGAGTTTAAAAGAAAGGAGCAAAACGGTGGCCAAACCTACCACTACCAAATTTTCATTCAAAACTAACGGAATCCGTTAATTCATAAATTTTAAAATTACCATTTTTACAACACTACTGCAGGTCAGTAGCATTGCGCGTTTCTGATAGATAATCATACTGATGGTCAGTATTAAATCGCATACTACTAATGACCCTCAACAATGTCGTAAAAAATGTAAAAAAATTACACATTTTTGAAAATCACTAGTATTCTACTAACTGTTGGAAACTATTTGAATGTTAATCATACTGAACGTTAGTAGTAAAACTATTTGAATGTCAATCATAATGAGTGTCAATAGTAAAGTAAATCGTGTAATGCTACTGACGCTCAATAATATTGTAAAAAAAAAGTAAAAGGATAATTTTATAATTTCTAATTAATAGATTTTATTAGTTAAATGGAATGAAACATACTAGTAGTAATTTTAAAAAAAGACTTGTTATTAATAATTATGAGCTCAAAAGTATAGTTATTAGCACATTCTTGAAACATTATCAAGGACTTTGTGTTTATGTAGAACATTTTTTGTTTTTGAGATTAATAATTTTACTTCATTGATTTGAGAGCATTGTTACAATCAATTGAATCAAAGGTGATAAGAGGATCAACAAACAAACAGAGGTTCTACTGTAAGTAAACCAGATAAAAGTATTGTCTAGCATCATTAGCCCAAGATTTCTTATTTATCTATCTTCATCAACTATTTCAATTGCTTTTTATATGAAAATATAAAAGTAATGTCATTTCATTAACTTGAAATAAAGAGAAAATAATATATAAAAAATGTCTCAAACTACCTGATAGTAGTTGAACTCATTAAAAATCACAAAGATCTCTAACATTTTATTAAAAATTATCTCTTCACATTGGGCGGAACGATTCTGACTACATTGTTCTACAATGTTTTTGAAAACGTAGTGAAACACAAAAATGTTATGTTTCTCTATGGAACAGACATTTAGTGCTAATCCCATAATGCCTTCCATGATTAGATTCTCAAGTTCTTATTCTCGTTTCCCAGCCAGACCAATGAGAAACTATATTCATTTGATGTTTAAAATGAACAGGTTGACAAAAAAAATTTAGTAAAAGTGTAAAACTAGACTCACTAATATTCGTGGCTTTGAGTTTACTCCAATATCTTGTAATTAGCACCGGTGCAAATACAAATGCAAATCCAAATCCATCTAATGAGTATCAAGAATTCGACATTGGAATAAAGGTTGAAGCATTTGCTGAGATAGTCCCATAGTTTAATAATCATCTCGTCACACAAGTTTCTCTTGCATTCATTGTGGCATGTATTCATGAATACAGTTCGTGTGAGAAGAAGAGTCACATAAACATGAGTCACATTTTATGCCTTATGGTTCAAACAAGTAATAAACCTGACTCGAGTATATACATTGTTATTGACATTCAGACAAAATCTTGGGCGAAGTTTTGACGTTTGCCAAAGTTTCATCATTCTGAGATTGGATATATATGACATTCCACGAATTATACTGCTTCTTTTATAAAATCTAACTGTTCATAGCTTTTTGCGTAATTTTGATCGATGAAATCCTAGATGCCCTGCTTGTTAATTTAGTTTAATGTTCAATTAGCTTTATGTTAGTACTTAGACTCATTTAATCATTATTTAGAAATAATTTTAATGAATCATTACGTTATAAATCATTGTGCAGAATTGCTAAAATATTTAAAACATGAAAACTGGAAAATGGAAACGACTAAATCTAACCATGACAAACTTATAGTCTAACATACATTCAAGCTATTAACAATATTCAAAACAAAAACAAACTCAGTTCAGGTGATGAGCCAGAAAGAGTATGGAGTTTGCATTTCTAACCAACTAGTCTGCATAACTGCCTGAAGTTCTATGGTTTTAACTTTCAGGAGTGGTAAATAGTAAGAAAAATCAACTTGCAACTAGAGTATTTCACCTCTATCAATTATTGATCTTAATTTACTCCCATATCTTAATTACCCTTACGCAAAGGGATTCACATACATGCATAATTGTTGATACTTCAGAGAGAGGAGGAAAAAGTGTTGCGCTACAATAATCCTCCATAGTTTAATTATTGTCTAGTCATACAAATTTCCCTTGCATTCTGCCATCAAATTTGCTCTGATATGATGCTCTTCCAATGCTCTGTGACAGACATTGTTCATGCGCTTTGTCTGAGCTAAATTACGATTCAGGGAAGTAAATAATCTTACTGAACATTGTATGAGCTGAAACACAATTCAGCAAAGTGATAATGTTTACTGAAGTATTTTGTTACTGGCATTCAAAACTCAAGTTAATGCTCTGCATATCAATTCAGTTGGGGCTTTTGAGTTTCGACTTTTGTTATGTTTCAATATTCTGATGAGGTTGGATAGGAAACTTTAGCTTTCATATTGATAAAGAAGTGAGAAATCTGAACAATAATATTAGTTTCTAGACGAGATAAATCTAAGAAGAAAAAAATCTGAAGCAGGAAATACAGAATCTCTTCCACCGTTGACTAGGAGACCACCACACATCTTCCCAAATCCTTAACCCCTCACTGAGGTCCTGTTTGGGCCACAATTAGAATTTACTTCAATTGAGCTTTTACCCCGAGGCCCAGAGGGGTTTAGGTTAAACCGAACTCAATATTCATATTCTCCCGTTTCATTTAGGAAAGATTACTTAGAGGGAGAGCATTGATTTGTTACCTAATCAGATCGGGGTTATTTTGTAGTAATCCAATCACACAATATACGAATTTCCTTAACGGATAATAAGGTGCAAACGCTGATTGGGATAACTAGGGATTATTTCGGGTAGCAATCCATTCGAAAAGATATCGTAGCTGAATTAGTGATTGATTCTCTTTGGACTCGATTTGGCTTATCTCGGCTTTAATGGAGTGACGATCCGGACAATATACGGTGGAATGCGTTTCCTAGGCAAAGGGAAATACCAATCTCAATTAATTCTTAACCGATTTGATTGGAGTTGTTTTAAGGAAGGACAATCCTAGTCAATCCCGGAATCCGCCAGGCTGGATCTTCAGGCATTAGGGTTTCATGAACCATATAAATATAACTCTTTTACAACGAAGGAAGGGTTCTCAACCAAACACAAACACACACAAGTTCTAGCGCACCGCTAACTTGCCAAAGCCTCTCCGGAGCAACTCACGCAATTTGCCTCCACCTGCGATCGATCACATCTCGCATTCGTGTCGAGGGGTTGCTGAGCCTATCGAGTCAGTCCGCTACTCCGGTAGCAATCGAGTCGTCACTCAGGTGACACACACCCGTGGTCTTGGTTTAGCTCTGCTTTGCTTCTCCGGATCAAAGTAAGATCCTCAATCCTTATGGGGTTGGGAAGAAAATCCTGTTAGCTAGTTCTATTCAGGTCTTGTTCGAGCCCTGTACGCCGGCTTAGTCAGCGCCCGCGTAACAGTTGCTTGGTCAGGAAGTCAGAGTCAATTGGGAGCAGACGAGAAGACTCGCCAGGGGTCGCACGCAGTCGAGTGGCACCACTCCAAGGGTGCTGGCACGCCTAAGCACACAGAAGACACGCGAGGAGCACGCATCCTCCGCCCCCAAGTGCTGACTGTTCGCCAGGTGCTGAATCCGCCACGAACAGGTCCTTAACGACAGATGCTGCTTTCTTGACACTAACACGAACTTGATCTTTGCTGTCTCTTTCTCGAATAATCCAAAATATAGTTAACTAGAAACTGAAGTAACTGCTTGGTACTTAGTCCAAGAACAAGGAGCTCATAACTGATTGCACTTGTGAAGATAATTGTCTCGTCGCAAACCTGTAGTGTCAATTTTATGCGAAATGCCTGCAGCAGTCAATGACTTGGAGATGTTTTTAGCAACATCCTCAAACTGTTGGTTCTGAACCAGAGACAAAACTGTGCACTTAAATGGTGCCACAAGTGGGTTAAAGCGAAACACATTCAATTGTTCATCCCCAGTTTTATCTGGCCTGGTGTAGAAGGAATGCTCAAAGAGACAATATATAATCCGGCCGATACCAAATGAAGGCTCGATGACCGAGGGTGTGAATTTTCTTTGGTGTTCTCTTGTTTTAACCTTTAAAATTGTCACCATACTGCTCTTAATAGATACATATTCCCCAAAGTGTGCTGACAAAGAGGTCCACCTCCCCTTTGGAATCTAATTCAGACTTCATTTGTACAATTTCTTCTTCATTCATAGCCTGAAATGCATCAAGTTAATACATATAGTCAAACAACATATACAGGAGGTCAATGCTCGAGAGTTACCTCCAAAGCTTCAAGCACATTATTTTGATTCTTCCTGAAAGCAGGACCGATCTCTTTCTTTACGGGAGATATGACCAATTTCTGAAATTATACACATTAACAAAGTCAATAATGATATATGTCATCACAACACCTTTAATAATTACAGTGATAATGCACAGAATGTAAATAAGGCATTACCTCCACTTCTCTTGGTTCTGAAAGTTGTTCATGTGCCTCGAGATGACTTGAGCTTTTCTCCTGCCGAGTGAGAAAACAATAATCTACAAGCACGGACTTATCATATTAAAGCAAAACATTTTAAGTAACAGCAAACAAGTCCTAACCGAATGAGCCTTCACGTCATACGTAGATCTATCCGCAATACCAATACACTCAATCCAGCCATACGAAGTCTCAATCTCAACATCCCAACAATCAGCAGCATAGTGAGCCATTTCCGTAACTAGGTGCTGCCGGAACCTTAAACGGTTCTTGTCTATACCCATACGAGTGAGGAAGAGATATACTCTCCCAATGAAGTAGCCAAGAGTTTCATTATCCACAATCTTAGGATCCAAAAGGATACCAAACAGAATAATCATTAATCAATAATGTCACTGCAAGAATGTAAGAGATAAAAAACTAAAAAACTGAGAAAAATGCAATATAAGCAAACCTTAGAACGCACTGCTTCACCTAATGAGATTAATCTTGCAGACTGGCCGGGCTTTTGTTCATCTCTTGGGAACATCGGAAGTTCCAACTTGTCAACGCTGGGGAATTGCACGTGAGCTTTGTCTTCAGGACCAACAAAGTGCTCAATCTCGGCGAGTGTGAACTCACGGACTCTTAACAGGCCTTGGCGAGGAGAAATCTGCAGATATAACAATATGTCAGGAATTGAAACAAGCTGGACACTTCCCAACAAAAACCATTGGAGAAAACCACAAGTCACAGCAAGCATTCTTAGAGAGAACAATACACTATACGCCTTGATATGAAGCAGATATTATCTTATTTTAGATCAAGAGTAAAAACTCTGACCTCGTTTCGAAAAGCCTGGCCAACTTGAGCAGCAGCGAAAGGCAGTTTGCACCCATTTTCATAGTACATGTCCATAAAATTCACAAAGATGTCCTGTGCAGTTTATGGGCGAAAGAACCTGCAAGTACGTTGTACTATATAATTATCTGAAGAAAAAAGAAGCAGCTAGCTCTGAACTTGTATATTGGTTTAAATGCTCACCCAGTGCTCGAACCGGAAGGACCGATTGATGTTTGAAACATCAAATTGAAAGGATAAGGATCCGAGAGAGGATGGCCATCTGTTTCGGGGGAAGTAAAATCATATTTCTTAATGCATGCAACCAGCTCTTCAGCTGAGAAACCGTCCAATTTTAAAAGCACTTCTTTCAGCTCCATTGCCATCTCTGGACTAATGCTACTGTCCTCAAGCTTCTTATTGCAGAAATCCTTGAGCAAGTGATCGGCGAGGTAGCAAGTGCCTTTCTTCTCATCCCTAACCATGAGATCAGTGAACTTATCAACATGGCCAGATGCCTTCAAAACAGCCTCTGGCGTGAGGCAAGGGCAGTCAATCTCCCACATGTTCTCTTCCAGCACAAAATGCTGCAAAACCAAATAGCATATAGATCAGAAACAAGGCATGAAAGCCGAAACTGGCAGAGACGCAGAATTTGATCAGGATAAATACTGACCTGATGCCAAAGCGCAAGGACATTCTGCTTGAGTTTGCAGCCGGGGTTACCATAGTCGTAGAGGCCAGCAACGCCGCCGTATATCTTGAAAGAAGGGATGTAAAAGCGGCGCCGTTCAAGAGTGTTGGCCAGAGCTCGGCGGGAGCTTTCTGTATTGTTACCCATGATTCAGGTGGAGTGTAAGTCCAGACACGCCGTCTGTATGTACATAAGACTATTGTTGTCGAAGATTGACTTAGTCTCACGAGAACACTTCGAAGTTGTTGTAGGCAGTGTATGTGTGTAAATAACTATATATACATGCTGATGTCAAACAAGAAAGAAGTCCTGAATATTCCTAATTACTTGGGAATCAAGTATCGACACTTGCAGATCAGGTATCCCTCCCGGACTCTTAATGGGTTAACACTAGGGTGACGAGTTAAGCAATCTGTTCTTCTGGGGAATTATTTGTAAACATCTGGGATTAGGAGCGAAGTAAAATTCTGAGATTTAGTCTCGACTCTCGATACTCATTTCAATTCTTAAGTCATTATCAATCATTGTTGTCAATCATGCACCAAAGGGTTATGTAGCTCTGTTGCATATATCTCCAGCACTTCTCCATCGAAGTGGAGGAGAAAAGGTTCGGAGTTATCACAGATGATCCTACGAGTTTAGGCGGGCGAAGTAGTTGCTACTGGGGCGAGGGGAAAAAGGGAGGACCAGGCATTCCAGAAATGGTAACACCAACTAGTGCAATAGTGAAATGGTTTGCTGTATGACATTACTGTATTCAGCTATTAGATTGCTCTGCTTGTATCATTAATTTTCTTGTCCTCAAATCCTTCTATTTGTTCTAAAACTATCAAGGAATTCGGAAGCATTCAACACAAACTGAACCATCAGTAGCAAACTGAAACCCAGTAAACATGAACCTCAAAAAGTCTTAAGCCAGCAAGAAGGTGAAACTATCAACGTAGCAAGAAGAAAAAATTCTCCCATAAGGGGAGAGGCACATAACTCATGTTACAAAACTTGTTTTAACAAGTACAACAGAAGTCACAGTGCACAACATAACAGATTAAGCTGGTACGTTGCACAAATATCCCCAGTCATTTTAGAATTGTAAGTGCATGTGACAGTCTATAAGCTAAATGAGATGACCATATACTTGGCAACAATCTTGTATGGCCAAATTCAGAACCAACGAAAGCCTGATCTTTGCTTGGACGAAATCATATAATGTAAGGTCTTGGTATAATTACTTGCTGCAGTGGCTCGAATGGCAGGATACAGTTCAGGCATTCCAAGGTAAGTAAAAGCCTAAAGAAGGGTAAGAACACTTGAAACAAAGTAACAAACCCGAACTTTTTTCACTCCTGATCTGAAAATTGCCAAAACATATAGTACAGAGTATGTGTTTGTCTAAATATACTTCAATCCTGAGATGTACTGTTGTCTAGATACTAGATACTGGGCTAGGGAATAAACAATTCCTAAGAGACCTAATATCCTAACCTTCAGCACATCTGTTATTATTATAGATGGCAAATTAAGGGGCATAGTTATCAATGGAGTTGAGTCTGCCTGCTTTGTTAAACTCCACACATACCTGTTGAAAAGGATATGACTCGGGAATGTAAGAATAAGGAGAGCCAAATTCTTCACAGCAAAGAACCAATCCGGCCCACCGATTTCCAATCCCCAACCTACATTCCCATGCCAGATTTCTTCCCATATGCTGTACAGAGCAGTGATGACTAGGTAGGACGATATAACTATAGTAACAGGGAAATATCTCTGCTTGTCCCCAAACCCAGCAACAAAATCTGAATCCTGGTTGAGTAGCAGCAAAATTGGTGCCAGGAAGAATATTGCACGATTTGAGCCACCTGTGAGATTGACATTTAAAATGATGCATATGGCAAAGCACATTACAGTAGCAACATTACCAACTGCTGGCATCCATGCTCCCTCAGCAGCCATTTTCTTGATTGTGAAGGATGAAATACTAGACGCCCGGCGCTGTTGCATGAATCTCATTCTTGAAGGAAAGCTGGTAGATGTGCTTTGACCAGAAAGACTGTGTCTGATTCCAGTTCTTTCAGTAGCCTTTTCCCTCAATAACGACGCAAGTTCATACTTTACCTCTAAAGCTACTAGCATGAAAACTGCTGCATAAAGACCAAGAAGAGATGTCCTTGCCCCTTCAACAGCAAATAGTGTTGTAAGCTTCCTCTCTTCTTCTCCCAGATCTCCAAATCCACCATCCCCAAGGATGCTTTTAATTCTCACTTGGCCCTCCAAAAGATATGTCACAGGAAATAGAGCTACTAGTAAAGCAAATATCCATGGAAGCAACTTCGTACTGGAGGCAGATGGGAAATGAGTGAAAACCACAAACACAGAGGTACAAACCATGGTCACAACAATGAGGACGTGCAGGACAGCGGCCTGAAGAAAGAACTCAGTAGATATGTAGATACCTAGGGAAAGTCCCATGGCTATGGAGTACAACACTCTCAACTCAACCATGTATTTGATTGATATCACAGATGTAACAGCAGCTAGAGTAAGCAGGATAGCAGCAATTAGCAGCCATGATGGCCACATAGGCTTTGGTGCGATGAACCCATATATGGAGATGTCATCAACAGATTGACGAGCAGCTTTAATTAGGTCAGACCTGTAAGTCCATGATACTGGAATAGGTGGTTGTATAAGGATAAACAGCAAACCAGTAGCCACCACCAGCACTAAGCATCTCTTAGCAGGCTGCACAGAGGCATACAAAATAATTAGTTTTACATATACAACTTCAAAGATTTAACATTTCATAATTGAATAGATTATTGATAACTCTTCATAAAGTTACTTAGTAGCTCAGTTTGGTTTCTAATAATCGCTATGAGTTCACCCAATTAAAATAGTTAATAAGGATTTTTTTTTACTATATGTTCAAACAAAACTGATAAAAGAAAATAACATAATCCATACCAAGACATGAGAGAAGTGGAGAGCCACAATAGGAATACAAGCCAAGCCCATCAAGACAATACAGAAGCCCAAGAGTAAGCCATCAGACGGAGCTCTTCCATTCCACCACTGCAGGCCTTCAAAGATTGTTTCACGACAAAACCAAACTGATAAAGTAACGACACCTGCATGTGCATAACCTTGCCATGCTTGCATCTTTGAGGCTGTTCTTGATTTATCCCTGAAACCCCAGCAAACAGAGAACTAACAAGTTAGAGATATTTACAGATCAAAGACCTGTGAAACTTGAAAAACTATGTTCAGAAAGAGTAATTACTTGTACAGAAGCAATGGGGGTGTTACAGCCAATAACAGGACAGCTGACATCCATACAACAGACTTTGATGAAATCACTAGCAAACCCAGCTTTGCAGAATAAAGACAAGTCAAAACCCAAACTGCCTTTGCACCAATTCTATGATCTGCAGATAGTCTTCTCACCAAAGCTAGACCCACAAATGTTGTAAGGAGAACCATGTAGCTTGGATACATTACATCATCCTCAAACCCATAATAGTATATGCCTGAGTAATTAAAAAATCGGTTCTCCAGGTGACAAATAAGCAAGGCATGGCCAACTAAACCAATCTCTGTCAAAAAGTGGAGTTTCGCAGGAAGTTGAGCTAGACCAGGAATAGTCAAGGCCAAGACAACATTCAAAATTACAAGTTTGCAGAAGGACTTCAGGGACATGCCCGCCATCCAAATATTTAGATCCCAGAAATTATGCATTACGAACCATGTAACCATCAAGCTCCCAAGCACAACAAAAGCAAAGTATGATGGAATGCTCTTCTTTGTAAAAAAGCGAGCCAAATAGAAGCCAGCAACTGAAGGCAGTGGAAGGAACTGTAAAACAAAGGAAAGCGACAGTTATTACTTGTTCAACCACAATAATTTTGAAATAAGATATATCATAATGCATTTTCTCATCCAATCCACTTTCCCACCAAGCTGATAGGCAAATACATACAATAATTAATATGACGGTTCAGTTTAGCAAATTTTGCCTACATGTGCCTAAGATTACAACCACATAGGTAATTGAAGTCCACAACAAAACGAATCACAACGAGTATGGCCCAACACACTTCATTTTCTGTGACATACCAAAAATTTAATATATTGAAGCACTGTAGTCATACATACACCAATACACAAACGAAGTATAAGGAGAAAGCAAGCTCAAACATACCAACATCCCAAGGAGACCACACAGTAGTTATTGTGTTTTCTGCTATGTTAAAAGTGTTATAATTACAGTCAAATGTGAAGTAAATGTTCACAGAAACCAAATGTGCTGCAGAACCATTATTTACAACACCTATCTACCTAATGTAACAGATAAAGATTGATTAAACCTCAAGATAAACCTCTCCTGAATAAGAAGCAAAACAAACTGCGAACAAAGACAAGTTCATAGCAGCTGCCTTTGGTATATTAAAGCCAAGCAACACCTATGACACTATGAGTAACCGATGCCAAATTACAGCACCTAATTACCTAATGTACCAGATAAAGATTGATTATTCACAAACAATGCAATAGTAATTTCAGGAGGTAAAATGCATACCAAAACAGGAAATCCAACAACGACAGCTCCAGCAACACTAACAACAACAGCGAGAGCAGTGAAAGCCAGGGAGCTGAAAGCATCAGATATCATACCCAGGGCGTAAGCGCCAGCTCCAGCAGCCCCTCCCAGCATTGTAGTAGTCACCAAAAGATAATTCAGCGGCGGCGGCACCTGAATGTACCTCCCAAACGAATGGAAAACAACTCGAATCTCCAAACATATGACAACAACAACCAGCGCAATGGCGCCGTTCATGAGCTGAATCCCCCGCAGCTGGCTCGGATTCTTCGTCACCCACCAGAGGGCCCCCCTGGAGGAGGCGAGGAGCTGGAACAGGAAGGGAATGAAGAAGAGGAGGAACAAGTCCGAGACGGCGGCGGCGGAGGAGAACATTATGGAGTAGTGAGAGGCAATGTGGAAGAGGAGAGGGAAGAAGAGGAGGTGGAGAGTGTGGATGCAGCTTTCTAAGGGAGTGAGGATGAGATTCTCGTCGGGGACCTCGCCGCCGTGGTACTTGGAGTCTTGTTTGGTTTTGAAGGAAGAGATGCGAGGAATGGAAAAGAGCCAGTAGAAGATGCAGGAGAAGGACATGAGATAGTAGGAGGCGTTGTTCATGCCGACGGCGGAGACGGTGGCGAAGGTGAAGAGTGAGGCGGCGGCGAAGGGGACGCAGGCGAAGAGGAGGCGTTCTAGGGCGAGAACGATTGAAGGATTCTCGATTTGAATCCACTTGAAATTGAGGGAGGCCCAAACGCCGACGAGGAAGTTCGTCTCGGCGCAGAGGAAGGCGGCGAGGGCGGCGAGAGGCCATGAGTTGAAGGAGGAGAAAAGCGAGGAGGAGAAGAAGAAGGCGATCTGGGAGAAGACGAGGGAGAACCAGACGCCGAAGAAGGCGCCGGACTTGAAGTTGAGGGCGTCGATGATGTAGGAGATCATCAGGCCTAGGGTTAGGGTTGCGGCGACGGGAGTGCCGCCGAGGTCGAGGAGGAAGGCCGCGCAGGGGACCAGAGCGACGGCGACTCGGCCGTTGTGCGCGAAGGCCGCCGGCGTGAATCGCGAGTTGTTGTTCTTGAAAGATCTAGAAGAAGAAGCGCCGCCGTTGCTGAATCGTGAGTCGGAGCCGCCATTGCCGAAGGATGAGGCGGAGGAGAAAGAAGAGGAGGTGCTGGCCGACGTGGAGAGGTAGGGGCGGTACAGCCGCGGCTGAAGCTCCGGCGGCATCATCGTTGACCGGCGTGAGTGTCCGTTAGGACTGGACTCGCTGTGCTCAGTCGCGAAGAGGAGAGTGTGTGTCTGAGCTGGTGAGGAGTGTGGGAGACTTTTCCGGCGATAATTTCTTGTTGGTTAGGTTTGATAGGAGATTTGGGAAAATGGGGGAAGCCGTGACGTGTATTGGGCTGGTTCTGGCCGTTGGATCTTGATCGAACGGGTGTTGTTTGTCAGTGCAGGCCACGATTGGTGGGTGACTCCGTGACTGTTCTACTTTGCGGCGTGATAAAAAAAATTACTAAAACAAAAACGAAAACAAATAAACGTAGGGGTACAATTGTCTTTTAGTTAACTTATCTGGACGTATCTGATCGTCTCCGGCACCATTCTGACTCTTTCTTGCGCGTTTCCGAGCATATATCTTGTGGTATTAAAAAAATAACAAACTACAAAAAAGTGTATGACAATAATTTGTTTAACAAATAAATCACATACATATTTAATTGAATAAATTAGGACAAAAATTTACAAATAAATACCATGTGCATAACAAGCTGCCACATGTTATTAACTAATTTACTCTTTTGTCCTTAATATTTACAAGCATATATTTAGTCCTAATTGCTGCTACTGTCTATTACAAAACTAGCTGCTACTGTCTATTACAAATATAGATGCTACTGTCTATTGCAAAACTAGCTGCTATTGTCGACTAGGAAACTAACTGCTACTGTCGACTTGGAAGACACCTGCTACTGTCGACTTGAAAGACACCTGCTACTGTCGACTTAGAATGTACCTGCTACTGTCGACTTGGAATGTATCTGCTACTGTCGACTAGGAAACTAACTGCTACTGTCAACTTGGAAGACACCTGAAACTGTCGACTTGGAAGACACCTGCTACTGTCGACTTGGAATGTACCTGCTACTGTCGACTTTGAAAGTATCTGCTACTGTCGACTTGGAATGTACATGCTACTGTCGACTATGAATCTAGCTGCTACTGTCGACTGAGATACTAACTGCTACTGTGGTTTTTTGTGAGCAAAATTCGAAATTTCAAAATTTCTCAAAACATATGCAATATGGTACTTAAATGAAAACCCATGACATAAGGAACAACTTTATATATTGGCTCACCTCCAAATTGCTGGTGGTTTAGCCGGAAAATTTAAATTTGCTTGAAAAAAAAACTTAAAAAATGAGGAGAGAGAAACTTGTTAGATCTGGGTGGCAGTTGGTAATTTTCACGAAAATAAGGGTATTTTAGATATTTTTGCATTAATTACTTAATCAATTTTAGTCCACTTATTTTTTGGGCTTGGACTTATGTCCTAATTTGTATAAGAAATATGGAAAGTGAGTTTTTAGTTAATTCAAATGTAGACTGGTACTACTAAGTAATTCTCTATTAAAAAAATGGCACAATTGAGAACTGTTTAAATTGGCATAGAAAACACGCGGATACGCGCCATATATGATGGAATACGTTTTGAGAAGACAATTTTACCCCTGAATTTTTTATCATTTAACTTTGTGTATGGGGCGGGTTCTAGCCGTTTGATCTTGATCGAACGGGGTTCTGTTTGGCAGTGCAGGCTACAAATAGTGGGTGACTTCATGACTGTACTTTTGGGAGTGTGCTTCCCAGTATTTTCTAAAAGAAAAAAAAAATGACTAAATTTCATTTGTGTTGTAGGAGAAACAATATAGATGCAAAGCGTTACTTTATTGATAGATAAGGAGGCCTTTATATAGGCATTACATCAAGTATCCCAAGTAATCAGGGATTCCCTATCTACTAAGGTAACTACTATTCTAGTCTAATTAGGTCAAGACACACAACGGAAGTTACGGAATTAACCTTCCTTGAACACTCCCCCTTGTGTCGCGTACCTAATGTGACACGGTGCATAACATGTTGCCTCGCTAAAACCTTGCCAAGCAAAACAAAACCTCTTGGGTAAAAATAAAAAGCTTGGTCGAAGGGAAAAGAGCACAACGCACCAACTACAATTGAAGATTACATGTGAGGTAGACTCCCCCTGATGTCTACAAGATAACTCCCCCTGATTGGTAACTCAATCTTGGAGTTCAGATTAATGGCGTATACAAACGCTCCTCACAAGCTTCAAAAGTAGGTGTGGCCAATGATCGAGTCATTGAATACGGCCACATTATCCTTGTATTAGACCAGCTACACTTAGCTTTACTTGGTCTTAAGGAAGAAGGTTGCTCAACAACTCAAAACTAGAGTTCGCGCTGAAAATCAGATTCACGCGCAGCATGACCTTCGTGTACTTAAACAGTCATAACTCTTTCGATACAGTAGGTATGAACAAACCGTAAAGAGTTCTGGAAACTAGACACCCATATCTTTCCAGTGATATAAAGTACACAACGTGGTTCGTTCTGAGCTGATCACAAAGCTCTGTCGAATGTGACTGATCTGCAAATTACCGGACAGATTCGTCCTACTTTGCTAAAACAGCCATAACTCACTCAATATGATAGATATGATCAAATGGTTAGTGTCCCTGGAAAGTAGACACATAGAGCTTTCCAACGGTACTAAGTTTACCATTTTACGATGAGTGAGCTGTCATGTAGGTCACGGGAAGTTGACGTACAGAACTAGGCAGAATCTGGAATTGCCTATTGATGTGTCTTTCATGATGGGATCGAATGAGCCTAAACCTTTCTCTCTTAAAAGAAAGTACCGCCATATACCATGGCATTGCGTGGGCGCGTCTAGCCATCACTTTGGCTTTATAAGTTTATAGCGAATGAGATGTCGAGTCGAGCATATTATGACAAGTACATGATTGCGCACATGATACTTAGATAGAGAGTTTCATCTCCCAAGACTTCTCGTCACATAGACGAAACGAGTCTTCTCAAGACATCGACTAATCATGGGATACATATAGGCTTTGGTTTAACGTCCATTAGATTGCCATAAGCCGATAGATGAATAAGTTCATCACTGACGGTTCTCACATTCGAGACCAAGTATTCCCAAGATCTTTTCATTCTTAACGTTGGATTAGTGATACTTCAATCACAATTCATCCAAAGTTTACACGCAAATAGGCATGATTTCTTTCATCCCATCTCCAATCAAGTAGTCACTCAATCGTGATTTTTGCTTACTTGACTTGGGTGAAAACTAATCCGTTTAGGATGTTTATGTATATCTCTTCACTTAGTCCCAATAGAGATGATACAAGCTGCATGTTCAGTTTTTCGGAACTATCTAACTGACAAGGTAGTGGAGTGCAATATGACTCCATTACGAGAGCATATGTCATCGTAGTCGATTCCAGGGCGTTTGTGAGAGACCTTGCGCCATAAGGTGAGTTTATGCTCTTTTTCTCACTACGCTTTCCATCAAAGATTATTGATAGGGTTTACACTTGCGGTGTCGGCATCACCTGACCAAGGACCTATCTCTTTGTGTAAACTGGATCGCATATCTTTCCGTGTAGGCCAATTCACAACGTTGGTATTTGCTTCAACGAAGTGAGTGTGTTCGATATCTAACTCATAGACCACGTACTCATGTACACTAGTGTAATTCGCATTTGTAGAGATCTCTATATGGATTGGCTTCTCATTGAGGCGTCCCCCAATAATAACCTTAATCCAGAAAATCCATGAGACGAATGAGTTATCATTGATCCGAAGGATCAAGTTGTGCCATACTCGCATTCGGCGAGTGTATATCGAACAAAGTGCCCTCTCTACACTTCTTGTGAGAGTCACGGCCTAGTGACACCATCTACCACTTTTGTGGAGTCACCATGTCACCATTTATGAATGACAATATGTCCATTGATTTGGACATCAATCCTTACAGGCATGTTGATACAAGAGTACTATTCCGATCTTTTCCTTGAAAAACCAATAGTTTACTCTTTGCAGCATGTATATCAAATCTCGTCACTTTGATTTATGGGACTTTGGGAACATGATGAGGCACAGTGGGGACAAACCACGGCAATGCCAAGTCGTTCTACTTGAACAAACTTGTTCTTCTCTCCCCCTAACGACGGGGAGACTGGCTCATCAAAAAGTGACATAAACGAGATCGCCTGTTAAGGTTTATATATAGCGGACTATAGGTGGAAGCTGACGTCTTATTCAAAGACGTTATTCATAATCAAATAACCCATCATTGAGCGCTTGTGGTAGCGCAATATGGCACATAAAGTATGTGGACGGTATAGGGTATTGATCGTTAACACTTATACGTTAACAAGATGCATTCCGTTACAAAATGTAACATGCATGTATGCTTCCTGAAACGTTTCACTATGTTCCGGAACACCAAATGCCACCAAATTTTACTAGTAGGTAGGCACGTGTGTTAGGATTCCAAAGCCGCCGGGCTCATTGCCGGAACCGGTCGGAAACATACCGAACCGGTCGGAATAGTCGCCGGAGGTCAGTGAACGTTTGTGTCGAATGGTTCAGCACCTTCCAGGTGTCCAATGGCTCTGAAATTTTATGAGCAGGTAGCCATGGATGTTAGGAATCGGTGGACCAAATTTCACCTCAAGAACCGGCCTAAAAGTAGGCAAACCGGTCCTCACAATGACGAGTCCGCGAGCTGAAAAACCAGAAATTTTAGGTTTTTGCTACTTTTCAATCATTGTGAAGGTGCTTCATAACATCTAAGTGTTATGGCTTGAGTTTAACCATGAGGTATATCACCATAGTATCATTGTATCTCAAGTTGGACTATGAGAAGGCATCAAAGCCATCGTCTTATGTATCATTGCCTTTAGCGTAGGAGGGCGTTACTCCAAAACTTTGCTAAAGATTAAGCTTCCATATGTTGAGCATAGCTAATGAGGGATCATAACGGGGGATCATATGCACGTTTAAATGCATAGATGGTGCTTCCATTAACTTGGAGGAAGACTTGGGTGACGTTAATGCCATCCTTGAGCCTTGAGCATTGCTCATGACGCTACCAAATTCTTTTGGTAATCTTTGATCCCAATAGCTTATTTGCTCAAAAGAAACGATGTCCATAGCTTTCTTGCATATATGGATCATCAAAACATGTCCAAAATTCCGGACTATGTATGGAAGAGTCTACATGAGTCGCCGATTCAAAGAATCCGAATCATAGTATACGTGAAATACATTCACAATATTGACTCATAAGTTGTGCGCATTCATTAGAAGCGATACACAAGAAATCAATTCAATTTTCACAATGAGTTTCAAGGTGATAAACGTTGGCACCAATATCTTGAAGTGGTGATCAAGGTTCGATGAAGATTAGCTACACACTTAATGTCTCTATGATACATTCATAAGAGTGTAGAGACAAGGGTTTTATGCCAAGACATATAAACCGGAATATATACTCAATTCCTATAGAGTGTGCAACATGGCGTGTAGTATCACAAGATAAAACATAGGCATGCTTAAAGGCGTACTAGACACATCCGTTAACGCTCAAAAATAGAGCCGGAAAACAACCAGAATGAGCCAACATCGATACTATAGAGACATAAATGTCTAAACCAAGTATCCAGGACCGAGGCCATGAGCTAGCTATCCGAGGCCGAAGCCAAGCTAGAATGGGAGCCAAGCCGAAACAAGGCAAGGAAGGGCCATGGTCAAGCATAGGCGCGTGCTAGGCTAGCCAAGGCCGAAGCCGAGGTGGTGCACGGGCAGGCCGAGGCCGAGCAAATGTCAAGGCATGCCAAGGCCGAAACCAAGGCGTGTCGAGGCAAAAGCAAAGGCTTTTGGGGCCGAGGCTTGATGTTGGAGTCAAGGTCATGCGAGTTGCCGATGGATAGCCTAGGCCGAAGCGAAGGCTTACCGAGGCATAAAACAAGGACCTGACGAGGCCGATGCCATGCTAAAGAGCCAAAGGCATGCCGAGGCCGAAGCCAAGACGTGCCGGAGTGAGTGCATGGGCTTATAAGGCCGAGATGGCTGCTGGCCGGGCCGTGTTCAGGCCAACGCCGAGGCCGAGGCCGGGGCGCTGCTAGGCGGGCCGTGTGCGTGCCAAGGTCCGGAGACCGAGGGGGCGGCAGCATGTGGTTGTGGCGGAGCTGTAGTCCAAGCAACGCGTAAGCTAAGCCAAGGCCGAAACCGAGGCTAGGCAAGGCGGGCTTTGGTGGGCGCAAGAGTGCCGAGGCCTAGGCCGGGCAATGCGCATGCATCCGCTTATGTACGCAAGCATGTCAATTTGTTTCTTGACGAGTGAGGCCTGGCGAATCGCAGCCAAGCTGGCGAGTGGCCATGGCAAGTGAGGCCTGGCGAATCGCAGCCAAGTTGGCGGATGGCCATGGCGAGCGAGGCCTGGCGGATCGCGGCCAAGTTGGCGGATGGCCATGGCGAGCGAGGCCTGGCGGATCGCGAAGTTGGCGGATCGCAGTTTCTCGCGAGTCACTCATTTTGTCTCTTGTGATTTTTCGAGTTAACATCACCAATTAGGTTGGTGAACTCAATCAACATGCCATGTAAATGTGTAATGCGATTCATTGCATTCACATATAGCTTTTTAGGGAATCGAACCATATATGCATCAAAATGCCAACGGTTATATCGAGATCTTGACCATAAAGAGTGTATCGACTAAGTAGCATTAGTCACACATGTGAGGTCTATGCCTGCACAAAATCAACGGATTTGTAGTCACTTTGACTATGAAATTGAAGTCATATGCTTCATATTTATTGTAAATTATCTTTTGCTGTTGAAATCCGTAATCATGAGGATATACTCTCATCTTCTTCCATGTATCTCTTGTGTACATTGACCATATGATTGCAATTTTGCAATTAGTGAACCGATAGAACCATATCAATGACATGATTCTCTCTTTGTTTCAATGGCCATTCTCTAGGCGCATTTTATGGTCAATTGTTTCTTTATATCAAAAGAACAAGAGGGAAGGAATTGAATGGTCGAGACCAAGATTCTGGTTACTCAATTCAATTTGTTGTGACAATTTCCGTCACATATCGATGTTACAGTGACAATTTCCGTCACACATCATGAGTTTGTCCCCTTTGTGACTCCCTTAGGATCGTCACAAGCATCGACAATATTATGTCGGAATCGTGATTAAATATTCACGAAGAGTTGTGGTTCACAGTGACATCACAGCCACAAGCACAACTTTGGACGGTAACATCACAGTTACCCCTTAAATACTGTGATACGCAGGGGTGGGTGGGGCCCCTTTGTATCGTCCTGAAAAACACACAAGTTCCAACACATATACACAAGTTCAAATAATTGAAATTGCGAAAAACGGGAACTTTTATTAAATCATACTTGCTAGTTCGCCAAATGAACTGCGTTTAAAAATTGCGCTTAAGGACTCGGTTATGATCCTTGTGCAATTTTGAGATGCTCTTCCATGTACGTGCAACGAAATAATCCTCGCAATTACATCGCGATGCGTCGTGCAATAAGTTTCATGGAAAAGAAAAACATATGGTTAGTCATATTCACCATATATAGCAGTAAAAAGTGAATTACTGCAGTAAATGTTTTAACCCGAAGGGTAAAACTATTTAACAGAAGAGACATATTACCGTTTTGCCCCTGGGTCTGATCAAAAGATCCGGGTCGGGTCTGCATATCGGTTCGAGTTCGGGTCAACATCCGTTGCAGATGGGTCGGGTCGAGCAAAGAATCCGAGTTTGGCTTGAACGGCGCCGAAACGAGGCGCTAAACTGACGGCGAGGCGGAGAGCGGCGGCGTCAAACGTCAATACCCAGACGAGGATGACGTTGGAGGAGAGCACCGGTTGCGTCGATTAGGCTAGGAGCAGCATGATGATGGGGAGCGGACGCGGGATCGAGGGCGTCGGCAAGCCAATCGGAGAAGATCGATGATCAGATCAAGGCCGCGGCGGAGAAGATGGGTGCCCTGATCATATTACAATCTCTGCCGACAAATATGTCGTCGGTAGAACTGGGATCTTACTCATTCTTCCTTTACCGACGAACAAATTGTCGCTAGAAGTATTGTCTTTCGTTGCCGACAAAGAGGTTGTCGGCAAAAGAGAGTTTCTGATGGGCCTCTTAGCTTTTGCCGACAAGGAGTTGTCGGTAGAACCTGGTAGCCTGGGAATCTTCCTTTATTCCGACGAAGCAGTTGCCGGCAGAAAAGCTAGGGTTGCTGAATTTTTTTTTTTTTTTTTTCGGCAAAAAGCTAGGGTTTTTGCTATCAAACACAGGGTTAGAAACTACGTGCTGATAACGTGTTGTAGGAGAAACAATATAGATGCAAAGCGTTACTTTATTGATAGATAAGGAGGCCTTTATATAGGCATTACATCAAGTATCCCAAGTAATCAGGGATTCCCTATCTACTAAGGTAACTACTATTCTAGTCTAATTAGGTCAAGACACACAACGGAAGTTACGGAATTAACCTTCCTTGAACAATTTGATATTTCCTAGAAAAGAAAACCACTTATCATTGGTTTCAAGTTTCAACAGTTAAAAACTTACACTTCGGTAACTAAAAGATGATCCCAATCAAAATCATTCGATAACTTCAATTCATATAAATTCATCAGCAGTTGTGAGCTTTATTTTATTTTATTTTTAAACCAAAAATTTCATATTTTAAACAATACCGGTTTGAGAACTTTTTGTTGGAGGTTTTTTATTGAAACAAGATGCATTGGTAACTCTTAATACGAGTAATGAAGAAAAAATAGCCCAAATTTTGACGCTTTATCATATGAATGTTGTTATTTTTATACGCTTTATCCTGTGTAACAAATATGCATGAATCACATGATTTTGCAAGTCTGCCAACTTGTTACAGACTTTCACCAACTAAAATGCATTACAACATTCGATACATGCTTATAATCGAACAATATCTTTACCCAAATAGTAAGAACCTTCGACCTAAGATTCTCTTAATTGCTGGAATTGTATATAAATACCTAATGTGATGATTAACCAAAGGGAGAAGCAGTGTGGAGTAGACTAGCAAGCTCTTTAGGACTCTTCTTCTGTCATGCCTCATCTATCTCAAATACATGCTTAGATTTCCATCCTTCCCAGCCCGCCTCTGCTCCCATGCCATTGTTTCATAAACCTGAACCACCATAGCACCATTGCTGGGAAATCTTATTTTGAAATCATACTTTTCTAGCTTCGACGCCACACAATTGCTACGTTTTTCATTGAAAGATCACTTGCTTTACAAATTCAGTGTCGTGAATGAGGAGAAGTTTATTAAAATTTCCTAAAATTTTCGAGAGAGCACAACAAGTTTCCTAAAATTTCAGTCCTATATCTTTAATTGCTCGTTTATAACTTATGCATAGAAGTATGATAGTCCCTTATTGAAAATCAAAACTTAAGAACATTTCACCTGTCAATTTCTTTGGTCGAACACAAATTGTGAGTTAAGTGATTGAGGGGCACTCCCCTACATAACAATTGAAAGTGGACAGTACATCAATTTTTTTCCGGCCACTTTGACCAGGAAAAAATGATCTCCGGCTACTGTTGCTCACGTCGTGAACACTGAACAGTACTGTATATCAGTTTATCCTTTCTTAGTTTCCTTGACATGATTCTTTGGGCCGTTACTCTGATCTTAATATTGGCATTAGGCCCATCATACGTTGTTGAACTTCATGTGGATCGTCGTTTTCACTTGAAGTGATATATGTCTTCAACGCTTCAGTAATACGAACGCCATTGTATTAATCACTAATCATCCATGCAAAAACGCTTTGCTCCCCTGAGCAATATAAAGGCACCTCCTACGAATGCATGCACAACACTCTACAGCAAAGCTGATTACAGTGTTCTTAACCAATATAATGATCGAGGTCTAGTACAGTATTTTCTACACTAATTGTGGCGACTGCACGGGTCTAGCTAGCTATCTTGGCCTGCAACACAAGTAGTCGGCATGAGTTAATGATGTAGGGCGCATGAAAGATGAGATTGAGGAATTGATTGATCGCAGTAAAGGAAAATTGAGTTTGTTACAAATATGGTGATCAGTGGTAAAATCATAATTAAAGTTATAGTTTGGTGAGTTGTAGATTTGGCATTCGGTATCCGCTTGGTTATTGTGATATTTTTTTTTGAGAAGGGAACGACGCCAGGAGTAAAAAACCTCGCCTCGCCTTGACGTGTGGGCTTTTTCAGGCTTTTGAGTTCGTTTAGGGACTCAAAACATCAGTTTTATATGTTTTCAGAATTTATGTTTTCTAGTTTGTTTTGGATTTGTTTTATTTATTTTCTTGGGCTTTAGGATTTTGTTGTTAGATGCCTTAGAGTTTGTTTAGTAGTATTTAAACATTCTTAAATGGGTGTGAACGCATTATCTTATTATTTTTCAATCAAACAAGAATTTTCTCTTATTTTCTAGTGGATTCCAGAATTTATACTTATATTTCTTCGCTTGAGAACCCTTATTATTAATTGGGTTTATCACTTGTAAACCTACTATTCTTCTACTGTGTCAGGATCAATGCGAAGATGCCTGGGAGCCATATATGTCGGGGTGTCTCTTACAGCAACGGGCAAGGATTACATGAATTCTCTTATGTGTTGATAGATGCAACTACGCTGCAGCCAAGTGCACAGAACGCTGCTATATATAGATATATTTCAATGATCGATCAACTTAACTACTTGTATATGGTGTATTATGCTCAACATGAATACATGTTTATGTGTAGAATAAAAGATTGATAGAGTTCAAGATAGAATAAATGATGAACTTGATCATCAATAGCTCCCTAGCTAGGGTATCTGGTTTCGATGTACATAATATACTAGTTAATCTGATTATACCTTGTTCTTCGATGATCGTCGATCAAGCTGAAGTTATCAAACTTGCCCGGCCCTTTTCCGTGATTTGGGAATTCAAATCATCCTTACCTAGATTTAGCGGGTGAGCTACCTATGCGACAGTAGTGCCACACTTGAGATACTCTTTCGGAACCCCAGATATAGTTGCAAGCTAGCTACCGTACAAGTGGTTCATGAACCACTTTTTTTTTAAAAAAAAAAAAAGAAGCGGAAATAGGGTTAACTCTTTGTCATACTCGAAAAATTTATTGATAAAGAGAAAATAGCACAAAAGAGGTGTATGACGATACCAAAGCCACACTCCATAAATAACCAAACAACACCCATAAACAATTTCAAAAACTTAACAATAAACCAAACTATGAAGCCAGCATGCCAAGCCATAAATAAAATTTACCAATATAAAAGAAAACTATGAAACATAGGAACCAAATCAATGATACCTACATTTAAAAGTAGATAATGAAATAATGTCACGTCCATAAGTGGGAGTTAAGAACTGAGGAAGCACATCCCAAGAATGTGAACCAATTGAAGATGCACAAAAATTCACTAACCTGTCTGCCGGAGCATTTCCTTTACGGAAGGTGTGTGTAACCTAGATCTGAGAATTTCGAACAAGGGACAAACCATTCAACCACTGAGTGCACAGCCTGAAAATAGTGTACTACAATCATCGAGTCCGTCTCTATCCATAAGCTATGCAGCACGGACACGAGTTCGAGTGTCCAATACGGACACGATTCTATACATGGACACGTCAAAATCAATTTTTGATCGGACACGCGGTGGACACGTTAATTAAATAATATATATATATATATATATATATATATATATATATATCAGAAATTTGATTGGAACAACATAGTGACCAAAGCCCAAGCTTTCTTGAACCCAGGCCCGAGGGCCCAAACCCGAGTCCTTCTCTCCACACTTTCTTGCCACCTCTTCGTCTTCTCTCCACACTTTCCTGCCTCCTCTTCCCAGCAAGCCTCGCCGACGGTGAAGGCAAGAGATCGAGATGGTGAGGGGCAGACATTGCAAGCTCGACTCTCTCGGATTTGACTTCAAGCCTTCCATGTAGAGAGCGATAAAGGGAGTGATGATGAGGACTATGTAGAGAGGGAGCGGAGAAGAAGGACCGGAGCAGAGCGGAGGAGAGGAGAGGAGGAGAGGAGCGGAGGAGAGGACCGGAGTTGCGGTGCGGAGCAGAGACGAAATGTTGAAGTGTTGAGACTGAATGAGAAACTCAATCGATCGAACCCTAACCCCCAAAGTTGAAAGGAAAAAGACGCAAATACCCCCGTGTCCAACACATCTGGCGTGTCCAATATTCAATTCGCGTGTCCAATATTCAATTCGCGTGTCCAGTTGTTTTTGGGCGAATTGGACTGTATCCGTGTCCAAACTGTGTCGGACACGCGACACGAGCCTCCTGCAGCGTGTCCGTGCTACCTAGTCCATAAGTAATGCCAGTCTTGAAACTTAGCAATGAGAATTGCTTCCAAGAAAACCAGAACCTCTGCATCTAACACACTCAGAACTTGAGCCCTACTCGCAAAAGCGTGTAAGAAACGCCCATCATGGTGCCTTGTGATACCACCATAACCCGCATAATCAGGGTCTCTAAAAGAGTCATTTGTATTAAACTTAATCCATGGATAAACCGGAGCCCTCCAAACTACCACCCGATAAATGTGAGTAGCAAGTCTAAGCTGAGAAATGCCCAAAAACATAAACATGGGAATGGTTGGACAAGAAGCAGAAAGAGTAAACATGAGGCTAACTGATTCTTTCAAAGTGATCAAAAACAAATGCTGGAGCCTTAGAAAAGAAAAATTACCTTCATCATGCTTCAAGCGGTTACGTTCGGACCAAATACACCATAGTAAGTTACAAACGGTGATACGCTACAGTAACTTAGAAAATTTTGAGAGCCTAGATATGACAGTCTTTGAGAATAACTCGTGCAAAGATAGTTGTATGTGATCATGAATATTGAATAATTGAAATATCAACTACCATAAACTAGAGGCAACAACACAATCTCAAAAGAGGTGACTCCTAGTTTCGCAACCAACTCCACAAAGAATGCATTTTGAACAGAGCATGACACCCTTTCTTTGCAACCTATAATCAGTCAAAATTCTCTCATGCAACACCTTTCAAGAGCATAGGCTTTTACGGGGCTGGATAGCAGACATCCAAATCAAAGAGCCATAATCCACTCTTAGATAATTAACACGCAAAGCCCCATAAGCCTCACAAGATGTTAAGGTACCCGAAGAGGAGTCAACCCAAACAACCTTGTCTTCAATTGACTCTAAAGAAAGAACAGTAGATGTGAGAGCCATAACTTCCTGTAGAAACATTTGAATAAATAAATTTGGCAAATCCCACTTTCCATACGAAATGAACTCACTCAGATTACTATCCAAGTGCTCCCATGTTTCCGCATCCAAGTTAAAAGCCTTCCCTAAAACAACCCCCATTCAATTATCACTCCATAACCTGATTTGTTTGTCATCCCCAATTATCCACCGAAGTTTTGATAAAAGCAAATGCCGAACTCTCATCAACCTCAACCAAACAGAAGATTTCTTATAGGACAAAATGTTTGTTACCTCTTAAACTCTTTATCTAAAAACAGTTTTGTATTTCTATTTTCAAATTAAACTAGCAGATTCTTAATTTCCCACATTTCAACAATTTAGTCAATTATGTCAAATAAATCTATTGTTGACAAACTTTAGGTATTAAAATGACCAAAATACCATTGCTTAAAATCTTTTTTATTTTTCCAATTCTCTTTTAAATTTTTTTGGGGTCAAATTAACTATTTCTCTCTCTATATATAATTATATGGTGAAAGAAAAACGCATTATGTGTCTTCGTCAATGTAACTGACGAGAGATATTTATATAGTTATTATTATCATTAATATATTTACTATTACCGTTGTAATACTCACCATATATAAATGAGATTATCAATGAAATGAATAGACCAAATTCCGATTTTCTTAAGACACGTTATCAGCACGAAGTTTTACTCGCTCAGATTTTTTAGCCAAGAAAAAAAAACATAAAAAAAAAATCAGAAAAAAAAAAACCTTAAGATTTTTTTTTTCTCTCCACCGCCGCTACCCCTGCTAGCAGCAGCTCCGGCCGGCACCACTGCCCAGCGGCGCCGCCGCCTGTTTAGTCCATCAGCGGCTCCGATCAGACAACCTCGCCTTGCGCCGCAGCCTGCTCAGCCCAGCCACAGACGCTGCATGGCCGCCATGGCCTAACCAGGGTCCCAGAAAATTGCTCTGGGCACCCAACCAACCAGATTCCGCTCCGAAGGGCCACCTCCGGTCGGCGTCTGCTCCTCCGCACAGCAGCCTTGGCCGACGACGCTAGCCTCTAGATTGGACGACGCTGCCTCCACTGCTCTATCGACGCCTGTGCTTGACCCGAGGCCAAAACCTCGACCCAGAAGCCCGAAGCCAACGACCTCCGATCGGACACACATCGATCCAGATTCCGACCACCCAACGATCCAGATCGGACCACCTCCCGCGCCGACTACGCTGCCTCACCTGGCTCGACCTCGTCCCGGATCGGATCGGTCCTCCTCTGCTGCGGATCGCCTCACCACGATCACCTCGCCACCATCGTCTCTACTCGATCCTCCTCGGTTCGAACGACCCTCCTCGCGCCGCCTTCCGCGCCAGCACCGCATTCCGCTCCGCGCCACCGTTGAGATCTTCAAAAAAAAAAAAAAAAAATTATACCCGACTCCTTTGGGCCTGATCCGACCCGTATCCAAAAACCCGACCCGGATTGATAGACCGGACCCGCGAAAAAAAACATATTTACCTTTTACCGGTAAATTCAAAGGTAATTTTTCGAAATTACTGAATAGTGAATTATATTTACTGATTTACGAATTTAATGATAAAATATACAATTTTGTTTTATTTATTATATGCTACATTATATTAAATACAAATTAAATATAATGATTAAATGTGACTAGTCATATGAATATTGTTGTTTTTACATGTGACGTATTAATTACGATGCAATGTTCAATATGGAATCAAGATCGAGCAACGCTTCATATGCAGCTTATTTGGCAAACTTACAAGTAATATTTAAATTGAAGTTTTGCTTTCGTTATATCTTGTTTTAATTATTATATGATATAATGCTTTATTCATTATTGATCGCATTAGTATTTTATATTAATGTGAAAATTGAAACATTATATGTTCATTTTATTAGTGTTAAATAATTGTTTTATTTAACATGTTATTTAGTTTGAGCATTTCCATGATAATGCAATTTCATAAGCATTGTAATATAAAGAAAAATAGACAAACCAATTATTGTGATAAACCATTTTCACGAAGTAAGAAAAATATGAACATTACAAATTTCGGTCTTGCAATCCAATTTTTATTTCTTGAAAATTTTTCAAGATGAATATCTTATTAATTGTGTAAAATACAACGATAATGGAATTTCATCAGCTTCACATGCAATGAAAATGGGATAAAATCAAAAAATTTATTGTGATAACGCAATTTCACAAAGCATCGGATATGCCATAATGTATCTTGGTTTCTTTTAGTTATCGTGAATGTTATTTAGACTGCAAAACTAATACACTCTCTTTTTTCTCTATTTTACAGATGGTTTAACCATCAGAATTTGGTTTTGACACATTGGACTCTAAAGAAGTTGAGTACCAAATACCCCTGTTGAGTACCAAATACCCCTGTTGAGCCAACTAAGGCTTGAACATGGTATATTTATGTAAATTGTTTTATGTAAATAGCAAAAAAAATTCCTTGAACAACCCTAAAACAAAGGGCAATGACGATGTAAGGTCTTAGAAAAAGATATTCCTTAGAACAAATTGTGCAAAGTAATGTAACGACCCTAAAACAAAGGGCAATTACCATAGACGTAAAGATTCATATAATCATCCAAAAACAAGTGGAAACAATGTAACATTTAAAAGATGACATAGGGGACATGTTATGTGCAGTGAAACACTCTGCCATTGTTGTAATTCAATGAAGTATTGAAACGTATATTAGAATATAGCAAAGAATTAGCTATAACTTACAATAAGTATGAAGAATCATACGAGTACGCGGATTTTGGAAAGTTATCTTCAATATCTAACAATAACATCGAAAATGAATTTACAACTAAAGACATATCATATGGGAAGAATATGTCAATAACACATCTCATCATTGCAGCTATTAAAAAAGAAAAAAGGATCTGACTCAATCCAAAATAGACTTTGATTAGTCTACTTTTAAATTTCCAAGATATCTTTATAAAGGCTATTAAGCCTAAATTAGACTTTTGGTCCTACACTAGACTTTTAGTCTTAAAGTTTCTATCTATAAATTGGACAAGACTAAATGTAATCATTGGCACGTTAATTTTTAAATCTTCTCTAAAGGAATTGAGATTATTCAAATTTTATTCATAATGTACATGATTCAATTTTCTACATCTAACTTTGCAAAGTATTGTATAAAGTAAAACAACATATCATAATATAGGCATGACACAAAGAATTGTGTGCAAAGACATAATATAGGCATGACACAAAGAACTGTGTGCAAAGACATAATATAAGCATGACACAACGAACTGTGGGCAAAGAAACGCACCATGTGATCCCTAGAATAATAGTACTGAAGGACAATGGTATTAAAATATCACAAAAATAGCACAATAGTACTGAAGAACTTTAGTACTATAATGAAAGTGATAAAGATCGGTATATATGTTCCTTTCAAATTCATAATGCACCTGCCTAACTGGGATTACAATACCTTTTATTACTATCCCCATCGAGTTACTCTAAGGAACTTGAGTTACGTTTCGATGTATATATTGAGCATATGTCAAATTGACAATTTATGCGATAAGAGAAAATTGAATTTGTTCAACATTTTAAAGAAATTTATGCCACGATGTTCATGTAAAAAGACACAGATGATAATTCATTTGAGGTATGTTGACAGTAGATATAGTGCACCGCCAAGCACATCCGGCGACCTCGTGGACCGTGCAACCGGCGTCATAGGTCCTACTTCCGGCATCCATCGGGTAGACCAGCACCCCGACTACATCTCCATTGTTCCACATCACCGGTGCCGCACCCGGAGGGCGTGCCACCGGGCTCTTGAAATAGCTTCGTGAGTAGGAAAAGTGGGTTTGCATCCCACATTGGAAACATTGTAAAGGAGGGAGTCTTCCTTCCCTATAAATAAAAGGCTTCCCCCTTAGAGTTAGGGATCTTGGATACTTGCCACTCTTGGCATGTAACCACCATCCGATGGTTTATCGGCCGATCATACTATATTCCAAGTGGACGTAGCCGTGCCCTCCGATGGCACGGTGAACCACTATGTTTGCCTGTGTCTTTACAGCTTTATTATTGTGCTTCTGCCAGGCCTACGAGTTTGAGCGGAAACAAGGTCATTTGCATTACCTCTAATGACTGCGGACGTAAATGAGTATTAGAGAAGTTTATATGTCAACTTAGTGGGTTATATGTAACCACTAATTGAACCCAAAGTCAAAAGAAAATGATATTTTAGAATTCTGACATAGATTGGATTTGATCTGGTGATCCGTACATTAAAGAAATTACTATGGACACCCATATTTTAGATGAATAGAAGCAAATACCATAAGAATATGGTTCACACACGAAACCGAGGACGACTAAAGAACATTTTATCCTCAAATATTGTTTCGACACAATTCATGTAGGGTTAAAGACGTGTGTTCAATCCTTAAATTCCACCGCTCCCCTAAGGTGACATTATAATATATTTAATGCACAAGTATATGCACTTATATTATGCTTCTGACATCCATCGTGATTTTATGAATAAAAGCACAGCATTCAAAGCCAACTCGTAAAATTATGATTGACACCATCATATGCAAATGACACATGTGTTCTCATTATGTTCTTATATTGAATCCAAAGAAGATTCAGTGGATTGATTCAACCAATTTGCGGACACCTTAGATATTTTATGGTGTTGGTTGTTGTGTCGACACGCTGGTCATGTGTCATGACACCATCCACAATTAAAATTCATGCTGCTTATGCTAGAAAGTCAAAGTACGTAGGCCGGGTTAATTTCAGAAGGTGTGATGATTTTATAGCTTATTATATGGGATCTGTAATGGACACCATATCCCTATATAAAAACCCAATTAGTCTCATGGAGAACGGCTACAGTAATAGTTTTGATATTGGTAAAAGCACACCAATACTTCTGTTTTGGGTTATGTAATTTTGCATGCAACGTTACTTATTCATCTATGACCATCATCATTGAACTAATTTACACTATAGCTAGTGACTATGTGTGAGGATTTTAAAGGATCTCAAGCGAACTTGTAATCCTTGAGCACTTTTGAATTGACACGGATCTACAATCATTTGGCTCGGTTAAATGTTTTTATGTGCCAAAATCGCGCCGCCACAACGCACAATGATGGGTTACTAGAGATGAATAAATATCTATGATGGATATGAACTTCCAGCTAGTCCGCTATGTCGAAATCTTGACAGGCGATCTCCTTACATCTAGATTTGTGGTGTGTCACCTTGATGAGACAGTCTTCCTATCGTTAGGGGGAGATAAGAACAAGTATTTTCAAGTGGAACGACAGGAATTGTCGTGGTTTGTCCCCACTATGTCTCATCTTGATCCCCAAAACCACACAAAGTAAAGTGTGTAGATATCTTATACATTAAAGTGACGAGATCACATAAACCTGCTGCAAATATACCTGCAAAGATTGTGTTTTATCAAAAGGACATAGTACCACCCAAGAGAAATTGGGTATTGCGCTGCAACCATGAATGGTAGCACAGTGATGCCATAAAGTGGCATAAATGGTGTCATATGCCGCGGCTCTCCAAGGCAGGGGGGGGGGGGGGGGGGCACCTTAAGTTCGATGAATACTTGCTTAAAAGAAGAAGCAAGTTTTGGCACAACCTGGTCTATTGATCAGTGATACTCAAATCTGTTTCATGAAAATATTTATGGATTGTGGTTATCATTGGGGGACGCCTCAAATGTTGATACCAATCCTTGAAAATATAGAGATCTCTATAAACATATTACACTAGTGTACATGAGGATGTGGAATAATGAGTCTAATATCGAACCATACATCATTGAAAAATGTCAACGTAGTAAACTGGCTGAATGGAAAGAAGTGATCCAGTATAAACAAAGAGATAGGTCTTTTGGGCAGGTGACGCCGACACCGCAAATATAAACTCTATCAAATATATCTTTGTTTGAATGCATAATGAGAATAAGAGTACGTAGACTCACCTTATGGCGCAAGGTCTCTCAAAAACGCACTGGAATCGACTACGAGGAGATATTTTCTCATAATGAACTACGATGAGACAATCTCTCGTAATGGATGTCATTGCACTCCACTACCTTGTCAGTTTGGTAGTTTCCGAAAAACTGAACATGCAGTTTACGAAAATGGTCAAAACATATATCTCTATGGGGATCTAAATTAAGAGATATACATGAGGATCCTAAATGGACTTCATCCAGCCAAATCAAGTGGCTCTAGATCACATGAGTACGTTTGCTAAATAAATTGAAACGTTCACTGAAGTGACTATTTGATTGGGAAGAGATTGATGAATTATGCCATTGCGTTTTCATTATGGATATACATGAACTCTAAATGAACTAAGAGAAACTTTATGAATTGTAAATCATAACTTAAGAATGAAAAAGATCTGGGGAATACATAGTCTTGAAATGGAACTGAAGGACTGTAATGATGGTGACAATCCATCAATCGGCTTAGGCACTGTAAAGAACAAAGTGAGACATACATATACTCCCATGATCAGTCGGAGTCTTTACTTTAATAATAGTGTTGACAGTAGCCGCAGAGAGGCTACAGCAGGCCCACAGACCCGCAGCAAGCGCACCAGGGCCCGGCCCAAGGGTCGGGACCGGATCACCAGCACCCGGCCTCGGGGCCTGGCACTTTATCCTGCCTCCAGGGACCCAGGGGCCGGGGGCGCCAGCCTGCTTAAAGGGGCACTAGAAAGTATAAACAGAAGGGAACCAGTCCCACATCGAAGAATAAGGCCAGCCCTTGCCCCCAACCACCTATATATGGGCCCCAACTACCTTCTTTATGAGGTAACTTGTCTCTCTCCCTGCTTACATACGTGCCTTAGTTATATTCCAACTATACTAACTTAGGCATCAGAGAGGTGAAGGCCGGCCCGCCCGGTATTCCCCTTAGTGAGCAGGATTGCAGGAGATAGAGTTGGATTCATCAAGTATCTACTAGACCCCCGGGTTTAGGCAGAAACAATTGGCGCCGTCTGTGGGAACTCGTACGAAAAGTTGTGTTGCTCTATTAATCCTTTGGAGAAGTAGCTGCGTCCTTCAGTCCGGAAGCTATGGAAGGGAGGAAGATAAAAGTCAGCAGGGAAAAACCGAAAGCGCGAATTCAGTCCCCCGACCCGGCCCGTAACGTAAAGGCTGAGGGCGGTGCGAAGTCCGCCCTTTCTTCCATCAGAGATGGAGCTCGTAATCACCGGGAAACAGAAAACACCGACCAGAAGGGTCCGGAAGCCATAAAAAAGATGAAGGCAGAGGTCGAGCGCTTGCGAGTGGAGGGCGATCAAGATCGACTAAGAGCGGAGGCTCAATGCCGAGAATTGGAGGCAGTCAACATCGCCCTATTGGCGGCCCTGGAGCGAGAGGGTCAACAGAGCACTCCTCAAGCGACACCGCGATCAGCAGGCAAGGCTAGCGAGTTCCCGCATCTGGAAGAAGGGCAGGCCACGGGAAGAAGAAAGACCGTGCATATGGACACACCACTCTTTTCAGAAGCTTTAAAAAACTCCGGCCCGGCCGAGCCCCCATACCGCACGGGCCAGGCGTCAACCGAACAGGAAAGCTCTACCGCTCGAGCGCTCGAGGCACTCTCCGCCTCGGTAGCGGACATGAAGGGCCGCATGGAGGCCAGCGAGAGAATGGCAGGGCGACAGCAGGGTGGCGCGCGGTTCAACGAGCGTATTGGACCTTTCCGGGGCGGGCTGTCCGTACCAGCACCTGGACAGCTTCAAGTCACAAGCAGGGGTGAGGGGCTACTCGGATGCCATGTGTTGCAGCGTATTCCAAGAAACGCTCTCGGGAGAGGCGTTGAATTGGTTCTATGAGCTACCAGTTAATTCAATCGAAACCTTCGAGCGGTTGGCGGATAAGTTCGTCGGCCGATTCATTCTCAGAGCCAGGACAGGCCAGGCATCCACAATCCTTTTTGACTGCATGCAAACAGACAACGAGCCCCTACGTGCCTTCGTTAACCGGTGGCAGATTGCCACGGCTGGGGTCAGGAACCTGGACAAGCAGATCGCAGGGATGGCCTTCAAGCAGGGTTTAAGACCCGGGGAACTTTCGTACGACTTGCTAGTACAGGAGCCGCTGGGGTACGACGAGCTGATGACCGTGGTCGTTAGACACGCTCGGGCAGAGCATGAGACATATGGGGACAAGGCGCCCAAGCGAATAGCGGACGACCTACAACCGTCCCATGGAGGCAAAGCCGGATGGCTAGATCGCAGCCGAGCGCCCGCAGCCACTAGGAAAGCAGACATACGGGAGGAATGGCAACCCCGGCGGAGTGATGGCGACGGTTCCCGGTCAGGGAGAAGACAGCCGTTTGTGCGTTCGGCGCAGCCTCTAGCTGCTACGCCGGCAGAGCGACCATCGCGGGTCCTGGTTATCTTGCCAGCAGGAAAGCCCAAGGATCTAGCCCTTCGGACCGATGACCGAAAGGCCCAGATAGCGGTCGTAATCGACCGGACCCGCCCAAAGGACCCCAACAGCGAGCAACCGCGGCCTCGGCAGGTGGGAACTATAAGCACCCGCACTCCCGGGGGCATCAAGGTACACATGAGCATTAACATGATACACGGCGGGGATCGTATAGATCGACTTACCCGGAGCTCGAAGAAGCGGTGCCTAAGATCGGTCCGAGGGAAGGAGGTATACGCCTTCGGCGAAAGAAGCGGCCAAGCCGCTAAAACCGGATGGAAATCGATCACCTTTTACGAGGAGGAAGAGCCGGAGGATTTGATCCAACCGCACAACGACCCCTTCCTCATTACGGTCCAAATAGACCACTGGATAACTAGTCGTATGCTGATCGATACTGGAGCCTCAGTCAACGTAATGTTCCGAGATGCATACAAAGGGTTGCAAAGAGGAAGGAACAAGTTATCCCAGGATAACGAGCCGCTCATAAGCTTCTCCGGTGAGGTCGTCCAGCCCCTGGGATCGGATTACCTACCGATCATCTTCAGCGAGGGAGACAGAACCAGAAAGGAGCATTTAGAGTTCATCATTGTCGACTGCCTATCATCGTACAATGGCATAATCGGTCGGCCAGGATTATGGAGGCTCAAAACGTTTATTGCCGGCCATATGTTAATGCTGAAGATGCCTTCACCGGCCGGAGTCATTACCATACGCGGGGACCAAAGGATCGCCTGCAAGTATTACACAGAAGCCGTGACCCACGGGAGGAAGCGGACCGAGGTCTTCACAACCGCTCAGCAGGCACCCGCGCCGGATCTAAACATTGACCCACGTGATGACGTCAAGACAAAAAGAGTCGGGCGGTTCATCGAGAAACTGGAGCCACCTGCGGCCGTGGAACAAACCGAAGCAATCTGCATTTCGGTGGACCACCCGGGGCGAACTATCGTAATAGGGACGCGGCTCGATCCGGTTGTTAGGCAAGAGCTCATAGCCTTCCTCCAGGACAACGGTTCGGTCTTCGCATGGTCCTATGAGGACATGCCGGGCATATCCCCGGAGATAGCCGTGCATGAGCTAAATTTATTACCCAACGTTCCCCCGGTAAGGCAGAAGAGGAGATCTTTCAGTCCCGCAAAGTATGAGGCAATCAGAGCGGAGGTACAGAAATTGAGGAGTATAGGGTTCATCCGGGAAGTCCAGTACCCCCGCTGGCTCGCTAACGTAGTTATGGTACCAAAGAAGGGAACCGGCCAATGGCGTATGTGCGTGGACTTCACTAACCTGAACCGGGCGTGTCCAAAGGACAGCTTCCCGCTCCCCCGGATTGACCAGCTTATAGATTCCACGTCCGGTTTTAAGATGCTCAGCTTCATGGACGCTTACGCCGGGTACAATCAGATTAGGATGCACCCGAATGATGAGGAGCACACGTCTTTCACAACCGACCGAGGTACCTACTGTTATAAGAGGATGCCGTACGGTCTGAAAAGTGCCGGGGCCACCTACCAGCGAACGGTTAACCAAATGCTGGAGCAGGAAATGGGTAAAACCGTAGAGGTTTATGTGGATGACATGCTGGTCAAGAGCTTGACTGCAGGGGCCCATGTCCAGGATTTGGCCGTAGTCATTGGCAAGATGCTCAAATTCGGAATGCGCTTAAACCCAAAGAAGTGTATTTTCGGAATTTCAGAGGGCCTATTCCTAGGCCACATCATCAGCCAGCGAGGGATAGAAGCCAACCCGCTGAAGGTCCAGGCGATTTTAGATATGGAAACGCCAGGGGAGAGAAACCAGGTCCAGATGTTGACCGGCCGGTTAGCCGCCCTCGCCAGATTCATCTCCCGCCTAACCGACAAATGCACCCCGTTCTTCAAGTTGCTCAAGGCACAGCAGACCAGGAAAATCCACTGGGCAGCGGAGCATGAAGCAGCATTCCAGTCTATCAAGGCATATATGTCGGTAGTGCCTCTCCTATCCAAATCGGTGCCGGGCGAAATGCTATACCTTTACATAGCTGCATCCGCGACGGCTGTCTCCACGGCTCTTATTAGGAAGGAAGACACGCTCGAACTCCCGGTATACTATGCGGGAAAGGGACTCACTGGAGCAGAGGGCCGGTACCCCGACATAGAGAGATTGGCTCTGGCCCTGATTGTTAGTGCCAGGAAGCTCCGGCATTATTTCCAGGCTCATTCCATCACCTTGTATACCAATCACCCTCTGCGACAGATCCTACAAAGGCCGGAGACCAGTGGTAGGCTCGTACGGTGGGCAGTTGAACTGGGAGAGTTCGACATCATCTACGCCCCGCGAACGGCCATCAAGGGGCAGGCAGCTGCGGACTTCATATGTGAGCTCACCCCAATGGCGGTGGAAGCGCACCCCGACCGGTGCGAGGACACCGAGGCAGTACGAGCCATAAAGACCGAACCAGGCCTCCCCACCGGTTGGAAGCTTTACGTGGACGGCTCCGTAACGACCAGGCGGAGCGGCGCTGGTGTCATGATAACCTCGCCCGATGGCCAGTCATACGAGTATGCCTTACGATTCCTTTTTGCCACCTCCAACAACGCCGCCGAATATGAGGCCCTCATAGCCGGTCTGCAGCTGGCCAAGGAATTGGGAATCTCGTCCATGGAGATATACAGCGACTCTAGCCTAGTGGTCAACCAGATGAACGGGGTGTTTGAGGTCAAGGACCCCCAGCTGTCCTCTTACCAGGCTCTGGCCAAAACCCTGATCGAGCCGTTCGAGGGCGCCACGATCCAACACATTCCCCGAGAGGAGAATAGACATGCGGATGCCCTCGCAAGACTAGCAACCGGAAACTACCCTCCAGAGTACCGGAAGGCAAAAATTGAAACTCTCCAGAAGCCGAGCATCAGCAAAACCATTTCCGAGATATTTGCGGTAGAAGAAGCACCACCAAGCTGGATGGACCCAATAGTCAGATATTTGACTGACAAAACCAGCCCCCCGGACGCGGTAGAGGCCAGAAGGCTACACCTCCGGTGCGCCCGGTACGGCCTCCTCAACGGCCAGTTATACCGAAGGGGGCACAGCTTCCCCCAGCTGAGGTGTGTGACAAGAGAGGCAGGTGAGGCTATCATGCGAGAGATCCACGAGGGAGTATGCGGTAATCACTCCGGCGCAAGGTCATTATCCCACAAATCGCTCCGAGCAGGGTATTTCTGGCCAGACATGGCGGCAATGTCAAGGAAAATATCAGGCGGCTGCCACAAGTGCCACATGTACGCTTCTACACCTCATGCCCCGGCAATCGCGTTGTCAATCCTGCTGGCACCGTGGCCATTTGCACAATGGGGATTGGACATCATCGGCCCTTTCCCAACGGCTGTGGGACAATACAAGTATGCCATCGTGGCGGTAGACTATCAGACTAAGTGGGTCGAGGCAGAACCCATGATAAAGATCACTGAGGAACGGGTTAAAAAGTTCCTATGGAAGAGCATCTACTGCCGATTCGGGGTACCGCAGACTATTGTTACGGATAATGGGACACAGTTCAATAATGCTGATCTTATCCAGTACACAGCCTCTATGGGGACCCGGATGTTGTTCGCCTCAGTGGCACACCCACAGACCAACGGCCAAGTAGAAGCGGTCAATAAGATTATCAAGACCCTCCTAAAAAAGAAGCTGGATGCCAAGAAGGGATGTTGGGCCGAAGAACTCCCCGCGGTGCTATGGGCCATCCGGACAACAGCAGCAGAGGCAACAGGAGAAACCCCATTCTGCATGGCATTCGGGAGCGAGGCGGTACTCCCAGTAGAAACTGGTATACCCAGCGGCAGGGTAGAGAATTACGACGCCGAGAAAAATGCCGAGGGGCTATCACTCAACCTGGACCTCATCGAGGAGCGCCGCGACCAGGCGCATATGCGCAACCAAACCTACAAACAGTGGATCGCCCGGTATTATGATAGAAGGGTCCGGGAGAGAAAGCTCCAGGTCGGGGACTGGGTCATGAGGAATGTCCAGAAAAAACCGTTGGCCCTAGAACCAGCATGGGAAGGACCCTACCAGATCACTGCGGCCGTCGGACCGGCAACATTCCACATTATAGACACCGAGGGCATCTATTCCACCCGGCCGTGGAATATCCACTACCTGCGGTTCTACCCTAAGTAATAACGGTCACAGAGCGACAACGGCGTAGTTGGCATTAATATTGCAATACGCAGTTTCAATGATAACAAATAAACTACAATAGTTGCGAGATGTGCATTTACAAAGTAAACAGCTAGCTACCGTCCCCGGAGCCCCCAATCCCCGGCCCGCCACTTTTTAGAGCTTGCTCCTGCTCCACCATCTCAGTCAAGGCTATATCAGCCTCCAACTGCTCAGCATCAAGCCACCCTTTCTCCCTCCACTCCAGATAAGCGTCGGTGATGCCCTTCTCCCGGGCCGCGTCCAGCAGCTCTTCAAACTCCACCGATTCCCGGAAGTCGTCCACAACCTTATCGGCTACTTCAGCAAGCTGGGACTCCGTCAGCTTTTCCCTTCCTTGGGCGACTGCTGTAACTTGGCTCTGCAGCTCCAAAACCCTCGCCTCCAGCTTCGCGACCCTCCCTTCCCGAGTAGCAGCTTCCCGGTCGGCCTTCTCTCGTTCCTGCTGCAGGTCATGGCACAACCGACCGGATAGTTCTTTCTCTCGCGTGAGCTCGGTGCCCAACCGACCAACTTCCTCTCTTTCCACCGCAAGCTTGGCCTTCACCACGTCCGCCCGCACGCTCAGCTCCTCCACCCGCTTCTCCAAAGCCGCAGCAGCCTCCCCCCTGGGCTCCGCGCCACAAAGGCTATGAACCAGCTGCCAGACATAAATTAACGAACATTAGCTCGTGCCATTCCAAGAGAAAGGGAAGCACAAAAACACTTACCCGAACAGCTAGTTCCACAGGGTCCTCCCGGTCAAGCCCCAAGGCATCGATGGTAGCAGCCACGAACCTGCCAACTCCATCACCAGAGCTGCGACCGGCTTCCGGCACCTGAGTCTTTCGACCAACCACCTCCACGACCGGAGCCGCCGCCCGCTCGGTTGGCCCAGCCGAACTTGACGCCCCGGCGTCAAAGGTCCTCGCCCTCTTGGCCGGAGTTTCACCATGGCCGCTCCGGTGGTGCCCAAACACTTCTGCCGTTTCTCTCTCCCGAGAGGTCCGAACAGCCATCGGTGGCGCCACAGGTCCTGGACCAGGGGGTCCCGTGGACCGGCCCTCCCGAATAAAGAGCGGGGAGTTATTCCCACCGCCCGGTAGCCTCCCATAGTAAGCATCCGGAAACACAAGCGGCACTGGCTTGTCATGATCCCTGCGTCTCTTGGTAGCCGTATCAATAACGGTCTTCGCGGCCACCTCCCCCGTCTCCGCCAATCTCGAGACTACAAGCTCTTCATCCGGTTCGACAGTCTCTTCAACTTTAAGCGCGAGCCGGGGGGCGTTAGCTGCAACCGATAAGTCGAGCGGTTAGAACACAAGCAACCATACAAAAAGATGAAATTATGCAAAGGCACCTTACCAGGTTTTCTCCCCATCTCGCATATCTCCAGCACGTTCCATCGGATGAAATTGTAGGAGCTCCGACTCAGGTAGTCCCAGCCATAGAACAGCCGGTATATCCGTTGCTTCTCCAACTCCTCCAGCCGGTACGACTGATCCCTGATCGGCTGATAGGCCCCGGGCACCTGATAGCCCCTCCAGTTACGCTGCCACCTGCCGCCGGCCAGCACCACCGACCTCCTCCAGACATCTGAAACCGATGACGGCAGATGCGTGATAGCAGCATCATGCTCTCGCGCGGCAAAGTTCACACAACCGCTACATTGGGCCTTTCGGCAGTAAGAAATCTTGTACAGCGACCGAAATTCATTAACCGTGGGCCATTTCATATGGCTCAGGCTAAATAGGCACCCAAGCCCAAGCAACTGCCTCCACTGGTTGCTCGGAAGCTGGGCCGGGGAAAGATTTAGTGAGCTCAGCATATACTGAACAAAGTCCGATAGCGGCAGCGATAGTCCGTGTCGGAACTGATCGTCGAAAACAGCCACCCAGCCCGGTTCCGGGTTACAGGCCAGTTATCCGGGACGCAGGCCCCAAAGTTTAACAGAAGAATCGATGTCCCACTTCGCTCGAAACTCCCTGATCTCTCTCTCATCCATGCTTCTGACTGGTTCGTCACAGAGAATCGTTCTGTCACCATCCAGCAGCTCGTGCCTTCTGGGCCCGCGGCTGGCGCCACCATGATGCGCAGATCTCCCAGACGCCATAATCCTAACACAAAATAATTCAAATTTGCAGCAAGGTGGGCGAGGAGAGTAGAAGGCAAAGGGTCTAGGCAAACTGTGGAAGGAGGTGAGCAGAGTGGACAATAAATAGGGCAACAAGAAAGGCAACGAAACCCCAGCCGTGGATTCCCTCCATCTCAGACCGCTCTCTATCAACACGTGTCCCAGCATGGATAAGGGGTCCCATCTATCATAACTGATGGGACTGATGGGTTTTCCCCTTCATCGCATGTCCGCCACCTGTCCCACTTACCAGCAGCATTTAGGGAGATAGGAGCGAATTACGAGGTGTCCATTCCCCTCGTCTCCCCAGAAAGTCAACTCCGAGTCAATCCGGCACCATGGCGGTTCACGAGTATGATCATTCAACCGGCTGCATGGATTTTCTTGAAGACCTCTCACCGCTTGCGATTTTTTTTCCAACCGCTTCGAGAGCGTTTGTCCAGGTATGCACCCTCCCTTTTTAACACCATCTTCGCTGCATATCACTGGGGGACTCGTCTCGATATGGCATATCGCCCGGTCGAGATCCACCCAGCACTATGACATTCCACCGGCTTTGGGACATTTAACCCACTCCAAGGCATTCTACCGGTTGTCACCTTCCTTCGCCTACGGGCAGGAACGAGCCAACAGCAAAGGCTTCTAAACGCATGGGCTTTATAAACCCGAGCGAGCTTACATCTAACCCATGTACTCTTGTCCAGCAGGATAAAAACCCTGCATCACACTGAACTGTGATACATTTGGGGATACATGGCGAGACTCGTTATCTCAACGCCACTCCACTGGGCAGATTGTTTCTCTAACACAGAACAAGTCTCCCCGCAGGCTAACAAACATGCACATTACCTCAACGCTTAACCAACAAAAGCTGAGAAGAACTAGCAAGTGTTAACCAATGCCTCAGTACGGCCGTAACACTCTCCGGGATGTCTGTTGGCCTAGTCCACGCACCAACAGGCCCTTCCGTAGGCTAGCATTTCCGGGACTCGTCTCGATATGGCAGGACGCCCGGTCGAGCTCCCGAGAACTGAGGAACTTTGAGGCATTCTAAACTGGGGGACTCGCCGAAATAGCATTACGTCTGGGCACCGGTCGAGGTCCACCCAGCTGCATTTCACTTCCGGGACTCGTCTCGATATGGCAGGACGCCCGGTCGAGCTCCCGAGAACTGAGGAACTTTGAGGCATTCTAAACTGGGGGACTCGCCGAAATGGCATTACGTCCGGGCACCGGTCGAGGTCCACCCAGCTGCATTTCACTTCCGGGACTCGTCTCGATATGGCAGGACGCCCGGTCGAGCTCCCGAGAACTGAGGAACTTTGAGGCATTCTAAACTGGGGGACTCGCCGAAATGGCATTACGTCCGGGCACCGGTCGAGGTCCACCCAGCTGCATTTCACTTCCAGGACTCGTCTCGATATGGCAGGACGCCCGGTCGAGCTCCCGAGAACTGAGGAACTTTGAGGCATTCTAAACTGGGGGACTCGCCGAAATGGCATTACGTCCGGGCACCGGTCGAGGTCCACCCAGCTGCATTTCACTTCCGGGACTCGTCTCAATATGGCAGGCCGCCCGGCCGAGCTCCCGAGAACTCCACCTCGCACCAATATGGCAGCGCGCCCGGTCGAGGTCCACTCCGCAAGTTCATCCGGAACTCGTCTCGATATGGCATCCAGTATTACCGATATTATAAAAATTTTACTTACCATCAACAACGGCTACTCACCTCGGTCACGCCCAATCTTTAACGCGGACTTGGGGGACTGGGCACCGGTAGGTTGGTAACCCTGCGGGTCTGCAGGGCAAGAGTAAGACAGTTAAGTCCCCATTCAAGATTGCACTTGACCGGGAACTTGGGGGACTTGTTGACAGTAGCCGCAGAGAGGCTACAGCAGGCCCACAGACCCGCAGCAAGCGCACCAGGGCCCGGCCCAAGGGTCGGGACCGGATCACCAGCACCCGGCCTCGGGGCCTGGCACTCTATCCTGCCTCCAGGGACCCAGGGGACGGGGGCGCCAGCCTGCTTAAAGGGGCACCAGAAAGTATAAACAGAAGGGAACCAGTCCCACATCGAAGAATAAGGCCAGCCCTTGCCCCCAACCACCTATATATGGGCCCCAACTACCTTCTTTATGAGGTAACTTGTCTCTCTCCCTGCTTACATACGTGCCTTAGTTATATTCCAACTATACTAACTTAGGCATCGGAGAGGTGAAGGCCGGCCCGCCCGGTATTCCCCTTAGTGAGCAGGATTGCAGGAGATAGAGTTGGATTCATCAAGTATCTACTAGACCCCCGGGTTCAGGCAGAAACAAATAGATCTATTTATCATCTAATGGAAGATGATGAAGAAGTGTTGGGAAATGAAATTCCTATACAAGTGCAATCACGCATGATTGTACTTAAACACAATATGTAAGACTCGACCTCTTATTCGATGACAATTTGTAAAGTTATGTTTAGCTCTGCGCCCACACAACAGAAATGGTTCTTTCAAATACTAAAAGATATAAAAGATTTTGGCTTATTCAATCTATGCATAGAATGTGACATGATAAAGAAACTATCCACGTCATAGCTAACTATGCGTAAAGAAAAACGCATTAAAGGTGAAATAAGAAAATCTGTTATTACAGATCAATTTCAAATCTTTTAACGGTTCATCCATACTCTAGACGAAGTTATGACTGTTTTGTTATATGAAGGTCATACCACGAGTAAACCTGATGTTCAATATGAACCTATGTATTCGGTTCATGAACAACCTTATCCTCAAAATCATAGTAAATCAACTTGGATCTGAGGACGATGTTGCAAGATTTAATTACTAAATCATTGCTCAAAGTCACATTTGGAAAAATATGTGAAAATGCATAACTATACTAATATTACTGAAGCCCCCTTGATCAAATGAAAGAATCAGGGAGAATCTCATGATTAATGTAAAAATCAGGAGGAGGTGCAGACATTAGGGGGAGTGTAGCACACACATGTTGTTTTCAAATGTAATATGTGCGTTGTGCTCTTTTTGTCCTTCGACCAAAGTTTTTTTTTTTTTTTCTCCCATTGAGTTTTTGTTACTTGGCAATATTTTTAATGAGCCAACACCACAAGCACCATTTTATCTCTGACTCGACACAAGGGGGAGTGTTGTAGGAAAAACGCATTATGTGTCTTCGTCAATGTAACTGACGAGAGATAATTATGTAGTCATTATTGTCATTAATGTATTTACTATTACCGTCGTAATACTCACCCTATATAAAGGGGATTATCAATTAAATGAGTAGACCAAATTCTGATTTTCCTACAACATTATATATATATATATATATATATATATATAAACCAAAAGTATAACAATAATATTAAATAAAAAAAAAGAGTTGATGAACAAAAACATAAGAGAAAAAAAAAAGATTTTGAACGGGGGTATTTTCGTCATTTCAGAAATTTAACGAAATATTTTGACAGTTTTGCAACGGATTGGACTAAATTGTTGAAATATGAGAGATTAAGGATCTACTAATTTAATTTGAAAGCATATGAACAAAACTGTTTTTACGTAAAGAGTTTAAGGGGTAACAAATATTTACTCATTTCTTATAACAAGCACATAGAACCAAACCTGGTAGGAGAAATCTATCATGAAGAAAAATAGTAGATGCGGAGGACCTTGATACAACCGCCCACCCTCGCTTTAGAAGCAAAGCATCATTCAAAACTAGAATATTCTTCAGGTTTAGACCCCCTCACTCCTTAGGCATACACACTTCATCCCAAGAGACTAGAGTAGCACCTCCCTTCAATGGATCACCACAAAAAAAAAAATTACGAATCCATTTCTGCACCAATTTAAGAAGGGACCAAGGCCAAGAATAAACTTGAAAACTATAAATCAAATGACTCTGAACAACAAATTCAATGAGAAGTAGTCTTGCCGCTTGAGAAAACAGTTCACCTTTCCAGGAATTTAACTTGTCACACACCCTATCGGCAATAGGCCTTAATCATGCACTCTTCGGCGACCCTGTAAAGATTGGGACCCCTAGGTACAAGAACAGCAGAGAGCCCAATTGTACCCCAAGAATGGAGGAAATAATGGTAAACCTCGGCAATGGATGCTTCCCTAGAAACATCAAATACTTACTTTTATTCACTTTTTGCCCTGAGTTGGAAGCATACTCCTCCATGAAATTGCACAAAGCATGGAGACCACTTGAACTCGCATGTAGAAAAATCATAATGTCATATGCGAACTAAACATGAGAAGGAGGAGAGCAACATCTTGGGGTTGCAATGCCGTCAATATGATTATCAGCTACAAGCATTGAGAGACCCCTACTCAAGACCTCTTCAGCAAGGCAAAAAAGAATTGGTAACAGCGGATCCCCTTATCTGACCCCTCTAGAACAAGTAAAGAAACCACAAGTCTACCCATTAACTAAGACTGAAAGGTGAGCAGACTCCAGGATACAACGATCCCAATGAACAAAGTAGCGTCAAAACCAAAAGACGTAAGAATCCCAAGAAGAAATTCTCAGTCAATAGTATCAAAAACTTTGGCAATATCAAACTTCGCCGCAATGTTACCCAACTTGCACTTATGATCAAGGAGATTCATGCATTCTGAGATTAAAACAATAGGGTCCACAATAGACCTGCTTGTAACAAAAACACTTTAGTTTGGAGAGATAATTATAGCAGCAATAAGACCCACACGATTAGCCAATAATTTAGTAATAATCTTGAAAACAAAATTAGCCAAGGCAATTGGGCGATAATCGGTAACCTCCGCAACTCATGGACCTTTGGAATGAGAATAATCAAATTCGAGTTAAAATTAGGAGGCACAAAACTTGTTTCAGAAAAACTCTGAACTGCAATGATAACATCAGCAGCCACCACAGACGAACAAGCTTTGAAAAAAGCACCCCCAAAATCATCAGGACCAGGAGAACTATTACTATCTATAGAATGCACTACTGTGATCTCTTCATGAAGCACATAATCATACATTAAACTAGTAAAATCTTAGCCTAGAAGCCAAGAAATGTATCGAACTACACGTAATCATAATTACACATAACATATGGTATGAAAAAGTCGCTCTCTTTTTATAGTTGTCGAGTAATTGTTATAAAAATCCTTTTCAAGAAAAAATAAACGAGAAATTTTATACACACTCTCTCAATTTCTTAATACACACCCTTATATTAAATTGTCACAAAACTTCTATCTATACCATTCATCATTAATAATAAATAAAAGTCAAATAAGAATTAAATGTATAATATGTCCAAAGCTAAATTCGCTCATTGTCTTCATGATGAGATTCAAACATGATTGTAAATGGCAATGACCAATTATTTCATATAAAAACTAATAAGCAACTAAATTGGTTAAACTATGAGAGATGTTATATTTATCTTGCATACATAAATACATAAGCAATTACTTTAGTTAACAACTACATTAGCGTATTATCTACCGATTCAAGTATTGTTCATGATTATATAAATCTTGTAGATATTGACAAACATCGAATCTCTTAAAATATTGAAGAACAATAAAGATAAAAAAAAGTCAAGTCATTCCATCTTCACTCATGTGTAAAGAGAAAGTAATTAGAAATTACCTTATAAATTTTTAGTTGATTTTATTAATAATCAATGATACAATTAATTGAAATAAAAGTAGTAAAGAAATAATAAAAATTTATGATGCATCATTCGATTTATTTTGTTAAATATTTTCTTATTTATTTATGACGAGGGGTATAGGTGGAAATTTGATAACAAAATTGGGAAGAAAAAAAATACAAAGAGTGTGTATTAAGAGATTAATAGAGTGTATATAAAATTTCTCGAAATAAAAGTACACGTTTTGAAGACAATAAAACTTTGTACCAACATATAATCTACATATATTCATAATTTTTTTATTCTGTCTCGCATTGTAAAGCTTTTTCCAATCCCTGCCCGGACCCCTACCATTGATTCTCCGATCTACACTTATGGCATCAGTATATCATGGATCCCCCAGTATAATAGAACTTCGTACCGACATATAATCTACATATATTCATAATTTTTGTATTCTGTCTCGAATTGTAAAGCTTCTTCCGATCCCTGCCCGGACCCCTACCATTGATTCTCCGATCTACACTTACGGCATCAGTATCATATATCCCCCGTTAACGGACCAGATTCGTTTTCCAGTCGCTTTTACATATTGTATGGCCTATGTCGAAGTGTCATAACCCCCATTCCCATACTAATCGACTCGCAGTATTAGTAGACTATCTAGTACTACTCTCTCCAAAGATCGATCTGAGAGGACAAGTTTGATTGGGATCCAAAAGCATGAAGGGTCCCATTCTCATAGTCCTATCGTTTTCCTCGACATGGCAGAACGACATGACCTTATCCCCGAAACAGAGCAGCCAGGAAAAGTCCCTATCCCAATTCCATTTGCATGCATGGCTTCTTTCGAAGCTTATGTCAATGAGGTAGAGAGCTAGCTAGGGCAAAGAAGGAGAGGTGGTGGGACTGGGGAGGAGCTAGGGCTCTTGAAAGGACACACCAACCCTCTTCCTCTTCTTCTTCTTCTTCTTCTTCTTCTTCTTCCTGGGAATTATTATCAGTCAAAAAGACAACTACAGCTACAAAGCTTGTCGTCTTCGATCTCGAATCCGATCGAGTCCACCACACGTGTGCCTGTGATCATCCCCGTCTTTTAACTAATTGCCAAATGCCAACTACCTTCAGAATACATGGGGACTCAGACAGATCCATCTGTTTCGGCTTTCGACATTGATCATGACCTCCAACTTTTTTGGTTCCTTCTCTGATCGACACTCCATCCTAATTAACTTAATTAATATCTGCAACAATATCAACTCCATTTACTGATCTCTAAAAAGAAGTATCTTATACTTATAATTAATTCGTGAAGCATAAACTCGATTTTCTGAATGCATAAAATCGAATCCATGCATTCATTAATTTGTGGGTTATACGGTTTTTGTTTTTTTGACGCATTATTCTTTTAAACGGTCCTTATATATGGTTACCTTGTATACATTTTATGCACTCAGTATTATATATTCATTTTACTTGTTCAATACTCCCAAGAAATTAAACATATTGATAGAGAGACCTGACGTACACATTAGAAATTATTGTCACGTCCTATCATGTCAATCCGGTAGCATTCATCATGCAAATATTATGCATGAAACTGATGAAAGAGTGAGTCCTTAATAATGACACGTTAAATCAGGTATATCAAACTTCCATTTATGGCTAAGCAAGTATAATAAATTTGCCTAGGAAAGTATAGGGGGTGTGCTAAAAATCGTTCAAATCTACATGTACTAGTTTAAAATTTACTTACCGATCTATAAGGGTGTGCTAAATATCGATCAAACTGACTGATTGAAAGTTTAGTTTTATTTCGTTTTTTATGTTCAAAATTTAAGTCTTGATGTATTAGGTTTAATTTTCGTGTTTTCTTTTGCGGGTCACATGCTTTAAGTCTCTAATTACTCACCCATCAGATTCTTATATATTGATGTTGTTAGTTCTTACCAGATTTTCAGCAGTTGATCTAATGAATTCAACTCTACTTTCAAAAATATGAATATGCATATGATTTAGTTGGATAAAGTACTACATCAAAGAGTAAATATTGGTCGCTTGACTTTATTGAATATCTCAAAAACTTATGAGTATCATCTAATAAAGTCGATTACAACCCCTCGGGGTCTAATTGACACATAAAACTGGAAAAGACACTGACACTGTTGCTTGTGCAATCACATGTGCAGCCACATTTTTCAGTTCATAGACTAATGTTAACCGCAACTTATATTATTCAGAAAAAGATTTGAGAAATTTGCAATTGCCCAAAAATAACATATCGAAAACATGTAAATTGTTAGTATAAAAAAGGTAATGATAGTTTAGTAAACCAAAAAAATGCTGATGCAATATTCATATATCTTTAATAAAAGAGAAAACAATTGTTTTTTGAAATAGACTTCTGATTTATTGATGTAGTTATAAAGAACTATACATTAGAAATATTCTATGGTTTTTGCTATTTGCTATACATTATAATATGTTGTTATAAGAAAAAGATCTTATTATAAAACTCATGTTCCTCAAATGAAAGAAAATAGATCGGATGAGCATGTATGGAGAGCGCCAGTATAGAAAGAAGCAAAAACACCTCCTAAACTACATCCCTTCTATTTAGATTAATTTGGTTTGAATTTAGTCTATTTTTTTCGTTGCTGGTACAAAGATGGTTTAAGCTCTAAACCAAACCAAACCAAACCAAACTCAACCATGTTCAGTGTTGCAAACATTTTGAACTAGGCCTCTCACATCTAAAGTTTGGTTTTTCCGGTTACAGACATTTTGGACAGAATTAGAAGTATAATGTCGTGTGACATACCTAATAACATTATGGATATGCCGGATTGCTATTGGTTTTTCGATCGAGGATTAACTATTTTTTTTTTTAATCAGAAGTTAAGAAATTTATTATTCAGTAAGCAGTATAAAGATAACACACTCATTTAGGGTCGACAATAAGAGTTATCTCTTATGACTCACCAACATATACCAGGTCAAAGACCTAAAAATACACTTACATTTTCTCTCGATAAAGCACAGTGAAATTCAGTGTTTAGAATACTTAGAAGCAAAACTAAAAGATAACAACCAAATACTCTAAACACTGTGACTACATTAAAAAAAAACCAATGTAGCAGGAAAAGAAGACTGAGCCTTCTGTCCCGCCAAGATGCTCTAGGCCATAAAGACCCAGTCTAACCAAATCCACATGAGTAAAGACCCAAATTAAGCCGGCACTAAACCCTAGCCCAAAAACAATATTTAGAGTCACTGCCATCAATCCGGCGCCAACCACCGCCGCTGAAAAACCACTCTCTTCGATTTGAGAGATATAGAGCAGGAATCTCTTCCACCACCAAAAGTCCATGGCGATTCCACCTACCCACACCATAGCCATGCTCAGAAGCAATCTTGAAACGAACCAAGCGCACTCGCCGACACCACCAATCGCACCTACACTGTCGTCAGCCTGCAACAACCGATGCTTATCGCCGATATCAGCTTCATCCGGGTCTAAGACCTTGCAGAGATGGATTGGAACCGAAATCCGTAGACTAGCCCACCCCTGAACACTCCTTCGATCGGACTATCCCTGTGTCCATTTGGGTTGATACTCAACACCATTGGACCTTCTATCGGACCATCACCAGCAATCCATCGCATCGCTACTAGTGCAAGTCGGACAACAACTTGTCGGTGCCGTAGGTCGCCGACGATCGAATAGACCTCAGCGACATACCCCAAAAAATTGAGATTCAAGCAACTAACCTCCGGTCGGCATCGACCAAATTGGCAGGCAAGCTCTGTCCGATCCAGAACCTTGATTCGATCTCGCTTTGGTCTCATCGAAACTACCCTTGTCACTGTAGCCTGCCATGATGACCAGAGCCTGAAAATCAAGCAGCCTTCCTCTCCTTCCAAGATCTGAGAAGAAGAAATTGTTGTAGGATTAAACCACTCTCTGGATTTTGGGGCAGCCGAGATAAGGCTGGATTCAATCCGCGCCGAAGATGGAACAAAAACGGTGTTCTCCCGAAGAAGGAGGATGGTACAGAGGCGCCGATGACGACGCACTCCCAAACCTAGCAGAGATAGGGTTTTCATATTTTTTTAGAAAAACTAAGACTTATTTCCCGTAAGAATCTTTGTATTTGTTTCTGGATGATTAATTAACTACTATCTTAATATCTCTTAACACTTAACATCGAATGTTAAGTAACATAATACAATCTTTTTCCGGGAGATAATGATATCTCGTGCATGTATTTATTTATACAAATACATGTATTTACAAACTAGTACAAGTAGCCAGCATCACGTTTTTGATGAAAAGAGAGCAAGGAAACAAGCATGATTTATAAATATGAATGAGTGGGAGCCATATATATTAAAAACAGAAGGAGGATATTGTCCAGGCTTGGAGGCTCTTACCCAGCTTTGATCACTTCCCGGGTTCTAAATGCAGATGGGGTAGAGCTGGTGGTGGTTAAGACCACATGTTCCCCATAAATGCCTGCCTCACTCTCTTTGAGAAAATGCCAAAGGGGGCAATTTGGCTTGGATTGTTCAGACTGTAATGGCCTATGCCCCCCCCTTCTTGCTTGTCTAGTTTCTCATGTCTCCTTGAGTTGCTCTCATTGTCCCCTTCTGCCTATCTATCTATCCCCTTACTATGCTCCATTTCTCCTCAGAATTTAGATCATCAGTCCCTTCTTTGCCTAAGCTTCTACACACAGGTGGCTCAATCTTAGCCTCAACATTGCCTTCGCCCTCAGTAACACACATATAGAGGGCTGCCTCAGCTCCATTTTCTGTAGATGCCGACATTCGAGAGCTGGTTATACCAGAACTGCATTCCATGTACGTGTTTGAATTCGAATGACATACAGGGATTGATTAACTGAAGTCAGTTTGTGGTTAGGGTTAGGGAGGTGTTAAGATATATGTCATAGAAGAGAACACCTGAATTATTACTGAAAATGATAGCGAATGTCTGGTTGAAAGCTATACAGTAGTTATACTACTCAATGAGCATGTGATATCAGTTCCTTGTAGCAGTGGAACTAATTGATTAGGACTAGCATTGATCCCATTTCATCTTCATAGTCATGAATAATGATCCTATTCTTCAGTGAACAAGGAGCAGAAATGTGAAATAGTAGTCTAAATTTTAACCATCCAAATCCAAATACACAATGAGAGGGAAAGTACAGAACATATAAGACAAGAACTTTTACAAATCAAATCATAATAATATGGTTCTTGGTTCATGATCCAGAAAGATATGAATCCCCGTATGGCCCACGTTGGCATAGTCTGGAAAGAAGGCCATGCAAATCTTTTTATTTAGTCTCCATTCTAAATGGCTCCCAGAAAGGAGTAGTGTTACTGAAATATCTTCCCACCACCCTTGAATCCAGTATCTTGATGGCTTCCTCAGATTTAATGCACCTTGGTGTCTTGTATTGGTTCACTGAAGATCCCTCAGACACAGCAAAATCCATGAGTGCATCAAAAGTTCCATGCTTCACAATTCTGATCTCCAATGGCCCAATAGAGTGGTCTTTTCTCCTGCATCTCCTATACACAGAATCAAGTGACTCTTCCACTGTGGAACAGCATTGCTCCATTATACTGGGGTGTATATGCTCCTCTAAGTCATTGTTTCCTTTCACTTTAAGCTCCCAAAACAGTACATAGTGACCTGGGATCGAAGAAGTGTCAGCGTAGCTGGTGTACTCGATCAGGAGAAAGCCGAGGGGCTCCAGGAGTAGCTTTGCTTGTGTCACTGCATTTAACAGGTCTTCTTCATTGGTCTTGTCGGTATCGATGCTTAACACTACGTTTTTTCTGTGCATAAATCGAAACTGGGGAGCATTGTTGTAGAAACCAGTTACCATTAGAATGTCACCAACTCTGTACCTGTATAGCCCTGTAGAGAATGAAGAAAAGCTAATAAACAAAACTGGCAGACATCTGGGGCTTTTTCATCGGAGTAATAAGTTTAATAATGCAATTATGATCAGGAAAACTGGCTTGGTCATTCAGTGAGTGGTATTTTTACTGTTGAATTGTAGCATCACATAAGTAACAAACTAAGTTTTACTTCTTCTCATGCAAGTTTAAGAATTAAACAGAAAATACTTGAAGCATGTGGGTCAGATCTGAAGATGGAAGTAAAATACCTGTGAAAGTTGTGACAACAAGTTCATAGCAGTGACCAAGCTTCACATCCACCAGATCAACTGTTTCTAGTTTCTCTATTTCACCTTCCTTGAGCACGCAATTTTGATCCGAAACACCGTTGCACAAGACTACCTCTTCATGGTTTCTCTCCACAGGTAGAAACTCAAAGTAGGCCATATTAGGAAGGAGGGTGTAAGCCACATCATGTGGCTTGCTTAGCGGTTTGAAATTGATCCCAAAATAGCATTCAGAAGAAGCATACATTGTTGAAATCAAAGGCAGCCCTCCAGAATAGAATTCAAGGGTTGGGATATATTGGGCCATAGACCCTGTGACTATAACCTCAATGTACTTTGTTCTGGGCCAAAGCTTCTTAATAATGCCCTCCCATGACTTGGTTGAAAACTCATGCTCAACCAAATCAGCCAAATCTGGATTTGGTTTCCCAAGGATTAAAGACACAGCATTTCGACAACTTTCTTCAGTTATCCAATCACTGACTTGACCTGATCTTATGTTTGAGCACAACTCCTTCCAGTGGTCCTCCAAAAATTTGATGGCCCTCAGAAAAGCAGAAGCAAAAACAGCACCAACCCTCAGGACTTGGTCTCTCTGCACTAAACCACAGAGTAATTGACAGTACATACTCTGCTTACTATCTGAGGACAAGATGGTCTCATCTGGGCTTGTGTAAATGTTATACCGGTTAAAAGGCCGATTTCTGAAGTTACTGCTCTTGTAGTAACTGGTTAGGACTGGCCTCGCCACCAAACCAGAAGGAGTACTAATTTCTGGTTTGGTAAACAAGAGGTACATTCCTCTTCCTTGGTCCAAGCCATCCACATACCTGAATTTGGAGTAACAAACTTGATCATGTTATTTATTTTTCACTGCTACATCAATTTAGAACCATCAGTGAAACTTATCATAACACAAAAGGCAAAAATTCAAAGTCGAGTTCTCACTTGTTCATCACAGGCACGAGGAGATTATAAAAGAATGTCTTCCTCTCCAAGTCTTCAGCTGTTGAAGGCATCATCTTTGGCTGTCCTCCTGAAGTTCCCGAGCTGTACGTGATTAAGAATGATTATACCTGTTAGACAAGCATTCTTGCAAAAAATTTGAGAAAATCAGAAAATAAGCTGTGATTATATTTTTCATACCTTGTGAGAAGCTCAGTGATTTTTTGAGCTGAAATGATTTCCGATGGCTCTCCATTGGCAATTCGCTCGATATATGGCTTGACATCTTCATAATTCACAACAGGAACCTTCTGCTTGAAAAGCTTCTTGTCATGGTGACCATTGAGAAAGCTCTTAAGATATTCAGTGTCAGCATTCTTTGCTAGTATCTCTTCCAACACCTTTAGCTGTTCTTCGTAAGCGTTTGTTGTCAGGTCCTCCAAAAGCTTCAGACCATATTCACTGTCATTTGGATCATATCTGGGAATCATCTTTGGAAAAATAAGGAAAACAAACAATTAATATACAAGCTTCAGTTTAGAGCTTGCTCTAGGACATGTCATATGCTAAATTCAATCTTATTTCATCAAATAATACCCTGAACTTTTTAAAAGGCAGGATCTCTGCCTTTTGAACTGAACTATTGTAATCTGTAAAGCTGTCTTTACAGAAAATCAAAGCAAGAAGACTGAAAACACTTTGAGAACAAAGGAAGAGAAAGGGGTGCGTAATGTAAGAGACATTATCTTAAACTAGAAGACTTCTCTGAATGTGTTTCTGCATAGCTTATGATAAGAGGGGTGGAGGGAAATGATTAAATAACAGATTCTGGAGGGGGATTTTGGAAATGATGCATATTCAAAAATCTTAAAATTAGAAAAAGGAAATGTAAAGGAAGATGAGGCTATGGAGGTCCTACACACGTGGCCCTGTCTGGTAAGCTGTGATTAGAAAATGGATGGTCAAAACTTCCTTCAATTACCTCTTTTTCCTACAGACCATATTATATGATATGATTTTTTTTTTTTTTTTCAGAATTGCAAACTCAAATTAATAGCTGCTTAAGATAAGCTTGGTCTGCAATTAATCATTCAACCATACCTGCCAGTGCTGCCAAGAACCTAGCTATTTTGAAGACCTCTCATTATATTAGACAGATAGAATGAGAAATAATAATAAAAACAACAACTCTCTTAGCAAAAGGAGAAGAACAATAACATAGAGGCCCTGAAAGATATCCAAATGTTAATGCCAGAACAGGACAATTCTATCAAAACAGCAATCATGGAGATTTTGCTTTACAGCTTCAGCTACTGCAGACATGGAGATTATAACAGGAAACATCTTTTCAAATCATGGTCTGCTAAATTTAGTTGACACATTTGGTGGTATTACACATGATGATATGCATTACAGCATAGCATGATAGATTTCACAACTCGCACGGCCATATTAAGACATTTAAGCATTGGTTGTCACATTCTCAACCAAAATGTATGCTCCAAAACCAAAACAATAGGGTTTATTAAGCTGATACTATGACTAAATCAATCAGACAGAAGCTGCCCCAAAGGTCAATTGGAAGCTCAACACCAGGCATGTACTAGAGACCCACATAAAGACTTCTGTGGCTCTAAGAAAATGAAACATTTGCAAGTTAATGATCTTTTCCTTATTGTTTGAACGCTTAAATCAAAAATCATATTTCCTAATCCAATACCAGGAGATGTTAGATCACAAAGTTTCAAAACAACAGCAATTGTATAGCAATTATATAGTCTTAAAATTAATGAATGTGTGCTCCATAAGCCTATGGCTTGCAACAACACGCTAGGACTATAGGAGTCACAATCTTAATTTCACATGAATCATATCTCCACTTGCATAGACAGAAAATGTCAGTCTTAAGAGACTAATCAATATCAGACACCCTTTTCCATTACAATCACAAAACAGTGGCCCTTCTTACAGTTTTGTTTAAGCCATGAAACACAGCATATCATATGCAGCTCACATCAGTTATGTTATGAATCGTTTCAGTACTGCAGGCAAGAAATAGAGTTGTGTAGCAAAAAGAAACTAAGAAGATGAATAAATGATGATTCTTTTTTGCCTGTTTTTTTTTCTTTTCATTTTGTTATATATATATATATATATATATATATATATGGAGAGAGAGAGAGAGAGAGAGAGAGAAGCAATGTTTGTCATGCTAGTGAGTGGTGAATCATCTGTCATTTCAAGGACCCTACTGTGTAATCATGGAAATTATGATTGGACCAAACCATGAGGAACACAATTTATCGGGATCCAAACCAGTAAAAAGCTCTGTTGTATTATAAATTTCAGGACTATTAAGTCAAGCAAAGTGTACCTTGCATCTGAGATCAGCTACATGGTAACTGAAGGATCTGGGGACAAAAAGAGACCTACAATCATCATTGAGTAAATTATCAACCACACTAAAACAAACGCACGCACGCACGCCTCACATACAGCTAAAGTTCCAATCTTTCCAAGAGGCTCCACTCACCTCCCAAGAAAAGCCATTTTCTTTTCTTTTCCAATACACTCAATCAAGATCGTTAACAACTTTACAGAATCGATTTCGTTCAGTCAGGAAAATAGTTCTGATCGTTGTCATAAATTATGAAAAGCAAAGAAGAACAAGTCAGAGTTTCTGCAAGAAAAAGGTACAGACATGCAGCAGACAGTAAGCTACTACGAGTTTGGCCAGAAATGGAATTGAATTTCCTTTCTGGTGTGGAGGCACAGGCACACACGACTTCAGAAAGAATGGTCCTATTAGAACTTACCGATTTGGCCTGAACAAGATGAACTGGCCAGCATGTGACGTTCTAGCTAGCACCAACCCTGTACTTTTTTCTTCAAGTTTCATTTCAATAAGAGATTCGACTTCAGTCTGCAAGGTTAGATACAAGAAAAATTTATGTGCTTAATTAATGGGGAACTTTTCATGATCCCAACTGGTATGATCCAAATGGTAGAAACGTTTATCTACTAAAGTCTACAACGCATGTGGTAGAAAAAGCTTATGAACACATAAGGGAAGACATTTCATCCAAATGGTATGATCCTTACTACAACTTCCCTGGGAAGACATTTCATCGAATATCTTACCGTCATTAGAACTAAGTAATCAAAAAGTAAAATAATATAACAAGAAAAATTACATACAGTGGAGTACGTAGGATGTTACCAAGACTTCCCTTTGGTTAATGGAGTAGTTCTTTGAGACATTTCATCTAACCCCTCACATGCAGCGCTGCACGTATCAAAAAAAGTTTATAAAATTATTAAAAGAAAAGGATATGTAGGTCAAATAAACTTTGAGTGTTGCGGTTGCTTCAGGTAAAAGACTAGGGCGTCACACTACTGGCACTGCTGTATTTTTGAAATTGAAGAATAGAAAACCGTTGTTCGTTAAGCAGATCGAGATGAAGGATAATATGCAAAAATAATGGCTAATGAGCAATATTAGGACATATTGATCGGGATTTGCTGGATTTGGTTTGCTTAGGTCTTCATGTTTAAACATAAAACAAAGTAGGTGTCTTATGAGGGGACAGACCGCCCTTGAAATGGGCAGGGGAAGAGGAGCAAAGTAAGGATGGGGGAGTGAGCTAGGATAATAATATGGAGGAGGAGGAGGAGGAAGAAGAGTGAGATCGCCCTCTACTTCCCCATAGTATATCATTGTTTGACCAGAATGAAAGCTCCACCCTCATCTTCTTCAAATTAAATGATGGAGTCAGTGAGACTCAGCAAGCAGAGGTGACACCCTATAAGTTATGACACATCATACAGCTATGCAAAATGTAGTCCAATTTTTAAGTAAATACATTTAAATTTTAGTAACGGATTTTTTTTTATTTGGTTAAACAACTTCAACGCTACGACTAGTGTTTTATTAAAAAAATAAAAAATTTATTGTAACTAAATAAAGTGCTAAGTCTAACGCTCAAAGGTCTTTTAGACATACTTTAATTACTAAGCAAAATTAAACGTAATAACTTGTACTTTGAGAAAAATGAGCGAGTGAGTTTAGGTTAGTGCAATAGCGCCCAAGACTTCTCGTTTCTTTGGTTTAATCGATTCGATACAACTCATAATGTAAAGTGGTAGTATTACAGTAAAATCATAATGATCTTAAAACATATGTACATTGAACTCCAGAGGGAAGTGAAAAACATACTAAACTAGTCGATACGGGTAAATTTATTGATTTCCATACCCTAATCGACTAAGGTGGACATGAATGTAAATGGTAACCTACATAAAAAATAAAAAAATTAATAAAATCTCAAATTAATTAGCATAGGTAGTCACCATTCACTATCATTTTCTTGATCAATAATAGAGCATTTGAACCCATAAATTCAACCTACAAATTTTATGAGTAAGAATTTTGGTTGTCATTACAACTAAGAGTAGACATCGATTTTCCTCATTTCAGAACAAAGAGATTGGGTTCGCAACCACGTACAAATACACATCATATCATATTATTGCATGTGATGGTGCTAAAAGTAAACACACATTGTCACATTCACCTTCTCAAGTTTTTAAATATGAACCAAGCTTAGCCTTACCACCTCATAATACTCCTATAATATCCCAGTTCATAATAATTGGTATTTTAGTATAAATAACTGTTGCTTAAGCACAAATAAAACATGTTTGTCTTCTGTTTACTGTAGCAAAAGCAGGCCATTGATTAGAATTAACTGAAAAACCTCATCGATTAGCTAGTTGATCAACTGCATTAGTGGGTAGAACATGTAACTAATCCTTGTTTAAACTACTATTATGTTGGATTTCAAAAAAAATTTAAAAAATCTTATCATATGCCTCAAGAAAAGAGAGCCGGCCTCAAGTACGACCTATATAGTATTTTAATATTCAATTTTCTTGGGGTCAAAGAGCGGTTTGACGCCAATTTTGTTTTAAATATATTAAGATGAAGACATTTTACCAGATCCAAGACCAAGTAGGGCGATCATTATTTAGACATTTTAAAAATTATTAAGACCAAGGATATATTATATTTCAATAATTAATATAATATGCATGTTAATATTTGGGCCAGCGACATCTGTAGTTAAAAAAACCGAACTGTAAAATGGATCACATGTAGTCACGGCGGCCCATTATATATTAACGGGCATGGGAGTATGGGACGGTGATGGTCAATGCAGTCTCTCCTTTTTCTTTTTTTTCTTTTCTTCTCCTCTTATATTCTCTGTTGAACTTCTTAAGTTTTTAGAACATGATAATAGGTTTATTGAGACTAAGTTCAAATCTCATTTTTCATATGATTAGAATACTGTCAGTCTAACAAGGGCATTTAGCAATAATATTATCATCTCGCATAACCGAATTTGTGTACTACGATTAACACGATCAAACGAAGTTTGTATTTTCTCTTAAAACATTAAAATGTTACAAATAATTTTATTCCACCATATTGCAATCATTTCCAAACACGATCTAATGATTTGCAAGACGTGAACCTTTTTCGTGTGGCTATCATTTAGTGTATTAATACATTATGATTTTGTGGCAGTGCTAATTCTCTTTTCATTTAGATTTCTTATCCATCGAATGGTATATATTAGTCCCTGCTTACCGGTATTGCAAACAAATATTTTGAAGCTCATTATTATGAATAATGGTACTCTTGCATGTGATAATATATATAAATATATATATCAGATCACAGAGGCCGAAAGCTAAGATAACCCAAAATGTAAAAGAGAAGATGTTCATACAGATCATAAGAGAAAAAGAAATAGTTAATGAGTAAGTAAATATATTTGAACTCTTTTATCTTATAAATGTTCATCATGCATGCATGTTCTCTAGCCTACCATTGAACTTTGCATGTTCTATTTGTTGAACCGTAATGATTCGATCGACTTCATTCTTCTTAAAGAAACAAATTAAGAAAGCTCGCGAAGTTCATTTGTAATTGTTATAAGAACTAATGTGGAATTGATTCACATGGAAATGGTGATCTCCGATCCCGGAGAAGCAAAGTGTTTTAAACTATAAATCCCCTACATATGAAAGACCTTTCATCAGGATGGAAGGGTCATCGATCACCAAATAGAAGTATTATTTCTGGGGTTTTGAGTTTCCTTCCTTTCTACTTGCATGAGCCAATTGGCCATAGGATTGAAATGATTAAATTGTTTGGAGACTGACACTTAAATCTGATTAAGAATAACGTTGGATTTGGGGTGGAGAGATATCATGCAACTTGTATTAATTCATTATCTATCGCACTGTTCGTAGTTCACATGCCATTGAGCTTGATAGCCTCGATCTATTCTAGCGCTTAGGATGTTTAACAGGAAAACAAAGGGGATTGGGGAAAATAGTGAAAGTTGCAAATGATCTCGTGAGTGTTCCGTTGAGTTCTATGCATGTAAGCTAGTTTACCGATTTGATCAATTTTTCCATTCTTTATATTGATTCGGAGCTAGTTTCAAGCAGAGCTATGTAAGCTCTCTCTTATTCGACATAGTACATATATAGACGTACGTACATCAATTATTTAGTGCAGTATATATAATAAACTAGTTGTTTTAATTTTCATTCATCATGGATGCGTTATATATACGCGATCGAAGCAATCGGCTATGCATTCACCGTACTCTTCGTAGCAATCGGCTATGCTATCCTTGCATGACCTGAGGGCCGTGTAACAGTCGGAGGGGCAGCTTTGTAAGGCTCCTGGGTTTATTTGGCCACGAACTTGTGCTGTAGGCTGACCTAGCAAGAGTACTGCCATTGCCAGAAGATAAAGTCCAAGAGTCACTCTTGACCTCATTGCGATCATCAGTTTATAAGGGGTAGTGGGTTTTGCTCTGTCGAATGTGGTGAACTATGCATAAGCTGAGGTACCTGCGCTCTAATTATATAGCCAAACAGAAGACATGCATATATTGTTTAGCCAAAAGTGAGCTTCTCTCGTGGAGGATGGTTGTATCACATTCCGGAAGCATGTATGGTTTAGCCTAACAGAACGTCTTCCTTATCTAGATGGATATATACGGTTGCGTACTCAAGCGAAGAAAAATATAGCATATAATTCCAACCAAATTTCTCCCTCCCTCATTAATTGGGTTAATCTCTTTAGGATGTACATGCAGAAGCTTGAATATTTCTGATGCTGTACTATTTGATAGTTACATGTACATGGGGGCACTTCAAATTCATATTTATATTCAAGCGATAAGCATGTTTAATTTCTTTTATTCCTGCAAATTTATAAGCACAGTACTTTGAACCTGCAGTTATGTAAATTAGCTATGGCTGCACTGATCATGGATGTGGTTAAACACTGGGTGGTAATCCAGGGCAACGGTTTGAGCATGCAGCTGAATCAGCATAGCAGCCATCAGCACATCTAACTGTAATTGCTCCCATGTCGTTGTCAGCACACCGATTCCAGCAGGCCATGAAGGCAGGGACGCACCCTTCCAGACATTGTTCGCGATCGGTTCCTGATCCTTGGCCCTCGACTTGTGCCGCTGGCGAAGCTAGGAAAAGTACTACTGCCGTTGCCACAGAAAGTATAGTTTTGTTTTAACAGAATGGTTTTGTTTAGCCTATAAGCGAGGGCTAAACAGAATGGTTTTGTTTAGCCTACAAGCTAGGAAAAGTACTACTGCCGTTGCACAGCACTAGACCTCATTGTCGATCACCAAAAACTAATAAGGGTAGTGATAGAGGGCCTTAATAAGGCCTAAGAATTTTGGCCTTAATCCTAGGTGGCGTGCCACCTCATCAAGACACATCATCAATATCAAAAATATTGTTATGTCATATTAGGGTTAAAATACAATCTTGTCCTTTGAAATCCAATGGCTCCAGATTATTTTGTTATTTTTCAAAAATAAAAATAATTTTAAGAAAAGAAAAATATTTTTCAAGCCAATTTTTTTTATTACACTTGTTTTTAAATTTAAACATCAAATATAATTTTTTAAATTATAATTATTCAAAAATATAAATTTAAGTGAATATACATACATATATATATACACACACATATATACATACATACACACATATTCTATTTCAAAAAAAAAAATTCAACACACTATATCAATGTCCAAATAAACTTCATATATATATATAAAATTCATCTAAAAAATTCGATAGAAATTTATTTTATCTACTTTTATTTTTCTAAAATTCTATAGATATGTATATATGTGTGTATATATATATATATATATATATATATAATTCGATACAAATTTATTTTATCTACTTTTATTTTTCTAAAATTCGATAGATATGTATATATATATATATATAATTCTAAATCTAAATTTTGATTAAGAGTCAAAAAAAATTTAACATTGAATTTGATTCACAAAGATAGAATGTTTTAATGTCAAATATCCTAATTGTGTCAAGAAATAAATTTCATGTAGTCAACCCAAAAAAGGTAACAAAATCATCTAAAATAAAACATAATTTGTTTGTAATTGTTGCCCAATTTACAATGACTATTAATTAGGTAGTTATGAGTAAATTATATTTCGTAATTATTGTTTTTTTTTAGTCATCGTAATTACTGTTTTGTATTAAGACAACATTCAAATATTCCCCATATATTTATATTACCATCTGTAAATTAGGTTAATCATAAAAGTCAAAACTTAGATTAAATTCGCAAAATGGAAAGAAAATATTATACCTTTAATACTTTATACGGGTAAATATTTTGATTGAGTTTCTTGCTAATAAATTAGATTTTATGAAGAGTTGAAAAATGACAATAATCTAGAGCCATTGGATTTGAAAGGACAAGATTGTATTTTAACCTTAATATGACATAACAATGTTTTTAATATTGATGATGTGTCTTGATGAGGTGGCACGCCACCTAAGATTAAGGCCAAAATTCTTAGGCCTTAATAAGGCCCCAAAACATTTTCCAAACTAATAATTATCAAGGAGAATGGTTTTGTTTTAACAGAATAATTAACGAGCACTACAAGCGAGGGCCAAGGGGTAAACTGCTAATTATATGCATGATTAAACGAAAGGTCATGAATATGGTTGCATCACATTTTTGGCGCATGTATAATTAGTTAGGTTGTAAATATTATATGCATGTATGTATATAAACCCTAATTCCTTGCTGTTTTTTTGGGAATTTCTTTTGATTTCCTTTGGTTGCTCTTAGTTATTTTTCTTTGGCTTTTGGCCATTCTTTTTTATAAGAGGGTTGGTTTAATTACATCTCGTTTTCTTTCCTTTAATAATTATCACTTTGTTGAGACTTGCCAAAAAAAAAAAAACTTCACTTGATGTTTGATACGTTAACTAGATGGGTGCTACTATATATAGACGCGTCAAAGCCGTGAACTTGGATCAACAGATCACATAGTGATGTAGTCATGTCAGGTTGAGACCAGATACGAGGGCCTTAAGTTCATAATTCCATGGCATTAGCCATTAGCTAACGTTAGTCTCGATCACCAAAGGCCTGTTTAAATCTTATAGAAGGTTAGAAACGCTTTACCTAATTAACCAGAGCTGCTAACATATAAAAGCTGTCTCTTATTTTTTTTTAAAGAAAAATCTCATTCATAATCAATCTCATGCTAAGATGGCTCACTTAACTCTGAGGTTTTTCGCTCATTAGGGCTAGTAACAAAGGTACTATTCTCTATGTTTGATCCCCCGGCCAGCAGATTCTGAGCCAAATTACATTCTCCCTTAGCCTTTTCTCGATCGTAAATCAATCTCTACCTTGTTTTAGTTCGAGGAAATCAATTGACATTCATATATCTACGTACCAGCAGGAGAACTGGTTTCATGCGATCAATTAACATTCAGAAACTATTAGCATAGAAGAAGTCCTTTTATTTAATGTACGGACAGTATATATATATATATATATATATATATGAAACTAATCATGGAATTGGGAATTTGGCATAGGGATCGACTAGTTAGTTAATTGCACCATTTCATGCAACCATCGAAGGACTCGTTGCAGCGCCTAACACATTGGTCGAGGGCTTTTAGTTCCTGCAACTCGCTAACGCTACCACTGTCGACGTCGGAACACCAGCTCTTGCATGACATTAACAGATTGTTGCAACCCTTTGCGCATATATCGAGTTGGCCGTGAACTGTCGGTCTTGCAGGTGGCCATGCCAGCAAAAACACTGCTATCACAAAGATAGCTAGTATGTTCAGATTTCTACTACTTGCCATATTTAGCAGAATGTAAATTGTATGTGAGATTTGAGTAATGATTCACACAATAAGTTTGAGTGTTTATATAAGAGAAGGGCAGGCCAGATTTTAAGCTTCACATTACGGATGCATGATCAGTGTCAGTTATAAGTCTGAAGTAAATTACGTACCTCGATTTGTGGTAGTGTTTCAAATTTTCTTCGGACTTAGATTCTCTGCTGGAAATTTCAATGTTAAGACGTGCTTGAAATAGAAAGGCTCTCTCTCTCTCTCAAATTCCGTTAAAGGTTAGAGAGGTTATGGAGCTTTTAAAATCTTTGGTGGATTTTGTTGATTTTAGATGCCTATGCCTTATACACATCACCAGAATAAGAACAATAAGAGTAGTTTTAAATTCACTCCTCTAACCTCTTAATACACTACCCCGATACCCCCTAATTTATTTATACTGTCTATGCTAACATTCTCGCACTGATTTTTTGCTTCTTGTTTATTACTATATATTAATCCAATCTTTTTCTTTTTCTTTTTCTTGGAGTGAATTTCCTGGCTGATGTATCTATATAATAGACAGTATTTCTTGTTTATTACAATTTGTGTACAGAATTTCCCTCACTACTTCCATCTTTCAAATTGATGTGTACATGGTTATGTTACTAACTTAGTATCACAATTTGTTTAGGAAATTAAGCTTCCAGTCCTATAACAATGGACGATCAATCCTCCCCATGATTTATTCACGCATCTTAATGGATCACATTATGCCCCCTGTACGTAAACAGAAAATATCAAGACCGTGCATCCATCCAGAACAAGATGAAATCCGGAGTTATAGTCCTATACTACAACGGCGACTCTAGTAAAGCGGCGGAGCGCTGGTCGAGGTTTTGTATAAAAGAAGGGCACTGCCTTTCGCAACAATTATATACGATCGATATGCAAACTGCTGAAGCATTTTATAAATAAATTAGACCCGTAGAAGTAGAACTATACTTAACAGAGTTCAATTAACAAGTTAACTGAGTTCAAGCATGGTTTATGCAGCACCAAGGTTAAACCAGCCTTTTATTTCGCCAAATGAACATAATTATTTAGATCATACACCAATACATTGACACGATCGCGAACTGGAGGAATGAAGCAATGATCAAAGAAATGTACGCGTGTATGATTACCCCCCTCTCATCACAGGCCTACACTTTTATTAACGATCGAATACGAGAGTGCTATGGCATTCCATAGCAGCGGTGTGTGCACTCGGCTTGGAGCTTGACGCATCCCTGCCAACATGCATCTGTTGCTTGCTGTCTTCCACCATTAGAACACCGATTAGTGCAGGGCATCATCACGTTCGTATCGCAGACCTTGAGACAGTTTACCGTGCCTCCATCTCTTTGACCATTGACGCGTGCTGCATCAGCCAAGGATAGCAACACCAGCAATGCTACTAACAGAAGAACAAGTGCATTAACTCTTGACCTCGCCATGGATATGCAAATTAGCTAGAGAGAAATAATTAAATTATAAAACGTCGTTGAGAATATGTTATAGGTCGTTGAGAGCATATCGTATATATATCACCACTAGAAAGAGGTTAAGAAATTTCGTCTATGTATATACAAATGACGTTTCTTTTTCTATGAATGTTGTTGCATGTTACATGTAAAAAGAAACTCATGATAATTATACATCTTGATTATTCCATATCTGATGTTGACCATGTTGCAATATAATGGTGCTTGTCTTAATTCCACATCTGAACTTCCCAAAGAGAAAACCGTGTATCGACCGTTCTTCAATTGTCATCATAGCTAGGCTTCGGTTTTCCTACCATTGAATGTATCTCCAACCAAATGTCCCAAAATCATATTATCTTTCTTTTCCAAATGTCCCAAAATCATATTATATTTCTTCTTCAAATGAGCAATGCTAGGTGAACCACATTTTATTATCCCACCTAAAACTCACTTTATGTGTCAGGTTATATGACACAACCACGTCATTTAATAAAACACTCCGATTAGGTGGTGGCACGTCATGTACATGCCACATAGGCTGACACATAAGGTAGACTCTAGGTGAGATATCAAAATGTGATTCATTTAGCATTATTCTTTCCGAATTCTATATCTAACTCGCCTCTCTTGATCTAATATGAAAATCAAATAGCTGGATTCGAGAGATCATTTCTTCAAACACGTAAGATCCAAGTCCTCCATGCATATGCATGCAGCTTGCACCCATATGTGCATGGACTCTCACGAGATTGTTATTGCAGTCATCAAGGCAATAGTCTACCCTAGCCGAGCTGCTGCATCACGCCGAGCGAGATAGCAACACAAATATTGCTGCTATCACAAGAACAAGTGCAGCGCTTCTCAACATAGTCATGGACATGCAAATTAGCTGCAGAGAAGTTTTACACTGCATGTTACTAGCTCGATGAGAATGGATGTTTTACACTGCATGTTACTGTAATACATAAGTTAAGTGCTAGGTGTGATATATATAGAGGTCATATATATTAGCATTCCTTTTGTTTTGTTCGGAGCTAGAATGATCAGTTTTCCTCTATATCCAAGTATCCAGACGCATGTATGTATGACAAACCTAAAAGGAATTTCTGTACGCAACTCTTCTATGCTATAAGTGAAACCATGCAACGAGCATATGTGTATAAAAGAGGGAGGGTCAATTACCTTATTTCACCACCGTACCGGGGATGAATATAAAGAAGGGACATACCCAAACAAACGATTTCACAGAAAGATGAATAAAAGTTGTAATTGCATCCACCGCAAATAGAAGAATAGAACGCGAGGACAAGGTCAGGGTAACATGATTTCAAAAGCTTATGAAAAAATGATTTGCAAAAGCATTTCCAGTACTACCCCTGCACTAACACTTATGTATCATACTAGCTACTGAATCATCCAACCAAATAGCTATGTGCATGCAATAAGATCGGTAATAATTTTAACTCGTAGTAACAGCCTTCAATATATAACAAACGTATTTATAACAGTACGTCAGGGAACTCGATCAACTTTTATTTCAGTTCTAACATCGAGTTCTCATTGATCATTTTATATATGGATGCGCGCAAAGCTTCAAACATTCGTTTATTTCACCAACAAACACAACATTATTTAGATACCGTACTTGTACGCACGTACTTATATAGATGTAATCACTACTGCAGGGATGGTTTATATTAGCGTTGCAGGAATGATCGGTCGATCACGGAACTGCTGCAGCAATGGATCGTTGAGCTGGATCATTATTCATGCAGCGGTTTCTGCATTCGGCTAGCCATGGAATGTCTCTGCATTTCTTTTGACATTTAGTTGGGATGATCTGGGGTAACGGCCGCACACATGTAAGCATCCCATCAGGGCACTGTGATGGCAGGCATCATGACATTCTGCCATGACTCTATCTACTCGACCGTTGGCGAGTGCCGCAGCTGCAGGGCCAAGTTAGCAGCACGAGTAGTGCTGCTATCACAAGAACAAGCGCAGCGTTTCTCGATGTAGCCATGGAAATCCAAGTTAGCTAGGGAGAAATGTTTAAGAAACTAGCTCGATGAGAATGTAAGTGGTAGGTTCTGCAATACAGGAGGTGCTAGTTATATATAGAGAGGCCATGCATATAGTTTTAACAAATTAAGCATCTTTTTTATTGGACCATGATCGGTTTCTACCTATATCAGAAAGCAAAAGGAAGTACTGTACGTAACACTTCTTTCCCAAGTTTTGATGATGAATGACTTCGAAACCATCTTCGTATGTTTTACAAGTAAAATAGGGGGTGTCGATCAATGACCAAATCCCACTGCTAGAGATGAATCTAAACAAAGAAACAGTTAAATGTAATGCCCAAACAAATGTTTCCACAAAACGAAGAACATATATTAATGGCGGTAATTGAAACATGTATGATCGATGATTTGCATCCATTGTTTGATTGCTTTCCCAAAAGATATACGCATTCAAAAATACATCTAGTCCTTCCCAGTATCAAACTTAACTATATATTAAAATAATTTGATATACAGAGCATTTTATTTATCAATTAAAACAGATACAGCATAGACTAGCTACTGATCTGTACGTTCTGGCATATAAACTGACTGTTGGCTACATTATTTGATCGAGAATTTGGAATGCTGGCCAAATAATCACTCAACAACCATGTTGGCATCCTATCATTTCTTTGTCACACGCATCCGAGCAATATCGGCGGAGGTTTTCGCATACTGTTGTATGAACACTGCTCCATACAGTTCTCATACGCTCTGCCGCAGCTTCCAAGGCATTGTCCGGCAGATCCAATCTGTCTGTCAGTCCTAACCGGTATCGCAGCTGGCCTGCTAGCGTGAGTGCCGCCACGAGAATAACCACCAAAAGGCACTTGACATCTTTCGAAGCACCGCCATGTATTCGTGAAGAACTCTTAAGATCTGTAACTAACTGATATAGTTTGCTATTGTACATAAGTATAGCAAAAATATAGGAAATTATTGTATCCACGGCGGTGGCGCAATTTTAGCTATTTAAAATAATTTATACACAAAGCCCGACATATATCTATATGAAGTCATTTAATCTTGACCATTTAAATCTCTGCAAAATCAGAAATTCTTTTATGTACGGTGGGACACAATGTGGAGCAGAAGATTATGCGTAGTTTAGGGAGGTTCTGGACTTCTGGATGCATGATCAAAAATCATGGGCCATGAATTATAAACAACGGCCCAATATATAACCCGGACCCGCCCGTCTCCTGATGCAAATCTGAGAATAATATAAACTAAAGGGGCCAAAATCAAAATACAAGAAAGACGAGAATATCCCTAAGGTTAAAGATCGATAATCTAACGGCCAGTATTGGTTAGCCATTCGTTTATATGCACAAATATAAAACCCTAACTCTCCCCTCTCACACTATCTATCGCCGCACTCTCGCTCTCTGGAGACTCGTCTTCGTTCCCCGCCGTCTTCACCAATCTCCGTTCGTCAATCAAGATGGTAAGTCTTGCAGATCTTTTCCCTGCTCTAATATGAATCCTCAGCTTCACTTTTCACCATAACATAAACTCAATATGTTTTTAGATTGAACGTTATGTGTGCTCTTTGGATCGGTTTAGAAACCTAGTTTAGGGCTTGGATTTTTCACACTGTACTGGAAGAGAATTGTGTTATTTTTATTGTGTGATGGTAAAATTGGTAGAGGTGAAGGTAATTAGGATGATTAACTTGTTTTCGAAATGAGATTTGAGGTGAAATTGTGGTTTTGGTTTGCGTGGTATTGAACAGGTGCTCCAGAACGATATTGATTTGCTTCACCCACCAGCTGAACTCGAGAAGAGGAAGCACAAGCTCAAGAGGCTCGTGCAGACCCCTAACTCATTCTTCATGGTAAGAGTTGTGAGTTTTTGTTGAGTTTTTTATTTGTGTAATTCTGCTCCTTGTAGGGTTGTAGTAATCTGATTGTTGTGTTTTTGCGCAGGACGTGAAATGCCAGGGATGCTTCAACATGTAAGTAAATGTGTACTTGTGATTTCCGTTGTGGTTAATTCATAGTATGATATCGAATTTGTAAACAAAGGAATATACTCATTGATTGATTATTGTGTGCAGTACCACTGTGTTCAGCCACTCGCAAACAGTTGTGGTGTGCGGAAACTGCCAGACAGTTTTGTGCCAGCCAACCGGTGGGCGTGCCAGGCTCACTGAGGGATGCTCTTTCAGGAGGAAGGGAGACTGATGCTGCTACATTAGTACACTTTTGACTCTAAATTATGTGCAAGTGGGGGTTTGAGCCTTGATATTATGGAAGGAGGGAAATGGATGCTTGTTGTTATGTTTTTATCATCTAGAATTGGATTTTCGGTATTTAATTTTGTTAAGATTGCTTAAATGTGATACTGGTGCGGTCCGGATCTTCCTTAATTAAGTTAGCTGTTTGATGTTATCAATTATCAATCTTATCTTCAAACTTCATTACCGTTTGTGCTTTGTTACTTTGCACAATTGTCTGTTCTTATTATGGTATTTTTATTATCATTCATGTTCATATATCTATCATGAGCTTCAGGGTTTGAAGGCTGCAAGTTAATTTAAATAGAGAAAATAAAGATGCCTACTTTCTTTTGTATAATACTAGTTGCTTCTAGTTCTTTTTTTTTTTTTTTGCTTCCAGTATCTGAATTGTTTTTCTTAGACCGTTATGCTTTGAAGTTGTCTAATGTGGTCCTAGTCTAAATTTTGTCTAGTAAGTTTAATAGAAGGGGGTGGGGGAGAATTTGTATTGACGGTGTGAGGAGGATTGAATCTTGTTGTTGTTATGGTCTGTTGTCACGGCTAGTGTAGAGAGCGTAGGGGAGGAAAGTAGGGGGGGAGGCAATCTTTTTGGGGGTAAGCAATTGCGAATTAGGTATGAGGGAGTGGTACCTCAGTGAAAATCTACTCGGTGTTATGGTCTGGAGCAAATGGATCTGGGAGGGGAGGAAATAGACTTGCAGTATTTACCGGTCCTCTTATTACTGTGGGTTTGAAGGAAGTGAGACTTGAAACTTCTTACTCTGGGTGTGAAGCAATTGAGAATTAGGTATGAGGGAGTGGTACCTCAGTGAAAATCTACACGGTGTTATGGTCTGGAGCAAATGGATCTGGGAGGGGAGGAAATAGACTTGCAGTATTTACCGGTCCTCTTATTACTGTGGGTTTGAAGGAAGTGAGACTTGAAACTTCTTACTCTGGGTGTGAAGCAAATGAGACTTGAATTTTATGGAGATTAGTAAATACTCTTTAATCAGGTATAGTTGCTTCTCGTCTTAGTTAGGTGTAATTGAGAGTTGTGAGTCTTATTGTGGTATGTTGGTTAGTGCTTTACAGTTGTGGGACCCGGCTTCAAGTGAGAGTTGAAACAACCATGATATTGGGTTTGGTCTTGTCTTGGATTTTGAGTGAAATAAGAGAGCTCAAGGAATTATTGAATCAGGAGTAAGTGTGGAGGCTGCATATGCATTTATTGAGAGTTAAAATCTTTCCAAGATGTTGGGGTAGTGCTTTACAATTTGAGTTGGGTGGGATATTTTCTTGGATTTTGAGTGGTACAAGAGACCTCAAAGAACTAGTGAATCAGGGGTTGAGTGTGGAGTCTGCTTATGCATTTAGTGAGTTGAAATCATACCTAAATGTTGGGACGTTCTTTATTCTGGATGGGTTTTTGTAACATCTTGGATTTTGAGTGGAACAAGAGAGGAAGGAGGGTATTTTGTTCTTAACTGTTGAGTGAATCAGAAGTTGTTTAGAGTATGTTTATCATGGATAGTTTGGAATCTTATGCTAGTGAGTATAGAACTTTTGACAATCTTATCAGACAGGAATTGGGTATAAGTATTCATCCTTGTCATGGCTGTGGAGTTGAACCCTCTAGTCTAGTCATGCATATGCATCTGGTGCAACTGTGTGGCTATTCTGCTGGAAGTCTAGTGAGGTTCACTTTTTGTGATGGTATATTCCTCAACCCACTCCCATCTTTCTTTATGAGCATCGCCGGCTAGATGCGGGCGTGGGGGTACACGATCAGTAGGTCATTAACTTTCATTCAGTCATTAACTGAGTTTCATTCGGTAGGTCATTCACTAGGTTTCTGCCCTATTCATCTTAGAAATTGTTGTCAGTTTTGGCTTTGCAAGTCCAGAGAAATTTCTTGGCCTTTTCCCAATCTTTGCCTACCCTATTTGCAATTGACATCTAGAAGTGCCTTGACCTGGGGGCTGTGCCAATGAGCCTTTTGAACTGCTGGAGGAACTGTTGTGTGTTAAACTGGGGACACTGTACTATTAAGAATTTGTACCAAGATACGGTTCAATAGTGCAGAAAATTTTGATGCTACACCCCGTGTCATTAATAAATAATCTTATCTTCATATTGGTAATATATGATATATGTAGAACTTGATGGTATCATATCAAATGGGGACATTGACCCAAGTAAACGGTTTTTGGCGTTTTAGGCTTGTAACCTTCTTAGTTTCCTGACAACTTAGTAGCAATAATTCATATGACTTCTTCCTCATCACCACTAGCTAGTTTATGTGGCAATCATATCTAGGAAGCAAATAAAGCAGAAACAAGATAAAAACAGAAGACATTGTTTCTTTTGGCTTCGGTTTTCTGCGGTGTAACTCACTTCTTAAGTCCTCTCTCACCTCTTTCTCGCCCATCTAATGTCTTTGATGGTTGCTTTGTAGTTCTTGTGATTATGAACATGGTTCGCAGTTTCACTAGTTTTGAGCATTGGCAGCAACTGGTTAAGCATCAGGGTAAGATTCTGGTAATTCCGAGCATTTATCTACTTAATACTATAACTTTATTTTGGTTACATTCCATATAATTGTTGGAAAATAGAATAAAATTATACTTGATGAATTAATGCAAGATCGTGATATATTAAAAGAGGTATGGTCGGCCAATTATTTGTTGTTGGGGGGGGGGGGGGGGGGGGAGGGGCCTCTACTCAACGGTATATTAAAATTTATAGACATTTACATCATTGCATCTTCTTAAGTCCATTGTAGGTTCGAGAGTTGCACCCATCCTTTGATTTTTCTTCTCCTGTGTGAACTCCATTAACTGTCTTCGATTGTGCCGACATTCGAAGCCGAATCTCAAACCCTAATTGAGTGTTCAATTGGGAAATCATGTCCTGCAAATGTGAACCATTTTACTCGAGCTAAGAATGATGATGCTCATTTCGCCAAAAACCAAAGAGCAAGGGAACAAGACCCAGGTCAGGTCAGGGTTTGAGTTTGACGTGTTATATTTAAGTGGGTTATAGTTGATTTGGTCTTCCCGCTGAAACTTTTTTATACCCATCTCTCTTATCTTTGTGACATTATATGTAGAGAGCTAGGGACTCATAGGGGAAAGGGAGTGCAGCTTCTATGAAGGAGCATACTAACATTTTCAGACAAGTTCAATAACTTAGATTTTTAGAACTTTCGAAGAGCGCCGAAAAGATTTTAAGCGTGTTGTCATCGTTGCCCTTATTGACCCTTTTATCTCTTCCCCTCTTTGCTCGTTAAATTCGAGGTCGTTGTTTGGCTCTATCAGAGAATAGAGTTTTGGGTTTGTGATCTTGGTTTGCTCTCAATGTCGAAACTTTAGTCCTACTTAGTCACCCTTCACTAAAACCTCAGAGGCTTCAACAATTCCAGCAGAACCCAGGTTTCTGATTCCATCTTTGTGCAGATTGTTTACGCTGTTGATTCTGCAGTTTCGAAATCATGTCTTGTTTGACAGCAAGAACGGGGAGGCAGAGACAGCGGTATGAGGATCAACTGAGGCTTGTTTCAGGGTGAGCAATAGTATCTTTTATAGATTTATGAAATTTGGTTTTCCATTTTTGTGAACACTGTGTTCTTGGATTGTTGATTTCTTCCATTTCTTAAGCTAGAGGAACCATTTCAATTTTACACAAGTGTGCATTATATCTTTGGTTGTTATGATAATCAGTATTATAGGGGTTTAGTGAGTAAGCAAGATTGAAATCTTGTGTTTGGAAAAAGTGGTATGATGAAAAGCTTTTGGCTTTTGGGTTCCAATGGTTGTTAACAAGTTGCCTGAGATCCATTGCTAGTGGCCAAAGGTACTTGCAGAGCTGGGCCTAAGAATTGACTTAATATTACCTCATGACTTGTTTTAATGTCCACCATATACATTTGCAAAATTCCTATTTTAGATTTCTACAGTGAAGTTTTGTTTAATGTGAGTTTGTACTCATAAAACTGTATAAACGCAAAATACATTTTTTCCTAGTGTGGTAAAGAAAAGTATATTTTTTCCCACGGTTTGATACAGTTAGACTTGGAAAGGCGGAATGAGTAGACGTTAAGTGCTGATGTATGATACAGAATTGAGTGTTCGATATGTATAATTATTTTTAAGATTCTTCGGATAGTAATTGTTTGTCAAGGGGTTGTTTACATCTCAACTGTCAATATCTAATCTACTGATTAATATACATTATATCAAATTCTTAAGCCTTATGGTTTTGAGAATACCATGTATGGAGAGCAAGGAGTTGAATAAATAAAGTTTTATAAACTCTTCTCATGCTAATAGTGCAGTTTCAATAGTTGCTTACTTACAGTTCTGATCTTTTATATTTGCAGTCTAGATTTTGCACTGTTCTCTTGGATATTTGTTCTTGGACTGTTTTGGTGTTGTCAATATGACAGTACTTAGTTGTCAACCGCTATTTACATTTAAGCATCTACATAGGTTGTCCCAAACTAAAATCTAGTCCTTAAATATGATAGTTGCAGATCAAGAACATAAGTTACCCTAACAAGTAATGCAACAGTACGTCAGTATTAGTTCGGTTTTGATGATAAGTTTTGCAAAATTTGCAATCTTTCTGACTTAATCGATTTAGTACCTCCATCTGGCTTTCAGTTTCATAAGCTAGTAAAAAGTATCATGTTAGTGGATATTTTTCTTCACCGACTGGCATCAGCATAGTGATAGAAACATAACATGACATCTGCTGAGGGATATGCTTCAATAAATGCCTTCTTCTCATGACTTGCCTGAGCATAACTACTCATCTAGGAAGATTATGTGATGGATTGGAATCTTTAATTCAAGATTAAACCTTCTTTGGCTTGTGATGTCACCATAACTAGTGCATTATTGCTGTTGGTAAATCCTTTAGTTTAATGGGGATTTTTGCAATTTTGTATATCCATTACAATCAGCTATTCTCTTATGTTTGAGCTTACGTTTGAGGAAAATTTTGATCTAACTTTTACTCATTTGGTGGTAAAAACAGATGTATACCTTATAAGTTTGAAGAGAGGGTAGGGAGTAGCAATTCCAATGTAGAGAAAAAGTTGCTTGTGCTCATGATTTCTTCACAAAATCGAGATGATCTTGTTTTTCCGAAGGTATCTATCTTCCTATTATTTTGTTTCATACTTAAAGCACTAGTATGATAGAGTATTGACCAAAGCGACACCTTATTCATGATCAGGGTGGATGGGAGGATGACGAAACCATGCATGAAGCTGCGTGTCGTGAGGCCTTAGAAGAAGCAGGAGTGAAGGGAGTTCTTGGTGTAGGTTTCTCTTCCCTGCTTGGTAACAGGCATGACTCCTTGTCACTGTAATGTTCATTAAGACTAGAAATTTGTATTAGTTCTCTAAAAGTAGGGAGTTTCTACCCCACCATTTCCACCTATAACTTCTGGCTGTATGGATATTCACTTCATATTGCCGAGTGGAGTAGTGGAGAGTGGGGTTAATTGCGTATTTTTTTCAAAGTCTCCAATGTCTAGGAATGGTTTTATAAATTTTTCGAGTGATTAGAAACTGTCTCATGCATCTGCAGACTGAATGGCTTCCCTACACAGAATTGTAAACCCTAGTCACCTAAACAAATCCGTTTTATGTTTGCTTCAGGAAACTCCACTAGGACAATGGGAGTTCAGAAGCAAGAGCAAACAGAACAATGGCAGCCTGCAAGGTGGTTGTAGAGGTTACATGTTTCCGTTAAGGGTTACTGAAGAGCTCGATTCCTGGCCCGAGCAGTCCAGCTACGGAAGAAAATGGGTGAGTTATATATAACTGATGCATATCTTCATCCCACCATAGGAACTACATGGAATAAGAAAGAAGCATGAAAGTAATATAATTTGAAATTTGAAAGGCATCTACTATTGAAATTTGAGCGATAACGTTATCATTGAATCTTGAAACATTAAACCAGTTTTGCTGACAAGTTCTGTGCTTTGGTCACTATAATCGTGGACTTGAATGAAAAGAGTTCATTGTCATAATCATCTGTGCAACTTCAGACAAATCATCTATAAACTTGAAAAACAATTCCAGTTGTGCAAACAAGTATGGTGATTCAATTGTTATACATGAGGGCTTGATATTGAAGATTTGGTTGGTTTCAATTTCAGGTTACCATAGAAGACGCATTCAGATTCTGTCGGTATGACTGGATGCGAGAAGCACTTAGTAAGCTTTTGACATTGCTCTCAGAGAACACGGAAAATGGCCCGAGAGAAACACTGGACGGACTTCCTTTGAGGCCAGTGATCTCAGAAGTCGGATCAGAGCATCAAATATCATCACCTTCCGGCTGCTTTGCCACTCGATCTAGTGTTCAGCAGCTCGCAGCTTGAAAAATTCATGTAGCAAACGCATTGTACACGGGGTTAATGAATCATGTCTAAATCAAATCAACACCAGTATAGCAAATTCTAGACATTCGTTGTTGTATTTCTTTGGTAATTCTGTTTAACCTGTAAGTAAATCGAGATTGATAGAAGGAACAGTTGGTTTCTCTTGTACATTTTCGTGAACTTTCACATTCTTTAAGCTTTGGCAAAGACACACAGAGCTGCTTCTGGGATAATGATGCCCACATTAACCAAAGCAGAACAAAGCACAATCTCAAAGTCCGGGAACGATCTACATACCACGACAAGAAAAATTCAAACCCCCACACACTCCTCCCTCATTCACTCCTGGTTTTAATATTCGTTCTGATTTAGTTAAACCTTGAAGGCTATGGCTTAGATGAGTACCAGAGGCAAGGTGGCATTAAAAATGTGGGAGACAAAGAAGAGAAAAGAATATACGACCAATTGGGAAAGGATCAAAAGGACGACCGTGTGCTTAATTAACTTTGCATTGTCTAGATTGTTGAACTTTTTTCTCGATGAAGGTCTAGATTGTTGAACTCGTTCTGCCACTTTTATTATGAATAATTAAGCATTCAAACTACAATGTTCGTAGCTAGATTAGGTTTGATATCTTTCTCCATGTTACACGGGGAGGGTTGGTTCTTTGACTACTCTATATTCTATGACTCTTTTTCTTTCCAAACACATCATTTTACTCAAATGATCTGTTTTATTTGAACCTTGGAAGTGGAGATTCATGGGATTCACAAATGCTTTGGCCATTGTTTGAGTTTTCTTGACTTTTGGTACATTTTCTTTCGTCAAAAGTACTGTTAATCAACTTGGTTCTTTGATCAAGAAGATTAGACCGAGTTCTTTGATTAAGATCTCCTCTTGACTCTTGTACTTGGTTTCTGTTACCATTGTACCAGAGATGGTAATAATACAGTTTTATTACCATGCATCAAAGTGCTCTCCTATTTGGACTAGGAAGTTTATTTATTTTATCAAATTAAAACCAGGGAAGCAGGCACTAAAGGGGGAGGAGTCTATTGTTCTAGTATCAACTTCCTACAATGTAGTGACTAGAATCTTTTCAAGGTGCATATGTTGGTGTTTGCTTGTCGAGCTACCCATATACATTTCAAGGTGTACATGGGGAGACTTATTGTAAGATTGGAATCTTGGATGATGATTCCGCTAGAAATCGAACCTCGCACTAGTTTTTTGTTTTTTTTTTTTTTTTTCAAGAACCTTGCACTAGTTGAAAGTTGAAACCTAACATCCCTCTAATTAAAATCACAAATTACACATGCATATGATATGAAAAATTATACAGAGATTGGGTTACTATATTCCATTTTTCTTTTACTCAAGTTTGATCGTGTAACAGTTCTTGATCTTCAAAATCATCAAGTACGTACTACAGATATCATAAGTTAGTGATGAAGTCTAAATCGATCAATAGGAAGCACATATTTATACATGCATACATGCCTTATCGGATTACGTGTTAATATAGCTAGCGATCAAGACTCTTAACTAATATCATTATACTTTGAAATCTAAACCCTAAAACTGAACATTACGTAATAAGACAAGTTTACTGTGATTGATTCTAATATTCTCACAAACTGCTTATCACAGTAAGTGGAACGCATGGGTTGGTATGTCGCGCCTGGAATTTAAGATTGCAATAACGATCAAAGTATCTAAGACAACTATGTAGGTGTGTGACCGTGTGTCGCTTAGCCTACGATCATAGCTGATACTGTACTGACTAAACTGTAAATTAATTTGTCTTCACAAAACCAGCGAATTCAGATTGGAGAAAGTTACTCTGGAGGGAATCTCTTTCACTCTATTTGTGAATCAGGGAGTTGTTTAATTGTGATGGAATTGAAGATATATATGTATTATGTCAGTCCTGAGTCAAGAGAGATCATATATATCTCAGTCAAATAGCACCACATACAATAAAATTGCCGAATGTCTAAAAAGAATACAATGTTAGATTCTTAGTGCTTGATATCTTTGAATAATGCTACTACTAAATCACCAATATGCATACTTTTGGCCAATATCACAGACCCACCTACTTAAATTCAGAGTTCTGTCCATAAGCAAGGGCCAGTTTCTAGCTGTACGTGGAGCTTTTGATCTCTTTGTTGATCATGATCTTTCATGCATGGTAGTTAATTAATTATTTAAGTAGGTAGTATAAATATACACACAAATTTGCACATACTATAATTTGAAAAGGTTCATGTTAGATTTTGAGGTCACTCGAAAGACCATTCTGATTGCCTCTAGACCATTAGGCCATTGAATTTTCAGGACCTGGAAGAAAGGTATACTGATATAACTATAGATTACAGAAGCGAACGTGTTAACCCACACCCCCAACTCCCCAAGTCTTCAAACTTTTTATCAACTTGCGTGTTTGTTTCCACAAATATATCATCAGGTTCAATCTTAGAAAGGGGATGCAAACTATATATTTGAACCTTCAGGGCTTGTGAAAATTGTTAGTGTACGTATGAATACGATTGTAGTGAAGTTTTACGTACACAGTTCATGTTGAATGGCATGGAATGTCGCTATCACTGACCAAAAACACTGCTGTGGTATTCGTCTGGTTGTAGCGAGTGAGTGTTCTTCTCTAAATGTATTTGAAGGATAAGATGGAAGCCTATTAGAAGGATGCGTGGATCTGAACTACCACCTTCAATAAGCTGACTACATACGTTCATTAAGGTTATAAGAAGGTATATAATCTTAGTACCTTCCTTCCTATAGTTTTCGTTATCCAAAAGCCAATACATTGGTCTTAAATTGGAATCAACTAAGTAGAAAATTACAATAATTACATGCACTAAAATATGTTTTTTTTTTTTTTTTTTAAATATAAGATTCTAGGCTCAGAGACTAATCCACTAAAGGGTCATATTAAACCGCTTTCTCAAGTGAAATTTAAAATCTAATTAGTGTTAGCGAGATTTGAACTTAGATACGGGGTTACCACACTTAAACTCTTACCAACTCGACCACATGTTGTAGTTGCGCTAAACTCTCTCTTACAAAGTAAAATGCATATACTTAAGTATTATGTACCGAAAGGCCAATTAGTAACGCATGGGGTCCTCTATTTGGGTCAAGTCTCACTAGCTTAGCATGTTAAATGTAAAATTAACAAAACCCTCTAATATCTAGTAGTTTGTTTATGAAGTAGGTCTTTCTAGTGATTGTTTTCTTCAAAAAAGCAATCCCCTTTGTGTCCCTCTCTCACATGCAACCCAACATGGCTTTCCCTCATTTGGAGGTCTATATGTTCATATTCAAGAACAAAGGATGCTCCAAAACTCTAACAAAATGAGGAAAAAGCCATTTCCATGGAATTAAACAAGTTGGAAAACGAAGCCTTTTGGTTTGAAAGTTGGGAAAGGAGTGTGGAGCAAATCATTATATTAAGCTCAAAATTGGATGCACGTGGCTGAGATAATTATATTCCCCTTTGTGTTCCAAGTACGTAAAAGTCTCCATATGCATTGTATTAAGAGTAACATGATGATCTATACGTTTGTTTCCCAATTTATATATAAAAGGTAATGTTATCCTATCCTATCATATTCAAGAGCGAAATGTCGAATTTGAACGGCAAGATTATATATAGCTAGTCATATCGGATAGATGATCATAATGATCATCATCTAAAGAATCCTACATTTTGGCCAATAGGCTCATATATACATATATAAGATATGAAAAATCTCTATAACACAATGTATATTTGCTTTGATTATACATCTTGGATCCTAAATCTTTTTATAGAGATTATTTGTTGATTAATTTAATAGAGAGTTTTCAATACACGATGTAACTACGCGACTCATTGTGCATAGTTAAATTCACGAGTTTCATATAGATGTAAGGTGGTCAAAACATATAAACAGCTCAGTTTGCGTTACTGGTGCATAAGAGAATTTATGAACTAACTAGATCAATTTAACTAAATTCTCAAGAGTGTACAAAGCATTTCTAAGTTAGTACAGATTTTTAATTTTCAAACCGTTTATATTATTTGAAAATTATATATGCATAAAACTCAGTCAATGTTTTCCAGAAATTGATCGATTATTAGTGCATGAGCCTATGGTAATTAGAAGAATATGCTCGAAATGATAAAAGGTGGTATTAAAAGGGCAGTACATATAATTGCATAGGGATGACCAATGATGGGTACTGACAGTTGAATGATTTATGGGAATGAATGATAATTTGATTTCTCATGTATTGAGCAATTATATGGTGCAGGTTACTCTTTCTGCAGAATGCAGAGCTTTTCGGGTTTTGGATTAAAGCTCTTCCTGACGCGTGCATGCTCATAATATACCGGTGATTTGATTACTACCACAATAATCCATGATTAAATTGATTAATTAGTACATGATGATCATATATTCAACTGCTTAGACTATTCTCTCTTCCTCTCAAGCTCACATGCGAGCAAACTTTAGGTTAGATATGATGCTCAGAAACTTTTGGTCAGTACCAACTATTTAATCCAAATTATAATCAACTTCATAATTAACTACATGAGCTCGCAAAAAGTGTTGTATTGAATCACCTACTAAATAATAATGGCAATTAGTTGCTAATCATGCTTCCTTCATATGTAAGATGAAACTATTGATATTGTAATACTCGTATCTCTTGTTCCATAGATCGGATATCTAATATTCAAGAATTTGCAGAAAAAGGAATAAGATCTTGTGATGATGATTATTATTTCCTATGTTGACATTGTACGTGATCATTTGTTTTCAAACATGTTAATAGTATTTTAGGTTTTTAGAATATCGTTTTTAGAGTTCCATGGTGAAAAAGATAGTTATGGAGCAAATTTGCATATTTATAAATAATTATGTAATTTTCACAATATATTCTTCATATTAATTAGTTGAGTTCATGTCAATTAGTATATATTTTTGGTATGCTCAAAAGGTAATTGCACAACCAACAGCCCAACATGAAAAGGGTGAAGATGAATTATGCAGTTTAAGGTTTAGTGTTCTGCGAGCAAGTTAGGGTTTTAGTTTCTTGCAAATTAAATAAACGATGAAGGAGGAGATTACAGTCAGCAGGAGAAACAGAAGAGGTGAACAAGCCAGGGTGCCTCAGCCATGGATATGATTTGCTTAGGGCATGAGTTTATGATATCAAGCACAGAATATGGCCCCCAACAATTTCATGCGCGAGTGACTCATGAGATTGCTCATCATTTGCTGCGAAATTATACTTTCTCCTCTCAAGGGCAACCTTCTTGGTGATAAAGTAATTAACTAGTACTATAACATCTTAATTAAACAGAATTAATTAGTCGATAAATCTCCTTATTTAAACCCCTAACATGCAACAGCCTACAATCATTCCCTTACTACTGCTCTATCCAATTCCAAACAAACCAAACTAAGACTACTGTCCTTTTCTCCAACTCCAACCTTTCTTTATCATCAACCCCAGTCACTTAGTCTTCAATCTTCTCGATCTGTCTCTCTCTTATTTTCCATGGAGTACTTCACCAACTCACCATCGAAAGGCGCCAACTCTCCCTCCTCGTCTTCCTCAAAGTCCAAGAAGAAACCGCAACAGCAGCAACAACAGGAGACGAGGTTCCTCGGCGTGAGGAGGAGGCCGTGGGGGCGATACGCCGCCGAAATAAGAGACCCTTCCACCAAGGAGAGGCATTGGCTTGGAACCTTCGACACAGCCGAGGAAGCTGCCTTGGCCTACGACCGAGCCGCTCGCTCCATGCGTGGCTCCAAAGCCAGAACCAACTTCGTCTACTCCGACATGCCTCACGGCTCCTCCGTCACCTCCATTATCTCACCGGACGAATCCCAGCGCGACATGTCAGCCTTCTTCACTGCTCCTCCCCAACCCCAAACGCAGATGATCACCTCCCACAGCCACCCCCAACAACAGCAGCAGCAGCCATTCTTCACTCAGGACCCCTTTGATGCCTACCCTTTTTCTGGCGGGTCGTTCGGCTCCTATGGACCCAGTTCGGGTTGTGGTGTTGGTGATGGAACCGGGTCTCATGACAATGAGCTGCCACCTTTGCCTCCAAGTGTGTCCTCCAATTGTTATGGGTCCGGGGAAGTTATGGGCTCCGACTTTTATGGATTCTCGGAGCCCACTTCGACTCAAGGGTTCGATTCCTTGGCCAGTGGGTCGTACATGGGCTTTGACTCGAACGAGTTTGTGCAGCACAGCCCTCTCTTTGGGAGCATGCCGCCGGTGTCGGATTCCGGCATCGATGGGTTTGATCTAGGCTCCTCATCTGCCTATTTCTATTGACTTATTATTACCTATAATCTTCTAAGTGTGCTATTTTGTTTTCTTAATCTTTCTCACTTGCTTTGTTTCGTGTTCGGCCTAAACCTAAAGGTAATGGTGCCTTGATATATATTGTATTGAAGATGACCGTAATATAAATTTCGAGAATTTGAATTTCTTCGAAAGTGAACATGTTGATTTTTGGTTTCTAATATTTTTTTTTTGTAAGGAAATTTTTTTATGGTACAAGAACTACATTGATGGGCAAAAGATCATGCTGCACATAGAGGATTTGGAATATGTGATAATTTGGATCCACTCTAAACCGCAGACATACCTTCCAATGGTTAAATAACTAATGCCACTTAAGCACAAAGCGAATGTGCAACTCGTTTACAAGGAATGACTGTTAAGGACTTTACAATACAAACCTAAACTTGTCCCCCTACCCTATGTGGTAGCCTAACATGCAATAAGAGAGTAAAGAGAAAGAAAAAACTTCAGACAAATCAACAATTTTTTTTTGTCATATTCAGTTAAATCAGTAATATTTTGGTTGTGCTTTAACACCTCTAACATCCAAAATTCGATCCGAAATTCAACACATCGTATATTAAAAACTCTCTGCTTTAATTACGCGTTTTGACAAGTGTTAATTGTCGTCTCTATAGGCTATTACTTGTTTCATCTTTCAACGTAACAATCTGTTGGTTACGAAGTCTAGGAAATTCACTCTTGTGCTTGGTATTTGGTACTTTGTGACTTCTCATATTTATTCACTGTTTCTAGACCTACAACAACTTGCAAATTGCAATGAGTTGCCCTTAATGGCCGGCAATTGTCAGGGGAAAGAAACACTGCGTTTCAGTGTTGTGTTCTTCAGTCCTGGTCAAAACTCAAAAGTAAACCACGTACTGGAAACAAAGAGAGGTAGCTTTCAACTCCCAAGTCCCAACAGAGAGATGATGATGACGACGAATTCCGGTGTTCACATGTCGCAGTCGTCGTCGTTGCCACCGCAGAGACGCAAACACGGCAATTGGAAAATTTAAGTCAGCCCTTCCCACAAAATTTAATATAAATCACAATGAAAATATTGGAATCAGTCTTGCCCGTGAAAGTTTCTAAGCAAAAGCATGCTCAACCTCATTTGACTACTTCTTAATCAATCTTTGAAGCCAATTTATATGTAAATTGTACTGGGGTCAAGTCAAACTGAAGACCCAGCTACCACATATATATGACAGCTGCAGTGTATTAAGCTTCCAGGGTTCAATATTTCAGTAAAAGACATCAAGTTTTTGTGTTTTTCTCTGATTGTTACCAGTGTGAGAATAATTCGACTGGGGGGCCATAATAAATACAAAATAGATGGACCGTTTGGAATATGAAAGTCTTCAACTTGATGTTTCTGGTTTCGCAGTCTCTTCCTTCCTTACCATGTCAGAGAACCAACGCTTAGCTCTCTTGCTGTTTGGTTGATGAAACCTGGAGATCAGAGCAGTAATCTTCAATCTTTCTTGCCACAGTGTGGAGAATTCAAACAGAAGGTTGAAGAGGAATTTGAAAGATCCAACTGGGAATATCAATTTCCAGTGTGATAAATTTGGGCAACAAATGAGGTCAGGAACTCACTTGAGACTCTCTCTCTTTTTATTTTGTGCATTAATTATTCCAAAAACACTATTTGGGTTTTGTTTAAATAGTGTGTTTCTGAACTTGAAGTTTTCGTTATATTCTTGCATGAAAAATACTGCCTAAATTCTGGTAAATGTGATGTATGACATGATTTATGTGGATGAAATAAATATGTAGAACCCTTTGATACAAATCGACTAAAAGGGAAACTAAAAGGTATAGAAGAAGCAGATTAAATTACATTATCTGGTCTGAAACTCTATTTAGATTTCAGGCAGATTACGGGTTTTCCCAACAGCCTATACAATTTGCATTGCAATTGTTTTACAGTGCATATGGCAAAGACAGACTATGATGATAGATCAATGTAGTGCATTAGATTTGCTATCCTAGTTCTTATGTAAATTACTTCATACATGTAGGATTGCTCGTCAATACCAGTGTGGGGGCTATGTTGGAATAATGAGAACCGAGTGACAACTTGGAATAGATATCATAAATTTAGCACAAAGTAGAAAATGTCTGGACTGGACTTCAGTATCGGTATGGGGGATGTAGGAGTTGCAGTACTACAAGAATTATGGAATAAAGTGGCAATTCAGACCATGGGGCTTGTTGGCGAAACAAGGGATGTGTTGTTTGAAAAGGACAGCTTTTTGGAGTTCTCCAGGAGCATTTCTGAGCTAAATATCCTCCTCAGCAACTTAAATGGCCAGAGAGTTGAAAGTGCACTTGGTTTAGAGTCCACGAGAGCTGTGTTGACAACATTGAACCAGCAGTTGAAGAAAGCAAGCAGAATCATCAAGGATTACAAATGTGGAAGCCGCCTCCGTCTCTTGCTTAAATCTCACTCTATTCTCTTGCAGATGGAGGATTTAGCTAAAGACATTGCCAAGACTATCTCCTCATTTCAGCTGGTCAATCTTGATACTGCGCTGAACTTGAATACTATGACTAACCAGATCATCAACAATCTGGGATCAATGGAATTTAGGTCAGCAGCTGCAACAGAAAAAATTGCTTCAGAGATGGAGAGTTCGATAGCAGAAAATACAAAGAATAGAGAGAATGCTAAAAAGTTCCTGGAGAAAATTGCTGAAGCTGTTGGTGCCAGGCCAAGTGCATCCTTGGTACAAAATGAGTTGGCACTTTTGAAGCAAGAGAAAGAAGAGATGGAAGCTCAAAAGATGCAGGCAGAGGCGCTTCAGCTATCGCAGCTGATTGAGTTCCTGTACAGTACTGAAGTAGTTACAAGGCCAGTTGATGAGGAAACAGCTTCTACTGACCACCAGCTATACCCGATTGGTTCATTCATATGCCAATTGTGCAACAAGATGATGACAGACCCAGTAGCAATTCATTGTGGGCACAGCTTTGACAGGGAGGCAATTCAGGAACACTTCAGACGAGGAGAGAGGAACTGCCCCACCTGCAGACAAGAGCTTTCATCTTTTGAGCTCACTTCTAACCTTCTGCTTCGAAACTCTATACAAGAATGGAATGAGAGAGTCATGGACTTTAAATTCCAAGCTGCAGTGACTGGAAGCAAATCCAGTGACCATTCACAACAGGACAAGGCCTTGGAGGATCTGAAACTTTTTCTGGAAAAGCCCAGATATGTGACCAAAGCGGCAGATGAAGGACTTGCAACAAAGTTGGTGGTAATCTTAAAAGATGATAGGGTAAATGCTGGTGCGGCATTAAAATGCCTATACTATCTAGCCAAATACAATGATGATCAAAAGGTAAAAGAAAAAAGAAGAAGATGAAATCTTGTTCCTTAAACCAAATCCGTTTTAATATTAATTATATATTCTAAATGTATGCGGTCATGTTGCTTCGACTTTCAGAAAGCTATTGTCACAGCAGGAGGCATTCGCAGACTAGTGAAGCATATCTGTAAAGGTGGAAATGAATGCCATGCCCTTGCAGTCTTGTTGGAGTTGTCTGAAAAGGAAAGCCTTGCAGAAAAGATGGGAACTACAAAAGATTGTATTCCCCTTGTGGTCTCTTTACTCCATACAGATAACCCATATGTGTCTCAAAAAGCTAGTAAGGTGCTACAGAACCTCTCCTCCAACATCCATTTTGTTGTCAAAATGGCTGAAGCAGGACACTTACAACCTTTTGTAGCTCGCTTCAATGATGGTAAATGATGTGCTTGATGTCAATCATATATTATATACCTTTCTACTCTTTGCACACATAATCATCCACTTTTGTCTCATTTTGCAGCTGCCGGGGAGACCAGAACGCTGATGGCTGCGGCCTTGGTAAAAATGCAACTGAAGGAGAATAACATTGATGATTTCAGAGAACAGCAATTCATCCACAATCTAATTCAGATGCTGTCTTCCAGCTCCCCAGCATCCAAATCGGTTTGCCTAAAATGTATCAAGAAACTTGTAGCCCACCACAAGATTGTAGAGTGCCTTCTGGAAGACGCTGTTACTATACCATATTTGCTTGGCCTCATCTCATTTAACAAGTTTGATCCACACTTGAAACAAGGAGCTGCAGAGATTCTTGCTAAACTGATTGGAGATAGTGAGCATTTTGAGCAACCAAAGTATCAGGGCTTGCAAGAACTTCAATCCAAGCACAACGTTAGTCTACTGTTGGAGATTATAAGCAGTACTGAAGATCAAACCAAGATTCAGTTTTTACATCTACTGGTCGAGCTAAGCTCTAAATCAGAGATTGCCCGTGATTTAATACGAACAGACAAAGATGCAATTGCTCAACTCTTTTCATCCCTTTACAGCGACCACCCTGAGGTGAGAAGGTGGGCAATGAAACTTATATACTGCATATCCGAAGGTCATCCTGATGGAGTTCCTCTACCAACTTCCCCTGAAAAAGAAACAGCCATTACCAACCTAGCAACCATCCTCATCAATTCACCAGATACAGAAGAAAGGACTGCTGCTGCAGGAATTATTAGCCAGCTTCCTCGGAATGATAGTATCATTGATGAGATACTCCGAAAATCAGATGCACTGAAAGCCATTCATGGGGTAATTTGCAGCATGGATGACGATATTAATGGGAACATAGGATCTTCTGACCAAGGCACATGTCTACTGGAGAATGCTCTGGCCGCCCTGTTACGCTACACAGAACCCTCCAAACCTGAACTTCAGAGGCAATTGGGAAAGCTTGAGCTATACCCATCACTAGTTCGTGTACTTACAAGGGGCAGCTCACTAGCTAAGCGGAGAACTGCAACTGCACTTGCACAGCTTTCCCTTTCCACCAGCCGGTCATTCTCTGATACAACCATCATGGCACAACAAGCCAAGTCCTCCATGCCCTATTTTCTCAAGCATGTCTCCAGGATGTGGTGCTGCTCTGCGTCATCACATAATTTCAGTTCATGTTCTGTTCACGGTGATGCTTGTTCACAAAGAGATGCCTTCTGCCTGGTCAAGGCTGATGCAGTGAGGCCACTTGTGATGAATCTGAGTGATACAGATTCAGGTGTGGCAGAGGCAGCTCTAATGGCACTTGATACAATGCTAATCGACCACAGCACACGATCACAGTCAACTGCTGCGATTGTGGATAGCCAGGGTGTGGCAGCCATTCTACAAGTCTTGGATAAGGGATCTGTATCTGCCAAAACCAAAGCCTTAGAACTCTTTCAGAAGATCCTATTGCATTCAAATATCGGTGTGCCTTTAACGCAGAAGTTTGAGAGGGTCCTCATCCAACTTCTCAGCGATGATGACCTCAAGAAAAAAGCAGCTTTGACACTACGGCAGATGGGACTCATCCCAGAGCAATCTTCATACTTTTAATCTCTTAGTTAACATGGTTGATGGTAGAGGAAGAGAATCATACAGCACCACTAAGGGAATCATAATGGGAGAATTTCTATCTCATGATGCAAGCTTCTAGCCACATACAGTTGGCGATTGGGAACAGATTCTAGATTCATGTACAATACCATCGAATTGATTCTTTTGCCATTTTTGTCTTGTGCAGAATCGGCACCTGGTATGCAGATCAACTCAAGTATAGAATTATTTAAAGCACATAGCAATTCTAATGTTAGGCTTTAGCCATAAATTTTGAAATGGCACGAGTTGTGATAGCAATAGCTTTAGCTAGTATAAATTCTCATACGTATTGTATACAGGTTCATTCGTTACATTTGCTCTGTCTAACTATCTTGTCCTTCATATCAATCTTCTAATATCAGTAATGTCCTTGATTTATTAAGATTTATTAAATTACTTATATAAAGACAATTATTTGAATATAGGATGAAAAAGTAAAAAAAAAAAAAAACATTGAAAACCACTTATCTTACAAACTCTTTCAATTTTAACTGAATATAAGAATATATGGCACAAATGCTAGTTAGTTATTACCATATAGAAACATTCAGAGGGAATAATGCCTTTACATTAACTGTAATGGTGTGGTCTTTTGAGGAGACGCATGACTGTACGAAATTTTCTGTTCCCCGGGTTAAGGATATGATACCATTAGGATTACATGTAGAGATAGGAATAACGGGGAATCCTTTGTACAAGCTGTGGAATACGAGAAGTTCCCTGACTTCTCTTCTCATTGCGGGAACGTGGGGTACTGTGTTACCAACTGCAAATTTGTGAAGCCTGTTGTTCCAAAGTCTGATATGCAACCTAACGGTAGGGGTCGTTCACGTCGGCGCATTCTGAAGCAGGGTAGGAAACGAGCAGCTTCTCAGGTTTATGTTCCAAAGCAGCGTGCTGGTAAGGAAGTAATAGTGGACTTCTCTCCTCGTATTATGATGGACTATGGTGAAGATCCTTCCTTCGTTCAAAAGTCACTCATTCAAGTGCAGGTTGAGGAGAATTCAAACCAGTCTCCTCAAGCTATGGTGACTGATGGTCAGATAGCACCATCATTAGAGGGTCGACTGCAATTAGGGTGGGATAAGCCAATTGATGTGGAGCCTGAACAAGTTCAAATGCATGGTGGTCTTATCGTAGTCAATGAGGTGACTCATGTGGAAGGTCCAAATGTTATAGTCTAAGAAGAGAATGTTGTGGTTCTGATTAATGCGCTACAAGTGGTACATGAAGGTGTTATCTCTCCCACCGCCAAAGATGTTGGCTCTCTAACGCCAATTTCAACCTGGTAGGATGAAACTGAACATGAGGAAGTGGGTGGGGAGTTCATTGTTGTTAAATCGAAGTGTCAGAAGAAATTGATGAAGCGTCAAGCTGCCTTGGCATCCAATCGGGAGGCTTATCTTCGTCGTTCTAAGGATATTTCCCAATGAAGATTTTTTATTGGAACTTGCGGGGTATCTCCAAGGATCCTACGCGAGATATTCTCAAAAAGTTTGTTCGGGATCATCATCCTAATGTGTTGTGTATCTCTAAACCGTTTGTTTCTTTAGACTCCATTTCTTCTCAGTTTTGGATATCCGTGAACTTGGTAGAAGTTTGTACTAATGACCGAGGGGCTGCTTTACCTAACTTATAGGTGTTTTGTAAACCTTCTCTTCTTCATGCATTTCATATTCTCTCAAGGACTGAGCAACAAGTTTTCGTTGCTATTTCCATTGATTCAGTTCAATGTGTGCTTACTCCGGTATATGCGCGGACATCTATGGAGGGTCGGCAACGGTTATGGTTAGACCTTGCTTCAGTTAAAGAGAATTTTGTCTCTGGTCCTTGGCTTGTTTTTGGGGATTTTAATGCAATTCTTGGAGCTCATGAGAAGAAAAGAGGTGCTCCATTATGTCGGCGATCATGTGAAGAATTTTAAGCCATGATTGACATTTGTGAGCTTATTCATGTTGATATTAAAGGGGCAGAATTCACCTAGGCTCGTCGACGTGGTGCTAGAGGTAATGTTGAAGTGAGGCTTGATCGTTGTCTTGCTAATCTTTCATGGTTAAATAGTTGGAACTCTTTTGATTGTTGCACTCTTTCTACATTATGCTCGGATCACAATTCTATATTAATGACAAGTTCTAATGCTTTTGGTCCACGCCATAGTCTATTTTAGTTTCGACAGATGTTGTTAGAGCATAATGATTTTCAAGGGTTTGTTAAGCAGTGTTGGGACTCTGTTCGAATGCATGGTTGTTCGTTGTTTATACTACAACATAAATTGAGAGTCTTGTGCAAAGCTCTTCAAAAATGGAATTGAGAGGTTTTTGGAGATGTTAATAGGCGCGTGGATGCTGACCTTGCTGCATTAGAGTCTCTACAACATGATATTACAATCTCAGGGGGTTCAGATGCTGATTATGCGAAGGAGTGTGAGTTACAAGCTAATCTATCTGAGTCTTTGCGGGTGCAAGAGTTATTTTTGAAGAAAAAATCGAGGCTTAGGTGGCTTTCAGATGGAGACCGTAACACGACTTTCTTCCATGCAATGTGTCGTGCTCGGCATGCCCGTTCTTCTGTTACATTATTGAGAGATGGTGATCAGGTTTTTCATGACCCCCTTACTATTCAGAACCATATTGTTAATTACTACACTGATTTATTTGTTAACCATAAAGATTATTATGACACAAGACTTATTAGCCGGGTCATTCCATCTTTGGTTACTGATGATGAGAATAGTTCCCTAACTTCAGTGCCTTCTTTTCAAGAGATTTATTTGGCAATCAAGGATATGGACTTGGATAGTGCCCCGGGGCCGGATAGTTTCAGTGGACATTTTTTTGTCTCGTGTTGGACAACTGTTGGTATGGATGTAACTTCAGCTCTCCAATTCTTCTTCCAACATGGCTCTTTACCATCATCTTTCAATTCAAGTATGATTATTTTTATTCTCAAAGTTGATCATGCCGACACTATCAACCAATATAGGCCCATTGCATTGTCCAATTTTGTTTTCAAGATTATACCAAAGATTCTTTCACTTCGGCTTGCTTCTATTGCTTCTAGAATAATCTCTCCGTAGCAACATGCTTTTGTTCCTGGAAGAAACATTGCTGATTGTATTATCACCATTTCATAGTGTATTAATTTGTTGGACTCTAAGTGCCATGGTAAGTATGTGGCCATTAAAATGGATATTATGAAGGCCTTCGATACACTCTCATGGGATTTCCTTCTCCATGTTTTAGTGGCTTTCAGTTTTCATCATCTTTTTGTCTCTTGGGTACGAGCTCTTCTGCATTCTGCGAAGTTTTCTTTGCTGTTTATGGAAGATCAGTGGGTTATTTTTCTTGTGGTCTTCCTGTAAGTCAAGGGGACCATTTGTCTCCTCTTCTTTTTTGCTTGGCAGAGGAAGTTCTTAGCCGGGGTCTTTCTGAGCTTTTGGATTGTGGTAGGCTTAAACCTATATTTTTTTTTTGCGGGGAGCTGTTGTACCTTCACATGTATTTTTTGCAGATTATGAGATTTTTTTTTGTAGTGGGGATCAACGAAACTTAGTTTTGGTGATGTCTCTATTTGAAGAGTATGGTAATAATTCGGGATAGATAATTAATAAAGCCAAGTCAGAGGTATTCATCAGTAAGCACATTCATTATCGTAGGCAGTCCATTGTGAATGCTTTAGGCATTCCTATTGGAAAGATTCCATTTAATTACTTGGGTGTGCCTATTTTTCGAGGGAAGCCTCGAGCATCTTATTTTCAGCTGATTGTTGACAAAATTCGAGTTCGTCTATCTAGTTGGATGGGTTCTATTCTTTCCATGGCTGGTAGACTTCAATTGCTTAAGTCTGTTGTTCATAACATGTTGGTATACAGTTTTCAAGTTTATGAATAGTCTATCTCACAGTTGCAACGTTTGGAGGTTTGGTGTAGGAATTATCTATGGTCTGGCTCCATTGATAAGCGAGGAGTTCCTTTGGTAGCATGGAAGAATTGTTGTTTTTCTTTAGAAGAGGGTGGTCTGGGTTTGAAGCAACTTACACTTCACAATCAGTCTCTTCTTCTAAAGCGAAGTTGGGAAGTGTTCTCTTATTCTTCAGTTGGTAGTTCTTTTCTCCGTGCTCGGTTTTGGCGTAACAAGACCTTACGTCAGTCGTATGCAAGCTCTTCTATTTAGCCCGGAGTGAAGCGTTTTTGGGATCAGGTTCAGGTTAATTCAAGGTGGCTCATTGGTTGTGGGAGGTTGATCCGTTTTTGGAATGAAAATTTCTTGGGTAAGCCACTTCTTGAGTTTTTTGAGAATAATGCGGCAGGCTTGGCTGCTCTTATGGATGGGTTGGTGGTTGATTACATTGTTAATGGAGCTTGAAATTTTCCCTCTTTGCCTCAGTTGCATTTTCCAGGCCTGTGTGATTTAGTTCGTGAAGTTCCTATTGCTATTTCTCCAAATATGCCAAATAAATTAATTTGGGTTCCATCTGCATCATGTGAGTTAACTGCAAAAGAAGCTTTTTCTTTTCTTAGACCTCATCTTCCTCAATTGAACTGGAGTAAGCTTATAAGGTCTAAATATATCATTCCCCGCATCTTTATTCACTCTTAGAATGTGCTACGTGGTAAGGTCTTATAGGAGGATGTAATGCAACAGCGTGGAATTGCTTTGACATCGCGTTGTGTGCTCTGTGGGTTGGATGGTAAATCATTGCCTCATATCTTTTTATCTTGCTCGTATGCATCTTCGTTGTGGAGAGGTTGCGTGGCTTGGTTTGAGCTGGGTAATTTGCCATTGACTATTCTTGATTTATTATTCTATGGATTGGCTGGTCGTAGACTCGTAGCCAACAAATTAGAGAATTATGGCTGTTTTGTTTTACTACCACCTTATGGTTTATTTGGAAGGCACGAAACAAAATAAAGCATGATGGTTGTCTCATTGGCGTGAATACTTTGTGTAGGCTTATTTTGGGAGAAATTCAAGCTGCTAGTAAGTTGGCCACGGGATGCATGTTTAATTCAGTAGAGGAACTTCGAGTCTTGAAGAATTATGGAGTTTCTTGTCGTCCATGTAAAGCTCCTAGTATTATTGAGGTAAATTGGCACCCACCAATTATTGGTTGGGTTAAAACTAATGCTGATGGTGCGTTGCAACAAGTCTCAGGACGAGCTGGTTATGGTGGAGTTTTTCGGGATTCTCATGGTGCTTTTCTTGGTACTTTTGTTTCTAACCTTGATATTCCTAATTCCGTTGAGGCAGAGGTCATGGCTGTGATTCAACCTATTGAGGTAGTATGGGTTAGAGAATGGAACACATATGGCTTGAGGTGGACTCTATTCTTGTCCTTGATTATTTATGTGCTCTTCATCTTGTTCATTGGCGTTTACGTGTTGTTTACTATATCTCACAGATGCAGTTTTGGTCTTTACGTATTTTCAGAGAAGGTAACCACGTGCTAATATTTGTTTGTCCTTGTCTGGCATGACATGGTGGGATGTCCCTCCTCCTTCCATCATTCTCTATTGTCGGCGAGATGAACTTGGTCTACCAAATTTTCGGATAAACTAAGCAGTATTTCTAGTTTATAATATTTTTTTGACACAAGTCTATTGTATGCACGTTATACGAGTCATTATTCTCCATTTGATTGTAACTTTTTCTTTCTTTTAATAAATTAGGATTGGCGATTCCAATCCCAGTTCTAGCAAAAAAAAAAACATGTAGAGATTGATTTTGAGAGGCTGTACTAGATATTAGGAATTGAGGGAACAAGGGCGACCAATTCTCAGAAATACGTACAGTGCTATAAGTACGTATATGAGGGGCAAATAACGCTCAGATATATATAGCTAGGACTAGATTTGGCTATTGACCATTATTTGGTGAAGCAAGAGCCACAAAAAGCCTACCTGATTCCTATATAAGTAAAGTGAAAGAAGATTCATGGATGTTTAAAGACACGTAGCTCGAAGTATTATCCATCCCTAATTCCCTGTAGTACTTGGAAAAAACATGGCTTCAAGATTAGCGGTACGTAACTTCCCCGTTATCAAACAAGTACTTGTTTGTTTTGCCCCCAAGTATTTTACTTATCTCTTTTACGTTTTATTGGCTGATTGTTGAAATGATGCATGCAGAACTACTGCAGATCAGTGCTGGTCCAGTTGGGAGAGAACCGGTCGTTTGCAACCTCATCCATCCCCAAGATGAAACCAGCAACTGCACCTATTTCTGCTCTATCAGATAAACAATCCAAAGTACTTGACAAAGTGGAACGAAGGTATTCTACTTCATTAGTTCCTTTGATAAATGCTGTTGTTGTGGTAACGTGACCTTTTTAGTTGTTAACATTGGCTTCTTTTCACTACAATTTAGGTTCGTGTTTTTTGATGTCTTCTTTTCACTACATATATATGGGGTATACATACAGGGCTTCTCTTATGAAGGGTGAGCTTGCACCCATATGGATGTTATACGGAATGCTCGCCGCGGCAGTGGGTTTGGCAGCTCACAGTGCAAAGCAACAACTGGTGCATGCCCCCTCCGTGAACTGCCGCAAGAGTAGGAGGGAGTCGCTAGCGGAGGTGGACGATCCTGATGCTGTCGTCGCATCTGCTGATAAGTTCATCAACAAGTCTTTCCTCAGGAAAGTCGCTCATATCCAGGACGACAGAAAAACCGTCCACGACCCCTCCCGCCCTAACGCTTTAACTGCGTACGTCCATCTCTCTAGCTACCTCAACTCTAATACTTATATTTACATGTTTCCTAGGTTCATCAGCTTGATGAAGAGTACTGTTGGTTGATGCTTGCAGGCCACGCAAGGCGGAGACGCTCAAGTCCGTCGGGGTGGAGCCAGGCGGTCCCCGTTAATTCAGAACTCTCCGTCCATAAATCTTAATGATCTGATTATACATGTCTTCATTTCTCGAGTCGATCTCTGAGCCAATTAAAGCATAATCTTTTTCATAATTACGATGAAAGTAATTTGTATATAGCATTTCCATTGATTGGTTTTCCTCTGTCCATAGTTTTCTGTTTGATATGTATAAATTTGTATGTCATGATCGTCATGATCACGAGGTCTCCCTGATCACTACAATGATATCAGAGACTAGAGAGCCTTAGTTCAATTTTTACATGTTTCCATGGTTTGCAACTCTAATAAAACCGAGACACCTTTATTCTAATTACAACCTTTGTGCTTGATTCTTCGACGTTACTCAACAAAAGTCCAAGAAATTTACTGAGAATTTTAATCCTCTCTTGTTATTATACAAGCGTACGTATGCGGGATACTTAATCTTAAACGTTCATCTGATGATATTAATGTAAGGTTTTTTCTAGACTTCCTAGTACAGCTTCAGAGTATTCTGAGATCGAAGTGGATTGAGTAGTGTTGTTATCAGGGACGTAACCAGGATCAAAAACTGGGTTGGGCTAATTTTAGCTATATAAAAAATTTACGCACTTGTGAATATTTGTTTAAGGTTTTGAATCCAGTAGGAGGCTAATCCTCACGCCTTCATTAAAAGCATATGAGGGGGACATAAAACCAAAAACCTCATAAACTAAAGCTTACAAGAAAAATATATTAGAAAACAACAAGAAATTCTAACTGAATTGAACTCTTCGAGGCCCAAGTTTTTCAAACTCATCAATCACAGAATCATTATCAATACTATTGGCAAACTCTTTCTCAATGCAGAGAACCATCAAATCATCAAGAAAATCATCTTCCATCTTATTTCGAAGGTTGTTCTTTATAATGTTCATAGAAGAAAAATCTCTCTCTGTTGTGGCTGTAGAAACTGGCAGAGTCAACACAAGACAAATCAACCTATAAATCATAGGAAAGAATGCCGACTTTCTTGATTCAACTAACCGGCGACACAAAACAGAAAGAGAAGCTGTTTTGGCAAATCTTGGATCCCTTTGAATATCTGTTAAAAAATACCCACACTCCATATTTAGAGAAAGCAACTCAGATGGTGTAAAATCACCAGGGTAAAACTTCAAAGCAAGACTGCAAACATCTTCAGATTTGAATGCACAAAATTATCTCGAGGATCAAATGTAGCACTAAGAACAAGAAGCTCTAAGGAACCATCTGTAAATCTATTATCCAATTCTGCCAATTGGAAGTCTATTACAGCATTAAGTATATACACCCGATAATAATGTTCATTTGTAATACCCTGTTCACAAGCCCTTATACCTTTCTTGTAAGGAGCAGACATATTAGGCATAGTAATATCATACTTGGAGCAAAATGATGCTACATTTGTAATCAAGTTATCCCAACCAGCATCTCTCATATCCTGAAGCTTTGATTTTGTGATTGAAAGAAAGTTTAGAGCATTCAAAATGTCTATGGCTTTTTTTTGCAATGATTGACAAAGAAAATCAGTAATCATCATGACATCATGCATCAAAAGCAAGCAAAACACAAAATCAAAACGTTTCATAGCCTTACTAGCACTCTTTGCTTCTCCTTGTACCTTATAACTTCCATTTGAAACCAAATCTGCAAGAGTCGTCCCATTAGCTCCATATAGTGTAATCAAACTTGATATAGAGCGAAGATGTGAACCCCAACGAGTAGCCCCTGCTCGTTGCAAAGTGTAAGCCTGATTAGCCCCCGTACCTGTCTCAAGTTCGCCAGTAGCCACTAAATCTGCAATTTCTTCCTCTCTAGTAACTTTTAAAGCTGAATGTCGTTTTGCAGAAGAATCAACAAAATTCACAATAAAATTTAGAGTAGAAAAGAATTCTCAAATGTCATGCACTCCTTTAGCTGCAGCATTCAATGTCAATTGCAAACGATGAGCAAAGCAATGCACATAATATGCATATGGACACTCTTCACGAAACAAAGCCTGTAAACCATTATATTCACCACGCATGTTACTAGCACCTCATATCCTTGACCACGCATATTCTGTACTAGAAGATTGTTTTGAGCAAGGACATTAGATATCACATTTTTCAAAGTTTGAGAACAAGTGTCTGCAACACTTATAACTTTGAAAAAATTTTCTCTAACAAACCCATGACAATCAACAAATCGAAGTATAATAGCCATTTGCTTCCTATTAGATGCATCAACCGCTTCATCAACGAGAATACAAAATTTGGCTAATCCAACTTCATCACGAATCTTGATTCTAACTTTGTTACCAAGAATGTTTGCAATTTGTCTTTGAATTACTGGAGAAGTATACTTAGCATTTGCAGGAGCATTATCTAAATTTTCTGAACTTCTATATTCATCCTCCCAAAAGACTTTAGAACTGCAGTAAAATTTCCACCATTAGATGAATCTGCCGACTCATGATTCCCTCTAAAAGCACATCGTTGGTTAGCTAACAACCTCACACTCTCTATAGTAGTAATATGCCGGAGCCGGTGAATTGCTATTTCTTGCGATGATTGTGTGTAAATGGCTCTTTCAATATGCTTAGATGGGTTTCTTAGAGTCTCCCACTTATGCATGACATCATTATGTGGTGAATTTAAGTTTCCTATATGACCAACCATACCAGATTGCTTCGACATAACATTATTCCAACCCTGAAAGCCATACTCAGTAAATGTTGGATGATGGGATGGATGTTTATCAAACAAGAAACAAGGGAAGCAATATGCTTTGTCCTTCTCTACAGAATACTCAAGCCAAGGCCAATCCTTAAACCATTTGTAGTTAAATTTTCGACCTTGACCTCCATCAAAAGAAGATGGATAATTGCTTAACTTAGGTTGATAAGGTCCTAAAACCACATAAGCTCTGCGAATATTGTCATGATCATTCAAAGGGTACATGAATATTGGATTTCTTATTCCTGGATCACGCTCAAGAGATGTAATATCAAAAATTTCAACTCTCTCAATTCTTTCATTATGACACTCTTCTACTACTGGTATAGATGGGGAAGAATCTAAAGGGACATCATTTACAAAATTCTCAGTCGCATGTCTACTCCCACTTCTACTCCCACTGCCACTGCCACTGCCACTGCCACTACCACTACCACTACCACTTGGAGGAGTCTCACTTGTAAACCATGAAAGAATATTTTTATACCGCTTGGGCTTTCGGTGATCCGTCATTATATTCAAAACCTATATATATATATATATATATATATATATATATAAATATCATTATTAAAATTATGTATATAAATTAAAGCAATAGAACTTTGATTATAAATTTATGATACATTTCAATATCAATTCTAAAGAAATAACTTAAAGATCAGTAGTTAAGTTTTCATATTTTGTCTTAACTCCTAACTCCCAAATATGTATGTCAAATAGAGCTCATCTCCATTTTATATAGGTAACACTGCCCTATTTCGACCAAAATAAAACAAGATCAGAGATTGAAAACTCACAATTTGGAGCCAATCAGCCAAAGCTTCAGCCTTCAGGTCTTCATATTTGAAAGCCAAGGACTGAACTTGAGGTTGTGGTCTTGTGGAAGGATTGCATTCGTTTGTCAATCCAATAAAACGCTCATCAATTTTAATTTTCCAATATCAATTTCATCCAAATTTGCTAGAGTGAAGGGAACTTCATACCTTTGAGCCTTGGAGTTTTAGCCAAATCTGCAAGAAAGCATAAAGAAATGAGGTACGGCAAGACTTGACAAATTTGGGACCTTGGGTGGTTGAATTAAGGGTTAGAACTGATAGAGTGAAGGGGCAAGGGGTCAAGAGATGCAAATTGAAGAGGAGAGTTGCTATTGCGACTCTGCGAGAGAGAGTGCGGCTGTTTCTTAAATTTTTAATTTTTTTTTGGCTGAGGGCTGGATAAATATATATACTTAGGTGTTTTTTGGCCCAAATCTCGGTTGGGCTGTAGCCCAACCAGCCCACAACGTGGCTATGTCCTTGGTTGTTATTGTATCACAAATATATGGGATTCAAGCAAAAAAGAGTTTTCATTTACTAATTTACTTCTCATTGATTTCTCCAAATAGTTACGGTTGTTGGAAGAAAATATTCATGATATTTTAGGATCAAAACATGCTTGTCCCACATCGATCCGATGAAGGCTGTAGGAGACAAGGTCGATCAGGTATAAAATAGGAGGTCTATAAAATAAAAAGGCCTCTTAGTATTTATCAGCTTAATATCTGATATGTGACCAGTGGCCACAAAGGTATATATATTAGCTAATTTAAGTAGCTTGCTACAATGGATCTCACAGCGCCCCTGAAGCTTAATTTAAACTATCGCTTGGGTTTGGCATAGCCACTATAGCCAGCTAGTTAAAACTTTTGTATTTGTCCAAATGACTTGTTGTAATATCCCAACTTTATATATCAAAAATGAATTTAAATTGAGAAATCTCTTTCTTCTCTTGGTGAATCAATATTAGCAGTTGTTTCTGCCTAAACCCGGGGGTCTTGGTAGACACTTGATGAATCCGACTCGATCTCCTGCAATCCTGCTTACTAAGGGGAATACCGGGCGGGCCGGCCTTCACCTCTCCGATGCTTAAGTTAGTATAGTTGGAATATATATAACCTGGGCACGTATGTAAGCAGGGAGGGAGACAAGTTACCTATTTATGGTGGTAGTCGAGGCCCATATATAGGTGGTTGAGGGTGAGGGCTGGCCTTGCCCTTCGATGTGGGACTGGTTCCCTTCTGTTTGGATATTCTGGTGCCCTCTTTGGCAGGCAGGCGCCCCTGGTCCCAGGACCCCTGAAGGCAGGATAGACCGCTGGGCCCCGAGGCCTGGTGCTGGTGCTCCGATCCTGAGTCCTGGGCCGGGCCCTGGTGTACTTGCCGCGGGTCTGTGGGCTTGCTGTAGCCCCTCTGCGGCTACTGTCAACAAGTCCCCCAAGTTCCCGGTCAAGTGCAATCTTGAATGGGGACTTATCTGTCTTGCTCTTGTCCCGCAGACCCGCGGGGTTACCAACCTACCGGTGCTCAGTCCCCCAAGTCCGCGTTAAAGATTGGGCGTGACCGAGGTGAGTATCTGGATCTTTGAATGGGCGTTCCTAAAGTATCGAAACGAGTCCCGGATGAACCATATTGGTGCGGGGCGGAGTTCATGGGAGCTCGACGGGCGTCCTGCCGTATCGGAACGAGTCCCGGATGGACTTGCAGACTAGCCTTCGGGGAGGCCTGTTGGTGCGTGGAATAGGCCAACAGGTGCCCGAAGGGTGTTATGGTCGCGCTGAGGCGTTGTTTTAACACTTGCTAGCTCTTCTCTGCTTTTGTTGTTTAAGCGTTGAGGTAATGTGCAGGTTTGTTAGCCTGCGGGGAGACTTGCTCTGTGTTAGAGAGACAATCTGCCCAGTGGAGTGGAGTTGAGATAACGAGTCTCGCCATGTATCCCCAAGGGTATCACAGTTCAGTGTGATGCAGGGTTTTTATCCTGCTGGACAAGAGTACATTGGTTAGATGTAAGCTCGCCCGGGTTTATAAAGCCCATGCGTTTGGAAGCCTCGCGTTGTTGCTGGCTCGTCCCTGCCCGTAGGCGTAGGGAATGACATCCGGTAGAATATTTTGGAGCTGGTTGAATGTCACATGCCCGGTGGAATGCCATAGTGCTGGGCGGATCTCGATCGGGCGGGCTGCCATATCGGGGTAAGTCCTCCAGTGAACTGGCATTCAGCCGGTGTAAGTAACCGTGACACGTCATGGTGTCGGGTTGATTCGAAGTTTGACCTTTGTGGAGCGAGGAGAGGGGACGCCTCGTTGCGTGCTCCTTGCTTACTAACTGTTGTTTGTGGGTGGGGCATGTGGCTGACATGCAATGAAGGGGGAGCCCATCAGTTCCATCATTTTATGATGGCATGGGGTCTTTTATTGATGCCGTGGACATGTGTCGGCAGGGGGCGGACTGAGATGGAGGGGATCGACGGCTGGGGTTGCCTGACCTTTGTTGTTGCCCTATTTATCGTCTCATCTACTTTCTTCCTGCCGCACTTTGCTTTCTGCTCTCCTCTTCCATCTTTCGGCAGAACTGAACTTTTGTTTTGAGGTTTAATGGCGTCTGGGAGGTCTGCGCATTATGGCAGTGGCGTTCGTGGGCCTAGGAGGCACGAGCTGCGGGATGGTGATGGGACGATTGTCTGTGACGAAGCAGTCAGAAGTATGGACGAGAGGGAGATTAGGGAGTTTCGGTCGAGGTGGGATATCAACTCTTCCGTTAAACTTCGAGGCTTGCATCCCGGCGAGCTGGCCTGTAATCCGGAGCCGGGCTGGGTCGCCGTTTTTGATGACCAGTTCCGCAACGGTCTATCGCTGCCGTTGCCGGGATTTGTCCAGTACATGCTGAGCTCACTGAATCTTTCCCCAGCCCAGCTTCCGAGCAATCAGTGGAGGCAGTTGCTTGGGCTTGGGTGCCTGTTCTGTTTGAGTTATATGGACTGGCCCACAGTTAATGAATTTCGGGCGCTGTACCGGATTTCTTACTGCAGAAAGGGCCAGTGCCGTGGTTGCGTGAATTTTGCCACGCGGGAGCATGGTGCTGCCATTACGCATCTGCCGGCGACGGTTTTGGATGGCTGGAGGAGGTCGGTGGTGCTGGCCGGTGGTAAGTGGCAGCGGACCTGGAGGGGTTATCAAGTGCCCGGGGCATATCAACCGATCGGGGACCAGACCTATGAATTGGAGAACCTGGAGAAGCAACGGTTATTCCGTTTGTTTTATGGCTGGGACCATGATAGCCGGAGCACCTATAATTTCACTCGGTGGAACGTGCTGGAGGTGCTGGGGATGGGGAGAAAACCTACTAACGGTCCTCGGCCCGCGCTTAAAGTTGAGGAGACTATCGAGCCGGATGAGGAGCTGATAGCAGCGCGGTTGATGGAGATAGGGGAGGAGGCCGCAAAAGTCGTTCTTGACGTGGCTACCCAGAAGCGTACGGAGCATGCAAGGCCGGTGCCGCTAGTGTTCTCGGACGCTCATTATGGGAGGCGGCCGGGCGGTGAGAACAATTCTCCACTCCGCATTCGGGAAGTGCGGGCGGAGGGCCTCCCGGGGCCAGACCCTGTGGCGCGGCAAATGGCAGTGCGTACCTCGCGGGAGAGGGAATCGGTGGTTTTGCCCGAGAACCGTCGAAGCAGCCACAGTGAAAGTCCGGCAAAGAGAGCGAGGGTATTTGATGCGGGGGCGTCAAGCTCAGCTGGGCCGACGGGGCGAGCCATAGTCCCGACTGTGGAGGCGGGTGGTCGCAGGACTCAGGAACCGGAATCCGTTCGTAGCTCTGGTGGTGGATTTAGCAGGCTTGTGGCTGGTATAATCGAAACCTTGGGGCTCGACCGGGAGGGGTCCTGGACTGAAAATCCGGGTGAGAGTATGGCGGAGCCCGTGGGACTGGCTTTACAGGTAAATGTGTTTCTGTGAGTCCTCTTCCGTGATGTGACATGAGCTGATGCTCCTTTTGCTTTCTTTTTTTGGCAGCTGGCTCAGAGGTTTTATGTCGCCGGCCCCAGAATGGAGGCTGCCGCTGTCCTGGAGAAGCGGGTGGAGGAGCTGGGTGTTAAGGTGGGTGTGGCGGAAGCCGAGCTTGCGAAGGAAAGGGGGGAAGGCGGCCGGCTGAGCGCGGAACTCGTGCGGGAGAGAGAGGAAGCCAGCCGACTGCTTGCCGCCCGTGATGGGAGGATTGTTGAGTTGGAGGCAAAAGTGTTGGAGCTGCAGGCCCAAATGACGGCGGTCGTTCGGGGACGGGAGAGGCTGGTGGAATCCGAACTTGCTGAAGTGGCCGATAAGGCCGTTGACGAGTTTCGGGAGTCGTCAGATTTTGAGGAGATGCTGGAGAAGGCTCGTACGGAGGGTATAAGTGACGCCTATCTGGAGTGGCGGGAGAAAGGGTGGCTCGACGCCGAGCGGATGGAGGCTGACATAGCCCTGATCGTGATGAGGGAGCAGGAGCGGGAGCTAAAAGGTGGCGGGTCGGGGGTTGTGGGTTCCGGGAGTGCTAGCTAGGGGTGTGTTCTGTACATATATCCTGTAATTGGTGTAGTCTCTTTAATGTCATAACTGCACATTGCAATGCTTGCCAATTACACTTTCGTTCCTTTACGATTGCTACTATTTAGGGTAAAAGCGTAGGTGTTCGATATTCCACGGCCTGGTAGAATAGATGCCCGTTGCGTCTATGATGTGGAATGTTGCCGGGCCTACGGCCGCGGTGATCTGGTAGGGTCCCTCCCATGTTGGCTGCAAGGCCAATGGCTTTTTCTGGACCTTCCTCATGACCCAGTCGCCGACTTGCAGCTTTCTTTCCCGGACCCTTCTATCGTAGTACCGGGCGACCCGCTGCTTGTAGGTTTGGTTTCGCAAGTGCGCTCGGTCGCGCCGCTCCTCGATGAGGTCCAGGTTGAGTAGTAAGCCGTCGGCGTTTGTGTCGGCGTCGTAATTCTCGACCCTGCCGCTGGGTATCTCAGTCTCCACAGGGAGCACTGCTTCACTCCCGAATGCCAAGCAGAACGGGGTCTCTCCTGTTGCCTCTGCTGCTGTTGTCCGGATGGCCCATAATACCGCGGGGAGTTCCTCGGCCCAGCATCCCTTTTTGGCATCCAGTTTCTTTTTAAGAAGAGTTTTGATAATCTTATTGACCGCTTCTGCCTGGCCGTTGGTCTGCGGGTGTGCTACCGAGGCAAATAGCATCCGGGTCCCCAGGGAGGCTGTGTACTGGATGAGATCTGCGTTGTTGAATTGCGTCCCATTATCCGTGATAATAGTCTGCGGCACCCCAAACCTACAGTAGATGTTTTTCCACAGGAATTTCTTAACCCGTTCCTCAGTGATCTTTATCAACGGTTCTGCCTCGACCCATTTAGTTTGGTAATCCACTGCCACAATGGCGTACTTGTATTGTCCTACTGCCACGGGGAAAGGGCCGATGATGTCTAATCCCCATTGTGCGAAAGGCCAAGGTGCCAACAGGATTGATAATGCGACTGCCGGGGCACGAGGTACCGAGGCGTACATGTGGCATTTGTGGCAGCCGCGTGATATTTTCCTGGATGCTGCCGCCATATCGGGCCAGAAATATCCCGCTCGGAGTGATTTGTGGGATAATGACCTTGCGCCGGAGTGATTACCGCATACCCCTTCGTGGATCTCTCGCATGATTGCTTCTCCTGCCTCCTTAGTCACACACCTCAGCTGGGGGAAGCTGTGGCCCCTTCGGTATAATTGGCCGTTAATGAGGCCATACCGGGCACACCGGAGGTGCAGCCTCCTGGCTTCCACCGCATCCTGGGGGCTGGTTTTGTCGGTCAGATACTTGACTATTGGGTCCATCCAGCTCGGTGGTACCTGTTCTACCGCGAATATTTCGGAGATGGTCTTGCTTATACTTGGCTTTTGGAGGGTCTCGATTTTAGCTCTCCGGTACTCTGGGGGGTAGTTTCCGGTTGCTAGCCTCGCAAGGGCGTCTGCATGCCTATTTGCATCCCGGGGAATATGTTGGATCTTGGTGCCGCGGAAGAACCCGATCAGTGTTTTGGCCAAAGCCTGGTAGGAGGATAGCTGAGGATCTTTAACCTCGAACACCCCGTTCATCTGGTTGACTACCAAGCTAGAGTCGCTGTATATGTCCATGGATGAGATTCCCAGCTCCTTGGCCAGTTGCATACCGGCTATGAGGGCCTCGTACTCGGCAGCGTTATTGGAGGTGGTAAAAAGGAACCGTAGTGCATACTCGTACGATTGGCCGTCGGGCGAGATTATCAGGACCCCGGCCCCACTCCGTTTGGCGGTTACGGAGCCATCCACGTAAAGTTTCCAGCCGGTTGGCAGGTCTGGTTCGATCTTGGCGGTTTGTTCTGCCCCTGCGTCCTCGAGCGGGGCGGGATGGTCTTCTACCGCCATTGGGGTGAGCTCACATATGAAGTCCGCAGCAGCCTGTCCCTTGATGGCTGTTCGTGGGGCATAGGTGATGTCGAATTCCCCTAATTCGACTGCCCATCGCACGAGCCTCCCGCTGGTGTCTGGCTTTTGCAGGATCTGCCGCAGGGGGTGGTTGGTATATAAGGTGATGGAATGAGCCTGGAAATAGTGCCGGAGCTTCCTGGCGCTAACAATCAAGGCTAGAGCCAATCTCTCTATATCGGGGTACCGGCCCTCGGCTCCTGTAAGTCCCTTTCCCGCGTAGTATACCGGAAGTTCGAGCGTGCCCTCTTTTCTGACGAGAGCGGCGGAGACGGCGGCTGCGGATGCGGCTATGTAAAGGTACAACATTTCTCCCGGCAGTGGTTTGGATAGGAGAGGAACTGCAGCCAGGTATGCTTTGATGGACTGGAACGCTGCCTCATGCTCCGCAGCCCAGAGTATCTTCCTGGTTTGCTGTGCCTTGAGTAGTTTAAAGAACGGGACGCACTTATCGGTTAAACGGGAGATGAATCTGGCCAGGGCGGCCAACCGGCCGGTCAAGATCTGGACCTGGTTTCTCTCTCCTGGTGTTTCCATATCAAGGATTGCCTGGACCTTCAGCGGGTTGGCTTCTATCCCTCGCTGGCTGATGATGTGCCCTAGAAAAAGACCCTCTGAAATCCCGAAAAGACACTTCTTCGGGTTCAAGCGCATTCCGAATTTGAGCATTTTACCGATGACCACGGCCAAATCCCGGACGTGGGCCCCCGCAGTTAAGCTTTTGACCAACATGTCATCAACGTAAACTTCCACGGTTTTGCCCATCTCTTGTTCCAGCATTTGGTTCACCATCCGTTGGTAGGTGGCGCCGGCGTTTTTTAGACCGTACGGCATCCTCTTATAGCAGTAGGTGCCTCGGTCGGTTGTGAATGACGTGTGTTCTTCATCATCTGGGTGCATCCGTATCTGGTTGTACCCGGCGTAGGCGTCCATGAAGCTGAGCAGCTTGAAGCCGGATGTGGAGTCAATGAGCTGATCAATCCGAGGGAGCGGGAAGCTGTCCTTTGGGCATGCCCGGTTTAGATTAGTGAAGTCCACGCACATACGCCACTGACCGGCTGCCTTCTTCGGTACCATGACCGCGTTGGCGAGCCAGCGCGGGTACTGGACTTCCCGGATGAAACCTATGCCCATGAGTTTCTGCACTTCTTCTCTAATCGCCTCATATTTTGCCGGGCTGAAAGACCTCCTCTTTTGCCTCGTCGGGGGGACGCTGGGTAATGAGTTTAGCCGGTGAACGGCTATCTCTGGGGATATGCCCGGCATGTCTTCGTAGGACCATGCGAAAACCGAACTGTGGGCCCGGAGAAAGGCGATGAGTTCTTCCCTGACGACCGGGTCGAGTTGTGTCCCTATCACTATGCTTCGGTCCGGGTGGTCTTTGGAAATACAGATGGCTTCGGTTTCCTCCACGGCCGAAGGTCGCTCTGGTTTCTCGGTGAACGTGAATCGCCTAACTCTACCTGGAGCGATGTCATCACGGGGGTCAAGACTCAGATCCGGCGCTGGTACTTGCTGAGCGGTTGTAAAGACCTCGGCCCGCTTCCTCCCGTGGGTCAGGGCTTCTGCGTAGTACTTACGGGCGATTCTCTGGTCCCCGCGTATAGTTATAACTCCGGCTGGTGAAGGCATTTTCAACATCAGCATGTGGCCGGCAATGAACGTTTTGAGCCTCCATAACCCTGGCCGACCGATTATACCATTGTACGACGACAGGCAGTCGACGATGATGAATTCCAAATGCTCTGTTTTCGTTCTGTCTCCCTTGCCGAAAATGATTGGTAGGTAATCGGATCCTAGAGGCTGGACTACCTCACCGGAGAAGCTTATCAGCGGCTCGTTATCCTGGGATAACTTGTTCCTCCCTCTTTGCAATCCTCGGTACGCGTCTCGGAACATTACGTTGACAGAGGCTCCGGTATCGATCAGCATACGACTGGTTATCCAGTGGTCTATTTGGACCGTGATAAGGAAGGGGTCGGTGTGCGGTTGGATCACATCCTCCGGCTCTTCATCCTCATAGAAGGTGACCGAGTTCCATCCGGTTTTAGCGGCTTGGACGCTTCGTTCTCTGAAGGCGTAAATCTCCCTCCCCCGGATTGATCTTAGGCACCGCTTCTTTGAGCTCCGGGTGAGCTGACCGATATGGTCCCCACCGTGGATCATGTTAATGCTCCCGTGTACCTCGATCCACCCGGGGGTTCGTGTGCATATGGTCCCTATCGGCCGAGCTCGCGGTCGGTCCGCCCTGGGGCTGCCGGGGCGGGCTTGGTCTTGTACGACCGTCTTCTGCGGTTTCCGATCTGGGATCCGAAGGTCCGGTTCATAGGGTTTTCTTGCTGGCGATGGAACCGGGGCCCGTGGTGTCCGCTCTGCTGACACAGCTACCTGGATCCGAGCTGGGTGCCCAAAAGGTGGTCCTCTTCCTGGTCGGGGATCATTGTCGCTGCTTCGCCGGGGTTGCCACTCCTTTCGCGCTTCTATCCCCCTGGCGGCTACAGGTACCCGGCTGATATGTAGCCGCCCGGCTTTGCCTCCGTGAGTGGATGGCGGTATGCCATCTGAGATCCGCTTGGGCGCCTTGTTCCCATATGTCTCTTGTTCTGCCTGAGCATGCCTAACGGCCACGGTCATCAGCTCGTCGTACGCCAGCGGCCCCTGCGCTTGTAAGTCAGTTCCCCAGCTCTTAATCCTTGCTTGAAGGCCATCCCCGCAATCCTCTTATCCAAGTTTCTTACCCCGGACGTGGCGACCTGCCACCGGTTAACGAAGGCGCGTAATGGTTCGTGGTTAGCCTGCATGCAATCGAAGAGGACCGTCGATGGCTGGGCTGTCGTGGCTTTAAGGACGAACCGGCCGACGAACCTATCGGCCAACTGTGCGAAAGTTTCGACCGAGTCCATCGGTAGCTCGTAGAACCAACCCAGTGCCTCCCCTACGAGCGTTTCTCGGAACATGTTGCAGCTCACGGCATCCGAATAGGCCCTAGCGCTTGTTTTTGACTTGAAGCTATCCAAGTGCCGGTACGGGCAGCTTGTTCCCGAGTATGTCAACTTCAGAGGCCTTTGGTCGCCAGATCCCCCCGTTTCCCGGATCCGGCGTGGGAAGGGTCCAGTGCGCTCGGTAAACCGCGCGCCGTCCTGCGGTCGTCCCGCCTTCCGCTCGCTGGTCTCCATGCGGCTTTTTATGTCCGATACCGAAGCGGAAAGTGCCTCGATCGTTCGCGCGGTGGAGCTATCCCGCTCATCTGAGGCCTGATCTGCGCGGTACGGGAGCTTGACTGGGCCGGAATCTTTCAGAGCCTCTGAGAAGAGGGGCACGGGCATATGGACGGTCTTCCTCCTGCCCGTAGGCAGCCCTATCTCGAGATGCGGGAATTCGCTAGCCTTGCTCGCCATGTGCGAGGCCGCCCGAGGAGTACCCAGCTGGCCTTCTCGCTCCAGGGTCGCTAACAGGGCGGTGGTTACTGCCTTCAGTTCCCGACTTCGGGCCTCTGCTTTTAACCGATCCTGATCGCCCTCCTTTCGCAATCGCTCAATTTCTGCCTTCATCTTTCTTATTTCCCCTGCTCCCACTGGGTCGGGATTCTCTGAGACTTGACGATCGTGAGCCTTGTTCTGAATAGGAGGAAGTGCGAACCTCGCACCGACCTCGGCCTTTATGCTACGGGCCGGGCCGGGGAACTGAATTCGCGCTTCCGGACTTCCTTTGCGGTCGGGGGAAAGAACGAACCTCGCACCGATCGCGGCCCCTGCGTGTGGGGCCCGGTCGGGGAACTGAATTCGTCCTTTCGATCCTTCCGTGCTTGTCTCTATCTTTCTTCTTTCCATGGCTTCCGGACTGTGGTTTTAGCGATCTCTTTAAAGGGTCCCCAGGGCCCTGCTTTCCGGCACAGCGACACTGACTTTTTGAACGAGTTCCCACAGACGGCGCCAATTGTTTCTGCCTAAACCCGGGGGTCTTGGTAGACACTTGATGAATCCGACTCGATCTCCTGCAATCCTGCTTACTAAGGGGAATACCGGGCGGGCCGGCCTTCACCTCTCCGATGCTTAAGTTAGTATAGTTGGAATATATATAACCTGGGCACGTATGTAAGCAGGGAGGGAGACAAGTTACCTATTTATGGTGGTAGTCGAGGCCCATATATAGGTGGTTGAGGGTGAGGGCTGGCCTTGCCCTTCGATGTGGGACTGGTTCCCTTCTGTTTGGATATTCTGGTGCCCTCTTTGGCAGGCAGGCGCCCCTGGTCCCAGGACCCCTGAAGGCAGGATAGACCGCTGGGCCCCGAGGCCTGGTGCTGGTGCTCCGATCCTGAGTCCTGGGCCGGGCCCTGGTGTACTTGCCGCGGGTCTGTGGGCTTGCTGTAGCCCCTCTGCGGCTACTGTCAACAGCAGTCGACTTTGATTTTGGCCACGAAGAGAAAGTAAATGCATTCGCAAGAAATGAGAATTGGATTATAATGGAACTCGATCGACAACAAAATGGAATATATGTAGCTGGAATCATGAGTAGGATTGAGTGAGCGCAATAAGCTACGAGGACATATACAAACAAGTTCAATAGACAAGTTTTGGGCATAGTAGGATGATTTGAGTTCGAAGGGCAATTGATACACTTGAGGACTTGGTTACATCGCTTAGGTACACTACTAGATTTGACAGAATAGCCGACGAAATTATTTTCGTCAGCGATTCCTTTTACCGACGAAAATTTCGTCGGCTATAATTCGTCGGTAAAAGCCCGTCGGTAAAAGTAATGGCCGACGAAAAAAACGATATCGTCGGCCATTCCAACCTTGGCCGACGAAAATGATTTCGTCGACCAAAGCTTGGCCAAATATCCGACGAAATTCGTCGGCTATTTTCGAGTATGGCCGACGATTTCGTCGGAATATATTAATATTTTAAAGTTATAGCCGACGAAATTTGGTTTCGTCGGCTATTTGTTCTGAAGTATAGCTGACGATTTGGGCTATTTCGTCGGAATATATTAATATTTTAAAGTTATAGCCGACGAAATAATGTCAATTTCGTCGGCTATAACTGCATTTTGGGCAAAAAAAATTACCGGTTAGGAGGAGGAGAAGGAGGAGGAGGAGGCCGGAGGAGGAGGGGAAGGAGGAGGAGGAGAGAAAAAAGGCGGGAGGAAGCGATTTAAAAGATTTAGAAGGAGAATAGCCGACGATTTAAAAGATTTCGTCAGCTATACTTTGGAAGATCAACAGCCGTCGGATCTGAGCCATCCAACGGCGGACAATAAAAAGGCGCGGATCGCAAGAGTTTAGCCGACGAAATATAATTTTCGTCGGCTAAACTTAGAGAATAGCCGACGATTTACAATATTTCGTCGGCTATTCTATGAACATCGTCGGCTATACTTTGAAAACATATTAAACTGCCGTTTTGAGGCCCTAAACGAACTCGAAAGCCCGAAAAGGCCCACACATCCGTCACATCGTAGCAAAGCTACGAGTTTGATTCCTGGCGTCGTTCCCTTTCCGGAATGGTATTACAATCGTCATTCGGACGCCGGACGCCAAATCTGCAGTAAACCGGGTTTTGACTTGCAACGGTCAATCTACTCTTCAACGCCAAATCTACTCTTCAACGGTCAATCTAGTTTCAAATCAATGAGACGCAACTAATCATATAAAAATTTTACAAAATTGATTTAACGTCAGGCTACCCATAGGAAAACGAAAGTAAAAAACAGTTAACCGCAACATTCGGCACACAGATTTTGTCGGAATCTTGTCATTTTTCAACTGTAGCCGTATTTCATTATTTCGGTCATATCTTATTTGACGACATATTTGCATTTGAAGAGTGTACGTATAGTAACTATTTGAAACTATACATTCACTTAAACACTTAGTAAACAAGTTAAGGAACATTAGTGCATATGTTCCGATTTTGAATCTAAAAGTTTGGAAAATCTATTCCAACCGTCAGATATCACCGTTAAGATTAAATACATGTATGAAAAAAAAAATCCAACTATATCTGACAATGTTAAAGGCTCGATCGGGACGGTCAACCGGGTGAGTCAACCCTTTAAACGCTTAGAAATGGTAATTGGCCTGTCTAAATGACGTTTTTTGGTCTGACCTTCAACAGATAATAGTTTCAAATCGATGAGACGCAACTAATCGTATAAAATACCCACAGATTTTTCACTCTTTCTCCCGTTTTTTTTCGTTTTTTTTTTAAATAAGCAGCTGCTGTCTAGATCTGAAAATATATAGACTTATAGCCGACGAAAATGCCAATTTCGTCGGCCAAACTTTCAAAAGTTTTCATCGGCTAAAGTTTCAGAGAAAGGCCGACGAAAATTCAAATCGTCGACTAAAATATGAATATAGCCGACGATTTTTTGAAATTACCAACGAAAAAAAAAATCGTCGGCCATTCTAGGGGAATAGCCGATGATTTTTTTTTTTTAGCGACGAAAATTATATGTCGTCGGCCGTTTTTTTTTATTTCGTCGGGAAAAGCCTTTTTTCTGGTAGTGGTAGTATATATATATATATATATATATATATATATATATATATATAACATCTCCACCATTTAATCTTTATATTTATATGAGTATATCATATCTGACAATTTTAATACCATTTGATAATCATTATAACATTCAAAATTGAAATTTAAAATTAAGAAAATGAACAATTCAAGTTTGACAGATTTCACACGTTCACTGATTTCATCTAGTTAGATGCCTTAACATCACCATTTTGGCTAAAAGCTTACATGAATAATCTACACATACAAACCTAGTAATTGAACGGTGGAGATGTGAAAATGTGATCAATAAGTTGGCCTAATAACCGATCTGTTGGTGCTTAAATCCGGAAAACTAAACAACAAGCATAATATTGATAAATCGAAACAAGGTTTATAGTGGTTCGTCATGCCATTAGGGTGCATGACTACGTCCACTTAGAATACACTATGATTTGCCAATAAGCCATGCAGAATTATAAGTGTGGAATGGCAAGCATTCAATTATCCAATCCTCTAATCATCTAGGGAAAGCCTTTCTTTTATAACTAAGGAAGACTTCCTCCTACATCATGTTTCCGATGTGGGACAAATATACAAAATTTCTACCCACGAAGCTTCTTGGGAAGCACAGGAGCATGTCTTTCGGGTGCGACACCGATGATCTTCCACAATGGTGCGGTAGCCGAGATGTCGGGCTATTGGATACATGCCGAAGACAGGACCCACCACGCCGGTTAGACGATCTACGAGGTCATTGCTTATGATTGACGGTGTACCCTATATGGTATCAACACGATCCTTTAAAATAAATAAAATAAGAGAACATCTGTGCAAAATTTCATCCAACTTGATAATCGTTTGACATTTCATTATGGTGATTTACACAAACATTTTAGGTTGAACATATTTGGTTTGTTCATAGATTTAATATAGCTTTGATCCATTACCAGTAACCAAATTAGATGAAATTTTACAGAAATGATCTATATATTAGGTTCTAACATCTGAATGGTGGAGATGTGGAAATATGACCGAAAAATGTGTCAAAAAAAGAACTTCGCACGTTAATTTCAGAGCAAATGTTCGCTCTGGATAGGAACTGTATATATATATATATAGGATTTTTTTCAGGTGCGGACGTCCGCACCGTGCGGATGCGGCGTTTCCGGCCACCGGCGAGGCGGCGACGCCGTATCCGGCCACTGGGCTTTGCTCGCCCCGGCCCGGCGACCCTTTCTGTGCCGGCCGGAATCTGCATTTTTGCAGAAAAATGCAGAATACTGTTCATTTTTCTGCAAAAATGCAGATTCCGGCCGGCGATGGAGCTCGGGCCGGCACAGACGGGGTCGCCGGCGTAGGGGGAGCAAAGCCCACCGGCCGGATACGCCGTCGCCGCCTCACCGGTGGCCGGAAACGCCGCATCCGCACCGTGAACAGTGTGTGCGGACGTCCGTAGCCGAGAAGCTCTGTATATATATATATATATATATATATATATATATATATATATATATATATATATATTAGTCTCTATCCAGAGCGGGGCTATTTATTTGATCCACTTTCTGATCAAATTTCTATATATATATATATATAGTTCATATTCAGAACGAACATTCGCTTTGAAATTAACGTGCGAAGTTCTTTTTTTGACACACTTTTAAGTCATATTTCCACATCTCCACCATTCAGATGTTAGAACCTAATGTATAGATCATCTATGCAAAATTTCATCCAACTACACACTTTTTTTTACCTTTCCTTATGGCGATTTACTAAAATTGTCAAGGTTGAACATATTCGGTTTGTTCATTGATTTAATATAGTTTCAACACTTTAACGGTAACCAAATTAGATGAAATTTTCTAGAAAATGATCCATACATTAGGTTCAATCATTTGAATGTGGAGATGTGAAAATATGACCGAAAAGTGTGTCAAAAAATAAACTTCGCATGTTGATTTCAGAACGAATGTTCGCCATATATATATAAGTCTGCCGCTGCATGTAAGTTTGCTTTCATATTTCAAAGATTCATGCGTCCTTTTGTAGTAAATTACAAAGTAGCACCCGACCAAATTTACAAACACAAATAACTCACTTATAATAATTTTTAAACAATAAATGACATAAGTCTGGCCCAAAATCGAGTGAACCCAAAACTGATTGAATAATTAATTAAGGCTGTAATGCCTAAAATGTCACTGATTTCGCCAAAATTACAATGTTGTCACTCTCTACTAAGTACTAACTGACGAGTTTCTCTCTCCTCATTTTAAAGTTATTTCTTGCAATTTTAAGTTTTCCGGCCAAACCGTCTACAATTTGGAGAAGATTCAAACTACAAAATTGTTTTTCATCTCATGAGATTTTATTTGAATACAATGTTGCATATATTTTGAGAAACTTTGAAATTTCGAATTTCAACCACCACGAGCCACAGTAGCAGGTTAGTAGGGTTGACAGTAACAGCTTGCCTCAGAGTTGACAGTAACAGCAATTTTTAAGGTCAGCAACGACATCTAAGTTCACGATCAACAGTAGCATCTAGTTTATCTATCGACAGTAGCATATAGTTTATCTATCGACAGTAACATTTAGATTCTCTATCGACAGTAGCAACTATAATTTATTTATCCACAATAGCAGTTAGCTTCTCTATCCACAGTAGCAGCCTTACGATTGGTAAGGTTGTAAGAAGAAGACTAAACACATATATAAATAGTAGCAGTAGCAGGGATGGAAACAATAGTATCAAAAACTTCTCAATCGCAGTCGCTAGTAGCAGCCATGCCACTTCCCAAACGACAGTAGCAGATTAGCAGTAACTTCCTAATCAGTAGTAGCAGTGTCTTCCCAATCAGCAGTAGCAGAAGCTTTCCAGTCAACAGTAGCAACGATTTTCCAATCGACTGTAGCAGCTATATAGTCAGTAGTAGCAGAACCTTCACAGTCAATAGTAGCAACGACTTCCTAATCGATAATAACAGCTATATTGTCGGCAGTAGCAGCTACGTACATTCACGATCAACAATAGCAGCTACATTCACGATCAACAGTATCAGTTAGATTTGCAATAGACAGTAGCAGCTAGCTTTGCAATAGACAGTAGCAGCTAACTGCTTTGTAATAGACAGTAATAGCAATTGTGACTAAATGCATGCTTATAAATATTAAGGGCAAAAGAGTAAATTAATTGATAACATGTGGCAGCTTGTCATGCACATGGTACTGATTTGTAAATTTTTGTCCTAATTTGTTCAATTGAATATGTATGTGATTTATTTGTTAAACAAATTATTGACATGCACTTTTTTGTAGTTTGTTATATTTTTTTTAGTCCATTCTAGTAATCCACGTATGTCGATCACCAAAATAGATTTAGAAGGTTCAAAGTATAACTATGCATAGCCGTTTCTGGCCCTGCTTAAACAAAACATAACTAGGTATTGCTAATTATTCGGTCCATTAGTGGAATTAGGCTAGGGTTTTATGTCTTTTGTTATTTAGAACTGAATGCCGAGGAGTGAGGAAGGTCTGCGTGTATCGTAGTTGTGAAGGAAGGGACCTGACAGTCCCGATTTGGCAAAGAGACTTTTTCTGAAACAGTGAAACCTGCGATCAACAAAAGTCGTGGAAAGGTCGTATGAATTTGTGGCATGGCTTCCCCTAAAACCAAACTAGGGGTCGAGAGAAACTTTCGTGCCACAGTATCGACAGTTTGACACAGTTCGATCAACGCACAAAACACTGACTGAACGCGTAGGTCATTAGATACTTAGCTACACTTAATGCTTACCTCCTATAAAACCAAACCAGAACCATAGGTAATCGAAAACAGCAACTGAAATTTAATAACACTTTCGTCATCCATCTTTCTGTGAGAAACACTGGTTGACAAGAGAAGGGTTGATGGGAGAGAAAGCAGTGAAGACGGAGGATGTGCCGACCGGAGATAAGATAAGAGAGATGCGCAGGGTAGACTCCCTCAATATCGAGGCCGGAAAAGTTTCCGATTTCAATGCACATGGAGCAAAGGTACCAGAACATCACCTGATCATCACTTGTTTTTCCTTTAAGAGGAGGCTAGAAATTGTGCTGAATTTTTTCTTTCCTGCAGCATAGTTGGAAATCCACATTGAGTTTAGCAATACAAAGTGTGGGGGTTGTGTATGGGGATATAGGGACTTCTCCACTCTATGTTTACTCGAGCACTTTCCCTAATGGTATTAAAGAAAAGGATGACATTCTAGGGGTGTTGTCTATCATCATCTATACCATTTTGTTCGTGCCTTTGATGAAGTATGTCTTCATCGTCTTGTGGGCGAATGACAATGGGCAAGGTACGTAACTAATCAATCAAGTTGCATATGTTAAAAAGGCGACAAGCGTGCTCCTTAGATTATCATTGAACCTATATTATCTCAATTTAATCACTTTTAAGGTGTTGAGTTTTAATCACAAAAGGTCTCGATATAATTAGATATTATCTACTTACTTATAAGTTGTATTTTATTTGTCACTTTTCTGATGCGAGATCTCTCCTCTTCAACAGGTTCAAATTCTCATTCTTCATTTCTTTGAAGGGTTTACCTAATTGCTAATTGGTCTTATGCAGGTGGAACATTTGCAATGTATTCTTTGATCTGCCGGTATGCAAAGGTGAGCTTCATTCCAAATAATCAGCCAGAGGATAGGGAGCTATCCAACTACAGACTGGACAAACCGTCGAGCGAGTTAAAACGAAGCCAGGCGATCAAGAAGAGTCTGGAGACAAGTAGACTTGCCCAGAATGTACTTTTTCTTTTCACCATTACCGGAACATCCATGGTAATCGGAGATGGTGTTCTTACTCCATGCATTTCAGGTAATTGATCATTAGCTAATTAAGTTACTTTGCATCACATAATTAAACTAAATGTTTTTGGAGTACAACAAACATAGATCTGATATTATGATTGTGCCTGAGCAGTTCTTTCAGCGGTGAGCGGGTTGCAGAGCGGGGTCAAGGAACTAGACCAAAGTAAGTATCATGCCTTTCATACCACTATATTTGATCAAAATTAAATAAAGGTTAGGGTTTCACCAACCTGTGTGACCAAATAAAATTAGACACGCACATAAAAGAACTCATGGTTATATGTTAACTGAGTGAAAAATCGGTGGATGATGACCATGCAGATACTGTTGTGTGGATTTCTGTAGCAATCTTGATCCTTCTTTTCGTCGTTCAACAGTTTGGGACTGATAAAGTGGGCTTCACTTTTGCTCCTATTATCATGTTGTGGTTTCTATTTCTGACTGGGACTGGAATTTACAACTTGTTCAAACACGACATTACTGTATTGAAAGCTTTCAATCCATGGTACATCGTGACATATTTCCAAAGAAATGGCAAAAGTGCTTGGATTTCCCTTGGCGGAGCAGTTCTCTGCATCACCGGTAATGAAGTAATTAATTATGTCCTATAAAACCCCATCTGTATTCATGTAATTAATTAGAGTTGTGCATTTGAGTGATTAATGACATTACATGAGAAATGCTTGACCAGGGACTGAAGCCATGTTTGCTGATCTGGGTCACTTCAGTGTCCGAGCAATCCAAGTAATTAAGTTGTTAAACTTGAGTACCATTTATACATATACTTCATATTTCAAACACTGAAAATTTCTTTCTGTTCTTCACTACTTGCGCACAGGTCAGTTTCACTTTCTTCACATTTCCCACTATACTGTTCGCTTATATCGGACAATCGGCATACCTCTCTAAGCACCCAGAAGATGTGGCCACCACTTTCTACGCCTCAATACCAAGTGAGGTTTAAGATAACATTTTTTTCATCAGCAGTTCTAACATGCTTATTTAGTTCCCCTAGTAATATCCAAAATTTAATTTACATGCAGAACCTATATACTGGCCAACATTCGTTGTTGCAGTATTTGCTGCCATCATTGCGAGCCAAGCTATGATCACCGGAGCATTCTCAATCATCACACAGGCCTTAGCCATGGGTTGCTTCCCTAGAGTCAAGATTGTTCACACCTCTGCCAAGAACGAGGGCCAAGTCTACATTCCTGAGCTCAACTACATGATCATGATAGCCTGCGTGATCATCACCGTCAGTTTCAAAACCACTGAGAAAATTGGCAATGCTTATGGAATCGCGGTGGTCAGTGTCATGTGTATCACGACGTGCATGATCACTCTAATCATGTTAGTCATATGGAAGACCAGCATCTTTCTGATTGCCATCTTCTTCGTGGTGCTCATTACAATCGAAGGGGTTTACCTATCTGCAGTCCTCTTCAAATTCGTGGATGGCGGTTACCTTCCTATGCTCTTGGCTGTTGTCCTCATGGCAACCATGGCAACTTGGAATTACGTGCACAAACAAAGTTACATGTTTGAGGTCAAGAACAAGGTTTCTACCGAATACTTGAAGCAACTGGCCTCAAACCCCGACATACACCGCATCCCTGGAATGGGATTCTTGTATTCGGATCTCGTCCAGGGCATTCCTCCAATATTTTCTCACTTCCTTTCCAACATACCTTCAGTACACTCTGTTGTGGTTATAGTGAACATCAAGTCGCTCCCGGTGAGCAAAGTTCTACTAGAGGAGAGGTTCATTTTTCGACAAATGGAACCGAAGGAATACAGAATGTTCCGTTGCGTGGCTCGTTACGGCTACAATGACTTGGTCGAGGGACCGAGAGAGTTCGAGCAGCAGCTGGTGGACAATCTGAAGGAGTTCATTAGAATGAAACATGTGATGAGCGAAGGAAGTTCTTCAACTAGTTACGAGGAGGAAATACAATTCATTCAAGAGGCGATGGACAAAGGGGTTGTTTATATGATGGGATTGACACAAATAGTGGCAGAAGACAAGTCGAGTTGGTTCAAGAAGATTGTTGTCAACTACATTTACGATTTCTTAAGGAAAAACTGTAGGCAAAGTGGCAAGATAATGTCAATCCCACGAACCAAGCTTCTTATGGTTGGAATGACCTACGACATATAATCCTTTGATTAAGGTAGTCCTCTAGCTTATTTTTTTTAATAAATCTCAGCCTGGGCAGACCAGCTACACGTACCGTTTTAGCATGTTAATAAGAGGCTACCTAGCTAGCCATTCCTCTTATGTACTCTTCTTCTTCTTCTTCTATTTTTTCTTAGGTACGTCGTATTTGCCATGCATATGTTCCCTAGGTATATTCAGCTCTGATCTGTTTCCTTTTTTGGCTCGAATTAATAAAACACTCAAGTGTTCAGGAAGCATATATATTCAAGTCTTTTTCAAAAGGAAAATGATTTGGGCCTCATTGAAGTCTAAAATTTGTGGCTTCAATCCTACGTAACATGCTATGTCATCTAGAAATCATGTCATCTTATTTTTAACTGAAAAAAAAAAAAAAACAATCTTGCCATTCTCAATCCAATGGTTTCAAATTATTTTTGTTTTTCTCTATAAATAAAAAATTGTTCAAGGAAAGTTAATTTTGTAACTTTCGATATGTGTATTGACCTAATTAGACTAGATTATTAATATATTTAGTTAATAGAGATTCCTAGATTATTTTAGATACCTTATGTAATGTATGTATAAAGGTCTCCTTATCAATCAGTAAAACTACGCTTTGCATATTATTGTTTTCTCCTGAAACACATTATCAGCACGTGGCTCTAACTTTCGTTTAATAGCCCTTAAATAAAAGTAAAAAAATACCAAAACCCTAGCAATTTTCTTCTGCCGACAACCCTTTTGTCAGAAAGATAGAAACTGCTCTGGGCACCCAGAAATCTACCCTGGGCACCCACCCGCTGCATCCTCGAACCGACGTCAGCTCTCCGTCAACCTGCCCAGACCAGAGTCTCAAACTTTATCGACCCAATCCGATGTTACTTTTCCTAGAGCCACGAAGTGCCTATGCTATCAAATTGAGACGTTTTCTTTATGTGTTTAGACAGTCTGGTAGGATATGGTACACACAGTTGAGTGACTAGGGAGATGAAATTCTCCATTTAAGTACGATGTGTGCATTCATGTACTTGTCATAGTATGCTCGAATCGATATCTCATTCGCTATAAACTTATAAAGCTAAGGTAATGACTAGATGCGCCCATACAATGTCATGGTATATGACGGTATTCTCTTTCAAGTGTGAAAAGTTTAAGCTCATTCGATCGCATCATGAAAGGCACATCAAAAGGCAATTCACGAGACCTGATTTTTAAAAAGTTGAATTCCACGAGACCTGCTCGACAGCCCACTCGTTAGAAAATGGTGAATTTGATACTGTTAGAAAGGTCTATGTATCTACTTTCCAGAAACACTAACCATTTAATCATAGTTAATATATTGAATGAGTTATGACTGTTTTGGCAAAATAGGACGAAAATGTCCGGTAATTTGCAAATAAGTCACTTTCAACAGAGCTTTATGATCAGCTCAGAATGAACTAATTTGTGTACTTTATATCACTGGAAAGACACATATATCTAGTTATCAGAACTTTTTACGGTTTGTTCATACCTATTGTATTGAAGGAGTTATGTCTGTTTAAGTACACGAAGGTCATGCTGTGCGTGAATCTGATTTTCAACGTGAACTCTAATTTTGAGTTGTTAGGCAACCTTCTTCCTTAAGACCAGATAAAGCTAAGTATAGCTAGTCTGATATAAGGATAATGTGGTAGTATTCAATGACTTGATTATTGGCCACGCTTATTTTTGAAACTTGTGAGGAGCGTTTGTATACGTCATTAATCTAAACTCCGAGATTGAGTTATCAATCAGGGTGAGGTGTCTTGTAGACATCAGGAGGAGTCTACCTTACATGTAATCTTTAATTATAGTTGGTGTGTTGTGTTATTTTCCCTTCGACCAAGCTTTTTATTTTACTCAACTGGTTTTTGTTTTGTTTGGCAAGGTTTTAGCGAGGCAACATGTTATGCACAGTGTCACATTAGGTACCCGACACAAGGGGAGTGTTCGAGGAAGGTTAATTATGTAACTTTCGATATGTGTCTTGACCTAATTAGACTAGATTAATAGAATCTTTAGTTAATAGGGAATCCCAAATTATTCAGGATACTTAATGTAATGTCTATATAAAAGGTTTCCTTCTCAATCAATAAAATTACGTTTTACATATTATTCTTTTCTCCTGAAACGAAATCATATTTTTGTAGTTTTATTTTTCATTCTTTTTATCACTATAATGCTTTGATTTAAACTCTAAGAAAAATTTAATATTTTTGAAAGTACATACTTGTTGTTCAATTATGTTAGTTCATATATGAACATGTATGATGTGTGTGTATATATGTATATACTCTAAGAAAAAAAAATTATCCATTATTCAATAAAATAAATTTTTCGTCCAATAAAATTTCTTGATGCAATTCGTCAGAAATAATTTTGTACTTTGACTTTTTAAAATAGTTTTGGAGAGAATATGTTATAAATATATATTATAATGTAGTTAGCAATCTTACCATATTTTTCATTAAGATGATTTAGTTACCTTACATTTATCGGTTACAGTTATGACATTTAATAAAAAAAGTGAACTATGCATTACTTGCAAACTAAACTAAAAGTGAACTATCCATGCATATATATTTGATCAGTACGTTTTAGGATCGAGCTGAATGTTAGTAGAGGCATGGTGTTTTTATGTGGATGGCTAAATATAGTATGGTGTTCTGACTAATCCAATCATTGAGATATTTTGAGTAGGCAGCATCCCGGCCATGCCAAATAACAAGGCCGCCGCTCCATCTTAGACATCAGAGGATTTAAGATTTCTCAAACACATAGATGACGTATATTGACTGTTATGCTGTCATTAATTTGACAATACAGAAGAAGCCAAAATCCTAGTACTAATCAACAACTTAATTAAATTGTTTATTGACTATAATAAGCGAACTTGAGTTGGTTATAGAAAATTAAGGTTGGTATGCGTATCTATACTCTACACACATACAAGATTAATATATATAGCTTGCTTGTTCATCACAGATTGATTTTAATTATTACCTTCAATCAGTGTTTAAAAGTCAACTTTAATTGTTGGTCAGGCCGCCCAGATGGAGAGCTACAACAGTGATTACGGTATGGTATCATTGGTATGTACCAAAAAAGTTGAAGCCTACTTAGTCGGTGCCTCAAGAATAATTGACATATATTGACAACATCTAATTTTGTTTGTTAATAAACTAACTAGTAATTCACGTTGATTACCATTCAGTTATATGATGTTCAAGGTTAGAGGGAAAACTAATTAAAAACCTACTCAATAAGCTTTTTTCAGTCCACTCTTCCGGCCTTCTCGCCATTCAAATCGGATCTCATTTGATCATTTGCCGGCTTCTTATGTAATCTTTCCCACAGTTATGCTCACTTGGTCACTAGTTGACCAAGAGTTTTATGCTCAACTACTGTTGGATGTAAATCTAAGGGTGAGGAGAATTATTTTTAAGTTGAGTTGTTTTGTTCTTAATCCTTGGATGTAAATCTAAAAGTGGTTGAACATGAATCTTTTTGTCAGCTAATGACCAGGTGAGCACCACTCATCTTTCCCAAGTCATAGCCTATTTCTGGCTATTGATTGAAGTTAACTTTACTGTTACGTACATTCTGCAACTAGCTAAAATTAAGAACTGAACTGAAGTTTACAGCTCCAATATTAATCTTCCAACTTAATCACTCCGTGTGTGTTTGTCTTGTTGAACTGAACTCATTTTCAAATCATAGAAGTCAGAGAAAGCCTAGGCCCTAGGGCGTCACCTTGCACGTTCAGTGAGCTGAAGATTTCAACTGGTTTAATTTTTCAAAGAGGTTTACATATTTTATACATGTTTACTTGGTGTATATATATATATATAAGTGATCACTGTAATAATGCTTGATAAACTAATATTGACATATATAGCTTTCGAGGTTTATAGCCAAAATATCCATCAATTATTGGGAAACATGTTCATAGAGCCTAGCCTGCTCCACATCATGCCTCCTCCAACATTCTATATAAATTAAAACTGCGTTCATCCGTGTTGTATCCGCGTAGTATCATCGATCATTAAAATTATGTATTTTTTTCTTCTTCATAGGCAAGAACATTTCGTCATCTTCCATGTTGAATCTATAATTTGCATGTTCAAAATAAAGTTAGTGTAAATTTCTGTAGTACCGTAATTGGCAGATAAAGTTACAATAATTAGTTTTGAGCATGACATCGATTTTTTGCAAGTTACGACACAATACTTGGCTTTCTTAATTTTCCCAAAATATTTAAGTTTTGATGAGAAAACACAGTTAAAAAATAAGTACAGCCCATAATCATTTGGTCTATTGTATATACTATGGATCGAACACACTGGAAAGTTATCCAATGTTTCGTCTTAATATTACGATGTTTCCACAGTTAATTTGGCGGAGTATTAGCAGGACACGTAATTGCTGAACCAATTTGCGAAGAGAATATACCTCTAGCTAATTGATCATTAATTTAGAATAAAGAAAGGTAATCATGGATGGATAATAATAAAGTAAGTGAACAGGTTACAACTTTGTGGGTGTTTAGTTGCCTATAAAACCTAGGCATCCATTTAGTTTTTAGAGAAGCAACTGATCAATCATCATCGACAAGATATGGCAGAGGGGATGAGGGAATCAGCACAAACTGAAGGAGAAGAGTTGGAGAAAAAGAATGATCAGATGAAGGAGAGAAAGGTCTCGTGGGCAAAGCTCAGGCGGGTAGACTCCCTCAATTTGGAGGCCGGAAGAGTTTCCATGAGTCACAGTCACGGCTCACAGGTTAGGGCACAGCTGTGTTATTCCTATACACGATCCCAGTTTGTCATTTCTATTTGATTTGTTGTACTGATGTCATTTACCTGCTAAATTTTGTACCCTTACGTACATCAGGTGAACTGGTGGAGGACGTTGAGTTTGGCATTTCAGAGCATTGGGATTGTGTATGGAGATATAGGGACATCTCCTCTCTATGTGTTTTCTAGCACATTCACCGATGGCATTGACCACACAGACGACATTCTTGGGGTCTTGTCACTCATCATCTACACCATTGCACTCATACCCATGCTCAAGTATGTGTTCATCGTCTTGTGGGCTAATGACAACGGCGATGGTAAGTTATCGAAACGAAAACATGGACTTTTCTTTTATCATATGTACTATGTTCAGGGTAAGATGCTGTGATCTAAGCTCTATATGATGCTGCATGCATATTGATCTTGTAGGGGGGACATTTGCCCTGTACTCTTTGATATGCCGGTATGCAAAGGTGAGCTTACTTCCGAATAACCAGCCAGAAGACAGGCAGCTGTCCAACTACAAGCTTGATTTACCATCCAATGAGTTGAAACGAGCCCAAACGATCAAGAAGAAGCTGGAAAATAGTAAAATGGCTCAATACATACTCTTCACTGTCACCATTATGGGAACTTCCATGGTAATTGGAGATGGTGTTCTGACTCCATCCATTTCAGGTAATATATGTACCCAACTCGATCAGATATGATGAATGATATCAAATACATACCTATTAACTCCTGCAAAATTTAACAAAAGCTTATATTCAAACTGCGTGCAGTTCTTTCTGCAGTGAGTGGAATCGACTCGTTAGGCAAAAGTATGTTTTGATTAACGTTGAGCAATTTGATTCGGATAGATCAATACATATACTGCATGCGTTTCTTATGAATTAACTGTGTAATATGTGTTCTCTATCTCTCTCGATCTCTTAATATATCAGATGCTGTCGTGGCGATTTCGGTATTGATCTTGGTCGCTCTCTTCTCTGTTCAAAGATTCGGTACCGATAAAGTGGGGGTTGCCTTTGCTCCTATAATCCTGGTGTGGTTCCTCTTCATCAGTGGGATTGGTCTTTACAACTTGTTCGTACATGACATCGGTGTTCTTCGTGCTTTCAATCCTATGTACATAGTCCAGTACTTTCAAAGGAATGGAAAAAAAGGATGGGTTTCCCTTGGTGGAGTATTCCTCTGCATTACTGGTACATACTCGATCGATCTTTTTCGATCACTTCCTCTTATGCAGTATTTCCAATTTTTTAATACATGCGGACCTCGACTGAAATGATCGATAGAGCTGTTCAAACAGTGTAGTTTTATCCGGTGAAACTATTTTCTACGTACGAAGTCCGCTACTCCTTGTTTATAACCATTAAATAGTTGGTAATTAATATAGTAAGAAAATATTTAATCAGGTACTGAGGCGATGTTTGCTGATCTGGGGCACTTCAATGTCAAAGCAATCCAAGTAAGTAATCTTTACACTACAACTTGCACATAGTCGATACCATGTGCCTTTCTTATTCGTCCATAGTCATACATATTCTAGCTAGCTTGTATTATACAGTGAAAATTTAATAAAATAATACTCGATTAATTAATTATTTCATTAAAATAATAAATTTTTATCGTCTCGATTCGAGGTAGATATATTAAATTAATATTTCACTAAATTTATAAGATAATAGAAATGAGAGAGTTCATAAACTCCAATAAAAATATAAATTAATAATCACTTATTATATAAATAGATACTTACATTTACGAAAATTTTATAAAAAATTACTCAATTATTACTTGTTTCTTTAAAAATGATGTCACCTTAAACAAAACATAATACGTCGAATAATATATTATATTGAATAAAATAATATATTTAATATATAAAGAAAGATGGAAGAGAATTTCTTGTATTATATTTTTTAGGGGTATTTATAATTTAGGGCTTTTAAAGACCCAAAATTAGAAAAAAGGCCTAAAGTTTGACATGTTTATAAAAAAGGGCACTAGTAAGCAAATAACCTTAGAACATAAAATAATTACAAATATGCCACTGATTAAAAGAAGAAGAAAAACTTATTCGTCTCTCTCTCCACCCCAGCCATTTAACACCACCTCTCTCTCTCTCTCTCTATATAATCAAAACTCCGATCTCTGTCTCTCCCCCTCTCTCTCTTTATATAATCAAAACCCCAATCGACACCGCCTACGACGCCGGCGAGGTCGTACTCGTGGTAGAGAGACAAGACACAATGCAGCTGAGCAGCCTTTGCGAGATCGAGCTTCTCCGGCTCGGCGGCGAGGTCGTTGAGCTTCTTGGAGAGGCGGAGGGCGCGGAGGGTGTGGTGGAGTAGCTCAGAGGTGGAGTGGAGGTTGGAGAGCTGGAGAGTGAGGGCGGTGATGGATCGGAGCGGGTCGGAGAGCCGCGTATTTAGTATTTACCCTCTCTCTCTCTTAATCCACGTCTTCTTCTTCCCTCTCCACCTTCCTCCTCCGATTCAAATCACTCTCTCACTCTCTCTCTCCTACTATTTCTCTCTCTAGATCTTACTCTCACTCTCTGAGACGTCATGGTGGCTCCTCGATCTCTGCTCCTCCTCCTACTCCTCGCCGCCTTCCTCGTTCACAATGCGGCGGCGACTATTCTCTTCTCGCGCCTCGTCCACCGCTTCTCCGACGAGGCCAAGACTCTCATGGCCTCCCGGAGCTCTGGCGACGCCAGGTGGTGGCCACAGCGGAACTCCGTGGAGTACTACCACCTCCTCGTCAACTTCGACTTATTTGGGTGTCTTTAAGTTCTTGGAAATTGATTTAAGAAGTTGGGGTGTAATGTGTCACTACTTTTCTATCATTGCTTATTGTCACCCGCTTGCTGCAGTACAACTTTTATCCATATATCTATCATCGTAACTTGTTAATAAGATAATTACAAAATTAATAGTTAATTAGATAGTTACTAACATAGTTACATAGAATAGTTACTCAAAATGATAGTTACTAAGATAGTTAATAACATAGTTACACATAATATATTTTCAGATGATAGTTACTAGAATAGTTACTAACATAGTTACACATATATTTACTAAATTAATAGTTACTAAGATAGTTACTAACATAGTTACACATAATAGTTTATTTAGATGATAGTTACTAAGGTAGTTACACAGATAGTTACTAAGATAGTTACCAACATAGTTACAAAGAATAGTTTATTCAGATGATAGTTACTAAGGTAGTTACACAGATAGTTACAAAATTGATAGTTATTAAGGTAGTTACACAGATAGTTACAAAATTAATAGTTACTAAAATAGTTACACATAATAGTTTAATAAGATGATAGTTACTAAGGTGGTTATACAGAATATGTACAAGGATGATAGCTACTAAAATAGTTACACAGATAGTTACAAAATTGATAGTTACTAAGATAGTTACCAACATAGTTACAAAGAATAGTTTACTCAGATGATAGTTACTAACATAGTTACACAGATAGTTACAAAATTGATAGTTACTAAGATAGTTACTAATATAGTTACAAAGAATAGTTTACTCAGATGATAGTTATTAAGATAGTTACTAACATAGTTACACAAATAGTTATAAAATTGATAGTTACTAACATAGTTTACTCATATGATAGTTACTAAGATAGTTACTAAAGTAGTTACACAGATAGTTACAAAATTGATAGTTACTAACATAATTATACATAATAGTTTACTCAAATGATAATTACTAACATAGTTGCTAAGGTAGTTACAAACTTAATAGTTACTAAGATAGTTACACAAATAGTTATAAAATAAATAGTTACTAACATAGTTTACTCAGATGATAGTTACTAAGATAATTACTAAGGTACACAGATAGTAATAAAAATTGATAGTTACTAATATAGTTACTAACGTAGTTACACAGATAGTTACTAAGATAGTTACTAACGTAGTTACTGAGAGATGATAGTTAGTAATAAAATATGATAGTTACTAAGATAGTTACTAAAAGATGATAGTTACTAAGATAGTTACTAACGTAGTTACACAAATAGTTACAAAATTGATAGTTACTTAGATAGTTACTAACATAGTTACACAGAATAGTAACAAAATTGATAGTTACTACCATAATTACAAAGACATTTACAAAATTGATAGCTTCTAAGATAGTTACGCAATTGATAGTTACTAAGATACTTACTAACATAGTTACACATAATAGATAGTTACTAAGATAGTTACTTAGGTAGTTACACAAATAGTTACAAAATTGATAATTACTAAGATAATTACTAAGATAATTACTAATGTAGTTACACAGATAGTTACAAGAATTGATAGTTACTAACATAGTTACCCAGAATAGTTTACTCAGATGATAGTTATTGTTGTAACAAATGTAAGAAAGAACACAGAATTACGTGGTTCACCAACGATGTGTTGGCTACGTCCACGGGCAAAGGAGAGCAGTTTATTTATCTTGACGAAAACAGAATACGGAATACAATTAGGTTTAGGATGTTTATATACTAAACCCAAAAGGAAAACCTAGCCCAACATAACATAGTTACTAAGATGACGAGATCCCCGCCTCTGTCAGCGCCACCAGATGACTAGTTCAAGGCATATACTAACAGTTATTAAGATAGTTACTAAGGTAGCTATACAAAATAGTTTATTCAGATGATAGTTATTAAGATAGTTACTAAGGTAGTTACAAAATTGATAGTTACTAAGGTAGTTATACAGATAGTTGCAAAATTGATAGTTACTAACGTAGTTACACAGATAGTTACAAAATTGATAATTATATATATAGTTACACAAAATAGTTTACTCAGATGATAGTTACTAAGATAGTTACTAAGGTTGTTCAAGTAACTATCCGAGTAACTATATGAATAACTATACAAGTAACTTGAATTGCATAGCAATGATACATGTCCACCAATTAGCATATGCTCTATCAGTCATCAATTCTGCAATGCCGAAGACACAACAATTACATTCCAAGAAAAGAAAGAGATTATCTTAATTTTTTCATAGTACATAAAGGAAGTGCTCAGAAAACAATGTCCCCCAACCACAAAACTTCTTATCGAAACCAAATGTACTACTGAATTGACAGAGGCATTTTCACAAACACATGGTGTGCAACATTACATTAATAACATGATAATCAAACAGAATATACAACCATAATTACTTCCGCGATTCTTCGACACCAAATTCTTAAGCAAATCTAATTCAAATCATACACACCAAAATAACAAACCATTTTCATATCGAGACTTGATCTCCGGCCGATTGAAGCTAGTAAGTTTGAGAAATAGTTACGGTGGTAATTGATCATTCAAGTCTCTATGCCTCACCACCATTTTCATATTCGAAATTTCACTACTCCGGTAAGTACTCCCCTCGGACCTCATGCTCGGCGCGTACATCGGCACCGCTTGGGACGGCTGCGCAGCCACCGACTCGGCCGAATCGATGTGTCGAAATTGGACCGGGTCCCCATCTCGGATCTCGATTCGCGATCGTCGTCTTCGTTCTCCGAGGAGCTCGTCGTGCTGTAGAGATCGTGATCGCCCCACTTGATGTTGTTGAGGTTGATTCCGATGTGGTCTCCGTCGGGGTAGTTAAACTCCGGGGTTGCGGTCGGAGTCGAACTCGACGGCGAGGAATAGCACGACGACGGGGACGTTGGTGAAGAGACCGAAGTACTAGCTGACGAGGGAGATGAGTGGCGAGGTGGAGTTGGTGAAGACGAAGCAGAGAGAGGGAGAGAGAGGAGAGAGAGTTTTGAACTTTAGAGAGAGAGAGAGGGGAGAGAGAGTTTTGAATTAGAGAGAGAGAGAGAGAGAGAGAGTTTTGATGGATCATATAAGAAAGAAGAAAAAAAAACAAAAAAAATGATATTATGGTCCCTAATGATATTAAAGATAGTCATTTTTTATAATTTGGTGAAATAGAATAGACTTTTTTATGATAAACATATTAAAATAATCTCCTTATTTATAAAGTGAAAAACAAGGAGTTTTTTTTCTAATTTTCAAATGTAGATAGCCCTTTTTTCTAATACTAGCTATTTTTTAATGTACAAATATACAACAATATGTAGGAGAGAGGAACAAGAACTCCTTCTCCGAAAAGACCATCCTGCAGCCATACTTCTAATCCTAATTTATGCAGCCATACTTCTAATCCTAACACCATACTTAAGGGCCGTACACTACAATTAGGCTAGTTAAACTCAACTAAGCATGGAAATGAATGGTGATGGACACAAACTATCTTAACCACTAGGAAAGGTAGCAAGTACCACCAGACAAGACAATAGCAAATCTTCCAATAGTATACAATTCACCTTTTTTTTTTTTCTAAACAAATTGAAAAAGTATCTATCATAGTTTAATAAATTAATAAATAGTTATTAATTTATCAATATATTAAGAACTAGCTAAGTTAGTAATTTATATCGATCCTAATGTTAATAATTTATCGAGTAGGTTCTACTGTATTAGAGAATCCGATCGACCTAGGTTTTGAGAAAACAAAAGCAATCAAATCGTATTTTGATACAATATATTGAGTTGACATTGTCCAAATTAAGAACATTATTGATTAATTTGACAAGGGAATCAACAGACACACACATATACAAAATAATTATTCAATCACGTACGTACGTACGAGATACGTTCAGTACTAGAATCTTCTCATTTGCGTCATTTTATGAGAGATAGCTTGAAATTTTGGTCTTCCTTAATGTCAATTGCCATCCTTATTGTAGAATAACGATTAATTTATGCCAGTATCTACATTATAATGAATTTAGGTGTTAAAAAAATTATATCCTGTTGAGGGATGATGTGCGTCGGTGAGACGGTGACCAAGTAATCAAGAATTTCACAAGGACTAGATGATAGAATTAGTGTGTTCCTCATCGTCTGGGGTTTGATTTGGTCAAATAATGCAAGCATAAGCATATGGGGCTTCAAGTGATTAGTGTGTTCGTCGTAATTTTCCTTAGATTACATACTTCAAGGAATACATATGATGGGGTAGAGTAATTAATCGTGTATAAATTTCGCAGGTCAGTTTCTCATGCATTACATTTCCTGCGTTAATCACTGCATACTGTGGCCAAGCAGCATACCTCCGCAAGTTCCCTCACGAAGTGGAGAAGACGTTCTACAACTCAATCCCAGGTGACTCGATTGATCACTTTCCTTCAAACAAATTTGCTTAAAGTTTTACTATAGATCGGTGTTTGACAAATTTACTAGTATGAAAACTCTACCGGTGTATGGTGAAAACTCTACTGGACTCTGCAGTAACCAGTACGTTGTCGTCAAACTTAAGTGGTATCATCTTATTAACTCATTTACGTCATGCAGATCCTATATACTGGCCAACCTTTGTTGTGGCCGTAGCCGCTGCCATTATTGCCAGCCAAGCTATGATTTCCGGGGCATTCGCAATAATCTCTCAGTCCCTTAGTCTCGGTTGTTTCCCTCGAGTTAAGGTCGTTCACACCTCTGCTAAGTACGAAGGCCAAGTATACATACCTGAGATTAACTATATGCTCATGATCGCTTGCGTGGCAATCACCGCAGCCTTCCAGACTACAGAAAAGATTGGAAACGCTTATGGGATCGCAGTGGTCAGTGTAATGGTGATCACTACAGGTTTACTAACTCTAATCATGCTGGTAATATGGAAGACCAGCATATGGCTGATTGCTCTCTTCCTCGTAGGGTTTCTTTCCATCGAGGTCATCTATTCATCTTCAGTTCTTTACAAATTCGTTCAAGGCGGGTTCCTTCCTCTCGTGTTCTCTTCATTCCTCATGGCAATCATGGCGATTTGGCATTATGTACACAAGAGACGGTACATGTTTGAACTCCACAACAAGGTTTCAAGCGAATACATGAGACAATTGGCCTCAAATCCCAACATCAACCGCATCCGTGGAATTGGACTTCTTTATTCTGAGCTCGTTCAAGGAATTCCTCCTATATTTTCTCATTTTGTTTCAAATATACCCTCCATTCATTCGGTTGTGGTATTTGTGTCCATCAAGTCCATTCCCCTCAGCAAAGTTGCAGTGGAGGAGAGGTTTCTGTTCCGACAGTTGGAGCCAGGAGAGTACCGAATGTTCCGTTGCGTAGCAAGATACGGTTACAATGACAGAATGGAGAAGCCAGAAGAGTTTGAGCAACAATTAATTGATAATTTGAAGGAGTTCATTCGCCATGAACACTTTGTACTTGAAGCAGAAACAACCGATAATGGAGGAAATATAGAGGAGCAAGTGGAAGCAGTGGAACGCCCTAACCCTTCGTCTGGTTCCTCCCCTTCGATTCAGTCATTCAATGCCGCCAGGTCGGCAAATTCGTCTAACCGGATTGTATCCAGCCGAATTGTCTCTGTTCCAATCCGAGGGGCCGAAGAGGAAATGCAGTTTGTGCAAGCAGAAATGGAAAAAGGGATTGTATATCTGCTGGGAGAGACAGAAGTGGTTGCAGCAGAAAACGCATCTCTCTTCAAGAAGCTCATTGTCAACTATGTGTACGATTTCTTGAGGAAAAATTTTAGGCAAGGGGATAACATATTGGCAATTCCACGTTCTAGGCTTCTCAAGGTTGGAATGACCTATGAGATTTGAGACTTGAGGTGACAATAAATGATTGTGTCCAACCGTGGGCAATTGGAGCCGAATCTGTCAAAGCAAGCGAGTGATAGATTTCTTAATGTGCTTGTCTATGTGTTTAACTAGAAATCCCCAAAAAAAAAAAATTGTTTAACTAGAAAACCCCAGAGTGTACGTGAATGCGTGGAAGTATGGGTGATCTAGTGAAGTATGTGCTTGACTATATTATACTGCCTTTTTAGATTTACTGAGTTTACATATACCAATGTATGAGGGTTAGACATGTTTATTTTTCCCGAGTATCATCGATAAACTATTCAGCCGTTTGAAACTTTGATTAAACCATAAAATGGAAGGTGATAGTGTGACACAAAATAACACACAAGTATGTTTCATTGGTAAAGAAATGAACTATTCTGAGGCAAATAAACCCATAATAGATATCTTGGCCAATATTAAGGTTGAAAGCCTAAAGCTCATTCCGAGGAAGGTCATTAGCACGATGACTGAGTATGCATGCAACAAAGAATAATTCGAATTCATAAGTTTTGCTTCACGAAACATATGCCTGAAAACTAACTGAATAGACAGCAAAATTATCACATCTTCATGTGGATCATCTCTCGACTCAGATCCAACCCTTTGGTGTTATTAGTTAGAACCCTTTGGTGTTATTAGTTAGTTCTAACTAATAATTCTTCGTGACAAAACTCATACAGGAAGCGCCTGTTAAAGTATCTTTTCCAGAGGAATACTAACAGATTATTATCAGGGTTCTCACCAAAAATAAAAACAGATTGTATCAGGGATTTGGCAGTAATTCAAACTTGACAGCTGAAACTTGAAAGTGAAATGGATCTAGTAGAGTTATTCCATGGTGCCAATATAGTCCCTAGCTAGCAGAATTTCGTTAATTTAAGGAGCAGTTAAGAATGTGCAGACTAAACCAAATGAGGAAATTAACATATTATTTCTATAACAAATCCCTCAAATTCAATTTCACAATCTCTGCCATCCTAAAATAAATAATAATAATAATAATAACAAAATACAAAAAAAAAAAAAAAACTGATTCTCGATAGTTTAGTTTAGTTCAGTTCAGTTTAAGATTATTGTACAATTTGATAGCGTAATGTCATTTCTCAAACAATTCTAAATTTCATGTCAATATCTAAGAGGGTCCATACTCCATAGACTTCACTCAATGGAAAAATTAGTACCAATTGTACAAAGAAACGTAAAGTGAGTGATAAAATCACTGACAATTCAATGGTCCAAATGGTCAGCCTTTATAGCATTTTTTTGGTTTTTTTTTTTTCTCTAAGGAAATGACTTTTATTATGAGCTTGAATCCAAATTACATAAAATCTTCTAACACAGCATCCTCTATTATATTAAGAGTCACTCAACCTAAAACATAATCTGGCAAGAAAAATGGAAAGAAACAAAGAAACAAAGGATGAAGAGTCAATCTACGGAGTAAACTATTTGCCTCAGAAAATTGCTGACCTATAAAAATGGCTTGTAAAGGTGTCGATGTAGCTCCCTCTGTAGCAGCAAAGGCTTCGACATTTCAGAAGACTACACAGGGAGAATGTATCTGCAAGTTTGTTCTTCTTACGCCTCCCTATCCTCCACCTACAGTCCTCACTGTCTCAAAGTTTTAAGAGATAAACTGGTGTATGTAATGCAAAAAATATAATGGAAGAAATCCTTACATACAACTAAATTCTAGGCGAAGAATAATTTGCTGGAGTTTTTTTTTTTTTTTTTTTTTTTTCCAACTCAAATCTAAAACAACTCACATATATATCCCATGGATATCAATAGCCGGATTGACTCAGCCTCCTCCAGAACTGCACCACATTCTACAAGCTCTTCTGTGATTCAATCAAGAATAATGAATATGTGATGATGATCTTGTTTTCCCAAAGAAAACTACAGTTCAATCCAGGTATCAATAAACGCAGTTTGATTTCTGGAAAATGCCTCTTTACTGTTTTAACTGAACCACAGCTTTCATTCTGAAACAATCCTACCACTGAGAATTTGAGTGTGATAACATCCTTCAAATGGGGTGGGAGATCAGCACTATGTCAGTATCCAAGTCCTAACATCCAGGTTGGCAACTATTATCAAATTTGGCTGTAAGATCAAACATAAATTGATCTAATTTAGGTCATTAGGCCCTTCAATCTTCTGTCTGCTTGTTGTTGAGCCATCTGACATTCCAAACTCAGCAGCCAAGATTTGTATATCAGGCGAGGCTGGCCAGTTGGCTTTCTGATCCCAGTTTGAATGTCTCGGCTGAGTCCCACACCTCTCTAACCTATCAAAATTAACAACAGTCTCAATCTGACTCTGTAGATCCTCAAGATCTTCAGCAGCCACAGCTTGGCGTTTTCCCATCTCTATGTCATATCTTGTTTTGGCCATCTCAGGGCTCATTGGATGACCTAATGAAATTGTCGAGTCAACCTTAACCTTTTGCCTGAAGTTATGTTTAGATGGAGGAATTCTAGAGCAAAAGACTTCCGCAATATTTTCAAAACACCCACGATTATGCGGGTTCATCTTGATAGTGTACCGATACCGGAAGTTCTCATAAGTTGTCTGCAAGGATTTAAAAAGAAATCTTAGTGGGAGAGAGAGAGAGAGAGAGAGAGAGAGAGAGAGAGAGAGAGAGAGAGAGAGAGAGAGGGAACCTGATTGGTGCAGATCAAATATAGATGGAAGCCACTTAGACCTCCAACAAACCAACCAGCTCCAAATGTATATAAAATTAGAATTCCTGAAACTGGTGACTTCAATAAAGCTCTCCAGAGATTGAAATGGTAAGTACCCATTATTTTCATGATGTTTACCCAGGAGAAGGCAAAGACATAGATGCACAGCAAGGCTGTGGATACCACAAACATGAAAAAGAATCGGTAATTCCTCTGCAAAGAAAAATTGAAGCATGTTAGGCCGATTTATATTCAACAAAGTGAATTGTGATAAAAATTATCCCCTTGAACTCAAACAAGGAGAGAGTAATGTTGCAGCTACATGCTTATATTCAGGGTATGGACTTCAGAAGGAATGAGTGCTGGAATTTCACAACCCTAGTTACTGACTTCAGAAAGGAACGAATGCAGGGTATTGAATTCATAATGCATGTATGCAGGGTATTTTCAAAATTTCTTGAAGATCTTATGCAATGTTTGATTTCGTATTACAAAAATAATTCACAAATTTTGAAAACATAATGGCTGTTTAGATTCAAGCTAGTATTAGAGAGAAATTTAAATATCAAAGTGAAACATACTCTCCCAATACATTGCCCCACCCATGGGCAATGGTGATCAAAACGCTCCACACAATTGTTGCATATAGAGCAGTGAGAGCATCGGGGCGGACGATACAGCATGCATGTATGGCAGTATTTGACCTTGACAATTGAGCCATTAACCATCACATCTTTTGTGGGCGGTACAGTTGGTGGTCTGTTCTGACTTCCTGGCCACTCAGATGACATACTAGACATATAACCATCATCTTCTGGTTCAGGAGGATGCAGACTTCGAGGAATGATGCCAGGATCTCTTGAAGCAGTAATCAAGAGAAGACTAACAACCTGCAGAAGTCAGTATTCCAAAACGTTCAAAACTAATATTATAGGTAAATTATAACCAATATGCAAGCTCTTTAAAGAAAACTCAAGCAAACAAACATTTCATCACTGCTGGTACCACATATCAGAACCATGTGTCAAAGACAATACTCTTTCAGAAAATACTAAGGGCTCTCACAATATCTCATTGGAGCTAATACTAACAACTGATTATGTGCATCTGCCTAAGCAGGAACAAAATTATGTAGGTCCTTAAGCTCCATTTGAGGTTCAAACATTACAATTTCTATATTCTGGTTTTCCCAAAACTGGAACTGAAAGTTAACTCTCATAAATCAGATGCACTTACTGAGCAGATCAAGTAAGAAATTACAGTATACTAAAATACTTAATAACAATGCTGGAACTATATGAGTGAAAATTTCTACTCTTTCTATTTAGTTTTCTCATACCAGATAGCTATATACATTAGATGGGAATCAGTAAACCAGCCATGTAAAGTAAAGAACTCACATAGACTGTGCATACAGCAGCTAGAGCCACGATGCAATTGCCAATAAGGTGGGGGAACATATGAGCTAGTCCACTAGAAACGAAAGCACAAAACAAGAGCACTGGAACCACAATCAGCAACACAGTGAGAATCAACGACTTGGCATCCGGACCAAATATCAGTCTGCCACCAAAGTAAAATCTCTGCACACAAACAAAAAAAAAATGCAAAGTCAGACACAATGTACATTTCTCCAAATCCAAACACCAATCCCAGCTAACTATAGTTCTAATCAATAACAACATACACAATGCATTTGTCTTTGAATCTAAATAGGGAAAACTGAAGAGGAAAATAGACCTACATTGTTTCCTTTCCAAACTTGATAAACTCTGAGGGAGGGACCAGGGGCGTCCATAATGCGGCCGTCGGAGTTCGAATGCTGAGCATGCACGTATACTCCGTCCGGTGTTCTGACCAAGTCGTCGTCGTCGTGGTGTTTTCTCATTGGCCCGCACCCTAAAGATTCCTGAGCTCAATGCATTCGATTCTTAATCCCAATAACAACACGCCGTCTTCTCTAAACAATCTACAAAAGGGTATGAAATTTTAGTCCTTTAATATTATATGACCGAAAGGGTATGAAATTAACGATCTTTAACGAAATGGGGTACCTGAAAATCGATTAAAAATCAAATCTTTGAGGCGTACCTTGTGTTTTGATCGAATTCCGGTTTCTGGGTCCGGCGGAAATGGTGGAGGAATGCACCCAATCCGAAGTTGTGTGAGTTAAAAAGAATGGGGGCTTTCTGGGTTTAGGATTCCGGTGAAATTTGCAGACGGTGAAGCTCTGAAAATTGGAGAGAGGATCGGAAATCCGAACAGGAGTTTGAAGATGGGATAGTGATTACAAGTCCGCGACAGAGACAAAGACAGAGAGAGAGGCAGAATGTGTTTTGCCACCGTGGCAATGACCTTTCCCGACGACTCGGATCGCCGGTTTTTTCGAATATTTTTGGCTCCGATTTTGTTTAACTATGTGTACCTTTTTTTTTTCTGAAATGGGGAAGGAAATTGTGACAAGTAAGTAAACCGAGGACTTCGCCGGAGATTTCTCTTACTCAGTTGTAGCTCTGATTCCAGCACTTGTGAGCTTAGTTTACGCACTAATATCTCTGTTTCTGGTCTTTATTTGTTTTTGGAGTGAAATTCATATATTATGGCGCTTTGGCTTTGGAGGGCCTCGCCTGCCTCCTACCCATACATTGAAATTTTAGGCGCTCTTCCTTTTGCTTTTGCTTCTCTCTCTCTCTCTCTCTCTCTCTCTCTCTCTCTTCTCTCTTTATTTGTTGAGATTAGGAAGATTCATTATAGGGGATCCGGATTCTCTCCTCATGAAGGAGCTCCTCATATCTCCTCATGAGATCTGGGCCGTCTAATTTTAATTTGACGGCCCAGATTGCTTTGCAGGGGGAGTTGTGTGAATAGTAACAGATGATTGTGAGCCGTTAGATTGAAATTGGACGGTCCAGATTGTTTTATGAGGAGATATGAGGAGAGAGTCATGAGGAGAGGATCCCATTTCCATTATAGGGGGATTTCATTATGACAAGCTGATACGTGGAATTTTTGAAATACATATCGTATGTAACTTAGATACTCTCCAACTAATACAATATTGTATGTATACATGAATACATGATACATGCATGAACAACATTTAAATTGTGGTTGTACGCTTGAATAAGAAAACATAAAGACGATTCGAGAAGAACAAGAAAATAATTATATAGCAAGAGTTATCTCCTTCAATCAAATATATACATCCAATTATCTCGTCATTCCATCTTCCTCTGTGATAGGCGATTAATGTAAGCGAGTGTGTATTAGTTTGAAATAATTTCAATATCTCATTGGTTTCGCAAGTTGGTAATTAGGAATGATAGATGGAGATGACTGGACTCATTGGAGTGACTAATACATGCAATGTTGGTAAGGGTGTGTCTCTTTCAATTTGGGAACCTATGTTTAGGCTTAGTTTGGGACAACTTTTGAGACTGTTTTTTAGGCTGCTTTTGAGACTGCTTTAGCTTTTGGGATTAATATATGGTGTTTGGTAAACTCTTTAAAAGCTGCTTTTGGCCAAAATAGATTTTCCCAAAAGCTGAAATTGAAAAGCTAAAAAATAGAGCTTTGGAAAGCAGCTTTTGAAGAAAAACACAAAGATCTCTTCCTCTTCCCCTTCTTTGACCTCAGATTACTAGTAAGAAAAGATTTGAGGCGATTGTTAATATTCTCCCTTCAAATCTCTCTTCCTTCTTTAATTGCTTTGCTTGGATTTAATTGCTGTCCATGAGTTTATAGAGCCTGAGCTGATCCAGCCCTTTGTTTCTGGTGAGTTTTTTGTTTGAATTTAAGTATAAAGTTCGAATCTTTGATTATGGTGGAAAATACTTTGTCTAATATTTTAGATGAATTTTGTTTAATATTTAAGAATTATTCGTAAATCTTTTATTTGGTCCAAACAACTGGTCATAAATTGTAAAAAATTATACCAAAATAATTGCACAAAACCATAGTCTATAATTTAGAAAAGTAATATTTATTTTAATAAAATTTTAAATATTTATGATTATTTTGGTAATTACACCCACTCAAAACACTTCTTACTTAGAACTTACCAAACACAAAAAATTACTTTTCGTTCTCACACAACTTTTGAAAACAGTTTCCTAAATACCTAAACTGTTTCCTCTCACAGTAAGTTCAAAAGCTATTTTGTCCCAAACTAAGTCTTAGTTAGGGCTTATTGGTTGGTATTTAGTGTCTCATACACGTATCATTCATACAATTTATTAGAACTTCTTTCATATAAATACACTTATTTAGTAGATTAAAATAATTTTTTTAGTCGATAAAATGGTGGCCGGTGAACTATCAGGTATGCTTCTGCCCCAGGGATGTTTTTCACAATAAAAAAAAATAATCCGACCTACCGGATTCGAACCAGTGACCTAAGGATATCTGATGGTATTACCAACTACAGTCCTCCGCTCTACCAACTGAGCTAAGGTCGGTTTGTTGATATAGCGTGAGTTTTTAATTTACTTGACTTAATATTTGGCGATTATCTCTTAGGAACAAAGAACGCAAAAGCAAACAAAGGTGCAAAATCCATCCCTCTCAAACAAGATTGCATCCACCAAAATGTTTGCTTTTTCTTGATTGACTTCTTAATGTTTTCAGTATCTGTACTCTTTTGTTGTCATCTGTTACTATATATCAGAATCAAATTAAACATGTATATCAATCTATTGATGGAAAAAGAATCCCACTTTTGATATTCTGAGTAAAGTTTAATAGACATTGTCCCTGATTCACCGGAAATTCTTTATATACAACATCTGGTACTTTTCTTTCGAAGAGGGAATAAGCACCCCATCATCTTTATTCCAAGATTCGAAAACTTTTTAAAATTCCTTATCATGTTTGGATTCTCATAATCTCAATAGAACCAATTGCTTCTGCAGACTATGGATTTTAATAGTTTAAGGGTGTTGAGTAACTGTGACCATAATCATAATGGACACAGAGGATTTAACTGTTCAAGTTCTCAACCTTTCTCCAAGGGTGAAAATCACAGACTTGATCACCTTCTTCTCTTATTGTGGAACTGTTCACAATGTCCAACTTTTGAGGTTAATAACTCCTTACTGGCTTAATCTCTTCATTTTTATTTACATTTGTTTATGATATGGTTTCGTCAATGGCAGAGATAAAGAGAAATCACCCTATGCTTTGGTGACTTTTGGGCAGCCTTATGCTTTCCAAACTGCTCTTCTCCTTGATGTAAGCCACAATATGTGATAGCTTAAAGCTGTTCTTTGTGTTTGATATTTTATAAGCGAGTGAAAGCAACGAATTGAATGCAGAATGCTATGTTTGGTGGGAACCCCATTTGCATATTACCTGCATCTGTCATAAAAATTCCTATTGAATCAGATGAAGACACTGATGAGTCCCAGGTTCTCTTTATCATTCTTGTCACCTAAACTGAAAACTTCATTGATGAGTCCCAGCTCTTCTACAAGTTAGCCTAAAACAACAAGGTAGTAAGAATTTGAGTATATTTTGCTTATGGTTTCAGAGCAAAAGCCAAGGACACAACATTTCACTGAGTAAAATGATGGAGCGTATGGGCGGTATGGCTACATCAAAAGGCCTTGAAGTAATGTTGAAGGAAAGCAGGGATGAGTTGGAGGAGAGCTTGAAGCATTCGGCCGAGAAAGGAAGAAAGGTGGTAATTGAACAAGCAAAATCAGCCATCAACGCAGTTGAGCAAGCAGCAGGTCGCATGGGAAATGCCATCATGAACAGCCACTTCATGTCAAATGCACTTGACAAAGCCTCAAGATCTGCCTCAGACTTTGGAATTAGGAAGACTCAATAGATTTGAGCTTTACTTATATAGTTATAAAAAAGTAATAGCAGATTTTGCAATAAACTACGGCAAATCACATTTACAAGAACAAAGTTACCACACCCTATGCAAAGTAGTAATCTGGCAAGATCATTAGCATTCTCATCAGTTTAATCTTCTTTCCCTCAACTTATAGCTGTCTTACCCTCTTAATCATTTGAAGCTTCAACTTTTATAAGTATCGTCTGATATTAGTTTGTTCAATCTTTACTTGTTTTAACTAATTGATTTTTCGATTGTTGTTCTGTATGTGTGTTCGACATCGAGTATTAGTTTTGAATGAAGCGACTTACATTGCAGAATTCTTCACCATTATCTTACGTAAATTTGTGTGTTTCATTGTTCTCAACCATGATCTTAAGCAGCTAAAAACATATATAGGTAGTTCTTGGATGCTACTTCTCAACCTTGAATAATTTCCAAAGGAATTGAACTAGGTTCAAGTTGATATAAATTGAATAAAAATTATGAAAAACACAAAATTATACGTGATGACGGGGATGTGTAAGTCCATTGTCCAGTCGTGTAGGTGTATATATCTATAGAGTGAATTTTCACATCTGAATTTTCCTATCCAGCTTTTATGTAGAGTGAATTTTCGCTCTGAAATTAACGTGCGAAGATTTTTTTTTAACACACTATTTTGTCATATTTTCACATCTCCACCGTTTTAGATGTTAAAACTTAATATAAAATTCGTCTATACAAAATTTCATTTAACTTGATAATCGTTTGACATTTTGCTATCGTGATTTACACGAACAGTTCAGATTGAACAGTTCTGGTTTGTACATTGATTTAATATAGTTTTGATACCTTAACGGTAACTAAATTATATAAAATTTTGCATGAATAATCTATATATTAAATTCTAACATATAAATGATAGAGATATAAAAATTTGATAAAAAAATATGTCAAAAAATAAATTTCTCACATTAATTTCATAACGAGGGTCGGTGAGATCCCAGAAGAGATTAATTTCATAGCGAAGGTTGGTAAGATCCCACAAGAGTTTAAAAGGTGGCTATCGTTCTGCAAGTTGTTTCAATTTGACTTACGTCAGAGTTCAGACTAAAGAGTGTGTTTTGCTTCTTTCCAAATCCCAAAAGAAGGCGAAAATGGAGGGATCTGACTCTGCTCTGAACCATCCATACTCGCCTCAAAATGTGAAGCTGCCGGGATTTGTACCTGGGTTCCTCTCACAGGCCACCATTCTTTCCGTTTATGGCCTCGCTTCCCTATTCGTCGTTTTCGTTACTTGGCTCATCTCAGGTACTCTCCCTCATCTTTTTCTCTTATCCGATTCAACTTTGATTAATTTCATTCGTTGAACCCTTTAATTTACTAGTCTAATGGATGCATAAATTGGGTTCATAGATTCATGGGATCAGAAAGTTTAGATTTTTAACAATTGAACCTGCAAAGACATGTCCACATGGTGATAAAAGATGCAGTTGATACAATGTGTTCTTTTTCCTATTTGTTACTGAACATTGATGTTTAACGTCTGTTAGCATTCTTTGATAAGGAGGTCATGTACAAGATTCATTAGAATAGGTGGGCACTAGTTAAGATGCAAGAGAATACTGAATACAACGTTATATATAGATCAGTTAGATTCATGATTCTGCAATGACATTTCATTTCAAGTTTTCAATGTGTCTTCAATTGTCTCTTAGCTTTCATGTCCCTTTCAAGGTCGATTGCCTCAAGATTTCATCCCAGTTAAACAACAAAAGAACTACCAGAGTCCAGAGAGTCCATTACAACTTCATAGACCCTTATCTTTCTTCCATTCTTCTGTGGTATATCACCTGGCTATGGTACAAATTCCAACTCCCAAGTTCCTCTTCACTGGTGACCCTTTCTTCATATAGGGTTTCTGTCCTTACCCTTTTTACCAATTGATATAGGCTTTCCCCTTATTTAGCTATGCTGTTAAGGATATGGCTTTACCGAGCCAATTAATCAGTATCGGTAACTGATATAAGAGAAAGTAACTGTGATTTGGTACGAATATAATAGAAAAAACTTTTCTTTGAACTCAGATTGCTGATGAGTTCCCAATTGTTGTCTTTATAATGTCATCAGTAGTGAGCAACATGGTCCTACCAGTACTATTAGTAGTATTATCTACTAGGGGAGCCATCAACCTTACAAGACGAAACCAAAAATGACTATAATGAATCCGAGAATATAATAATTGAAAGAAAGATTCCCCAAAATTGTTACCTATCAACCTGTATCATTCTCTAATCAACTCTCTTTCATAAAGAGGTCATGCGCAACATTCATAAGAGTGGTCTGTCTACTAGCTTAGATCAGATGATTGGGTTTTAGTCCCCACTTTTGGAAACATTTTGTCAGGCTGAGACACAACACCATCAACATTAGATGTTGCTCCTTGCGGTTGCATAGAGCTAGATTTGCTAGCTTCAATCCACCAATCCCTTGGTTATCATGTGACTTGAGTGTACTTTGCAGATCGCGTGAGCAACCACTTGAATCAACCGCTTTGCGGTTCTTTTTAGGTTTCAGCTTACTATCCTCTTTTTGTGATCTCGTCACCTCTTCAGCATGCACTTCACCAGAAGCAACAACTTCATTCTTGCTTTGGCTGGGCACCATATATTTTTGAAAGTTAATCTCTTCCCCTTCACAAAAAACCTTCTCATGGTTATCAGAAAGACTAGGTTGGAGAGATGTCTCAGCAGAAATGTGTTTTTGTTGAGAAAGAAGTTTAGTAGACTCAGACATGGAATTTGAGCAAGCACGGAGTGTACCATTTTGAACTCCATACTCCCTACCAGATTCCGGACTCGCATTTGACTGATCAATATGAATTGTCTTTGCCAGCTTACTTTTCTTTCTTTTGCTGGCGAATGCCTCTGTATATCACTGTTCTTTTGCTGGAGTTGTTAGAGCAGGATCTCTGTGGCTAGCACTTTCCTTTTCTGCTTCCAACTACTGGTGATCTTGTATCATGGCATCATGTTTCCTCTTAGATTTCTTTTTCGTACTTTCTGCATTTTCTGGAGTTTTGCCAACCTGCTGTGAAGTTTCCACCTCATTGCCATCATGATTATCAGTTAAAGCAGGGCTCCCGTGACTAGCACTTTCCAATTCTGCTTCGAACTTCTGGGGATCTTGTGGCATGGCATCATGTTTCCTCTTGGATTTGTTTTTCATACTTTCATTTTCTGGAGTTTTGCCAACTTTCTGTGGAGTTTTCACCTCAGTACCATCATGCTTATCAGCATTAATAACTAAATGGCCACTCTTTGTATCCTTTTCTGATACGTCTTTCCCATTTTTTCTGAAAAGATTACTCTCCTTGTTCTTAGCTTCACTGTCCTGTTCACCAAGTAGAGCTTCATGAGGTTCAGCCAAAGAAATATCACACTGAGAATCTATAATGTGTTCTGCACCAGTGGAACCCTTGGTCTTCTTTTTCTTCTTACTAGGGGTGTCAGGTTCATTTTTATTCAAGAATTCAGATGTCACAGTTAGTTTTGCATTGTTCCCATCTGTTTTACCCTGGTTTTCAGACAACATTGCTTCAGAGTCATTTATCTGTGACGATTTTTTCTTATCTTGAACTCATATGTACTGCATACTTCTTGTTATGTACCAGGAAGATCCCCGAAGAAATCAAAACTTGATAGATGGCTTATGTGCTGGTGGGCTTTCACGGGCCTCACACATTTGATACTTGAAGGTTATTTTGCGTTTTCGCCTGAGTTTTACAAGGATAAGACTGCTTGTTACCTGGCCGAAGTCTGTAAGTTCTGCTTCACGTTGTCCCCTCCAATTAGGACTGTTAGCATAATGTTGTACTTTTGGTGATTTTAGAACTTCTATGACTACTTGTTTAAATTATGTACTTATGTAGATAAACATTGGCAGGGAAAGAATACAGCAAAGGTGATTCGAGATATGCATTTAGGGATGCAGGAGTTGTTGCTGTGGAAGGATTAACTGCAGTTATAGAGGGTCCGGCTTGCCTTCTTGCAGTGTAAGATTTTGAGTAGGGTTATGTGAAGATTTCTGTTGTAGTAAAATATATGCTTCGCCAATTTCAGTATGCAAAGCTAAACAATGTGTAATCAATCATCTTTTGCAATGCTAAAATTTCTGCCATGCTGTGGGTTTCTAATTCTTTGTCAGGTATGCAATAGCTAAAGGCAAGTCATATAGCTATGTGCTCCAGCTCGCCATTTCTTTGGGGCAGCTCTATGGAACCGCTGTATATTTCATTACAGCCCTCTTGGAAGGTGACCACTTTGCTGCAAGTTCACTTTACTACTATGAATACTACATTGCTGCCAATGCGTCCTGGATCGTTATACCCACACTCATTTCAATCCGGAGTTGGAAGAGGATTTGTGCAGCAGTACAGACTCACCAGGCTCAAGGCCAGAAGAAGAACAAAACTCGCTGAGGTTGACATTATATTTTCATGGTTTACAATTCTTGTAGTTCTGCGTTGTGCCAGTTACAATTTTTCTTTGAATAACATTTTTTAATTTATTTGTGGATTCATTGTGATGAACACTCAAAGCAATGAATGGTTCAGAAAGCTTTACAGACAATGAATGGCTTCTTTCACTAAGATCGATTATGGGTTTAATTGTCTCTACTGTTTGATTTTTTTCTCTAGCTGATACAGCTCATCTTGTTGTGTTGATCTGTAACTACTGCTTTCTTGGGCGTCATTTTTTTGGCTCATAAAAGCTCAGATTCTTTTGTAGGATTTGCAAGTCTTTGCCGTCTTTATCTGATACTCACAAGTCACAACTACTGGTCAATGATGCAGACTCAGACCTCATTTGTCTAACTCTTAGTGTTCAAATTTCTTGGTTAATATAAACTTCTAGTTTCAATACTTGCTCCGTACGTACTAACGCGTTTGCTCTACGCTTAATAGCCCAAAAAATAAGCTCTGCTTCCTCTACTTCTTTCTTATATTTTCTGTTTTCAACACAACTGAAAACAAACTGAAATTTTGATGGATTGTAGTGCTATAGAACTGAAGGTTATCTCCTGTAAGGATCTCAGAGCCTTCAATTTCTTCCAGAAGCTTTCAGTCTATGCAGACGTATCCATCTTCAATGATGAGTTGAAGAAAGAGCAGCAACAGCAAGAACTTCTGCAGCAGCGCCAGAAAACGCCAGTAGACAGAGATGGAGATGGGAACCCGGAGTGGAATCATACGATGAGCTTCGATACGAAAGTTATGTCGTCACTCGATGATCAATGGGATCACTGGTTTATCAAGTTCGACATGCGAAATGATGGTGCAGTTCTGGGGAAAAGCCTTGGCAAAGTGCAGGTACCCTTGAAGGAGTTGATTGAGGAGTCCATTGGAGCAGTCAGGTTTATGAGTTATCAAGTCAAGACTAGTGATGGTAAGTCTAATGGGGTCTTGGATTTTTCATACCAGGTAATTGGGAAGAACACCAGCATTGGAATCCATGATTCCTTTGTACCCGAAAAAACCAATGTTCCTGATCCTACTCATGAAGTTGAGGTTCAATCTCTTTACCCTACTTTAGAAGTAGAATCACTGTCCCGGGATCTGTTCTATCCTTCACTAGCTGAGGTTTCCAGTCCTGTACCAAAAATTCCAGTCCCTTCTCCTATGCTTAACACTCAATTTTCTCTTCCTTCTCACCACCACCACCACCATCATCATCACAATCCATGTCAAGCATTCTCGCCATTTGATCAACCTCCGGGGATGTACTGGCATCCATCAGAGTTCACAAATCGTGGTTGCAATTTCTGTGGCAACCTTGCAGGGTTAGGAAAAGTTGGGATGGTGGACTATAAGGGTCAGTGGAGGACTCAATGTCCAGGGAATAGAAGTGGTCTTCTTCAAGCTCCAGATCCGGAAACTACTACCAATGGCAGATGCTACTGAGCTTTGCTGGATGATCATATTATTGTATTAGCACATACTCATGGTTATACATGTGCTAAATCTTCTTACTCGTATAACATGCCTGGTTTCATGTGCTCTATAATTAAGCTCGATCACATACCGATTATGTTGCTTTCTTTAATTCATTTTGGGGTGGCTGGCATGTCCTGGGTTTTGTAAATTACTGGAAGCCCTTGAATTTGGATGGTTTGAACTTTGAAGTTCATTGTGTTTCTGTAATGTCTTAATCTAATTAGGTGCCCTGTTCATTTTCTATTAAGGCTGCAAAGGGAGCTACTACCTACATTACTTCCTCACATTTCTGGAACATCCTTGAAGCCTTTCAATAATTGAATCCAAATGTTGACCTCCCAACCATATGCACTCGATCAAGTCAAGCACTCAACTACATATCTTCAAAGCCTTCAAAGCCTTTCAGCCATGTAACTACCCTTAGATTTAGAGCTCCTGTTTTACCTGCAATCCAACTTCTAAGTTTTATCACACTTTCAGATAATAACAACTCCCACACCTATCACTCCAATCTTCCATTCAAATGTTAAGCAGCACTAGAACGTTTAATTTCGACAAACTTAATCTCGCCAGAACTACTAGTTACTGTTGCGAACTTCGTGAAAACTAGTCTCATTCATTTTTGGTTAACCTGCAACATGTAAAAACGGGCTGAGTGAAACCTTCCCGATACCATTACCATGCATAAATATAGTATATAACTAATGTAAGTAGTTCTTCTGAGTTGAGAAATCCTATATCAAAGTGTTTGAGTATGATCAAGTAGCTAAGAATGCTAATTAAATCAAGTGTAACATCAAAGGCCAGGGGGGATTGTGTCGTTCTCACAGTACCCACACGGTGATGAACTTGATGAAGCACGCGATGACGATCCATGCTTGACTGTAATTTTCATTATTAATTAATGGACCAAGTCGCTAATACAAATACTTATTCATTTTTTCAACTCATACCTTTAATCCCATTCATATTCGATTTATTAACCATTATCGAGTCTCTCAACTAATGACCATGACCTTGTTGGACGAGACCTGTTGATATAATGTAATGGTAAACTCACCTTAGACGAGTCGGATCCAAAAAATCATGATAAGATTCTTCCATCATACTTTGACTTTAATCGATCAAGTGACTACGGTAAGTTTATGGAACATCTTATTACCCTAGCTAGCTAGGGCTTCAACAAAATTTTTCTAACATGCATTTTACTTTTCACACATGACATTATATAGTCATATCACGAGGGAGACTTGTACCATAATTTTTTGAATCCGATTCGTGATATGACTATATAATGTCATGCCCTTTAAAAAGTTTGTCTCGTAATATGACTATATAGAAGGGATGACTTTGTGTTATAACAAATTAAGATGGTGTGATTCAAGTTGTAATCTTGTTGATTAGTTATAATCATGATTACTAGCAATAATAATCTCAAGTTGTGGTATTTTATAGGAAAAACAAAGCATTGCATTTGCTTTTAACCCTATTATGAATGACAACCAATAAAGCTTCCCTGGTCTTGTGTCTTTTTCTTAGTAAAGAAGAAAAGCTGCAAGCTAGTCTAGCCAGTTTGGAACTTTGCATATTCTACCACCCCATTGTTTCCCACAGTTCTAAAAAGCTAGGGTCACAAACAGTGGTAAGTTCTTGTATGTCGTATTTTTTTTTTTTGGATTAGAAAAATTCTTGTATGTCGTTCTTAATATTTACATGCATGTTTTGTATATGAGATGATCAAGATCTAGAAACCAGATCTGACCTAAAGAAGAAATGGACTGCATATTAATGATCTATATATATTTAATTATTTATAAAGAGGTGACACAAATTGAAATTAGCTTGTGATAAATCATCAAACATGATCGATCTGTTTGGACGGAAGTGGTCACTGGCCTCTAATAAATTCCCTTCATCTTATGGTGTTGTTTAATCGATCAACGTTTTCACAGATTGATGGGATGTTTGTGAAAGCAGACAATATAGATGTCATGGAATCCAAATTAGACCCCCTTGGAGTATTGATGTCTACACTCGATCATAAGTCATAACACACTTAAGGTTAAAGGGAAAAAGACCATTTGCACAAAAAATTTGAAAAACTTGCCCATTTCAATGTTACCTACCCATTCCAATGAATCTTGATAAAAATACCTAATTACCCTATACTAAAACCATATATAAATCTCTCTCTCTCTAATTAGGGTTTCACTTCACCCTCCTCCTCCTCTCCTGTACCACCACCTCACCACCGGAAACCACAACCTATGCCTTCATTTGCTCCACCAACTCGGCCTCCACCGCCGCCCACTTCCTCAGACGAGGCTGATCTGCCTCATGTTCCTCCTCCGTCGGATTGGGGAAGAGCAGCGAAGGGTGTCCATATCTGGACTGCAGCGAGCTTCAGACGATGGGCTTCTTCGTCGAGGTCGAGGTCGAGGTCGAGGGGCGGCGATCCGGGTCCAGAGGCTTCAGATATGTTGTATTGTGGGAGGGAGATGTGTTCTTATAGGCTTTTTCTGGTTATAGGAGGAGGAGGGTGGTGTTGCTTTTCGTTGCAGTGATGAGAGTAGAGCTGATCGAGGTTTGGGATTTGGGTGTGGAGTGAAGATGTGGGGCTGAGATTGATGGAGAAGAAGAAGAAGAAGAAGAAGAAGAAGAAGAAGAGGAGAAGGGGAGATAAAACCCTAACCCTAGAAAATGGTCTCCATCACTATATGGCAGCAAAGCAATGAAGGAGCGAGGCTAGCGGCAACGGCGACGGAAAGAAAAAAAACTAGGGTTTTTTTTTTTTTTTTTTTTTTTTTTTTTCTCTTGGTTAGGGTCAGTAATCGATTACTGACCCTCAGTAATCGATTACCGGGGGTCAGTAATCGATTACTGGGGGTCAGTAATCGATTACCGGGGGTCAGTAATCGATTACCGGGGTCAGTAATCGATTACCGGGGGTCAGTAATCGATTACCGGGGGTCAGTAACCTGATTACTTCATGAAATCTGTAGAGTTTCATTGTATTGTATGTGCAAGTTCTTTATGTTATTGTCAAGTTATCAATGAAATCTTAGTACCAGTATAATGTGGATGTTTTGTGATCAAAGTTTTACAACTTCATGAACTCTGGTTATGGATTACTGGGGGTCAGTAATCGATTATTGGGGGTCAGTAACATGGTTACTGGAAAATATGGAATCTGTAACCTGATTACTGGGAGTCAGTAATTGATTACTGGGGGTCAGTAATTGATTACTGGGGGTCAGTAACCTGATTACTGACCGATTACTGACTCCCAGTAATCGATTACCGGGGGTCAATAATCGATTATTTACTGTAATCTGTAAATTATTTACTGAGGGTTAGTAACCATCGTCAATAACCTGATTATAAAAAAAAAAAAAAAAAATTAAAAATCTGGCGAAAAAAAAAATTCCGGCGAAAAAAAAAAATTGGTGCCCGGAATCCGGCGACCAGGCTCCGGCGACCGGCCATGGGAGGCCGGAGGAGTTGGGTGATATTTCGGCAAAGTTTGTTTTTTTATCTTCCACTTTCTCAACACATTATAATTCAAAAATATGTTAGATAAGACAAAAGGACAAAAAAGGAAGAAAAAAAATTAAATTTGTACTAGAATTGAAAAAGATTTGTTCAAATGGGCAATAGAGTTGTTACCTTATGTTGAATAGGGGAAAAAAATAAGTTTGTCATTTGAATGGGCAGTCAGGGGGTCAAATTAGCACCAAATAGACATTTTCCCAAGGTTAAATGAGTGCGTTAATTAACATGTAGCTAGAGACTCTTCGTTACACGGCACACGTAAAATGTAATACATGATTCAATAATATTGATAGTTAAATTTTTTAATTTTAATATATATAGATGCATACAAGATTTGTATTCTTTAACTGATATTTGAGTATGTACCGCATCGTTAAGCATGCATGGACCAATGTGAATCATATGATACGGAAACAATTAAAATCATGATTATTAGGTTTGAACAAGGAGTTACTTAAACTGCAGGAAACTAAAGCCTTAGTACACAGGCAAAGAATTATTCACTCAGTTTTGTTTCTTGTCCAAATTCACTTTTCACTGCTACTACTGGCTTCAGCTTTCACCGGCCAACGGTCCAAATTTCATTTTCAACACCTTTCCTTAGTGGCAAAGGTAAACTAAAATAATGTGCTCTCAACCCAGAAGGGTTTCCCTTTACCACCTGCATGCCATTACTCTAGGGCACAATCGTCTTTCAACCAGCAACAGATGCACCCAGAATAGCCCTTATCAGCATGCTTTTTAGGGTTTGTCCTGGAGCCGTGTACGGCGAGGATTCATCGGAATAAAGATGAAGGGCATGTGCACTGTGCTAAGAAAGAAGCTTCCGTATCCAAATACATATTTGTTGCTTTCACAGAAGCACTTTTCCCCCACCACTTCACAGCCAAAAGCCACAAGCTGCTGTCTTGCTTTTGCTATATAAACCCCTCCATAGGCTCTTGTATTCCTTCGTGCAAAGCTTCGATTGATCACACTATACAACCCTATTCATCAACACTGCTATCTCCTACATCTCTCTCTTATTTCTTTAATCAGATCGAGTCCTTTTACTTCTGTTAGGTATTTCCTTTTCTCAGAGTAACTTTCAGTGTAGGTCTTCATCATGAAGAACAAGGCTTCAGTTTTCTTGAAGCAGATAATCACCCTGCTGAGCTCAATAGCCAAAGCCAAGACAATGGCGATCAAGAGCAAAACCAGCGCGGCCAAGGCTCGCCTCATAATGTTCTCTTTGGTCAAGAACAAGAAGCAGGTCTTGATGGACACAGTCTCCAACAAGTTCCATAACCTCCTCGGCCACCACGACAAGGAGAGCAACCAAGGCGACGACGACGAGAGCCGGGCCATTGTGCTCTACAATGCCATTGCCAACGAGTACTCGCATGCAGCCGGCTCGAGCCGCCTGTACACCATTGAAGACGAGGAGGAGGACGACAATGACAAGTACCCCGATCTGAGGCACTGCCTTTTCGACGAAGATGAAAACTTTGATGACATTAAGGCCGGTGGGTCTGTGGTTGATATCGTGAAGAATTCAAAAGAGGATGGACAGGAATTCAAGCTGGAAGATGAGATAGATCAAGTTGCGGACTTGTTCATCACAAGGTTTCATAAGCAGATCCGCTTGCAGAAGCTCGAATCCTTCAAGAGGTACAAAGACATGCTCGAGAGAAGCATCTAGACTGATTACTGAACCAATTTCCTCAGTCCGCAATTTTACATACATCGATCTGAGGGGAATTAATTTAATCCAACCCCCCTACCATAATATCTACTATCTATAACTTGAGCAGCCAGCTTCATTTCTTAAGCCTCAAGCAGATTATTTTGGCCCGACTGATTTCAGAGAATTATGTACTTCACTGAAATTATGGGTTCTGGGGCTCTGTTTTTTTTTTTTTTTCAAAAAAAATTATCTTCGACATTTGTCTAGCTCTTTTTTATCTGACATTTGTTGCCTGCAATTTGCATACAGGGCCGTAGCTTAAAGCTACTTCTGGTACTAATGTATAGTATTGAAATGAATAAATGTTGGTATTGGTATGAGATTCCAAATAGCTATATATCAGCTTCCATGACAGATCTGTGATTCTTTGGAAAGTATAAATTCATCGGCGCGATTTTTCACACTTAAATGAAATTGAGATATATATGGACTCGGACTCGGATACATAAGACGACTCAAATTCCAAATTCGACTAAATACCTCGGACTCGGACCCAAAACCTGATCGAGACCAATGGACACGGAAACTAGGGGTGCGAGAATAGACTAGTATTGTTCACAACCCTCACAATGTTACATAGAAACGAACCAACTGTAAGGGAGAAGAAAGCAGTGATGGAGCATGGTAACAATAGGGGTGACGTACTCTTAGAAAAAGCTGTGTTTCAAACTACATTTCTGTAATGAGGAAAAAAATTGACACATGATATGCAAAATTAGATTGAGAATTTTATTAGGATTTTAGATGGGCTGGAAAGCAACCATAAGAATCTTACTTTTACTTTTGAAGTTCATCAAGGTACGTCTTTATAAGGAACAATGGCAAGGATAAGAAAATTAATAACAATAACATATATAATTATCTTGGACTATCTACCATCATTCCTTATCATGTAGTTATCAACAATGTGAAAGTCAAAATCTACTAAGAAATGTATAACAACTCAGTTGTCGAATCAACTAACCCCAAAAATGGATGACATTGAAGCGTATGTAGTATATACTCGGTCATATGGGAAAATGTCCTGCACCGATTTGTAGGAGGGTGCGGCAGTCGCTACAAAACTTGGGACGTGAGCCCGGAAAGAGCGGCCATTAGTGCATATCTTGGTAGTAGTAGACTAGTAGTAAATATTCAAAATGAGAACAAGCTAGGGTTTTTAACAAGAGTCGCATCGGATATAACACTTGGGCCAACAAAGAAATTGTTTTATAAAGGCCCAAACATTCGGGTCAAACCGGATATGGAGTAGGGTCGCAGCAGCCCATCCAATAAACCAATCGTGGCGTCCCACGTGACGAAGAATTAGCGGGAAAGGTTCGCGCCAAAATGTAAACCCCTTAAAACCCTAATCCCAATCTCTCTAAATCAATTTCCGCCGGTTTCAACTACAGAGCGAATTTGGGAAGCGATTCAGAAATGGCAGATAACTCAGGGAACCCGCCGTCGACGCCTGACTCGCCGACGTCGGTTGGTTTCAACACCGACCAGCTGCCGCACACGAGCCGCACCTCGGAGAACTTGTCCTCCTCCGGCGACGAGGCCGACGTCGACAACAATATCCTCCAAGATGACGTGGAAGACGATCTCCTCGTGGAAGAAGAGCCGGAGGGAGAGGATCTGTTGGAAGGGAACTACATGGAGTGAGTTGTTCGATTTTTTGTGTTTTGTGAATTTATGATTTGAAATTGATTTGGAGTTTGATTTTGACTGTAATTTTTGGAATTGAATTTTAGCGACTACCGGAGAATGAATGAGATGGATCACTACGAGTCTGCGGGGTTGGATGATTCGGCTGAGGACGAGAGGGATTTGGATCAGATTATGGCGGATCGACGCGCGGCGGAGCTTCAGCTCGATAAACGCGATGGTGTGCCGGCCTCTCGGAAGCTTCCTCATCTTCTTCATGACCAAGGTACTGTTGTCCAACTCTCATCGCAGTCGATTTGGGGTTTCGGTCCAATTGTGAAGTAAAAATGGAATGTAGGTAGGAAATAGATATGGAATATGTCTTAAGATGATATGAGTGTCGTGGTAGTAGTAGTAGTAGTTTTAGTTCAATGCTAGGAGATAGGAAATGAAAAAAAAAAAAAGTGTTACGTGATGGTGATGGTGTTGATGATATGTTGCAGATACTGATAAGGACAACTACAGGCCTTCAAAGAGGGCGAGAGCTGATTTCAGGCCTCCGAGAAGCACGGATGATACCGATGGAATGCCGAGTTCACCTGGAAGATCACAGCCTGGACAGTCCAGAGAGGATGTTCCCATGACTGATCAGACTGATGATCAATATGAGGTTTGCCTCTTTGCTGATATCGTCACTTTTATGAATTTCTCAAGTGAAATGAACAACCTTTATCATTTCTCAATTCTCATCACCTGTCATTGGGTTTTGTGTGTAGGATGATGAAGACGAAGATGGGTTTGACATGTACCGTGTCCAGGGAACACTCAGAGAGTGGGTTACTAGAGATGAAGTACGAAGATTTATTGCCAAGAAATTCAAAGAGTTTCTACTCACCTATACGAATCAAAGGAATGATCACGGTGACATTGAATATGTGCGCCTTATTAATGAGATGGTGTTAGGTAAATGCATAGCTCCTTTCTACTATCTTGCTCAGCTTATGTGCTCCTTTTATCTCAAGGGACGTGCAAGCTATGTAAAGCATTAAATTGTTTTACATATTGACCAATTCACTGTTGCATTTGCAGCGAACAAGTGTAGTCTGGAGATTGATTACAAGCAGTTTATCTATGTTCATCCCAATATTGCTATTTGGCTGGCTGACGCGCCCCAGTCTGTCCTGGAAGTCATGGAAGATGTTGCCAAGAATGTTGTATTTAATTTACACCCCAATTACAAACTTATCCATCAAAAGATCTATGTCCGGATAACTAACTTACCCGTTTATGATCAAATTCGAAACATTAGGTATGATGGTGATTCAATTTATGTGGCAATACATATCTACTAATTTATTTTTTTCAGTTTAGTCTCATCATACTTTCTGTGGCAAACTGGCAATACATATCTTTCATTTATGCTTTTAGCTTAGTCTCATCATACTGTAACGATCTGCAGGCAGATTCATTTGAATACCATGATTCGTATTGGAGGGGTTGTGACCCGACGCTCTGGGGTGTTTCCCCAGTTGCAACAAGTAAAGTATGATTGCAATAAATGTGGAGCAGTCTTGGGGCCATTCTTTCAGAATTCCTATTCGGAAGTTAAAGTTGGTTCTTGCCCTGAATGTCAATCAAAAGGACCGTTTACTGTCAATATTGAGCAGGTAAATATTATACAAACCTACATCTGCCTTGGTATTCTTGAAAATTCTGAAAAGAGAAAGTTTCCATTGAATTGTACAATGCTTTAGCACCTCACATTTTCACTGTATAAAAGAACTGAGAGTGGAAGTTAGCTTCTTTCCCTTACAATATATTTCTCTTAAAAATATCTCTTTAAAACAGATTTAATAATATATCCATTCTTCTTATTTCAGACAATATACAGGAATTATCAAAAGCTTACTCTCCAGGAGAGCCCAGGAATAGTGCCTGCAGGCCGGCTTCCAAGATACAAGGAAGTGATACTATTGAATGATCTAATTGATTGTGCTCGCCCAGGGGAAGAGATTGTAAGTTTCTTAATGATCTTTCTTGTTACTTGTTTTAGTGAATTTTGAACTGATGTTTTGTTTTGTTCATTTGATATATTCCAGGAGGTCACTGGTATTTATTCAAACAACTTTGACCTGTCTTTGAATACAAAGAATGGATTTCCTGTATTTGCTACTGTGGTTGAAGCAAATTATATCACAAAAAAGCAAGACCTGTTTTCTGCTTACAAACTTACTCAGGAAGACAAAGAACAGATTGAAGCGTTAGCGAAAGACCCAAGAATCGGAGAAAAGGTTTGTGCTAGACCCTCTTTGTCAATGCCTTTTTTGATATGTTATTATAAATTAAACTTAAGTTGTTGTGAACCAACAGATTGTCAAGTCCATAGCTCCATCTATATATGGCCATGAGGACATAAAGACTGCAGTAGCTCTTGCCATGTTTGGAGGACAAGAGAAAAATGTAGAGGGAAAACACCGACTGCGAGGTGATATAAATGTCCTTCTCCTGGGTGATCCAGGCACAGCAAAATCACAGTTTCTGAAGTAAGAGCTACTATCATTGGTTGAATGTGATTCCAATGTATGGAGTGGATAGGTATTTAAAATGTATATTCTCTCTTTCATTAGGTATGTTGAAAAGACTGGACAAAGGGCTGTGTATACCACTGGTAAAGGAGCATCTGCTGTGGGGCTTACAGCAGCTGTGCACAAGGATCCTGTTACAAAGGAGTGGACCCTTGAAGGAGGAGCCCTTGTTCTAGCAGACAAGGGAATATGCCTTATTGATGAATTTGACAAAATGAATGATCAGGACAGGTATGCAAATTGTCCCAGTAGGAACAACACCCACTCACCAGCTTTGTTTTTTGCCTATGACTCCTTTTTATAATTTTGTTGCTTGCAATTAGGGTGAGTATTCATGAAGCGATGGAGCAGCAAAGTATTAGCATATCGAAAGCTGGGATTGTCACCTCTCTCCAAGCACGCTGCTCTGTCATTGCAGCTGCAAACCCTGTTGGAGGCAGGTATGTTAGTAGTATACAACTTGACATACATATCTGGAAGACTGGAAGTGCAATTACAGTTTAAATCCTGACAATGTTTTTCTTGTCCTCATGCAACCATCCACTTGGATTTCTAGGAACAAATCTAACCCGTATGTCTATATTCCAGATATGATTCCTCAAAAACATTTACACAAAATGTTGAGTTGACAGATCCCATTATCTCTCGTTTTGACATCCTTTGTGTTGTGAAGGTCAGAAATTAACAACTCTATCCTTCTTCCCACTTTTGTGTGTGTACCTGTGTGTGTGTGTGTGTGTGTTTTAACAAGTGGAAATTGGAAACATGCAGGATGTGGTTGACCCTGTCACTGATGAAATGCTTGCGAAGTTCGTAGTTGATAGTCATTTCAAGTCGCAGCCCAAGGGAGCTAATATGGATGATATGACATTAGACGAGTCTCAAGAAGATATTGAAGCCTCCACCAGTCCAGTAGATCCTGATGTACATAACCCTATCCTACTCAGTCTCTCATCTAGCTGCTTCCAAGTTTGTCTGAAATTGCGTCTTTTTCTGCATCTTACTTTGTTTGTCCTTCTGTTCAGATACTTCCTCAAGACTTGCTAAAGAAATACTTGACGTATGCCAAGTTAAATGTATTTCCAAGGTTGCACGATGCGGATTTGGATAAGCTCTCAAATGTTTATGCGGAACTGCGGCGAGAATCTTCAGTTAGTTTTTCTCATACTTGTTTTCTGTTGAAGTTTGTTTTGGGTTATTATAGGAGGCTTACTATTTCATTTACCCTGTTTAGCATGGACAAGGTGTACCAATAGCTGTAAGGCACATAGAATCAATGATACGAATGTCTGAAGCACATGCAAGAATGCACCTTAGACAACAAGTAACTGGAGATGATGTGGACATGGCAATTCGTGTAGCACTTGATTCATTCATCTCCACCCAAAAATTTGGTGTGCAGAAAGCTCTTCAAAAGGTATCAAAAGGCTCACACCTTTTCTTTTTCTATTTCTTTTTCTATTTCTTTTTCCCACACTAGTGTCTAGAAATCTTTCTGGAGCTGCTAGTATTGTGAGTTGATGTCAAGTCTGGTTGCCACGTTAAAGGGTTCCGATTTTAATCAATACTTCTTGTAGCAATGGAAATTTCACATGGTAATTTGCATGGTCAATTGTACATTTGAGGTCAATAAGTATGGAACTGCTGCCAAGTACCTATTCATATTATTATATACTTGTTACTGGTTAATGCTCACAGATTAATCAATTGACTAATAACATCTGTAAGTGGGCTGAATAGGCCCTTAGCTTTGAAGATCAGTGTCATTAAACACTTGATCCTATCCCTTCTATTACATCATAAATTGAACACACTTGTATACGCATCTAAATTAGACTGTAGACCACCTTGTAAAAAGTTTGAAGTTCTTTAGTAGTTGAATCTCAAAGATTTGATTAAAAATTTTCTGTGTATTTGCAGAGTTTCCGAAAGCATATCACCTTCAAGAGAGAGAGGAATGAACTGCTCCTCTTTCTTCTTAAAGAGCTTGTGAGGAATGCGTTGCATTTTGAAGAAATCGTTTCTGGCTCTTCTTTAGGGCTTACCCACATTGATGTAAAAGTGGGAGATCTGCTGAACAAGGTAATGCAAACGTGAATAGACCTAAATGCTAAGCCTTGTGGGATATGAAAACTTTTCTTGACAAGCATACACAATTTGAGCACTTATCTTTTTCTTTTGGTTCGGAACATAGGCGCTTACCATTTGGCTGTCTGCATTTTCTTTTGTTTTGTGCAGGCAAATGAGCATGAAATCTATGATCTAAATCCCTTCTTTGCTAGTGATATTTTCACACGAGCCAATTTTGTGTTGGATGAGGAGCGGGGATTGATAAGGCATCGCCTTTCAGGATAATGTGGATTTTGAAGAGCGAGTTCATGAACGGACAGTAGTAGGTTCTTTTTTTTTTCTTTCTTTTTTTTCTTCTGGGCAATGAACTACATAAGTAGCTAGCAAGTAGATCTCCGAATTTCCATGTGCTTTGTTGAATGCTAGAATGCTACCATATTGTATGATTTGCTTTGGTAATTATGCTTGCATTATTTGGAACTGAAACTTCTGTAGTTCTCTTTATATACTTTGGCTATGCATCTGAGACTGATACGTGTGAGAATGCATTAGAAGAGTGTTGTGCAAAAGTAACAGAAGCTATTTGTGCAAAAGATTTACTAGTGAAAAGACTGAAAATAACCACTGAATCTAGAAGATTAAACTGTTCCTGTTAACTGTAACTACGTTGATAAATTTTTAAGTCATACACGCAGATAAGTAAAGATGGCATTTTGTGAAAATGGGTAAAACCCATGGGTAATTACCCATCTATACATAAAACTGGGTAATACCTATTAGGTAAATACCCATTAGATTAGTTATTGGGTATGGGCACTACCCACTCATTTCTAAATGGGTAAACCCACTACCCACCCAATTACCCATTTTTATTTTTTCAGTTTATTATTTGTTTTTTAGTTTTTATTTTTTCACTTAATTATTTTTTGTGCAGTTTTTATTTTTTCACTTTATTTTTTTTTTCAGTTTTTATTTTTTCAACATACTACTATATTTTACTTGGTGTTAACATGATAATATGACCTTTAATAAAAATTTTAAAAAATCCTTTTTGATGACAACAATTGTTACTATATTTTCTTTGTTATGATATTTTTTTTTTTAAATCGGAAGACAACTCTTTATTAAAATAAGAAAATTACACAGTAGTGAAATCAACTGCTATAGCAGCTTGTAAAAATGAAGGGGTAGAGAAATAAACTCTCATTATATCACAAAATGAGAGTTTAAATGAATGAATACAATATACTAAAACAAAGGGGAAGAGTGTGCTCTTCCAATATCGCCAGGTATCCCCTGAAATGGAGTAAAATCAGCTTCACTACCAAGGCTAGTCTCCTCATCAACATCAACATCATCCTCTAATGTGCTAGGATCATCTCGTAACTGACTCCTCAACCAATCCCGACCACACATTAATGCTTCCAATGTGTTTGAGTGAAGTCGGTTTCGATGTGGGCTCACAATCCGTCCACTAGTACTAAATGCGGACTCTGAAGCAACTGTAGATACATGAATGGCTAAGATATCTCGAGCAACCTTGCACAAAGTTGGATACTTCATCCCACTAGTCTTCCACCAGTACAAGATATCGAAATCCTTATCACTCATCCTGGGTAAAACAGCCTCATCCAAATACCTCTCTAAGTCAGACTTGTCATTGTCCTTACTAGAGCCATAAACATAAGCATCAAAGGCATCCATGTCATCATCCTCCAAATCAACATCACTCGTCCTTGAACTTTCAAACAAAGATGAGTTGTCAGCTACATGTGATACAGTACTTGACCTATATTCCTTAACCAAGTCAAAGGCAAGCTTCTTAACTCTCTCAACTTCTAATATAGCTCTACGAGGATAAATCTGCCTGAAATAGAACTCAATCAACTTCAGCTTATACCGAGGATCTAGAATAGTAGCAACAACTATAGTCCCAGTCACTCCCCAATACTTCTCTAATTTCTCCTCCATCTTCTTTGCCATTTCCTTCACTTCCAAGATTTCAGAATCAAGCCACTTAGATATAGCCAACTTAATTTGACAAATCTTTGGGAATAACAAGTTGGCTGTGGGATACTTTGTACCAGATAACAATTCAGTCACCTTATAAAACAACTGTAACTTTTCAGCTATCTCCTTCACGAGATTCCAATCGTTTTCACTTGGCACATCTTTATATCCTCTAGTCTTTAGAGCCGGAAACACTGCCTTATATTGTTGTGCTGACTGCAACATCAAGAAAGTGGAGTTCCATCTCGTCCTACAATCAAGAATCAACTTCCTACTGCATCCAACATCCATTTGTCTAGCCATTTTAGCAAACATTTCTTCTCTTTTTGGGCCACCCGTCCAATAAGCAACACTAGACCTAATTATCTCAATACTCTCTCGAATGACATCCAAACCATCCTTAACAATCAAGTTCAAAATATGGGTAATACAACGCATATGCAATAACTTTCCGGCAACCAACAATGAACTATATCTCAAAGTCACAAGAAGTAAATCAATCATAGCATCATTAGCGGTGCAATTATCCATTGTTAACGTCGATAAATTGTGATGAATATTCCAACTACATAGACACTCCATCAACACCCTATGAAGCGTATCGGCATCATGTGGACATGGAACATATACAAACCTATATAACAATAAGTTCAATCAGACCAATTACTTTAATCTACATAATGCATAACTCTATATACAAACTTTAATTTTTATGCGGTGCTTTGTTATATATAATTATAATCTACAAGTACTTCATATTCATGCAAAGTAAAAGTACATGTTACTTCCTGTACATTATGTATTACTCTAACTATTCAAAAATCTTAAGTCACAGCTATATCAAACAAACATAAGAAATCCTAATAAAATTAATATAACAATTGGTTCAATGTATGTACCTCAAAAGACGACTCTGCAAGTTCCAGGAATCATCAATGAAATGTGATGTTATGGCCATAAATCCCTTCCTTTGATTACTTGCAGTCCACATGTCCGTAGTAATTGCAATCCTACTTGTATTCAATTGTAACAACTTCATTGTCTTTTCTTTCTCAAGTTCATAAATCTTCATTATCTCCTTCTTAATTGTGTTTCTACATGGAACCTTAAATGAAGGTTGTAATGCATTAGAATACCTCTTGAACCCAAAATGCTCAACCATCGACAACGGATACTCATGCATGATGATCATATTTGCAAGCTCATTTCTTGCAACAGTCTCCTGAGTCTTATCAAAATGACTCGATCTAGATGTCCCCTCACTCCTTGTTGGTTGGGGTTGTAGTCCTTTACATGATTTAACATGTAAATGCAAGTGATTAGTTCCATTTCCCACCTTTGCACTAAGGAATCTACCGCAATGCTTGCATATTGCTTTCTCTTGTCCTCTGATAACTCTTACATCAAAATAATCTCATACTGGTGCTTTCCTCTTTCTTGTACAAGGAACACTTTGTTCCACATCCTCATTCATAATTTCATTATCAGCACAACTATACTCTTCCATACTGCAAGAAACAAACACATATAAGAACACATGTAAAATGAACGAACATTACTGCTTATAATCATTTTTAAGGTTTCAAAGGGGTTTTAGTACAGTAACTGAATGGTCTCTAGCTTATACATCTATATTAATAAAAGGAGAGTGAAATCAACTATGACTCTGGACTATCTATTCACATCATACTTCCACAATGAAAATGATACTTAGGAAAATAAATCCTTGGGACCAGTAAACCCATGCCAGATAACAATCATGGGTATCTCAAATGCAGGCTGAGGATCCATCATTCACCATATTAGTTTCTTTATGACTAAAATTTTAAGCAAGTTGAGCAGGAAAAAGAATGATATATGGCTTTAACAGAAGTAAATTTCCAAGAAGATTATTTATGATTCATGACACACATAAACAATATGACGGCAATTCCAGAATTATAAAAGAGCTCTATTTTTCTACAAAACATATTTGAATATGATTTACTGTCTTACTAAAAACTGAGTATCATATGTTTCATATAGATGACAATTTTCTGCTTCCGAATTTCACATTTCAAATGTAACATCAAACTAACAGCTCACTAGAAATCAGCCACCATTTTGAAACCAACAAAATAAATTAATCCAACAAGAACATCAATAACAGACCCAATTAGAATCAATACTCAAATTAGACAAATCATTGTCTAAAACAATTGAGGTTTATAGAGACAACAAAAATAGTAGTACCAAGCATAGACACCAGATTAAAAACAAGTTAAAACGAAAATTGAGTTTTCCCTACCTCAAGACATAGAACCCAGCAGCCACAATCCCTAAAAGAAACAAGCAAACTCCAAGCACAAGCACTCAATATAAACGATGGAAATCCAAGCTCAAACGCTAACACCCAGTTCGTATCATAGCAATCCAAGTCTCCTAATTGAATTTCAAGATACAAGTCATACTCCAAGTTGTGGGGGAAACAGCTGAAACAAGATGACTAATTTGAGAAAGAGAATATTGAAACTTACAGGAGCTAGGTACGAATTGAGGGAGATTTTCAGATTCCTTGCCAATGGATCTAATAACAATCGCTTGGGAGCTATTGAAAGAGTAGAGCTTTATGTGTTGGGTAGATGACTGAAGGTTCCTTCTTTCAGGAACAGAGAACCAGAGAACGGAATAGAAGGAGAAGAAGTGATGGGTTTGTTCGATAAAAATCAGAAGGGAGCACATGGGACGGGGACTGATTTTGGGTATTTGGGTTTAAATTTTACCGTGGGTATTATCTACACCCATAAAAATTTACCCGTGGGTATTTTCTAATACCCATTACCCACCCATGTGTATTTTTTAACTACCCATTACCCAAAAAAAAACCCAACACAATATTTACCCATGGGTATCCATACCCATGGGTTTTAATGTCAACATGACCAATAACTTTGGTCAATAGTGAGCATATGTGGTCACCGTGAAAATAAAACACGTAGGTGACCTAATTTTGATATAATGACAAAGATTAACAATGAATGAAGTTTCCCAAATTTTTATAATAAACCTGAGATCCCATTTCCATATTACGGATGTATAAATTCTTAACAATATCCACATGAGTGGGATTGTAATCACCGATATGTTTCGTCGGTAAATACTATTTCAAAAAGTGTATATTAAAAGCCTTTCTCTCCCAAGAGAGTGAAGTGTTTAAACTTTAAAGTGACCCCCTTTTCTTTTTTTGGAGAGAAAGTGACCCCCCTCCCCTCAGTTTAACATTATAACTAGGGAATTGGCTTCTCTACTTGGATTTTTTGTGCTTGGATTTGCTTGGATTCCTTATATCTATTGGATTGAGTAAAATGATGCAACCAACTTATCACCTATGTCATCCTTACTCAATCTAATGGTTGTAAGAATCCAAGCAAATCCAAACACAAAAAATCCAAGCAGAGAAGCCGGATCCTATAACTAGACTAGATCCCATCAAATATATACGCGTCTGTTCCTCCTATCTTTCCCACGGTTATAATTGACTGAGCACTTATGGTATTGATGGAAGGGAGGCCTAAGATCACTGAGCTTCGGCCACTACTACTGCTACTCATCGCAGCTTCCTTTACCGTTCAGATCCATGTTTCTTCTCAAAACCACGACCTCAGTGCGGTAACACTCCCTTCACTATTCTTTATTATCATTACTCATGCATTCTTCGTCTTCTCTCTCACCACTCTTCCAATACTCTGAAACACAACCGATGATCATCATCTTCATGCAGATCTTCTACGAGCCGTTCAATGAGTCATTCGAAGGCCGCTGGATCATTTCTGGCAAAGATGAGTACAAAGGTTAGAGTTCACCTTAGTCCCTAATCCCTGTCATATATTTAACCAAATGTATAACGTTTTGCATGTCAATCAAGCTAGGGCTAGCTTAATTTCACTGTTATCTGTGTGTGTATAGATGTGATCGTAAAATTTAGGTGTATGGAAACTATCGAAGAGTGAGGGACATGATGACTATGGGCTTTTGGTGAGTGAGAAAGCGAGGAAGTATGCCCTAGTGAAAGAGCTAGATGAGGCTGTGAGCCTTAAGGGAAGAACTATTGTGTTGCAGTTCGAGGTTCGGCTACAGAAGGGACTTGATTGTGGTGGTGCTTACTTGAAGTACCTCCGGCCACAGGAGGCTGGTTGGAAACCTGAAGGGTTTGATATTGATTCTCCATATTCGATTGTGTTTGGACCTGATAAATGTAGCACCACGAATAGGGTTCATTTCATTTTTAAGCACAAGAACCCCAAGAGTGGAGAGTATGTTGAGCATCATCTCAAGAACACTCCAACAATACCTGATGACAAACTCACCCATGTCTACACTGCAATAGTGAAAGCTGATAGTGAGGTTAGACTTTTGGTAGATGGGGAGGAGAAGAAGAAGGCAAGGTTTCTTTCTGCTCAAGATTTTGAACCTGCATTGATTCCAACCAAGACGATCCCTGATCCAAATGATAAGAAGCCGGCGGATTGGGACGAGCGACCAAAGATTCCTGATCCAAATGCTATGAAGCCGGATGATTGGGACGAAAATGCTCCAATAGAAATTGAAGATGAGGAAGCTGAGAAACCAGAAGGTTGGTTGGATAATGAGCCAAATGAAATTGATGACCCTGAGGCAACAAAGCCAGAAGATTGGGATGATGAAGAGGATGGTGAATGGGAACCCCCAAAGCTAGAAAACCCCAAGTGCTCCTTGGCACCTGGTTGTGCAACATGGAAGAGGCCAATGAAGAGAAATCCTGCTTATAAAGGAAAATGGCACCGTCCTCTGATTAAGAATCCCAGTTACAAGGGTGTCTGGAAACCTCAACAAATCCCAAACCCTCATTACTTTAAGACTGATAAGCCTGACTTCGAGCCTATAGCCGCCATTGGAATTGAGATATGGACAATGCAGAATGGCATATTGTTTGATAACATTCTAATAGCTGATAATGAGAAGGTTGCGGAATCATATAGGAGAGCAACATGGAAGCCAAAGTTTAAGGTTGAAAAAGAAAGGCAAAGGGCCGAAGAAGCAGCTGCAGGTCTTTCATTTGGACTCTCAAGCATCCATGTAATATATTTTGACTACTTCCCCTTTATATTAGAGTTTACTCCATTGGTATTAATCTTTGGTGCTTCACAGCTAACAATTTTATGGACTAATACTTGCAGAAAATAATATTTGACCTTCTCTACAAGATAGCCGGTGTTCCATTTTTGGATGCGTACAAACCCAAGATCATTGTAAGTTCACGTCCTGCCATATATTTTTTCATCCCCTTCAAATGCACTGCTCAATTGCGCTAGTAGTATGTTTAAGCATTGGTATATATGAGTGCATAACTCATGCAGGATCTAATTGAGAAAGCAGAAAAACTGCCCTATATTACAACTGGTGTCACTGTATCCGTCGCGGTCATTCTCTTGACAGTTCTCTTCAAAATCCTTTTAGGTGGCAAGAAACCTGCGGTAGGCTATTATTACACATTGCATATATCTGCATTTCTATGTACCAGTTATGTTTTTTGATGTAGTCATACTGAATCATTACACTTGTAAATATTTTTTGCCCTGCACTTTGCAGGTTGCTGCTGCTTATGAACCCAACAGAGGAGCGGCTGCAGTAGGGACTTCTGCCAATCGGGGAAGCAGAAGCAATAGGGTGAAGGCAGATGAGACTGAGAACGAAGATGCCGGTCCCCGCAGGAGATCTACCAAAAGGGAAACTTGAGCTTGCCATATTAGTTAATGTACTTTTTAATTTTATATTTCAGTCATGGTTCTCTTCAAAATCCAGAAGTTGTTTTCCAGATTTCACCTTAGGCTGAAGTGCTCAATGCTTGGATGGCGTCCACAGTTTGACTTTGACGGTCCTAGAAGTTACCACTCACCTTTTACATTTCTCTATTCATAGCCCCGGAAATCCCACGGGGCTCCAGACTGAAATTTACCTCAAATGACCAGTCAATACAAAATTAAGAGCAGCACACCATTTAATAAACTGCCAGAAATGAGGGACAGCGACAACATGCAGAAGACCAGTCTCAGTCTCAGTCTCAGTCTCTGTAACAAAATCCAGGGCAGGATTTTGACCCACAAAAAACACCATCACAAATTTTGACCATCCCTTATTTCAAATTTCTTCAAATTAATCCTTTTTTTTTTTTGAACAAATTAATCCATTTTTTATTAATCTGGAAAAAACTTATGTGTAAGATTGCAACGGAAAAGAAGACCTTTTTTGACTGCTAATTTGTCCATCTTCTCCATCGTTCCAATCTCCAAAAACCAGAACAAGTTAAAGGTATCACTGTTCATTCCTACCAAAAGCTAGACAGTCAGTCCAACTTATCCAGCTCCTCTCTGCCTAACCCATCATCACTTAATACAAATACCACTGTTCATGAATCACACGTATACACCTGGATTTGTTATCCAACGAAAACAAATAATTTGCCTAGCCAAAATGATAAGATCTTCAATTAGCAATAGCATGGAGATTAAGAGAAAGGAATAGCAATTGTATTCAAATTAAGGGGAAGAAAATCTGGTCATGTATGTACAAAATTCATATATTCATTTCAATTCGATCCTAACTCCTAAACGTAATCCTAACTAAAACTAGGTCGTCATTTCTTTGATGATTTGGTCTTGCTCTTGGCTTTTGAATGGTGCTCAGATTTTACTAAAGCAACAGCCTTTGGACTCTTTGGACCCTTTGGACTCTTTGAACTCTTTGAGCTCTGTGTTGCTTTTGATGATGCACTGGGTTGAGATTTCTTCTTTGATCTTCTCATCCCAAATGAAGAAAGCCTTGATCTTCTCTTGGTTTCCCGGGTCTCTCTAATTGGCTCTAGCCTCGGCTTCCATTGTCTTGACCCGACCAGTTGCGAGTAGTCTTTCTGTAACTGCGGCGTGGTGCAGACTTTGTTGTTTGGCTCAAAACTCTTACTATGTTCATCATCATCTTCCTCGACTTTACTTTCGTCTCTGAGCTTGCCTTCCTCCAACAACTGCGATATAAACTCGTCGGAGACACGTATTCTCAGGCACCCGGTTTCCGATTTCTGTATATGAAAAGGTTCGCAAGTCGCGGCCTTTCTCAGAAACGCATTCTTGGAGTTGGTGGAGGGAATTACCGGCGAGGGCTTTTGGTCGAGCTCGGAATCCGGTCCGGAGGAGGCGAACGAGGCAATGGTGACGAAGGAGAGAACGGACTGGAACAAGTGCTTTGGTAGCAGGAAGTACTTTTGGCCAAGCTGAAGCTGGTCGTGTTCCGAAAGCGCTGGGATTTTCTGTCCGATGTAAAACGAATCAGAAGCACACACTAGGTGTTTAGGAAACTGGCTCATCAGCTCTGATACATCAACCGGCTTGTTGTAGATCTTCACAAGGCCGTCAGACTTGACGACCTTGATATTACCAACCACCGCGCGCTTTCCACCCACCTTAGCCTGCCGTGGTTGGTACTCCTCCTCCTCGTCGTCCGGCTGAAGCTGGACGCGAGAGGAGACATGGTTGCTTGTTAAATGAAAACACATGGGGATCATTTGGAGAGTGAAGAGCCTCACACCCATTTTGCTCAGCACCAAGAAAACAACCAGTGTGAGAATGATTGGTATATGAGAGGGCAAAAGGGTTTCTGTGCTTTATGGAAGGGGGACTGGGGGAGGTGGGTTTGAGAATTGAATACAAAGCTATCTAACAAGAATGGGAAAGAGTATTTTGGGGTTTATATATTAATGGGAGTGTGTATAAAGTTGATTAGAGTATAAGAAAGAGCTTGGATTTTAGGGAGTAGAGGAAGGAGGACTGACTGAGAGGAGAGGAGAGGAGAGGAGGACTAGAGGAGATGGGCGTGAGACCCGGGTAAAGCTTTGCTTTCTTTTGTAGGCAGCAACAACAACAACCACATAGTACTTTGTAGCATCTATCTAATCTACCTTTAGTTTATTCACATATTTTGAAACTTTGACTAGAGCTTGAGTATTCTTCTCGAACGCCAATTGAGGCCAAAGCTGGGTTTGCTTAGCTAAGGGTGAAGGAAACCCTTTTGAAAATGGAAAATTTCAGTCAGATCCCGCCTTTCATTTCTGAAATTTTGGGTGGTCCAAGACTGCAAGGGGGTTTAATATATGGCATACGAAATCCTCAGGATTGATTAATAGGGGAGGAGTCGTCTTTATCCAAATATATGCACGAGGGGAACAGAGATTTATTGGAGTCAGAGGAGAGGACCATATACAATCAAAGATGCCAAAGGCATCGATTGTAATATTCAGCCATTCATTGATTTCTTCTTTAATGTATGGACTGCAAAATCTGCTATCAACACAGTGGTGTGTGTGCTAACCGTGTTGCCAAGAGATCCGGATTCTCTCCTCATGAAGGAGCTCCTCATATCTCCTCATGAGATCTGGGCCGTCCAATTTTAATTTGACGGCTCAAATTGATTTGCAGGAGGAGTTGTATGAATAGTAACAGAGGATTGTGAGCCGTCAGATTGAAATTGGACGGTCCAGATTGTTTTATGAGGAGATATGAGGAGAGAGTGATGAGGAGAGGATCCCATTTCGTTGCCAAGGGAATTGCCGCCCTCCTCCAGTTACATTGGAGTGATTGGACCGTGAGACTATTCTCACTTCATAACTTAAAGTGTGAAGGTAAGATTTTTGTGAAAATATTCAAAAAGATTAATTTAGATTGGGATACATCAAACATTGAGCTAGTTATATATACAAATTGAGATAACATTTGAACTGAATAAGTAAAACAAGTTAATGTACGAGTTTTTCTCTTATCGTCCTATGAGACTGTGAAAAAGATATTACAGATTCGTTAGTAAAATAATTTTTTAAATATCTTATATTAAACATATGATTCAGCGATTGAAATAATTCAATTTGATTTTTCCTAATGCACGAGTTATTGCCTCCAAACAATTCAATCGATTCAATTGTAATTAGATATGCTTATACGTATATGTTTCAGTTTTTACTCACTTTCATTCAGCACATATTTAGCTAGCTGAATGAGCAAGTCTCTACTGCTAATACTTAATTTGTTGCGTGAAAACAAAAGAATAGAGATATTTTCTCTAGGTTTCGTCCTTCATGTGTTGCATGGTCTAAGGAAAGGGTGACAATCACTATACATTTCCCAAAGAAGCGTAACATTAACACCACCCCCATCCCATACGTGACGCACACACCACCATTCCCAACTCCAAGCAAGTTCTTCATCGATCACATAATTATAAATCAAACAACTTCAGAGATTCTCATTCATTCTAGCCAATCATAAAGTTGTTTTGTTCAATCGGTTTCATAAATGAAATATGAGAGCTCTCGATTGGTGGTTCTGCTCAGTCAAATCTGTATCCTTGAATATATATATATATATATATATACACACACACACACACAACTCATTTTATGTATATTCATGTCAGAATTCTGCAGTAAATTTCTACAGAGCTAGGGCACAAGGTCAGATGTGTTTGAGAAAAAGTTCGTTGATTGGCTAAATAACCCCATTAAGTATTCTTCGAAGAAGGTATTAATTTCATTTTCTACTAAGCAGCAGGGAGGAAATTGCAGAAGAGCTAGAGGTACGTACTGCTTTGGTACCGGTACTCGGTTAGCGCCTGTACCTAAATTTGTATTCAAAGTTGAAACTGGGTTCCCTATAAGAGCTTCACTTAGACCAACACACACGCACTGGTATTGTTAATGAGCGAAGCCCCAGAGGGTTGCGTACGACAAGGATTTGTGTCGTTTAGTTGCCACTAATCACACTGACACCATTAAAACAACATTAACGCTAACCATTTGTTCACAGTAATCACACGAATGCTCGAGCAGCTAATTTCTTCTGCTTTGGTTAAGTAGGTAGGTAGGATCATTTTTAGCTGTTACATCAGGATCGGAGTTGGATGCATGTTAGTTGTGTATATATACTAGTGTTAACTAGCAAGCAAGCAAGCAAGCAAGCTAGGTTAAACACACGTACGCTTTCATGAGATCGATCGAAGTGCTCATCTTGGCTATCGTTTCCACTAATGTCCAAGAAGGTACGTAGGCGCGCGTTTCATAACCTCTTGAGGTTGAACGTCCTCACTGTTTGGCTAAATACAATTAAGATCCAAACATATATAGAACAATTCATATAGCCACCAGTTCTAGCTAGCTTGTTGGTGCTGTGCTATCCTCATCCACCAGTTCTAAAAGCAATTCAAACGTGGTGAATGTCTGTCTTGTTGAAGGTCTTAATTTGTTCATCATCAGGCAGGGATCAAAGTAAAGGAGGATAAAGATCATTCTATTCTGTCCCTCCCTCTTATCGCTCTTTGACCAAACACACGTGTTTACCCGTTTACGTGTTATTTATTCAAACTGAAATGAAAATTACTCCAGGATAATTAGCTATCAGTCATATGTCGGTGCCAAACTTCATTTATACCATGTGTTTCATGAAATTGACAGCAAACTTAATTGGAACCCAATGGCAATTCAAACTCGGGGCATTTTGTAAAGTCTATGGGGTCCTTATGTGTTCTAGATCATGACCGCTCCAACACAGTCAAAATAATGTTCAAACTTGTTTAAAGTAATGTTCGAATCATATAATGTAACGTAACCTATTTTTCATACATTATATGATTGCTCTTTACTCTGAAAATGGTAAGTCATTCATAACAATTCAGTTAATTTTTTAATAAAACTTTGAAAGTAAATTATCTTGATAAATAAAATTTTAAATTTCAAGTAAAACTTTATTTGATTGGTTTTACAATCAACATTAGGCCTCAGCGTTTAGTCTCATAATTGATGAGACATAATTTTGTCTGGACGAGACATAATTACATGTTAAAAACTCAGATCCCGTTTTAAAATAATGGGACAGAATCGAGATTAGCCCAATTTGAGCCCATTAAATCTCGGCCCGTCCCGTAAAATTAAATTAATATATATATATATATATATATAAATTTAATTTTACATATATATATATATATATATATATATAAATATGGCTTAATCTGTGTCGTTGGATTCAATGGCTTCATCTATGTTGTTGGATCCATCGAGTCTCTCTCTCAGTCTCAGACCTCAGACACAGCCTCTCACACTCTCCTACTAGTCCTGTATCCTCTCCCTCTCCCTCACTCCTCTCACCACAGTCCCCGCCCTCTCCTCCCCAAACCCTGATTCCCACCACCCCTTACCAAATCCCTTAACAAACTCCGCTGCTCCTTCCACAACCCCCTCCTCCTCTCTCTCCTCCCTTCTCCTCCTCCGCTGCTCCGTCGCCCTCAAATCTCTAGACACAAACCTCGCCATCGCTTTCGACGCTTATGTCATCCACGCCTTGCTCTCCTCTTTGAGAAACCCCAGCCATAACTGCTCCGTCTCTGCCTGCAATGCGCTTCTCAATTAGTCCACTACCGGAGTCGGACAACGCCGTTTGATCGAGCTCTCTGCTCTCCCGATTTTGTGAGAGTCTCCTTTCACCGATGGAGAGCCGCAGTAAACGAAAATGGAAACCGAAAATTGGTCCCACCTCCTCCTCGACCAAGGCGTGATCTCCTCCCCTTCGTCTCTCTTATCTGGTTGCGTAGACGAGATTCGGGCATGCCTGTCAATCTACGCTGAAAGGAAAAAGATCGAACGTGTCGTCTTTGCGAGAGAGAGAGAGAGAGAGAGAGAGAGAGAGAGAGAGCCCTTTTTGGGCCTGTTTTGGTCCCAATCCTGGTTCAATCCCGAACGGAATTCGGGCATGCCGGAATCACTTCTGAAAAAGGCTAATTCCGGCCCGTCCCATCCTAATTTTGATTTATGGGTTTAGGACCGGGATTAGCCAACACCCGGCCCATCCCAACTCATGCCTAGGCCTAATCAACATACAAAATTTTCCAATTTTCAAACCTTCCGATTTGAACTCCATAAAATTTGATGGGCACCTCTATGACGAAACATCGACATAACTATCTCATTGAAAATATTTTTTAGAAGTAGAGTATGGATTTAGTCGGAGTAAGTGTACATACCAAAAAAATAAAATCATTTGGAACTTAAAAATTTCACACACATCAAGATTAGATAGAAGAAAAAGAAAATGATAAAATTCAGTTTAGTATCTTCAACTTTTGGGTAAAAATCAGAATGATCAATCTTTTTTAAAAAAAAATCAGAATGACCCCTAAACTTTCAAATTTGATCTCCTGGGTCTTAAATTTCAAGTGACCTCGAAATGTGACGTAAGCTGCTGACTTAGAACTGACAACAATGACCCATACTCTAATATTGAAATCTTTATAGAAGGTAAAATGGACTATTTGCATATTAAATCTTCTAAATTTTAGACCTGAGAGATCATATTTGAAAGTTTAAGAGTCATTCTGATTTTTTTATTTTTAAAAAGAGTCATTCTGATTTTTACTTAAAAATTAAGAGTACTAAACTGAATTTTATCAAAAAAAAAAAAAACATTCAGATATACGGTGACATGCGGGTCGATTAGTAAATCCTACGCCCGCTATACTTAAACCCGACCCATCCATCTCAATAGCCCCGTGCAATACGCAAGGTATACGGAGGGGGTAAAAATGTCTGCGCAATAACGACGATCGGAAACGTTATGTAAAAGACAATTTTGCCCCTATATGTTTTCTTTTATATCGTTTTGGGTCGAGAGAGAGAGAGAGAGAGAGAGAGAGAGAGAAGAGAAGCGGAAAATGGGGAAGAAATGGTGGACGATCGGAATGGCGGTGGCGATACTGGGAACGGTGAGGGAAGTGAGCAAGCAATACGGTTGGGACAAGGACGCTTTGATCAGCGTCTTCGTTGAGCTGTCTGATCGTTTAGGGATTTGGGCCATCCCAATCTACGTTGCGATCCACACTCTCACTCTCGCTCTCTGTTTGCCCTACGCAGTCTTCTTCGAGGCCGCCGCTTCTATGCTCTTTGGGTTCTTCCCCGCAGTCCTCTGCGTCTTTTCCGCCAAGCTCCTCGGCGCTTCCCTCTCCTTCTGGATCGGCAGGTACTCATTCAATTTGTTTCAGAATCTCACGTTAACTTTTTATTGGGTTTATTTGTTTGAGTTGTTTAGTTACATTTATTATACTTCAGAGGGAACAACCTAAGTACGGAAGCTTAATATTAGCCAGGCAGCTGCATATGTAGTGTTGTTAAGGATTGCTTTTATGCTTTTGTCTTGTGGTAGAGCTTTGTTGTGTCTGAAATGAGATGATGAGTTAGGAGTATGAGAAAGCGTGTCAAGTATGGAATGAACGATCTGATAGAGTGCTAGCTAGTTTGTTGAGTTTGTTTTGTTTAGTGATGGATTACATTCATATAGGAGTTGGTTTTATTTTTTAGGGATGGGCAGATTACGTTTGCATACCCATTTAGATGAGGGCTTCTGCATACATCTTAATTTTAAGAATAAATTACTGGTCACTCCATATACTTGTACTGTGTCGACAGTTTAGTCCTTATGTTTTCAATTTCAACTGATTACTCCTTATAATCTCAATTTTCTACTAATTGGTCCATTTTCATCTAAAATAATTGTTTACCATTTTTCAACTTCCTCAAACGCCCTTAGGTTATTTTTCTTATCTTTTTACTTTCTTTTCTTCAAAATCAAAACCAATAGAACCTCCAGAATATATTGGTTTATGATTGTTGATCTTCAATCCAAGAATTTTATAATTGCAAACTGATTGCAATCATGAAAAAAAAAATATGCAAATTGATTTGATACATATTGGTTAACAAAATCAAATAACATCACCATAATCACTATAAAATAAAATTCTATCAAATCTCCATCATATCAATTTAAACCAAAATGAGATAAAAAAAAATTCTCATCATCATCTTTAGCATTAACAGCTCCCATGAATAAAACTATATAAATAACTATCATTTCATATAGTTAAGCTTACAAACAACACTACTACACTATGCTTAATTAATTGGCATAATAACCTCTGCAAGTCTTAGTGTTATATGATGGGAGGTATAATAACCTCTGAGCAGCATTGCTTGTTAGCCTCGCTATCTTTATATGAAGTGACCACCCCTTAAGCTCCAATTTTTCCTCCTGCCAATTTGTAGTATTAATGCTCTGGGTTGCACTTTGTGTGTGTTATTTCAGTGAGTGATTGCTTTTGACCTTTTAGGAGGTTCTATAACGCTTTTGTAACTGTCAGGTTGATATTTAAAAGTTCAACTTCAGCAATGGAATGGGTACAGAAGAACAAGTACTTTGCTGTACTCTCCAGAGGAGTTGAGCGAGATGGTTGGAAATTCGTGCTTCTTGCCCGTTTCTCACCAATGCCTTCATATATTATAAACTATGCCCTGGCTGCGACAAAAGTTCGGTTTGTTGTGGATTTCTTGCTCCCAACAGTTATTGGATGCATGCCAATGATCTTACAGAACACGTCAATTGGCAGCTTGGCTGGTGCTGCTGTTTCTTCAGCTGCTGGCTCCCAGAAATCTAAAGTTTGGTCGTACCTTTTCCCTTTATTAGGAATTTTGTCGAGCATTCTTATTTCCCTGAGAATTAAGAAGTACTCTACTGAAAATTTAGTGACTGAATCGTCTCCCATCCCCAGTGAGCATTCACATGACTCTAATAACAGCAATGACTCAAATAACAAGGACCTGAAAAAGGGTCAATAATGGTTACTGGTCTTCTACCAGTAATAACAGTTGAACTTTAAAACTCTTAGTAGTGTTTCGATCTTCTATCATTGATCGATGCTATGCTGCTGAGATTACTTATATCTATCTGTATCATTGGATCATATTCTATTTTGATCGTTACCAGTTAGGTCTTGTTTTTCTACTTTCATAGGTACTTTGTTTATCATGATTAGCTAATCTGTACGATGGGTGATTTTGGGAATCCATTGTCAGTGATCTTCTGGTCTCTCGTCCCTGCAATTTTAGCGTAGGAAGAGGATTGTACCATGACAATGTCTTTTTAGGAAATGTATGACAATATTTACTGCTGACAAGTTTAAAGATCTCATCACATACATGATGGTGATGTTGCATCAGTTATAGCTGCTGGAATTGTAAACTTTACCCCTATCTATCATGTGAGCCTTTACCCTATCTATCAGCCCCTCGTAATGCTTAATTCATTTCCTCTAATGTTGGAAACACAATCCCAGCTTTGCTTGCATATTTAAAAATCAAATTGTTCATAAGGCACTTCCCACCCAGGCAATGTTGGATAGAATGTGTGTTAGTGTGAAGCATCATAAACGATCACACTCTTTCCCTTTGCATTCCTTAAGTGGAAATGAGGCTTAAATCTTGTAAACTAAGTAAAAAGCATCATGACCGAGAAATGAATGGAACAGTTTTTGCATAATTTCAACAGCAATAATAACATCACAAAACTAATTCGATTCCTTGCGGTAAATTTCTCCTGCGGTCTGATCTTTATTGATCGCATATAAAGCTCAAAGCTCTATGTGTAACAACTGTAAATTGATCAACATGCCAAAGTTTGTGGAGAGTGATACTTGTAGTGGCACAGGCGTACACCATAAGCAGAGGGTAGATATATAGAGCAATTGTGCAGTTTAGTCTTTTAACACCCTTCTCATCCATGTTGGTCCTTGGTAGTCCAGCTGATCACTTGATCGAGATGACCATCTTCTCTAGTCATTTGATAAGAGGATGCTTTCTGGTTCTTGACTTGATGAATGTCAAGAACATGGGGAGGTTGTAGCAAGCCGTCCAGAAGCTAAGGGAACACAAGAGTTTGTACGCAGCACCCATTTTCTCAACTGGAGATGGAAACTAAGCCTAGCTAATTAGTAGAGTTACCAACTTTTTCTTTTTGAGGGAAAGTAGAGTTACCAACTTGATTGTACATTTGACAAGAAAGATTGGTAACGTTGAGGCATAAATATGAAGCAACTCCAGGTTATATCTTGAAGGCCTTAACCGCGTAGGATTGTAAGTGTTGTGGTGGTCAAGGATACGTTATATTCCATTCGCTGTTATAGGATTGGTGCTTCACATGAATACCTGGTTTATATCGGCTGGAAAATGACCACTCCAAAAGGCTATGATATCCGATTATCATAGCCTGTGAGGTTGAGGTTATGAGGTTATGTTCCACAATATCTATTATATTGTTCGATAGTTTATTCACTTATACGCAGATACTTAATAATTTGATATTAGGTCAGCTGGGAACTCATTACCTATAATGTGTATTGGGGTAACAACAGTGATGATAAAAGTTTAGATAACATAAAAAATATTTTTTGGTTGTCAGAGATAAAATTGAGACAATTATTGCTGATCTTTTAAATATGCTTGTTCACTTTCATAAGAATTCTTTTCCTTAGTTGCTGCTCACCGTAAGTTCGTAACCCAGCTCACTTTCACACAACTCCAGCTACCAATTAATGTTAATGCTCATCTCCTAAACCCTATTTCACCATTGTACCATTTCTTAAACCCTACCTTGTACTTAACAAAACAAAAACAAAAAACAGAGAAAATGGTCAAGCTCTCGACCATTTTGTTAGCCATCGTCCTACCCTGCGTAGGCATGATCGCTGTGTTCGTGGTCTACATGTGTCTCTTATGGTTCGCCGCATATACTCAGCCTCCGGTACCGCTCAAGCGGGTATCCGATAAGGGCTTGAAGGCCTCTGATCTCGAGAAGCTGCCGAAAACTAGCAGGAAAGAGTTAACCAGGGCGGCAGAGTGCGCGCTGTGTCTGGACGATATGGAGGCAGAGCGGCGCGGGTGCTTCCCGGTTGTAAGCGGGTTCCACCTCCAGTGCGTCGATACCTGCCTTTCTAAGCGGTCATTCTGTCCGGTTTGTAGAGCCCAACTCCAACCTCCTAAGTTTCTCAGTTCCTCAGATGAAAATCCATGCTAGCAAATTGGTTAGAGCATGGTTGAGAGAGTAGTATAGTTTTTTATTTTTGAGAAGAAGTTCTAGTGTATGTTAGTATCAGTCAGATTAGAATTATGGTACTGTATATAGTAGTGCAATTGAGAAGCGTTCTACATCAGGTGAAGCGTTCTACATTATACTGAAACCGGTTGACTGTATATAGTAGTGCAATTGAGATACATATATAGCAGTGAGGGTTCCAAAACTATATATACATCCGGATCACCTAGTTTGTTTAGAGATTATTGACCTGAGCTATGCGCTTTCTTAAAACTTATAGCACTCACAGGCACAGCCGATAAAGCCTGAATCAGCAACCATAATCATCTGACTGAGTATTTCTTAAAATTGAGAGAATTAATTACCTATTGACTTTCTTGATTTTCATCTTGCTAAAGCATGTGTGCTAATTTTTGTTGGACAATCTTAATATACTCTTTGAAATTAGGATTTATATTAACAGAGGGTTATGTTTTCGTTTCATTTTGACAAACATAGCCGGGAAGCAATTTCAAGCTTATAGCTAAGACTCATCTATCCATCTTTAACAGAACTTTGTATATCATCACATTTAGTCGGTTTTTGTTTTTTATTTAAAAAAAATAATCATTGCACCATCTGTGTTATTATATATATATATCAGTTTCTATTTAGAGCGAATGTTCACTTTGAAACTAACGTGTGAAGTTCATGTTTTGACTTACTTTTAGTAGAACCTAATGTATAGATCATCTATGAAAAATTTCATCTAATTTGATGATCGTTTGAGTCTTCTTTGTGATGATTTACACGAACAGTTCAAGTTAGACATATTCGGTTTGTTGATACCTTCAAGATCATCAAATTGGATGAATTTTGCAGATATGATCTGTACATTAGGTTCTAACATCTAAACAGTGGAGATGTAAAATTGTGACAAAAATTTTTTTTCTGTCACAATTACACCCAATTTTGTCCTGATTCCGCCACTAGTTCCTAGTCCGAAACTCGAGATCGACGGTTATGTTGCAGAGTTGAACAAATTGTACATATGTAAGCCTATATAGGTTAGGTTAGCTATACACAACCAATACCGAAGAGTGTTATAATACTGGAATTTCAACAGGTTTTCCAGCCAGCCTGCGTTCTGGAGCCCAAATCGGTGTTGCATTCGTGTCCGCAGGTCGCGCTGGCACACCCAAGTTTTTGGTGCTCCAAGCCGAGCTTTGCACCCCCCCTGCGCGTGAGAGTGTATAGTTTGTGTTAACACAACTATACCTCATAGGAGGATGATTCTATATAAACCCTCTTTACTTTTCCCTTTATCCAATGTGGGACAAACTTTGTTTTCCCCATTTCAAATAGCCAACTTTGGATGACAATTTTTCATTCATCCCAAAACCAAATTAGGCATATGAACACATGATCTTGTAGTCCTCATTATGGAGAATACATATCCAAGTTCATTTCTCATTAATCATAAGTGTAACACACTTTAATTAATCCATTTAAATTTGGTTTTATAAATGAGTTTTAACCCATTTTTTCCAACAAGCTACAAATTATGGTTATGGGATGAGCTCCTCATGAGTTAATTTTATATTGGATCCAACTGCAAGTGAAATCATAGCATTAAGTTCTTTATCAAAACAATCATGAATGACAACTTTAATTTGTTAAGGATGTCAAAAAGATAGATCTTAGATCATACTTTTTTGAAATGTATATCTTTGGTGGAAGAAATCAGCACAAAATCGTACCAACCGACATGTTGAAAATTACGATCCCAGCTAAGCTCAAAGATTGCCAATTCAAAAGAGTACAGTATATACCTGTATTATACCCGGAATATTGCTAAGGCTTCCTTACGAACGATTCAGAAAACTACTTTTCGATTTTCTCATGCTATATATGTAAGTATGTCGACATTCATATTTAATATGAAGTATCAAAAGGGTTACGTATGTGCTGCTGAATTAGTGTTTAGAGAGTAGGTACGTACCATAGGTTAAAGACTGGAGCATCAAGTAAAGACTCGAACATACATTGTGTATTGACCTTGTATTTGAAGTATTTCTTCAACTTTTGCGGCATAAATTATATACAAGCTAGAATAACGGAAAATTAAATCCTTATTCCAAAGGGAGAATGCCATTTAGTTAAAAATAGGATTAAAGTTGCCCAAGTCAATATTACATGCCTATTCTATCAAATCTAAATAAAAAGACAAATATAACCCTCAACTCATTCTCTCTCCACCCCTCCCCGATCTAAAATCTCTCTCTCTCTCTCTCTCTCTCTCTCTCTCTCTCTCTCTCTCTCTCTCTCTCTCTCTCTAGTGACGCCGCCCCACGCCTTCATCTTCATCTTCATCTTCAAATGCTACGAGACCGGCCTCAGTTTCATCGACAATGACGAATCAGACCTCAACTTCTGTTTCTGAGGAGTCAAATCACCACCACTGCATCCTCTAACCTCCTCGACTCTTCTGCGATTTGACTTCGTCGATGCGCAATTCTGCGATGGAGGCAATCGCGACGCACCTGCACTTCTTCGGCGAGGAATTGGATCTCAACCTCCGTCTCGGGGGAGTAGAATCTCCATCTCGAGCCAGTAAGTTGCTTACTGGGGGTCAGTAACCTGGTTACTGGGAGTCAGAAACATGCTTACTGGAATCTGTAAGTTGCTTACTGGAATCTGTGAGTTGCTTACTGGGGGTCAGTAACCTGATTACTGAGAGTCAGTAACTTGATTACTGGAATCTGTAAGTTGCTTACTGAGGGTCGGTAACCTGATTACTGAGAGTCAGTAACATGCGTACTGGAATCTGTAAGTTGCTTATGGGGGTCAGTAATCTGATTACTGAGAGTCGGTAATATGCTTAAAGTCAGAGTCAGTAATCTAATATTGGAAAAATAATATTTCGGCGGAAAAAATTTTGGTGACCGATATCCGGCGACCGGCCATTAGACGCTGGCGGAGTTTGGTGACTTTCCGGTAAAGTTTTCTTTATTTTCCGCTTTCTTTTCATATGAGTGTATAATGGGTGAGGGCAAAATAGTGTAACAAATATAGGAAATAAAACTTTTTGTATCATTTGGGTAATAGCTTGTTTACTTGTGTGGACTTGGGAAATTATTTGAAGTAGTCATTAGTCTGGCAAAGAGGCCCCAAAAATGTATTAAATTGACATTTTCTGTATTTCAAACTACAAAAAGAAAGGGATTGTTTGTTTAGTCATGAAATAGAAATTGAACAAAGTGACAATCAAAACGACCTGGAGTTCCCATCGAAATCAAGGTTCACATCTCTTGTAGAACTGTAGTCATGTAGGCTATTTTCAGTTTTCACTGGTAAATATATAGTTGCTTGCTAGCTATTAGAACTGTTGTGGTGGGTTGTTAGTGTGCTGATGATCATACGCCTATTACACATGTACGTATAACATATATAGATCCTAGATCTTACATTTTCAAATGTACGTATATGCTGCCCCTAATACGTGATACGTAACATATAATTTATACCGACCACCACATGGTTGAATACACATCCCCTTCAGATTCCCAGCTAAGCTTACGCTTGCCCGTTCAAATTGGTATTTTCCAACCAGATGGTTCTGTGTGCACCGAATTGTTGACCGAAGCTAGATCGATATGACAGGCCGGTTATGGGTACTGGATATAATTTCAGTTCCAAGATAATATGGCTGCTACCTCAATACCACTTTCAGGTTAGGTTTTGGTCCTTTGTTTTGCTAATGCATGGACACAGTATCAAGATCGTGGTTGGTAGTGTTTGGCGGGTAGGTTAAGACTTAAGCATGAAGTGAATGAAGACTCGAGCATCATTGAATTGACCATGGAATATATGGAAGAGTAAATTTGTTCAACTTCAACGGCAGAAATCTCATAGACCAAATAGTATTATTCAAAGTATGGGGTGTCACTCAGCTGTGAAAAAGAAGCTCTGGGATTTAATTGCGTAATCGGTTTACTAACATACTCCAATTCCTCCTGCCGTTCCTATTCTAAGTTTGTAGGCATTCCCATCAGCGAAATGAAACAACTAATAAAAAGGACACTCAAATCTGCTTTAGCTCTTCAATTTAACTAAAGAACAGACAGGCATACTAGTAAAGAATTCACTAAACTTTGGAAGAATAAGCTCCAAGGGAACTCAAAGAAAAGTGAGTTATATATACGCAATTGGGTACTTCTTGCTGTGGCTGGTGTGGTGATATTTCAAGCTGACACACCATCAAAATATCATCTCCATTATTTTGCTGGTCACTTTCTGCGGGCGGGTCCTTTCCTTCTTGGCCACTTTCCTCAGATTATGCATCTTACTCGTGGGCAGGCACTCACCCACCGGTCAGTGGGTGTGGTCCTTTTATTTCCCACTTTGGCTGCAATACAATTTACAAAGAATCTTTCTCCTAATCAAATAATCTTAATCTCTATCCAAAGCCAAACTGTTTGATTCACTTACATAGGCATTAGGTCATCTAAGCATATACAGAAAACAATGTGCTAGGTAATGCTAATGATACTCGTCTAGAAATTCTCTTTGTGAAACTCGAACTTGGTGGAGGTCCTGTGAGAAAAGTCCAGCGCCAATTGCTTCAGCTCCTTTGTTAGTGCCGGTGCCCCACAATAAAACACACCTGCAAAATACACAAAAACAAAAACAAGATCAATTATTTTGCTTACTTGGGACATTGGCATGATTATTGAGGCAAGGTTAGCAGTGCTACTTACCAACTCGGCTATCAGGATGATGCAGTGCGATCTTCTTGTAGACTTGGCGCCAATTAGGTTTGGCGAAATGAGATTTCACTCGAGTACCGGAGACTACGTCTACACCATTCTTGGCATGGTGGAGATTCTGAAGCATGGCTATCAATGCTGACCTAGCATCACCTTCCTCGTACACACTGGTGCAGTAGTTATGCAACTCGATCACACCCTTTTCATCCATCTCTGCCACCTCATTGAGAATCCCTTTGAACCATTCAAACGAACCTTGTTCCCTCGTCACCCAGTAGTAATAAGCTTTCTGGGTCCTGAACCCTTTATTGCTCTTGTTGCTCTTCCCACTGCTGTTGTTGTTGTTGTTATTATTGCTAGCCCTGCCCCTCTCCAGTACATCGTCCAAAACTGCGTACTCTTCGAGTTCCTTGTTCTTCAAGAAATTCATGTTGTTGATGATGTCTTTTACAATGCTGACCATGGGCGTGGCCCCGATTCCCAGGCCAACCAGCAACACGACGTCGTATTTCTTGTAGTCTTGTGCTGGAGCTCCGTATGGACCGTCGATTAGGATCTTGGGGAAGCTGGGGTTGTTTTCTTCTTGCATGTCAGCTCTGAGTAGTCCACTTTTACCAGCAGCTGAAGGCTGACATACCTATAGTGACCAATTCGTTGAAAAAAAAAATAACAATGAAGTCATGCAAATTAAAAATGAAATGAGTTGTATTAAAAGTTCAAATATAATGTGAATGAATTACCGATGAGAAAACGGTCTTGAGCTGCCGAGTCCAATCTCCTAGTGTTCGAATGTGGACGCTTAGATAGTCATCTCCCGGTGAAGAGGTAATCGAAAACGGATGCCTGTTTCAATTCATTAGTTTAGTTCCGGTCATAATGTGAAGTTGTGAACTACAATTCAGTAACAGCAAAACTGTGTTACTTACCATTCGAATGGAGAAACTGCGGCGCAGTTGACGAACATATACTGCCCGCTCTTGTATTTGAAGCCTTGCGGCTTAGACATGTGCAGTGCAAGCACATTTCCCGGATAAACAGCAACCTTCAATGATTTAACATATATCACATTGTGTCACCAACATTGATGAAGAAAATAAACGAGAGTAACGGAAAATGTAAATGACTTGGAACTAGTTTTTACCTTAAGAATCTTGACTGGCTTGATGCTTGATCTGAAAAATCTAATCAGCCTTTCACAAGCGTAGAGGCAAACCGGCACTGCCAAATACATCCATGTCTGCAAATCCGTGAAAGTAGAGTCATTGTCACCATAATGCAACATCAACCTCTTAGCTCATATGAAATAATGTATACGTACAGTAGGTATACCTACTAAAAATAACGCGAATGTAATCAAAATAACGGGACTTTATGACCAAATGAAGGAGAGGAACTTACCGTTTTGTAGTACCATACTTTAGTGAGGTAGAGTCTAATGCCATGGACAATGAGGAGAGCGTAGACAATAACAAAGAGATGGTGTGAATACCAAAAGGCATTGAAACCTGTCAGTTTCTTCAGCGGCTTTGGCAAGTTTAACTTGTTTCTTCTAAACCAAGGAGTGGCCAAAGTGAATGCTATGGCCATCAACACCACCATCCCAATCCCAGTCAATCCTTCCACTCCTTTCACAAACCACCAATAATTATCAGGCTGGACTTTACCAAAATACGGTGCCATGGTCTCGTACTCTTCTTCCGTGGCATGAATCAATCTCGGAAAATCACACGTCAAATGTGCTCCGGCGTGTAATCCAACCCCGACGACTATTCCTACTGCAATGACCTTATGAAAGTTCAGATTATCATCGAAGGGGACTACCACCCCCAGTTTGGTCTTGTTTCTGAGCCAAGTAATTGTGTTTCGACAAACCGGTAGCAAAATCAAGGCCATGTTGAACTTCAAAGTCTCTGCTCCTCCTTTGGCGATGGAAACACAATACCCCATCACTTCAAATGCTTCCTTATTCCTGTACTGAATAAATTTGTACACAAACAAACCCGACACTATGCCAAGCCATAGCATCAAAACCCAAACTCTTTGCCAATTATCTAACAAGAAGTACTTGGTCTTCTGGCACCATCTCGTAATTGGGTTGTTTTCTTGTGTTGGCTTCAGCTTCTGACTCAGTAGCTGACTCAAAACTCGGCTGTCACTTACCGTGACCGAGTGTTGCACCGGAGCTTGCAGCAACAAAGTTTCCAGGTTCTCAACCTGTTAATCAATTATCACTGTCAAACAAGACGATCAAAAAAGAATTACAAATATTCATAATTGTACTTATGGAGCTAAACATACCATAATGTAGCCAACATTGTCTGGGTCAAGCTCTTCCATAATGAGCGCTGCATATTCCTGAGCTTGTTTCTGAATGTTGGATAGTTTGTTCGCAGAAGCACTGAGACTAATAATCTGCATCCAAATTTCCATATGCAATTAGTTGATGAACATTAAGAACAATTATTTGAACCAGTGTCAACTAACAAAAAATCAAACTAGCCGGCTGATATCACCTACCTCTCTGACTTCTTCTTCCGTGATTCTTCCGTCGGCGTCTTTATCCACCCTGCATGGAACGTATAATAGTCTAGTTAATATAAGAACTTCATAATTTGCTGGAGATTAATTAGAAATTAAGTCCAAACCACATGATGCTTAATTGAAAAAATGCATAAAAAATTGTACATGTCAAAGAAAGTCTGAAGCCTAGAGTCGAAGCTTTCGTCAGAAATCTGCTCCCAGAACTCTCTGAGCTGTGCCTTGTTAATGGCATCACCGCTAACGTTGCGTCTCCGAGCAATCGCCCGGAAAAGCTCGCCGGCGAACTCCTTAGACTCCTTGTTCATTCCTACGTCATCAAAACCAAATTAATTAGTTAATGACCAGAATAATACGTGGAGATTAATTAGCTACTAATTATAATGATAAACTGATAAGGTATGTACGGTATGTACCTATGCATTCACCAAAGAGTGAATAGTTGAGAAGGCCATTGGAGTTGGCGGTGAGCTCGTCGAAGCGTTTCTCGACGGAGGTCCAGCCGTTGGCGGCAGCGGCCTTGGCGGTGATGAACTTGAGGCTCTTCAACGCATGCGCGGTGGCGGACCTGGTCCGGTCGACACGTCGGCCGGCGCCGGAGTTTCGCTTCGAGAATGAAGCCAGACGCTTCAGCTCCTGTGAGACGTGCTTTATGTGCGTCGACGTGTTGCGGAGGAGCGACGACCGGAACGATGCCGACTTCTTGCCTTCAAGAGTCTTCTTGGCCAGCAGGGCAAGCTCCGGATCCTCTTGGCCACCGCCTCCGGCAGCCTGAACACTATGCACCGCTACCGTGTCATCAAGGATGTCGAGAGTAATCTCCACGTAGGCCTCGTCGTCATCGTTTTCGGTGCTAGTACTAGTCCTTTTCTTATCCAAGCTCTTGATCCTCCTCCAGGGCACAGAGGAGGAGCTTGAGCCGAGAGGACCGCTAAAAGCTTTCCTCTCGGCTCTGGCCATGACCTCCGAGTCAGAGTTATTCTCCGCGGAAGCTCGATCCTCCTGACGGCTTCCCATTTCTCGAATCCTATTCAGAATCTCAACCAAACGGACAAAATTGATGCAAAATTCAAGTACATGAAAGTGATGAAACTGATCCCAGAAAGAATGTATGACTTGAATCAGAATGGAAAGAATATGGTGGAGGAAGAATTGGGGTTTGATAGTTCTGCTTTGATATTTGAGGAGTGTATATATAAGCTATGGAGTGAGAATGGATAAAAGAGAGAGAGAGAGAGAGAGAGAGGGGGGGGGGATAGGAAACACGGAGTTTGATTTTCAGAGAAGAAAAGTCAATTGAGCATGAGAAAATCTTTGAAATGTATAAAAGAAAATCGAAGGAAAGGAGGGACACTCGGCGGGTATTGCTGTATCTAACCAACACAGTGACTCAGATCTATTAAATTTATATATGCACGTTATTGTTTTTGGAATCATTGTATCATTGTACTCTTTTAAATGGAGTTTGGGGACGTTGAAATTAAAAAAGGGGTAGCAAAGCTCTCAGTGAAAATGAGAAACTGGCCGGTAGGAAAAGCAAGCACCGAACGCCGGTCAACTGCGTTGTGCAACCATATAATTCAGCCGTTCGCTTTCGATCTTACCATTTTCATCGTCTCATGATGTTTTGTTTTTTATTATTTTAGAGGCTTAGATCCACATCGAGTAAGTTGTAACGTACACACGTTCATTAAACAATTTTTCACAATTTAGAATTTCATACATTTGATTTTCCCATATTCTCGTAGAAACGAAAAAATTGTAAATATTTCGTTGATATGGATTGAACACTGTATAGCATGGCCGGAAGAAACAAAGAAATTTGATTTTTAGTATATGTTTGAAAATGTGAACGCTAAAATAAAAAGGTCGATCATTCCATATAGTTGATATATTTATTAAAATAAAAGCGCGTAGAATTAATTCTTCAAACGAAAAATAATACTTGACTCTATCTGCTGAAAATGGTATATAATGACAAATATGTATAATTGATGTAACCTAGCTATTAAGTCTAATTAAGTCTTTTATGTAGTAACTTATCACCGCTATTGTATTAGATCGACTAGCTATATATTATTTGGTGCCCTAGCCTATAGCTTGACGTGAAAGTGAGAAACCATGATTGTCCAACACACCCGATTTGACTCTCGATTAATAGGCAACGAATCACGTTACGGCTTTTGTTAATCACAAACAAAAATTAGTTTCCTAATCCTTTCATATATGGTTGAAGAAATGGAGTTGCTGTATTTTGGGATTCCAAATAAGAAGTCTTTCTGATCATGATATGAATCATTACAATAGTTATGAACTAATGGACATTTTATTCGTTATACTTGTACATGGTTAATTAACCATTTCAATTTCATTTCATCTAATTATTTAAGTGTACGTTGGTGGAGCTAAGGCCGGTGAATTAGTGGTACTAAACCAAACTAAAAGATATGAACGTGATAACGGCCGGGAGAGTAGTGACATTACGACTACGTGTAATCTTCATTGTGTATATTACCTATTCATACCCAGTCTGGTTTTGATTACTGTTTCATCTCAACAATAATATTCGATCTCCGTCCACGTTTGGTTCGATACCTTTCTGAGTCTTTTTTCTGGTCGAAACCTTTCTGAGTTTTGAAAGACCTCTTTCACGTATAAAGAAATTAAGGTTTAGGGCAACAATTCTAAAGCAGCACTAGAAACTCAGACCATACTTCTCGTCGCGATCGGCTCTAATTTTTTACTTAGAGCGACTAGATTTGCTTTCTAACTTTCTTAAGACCAGCATACTGGAGCTACAGCGGCTTCCTTAAACGACAATCATATTCTAGTAGTAGTCTTGTAAACTTCTATGTATAATAAAGCTATAACTAGTGTTTTTTTTTGGTCGGAAAGCTATAACTAGTTGGGTAAGCTAATATTCATCGCTTTATTATAACATACGGCAGCATCTACGTAATACCATTTCTTGATAGAATCAAATGGGGGCAGATGGGCGACTATTGACTGTGGGGGAATTTCTACATTCCGTGAGTGATCATAAACGTACATATATAGATTACGTTATTAGCATTCATAAACGTACTCAGACTACGTGATTTTTTTATTTTTTGTTCAGAGGAATGAATAACTTTATTGGCATAAGCCATACGACCGAATTATGTCTAGTCAAACAGAAGTCTAAACTCCATTACAAACTAAAAGTTCCAAAATAAAGCAACAAAACGAAATAAACGATACTAAGGTTCGAATAAAGCAAAAACGTCCAAAACAAGCGGACAAAAAACTACGAAAGCAAGTAACCATCATGATAGTAGAGAGGACTCCACCATAACCCTCAGGCCTAAGACCACACGGTGTACCTTTCAAGTAGAGGTAGAGCAGCCCTCCATACTCTCATGATGGGATCCTGGTGCAATAATGCACCACCTCACGTCGCAATAGTCCCATCGCCAACCTCCGAGGCCGATCCCGGGTCTGTCAGGCCCCCATCTGCAGAATTCCCTTCAGAGCTATCCATCACTCCCTCAGTCCCGGACGGTGACGTCATCGAATTAAAGTTCAGAGTCATTGCCATCTTCTTGTACTTACTCCCCTTGGTCGTCCACGTTTCTTCGGGAATTTACGAGCAAGGCCGATAGCGCCACTGTTACCCACCATGAACCCTAGGTCACCCGGTCCAAGTTCCAGAGGTATAATCTCCAAGCAGTGTTTAATACATTTGTCCTGAGTTGAGTCATCCTCATCCCGAACCCCGTCGGACCCTGGCCACATTCGAAGGAGATGAGGATTCCGATATTGCACGAATCTGTACATGACGTTTCTCTTTCGAAAATAACCCAAATAGGGAAGAAAGCGAAGGAGAAGAGGAGATCGGTATACATGGTGTTGAGTTTTCCCTAAAGATCATCCTCGGGGGCGCAATAATTTGAGACGGCGGTGCTGCTTCCCCTTGCGCACTCTCGCTAGGGCAGTTATGCCCTCCATGGTCAATCTGGCAGCAAGTGCGGCAACGTCCCAGCAACCTTTCATACTCATACTCCACCTTGATAACATCATAAGGAGAAACCCTAAGACGGAGTTCAACCTTCACCGGAGCATTAAGCGAAAAGATTAAGCGAACCCTAGTAGTACCACAGCTCAGGACAGCATGATCGATTTGGATAACATGGCCGATTGTCTCCCCGACAAGCGTGATTGTGGCCACCGTTAGGAGCGCAGGCGGAACTCCGGATATTGCCACCCAGACTCAAATAAAGTCGAGCGGAACCTTCATGATATCGAAAAATACATCATAATCATTGAGAATCACCATCGCCCTCTGGACGCACCACGGTCCACCCTTCTTGATCCTCGACAGATCGTGCTCAATGTTGAACGTGAAAAGAAACCTGTCTCCCCGTGCTGTGACCTCCACCGGAGCCGACGTCTTCCACATAGATCGCACGGCGCCGCAGAAAGACTCAAAGACCATAGTCTTGCTGGTATTTGAGACGACCAACCAGATAAAACCGGGAAGTAACCAACCAGTTTTTCGGGCTCCGAAGATCTCCAAGGTCCACCGGCTCCTCCTCTGTGCCGAGGGAAAGTTTGGACGCCAGACGTGCAGTCATAGAGGCTACCGACGCTGTCACTGCATCCATTCGAATCGCACCGTGCAGCCAACTCAAAACCCTAACCCTAACCCTAACCCTAGGTCGAGAGAGAGAAGAAGAAGAGGCTGCGGTATATTTAGTATTGTACTCAAAAATCTATACTGTTGCAGGAAGGCTAGACTACGTGATTAGTCTTTCAATAAGCTCATATATATATATATATACACACACGAGGTCAATTGGTACGTTGACGTCTAAAAATGTACATACAAATTAATTAAATTCGAACTGATTAACTTTCGAATTAAAAGAAGATGATAAACTCTAATAAAGATTGGCTTCACATGTGATATATAGTAATTAAACTAATGGTATAAACCTACCGAGCTTGTAGTTTCCAACTTCCATTCTTGGATTAACCAAGGTTTTTTATATTTGTGAACGATAGCTAGCTAGGTAGTCCTAAATCATGGCCATTTGGTCCATTACCATGACCCTTATATTTATTTGGTCTACAAGATGTACTCGAGTCTATATCATGGTGTGAAAGATCGAGCTTAAGCAAAGTCAAGCTTTGTATACATGATTACTTCTTCCATCATCTCATCGTCACTATGATTGAAAGAAGAAAAAGTGATTCGATCTATTTGGAACCCTTAATTGGTGGTTGGTGATCTTCTATGCAAAACACAAGGTACTACGCATGCAAGATTTCTGATTAAGCTAGTTAATTGCAGATAAACTTGAGAATATACTCTTTAGATACTTATAAAATCATTGAACTATATTACAAATTGATCCGTCAAAGTAATGAAATGCTTCTCATTTTGTAAGTAGTATTAATTATGGACTCTAAATACTCTATGCCGGAATCGTCGGATGAGAATCCAATGATATGTAAACGAAATAAAGTCCCAACAAGAAGTGGATTGACTTCCCGATAGATTAAAACACATTGAAGACGGCCGGAGTAATATTCCGATTGACCGAGTGGGGCGGATGGGTCCAGATCCTCCTCCGGTCTCCAGTCTTCAGTCTTGTACAGATCAGCGGCAACGACCTGCATTTTATTTCAAATTAAACGTACGCGGCTTCACAATCATTAAAAAAATGTTCACAACCACCTCTCTTATGTTGCACAAGCAAACCAGACAAACACAAACGTTTCTTTCATTCCCATCCAAGCTAGCTATAACCATACATGGAGACAATCGATCAGTACCTTTCCTTAGACTGGTTTTTATATCTTTAGGGTTCATGCAAGCATGATGAATCAGTATTGTATATAATTGCCATGCTAGCTCTTCGATCACTCTGGCTAATTTGCATGTATCAAATCGATAAGGCGTAGATCGAGTTCGTTATTTTCAGAATCACTGGTACGTAAGATTCGCGGCAGCTAGCGAGCGATTAAGCAAACTATACTGCTAATTTATTAAGTAGCAAAATCAAGACCAACGTACAAATAAAGAAAGGACGTAGGTAGGGGACTTTTAGGTTTGTAAAGTCGGTACATGCATGATTAATATTAATTCCAAGTTAGAAATAACAACAAGAAACAACAATCAATCAAACTCATATATTATTGACAAAAAAAATAAATATTATAGAAAGAAGAAACATAAACATCTAGAAAACTTTGTTACATATTCTACCTTATGCATATTGTTGGTCTTTAAAAAAATGGAAGGAAAAGAGTTGTCTTTGCGTACCAGTCTCATTGTTTTCCCAAATTTGGTGTTTGCACAGAGCTTCCATGCAGCTTTCTTCTAGAAATGGCTTCAGCATAGCTGATCAGAACGAAACAAAGGATAGCAGCAAATCGTCTTCGTCACCGGAGTATAAGAAAAGGGAAAATAATAATGGAAATAACGTGACGAAAACTTCAGACTATTGCATGAGATTTGTTTATAGATAGAGAAAATAACCACCATTTTTACTAACTACATTACACCAGAAGATTAGCCATATCCTTGCTAGCTATCCATTTCTATCAGTGGTTCCTTTAATTCCTTGTGACAATTCATGAGCCAAGAAGCTACCGGCATCCACATCAAGATAGAAACGATTTTTCGATGCTCTCTTTTCCGATTAGGGAATTCGCGATATCGTTTCAATTCTATAGTATAGGTAAAAACATCCATCAAAATTGTTTTCGGCTTACAGATTTCCCTGTATCTCTCAGGTGTTTCTTGTACTTTGATAAACTTTTAATTGTGATATTCTCGACTCAAACAAGGATGTACTAACTAACTATACATTAAGTTTGAAGATTAGTTATTAGATTAACATTAGGCCTGCTACGTACCAAACCCAAATGAGTCTATTGGTGCAAAGGAGCAAAATTCCAAATGGAGAAGCTAATCAACTAATAATTAAGACATAAGGAAGAACGGTCCGGTATATTAAATATTGGGCTTTTGTGCAGCTATTCTAGATCTCTCAATTGTTTTTAGTTCAGCCTCCTTTATATGAATAAATCAGTACTCTCCCTATCAGAAGAATATCGGTAGCTCATCCTCACAATCAATCCATGACAGTGTGTCTTATATGATTTTCAATTGACATTCTTCTTATTTTTTCGAAAGGAGGGCTTAAACTTGGCAAAAGTTAGAGGTTAGTCGACCCTATTAGACCAGCCGGCCTAATAGGAAACTTTGCTCATGGAATATAAGGATTTTGATCACTCCATTAATTGTCGATTGGTTTTGAATGTAAACTTCATATTGTTCAAGGAAGGTTAATTCCGTAACTTCCGTGGTGTGTCTTGTCCTAATAAGGCTAGTAATCTAGATACTTTATTAGATAGGGAATCCCTGATTACCAGGGATACTTGATGTAATACCTATATAAAGGCATCCTTATCAATCAATAAAGACACAGTTTACTATCATCTATTTCTCCTAGAACACGTTATCAGCACGTTGCTCTAGCCTCCCGTCTAATAACCCTAAAAACCCTGATTCTGAAATTTTTTTCGAAACCCTAACCTACCGTCGGCCTCCGATTCTTCCCTTCGGCACCGTCGGCCTCTTCTCAACAGCACCTGCGCTGCCCGCCCTCCCCCCCTCCCTTGCGTGCCATAACTTGCACGCATACCCGAAGATTCAAGATTGCTCGCAAGCCAAGCAAGCGGCTTTTGAAGCCTAGTTCGTTGCTGAGAAGAAATCAAGAAGAATCGAAGAAAACAAGCTTCCCCAAAAGTCAAGTTTCGTTTGATCAAGCTTCACTTGAAGAGGTAAATATTTTATAATCGTTCCCGCTTATGAAATTTCAATAGTTGGGTTGTGTTTTCTTCCGGGACCTTTTCGTGTCCCTGCTACCTCATCCCGATTCTATCGCTTCTCGGGACGGCATACGGGGATTTAGCCACCCCGGTGCCAACGTTTATTGGGGTAACTGTGATGTTACCGGCCACCGTTATGCTTATGACTGTGATGTCACTGTGAACCATAACGTCTCTTTTTCAAAAGAAAATAAAGGGAAGATATCGATTATGACTTGATGTCACATTATGCATCGATTTATGTGACCATAATATATCTTGGCACTGTTCTAAAAGAAAAAGAAAAACAATCAAACTTGATTAGTATTCAAAATACTAACGTCTCCCTATTGTGTTCTGTAGATGGCTGACACTCAGCGTCCAGAATTCGACATCTTGGATGTCCAAGGCAAGGAATACAAGAGGTGGGTCTCAGATGTAGAGAACACCTTCATTGGCAAAAGATTTACAGCCACCATTGTCCCTGCTGAGGATGAAAACTTGCATGCTTCTCCTGAATAAAAAGCTCAAGCCCTGATGTTTCTCAGGCGCCATATCCATCCAACGCTCAAAAAGCAATACCTGAGGAAAACCGATCTCAAAGAGCTATGGGACATCCTCAAGGACAGCTTCAACAATGTGCATGACACACAACTCCCTGACCTTCTGTCAGATTGGGAGCAAATCCGCTTATTGGATTTTGATTCCGTCCAGGAATACCATCAGACTATGCTTAATTTACAGTCTGATTTGAGCTTTTGTGGGGTCGACAAGACCGATGATGATATGATGGAGAAGACATTCACGACGTTCCCAGAATCTGCGTCCATGTTGTCGCATCAGTACCGTGATCTCCGTGAGAAAGACACCATCAAAACCTTCATTGACTTGATGAATGTGCTTCAAAGAAATGAGAGGTACCATGAGTTGATTCTTACTACCAACAAAAGGCCTAGAGGTCCGAAATTGTTAGCCGAATCTCACCACGCCCATGGTAGGGCTCCTAAGCCAAGGAGTCATCTTCGCGAACGTCCAGCACCACCACCACCACGTGCGCCAAGAGCAACACGTGGGGGAAGAGGAGGTGCCGGCCCTAACCGAAACCTCACATGGAAACGGGACGGCGGCGGTGCCGCCGCTCCTAGAGGGGGGAACCGATTCGGTTCCGACCCCAAGCGTGGTGGCTACGCCTCAAACAATGCTTCGGCTCCTTGCTTCAAATGCGGCTCTAAGAATCACTTTCAACGCAATTGCAAAGCAAGTAGAGATGTCCAAGCTGCCTACAAGAAACACAAGCAATACATAGAACAAGAAACAAACTATGTAGGAGACTTTGAGGAAGAAGAGTACGATGAAGAAGATACCAACTTCACCGTTGATGACTTCCAACCTACCAAGAAGCGTAGGACTCAGGAGTATGACACTCCGGATTATGAATAAGTATTTGACTTAGGTCATGAGATACATGTTCAAATTTGATTGTTATTTTTGGCTTTCTTTAGTCATAATTCCCGACTTTGTTCGATAAGTCGTTTAGAACATCCTTGATGTACTTTTGAGTTGTCATCAATAAAAATTCTCTTATTCAACGAATGATTTGAGATTTTTACATCCCTATGAAAGCATAAATGGTTCAATGCGTCCAATTTACAATGGCATAATTATTTTGAGTTCACCACAATTCTGGTGATGTTAACTCAAATCCGAAATAAAATCACAAAGACAAATGAGAGACTCGCGAGAAATCGCGTTGCACATTAGGCCAGCCTATAGGCAGGAGCTTGGCCACGACTCGCCAAACATCGCTCGCCAAGGCCACTCAGCCGCTTGGCTGCGATTCGCCAGGCCTCGCTCGCCAAGGCCACTCAGCCACTTGGCCGCGACTCGCCAAGCCTCGCTCGCCATGGCCACTCGCCAAGCTTGGCTCAACACCGAATCTGGTTTTTGAAACCAACATCGATAGCCTATCGAACAAATGCAACTTTTGCATCAATGGCTCGGCAACGACGTGTCTTCGGACTCGCCATGCTTCGGATTTAGCTCAACCGTCGCATCGTATTGCCTCAATGCCCGACCGGCCTTCACCACTCGCCTTGCTTCGGCTCGGCCTCAGGGTAGCTTCGGCCTTACCACAGCTTCGGCTTTGGCTTGGCCCCGGCCTTTGCCTTGGCCTCGGCCTTGACTTGGCCCCGGCCTTTGCCTTGGCCTCGGCCTTGGCTCGGCCACGCAACCTATGACGGTGTCCGGTCTCAATCTCTGACCTAGGCTATGTTAACTCTCAATGTTGGTATTCGGTGATTAAAATAAGGCTTATATCTTTCTCTCAAGTTATGTCGATGCCATGGCTATGTTATTGGCCTTAATGCACTTCATTTTGTGATGATATATTGCTTCAGTACACTTACTTTAAAGTGTTCGCCAAAGTCTAAAGTAGACTATTGATTCAATTTACATTGTTTTTGTAGATGTATCAAGGTGAGATTGAGTGTTTGTTGGACTGTGCAACAACTCAAACGATTCTGAGGAATCGGCAATTGTTTTCGGATTTTTCGCCAAGAGAATCGTCATTATCTACGATGACAGGAACCGGACCCGTCATTAAGGGTCGTAGCACTGCTCAATTCTTATTGCCAAATGGCACTGAAATTCGGGTGGAGGACGCCCTATATGCGCCTAAGGTGCCAAGAACCTTGCTAGCTTTCAAGGATGTGCGTGACAACGACTATCACCTCAGCACTTATGTTGAAAATGGAACTGAATATCTGTTGATCACCTCCACTGAGAATTTGCGTACTCGCATTGTGGAGAAGTGTAAGCGTGTTCGAAATGACATGTATTTCACAACCATTAAAGCCAATGAATCTCATGTTGTTGTCTTATGCGATTCAGATGCTTACAAGCTTTGGCATGAGAGACTCGGTCATCCGGGTCTTGATCTGATGATTCGTATTCTGAAATGCTCCCACGGTCATCCGTTTTTCAGATCACAAAACCACAGAGGGCGCCTCGGCCTCGGTTCGGCCGCCATGCCGTCGATAGCCGCCTCTCGGCTCCAAGGAGAGGTTCGGCCTCCTCCTGCTTCTCATGCTTCTGTAGCGATGTCTAATGCTCATCGTTTGTTTTGCAAAGCTTGTTCACTAGCAAAACTTCAAGCAAGACCATCTTTTGCTATTGATAATAAACAGAATATTCCGTTCCTACAACGAATACAAGGTGATATTTGTGGACCTATAACACCAGAATGCGGACCATTTAGATATTTCATGGTTCTGGTTGATGCGTCAACGCGTTGGTCACACGTAGCGTTGTTGTCCACGAGGAATGCTGCATTTGCTAAACTCCTAGCTCAGATTATTAAGCTTCGGGCTCACCACCTGGACAATCCGATTAAGTCAATCAGACTGGATAATGCTGGAGAGTTTACCTCAAAGTGTTTTGATGACTATTGCATGTCAGTTGGGATTGAAGTTGAACATCCCGTGCCCCACGTTCATTCTCAGAACGGTCTTGCAGAAACCGCTATTAAGAGACTACAGCTTGTTGCTAGGTCCCTTGTCATGGCCACTAACTTGCCGGTTTCGGCATGGGGATATGCAATATTACATGCAGCTATGCTTATTCGTCTACGACCCACAGATAGCCAACCATTTAGTGCGTACCAGTTGGTAACTGGTTACGAGCCTGATATTTCGCATCTGTGTACTTTTGGTTGTGCCGTATATGTGCCTATCACGCCTCCACTGCGTACCAAGATGGGTCCACAACGACGATTAGCAATTTATGTTGGATATGAAGCACCAACTATTGTCCGCTACATAGAGCCTATGACAGGTGATCTGTTTACTGCAAGATTTGCAGATTGTCACTTTGATGAGACATCCTTCCCGCCGTTAGAGGGAGATGGGGCCGCATCCGTCCCTAATGAATGTCAAGAATTGATATGGTTCTCTCCCACTATGTCTCATTATGATCCCCGTACGTCTCAGTGTGAGACCGAAATACAACGCATATTGGAACTACAAAAGGTGGCGGATTCGATGCCCGACTCCTTTACTGATATTGCGAAAGTGACAAGATCAACCATACTTGCTGCGAATGTACCTGCAAGGCTCAACATTCCTCGCCACGCGCGAGCACGCGCCGCCGGTCTCGGACCCGCAGCCCTAGGTGCCAACGGCAGCCTAGGCTCGGCACCTCCAAGTGGTGGGCCGACATCGACTTCGGATCCTCCTAGAAAGAGGGGGAGACCAATCGGTTCCAAGGACAATGTACCTAGAAAGAGAGAATGTGTCCAAGCACAAAGTGATCCGTTCATCATCGATACTGTGACACCGTCACACGAGATTGTCTCCGACTATACCTATGTCCAAGAATCAACTCTGAATCATCTGGGGGACGCCTCAGACTCACTGTTGATGTTGGAGAACAAGGAAATCTCACTAAACTACTTATGCATGCACAATCTTATGGAAAGGAATTCCATGTATATCGATGATGCATTCGCCTACGCCGTTGCTCAAGAAGTCATTGACGACGACGATATGGAACCCCGCACTGTTGATGCGTGTCAACGTAGGGAGGATTGGCCGAAGTGGGAAGAAGCAATCCAGGCTGAACTAGACTCTCTAAAGAAAAGGCAAGTATTCAGACCGGTTGTGCCTACACAGCCGAACGTGAAGCATGTTGGACATAAATGGGTCTTTGTCAGAAAGCGCAATGAGAATGGTGAAGTCCAACGATATAAAGCTCGACTCGTGGCGCAAGGTTTTTCTCAACGCCCTGGAATTGATTATGAGGAGACGTATTCTCCTGTCATGGATACTATTACCTTCCGATACTTAATCAGTTTGGTAGTCTCAGAGAGACTCAATATGCAGCTTATGGATGTTGTAACAGCGTATCTTTATGGGGATCTAGATACGGAGATGTACATGAAAGTGCCAGAAGGACTTTCGTTACCCAAGTCAAGCGAGCAAAAACCACGAAGTTCATTTGCTATCAGGTTGAGACGATCTCTATATGGACTCCGACAATCTGGTAGGATGTAGTACACACGGTTAAGTGATTACTTGATTGGGAAAGGATACAAGAATGATGAGTTGTGCCCTTGTGTGTTCATAAAGAGAACAAGTTCAGGATTTGCCATTATAGCCGTCTATGTTGACGATATGAACATCATTGGAACTCTAAATGAGATCAATGAGACCGCAAACTACTTGAAATCCGAATTTGAGATGAAAGATCTGTGAAGGACTCGGTTTTGCCTAGGCTTAGAACTAGAGCACCGAAGTGGTGGAATCTTTATATACCAATCTGCATATGTCCGAAAGATGCTCAGGCGATTTAACATGGACAAAGTTATGCATCCTATAGGCACTCCCATGGTCGTTAGAAGTCTGGATATCAAAAAAGATCCATTTCGTCCGAAAGAAGATGACGAAGAGGTCTTGGGAGCTGAATATCCATATCTTAGTGCAATTGGAGCTTTGTTATATCTTGCTCAGTGTACTAGACCAGACATTGCTTTCTCAGTGAACTTGTTAGCTAGATTTAGCTCTGCGCCAACACAACGTCATTGGGTTGGAATCAAGAACATCTTTCGATACCTTAAAGGAACCCTTGACATGGGCTTGTACTATCGATACACTCATCAGGATTCGACACCTAGTCGATCTCTTGCATCCAACAGCATAAACCGTGGCTCGGATCGCCACCGGTCAGCCGCCAAGACTGGCTTTGGCTCAGCAGCACCCTGCCTCGCCACAACAAGCCGCGGCTCAGCCATCCGCCATCCTGCAGCCATATCCGCCAACATATCCGGACCCGAGGATGCTAAGTCGTGGTCCTGATACGGCTTTGGTGATACCCCCTCCTACTCAGATACACCAAATGATGTGATGGTAGGATTTGCTGATGCTGGATATTTGTCAGATCCACACAAAGGACGTTCCCAAACCGGTTATGTTTTTACCATTGGGAATACGGCGATATCTTGGAGATCAACCAAACAAACCCTTGTTGCTACTTCCTCGAACCATGCTGAGATCATTGCACTACATGAAGCAGTCAAAGAGCGTGTTTGGCTTCGCTCAGTTATATCTCACATTCGAGAGTCTAGTGGACTTGAGTCTACTACGATGAGACTAACTTGCATATTTGAAGATAATGCAGCATGCATTGAGCAGATGAAGTTGGGATACATCAAGGGTGACAATACTAAACACATTTCGCCTAAGTTCTTCTACAATCAGCAACAACAAGAGACTTTGAATATCCAAGTGAAGCAAGTCAGCTCAGAAGATAATGCAGCTGATCTGTTCACCAAGTCTCTACCCAAATCTACATTTGTGAAGCATGTAAAGCGCATTGGTATGTGTCGCTTATCCGAACTCAAAGACTGATTGACTATCAGGGGGAGTTCTCGTCTAGACTTCAGGGGGAGTCTAGTTATGCATGTCTCACATACTTGTAGTTGGTGCGTTGTACTCTTTTCCCTTAGACCATGCTTTTATTTTTGCCCAAGAGGTTTTTGTTTGCTGGCAAAGGTTTTAACGAGGCAACAGTTCATGCACCATTGAGGACGCGACACAAGGGGGAGTGTTCAAGGAAGGTTAATTCCGTAACTTCCGTGGTGTGTCTTGTCCTAATAAGGCTAGTAGTCTAGATACTTTATTAGATAGGGAATCCCTGATTACCAGGGATACTTGATGTAATGCCTATATAAAGACATCCTTATCAATCAATAAAGACACAGTTTACTATCATCTATTTCTCCTAGAACACATTGTTGACAGTAGTCGCAGAGAGGCTACAGCAGGCCCGCAGACCCGCAGCAAGTGCACCAGGGCCCGGCCCAAGGCTCGGGACCGGATCACCAGCACCCGGCCTCGGGGCCCAGCACTCTATCCAGCCTTCAGGGACCCTGGGGCCGGGGGCGCCAGCCTGCCAAGGAGGGCACCAGAAGGAACAAACAGAAGGGAACCAGTCCCACATCGAAGGGTAAGGCCAGCCCTTACCCTCAACCACCTATATAAGGGCCCCAACTACCCTCTTTATTAGGTAACTTATCTCTCTCTCTGCTTACATACCTGCCTTGGTTATATATATTCCAACTATACTAACTTAGGCATCGGAGAGGAGAAGGCCGGCCCGCCCGGTATTCCCCTTAGTCAGCAGGATTGCAGGAGATCAAGTTGGATTCATCAAGTATCTACTAGACCCCCGGGTTTAGACAGAAACACACATATTACTATATCAAATAACTCAATTAAATCATACTCTCTCACAGTCAAGAAAAAGGTGCGAAGTTATATAGTAATACAATCCAATATATTGTTTAACATGCAACTCGTATTAAAATGTAGAGTAAGTATCGCCTAAGGGGGAGAATGGTTTCGATTCAGACATGTTACAAAGTTTTCATTACATTGTATGTAGCATCACTAGCATGTATGTTGAGTAATGAAGCAAACAATAAGATTGGCCAAAACATAAATAGAGTTGGGGGGCTACAAAAAGGGTGGTTGGCATTGTACGTAAATACTAGATCGACATGGTGCGTGAAACTGGTCTAACTGAAGCTGGCTGGCCTCTCAAGACTCAACATTATACATGCATGCAATGCAATTATATACCTGGATTTCTGTATTATTGAGTCCTATCATCCATCAAATCATACGAGAGACTACTACTCCGACCACATCAAGTTAGCAACCACCAAATCGAAAATGGGGACAGCTAATAACATCCATCTTATGAATGATGATCATCGGATCATTATCACTATCAGTATTAGATCGACCATATATGTTGTGAAAGATTTAGGGATACGTAATTAATATTCGATTATGAGGATGCTTGATTAATGGCACTGCTAACTAGCTAATAATAATACTACTACATGTGGCCTAATCTCAGGAAACCGAAACCAAATTGCACGTCGAAACATTGATTAATCTCACATGTTTTGGCTCAAAGTTCGCTACAAACTGACTTAACAAACTAAGAGTAAGATACTGTAAGAGCAGTTTTTCAATTTGATTATCTTCATGGACGAGTATAAATAATCTTTATGATCTAGATGGCTGATCATGAATTCATATAGCAATATTTATACTGAAGTTTCCAAGAACAAGCACTATAGGTCCTGTAATATACTGAGTATTAAAAGATCATTTCTGCAGTCTAGTAATTACTTCGATCGGCGATAAGGGCTTAGAGTGATCATCGATCAAATTACTTGATCGGTTTTAGATGATTTTTCTTTTTTCATATTTCCCTATCTTTTATTTGTAGTTGTTAATTAAAAGTGTCCAGTACTACCTGGTCTGTATAAGTCTCCCTCTACAGAGAGAGAGAGAGAGAGAGAGAGAGAGAGAGAGAGAGCAGCTCAGAATATCCATGACTCACAAAACCAGGTTGGACTCGATCGTAGAAACTGATTGACCTCACAAGCTAAGTTACAGTCATTGATAGTAATCACAATTATTCAATTAATCAGTATATAATGAAGTCAACTGCATGGCCTTATTGGGAGCTCCTCATGCAATATTTGTAAGTTGAAACAGTTATCTGGTTCAGGTATTATCTTATTAATCAAATCAATTGTACGTGATTCGGGGAGTGATTTCCAAATACATGAGGCAATTAGAAGAGCCTTTGATTCCAATTAACAGCCGACTCTCAATTATTCTAAGACAGTACCCCAAAACAGAAAATGATAATATTCCTATCCTTTTCGTAAAACGAAAGTGAAATATGAGCCACTAAAAGAACAAGAAGAAAAAATACAAATATATATGAACTCATCGTGTGCTTGGTTGCTTACTCGATGACATTGGTTTGAGTTTATGTTACGTATATATTGGAAATGAAATACTCTACCGGAATAATCAATCAAGGATATATTTTTATGTTCGAAAAAGTGTTACGTTCGCCAAATTAATAGAAGAAGCCAAAGCCTCGCTACTTGTAGCCGTAGGTGGTAGAGAAAGGAAACAAAAAATGTATATGTAGCACTAAGCAAGTAGCAAGAAAGTGCAGAGTGATCCAGTGTTCCATTTTAATGATAATTTCGATCAATGAATGAATGGGTTGGCAGCCACAAAATCTGGACAAAATAATACAACTGGAGGAGAAGAGAAGACAGCTGCATGGAATTTGCTGTGGCCTTTGGATAGAGTTGTGAGACTCGAATCCATCCAAAACGCCTATCTCGAAATTTCCTTACACGAGTCGGAGGGCTTTAATCTTCCGGTCACATCACTCTACAGTCTGCAGTGCCGGACCCAAGTTTTTACTCCGACGGGGGTGCATGCGATGAACCAAGTAAAGAAAGATAAAAGACGGGTCTCATGTTGGTTTGCTAGTTTCACCATGGCCATTCGTATTCCTTTTTGTTTTTGCTGGTTTTTTTTTTTTTTTTTTAATTCAAAAAAAGGTATCCGACTTATATATAGTAACTTTGTTATTGGTAATGATAAATAGAGGAAATAAACTAAACAGATAATTATAATACAAATGGTAATATAGCAGCCTCGTACCCATGTCATTTAATGTAATTATGTTTTAATACGAAGAGTAAATAGGCATAACATAATTTGATGGTATTTTGAAGGCCTGATTTTTTAATTAACTAGCTTCATACCCATGCGATATATGTGTGTTTTGTGTTGTTGGTTAATAAAATCTTTGTTTTTTTTTTTTTGATTATATTTTTTCTTCTGTGTTAATCTTTTATGTTATTTCTTGTAATATAAAGAGTAAAATAAGTAAAATACAATTTAATGAAGCTTTTAAACGTTTGGTTTTCTAATATTAGATAGATTAGATTAGATAGATTAGATTATATTAGATTAGATATTAGAGATGAGAGATTAGAGATTAGAGATAGTATTGTATTAACTCTAATGAAAATGAATTGCTTAATAAGATTCATAGATTTCTTCAGTTGAAATTGAACAGATGAGTTTGAAGAGCAAGTGTTAAACGAATTAGTAAAATGAGTTTCTTTAATTAAGATCGATCAAATAAGCGTATGGATATACTTTCTTAATAAGCCAACAATTTGTACTTTTTTTTTTTAATGAGAAAATACGTCGAACAATTTATCAGTCTCTCTTTCAACTATTTTAGCAAACTTGTTTTAAGAACACAACACAACACAACATATGTAGATTTCGAATATATGAGTTAGGGCGATTGGCTTCGTGGACAAATGCTGATTAACCACACTTGATTCGATCGAGTTCCATATGCGGGTGTTGGAGGTCGCCGCTATGATTGAAGTTGGCAATGAACAAAAGGACGAGAGAGAATCCATTTGAGTGCATGAATCCCCATTAAGTCATTAGGCAAGACGTCGTCTCTCTCTCTCTCTCTCTCTCTCTCTCTGTCTCAAAGCTGCTGAGAATAGGCAGTTGGGATATGGACGCAATACACAGAAGCAGTTTATATTAAATCTGGGCATTTGGATTGAGCAGCAGACTCATGTACATGTGCTCAGGTTTCCAACTGTTGCTAAGTCGGCAGACCTCTCCACATGTTTGTGTTCAAAGTCGTCAACTTGTTTTTACAAAGTCTCATGTGCACCCACCTTCCATATCCAATCTTATTATCCATCCTTTTCTTCCTAGCTTCTTCTTAGTTCATCCCTCTTGTTTACTTGTGTCCACAGTCATTCACTCACAAGTTTACACCTTTCGAGTCCTTTAACTTTGATCACTTTCTGGTCCCTCCCGAGATCTCAATCGTGGCACATCTAGTCTTTGGTGTAGGCTCCTCCGTTACTAGAATTGTCCGACCGTCCAATTATGTATAGCCACGATTCGATATATTACATGAAATTTGTACTTAAAAATATAAAGATTCAAAATTTTGAAATTTAGTCGGTAAATCAAACATGTAAACGCTTTCAACAGAGTTTTTATCTCCTATACAAACATAGTGAGATTTTACGACCGTCATGCATATATATTTCACCGATATATTGTAAACGCGATTGAGATAGTAAAAAAATTAAAAGAATCGATTGTTTGTTGAAATGTCAAAAACAAATTTCTTTATTTTTAAAAGAAGAAAAACGAATACATTAAGACCAACAACTTCAATAAATTACCTCAAATATGGGCAAACAAAATGATTGGGGTGAACTTGAAACATATCATTCCTTTCACGATCTTCATATGCTCCACTACATAGTACATACACACCGTTTTCTACCATATTTTGAAGTTTCCAATTTCAATCAAACCAATACGCACCACGCATGGTCCATGTGGAACCAATCCATGCATTGAGGATAAAACTAATTTCTTGAGTAAAATAAATGAGATTAAATGTTTTCAGGATAGGGTGGCTGGCTTTCACAACTATGATTATTAACTATGCCTATATGTGTTATCCTCCTGAAAAGGAAAGCATCGAACGGAGCTCTGCACGTGCACTAATGGCATAGTCAATTATCTGCGCTGCTGCTGCTCTTCTTCTTCTTAATTCGATAACCCAATTCCTGCTCTGCAACTCTGCACCCAACTCCATTGCACTCAATTCTAACCTTTCCCCATTTCCTTTCATCGGTAAGAATTAAAGAACCCTAGTTAATATGGGGGCAAGTGTACCACTGGAAAATTAACCCAACAAGATCTATGACAGCACAGGAAGTAAACAATAGCTAGCCCCTTCCTAAACTAACAAGTTTCTAGAATCCCCAGTAATACTGATTCATTCATTTTTTGCAAGCTTTTGTTTCTGGTCTCAGAGCAATATTTTACAGAAGGCAAAGAGAGGGTGTTGGATATTTTACCATACAATGTTTGCGTTTAAATTGTTGGGCAGTGAGGGTGTAACAGACTGGTGAATTAGGTGGGTTAAATGGGAAAGTGGTAAAGTTATTCATGAATGCAGATAGCTACTTACTGATCCAGAACTGGCCAATTTACCAAACCATGATGTCTGTACTTGAATCTTTTCAGATATTTACTTATGTGCATAGAACAGTTCCTTAGCTAGCTGTGTCCAAATGCAGAAGCCAAAAGAAAAGAAGACAAAAATTGTTAGACGGGTACTGCATATCCATGACCACATTTTTGCCCAGGTTCACTGCAGAAGATTAAAACAGAGAGACAATAGAGGGAACCAATAATTGAAACGTCAAATTGGGAAGGGTTTTACAATGCTTCAAAGTATTGAAACTCAGAAGAAGTCGAAAATCTATGAACCCGTTGGATCACAGATTATATGAAGAGTACCCCAAGCAATAAGCTAATCCAACGATCCAAAGCTCTAGAATTTCAGTTTTAATGTAGGATTGGAATTGGTCTCAAAGGTTTTGTGTATGATTCATAAGTACATTTGCTTCCTCTGTTTCCAAGCCAGAAATAATTGAACAGCTGTACTGCTGCTACTGATTTAATAATCCCAAAAGAACTGAATAATAATGCCATTGGTTAAAGTTTATTTGCACACAGCTCCCCATCAATTATGTAATGTGGATGAAATCATACCCCTATTAAAGGACCTCCCCTCCTCCCCTTTTCCTCATCACAACTCGAACCATTCTCTCTCACTCTCTCTGTGATTCAGAGGTACTGCTTCTTCACATTCTTGAATGCCATTACCCTCTTAAAGCTTCAAGCTTTCTTAGTTTTGAAATTAAATTTGGGAGCTTTCTTGTGTTTTTGTTTGCAGAGAAAAAATGGCTTCTTTCAAGCAATGGACTCTGCTCTTGAGCTTAGTGCTTATGGTCTCTGTATCAATGGCAGCTCCCCTAAAAAGGCCTGTGGCTGTTCCATTTGGAAGAAACTACATGCCCACCTGGGCTTTTGACCACATCAAATACTTCAATGGTGGCAATGAGATTCAGCTCCACCTTGACAAATACACAGGTACAAGAAACCAAGACAAATGTGTAGAAGCTTTTTGAGTTTTCCATACCTTTTCCATATTTATCTGATTGTTACTAAAATCTGTGTTTCATTATGGAAATAGGTACTGGTTTCCAATCCAAAGGTTCATACTTGTTTGGCCATTTTCATATGCAAATCAAATTACCCCCTGGTGACTCTGCTGGAACTGTCACTGCTTTCTATGTGAGCATTTAAAATACTCGTCTCACTTCCACACATTGTTCCTCAGTTTCTTCCACTCTGCTAAATTTGGAATTTTTCCTTTTTATGTTGCAGCTGTCTTCTACAAACTCAGAGCACGATGAGATCGACTTCGAGTTCTTGGGGAACAGAACAGGGCAGCCCTTCATTTTGCAGACCAATGTCTTCACCGGAGGGAAAGGTGACCGTGAACAGAGGATATACCTCTGGTTCGACCCAACCAAAGAGTACCACTCCTACTCTGTGCTCTGGAATCTCTACCAGATTGTGTAAGTTCTTCACATTCTTGCTCCAAGTACCTCAACACTCCCAAATTCAAATCAAGCACTAACCAACAAAAACAAAAAATTAAAATAAAAAAAAGGGTTTTTAGGCTAAAGCTTGTTGACTGCATTGTCCATTTTTTTCAACCGACAAAGCTTGAAACTTTGCATCCCACAAAATAATTGAAATGGGGTCTTTCCCTTTTCCTTTGTTTGACATATTAAGTCGTGATTGATTCTTGTCTGGTATTTTATAACAATGGCGAAGTTGATGATGATGTGTGCTGACTATTTTTGATGCCTCAAAATCTCTCAGATTCTTAGTGGATGACATTCCAATCCGAGTGTTCAAGAACAGCAAAGACTTGGGAGTGAAGTTCCCATTCAACCAACCAATGAAGCTCTACTCTAGTCTCTGGAACGCCGACGATTGGGCCACCAGAGGAGGGCTGGAGAAGACCGACTGGTCCAAGGCTCCCTTCATAGCCACCTACAGGGGATTCCACATCGACGGCTGCGAGGCCTCGGTGCAAGCCAAGTACTGTGCCACACAGGGTAAGAGATGGTGGGACCAGAAGGAGTTCCAGGACCTTGATGCTTATCAATGGAGGAGGCTAAGGTGGGTTAGAAGCAAGTTCACCATCTACAACTACTGCACTGACAGGACTAGGTACCCTAGCCTCCCTCCAGAGTGCAAGAGAGACAGAGACATATGAAGATGATGAACAAGATGAAGAGGCATACATTTATATGTTATATGATTCTAAAATTCATTTTCTTGAATTGGGTTTTACTATATGTTGAATCAAAAGCTAGCTCTCATGCCTTGTGAGTGTTAATCACTACTGTCATTGTTGTTGTAATTTGTATCTCTATCATAATTATTGGATTTGATCCTATAGTATCTTTGTATTTTTCTGTACCTTTGATCATGATCCGCGTATAGGGGATTCATGTGTGCACATGCTTAAAATAGATTAAGGATTCCAATTAGCTGCGACATGATGATGATGGTATCTGAGTAAAGGGCAAAAAATTATTGAGGGTCTGCCAATAACAAGAGGCAGAGATGGGTCGGTGCCTTTTTGGCGTCACCCTTAAGGTGGTGGGAGGGTTGGAGTTTGAAATGTTTTGGAAGCATTTTGGATAATCTATTGTTACGGGGAATAATCGGATAAAGATGATTTACTAGGTTAAAAATTAGAGTGGATTCTACAGTGCAAGTCACGATGATTTACTAGGTTAAAAATTAGAGTGGATTCTACAGTGCAAGTCACGTTTCAATTTTATTAGTATTGTAGATGCTGTTTTTCTTAACCTTGTGATTTTGTGAATTTAATTATTATTGATTATGTTGAGATTGTGGGTCTTTTTCGATATTTTTTTTTAGGGTTAGTTATATTTTTCAACTTTATTTTTATATATTTTTGAATATTAGTGTTATGTGAATAATTAATGATCAAACAAATAAATGAGATTACATATTAATTGTTAATTCATTTTTACTTTGGTGTGTAAAATTATTTTCCAATAACGTGTTTGGAATGGTTCCAAGGTTTTCTCATGCTTCTAAGGGATGGATCATCTTGGACTCCACAAAAACAAAACAATATTATCCCATCCGAGATTGTCTCTTGTAGAATTTTGATCAGAAAAGATGAAGAGGAGGTTTGGTTCTAAAAATAATATGCATGGGGAAGTAGATATTTCAAATGAGTACAAAAACAAAAGTCTTATTAATCAAGGAATTTGTTTAATTGGCAAAGGTTGGTAGCCGCATCCCATTAGCTTCCGGAATTCAATAATGTTAGACTGTAGAGACATGTATCAAATTAAAAGAAATCGAGTACAAAACTATTGCAAAAACAAATAGAGTTGTAAAAAAATAGCTAGATTTAGCTACCCAATAGTGTTAGTTGGACTAAACCTTAATGGAAGTTGTATTCAAAGGGTAGGAGGGAGTTGTTAATTGTTATACATCTACTTTGAAACTTTCATGTCTCAAGATTGGCGACTCTGCATTAGATTATTACAACTTAAAAGACAATGTGAGACAGTGAAAGGAGGGAGGAAGGAGGCCTGGAAAATGACAGACATGAGTCACTCACTCACTTGAAAATGGTAAAGTAGTAAGAAGCAGATTTCGCGGATCAAATTGGCAAAGCATGGGAGCAACAGTCAAATAGAGCATCGGGGGCAGCAAGAAATTTGGCAGCGATAGATTGAAGAACTCAAACTCTTGTGGAGAGCTGGAGGCATCAGCACCACTCAGGCAGTGAAGTCATGACAGGTGTACGATGAATTGGTAAAGCGATTGATGCCTGAAGCCCCGAACAAAGTTTACCGTCATGTTCAGTCATGTGAATTGACAGAGAATGATGGCAACTACAGATTACAGGGAGGTGAAAGCTGGAAAATATGGGCATCGTCTGGAGGGTATTAGCAAAGGTGATGCGAGTGAGTTGGAGAGCCAACAAAACCCTAAACCCTAACTCATGAATTGATTATGGATTCGAGATCAAACACAATATGTATGCAACAAACTGACAAAGTGTTCAATGTGGAATTTATCCAAATCCCAAAACCATAGTATAGTACCGCGACAAATATGAGACCTAGATTGTGAAATGCAACCCTTCGGATAAGTGCATGTACATTGTAATGTTCTTTTGCCAAGAAAGAAATGTGACACCATTTCTTTCCTCACAAATGGAGATATCTAGTCTAGGCTTAATTTTGCGGACTTAATTTTGGGAAGAAAGTGATCAGCACCAAGAGACAGCCGTTGGGGCCGAAGCCGGGGTTTATGGTTGAAGGGACTCCTATATATTCCTTATGATGTTGTCAATGACCTCAAGGGTGGTTACTGAAGAGTGTCAATTTTGGGGTTTAGGGTTTATGAATTGCGTTACGTCTCAGTGGGATTTCTATGATTATCTGGGTAACTCTATTTGCCATGATATTGCAACGTTGAGGATTTGTGAAAATAACCCGGGGTAACTACTTGTTTTAGTATATATACCAGAGTGAGATACATGCAATGTAACTCCTGGAATACCAAACAGCTCAGCTCTCTTGTTAGGCTACTGGATGAATCATAATTAAAATCCGTAAAAAGGAACAGAGAAATCACTAAATTTGGCGCATAATTGACCTCATCGTAGAACCACTTCATATGTTTGGGATCAAAAGCCTCTCTACAATGTACATATATGTAGGATGCAAGACTAGATAGCAAATTCATGTAATAGAGCAGCAGAATACTTGGGGGGTCTTCTGCTCCCTATTACCATCTGCTCTTCCATCTATGGTCTCTTCAGATTATGTACCACTCTTCTCTAAAAGAAAAAAAAAATGTACAGAGGTGTAATAGGCTAATAGAAGCTATCTGAATAATTACTGAAGGGGTCAGTGTTGGGGCTATTATTTGCTATATTAAGTTTGTAATAGGAATCAGTGGGATTAAGCTTCAAGCAGAGACGAAGAATGTTCTGAATTTGTAATCAATTGAATAGAAACAAACATTTCAAGAAGGAATCAGCTACTTACCTTGATGGTTTTGGGAGTGAAAACTTTCCTAGTTTCCTTGCATGAAGAAAGGAATATTCAGACACGTAGTTTGGCCCCTTGGGTACAGTTTATTGAACCCTCGATCACTTTAGCTTTAGGAATTCCGATGGCAGTGTGTGTATGCTTCTTTTGGTGCAGTAGCATGTGTACTTGGTTTTGCTTCTAAAGAAAGAAAAAACATTATACACAATGAAACTTCATTTGATTCTGATTTTCAGGGAAGAGTATAAAAAGAACTGATTGAGTTAATTGTTTCAAACCAGTAAAATTGTTTAGCAAACCAGAAGATCAGAATGGCTGGCACCGGATGGATTGTTCAAATCAATGAAGATCTCAAGAACATGGAAGGTCTTTCAACAGAAAAGGATCACTGGAATAAGGGGTCAATCTACAAACTACCAGCCAGTCTCACAGACATGAACAAGAAGGCCTACAATCCTCAAACAGTCTCTTTCGGGCCTTACCATTATAATCCTTCACATCCAATGGAGGAGCACAAACGCCGCGCGCTACTTCATTTCCTCAAAAGATGTGAAAAGTCTCGAGTTGTTTGTAGATGCATTGGCTGAAGTAGAGAGTGATTTGAAGGACTCGTATACTATGCTTCATTCTGTGCCAAAAGAAGTTACAGACATATTCCTGCAACTGATGATTTTAGATGGCTGTTTCATGCTGGAAATCCTAAGGACTGCTGCTCATGTATTGGATGATTATGCTCCTAATGATCCCATCTTCAGCGATCACGGTAGGATCCATGTCGTGCCATACATCAAGCGTGACATGTTAATGCTGGAGAATCAGTTGCCAATGCTTGTTCTTGAAAAGCTGGTGGCAGTTGAACATGGTAAATCTAAGGTAAAGTATGTCAATCATGATTCTTGACTTATTGATTAGTTAGTTTGTTGAAAGTTTTATTCCAAGTATCTAAGCAGTAATGGCTACATTGTTTTGGACAGGGTGAAGGGTTTGTGACCAAGCTCATAGTCAAGTTCCTCTGCTCCTGCAATATTTCTGCAAACATGGGCAAGTGTGTGCATGTATTGGACGTGTACAGGAAGAGTCTGCTTCAGCAGGAACCTAATCCTAAATATATTCGCCACAAAATACGGTCCTTGGAGCGTGAAGATGAGATCATCTGGTCAGCAACAGAGCTCAACGAGGCAGGAATCAGGTTCAAGAAAAGTGAAACTACAAGCCTCAAAGACATCACATTTGCACGGGGAGTGTTGAGGTTGCCTGTTGTTGTTGTGGATGACACCACCGAGTCCATGTTCTTAAATCTGATGGCATTTGAGAGATTCCATGTAGGAGCAGGAACTGAGGTGACATCTTATTTACTCTTCATGGACAACATCATAGACAATGCTAGGGATGTCGCCCTCTTACACTCGAAAAGGGATCCTCCATAATGGTCTGGGGAGTGACAAAGCAGTGGCTAATCTGTTCAATTCACTCTCTAAGGATGTGACCCAGGACCCTGATAGTAGCCTTCAAATTGTGCATAAGAGGGTGTATCACTACTGCAAAAAGCCGTGGAATGAGTGGCGCGCCAATCTTATTCACACTTACTTCAGAAATCCATGGGCTATTATTTCTTTCGCTGCTGCTGTGTTCCTCTTTGTGTTCACTATAGCTCAGACTGGCTATGCCATATATCCCTATTACTACCCAAATAATGATTCTTCTCCTTCCACTGTCATTGTTGTTCCGGCACCTCCTCCTCCTCCAAACCATTCATCATCCGACTTCACCTCACCACCAACACTTGTGATTTCTTTCATTATTGTTTCCATGGTATGCACGCTTACCAATTGTTGATGGATTCAATGAACTGTCTGGATATTCACATTTTTTTGTTCAGCTATTTATTTCATCTCCTTTGATTGATTTGTTTAGTTTCATGATTCACCTCAATCTTGAGAGCTCACCTTCTTTTGTAACAAAGTCCTCACCACAACAAAGGTTTAGACCCGCATTTGAAAGTTGTAATATGTTCTATAAATTAAACTTTCCTAAACTTTTAAATCTATTAGACGTGAAGAGAATGACATACATCATGAAACAAGCTACCTGGGGCACCAAAGCAATACGCGAAATAATCGTTTAAATTATAAATATATCTCGAATCTTTCCTATGTTCAGATACCTCAGGCAATTCAAAGCTCTCCATGTATTTCTTTTTTCATGCAAGCCTAATTAGTAAAAAGTTAGGCCTACAGCATTTTATGTACAGAAGCTCCAATGCATACATGGAAGAGTGAACGAGAGAGAGAATCTGATGCCGCCTCTACTCCAAATTGTCTCTCGTCGTCTCCAAATGCAACAAAATTAGTTGAACTCAAAACCCAATCAACTAGCCTCCATCAGTTCATTTTCCAATTCCAACTAAGGTGAGCTGCAAGAGGAGTAGATTATCAGATTGGAATACACTACTACATAACGGACACACAAGACACACAAAACGTAGAAAATAAACTTACAAGGTTATTCTGAGGCTTGCCCCAATAGAATCCATGGAGAATAACCGGCAAGAGATTGCAAGCTATAAGAACAAAAATTGCCAATGCATGCTTCCCCATCCACTCCAGCACAATAGTTGGACGCCGGTAGCCACAAACATCAACCTGCAGTAACATAAAACTCCACAGGGTAAGGAGAATCAAGAAAAATAGTGGAGTAACATTACAAGAGTAGAAAGATTCCTACCATTAAGTAAATTCCAGCAAAGATAATTCCGGCAGAACCAGCTGTCATACACATGTAACTGAATGTGTAGAGAGCCTTGTTTATATGCATACCTGAAAACATGGAAGCAGATAACAGATAATCTAGTGATAAACAAAACAAGGAAACTTCAATAGTTGCTACTACATAGAAGAAAATTCTGAACAAGTACAATACCAAATAAGTCCAATCCGAGGCCTAAGACTACGAGAGACATGGATGAGATAGTCCAGTGCAGAACTCTGTTCCGGTGATCTTTAAAATGGTTAATGATGTGACCATAGTGCAAACCAACCAAGCAGGTAACAATGGCCATCAATGAACTTAACAATCCTTCAGGATCAAAAGGGGCTTGGCACCAAGAAGGAGCATCAGCAGGTAATGGCCCATAATCTGGGGAGTTAATACTGCATTGCTGTTAACAAACATACTTTTTATCGTTAGTAAATACAATCTGGAACACCAAAAATATATGAATTTGAAAGAACATATATTTACCGCTGTTCTTGAATAGATTGGTCTTCTATATAAATGCTGAAGACCCAATAACTGGCGATCAATCATCGCAACAGCATTACATGCCGGTCCTGTGTCACCCCTTACTCCACATTTCACCTTCAAGATAGAAAAGCAGAAAAAGTTTAAGCCACAGTTCTGAAAAGTTTACTAGCAAAAATTATGAAAGAAATTATCAAAGCTTACTGAAAATGATTTTGGTGCAGAGGAGGGTCCGGTAGAAACTTGGTACTCCCAATCAGGAACATGCAAGCCATATAATAACGATAGATACGTAACGGTTATCATCACTGCCATAACCCTGAGAAAGAGGTCGCATACATTCAAAGTAAGCATGTAAATATGAATCATATGACAAGAAATGAAACAGAAAAAAAAAAAAAATGGGGAAAAGGTAAATACTACTTACAACTGAAGTTTATACTTCCTGAGCAGAGATGATCCTGAAGTAACAGTACCATCACCCTTTAGCCAAATCTCGCACAACGCAGCTACTAAATATCCAATTGCAATTCTCTGTGGGAAACACGTAGCATGTTATTAGAGTTGCTATGGAAACCAGAATATGAAAAACTTAGAATAGCAACACTAATAATATACACACCTGTAGAATGCCCATCCATCTCATCTTTGTAATATCGACCCCGAAAGTTAGTTCCTTGATGCCGTGGAAAAATCCACCTTGAAGAAACAGGCCTAATGCTAGAAGTTTAAACCCTCTCAATAATGCTTTTTTGGTTGCAATACCCCTGCTTGACAATTTCTGTACACAAAAATATTTTCAAGAATGACGAGAGATTAGTATTTTGAACACTATACAAGTAGGTAGATGCAAATAAAAGCTAAAAAGAAAATGTGGGGAGATATGGATAGATATATAGGTACCTTGTAAACAAGGGAAAGTGAAACCCCAACCATAAAGAGGAAAAATGGCATGACTAAATCTGCAAGTGTCAAACCATTCCAGGGTGCATGGTTAATTGCAGGCACAAGTCCACCAGCTTCGTCCACCAATATCATCAGCTGCATCATCAATAATTACATGCGTACGTAATCATGAAAATGTACATCTCATCCCGAAAAAAACAACTATGGGACAGACCTTGCTATATGTATAAAAAATTTGTCACAACTCTGGCGCTCGTTTATCATGATCTCTAGTAGTTTGATAGCAGCGTTTTTAGAATCAAATGTGCTTTTTTTAGACTTGGTAAAACTTGTATAAACACTTACTAAAAGATCAAATGCTTCAATGTTTAAGTTCTTTTGAAACAACTTATATTGTTCAACATCTATATAGTTCTTTAGAAGAATAGGACCACCCTTCACTGTCCTTCAATTTCAAGAAGAATAGAGATAAGGATTTGCACATAAATGAGCAGACCATGGTTTGCACTGGCCTCAAAGTGAAGGGCGTTAAATGCCAGTGACAAGACTTGTTGGCAATTCCAAAGCCCCAGCTGCAATTGCCAGTACCAAACCTGTCTCACTGATTCTGATCTACTCTGTGACCTCTTTAAACATAGGCAATGTAAATGGTGAGGCACAGTGATGACATTCATCACATTCCTCAAGGAGTTATGTATAATAAGTATAATCAGAAACCGACCCATAATACATGTCAGATCAGCTAGTGCTGACCCATCACGTCATGTTAAAGCTTATAGGAAGCAGAAGCAGATTGCTTGCTAGTGCGCAAAATAGAACCATAATAATACCAGAGCAGTGTGTTTGGTGCCACACTGCCACCTCCATTACTTTCATTTCTTTTTTGGGTAAACTTTCGAAGGTTTGTTCAAAATCCATTGGTCTCTTTCCCATTTCTGAACCGAAAAATAAATCAGAAAATCATTAAAAACACAGAATTTGCATGAAAGGAAAGAACATAGCATCATAAATCCTGATCGTCTTTTTCCCAAAGATGAATCCAACGAAACGTTACATTTAACAGAACAAACATTTGCTCAAAACCCTTTTGATCTATGCTCATTTTTTTCTCTTTTGGTAAATTTGTTCCGGATTAAAATATAAGAGTTTTAGGGTTGACTATAGCTACCGTTTTTTTATCTAATACTTGATCAAAGCAAACCTAAACCAATAAAAGGAGCAAAAAAGAAAAAAAGAAAAAAAAAACAGAAAACAGAAAAAGGAGCGAAACTAAAACGACGTCGGTTAGCAGATTAGAGGGCAATAAAACGGCGTCATCTTCGCCGCTAAAAGTTCGTTAACGGAATTAAAAACGAGAGGGTCGCGACGGTGCGAAACATAAGGAGAATATGGAGAGAGAGAGAGGAAGGGGCAAAACGGTCATTACCGCAACAGTAAGTCCGCGAAAGACGTCGAGCGAAACGAGCCGTTGCTGTTGGGGTTGCTGCTGCTGCTGCTGGTGGCGCACCTTAGGCAATGTTCTTATTATTCCCTCGGGGTGGCCGTATGCGGTGGCGTCGTTCGGAGGGGAGGATATCATCAGTTTGGAGATCCGAACAGCCATCTCGACGTCTTCAACATTATTCTTGATGACCACGGAATCCGCCATTACGTGTTCTTCATCAACTTCTTGAACTTTGATAGGCTCGTACAGCGCCATCTCCCTAATATGATTGATAATGATATTACAAATATCAAATGTAATGCATACTCCAAAACGAATGATGATATTGATGTGGCAAGATTAATGGGAAAATTTTTAACCTGGCTTAGGGAGGGCAGAACGAGCAAAGGAGAAGAGGGATGGATGAAGTTATGTTTTCTTCTTCGATTCCTCGACTCCTTCGCTGCGGCGCTTGATTGCTGATTGGAGAAAGAACCGGATTATCTGTATGTTGATTTTTTTTTCTCTCTTGGCTTTTTTTGGTGGTTGTATTTTCTGTTATTTTGAGAGGCTAGGAATGGAAGAAGAGAGAGAGAAGCTGTGTTGTCTCACTTTCTATATTGCTTCCAGAGTTGATCAATGACAACCCTTGTCTCTCTCTCTCTGTATCTCTCTGCTTCTCGTTTCTGGTCTCTCTTGGCTCTTCGATATATCCTTGGGGAGGGCTTTGCTTATATATATGGGAGACGTACGACGGAATAGAATACCTATTTTTATAGATACAGTAAATGTTTCTTTTTTTCCGTGGAACATACTGACATTCCATTTCTACCCCTACTCAATTTCCCAGTTCAACTCTGCAACTAAAAACCCGTCTCCGAATCCAACTCCGACTGGTGGTACGTTGCTGTTTGATTCTCCTAATTCTTGTTTGTTACGATATATTCTCATTTTCACAAGAAAAGATAAAACAAATTGTATGCAGTATGTTACGTATAATTCAATATTTGTTTGATGTTTTGTACAATTGAGATCTCTATACGATTTAAGATTTGGGATTTCACCAGCAAGGCAACAATAGAAATGTTAGTAATTTTCTTCTTATTACATTGCGTACTGTAATGTCTAATTGAGATTGCTTGTTTTTCTACCATTTCATGATCGCTTCTGATAGAATAACTGAAGTTACAATGTCACAAGTCATTCATTTGGTAGATAGTGATTAAAACCACTTGAGTTTCAACGATAGGGATTAATATTTCAATAATTAAAGAATTTTTCTTAGCAGATATAGAGATTTGGTTTTGCTCCTAAACCTCTTGATCAAATTTGTTTTTATCGTAAAAAGGAGTAAAAGAAGCTTGCGTTTTTTTCTTTAATGGAAAAAAAGAAGCTTGTGTTGATCAATCATGGGATGAAGTCTCGTGAGAGTTAATTGAACAAATAGCGTGTGCCTAACTAAGCAATGTGCGACTCTATTGGCCTTCTTGGTAGGAGGCCAAATCTAATGAGCGCGGGTTAACAAGCTAGCTGATATGCATGATGAATGAGTTTTATCTTTGATGTTCTAGAAATAAACAAGTTAAACTACTGAAGCAATTGCGGCAGTTGGTATTGGGAATCTACTGTCCACCATTATCTTCGAATTCATGTTGGTCTCCTTTTTTTCTTCCCCTGGCTACGCGCGTACGTACAGAGCTAGGGTCTCGTCCACTGGTAGTGGTTCCCAGTGGTTCTTTTGTGCCGAGTGGTAGAGGAAGGAGATAAAAGAAAGAAAGATTCGAATTCCCTATATAGAACACAAGGTTATTGATGAAGCGCCAAAGCAGAAAGATCTGAATGGCTCTCAAAAATTCCAAACGCCGATTTCACAAACGAGGATGATGATCGATGATGCTCCATTTCCACCGTCTAAACAATAACCACATGACAACACAATCGAGATTAGGTAAAATAATGCAATGTCGTTTCCATGAACACGTACCTTCTTCATTTTTTATGCTAGGGCATTGCGCACACCATGACAAAACACAATTTTTAGTAAACAAAAGCGATGGCCACGTTTATAAGTACGGAAAGTTGTTACTCTATCATCAGTAGGAGACAAACTGTCTCAAGGTTTGTTGTTTCATTTGTGTGAGCTTAGATCTTTCAAGTTTCACGGACATTCCTTATTTGAATTCCTTCTCGTTTGGATTTAGCATGCCTATGGTAGAAGCCGAGCAAACCAAAGCTAGAGATTGTTTATGCATGCTTATGCTAAGCACAGCCCCATTGTATCGTTTCCAACGTTTCTGTTTGAGAAGTTTTTAACCATGCATGCATGTTCTGTATCTTTCGTTCTTTTACTTTGTGGCCACTGGCCAGAAAGCTGTGATTTAATAGATGAGCATGTTTTGTGCTCCCCTCTTTCTCTGTTAAAAACTATGAAGTTGGATATTGGTGCATATGAAGTGGTCCAAATAGAAAAGTGTGCTGATTCACAGTGCCACAATAAACGTGATCAGTGATTAGGAAAGCATGCATCTCCTTACGTATTTGATTCGGTAACGGTTGGAGCAGTTAAAAGAACTAACTAATCGGTTACCAAAACCAAAAATAACTAAAGCATAAATTACAATTACAAATACAATCTATGGGATGTCATTAGCTTTAACAAACTGGTAGTGCTTTGTCTACTATCCCTCTCCATTGATGCCTACGTTTCCTTTGAGTACAGCAACATTTACCGCCCTAAAATGTGAAGTTGTTGGAATGATTGCCGTTGGTGATGGCCAACCCAGCACTGCACCAATATTGTGGTTTTGTTTCTGCAAACCAACAAAATGAACAACTTTTAGTTAGGAGTAAAAGATCAATCAGAGCAAAATGGGAACATGAAAACGGAAAACGGTTGGTTTACTTGTTCAAGCAGCAATTTTAGAATACAGGCAAGTTTATACATATTTATACGTACATACAGATATAAAAATAAGCAATGGCGCGCAATGGATCCTTTGCTTCACGTAGCTCAGATGCAATGCTCTCTATGCAGTTGTTGGATTGTTGATTACGATAGATAATGGAAATTTGGATCATGGTCGAATTTCGTCTAGAAATATGCATGACCAAGGGGGTGAGGAGATTGTTCACTTCTTTGATAAAAGAGTTCTAAATTCTAATCCCCTCTCATCAACATTTGATAAAGAGTCCTAAATTCTAATCCCACTCATTAGAAACTCTAGAATGTCAATAGGTTACAATAGGAAAAAGAATATATGTGAATGATTCAAATTAGGCTACATGTTTGTTTTCTTGATGAAATCTAGACCAGGAGAAATAATATAAAAGAAAAAAGAAGTTACAAACAGAATAGCAGGGAGAAGGCAGAAACAAATCATCTGAGTAATCAGCCAAGAAAATTAGGAACCTAACACGTCTTCATTAGAATAATATATATGGAATCTAGCTAGAGTTCAATCCCATCAAGAAAAGCTATGTGAAGAAGCACCATAGTTGGGAGTTAGCAACAGAATCACTAGCTTGATTGCTTTCTCGATGACTAGACCTATTATGCATTTAAGATATAAGATGCAAGCGATTGTCCTACATACTGCACTCGAAACCTCCAAGGTCGACGTCCAAATGAAGAAAACATCACAGTTGCATTTAACCAACCAGCTTCGGGCACTAGACAATGTTGTTGACGACCACCCACAGGCCCAGCAGATGACATATTAGCAGGGGGCCGCTTTGAACTCTTGGAGCCATACCAGGCTAAGCATAGCTGACTCGAAAGGCATTTTCTTCTTATTCTCCCACAATTGACAATTTCTATTCTTCCATACAGAGTCCACAAAATGATCAAAGCTCTAGCAAATGCATCCTGGGATTCACACTGCAAGGAAGAAGGCAAACAAACATCTTACTCTAAATTAAGGACAACCACAGCTGCAAACAAAAATGCAAAATAGAGATTGAGAAATACGCGGATGTACAGTCGATCAAATAATTCAATACCATATAAAAGCACACAAACCTCACCTGCATTCGCTGTCAGAAGCTGCAGTTGGTGATTCTCTCATTTCTTTGGGAATTTCAGGCTTAGCATCAAGCTCCATGCTAGGACATCCAGCACATATATTTCCAACTAACCAGAACATGAGTATCGGTACATTAAAGTAACATATAACAAAAAATCTTATATCTATTTGCTTCACTACTCAAATACAATTTACTTTGGAAAGTAAAACAATATATATATTTTTAAAATCAAGTGTAGTTTGCTCACGGGTAAACAAACAATATAACTCACTACATACTTTTGCTTCCGCTCACGGATCCTACAGCTGCTACAGGCTTAGGTAAAAACTTGTCCCTGTCTAATCTTCTCCAAGGCGCGAGACGGTGTAGACACAGTTTGGGAGGATATTGACCTACAAAAAAAAATCAGTATGTTTCGTCCAAAGCTAAAACGCATTGACAGTGTATGAGACCAAGATATCACTAGAATCAAACCAAAAAACAATAAAAGGTATCAAGTCACCTTTATATTTGTCTGGGTATTTTTGCTTCAACTCATCCCAATCTTCTTCAAACATCCCATAATCATCAAGGTACTTAAATCTTTCAAAGTTCTCTTGATGGAGTTGTTCCATTCTCTCCTTACTGACTTTAATCTGTCCAACTGAGGCAAACATATAATAATCATCAGGATCAATACATAGGTTATCATCATCCTCCTCCTCCTCTGGAGTCAGGCACTTAAGTTTCTCCTCGCTCATAGAAGCCAACATCTTTTCCAACTCAGACTCAGAAAACGGAGAATTCTCTGTCGATGGCCCCGTCGATTTCTGCGCCTTTCTCGTCGGTACCTTTCTCATCGGCGCCTTTCTATTCTGCGCCTTCTTCTTCTTGTCGGCGGCCTTCTCCTTCCAACCCATCGAGGTTATTAGTTTCGGAAAACCCTAATTGGATAAATCAATCATAGAAACATGCGAACACAAGAATTAGGTACAAAATCATAATCTTTCCGCCTCAGACCTAATACATTCAAAGAGACAGCATACTTGGAGCGATGTGGATGGGAGAAAGAAGAAATATCAATTCAGAAGCTACGAATTAGATCCGAAATTACTAGGATGTAAATTTTCAGAATCGTAACCTAAACAACCAAATAAGAAAATTCACTATCCAGAGAGAACGAGGGCATACTTTGAAAGCTTGGCGATGCTGAGCTTTTTCGTTTCCATATTGGGTAGGTTACTAGATAGGAATGAGAGGAGAGAGCAGCTTAATATAATTAACAGAACCCACCTCTTACATTTTTTTTCTTATAGATAAATTCCTTTATCTTTCACCTGATTTATGCATTTATCCCCCCGTATCATGGACAATGCGCCGCCATTGCTTTGACGAACCCAGCCACCATGACCACGACCTAAACCAGATGCCGCCCCCATCCTTGCATCCCCGTCACCACAAAAAAAAAACTCATTCCATTCCAGGTCAGATCAAGAACTTACCCAGCTTGCATCAATATGGTCGTATCCGCGTTCCACCTCCATAAGCACAACGCCGCCCCACATCTCCATCTACGCCACAGCTGCAACCCGTTAAAAAATAGAAAAATAAAGGGAACAGCCGAAGAAGCCAACAACTGAGATCCTCTCGTCTCCTTACCGCACCTCCGTCATCAAAACAACGTCGAACAGACGGAAGCTGGTCCCAATCAAGCCCAAGAGGGAAATAGAATCACGTCCGACGAAGGCGAAATGCTCGTCGCCGGACAGGAATGCATAACTTCGGTTTTCTCTCACACTAGATGCACATTGTGTAGATACAGTGTAAATATACGACCATTTAAAATTTATGATTTTAATATAGATATACGGTGGTCAAAATATATAAATAATTAAAATTAATATAAATAATTAAAATTACGTCGTGTACATACACAACTGTACATACGAGAATTTTTGGTATATGGCTTGGTATCACGATTATTTGGATTTCGTAAGTCAGCGTTTCAGCCAACACTGTTTAATAGTTGATGCCTCGATGGTCACCTCCTACATTAGGACAAATAATGCTCAATTTATTCTCCGATTACAATTTCTTAATGCCTCATTTGAACCACGAAAAGTAAGCTTCAAGAAATGAATAACTTTTTTTTTCTTTGATTAGGCCAACTTTCTTCCAAGTTTTTCAATAGAAAATTTCAGATACGAGAACATGGATAAATTTGTAGGCAGTTAGTCGAGTGGAAATAGAAAGCAGGGTGTAGCGGATCACAATCCCAACATCACAAGGAAATCAAAGCATAATTCTCAGTGCATAGCGACTAAACATTAATATAGGCGGCAAGGCTTACAGGGCTCGGTAAACCCGGTCGTTCTCTAGGGTTTCAAAGGTGTTTTTCGTGTCCGTCCGACAGTGCGTCCAATGACTCTGCTCTCGGACGGGAGGTGAGGGTGTCTTGGCGGTGGGAGCGCCCTGTTAGTCAGTGGTGGTGGATTGAGAGATTGGATTTTCCAGTGGGCGGTGGTCTTAAGGGTTCTCTGGTGCTGTTGAGATGCAGATCTGGGGGCACCAACAATGATGTTTTTATCGTCGATCCAAAGAGATAGGCCAGCTCATGGCCGGCTCGTGGCGGCAGTGCGGTGCGGTGACTGGCAAGACGATGCGGTGATGGGGAGAAGGTGGGGGTGATGGCCTATCCAAGTTTGATTCGGATCTAGTCAGGTCCTCTGTTATCCTCTATTACATATCTTGAAGGGGGAGGCGGGTGATTACAGCCATGTGGCGATCATATTAGATACTGCTTTGTAGAGGCAGCTGACTTTGGTGGCGGGGAGCCGGGATAGCGATCAATGGCACTGGGAGACTCCTCGGCCCGGGTCCTTTGGGTGACCCATTTCTTGAGGTTTATTAGGTGTTGGTTGGGCCTTAGCCTCCTTTTGGGATTATTTTTGTTTTTTTTTTCTTTGGTTTTTCATTAGAATTTGTCTAGAGGTGGCGGCTTGTTTTAATCGAGCTATAGATCGTGCTCAGGCCAGCCCTACTCAGTTCATTTTATATCATGCCCGGGCTCGGGGCAGCCCATATACTCAAACATCCATGACCAAGCCCATAAGGTTTCAGACTGGCCCATTAACGGGCTTGGCTCTGATCGTAAGAAAACGAAAATTAGTTTTGTTTTGAGATAAAATTAATACAATTAATATAAACACTAAACATAAAATTCATACAAATTTTTAGTGCTTGTTTTCATCGTATAACATATGTAATTTTCTTGATATTCATTCTTGATTTCCACATAAACAAGTATTATAAATTATAATGCTATCTATTCAGACTATTCCAATAAGAATGAGATGTTTTCCAACTTTAAACATGCAACTAACGTTGTAGCAATGAAAAATCATTGTTTAAACATAAAAACTTATGTATAACTTTGAAATATGTAGATTTATTATTTAAGCATACCTTAAAATATACCTTATAATTACTATATTATAAACGGGCCAGGCTGCGACCCATTATATGACGGGCTTGGACAAGGCCGAGCTTTTGGGCCAATATTTCTCTGCCCAACCCAGCCCCTTAAATTTACAAGCTCGGGTCGGGCCGCTTCTTAACAGCTCGTTTGTCGTTGGGTTTAGTCGGATTTGGTTGTCCCTTCTATTTGAGCGATGATTTTGTATTTGTACGGTGATATTTTTGGTCGTGTCTTGGGGAATGCCAATTTTGGTGTCGTTTTCAGGGACTATTTAATGTTGGTTAATTCTTGTTTATCAATGTAATGGGAATGTTATCTATGCATATATGCTGGTAGTTTTGACATGTAGTGTTTGCAATGGTTGTTCCTTATTCAGGTTAGCTATAATGATGTATTGATACTTTTGGAATAGGTATATGTTGCAGTTGAACCCTATCAAATCTTGTAAATTATAAAATTTGTTCTTTAGGTAGGGAGGCGAGTGAGGCTATTGTCCACCATCGATTTTTTCCCTTCGGGTTGTAATATAGTTTTAATTAATAGATTTTCCAGTTTCTCAAAAAATAAAAATAAAATATAAGCAGTTTACCGCATTTTGTTCTCACGAGTCACAAACTAAATATTCTCTAAAACAAAATCGAAACCAACAATTCTAAACAAACCTCATTCAAAGAGAATAATTAATTAAGTTGAACAAAGACACAAGCGCCATTCCACCAAGGCACCTGCGCAATGAATCTATACATGATCTTCTTTTGATCTCCTCTACTTCAACACCTCTTCTTCCTATAATTGACAATACTGGAATGAAGCAACGCATACATAACACACGCGGTTGTACTTTCTAGCTAATTATGCCATAAGATAATGCTCGCTAATACCACCACGAAGCAGAGTTGATTATTTTGGAATGTTACTTTCTCCATTTTTTTTTTAAACAAGATCATATTTGAGGAAGCAGATTTTGATTTACTGAGGTTTAAGCATTCCTTTTTGATTACCCTGAGGGAGGTTTCAAAACAACAGTTTACATATTTCATTAGTTTAAATATTATTTTTGTGGAAGTTGTTTGATATTACTCTAGTGTTTTTAGTCCAAGCAAGGAAAATGCATTGCTTGTGTTGTATTCTTTTGGTTTTCTAATAAATTTTTAGCTAAGGGCGAGGAGTTGGCCTTAAGTCGTTTTGAAAAAAAAAAAAAAAAGTGTTCAAAAGAGTTCAACTAGTGAAGAGAAAGCTGAGGAGTCTAGTCGAAAACGGTTCAAAAGCCACATGTAAATTACGACGGTCATAACAAACAAACAAACAATATTTGAAGTTTATCTGTGACCAAGTTATTTCTTAATATTCAAAGTTTCCAACCCATTCCAACCCAACCCTTATTGTCTTACTGCTTTGCAATTATCAATTTGTGGTGTGTAACCCATTTCTACTACTTTCTTTTTATAATCCAAGTTTGCATTTGAAAACATCTCTTAAACTAAAAACTATGTGGTTGAGGCATCATGTGATCTTCATATATACAAGGGATAATGTAGTTAATTCATTTTAGTTTTACATAGATGAGAAAGTAGATTTGAGGCAACTAGAAGAATGATAACTAATCAGATCCTGAAACTAACCAGAGTAGTAGCCAGTAAGGTGGCCTCATCAAGAATCAGAGCCGGCTCTAGGCATAGGCCTAGAAGACATCCGGACTAGAGCCCGTGAACCAATGGGGACCAAAGTTTAAGATCTCCTTCATATGTTTAAAGAAAAAGATTATCCAACACTCATTAATTGTTGTTGTATTTCTGATATTTACAGCGCCAAGTTGCTTGGAAAAGATCACTCCTGGTCCCTGACTCCTGCCTTATCATTTTTCGGATAACAACACCTTATTTACTCGTTTTTTTTTTCTTAAAAGAGAACATGATAGATTTTCTTTTTGGCTAAAAAAAATTAACAAGTCTTATTAATTATGGATCTATTTATATTTATGGAATTTTATTTAAAGACCTTTCATGTAATCATGTCTTTCGTTCATTGTAATTTTTTTTTCTAAAATTGTTATCTTAATCATGGATTGTAGGGTCTTTACTCTTCTGGATTAGTTGTGATTCTCAATTTGATAATTTTTGTTTGTGTTTCTAGACCATAAATTGATAAAATCACCAATTAGTTTTGATTTTGATTTTCATTCTTTCTAGTTATTTTATTTTATTTTATATAAGTTTGATCTAAAACTTTAGTTATTAACAACTGCTTCGCAGATAAATTCTGTGTTTTTTATTGTTAAAAGATTTAGATGCTTTGCATAGAAAGTGGTGGAGAAGATAAAAAAGGAAGAGAGAGAGATGTCAAAGCTAAGTTTCCAATGAAAAAAATCTTGAAAAGCCTCAAAGGGGTCTAAGATTTTAGATCGCCTAGAGCTCTAAAAATCTCAGGGCCGGCCTTGTCAATAGTTACCTCATTAAAAAAGAGTGACACTACAAGCTTGAAATTAAAATTAGAACAAAATAAATACTAATTAAATCCCGTAACACGTAACATAGACAATAATACATTACCAAAATGACAAACAAGAGAATTATTTCTATGATAGGGTTGATAGACAATATATAAGGTACTAATAAAGTCTAAAGTACAGTAATTCATAGATAGTTAAGAAGATTGCCACTCAAGTACTGTGACATCCTTAATCCGGGTCCGAATGTCACAAGTACACCATCGGTACAAGTAGACTTACCATATGGGAATCACGCTGCAAGGAAAGAGACTTAAAAACATATGAAAAAAAAATATAAGGAATGTATTTTGGATGAGAAATAAATATTTATAAGGTCACCGTTATATTTGTCTGGGAAGTTTTGCTTCAACTTTTTACCTTATTCTTCAAACATCTCATACTCGTCAAAGTACTGAAATCTCTTAGAGTTTTTTTTTTTTTTAAATGATCTCTCAGAGTTATAAGTTTTAACTTAAGTTTCTAAAAAAAAATATAAGCAGTTTACTGCATTTTGTTCTCACGAGTCACAAACTAAATATTCTCTAAAACAGAATCGAAACCAGCAATCTTGAACAAACCTCATTCAAAGAGAATTATTAATTTAGTTGAATAAAGACACAAGCGCCATTCCACCAAGGTACTTGCGCAATGAATCTATACATGATCTTTTTTCGATCTCCTCAACTTCCACACCTCTTCTTTATACAATTGACAATACTGGAATGAAGGAGTGCATATATAACACCTGCGGTTGTACTTTCTAGTTAATTATGCCATTAGAGAATGCTCGCTAATACCACCACGAAGCAAAGTGGATTCTTTCTGAATGTTACTTTCTCTATTTTTTTTTCTCATTGTTGTGTGTAGTCTTCCCTTTATTAGTGACTAGTTATGAACATCATAACTAATTTTATTATTGACCCTCAATCAAAACAATCTCCAACATTATTGACGCTCAATTAGAACTATTGATCCCCAATATCACACATTTAGAGCCAAGTATGAAAGAATATATGTTTTGCCAGAAAACGAAAAAAGAAATTAAACAAGAAATATCTCTGTCTACCTGAAATTAATATACATGCTAGCTTTTTCGAACCAACTATGGTAAATATAACTGAGAATAATGACCACGTTTAAATCTGTTCACAGTAACAGTGGCATATGTGCATGATATCCTTAATTTCTAGATAATAAACTAGTGGGAAGACCATAACATACTTGTGCTCCATTTACATAATATATATATTCATGCCTTCACGAGCCGTAATCACACATGATCCCAATGAGCTGCCTAAATGAAATGACCTCCCGGTAAATAATTCAATTATTAGCCGGCATATAAATATTGCAATTTCATCAACATGCATGTTCCACAAGATGTCAACAACTACGGGAGCGCATGCTTTCAAGAATGAGAGAGCATGACATGCTGATCCATACCACTCGTTATACTTCGAGGATCCAGTTCCACAGCCAATCAAAACCGTTGAAGAACACTTCTTCAACTTCCTAACAAAACGTAAATGAAGAAATCCCACACCTGAACAGAAAGAAATATAGAGAAAAACCATATGTAAATTGCGTTGTGATAGTGTTAAGAAGAGTTCAATTGGTGAAGAGAAGACTGAGGCGTCTAGTTGAAAACGGTTGAAAAGCCATATGTAAATTACAACAAACAAATAATATTTGAACTTTATCTGTGACTAAATTATTTCTTAATATTCAAAGTTTCCAACCCAACCTTGATCGTCTTACTGCTTTCCAATTATCAATTTGTGGTGTGTAACCCATTTCTACCACTTTCTTTTTATAATCCAAGTTTGCATTTGAAAACATCTCTTAAACTAAAAACTATGTGGTTGAGGCATCATGTGATCTTCATATATACAAGGGATAATGTAGTTGATTCATCTTGGTTTTACATAGAAGAGGAAGTAGATTTGAGGCAACTAGAAGAATGATAACTAATCAGATCCTGAAACTAACAAGAGTAGTAGCCAGTAAGGTGGCCTCATCAAGAATCAGAGCCGGCTCTGGGCATAGGCCTAGAAGACACCGGACTAGAGCCCGTAAACCAATGGGGACCAAAGTTTAAGATCTCGTTCATATGTTTAAAGAAAAAGATTATCCAACACTCATTAATTGTTATTGTGTTTCTGATATTTACAGCGCCAAGTTGCTTGGAAAAGATCACTCCTGGTCCCTGACTCCTGCCTTATCATTTTTCGGATAACAACACCTTATTTACTCATTTTTTTCTCAAAAGAGAACATGATAGTTTTTCTTTTTGGCTAAACAAAATTAACATGTTTATTTAATTATGGATCTATTTATATTTATGGAATTTTATTTAAAGACCTTTCATGTAATCATGTCTTTCGTTCATCATAATTTCTTTTTTTTTTAAATTGGTATCTTAATCATGGATTATAGGGTCTTGACTCTTTTGGATTAGTTGTGATTCTCAGTTTGATAATTTTTCTTTGTGTTTCTAGACCATAAACTGATAAAATCACCAATTAGTTTTGATTTTGATTTTCATTCTTTCTGAATTTTTTAAATATTTTTTGAATAAATTACTGGTCACTCCTTATACTTGTACTGTGTCGACAGTTTAGTCCTTATGCTTTCAATTTCAACTGATCACTCTTTATAGTCTCAATTTTCTACTAATTGGTCCATTTCATCTAAAATAATTGTTTACCATTTTTCAACTTCCTCAAATGCTCTTAGGTTATTTTTCTTATCTTTTTACTTTCTCTTCTTCAAAACCAAAACCAATAGAACCTCCAGAATATATTGGTTTATGATTGTTGATCTTCAATCTAAGAATTTTATAATTGCAAACTGATTGCAATCAGGAAAAAAAAAATACAAATTTATTTGATACATATTGGCTAACAAAATCAAATAGCATCACCATAATCACTATAAAATAAAATTCTATCAAATCTCCATCATATCAATTTAAACCAAAATAAGATTAAAAAAAATTCTCATCATCATCCTTAACATTAACAGCTCCCATGAATAAAACTATATAAATAACTATCATTTCATATAGTTAAGCTTACAAACAACAATATTACACTATGCTTAATTAATTAATTTTTTTTTTTTGCCAATAAGGCTCAAAATTAATTTGGCCACATAGCCTTTCATGGTGGGTTGTGTATTCTTTGGTTTTAGTTTTGAATAAAAATGAAAAGAAATCAAGAAGAAAAATAATAAAACAACACCTAAGGGCATTTGAGGAAATTAGAAAATAGTTAACAACCATTTTGGACAGATTGGACTAATTGGTCGAAAATTGAGACTATGAGGAGTGACCAGTTGAAATTGAAAGCACGAGGACTAAACTGTCGAGACTCTAAAAGTATAAGGAATGACCAGTATTTTGTCCATATTTTTTTATATAAGTTTGATCTAAACCTTTAGTTATTAACAATTATTTCGCACATAAATTCCGTGTTTTTTGTTCTTAAAAGAATTAGATACTTTGCAGAGAAAGTGGTGGAGAAGATAAAAAAGGAAGAGAGAGATGCCAAGGCTAAGCTTCCAATGAAAAAAATCTTGAAAAGCCTCAAAGGGGCTTAAGATTTTAAATTGCCTAGAGCCCTAAAAATCCCAAGGCCGGCCTTGTGAATAGTTACCTAATTAAAAAAAGCGCCACTACAAACTTAAAATTAAAATTAGAACAAAAGAAATACTAATTAAACCCCGTAAAACACGTAATAAAGACAATAATACAGGATCAAAATGACAAAAAGGTGAATTATTTCTACGATAGGGTTGATAGACAATATATAAGGTACTAATAAAGTCTAAAGTACGGTCTTTCGTAGATAGTTAAGAAGATTGCCACTCAAGCACAGCACCAGTGCAAGTAGACTTGTCATATGGGAATCACGCTGTAAGGAAAGAGGCTTAAAAACATATGAAAAAGTAATATAAGGAATGTATTTGGATGAGAATAAAATATTTATAAGTTCACCGTTATATTTGTCTAGGTAGTTTTGTTTCAACTTATCGCATTCTTCTTCAAACATCCCATACTCGTCAAAACACTGAAACCTCTTAGAGTTTTTTTTTTTGAATGATCTCCTCCTCTTCCGCCGGCCCCTTAAGTTTCTCATTTTTCATACGTACCATGCATTCAAGACTTCCAACTCAACCTCAGCCAACGAAGATTACTCTGTCGACGTACGACTCCTTTAAGAGCACGTTTACTTACTTGGAATAGAATTCATCTGGAATAGGAATCGGAAGGAATGAGAAATTGAATGGAATAATATGGGAGGAATGAGAATGAAACTATTACTATTGTTGTTGTTTACTTACGATAAGGAATTTGAATTAAATTTAAGTTAATTACCAAATTGCATGGGTGGTTTGAGATTTTGTTATAAATTACAAGGATATTTTCGGTAGAAAATTTTCATTCCTGCTGTGTTTCTCCCATTCCAACCTCCCCCTTCCGAAAAACAAATCTTGGTCTCTTCCGGAATTCATTTCGAGTTTGAAAGGTGGGCCCCACCAGAAATCTTATTCCCCTACGCAAGTAAACACCAAAATGAAATCGATTTCGGGAAAATACAGTTCCATTCTGGTGAAGTGAACACGCCATAATTTATGCGCCTTTGGCTTCGATCTGCACCTTCTTCTTATTCCATATCACCTTCTCTTCTCGCCGGCATTTTCTTTCCAACCCATCGAGCCATCAAAGTTATTAATAACCCAAAACCGTAATTGGATAATCAGTCATAGAAAGATTATTAAAAAAGCGAACCCATATCATAGTTGATCTACTCAATATTCAAAGTCCAAAGAATTAGGTGCAAAAATTATGGATATGTACTATCATGATCTGCAGAGAGAGACAGAGAGAGAGAGAGCATATATACCTGAAGCGATGAGGAGAAAGATGAAATAGAACCGATATTATCTCTATCTGCAGGAGAATTTTAATTCGTGTTAGTAAATCGTAAACATATGAAACGAACGTTAACTGAATGTAAAGTAAAAATTTCGATAAACTTGAGTTGCATTGCTTGTTAGGAAAGATCCTGTTGGGATTTCCTCCTTCCTTGCACCTTGCTAATCGGGTTTGACCCAAATATGTTAGACTAACTAATAGAAGCAATTTTCTAAAAATAAAATAAAATAAAATAATTAATTAGAAGCATCAGAAGAAGGTTCGAGCTAAACCTTGGGCTCACAGAGGCATAACGAATGTAACGGAAAACTGCGATCTAAAGATGTTTTTGGTTTCTGTAACCAAGGACATGCATGCATTAGTTTTGGAATATACCAAACAAGGGATAATATATATTGTACATAAGTGTTAGAATCATCTCTAGGTTTTGCGCAGAGAACGATGTAGATTTGAGGCAATTATCTAAATCATAACTAATCAAATACACAACGGTGGGCTTATTAGAAACCTCGCACACTTTCCTCGTAAAAACATAAGCATTTTGAATGTTGTAAGAGCTAGCCTATACAATAACAACCTCGCAAACACATACAATAACAAAGGGTCAAGATGACATATTTTAAGAGCCTAATTGTTTGTACAAGTATTAATCCAATAATAGTGGACACTAATCCCAAGATTAGACAATAATAAGATACAAGTTTTTCATAGTTAATTACTTTAATAGATTATCGATCACTCGAGTAAAGCACACCACTGCCAGTCGCTAAAAAGGCAACTACATGCTTACTTCTTCCCTCCTAATTTGGATTTTAGGGGAACTAGCAGTAGTAGTGATGATGAAGCAAGAGTTGATCAACCTATAGGTGACCGTGGTGGTGGTGGTGGTGGTGGAGGTGGAGCTGGAGAAAAGATGAAAGAAGCGGTGAGCAAGAGTTCTGGGAAGAGCCTTGGGTAATCTCATGATAATCACATTATATAATGAAATTTAATAGAAAATAATAAAGTTTCAGTAAGTCTAAAAGTGTAGACTGCTAGCTAGCTAGTTGGCAACTGGGTTCATATTGCAAAGAAGTTCACTGAGAATCTAAAAGGATCGAATGGCAAAAACAAATTATTAGATTTTAAGGGAAACATATATATGAACATACACAGTCCCTGCCTTGTTAAATCTAGCAAAAAAGGGGAACGAAATAAGAAAGGCTTTGAAAAGAGAGAGAGAGAGAGAGAGCATACGTACGTTACTCGTAACCCTACATCCGCTGAGGGAAGTTGAGTCTATTCGTTTTTTATGAAAAATTTTATTCTCATAATTAAGCCCTTTTCGGCAGAGCTAAATTCCATCATTGCTGAGGAGAATTGTAGTCTAATTTCAAAAGTACAATGCCTAATTTCGGCGACCATTCAGCTAGTATTTTAGAGCATATGTCTAAATTCTATAGTTAATAGGCTCATAATTTTATTTTTATAAATATTGTCAATATCATATGTCTAAATTTCATAGTTTATAGGCTCACTTTTTGTTTAACATTAATCAGAGCGAAATTATTTTTTGAGATTTTTATTTTTAGGTTAGTCGTTTGTTCTTATCAGCCATCTGTAGTTTCTGTACGAAAGATAATGGAATGATTAACTTTGTAATCTCTTCATCATCAGTATAATAAATCATTTTCCTTTTGACAAAAAAAAAAGCTATATTAAAAGATAAAAAAAAAAAATTTGAAACGTGAGTACGTAACTCTAGAAATTTACATTGAAAAGATAAAAATAAAAAACCAAAAACATATTTTAAAACCATAATTAATTAGTTTGCTCGCAGCTAAACAAACAATATAACATGGACCTTGAAGCTGCTACAGCAGCAGCTAAAACCTTTTCTACGTCTATTCCCTTACCAAGGCACGAGACACAAGCGTGTGGAGACCGCTGGGGAGGATATGAGGGTTAGTCCAAAGCTAGAATGCATGGATAACCCTAAATATATCATTAGGATAATTACTGAGCTCAATGGCTGTTAATGTGAAATTAATAAAACACAATCAACTCGATCGTTTGACCACAATGAAGAATTTAATCAAACAATCAAGAATTTACAACCACGTACGGAGAATGTAAAACGTATCAAATATTTGGATCTCGATGCGAAGTATATGATCGAAGACACTCCAAATAGAGAGTACTCGGTAAGGTTGCTGACCTAGCTTTGGATCTTTTTGATCTCGATATAGAATTAGATGTAGAAATATGTCGACGCCACAGTGCATACCGGACCAATACGGTAGAAGATTGAAACCCATTTTTGAATTCTTTTGTCTTTGAAACGCAGTCGGAGCCCTCGAGCATGTTTTGTAAACATGAAAACACGGGGGAAAACATAAACCTAAAAATGGAGAAGTGAATAGCTTGGCACATAATTCCACCAAAGAAGTAAAGAACACTACAAATTGCAGAAGGGTGGTTCTTATTACATAATAAATACCGATTCCAAACAGCTAATGCATGAACGTTTAATAGAACGTACAAATCATTATTTAACTGAACAAATTAGGATTAATAATTTGCTTCACCTCATGAAGCATGTGATCTAATCAGTCCACGAGTATTCAGGACTGATGAAGCACTTGAATCACACACTATTTCTAATTTGATGATCTAGAAATGTTGAGAATGTATTCTCGCGAGAAAGAATATCAACACAAACCCTTCTGCTGCGTTAAAAATGTTGAGAAAGAGAAAATTAGCATCAGTTACTTAGGGCAGAAGATTAGTTGTCATGTCTAATATAACAAGTCACAAAATTCCTCATATATTGAACAACATAGTTCCAAGTACATCAAAATTTCGTAACAATGCAATTTCCAGTCGCCACCAAGGTATTCAAATAGGAAAAGTTTTAAGATACTAGAACTCTGAATATATCCCTTCTATTCCTGCAAGATAAAATAAAAACATTACTAACAGTGCGTAGGAGCTACAGGAACCACAACAAAACTGCATAAAACATTCCCATACAATACTATTTTCCAAGTAAAGATCAATCTTGAAATATCTTAATCATAAACAGAGTAGAAACTCACATATCACAGAATCTGCACAACACTGTGTAACTGAACAACTGGATCAAGGAAAAAGTACTAAGTTAGAAATTAGAGGTATGCCAGTATGGAACTAGGCCAACGCATAACTGACAAGGTCAGCCAAAGATGCAGGGTGTTTTGGCTGGGAACAATCCAATAACTAGATTTTGCAAACATTCATCAAAAACCTTCTAATGTGGAGGTCAATCCATTCAGTTTACCATATCGATATGCATTACTTTAATCTCCATAACACTGCAACTGAACAACTGGTCAAGGAAAAAGTACTAAGTTAGAAATTAGAGGTATGCCGGTATGGAACCACGCCAAAGCATAAGTGACAAGGTCAGCCAAAGATGCAGGGTGTTTTGACTGGGGATAATCCAAAAACTAGATTTTGTAAACATTCATCAAAAACATTCTAATGCGGAGGTCAATCCATTCAGTTTACCTAATCGCTATGCATTACTTTAATCTCCATAAATGCTACTGAACTTTAATATCATATATGCAAAAGAACAGGGATGATGCAGTGAAAGTTTCTTGTTCAGTGGGCCGGGGGTGTAGGAGAGAATTCTGAACGCAGGAGAGGATACTGAACAAAAGGTAAACCCAGTTAAATGAAGTACATGATTAATTATTCTCCACTGTCAGGTGTGAACTGTGTAATGGTAATTTATTGTACCATCTTTATCTTAGTCTACTAATTTACAAACGACACCCTTGCTGATATTGCTCTAAAAGATTGCGAGCTAATGTAAGAGCAACAGAATTATCCTAAAGACATAATACAGAATTAAGCCTTGAATAAATTGAATCGACAAACTATACTTCATACAACATAGTTATATCAATAGAAGATGTATTACAATTCTGAGAGAAGTAAATAAAGAGAATTAATACAGCATATAACATACAAATCATTCTTTAACTGAAGACATTAGGATTCTTAATTTGCCTCCCCTCTCGAAGCCTGTGATCAAATCAGTCCACGAGTATTCAGAACTAGCCTAGTTTAGGGATGATGCACTTGAATCATCTTAGTTTCAATAGAAGCAACAAGCCAACAACCCACGAAATTAGAAAATGATGTAGATTGGGGCAATATTATGGCATTCAAAACTTTCGGCATATATTCCACTAATGGTATAAAAATGGGCATCTTTCATGTTCGTATTAATTTTATAATTCATGCACAAACATTAAGTTTCAAAACAGAAAAACTTAAATTACCTTTATATATATATATATATATATATATATATATATATATATATATCTCATTGATTGGTGGGTGCTGTTTTCTTTGTTTGCATTATGGGATTTCCCTACAACAAAATTTAAAGGGCAAAATCTTTTGATGATTGGCCTCAAAAGACCATAGAAACAGAAGATAATCAGCAAGAATGATCTCTATTGTCATAGGAGCCTTTCTAAACAGAAACAATGAGTATTTCACTGATAAGTAAGGTTTAATCAGTTTTGTCCAAAGCCGTCAGAGAGTGCAAAATTCATAATTAAGGTCAAACTATTCAGTTGACCTTATAGTAATTGCATTTAAGTACAATTATCTAACAGAATTATAGTTACCATGAAGCAAAAATAGATGCCAATACAGAAACGATAGGTCTACTTACATTTAGCAGCAGGAAACAGCAGCTAGCTCTCCAAAGAGATCCCATTTTGTCCATGACCACTACCCTCCTCATCTTTCTTAACCATTCCACATACATTGCATTCCATAGCATCCGAAACACTGCCATCATCTTTTGGGGGCAAAGGCGATAGCGTGCCCCCGCAATTGGTTCTACTACACATAAATCTCACAAAGAAATAAGCATGTGGAAAATCAGCCACTCCCTGAACATCACCCTCAATGTCACTCCCACCTTCCAATTCAAAATCTCCCTCCATTTCCTGGTCTTGATCCTCATCCATCCCCTCTGCCTCACCACCTACCTCCTCCTCAGCCTCCTCATTATCAGACCAACTCGCTTCGACCCTACACCGATCACACTGACACTCAAAGCCATAGTCCTCAGCCAGAGTCCTCTGCTGCCTCGAATAAGGCTCATTAACAGGGAAATAGCTCAAGCAAATCTCCCTCCCCGCCGGAACATCGTCAATCATCCTCACAACAACATCAGTGCTTCCTTCGTCCACGTAATCGAATCGGCACGCATTGGGGAGACAATCATGGTTGAAGAACGAGGCCTTGGGGTATATCCCATACGCTCTGCTCGATCTCACACCCAATTCCGACGGCGGCTCCATCAATCCAAACGCATTGAGCTTGTCCTTGACCAGCAGCACCGCCGTGATCTCCACCGTGAACGCCTCCAGCTGCGGCGGAGCGCAGAGAGCCGAGATCAGCGAATGAAGGAACCGAGCTTCACCGGAGTCCCTCGGCTCGCCTTGAAGAGAAAGCAGCACCTGGAAGCTCGCCGGTGAAGCAACGGCGAGGTTGTAAGCGGCGATGAGGAAGCGAGCCTGGACCTGGAGATCGTCGGAGAGAGGGGAGGGGCAGTTTCGTAATTTGGAGAGGGATTGGCAGACGTAGGGGGAGTGGGAGGAGGAGAGGGCGGAGGAGAGGCAGGTGGGGCAGCAGAAGCGGTGGTGGGAGCAGGAGGGGCAGAGTGAAACGGCGCCGTTTTGGGGGTTTAGGTTTTTGAAGCAGTGGTCGCAGTAAGGGGGAGCGGAGGGAGTTAGGAAGGGAAAGGCGGAGTATAAGAGGATAGGAGAGTCGCGGAGTACGATTTGGCCGCCCTTGAGTGGCTGCGCCGCCAATAATGACCTTCCTCCGCCGTTAGGCTCAACTCCTTTGACATCGCCATTTCGTAATCGCAATGCTCTCACTTCTCAGGGTTTTACTCTTTTTCACCTTTGATTTTTCTTTTTCCTTTTAACCCTTGGTAAATTTTACAAATTACTTTGTAACTTTTCAAATTTTACAAATTTTACAAATTCCTTTTAACCCTTGGTAAATTTTAATGCTCAACACATTAATTTGCCACCAAATCTAGAATTCTCTCATGTAACTTTTCCCTTCAGCGGCACGTGTAGACTGTGTAGTTGAATTCAAAAGAATGTGAGTCGAGCTTGATCACAATATATCCACTGCTTTAGCATCTCTAAACACTGCATTGTGGCTTATAATAACACAATTAAGACTAATCCGAGGTTAACTAGATTCCTACTCCAATTCAACTCGGATCGTATCGTAGCCGTTAAAGCAGACCCGAGTTAATTTCTAACCGGACCACGATTAAGAGGCCTGGTTAGGGTTAGTCCCAACCCGCTACGCATATAAAATCAGCGCCTTCCTCATCTCTCCACCCCTAATAGCAAAATATCATCTTCTCTTCGCTCGTTCTCCATCAGGTTCCGATTCCATTCCTCCTTTCTCTATTTCGAATTTTTTTTTTTTGAATCACACGATTCCGCTTATTATAATCGTATAATCTTCGTCCGTTTTGTTACCCCATCTGAATTTCGTTGCGGATCTGCTATTTGTTGTTTGATTTGTGACCTGGCTTCTGGATTTGTATTAGTTTGTGAGTATTCATAGCTTGATTATCAGATTTCAACAAATCTGTACTGTTCGTTAGCTTTTTGTGTTAGATTCGCTGCGGATTGTGGTTTTACTGTTTTGTAATTGGTATGATTAGGAAGAAGGAATCTTTGTGGTGTTAGATTTTGGCTGTGAAATTAGGTCTGTAGAGTTTGATAAACTCCTGATGATGAACTTCATCTATTCAAAGTTTCAGCCTTGTCGGAATTGTTTCATTGTCGACACTACTTTGTTCTGAAGGAGCTGTTTGTTTTTCTATCTGGTGAATTTTGCTTCGGAGTTTTCTCAGCTTGATTTTTTAGTTACCTTAAAGCTTTAGCTTACTCTTATGTAAACATGTGTGATGTTGATATGGCTTGTTCATAGGGCTTGCTTACAATTTGCTTTATGAGCCTTGATTGCTTTCAAGGCTGCGTGTTTTGAGCTTAGGTTTGATATGTATGTTGGCTTGCAGGCATCTATTGTGATTTCAGCAGTTTCTGTAATTCTTCAAAATGTCGGATGGTCAGGAGACTGATAAGAACATTGAGATATGGAAGATCAAGAAGCTGATCAAGGCACTTGAAGCTGCGAGGGGTAATGGCACCAGCATGATTTCTCTCATCATGCCTCCTCGCGATCAGATATCTCGTGTTACTAAGATGCTTGGCGATGAGTTTGGAACTGCTTCGAATATTAAGAGTAGAGTAAATCGTCAGTCAGTGCTTGGGGCTATTACATCTGCGCAGCAGCGTCTCAAGCTTTACAACAAGGTTCCTCCGAACGGACTTGTTCTATATACTGGAACAATCGTTACTGATGATGGGAAGGAAAAGAAGGTGACAATTGATTTTGAGCCTTTCAGGCCTATCAATGCGTCTCTTTACCTCTGTGATAACAAGTTCCATATTGAAGCTCTGAATGAACTCTTGGAGTCTGATGACAAGTTTGGTTTCATTGTCATGGATGGTAATGGGACTCTATTTGGGACACTAAGTGGCAACACAAGAGAGGTACTTCATAAATTTAGTGTTGACTTGCCCAAGAAGCACGGAAGAGGAGGACAGTCAGCTCTTCGTTTCGCTCGTCTTCGAATGGAGAAGCGTCACAACTATGTTAGGAAGACAGCAGAGCTTGCCACACAGTTCTTTATTAATCCTGCCACCAGCCAGCCGAATGTTTCAGGATTGATACTGGCTGGATCTGCTGATTTCAAAACTGAGCTCAGTCAGTCAGATATGTTTGATCCCCGTCTGCAGGCCAAAATTCTCAATGTGGTGGATGTTTCTTATGGAGGTGAGAATGGCTTTAACCAGGCTATTGAGTTGTCAGCAGAGATCCTGTCCAATGTGAAGTTCATACAGGAGAAGAAGCTGATTGGAAAATACTTTGAGGAGATCAGTCAGGATACTGGGAAGTATGTTTTTGGTGTAGATGACACACTTAAAGCTTTGGAGATGGGTGCTGTTGAGATACTTATTGTGTGGGAAAGTCTGGACATCAATAGGTATGTTCTAAAACATAGCAGTACTGGCGAGATCATTATAAAGCATTTGAACAAGGAGCAGGAAAACAATCAAAGCAACTTTAGGGATGCTGAGACCAATGCAGAATTAGAGGTTCAGGAAAAGATATCACTATTGGAGTGGTTTGCTAATGAGTACCGGCGGTTTGGGTGTTCTCTCGAGTTTGTGACCAACAAATCACAAGAGGGGTCGCAGTTCTGCCGAGGTTTTGGAGGGATTGGAGGAATTCTCCGCTACCAGCTGGACATGAGGTCTTTCGATGAGTTTTCTGACGATGGTGAAGTGTATGATGATGATGAATAGCAATCAATCATCTCTTCCTCAGTGCTGGTGCAGGAAGGTGGGGGTAAAAAAGCCTGCACCAGTGTGCGCGGAGTTGCGGTTGCTACTGCTGCTCCAGAGTTGGTGCTCAAAAGTTTATCAGGCTTGATCAAGGTACATTTTCTTTTATCAAAATCTCACACTTCTATAATGATGATCAATCTGTTGTTAAGTCTTTAATTTCTTGTAGGAGGTTCCATCATCTGATCCTGAAAAGCTTGATGCGGTGATTTCATCTGGATCATCAAAGGGGCTTACAGATTGGCTACATGGAACGAGGACATTCTGCCACAGGCTGCTTCCTTTGGATCAAGATCTATCAGATATACGCACCAATACCCCCAGAAGGATTGTGGATTTGCTCTTGGTTAAAGTACTATACTTGGTGAATTTGCTCTTGGTTAAAGTACTATCCTTGGTGGATTTGCTTTTGGTTAAAGTACTATACTGGGTAGATTTGCTGTACCAAGTATTATACTTGGTGGCTTTGCTTACTTTTTATGTCTGTTCAATGACTATGCTGTAGCATCCAACCCTTGGAATCGCGGCGAATCTTTTGGGATGTAGTCGGGCTTGAATAATGGGTAGTGCGTTTGCTTCTACTATGCACTTATGCATGGTGGTTGTCTTATGACTTTAAGCAGCAATTTACTTGCAGCCTAGCTCTCCTCCTATTGAGATGGGAGCTGGGCTGAACAATTATGTTTCAAATATGTGTTTTTATGAATTAGTTTTCTATCTATTTTCGTATTGGCTGTTCTCGTATGTTTTCTTATGTGCATGACGTTTAATAGTTATCCCCTCACAATGCAACATCAGAGGTTAGGGTGTGTAGGGTTGATTCAATTTGGTCCTCTGATAACATCTGCTACAAGATACTACGATTTGCTCAGTGGTAAGTTGATTTGATTATTTCGAATCGATGTTGAAACAAATGAGGCGGATGGAGTGATCATAATTTCTCAGTAAAATATTACTAATGGCCAGCTGCCATTCTAGTATAGGTCGGTGTTAGGGTTGATGACCAGGTTTAGGGTTTTAGGTTTATAAAAAGGTCGTGATGTTCATTTGGGAAGAGGTATCTCAGCCGCCCTGGTACATTCTACAGAACTCTTTGCTTAGCTTCCAATCCATTTTCTTTCTGATAGTTCTTCTCTGTGAATAAAGTCTGATGCTTACCTTGTGTGGTGTAGTTTCTTATGGCTGGAAAAAACAGATTCCTTGTGTTTGTGCTTTCTCATTATGTTAGGTCCAAGTCTCTATACTGGAATAATGTATTTTGATACAAAGCTTCTGCGTCCTAATGATGAACACTCAACTACATATAAGTTTCAGCCTTGTCTGAATAGTGTAATGTTGATGCCAAGTGTTCTGAGGGGAGCTAGCTGCTTGTTATTTTCTGGTTTTGCGTACACTATACTATGAACTCTCTATTGCTTCTGCTCGTGGGTTTTGTCTCTGGCATGCATTCTCATCTGCTTCAACTTCTGGAATGTGATACATGATTGTGGATGGTGAAGTTGGAAGCTTGGTAGTAATGTGTGCCATGATTGCATAGTATGAAGGAGTTTCATCATTTGCTTTTTCCATACTGTAGATCTGAACTCCTAAGTGTAGTTTCTTTACCATGTTCCACATTCCTGCCCTGACGCCCATTTTTACAACCTCTCTTGGGAGACCTATGTCTTCGTAGTGAAATAGAAGCACTTCTGATCCTATGTGCTCAAGTGCATTCCTGGGTTTCACTGATAAACAGGTTTTTTGATGAAATGTTCGAGCTTAAGAGACTTCTACTAGTGAGCAGAAACTGTGACAAAAAGGAAGTTACCTGGACTTATACACCAACTTGAATGATAGACATCTACTCGTTTTGGTCTTCTTAGCCTTGGTAGAGAAGGATATGGTGTTCCCTGATATGACATTGAGACCAAATTTTAGCTTTCATACTCATTTAATTGACAGTGGCCTAAGCTATATTGGTGAGCCACAATTTCGTTATCTAAACGTATAGAAATTGGAGACGAAGCTATTGGGGGCATCAAGTTCATATGCATTCTCTGCAAATAAACCTTGATCAATTGATGTTGCGGATATTGGACAAGTTCATACCTTTGTTACACAATAATACCCAGATGCAGATTCCCAAATGCGACGGATTATGATATATTCTCGAGGACTGCAGAAGAGTGGTAGCTGGGGGGTTTACAGAACACAATTGCAATTAAAAGATTTGATCAAGAGAAGTTCAATTATTCTAGCAACTGTATAGACTAGGATATGGCACCTTTCTAATCCAATGAACAATCATGGTACCAGTTTGGAGGCAAATGCTTAGAACCTTGGAGTGAACGAGCATCGTATCCCACCTGGGTCTAAATTCATCATCCCAGAAGAAATCCCTCAATACGTCTGGCGACACATTTTCGAACACTGTTCTAGTACGGTACTGTGTTGGACCTATCTGAAAAATATCAGAACAATGTTTAGAAAGTGTACACTGGTTATGTACAACATTCATAGTTGTTAGGCTTACCGGTGGATCACGATACCAAGCTTTGTATGTCAAGGAAGGAATAGACTGCTCCATCATGAGTTTCCAAGGTGGACCGCCATCTGTCTCATCAATATGAGCAACCAGTACTTTCAAATCTTCTTCACTCAAATCACTAGGTTCTTGTTCCTGATCAGCAGAAGGATATGTGTCGCCGACCAACTCCGATAGTATTCTCTGTTTGTGGCAGTTGAAGAAAGAGAACAGCCTTCCCAGAGCGGAATCATGAAGGGAGAGAGTCGGGAATGGTAGGCGCCATGAACTCGACCATGTCCATGAGCATGAGGTCCACGACCAAGTCCAAGAGCTTCCCTTGACAAGGCTTAGGCTCACAAGTGGTATCAGTGCTGCTGCAATAACACAGACCACCGTCAATACTAATTCGGCTATCATATTTGTAGTTCAAATATGATGGACAGCTCTATACTGATGCTT